>JAMRYC010000005.1:7500000-8750000 GCA_024447225.1 Panagrellus sp. LJ2284 | reverse complement strand
CATGTATGAACTGACGGAAGTGGTCGATAGTGCCGTTCGTTATTTCAAGGTGGGCATAACATTTCTATCTTAAATTTTTGTTATAGTTAGTTCCGTTTAGGACAACTGCACCGTCAACAGCGTTTGCCTGATCCTCAATGAAGCCGTTCTACATTCATTGCATTCGTTGACTATTTTTGCAATTGAGTTTGTAGCCGACAAGTCTGACGAAGTCCTGAAACATGGAAGCTTCGAACGGCTTTCAACAGATGCGATCAACGTCATGCTGACCCGTGGTGTTTGTGCCGCTTCCAAACGTGATGTTTTTCATGCCGTTGCGGGTTGGATGAAAGCCAATCCGTCGAAATCCCCCGTTTTTCCTGATGTTATGAAGAACGTGCCACTGAATACCATTACTCTCGTCGATCTGGTAGCCCTTCCGTCAGATGTGCTCGACGCGAATGTTGTCGCTGATCAAGCGCGTCAGGAGCAAATTTCTGGCTGTTTCAAAAACGAAAACGTTGCTGTGCCGAAGTACGGCGTCAAGGTTATTGCTGGTGGTGATACTTCATTTTTCGATGAACACGCGACAGGTATTCTGGAGCATATGATCGGAACTTCTGAAGATGGCATTGTCATTGATCTCGGACGTCTATTCAGGCTGAATTTCTTCAAGATGCAGCTGCCTGACATCGATCAAAAGAATTTTTCTTACCGTATCGCCGTGTCCGAAGACAACGTCAACTGGATCCGCGCCATCGACCATTCGAAATATCTGTGCCGTAGCCTTCAGAAGCTCTATTTTGAGCCGCGTCCTGTTCGCTTCATCCGGATCTGTGGCACTGCTCCCGTCGATGGCGTCTTTCAATTGTCGCGCTTCGAGGCATCCTACACAACTGAGCCGTTTGAAGTTGACCCTGAAACGACGTTACTCGTTCCGCCAGACAACGTTTCTTTAGTGAAGAAGAACGCTATTGTTGTTCAGGGCACTTGCTTCTCAGATAATGCTATCATTGACGGAACATTCCATGGCTATACCGGTTATAATGGTTATACACGGCACAGAATTGAAGAACCAGGCATCATCGTGCAACTGCCTCAGCCCTACCTTCTCGATTCCTTGTTACTGCTTCTCTGGGATGGCGACAACCGCGTTTACAGCTACAACATCGAAGTCAGTGTTGATCAAGCCAATTGGACCCGTGTTTTCAGTGAAGAAAGAGTTTCGTCGTGGCGAGAAGTTCATTTTGAAAAGCAGCCTGTTGTTTTTGTCAAAATAACCGGCACAGACAATTCCGTAAATGACTGCTTTCATTGTGTGCATCTTGAATGCTTCGCCAAAAAGAGTGCTTGATCCATTCTGTTTTTGTTTAATTGTTTCCTGTTAAATACTGATTTTATGGATGAATAAAGTATTCAATAACATGATATTTAAGGAGGTAAAATCAATCAATTGTTTTGCTTATTCGATACTTCATTTAATCTTCGCTATCGATATTAGTGTAACTTTAAGCCCAAGTTTTCAACCCAAACTGCCATAGATGGAACGAAACGATGCACCGGTTACAACTGCACAAAATTTATTCACACAAAACACGAGCAGAGGCCAATAAATAAAAACCAAAATCAAACAACACGGTAACGTCCAGAAGGAGCAGGCCGTCCGCGGCTTGTCATCTGTCGAAGGCAGTCCTTCATAATGCGGAGCACTTCTTTGCGGCCTCGTCGGAGTGATATTTCATCTCTCGCTTCCAGGAACAGGTAGAGCTTGCGTTCGCCATCCTTGGGTTCGCGACCTGGTGGAACATGGATGCCCTTGACGCTGATACCGACGTCCGCAAACTCCTGGATCTGGGTCATACTTTCACGGGAGCACACACGGAAACGTAGTTGCTGCGGGAAGTCGTTGATTTCGAGTTCTTCTTCAAAGTACTGTTGAACCGGGACCTGTTCCTTCGGCTTCGCTGATGGCGTGTAGTTCAGCTTTTCATTGAGTTGTTGGGCGCGTTGGCGGGCGAGTTGGGCGGCAGATAGTTCTGGAGCTTCACCAATCACTGTTTGGCTGATGTTAAACGATTCTGATTCATTGGAATTCGAAGCAAGGCCGAGTTTATCCGCAACGACACGGGCTGCAGCGACTTTGGCATCGATTTCATTGCCGGATTTGCTGCTACTGGTGCCAGGGTTGTTGACCCGAGTACGCCGAGTAGTTTTGATCAGACTGCTGAGCTGTGCTTCGATGTCATCATCGTCGTCCTGGCCCTCCATCGATATGAGTTTGGCGAACTTTTTCTGTCGATCGTTAGCTTCATCCTCGTCCGAATCGTACTTGTAGCCACGGCCTGTGAACCCGCCTCCGCCAGTGTGAACTTCGATGCCTTGGGCTTTCATGTCGGCGCGATACTTCTCCCAGAGGGCTTTAACCGGCGCAGGGGCTTCTAAATCGGCAGTTTCGAAGGCACGGACGACTTCACCGGCATAGCGTTCCTGGCCTTCAGGGAGGAGGAACGTGTAGGCGTAGCCCTTGTTCCCGGCACGGCCAGTACGCCCAACGCGATGGACATAGTCTTCGTAGTGGTTGGGGGCATCGTAGTTGACGACGAGGATGAGCTTCTTGACATCGAGCCCACGGGCAGCGACGCTAGTAGCGACCAGAAGCTTAATCGCACCCTGTTTAAAGTCAACCAACGCAGAGTCTCGATCAGACTGATCAATCCCTCCATGGAGCGGTGCGCAATTGTAGCCGCTCTTCATCAGCCGGTCCACCACTTCGTCGGCCTTTTCCTGCTTATCGACGAAGACAATGACCGACCCTTTCTCCCAGAACAAGCCCAGCAGTTCCAACAGCTTCAAATACTTCTGCTCCTCAGTCAAGATCAACGCGTTTTGTTCGATATCCTTGCAGACGACGCTCCGCCCACCGACTTGGACCTCAATCGGCTTGTCGAGGACCTTCCTCGCCAACGCTTCCATCGTCTTTGGGAAAGTCGCGGAAAACATGACAGTCTGCCTATCCGGCCGGATGTTGTTGATGACCTTCATGACTGCAGGCTCGAGACCCATGTCAAACATGCGATCCGCTTCATCAACGACGAGATAGGTGCATCGACGCAAGTTCGTGACGCGGCCGTTGTTCGCCGCCAACATCGCAATCATACGGCCAGGGGTACAGACGACGATGTCAGCGCCTCGTTTCAGGTCTGCGATCTGTTCAGAGATGCTGGCACCACCATAGATGCAAGCGACACGGAGCTTCATAGGGGTCGCCAACTTTGTAGCTTCGCGCCAGGTTTGGACGGCGAGTTCGCGGGTAGGCGTCATGATAAGGGCTGAAATATGAAGTTGTGTAAGGTAAGATTTGTAAGAGTTGAAGAAAAAGAAACCTACCAATGGGGCCATCGAGGTCGTCACGTTCTTCCTGATCAAGAATGTGCCTAAACATCGGAAGCAGAAAAGCAAGTGTTTTGCCGCTGCCTGTTTTGGCGATACCAAGAACATCACGGCCGGAGAGGATCGCTGGGACAGCTTGGGACTGGATGGTCGTTGGTTTAGTGTAGCCGAGCCTGAAAAAAGAAAAATTTAATAAATTTTAGAAAAATTCTGTTGGCTCCGCCCCCTTTTGTAGACTCCGCCTATTTTCTAAACTCCGCCCCCTTTTTCAAGCTCCGCCCCTTTTTTTCCAGATTTCCATAACAGTCTCCCTGGTACAGTAGGACCTCTAGGGCAGAGTCTCAAATGCCAAAACCAAAGAAAAAACAAATGTAAAACTTACTTAGCCAACAGCTTCATCTCCAAATTACTAACACCAGCTTGCGCCCATGACATGATCGGCTTCGGGCACTGGGCTCCACGAATTCGAATGCCTTCATGGTCCTCGCGCCACTTGGCAACTTCCTTCTTTGTCATGTTTTTGATGGCTTCAGCTTCGTGGTAGAAGTCCTTGCGGAACGGCTTGTAGTAGACCTTGGTGTGGTCCGTCGCTAGCAGAGTTCGACCCTTTGACATCAAAGAGGATGCTGCTTGCTCGATATCAAAGTCGTCAGCTTCAACTTCTTCGTGGATGTCTTCGCGTTCGATGATTTCGCCGAGATTGCGCCCGGGTTTGACTTGTTCCTCGACGACGATCAGGCCACCGGGGCCGAGTTGGACTGGGGTGGGCTGAAAGTGAAGAAAAATATATAAAACATATTATAAAAAGATAGAAAGTAACTCACAGTAGCAGTAACAGCAGCCTGTTTTTCGACCTCTTTCATATAGGCATCCAAGGGGTCTTCTTCATCGTCGGAATCGGGATTGACGCTTTCCATCTGAACATCTTTGTCAACAGCCAGTGCAGCTTCTTCAAGTTCATCGTCGAAATCGGTCTTCTTGTCCATGTCCTTCTGGTACTGGTCGCGCTGTTTCGTCTGCCGCCACGCTTCGACTTCATCCCGCTTCCGCATTGCCATCAGCTCCATCTGTTGATTCACTTGCCGGATATCGCCAGAAGTGATGATGTCGGTGAGGCTGGCTTCGACGGAGGCATGGCGTTCCAGCGGCGACCTCGAACGCGAGCGTTTCAGCGACGTTTCGGACCGGCGCTCATCTCGACGGCAAGAGGACCGCTTTTCACGACGATCTTCATCACGGGAGGATCTAAAAGAGGAAGACATATCACGGGATGACATGGCGTTGGAAGAAAAGGGATAAAGTTCAGTACCGAAATGAGAGAAGCAAAACCGCACCGCACGCAATGCACACTGCAAGTTATGAAATACGACTAGCGCTCACCGTATTTATAGTCGAACACCCACTCATCGAAAAAGACGTCATTGGTCATTGCGCACACTTCGCCAAGTACGCAGCGGGGAAAATTCGTCGCGTTTTTATTATAAGACCGGGCTTGCCGTTGTTTTTCACATACAACTCGACAACTCAACAAATTACTCTCTTTTCACGCTGATCAACATGTTCAAAATCATCATGGGAATCGAATGAGCCCAACCAGAGGTAGAATGAACCCGATTTCTTGTACTGACGAGAGGCGAACACTTTCACCCCTCATTTAACAAATTTATAATTAGCATTTTTAAATAATACTATTTCACAATTTGATGCTGATAAACCTTTCAGTTGTCAAAAAGACGCATTTTTTTCGGTCCCGAAAAGAAAATGCAGCGCTGAGCTCATCGTACTTACGGTTCACAGTAACCATTCGCGCAGCGGGACAGACAAACACAGCATGCACCCTCGCAAATAATTTCTCATTCGATATCGCGTTTTACTTCATAGACGCTTCTTTCCTCCTTTTCCGCAAGCACAATATTGCTTTCATTTCTATCTTTTGGTATTCTTGACATACTACAAACATGAATCCTGGCACCAAAAACTTCTCGGAAGAATTTAGCAACCTCTATCTGGACAAGAAGTCAGCTGATGTCACTATTGTCGTAGATGACTATGCTCTCCCAGCTCATAGCTATGTTTTGGCTCAACGGTGTAGCTATTTTGCGTAAGAATTAACCTGTTTTGTTTATATTGCTCTAAATATACTTTTTAGGGCCATGTTGAAAAGTGGCATGATTGAGTCAACATCGAAACGTATTGAGATCCGCGAAACGTCGCTCGACGGTTTTAAACTAGTTTTACAGTGGATTTATACCGGCACTGTTGAATTCAAATCGATTGATAGCACCTTTGATGCCATTCGTTTGGCTCAAATGTATGTACTTGAACAGGAGTTCGAGAACTTGGCAGTTGACTTTTTAAAGGTAAGGATAAAGTTTGTCATTTTTTGGTTTTTATTATTATGTTTCAGAAAATCTGCAGTGTCGACAACGCCTGCTTCATTCTTAATGGCACTGTTCTTTTGTCATTGGAAAATTTGACAGATTTCACCATAAATGTCGTGAAACGATATCCTTGCGAAGTTCTAAAACATGAAAGTTTCAAACAACTATCATTGGATGCCCTCATTGAAATTCTTACCAGAGTCGTTTTTCGCGCTTCAGATATCGATGTTTTTCATGCCGTCGTTCGTTGGATGGTAGCACATCCTTCAAAAGCTACAAGTTTTTCTGACCTTCTGGAGAATGTACCGCTCGATTTTCTAACCATTAAAGACATGGTAGCTTTTCCGTCGAACGTGCAAGACGCCGTCGTTCATCTCATGCGTCAAAACAAAATTACTGGCCGTAGTTACCGTCTAAAGGGCAAAAACGTAGTTGCATCACAGTACGGTGGCGAAGTCATCACTGCTAATGAAACATCATTTTTCAAAGAAAAAACAACAGAAAATATTCAGAGAAATACAAGCAAATCTTCTGAAAACGGCAATCTCAATCATTTTGAAAATCCATTTTCCCGCAGCTGGTTTTATTTATTCCAATTTCTTCAAATGTTGTTATATTTATTGAAATTTATTCTAATGCCGCTTAGTTATTTAGGTTATTTAGAATTTATCCCACTGTCGATCTTGGCTGCCATTTACACCTTAATCGGAGTTTCCGAAGATAGAATCACGAAGACCAGGGGGCGTTCATACCTCGAAAGAGACGTTCGTAATTTGAAACACTTAATTGGAACTTATAATAATGGTATCCTCATTGACCTTGGACACCGATTCGAGTTGAACTATTTCAAAATGCAACTTGTTGGCACCTTTTCATACCGCATCTATGTATCCGAAGACAACATCTATTGGAACCGAGTCGTCGATCGCTCAAAATACTCAGATTACGGCCTTCAGGAACTTTACTTCGAGCCGCGTTGTGTTCGCTTCATCCGGATTCGTGGCACTGCTCCCATTAATGACACCTTTAAGATTTCAAGCTTTGAAGCATTTTACAAACTTTAACCATTCACGTCTATTATTAGGTAATGTTCATTTTGTAGATAAGAAATATAAGGCACTTGTTCAAAGATACAACGAGTTAAAATTGTTTTAATAAAGAAATTGTTGTTTCTAATAAAAAGTAAAACGAGTTAACTAAAGTAAACAGAACAGTCTCCATTGGATACAAATTTTCCTGGGGACTAAATATTGGCGGGATAAGACCGATGGGATTGACGCTGGTGTGTATCCGCGATTGTTGGATGGGTCTGGTAACCCTCGGCGCACTGTCATGTCTCAATCGGTGTAGCTTTTTCTATCGTTGACGCTTTTTTCCTTTCTTTTCGTAAGCACGTTATTAAATTGATTTACGAAACTTGGCGATCTTGAAACACTTTAATCATGGCTACTGAACGTATATGCGACCTGTACCTGAACAAAAAGTTGTCCGATGTTACGATTGTCGTTGATAACGTTGAACTTCCAGCTCATATCGAGGTTTTGGCGCAACGATGTCCGTATTTCAAGTAAGATATAACTTTTTTACATCTTGTGATGTCATAAACACACTTTTTCAGAGCCATGTTTAGCAGTGGCATGATTGAGTCGACGTCGAAGCGCATTGAGGTCCGTGAAACTTCGATTGACGGCTTTAGGCTAGTTTTACAGTGGATTTATACCGGCACTGTTGAATTCGAGTCGGTTGATAGCACTTTTGATGCTCTTCGTTTGGCTCAAATGTATGTACTTGAAAGTGAATTCGAGAGTTTGGCATGTTATTTTTTAAGGGTACGTTTAAAGGTTGCGATTTCTTGTACTGTAATATCGTGTTTCAGAAAATCTGCAGTGTCGACAACGTCTGTTTCATTCTTAATAACGCTGTTGTTTTGTCGATTGAAAGTTTGATAGATTTTGCAGTTGATTTCGTAAACAAAAATCCTTGCAAAATTCTAAAACGTGAAAGTTTCAAACAACTATCATTAAATGCCCTCAATAAGATTCTCATTAGAGTAGTGATTCCCGCTTCAGATCATAATATTTTTTACGCAGTCGTAGGTTGGATGGAAGCAAATCCCTTAAAAGCTGCAGGTTTTTCCCACATTCTGGAGAAGGTGTCGCTTGATTTCCTAACCGACAAAGACATGGCAGCTCTTCCGCCGAACGTGCAAGACGCCGTCGCTATTCTTATTCGTCAAAACAAGACTTGTGGTCTCACATACTGCCTTAAGGACGAAAACGTCGCTTTACCAAAGTACGGTGTCAAAGCCATCACTGACAATAAAAACGGGCCAGTAAAAACCGAAGCAGAAGTTATTCAGAAGCCTACATCCGGATCTTCTGAAAAACACAATCTTAACGATTTTCAAAACCCATTTTCATTGAGTTGGTTTTATTTGGTAAATTTTATTCAAATGATGGTTACTTGTTTTGAATTTATCGCACAGTCGATATTGGACCTCATTTTACCCTCGGTCGATGCGTTAAGATACAACACCACGTGGCCCTGCGTGTACTGTAATGGCAGTTTTTCCATCAAAGAAGACGCGGATGTTCTAAAACACTCAATCGGAAAATCAAATAATAGCATTCTCATTGACCTTGGTCATCGATTTTTGTTGAACTCTTTCAAAATGCAGCTTCTTGACAGCGGTAACAGTAAAACTTCATACTGGATCGCTGTATCCAAAGACAACGTCAAATGGACCCGAGTTATCGATCATTCAGAAGACTCATGTTGCCGTCTTCAGACTCACAAGTTCGCACCGCGTTCTGTTCGTTTTATTCGCATCTGTGGAACTGCACCCGTCAATGGCATCTTTAAGATATCAAACTTCGAAGCCTCTTACAAACTAAAACCATTTATTTATTATTAGATAATATCTATTTGATTGAGAAGAACCATAATGTTTGTGCTTACAAAAACGTTGTGTCCAAACTGTTTAAATAAATAACCTATTGATTGTATTAAGGTAATTACCGTTTTCTAAATACAAAAATTACTGTTTTGTGATTCATTTACATTGGCGGGGATATGCCTGTGGAGATCGCCGTTGGTTATCAAAGACACGTCCTGCTTAAAGTTGCTTTGGTATGGCAGGTTACCATTTAGACATTGCTACTCAATCGATGTTGCGCCGTTTTGCGCGCATGCAAGCTTTTCTTACGTTTACTTCATTAGTCGTTCGCTTTCTTTCGAATAAGAAAAATCATTGAATCGATCGCAGAAAGTTATCGTTTTTGTATTCGTGCTTAGCTTTGTTATTATAATGTTTTAAATAGATTTACAGTGAACAACTATGGCGACAGGTGGCGACCACGAACAAATAGGCGAACTGTACCTTAACGAGGAAACGTCCGATTTTGCCGTTATTGTCGACGGCGTTGTACTTCCTGCTCATCGCTACATTTTGGCTCAACGATGCGAATATTTTAAGTAAGAATTTGTTAATTTTTTTCATACTCATTTTAATTTACGTGTTTTTAGTGCCATGTTCGAAAGCGGCATGATTGAGACAACTTCGAATCGTATTGAAGTTCGTGAAACATCAATCGACGGCGTTAAACTGGTTTTAAAATGGATCTATACTGGCGAAACAGATACTATTTCAATCGACAATGCTTTTGAAGTTATTCGCCTGGCTCACATGTACCAAATCGAACAGATAGTCGATAAGGCGATCGATTGTTTTGTAGTAGGTTTATAATATTTATGACGAACGTAATAAAATGCATTGTTTTAGAAAAACTGCACTATTGAAAATGTCTGTTTGATTCTTAACGAAGCCGTTTTTCTATCATTGGATGAATTGATGGAATTTGCAATTCAACGAGTGAAAAAGGCTCCGATTGAAGTCCTCAAACAAGATACTTTCAAACAGCTATCAACGAACGCTCTCAACGTAATCCTTACCCGTTGTTTAAATGTCGTTTCTGATAACGACATTTTTCACGTTGTCATTAATTGGATGAAAGCCAACCCAACTAAGTCCGCTGACTTTCCGAACATTTTGATGAACGTAGATTTAAGCACCCTTACAATTAAAGATTTGGCAGCGGTCCCAGCGGATGTCCTTGCTCCTCAGATTCTTCTTGACATCTATCGCCAACAGGAAATTAATAATGTCGATCCCGTTCACAAGGTTTTTAACGAAAATGTCGCTGTGCCAAAGTACGGTGTCATCGTTGTTACTGGCGGTAAAACTGCATTCTTTAACGGAGAAATCGGTATGCTGTCACATCAAATCAGACATGCAGAAGGCATTATCATTGATCTCAGTCGTCGTTACATGCTGAACCATATTAAAATGGAGCTGGCTCAGTTTTCTGAATATTTATATTTCATTGAAGTTTCTGAAGACAACGTCAACTGGACCCGAGTCATCGATCATTTAAAATATCCGTGCTGCAACCTTCAGAATCTATACTTCGAAACGCGGCCCGTTCGATTTATTCGCATCTGTGGCACTGCGTCCGCCTATGGCTTTTTTAACTTTAACGTATCGCGTTTTGAAGCTTATTGTACAAACAAGACGTTTGAAACTGACCCCATAACAACGTTAGTCATTCCGTCAGACAACATTGCAATTCCGGGAAAAACTGCTATGATGATCCGAATTTCTTGTCCTGAAATAGTTTATGATAATATTTCTGGAACATCTAAAACTTATTATAACAATGGCATCATGGTGCAACTGTATCAGCCATATCTCATTGGCAGTTTAAAACTTGATTTTTATGATGATCTTTTCCGTGCTTACAGGTACATCGTTGAAGTCAGTGTTGATCGAGTTTATTGGACGCGAGTGTTTGTCGGAGAAAACAATGCACTCGGCAAAATTATGTTTGATAAACGACCTGTCGCTTTTATTAAGTTTACTGGCTTATACGATCATGCATTGCCTGTTTTCCAGAGTTATCGTTTTGAATGCCCTGCCGTTTCAGAGTAATATCACTTTTTAAAACATCACTTGTTTTTAGGGATGCGACTTGGTTTTGAAAACCGTGGCTAGCCACCGTGGATTTTGCATGGCTGTAACCCGCAACAGCCAAACTGTCAGCCAAATGGCTGTTATAGTCTCCCAACGAAAGCGATGATTAAGGTGAAAACTCATCTCGAAGCGAACGATTTGGCTGTTGCAGAGCCATTTATGCAAATGCGTTGACAGCCACCTTGGCTAGCCAAGTCGCATCCCTACTTGTTTTGTTTAATAAAAATGATGTTCGAGCTTACGAAACAACTGCGTCCAAACTGTTTTAGTAAATAAAACGCGTTTGCTGGTAAAATCGAGCGTTTTCAAACCCCCTGGGACAAAAAAAAAATTAATCTCAATATTTTTGGCTGAAACTTGGTATACAGACTAAAACAAGGGTGGAGAAGACAAATTCACAGCTTATTTTGTGTGTGCGCGCCTTCTGAATCCGCTAGGCTCCAGAATCCGCCATGGTCCCTTAAAACAACGGAATCTGGTCTTGCTATATACCAATCGATTGCCCACATCAAGACGATCATTTTGACCTATACATCGACGGTAATTAGTTCACGTTCAAAAAAGTTATGACACGTCAAAGTCGAAAAAAATGACGAGATAGCCTTTGATCCACCGTATCTTGGCGGTATACCTATTTTCCCCAAATTTTCTTTTCAGATGTTAATAACGCTTCTAATAATGAAAAATTCTGAGGGGGTAGCGATAGTTATTGTGGGTGGGGAAAGGTGTCAAACATGGCAAAAACGGTTTACTGATAACGGTAATTTTGTAATAACTTGGTTATTTGGTTAAGTTATCAAATTCTGTGTTGCCAAAGTTTGATAAATACTATTAGCTGCCTTTCTGAAAAGATTAAACTTTGTATTTTAAAAACTAAGCTTTAAAGTTGAAAATATAAAAATTTTATACAAAATTTAGAAAAAAAATTTTTTCTTAACAATTTTACATTACTCTTAATTGAATTAACCGTGTATAAACGTGACATTAAATGAAACATGCGGAAAAAAGAATTAGCCCCATGGGACTCGAACCCGTCCTTTTTGAGGTGTCGCGCTGGATCGGAGGTGGTTTACCGCGCGTGCAGCTGTTTTTAAGGTGAAACGGATAATTACAACTAACTTTGGAGTCTAATTAGATACAAAGTTTAATCTTTTCAGAAAGGCAGCTAATAGTATTTATCAAACTTTGGCAACACAGAATTTGATAACTTAGCCAAATAACCAAGTTATTACAAAATTACCGTTACCAGTAAACCGTTTTTGCCATGTTTGACACCTTTCCCCACCCACAATGACTATCGCTACCCCCTCAGAATTCTTCATTATTAGAAGCGTTATCAACATCTGAAAAGAAAATTTGGGGAAAATAGGTATACCGCCGAGATACGGTGGATCAAAGGCTATCTCGTCATTTTTTTCGACTTTGACGTGTCATAACTTTTTTGAACGTGAACTAATTACCGTCGATGTATAGGTCAAAATGATCGTCTTGATGTGGGCAATCGATTGGTATACAGCAAGACCAGATTCCGTAGTTTTAAGGGACCATGGCGGATTCTGGAGCCTAGTGGATTCAGAAGGCGCGCACACACAAAATAAGCGGTGAATTTGGCTTCTCCACCCTCGTTTTAGTCTGTATACCGAGTTTTAGCCAAAAATATTGAGATTAATTTTTTTTTTGTCCCAAGGGTCCTCGATTTTCCCAGCAAACGCGTTATAAGTTATTGATTGTATTAAAGTAATTACCGTTTTCTATCGACAAAGCAATAACTGTTTTGTGATTTATTTACATTGGCGGGGAGGGGATATTCCCGCGGAAAACGCTGTTGGTTATCAGCCCTGCTTAAAGCTGCTTTGGTATGGCTCTGTGCTTAGGGTCCGCAATCTCCAGTAACTACTTGAACAGCTCAGGCACATTGCTAGACTCAATCGATGTTGCGCTAATTTCCGATCAATAAAGCCTCCTTTCGTTTCGCGCGCATCCAAGCTTTTCTTACGTTTACTTCATCGTTAGCTTTCTTTTGAATAAGAATAATCAATGAATTGATCATAGAAAGTGATCGTTTCTGTATTCGTGCTAAATTTTGCTGATTAAATGTTTTTTTTTATTTTTAGCGAACAACAATGGCGACCGGTGTCGATCACGTACAAATGGGCAAACTGTACCTTAACGAGAAAATGTCCGACTTTGCAATTATTGTCGATGGCGTTGAACTTCCGGCACATCGTTTCATTTTAGCTCAACGTTGCGAATATTTTAAGTAAGAACTTATTAACGTTATTTATACTGATTTTTATTTTTTTAGTGCCATGTTTGAAAGCGGTATGATCGAGGCAACTTCGAATCGTATTGAAGTTCGTGAAACGTCAATCGAGGGCGTTAAACTTGTTTTAAAATGGATCTATACCGGCAAAACAGATAATATTTCAATCGACAATGCGTTTGAAGTTATTCGGCTGGCCCATATGTACCAAATCGAACAGATAGTCGAGAAGGCTGTCGATTGTTTTGTGGTAAGTTACAATATTTTCGACGAACGTAATACAATGCGTTGTTTTAGAAATATTGCACCGTTGAAAATGTCTGTTTGATTCTCAACGAAGCCGTTCTTTTATCATTGGATGAACTTATCAACTTTTCAATTCAACGAGTGAAAAAGGCGCCCCTCGAAGTCCTCAAAAAAGATACTTTTAAACAGCTATCAACGAACGCTCTCAACGTAATCCTTACCCGTTGTTTGAAGGTCGTTTCTGATAACGACATTTTTCACGCTGTCATTAATTGGATTAAGGCCAATCCAACAAAAGCCGCCGATTTTCCTGGCATTCTGATTAACGTGGATTTAAGTACGCTCACCATCAAAGATTTGGCAGCGGTTCCAGCGGATATACTTGACGCTCAGATTCTTTTTGAAACATATCGCCAACAGGAAATGAATAATGCCGATTCCGTTCACAAGGTGATAAACAGAAATATAGCTTTGCCAAAGTATGGTATCAGTGTTGTCTCTGGTGGTAAAACTGCGTTCTTTAAAGGAGAAAGCGGTGTGCTGTCACATCAAATCAGACATGCAGAAGGCATTATCATTGATCTCAGTCGTCGATACATGCTGAACTATATTAAAATGGAGCTGGCGCAATTTGCTAAATGTTCATATTTTATTGAAGTATCTGAAGACAACGTCAACTGGGCCGTGGTCATCGACCATTCAAAGTACCCATGCCGCAGTTTTCAAAATCTATATTTTGAAACGCGGCCTGTTCGATTTATTCGCATCTGTGGCGTTGCTTCCGCCTATGGCTACTTTAACTTTAACGTATCGCGTTTTGAAGCTTACTGTACAAACAACCCGTACTTGACTTAGAATTGTCATAAGATAATTTTCGGTGTCTTCTTACAGTTTAATAATTTTCTTAACTCTGCCGTCTTTCGTCGTCTGGCACGCGCCGCTCAAAATAACCAGCACTTTCATTGGCAAAAACAATAACTTTAACAATATGGTTTTGACATGCCATGTTACAAATTAGTATTAATTGGTATATTAATTTGACATTGTTTTTTTCAGCTTGTAATTGTTGTTATTGACTTTTGCGTGCACATAAATAAACTAGAAAACTGTAACTCATAGTTTCAATTTATAAGAAGATGTTTGAATTTCATACTATCACGGACTTGTTTTTTGGGTCTACTTATCACACGCAATGTTATGGATAACAAACGTCAATTTAATTATAGTAATCAAAACAAAATTCTAATAGATCTAAATAACCCCGATGAGGAATACTTTGGGCCGCGGGATCGTGAGAAACTGTTCCTTTTCACACCTTTGAGACCAACGGCGTCCATAGCTGATTTGGTTTGGCTTTGTGTTGGGGGTCCGCGATCCCCAGGTTACCATTTAAGCAGTTCAGGCACATTGCCATGATTCATTCGGTGCTGCGCTTAAAGCTTCCTTCCGTTTCTCGCGCATAAACGCGTCCGTATTTTTTTCGATTTTTTTTTCGGTCGCGGGTTTAAAAACATTTTTTGATCAGAGAAAGGAGCCGTTTTTTGTACTGTATTTATATATAATAGAATTCAGTTTTAGTCAACAACCATGGCGACCGGTGCCGCTCACTTTGCCGAACAAATGGGCAAACTTTACCTTAACGAGAAAATGTCCGATGTTGCCATTATTGTCGACGGCGTAAAACTTCCCGCACATCGCCTTATTTTGGCTCAACGTTGTGAATATTTTGAGTAAGTGTCCCCAAAGTTTCTTCGCACTGATAAAAATTTACGTGTTTTCAGGGTCATGTTTGAAAGTGGCATGATTGAGGCAACTTCGAACCGTATTGAAGTTCGTGAAGCGTCAATCGAAAGCGTCAAATTGGTTTTAAAATGGATCTACACCGGTGAAACAGATCTCATTTCAATCGACAATGCTTTTGAAGTCATAAACCTGGCCCATATAAGACGCGCACGAATGTCAATTTTTCTGACGTCCACGATTTTCGTGGAAAAGTCTGACATTTAAGGTTAAGAAGTGCAAAATGCGTCCAAACTCTGATATTTAAGGAATTGCCGCTTAATTTTGACGTTTACGGTCGTTTTTTTCAATTTTGATAACCAGCTGAGTAAAATCCTGCAAACGCCAGAAGTTTTCCGTTTTCTGCTCAGCAGTGAGCAAAATCTTGATTTTGTTGTCGATTTCTGATTATTAACAGTTGCATGTTTTTTTTCTCGTTAATTATGTGCTTTTCAGTAATTTTACCCGAATTTACAAAATAAGCTCAATACACACACACTCAGCCCGCCAGCCAGCTGAGGAACCAGAGTGATCGGCCTACTTACTCAGCCAGCCAACTGAGTGAGGAACCAGAGTGATCGGCCTACTTACTCAGCCAGCCAACTGAGTGAGGAACCAGAGTGATCGGCCTACTTACTCAGCCAGCCAACTGAGGAACCAGAGTGATCGGCCTACTTACTCAACTAGCGCGTGCGCACTAAGAGGTCTCATCGCGATTGAGACAGCGCACCCAGTGCACAGCTTTTCCACAACAGCGCATGCTTCAACATTTTTTCAACCGTGCCCTCAGGCGATTTTCGCACTCTCTTTTGCCATTCGTTGTATCCTGCGTGTTCAGAAGATCACGGTGAACCGAATGATGAGTATCACGTGGAGGTTTCATGCTGGTTTCGTTTATTATTTTTGGTTCAAATAAAACCTCTCCGTACATGGCTTATTTTTTTGAAACAAAAATACGCTACTAAATCTGCATCAAATAATCTTGTTAACCATACCAGTCGGTTCACCGTGATCTTCTGAACACGCAGGATACAACGAATGGCAAAAGAGAGTGCGAAAATCGCCTGAGGGCACGGTTGAAAAAATGTTGAAGCATGCGCTGTCGCGGAAAAGCTGTGCACTGGGTGCGTAGTCTCAATCGCGATGAGACCTCTTAGTGCGCACGCGCTAGTTGAGTAAGTAGGCCGAGCACCCTGGTTCCTCAGTTGGCTGGCTGGCTGGCTGAGTAAGTGGGCCGAGCACCCTGGTTCCTCAGTTGGCTGGCTGGCATGTATGTATTTTTGTTTTTCTTTCGTATTTCAAAAAAATAAGAAGCGGTGGCAAAAAGTCATGTGGAAAACAGAAAAGTGAACGCAAAACTCAAAAAATAACACACAGATGATTAAAATTCCGAAATTTGAGGAAAATTCAAAAAATTAATGAAATGCTGATACAAAAATGGAACTTTCTGAAAAAATTGTTGAAATTGAAAACAGTGAGTAAAATCCAGACTTTTCCACGAAAATCGTGGACGTCAGAAAAATTGACATTCGTGCGCGTCTTATATGTACCAAATCAAGCAATTGGTCGATGAAGCAGTCAAGTGTTTTGAGGTAGATTTTCAAAGTTTATTGTCAAACTTTAAAAACTAAAAATTTCAGAAAAATTGCACTATCGAAAATGTCTGCTTGATTCTCAACGAAGCTGTTCTCTTTTCACTGGATGAACTGATCAACTTTTCAATTCGAAAAGTGAATAAAGCTCCCATTGAAGTCCTCAAACAAGAAAGTTTCACACAGCTATCAACAGACGCTCTCAATGTTGTCCTTACCCACTGTCTGAAGGTCGTTCCTAACAACGACATTTTTCACGCTGTCATCAACTGGATGAAAGCCAATCCAACCAAATCCGCGGACTTTCCTGGCATTCTGATGAACTTGTCTTTGCGTTCGCTCACCCTTGAAGATTTGGCAGCGATTCCTTCAGGTGTCCTTGATGTTCAGATGTTTATTGGTCTACTTGACCAACAAAAATTGAATAATCTCGATTCCGTTTACAAGGTGATAAACGAAAATGTTGCCGTACCAAAAAATGGCGTCCGTGTAGTCGCTGGCGGTGAAAATACGTTCTTTCAAGGAGAACAGGGTTTTCTGGTTCATCAATTTGGACAAGCTGATGGCATTATCATAGATCTCGGACACCGATACATGCTAAACTATATCAAAATGGTGCTGGTTAGGTTTGCATTTTCATACATTATTCAAGTATCTGAAGACAACGTCAACTGGACCGTGGTCATCGACCATTCTAAGTATCCATGCCGCAACCTTCAAAATCTATATTTTGAAACGCGTCCGGTTCGTTTCATTCGCATCTGTTGCACTGCTTCTTCCAGAGGCGATTGTTACGTATCGCGTTTCGAAGCCTACTGTACAAATAAGCCGTTTGAAATTGATGCTGAAACTAAACTACTCATTCCGTCAGAAAATGTTGCAATTCCAGAAAAGTACGCCGTTATGGACCCCGTTTCTTACCCCGAAATTGTTTATGAGAGAATAGGTGAAATTCAGCTCGATTTTCCAAAAACAGCTTATAAGAATGGAATTATTGTGCAACTGTTTCAGCCGTATGTTATTGATAGTATCGGATTTGAGATTTTTGAGGGCATTGGTCGTGCCCATGGCTTCATCGTTGAAGTCAGTGTTGATTGCAGGCAATGGACGCGAGTTTTTGACGGCAAAAATGATGCATATCGCAAAATCACGTTTGATAAACAACCCGTGGCTTTTATTAAAATAGTAGGAATGTACGGAAATTCATTTACTGTTTTCCCGAGTTATAACTTTGAGTGTCCTGCCGTTTCAGCGTAATGTCAAATTTGCTTTGATTATTTGCTTTTACCTGTTTTTCTTTTTTCTTTTTATGTACTTGTGTAGTAGTCAGATAAAAAATGGAGCTTGAGTATGAATTTACAGTGCTGATCTTTACATACAGAATATACCCATATGTAAATGTTGTCAAGCAAAAAAATCAATCAATACAAAAGAGCACCTGATAGAGATGCTAACTGCTAGCGGGTGCGCGCCCGCGGGGATTACGATGATTATTGTCGGTCACATCCTTGAGACTAACAAGGATAACGATTTTGCGTTGACCATGTGCCTAGAACTACTAAAGCCATTAGCCCAGGTTACGGTTTTTGTCGTCATAGGCTGCTATGGATAAAAGTAGATGTGTTTTTTCGCCAATAAAGATATGTCCTTTTTTCGCGTATGTGTAGTTACAAATGTCGTTTTTTCCATACTCTATTTTGCTTTAGATTTCCATTTTTGTTCATTCATTCTATTTTGCATTTTCAGTGCCCTGCCATGGAAGACGGCATCGAATGTCTCCTCAAACATATCGGTGATTTTTATCTCAATGAGAAAATGTCCGATATCACGATTATTATCAAAGGCGTCAAACTCCCAGCACACCGCCTGTTTTTGGTTCGATACAAGTATTTTCAGTAAGAATTACTTTTTTTCAATTCATATTGACAACAATTTATCTGTTTTAGAGCAATGTTTGAAAGTGGCATGATCGAAGCCACTTCAAATCGTATTGAACTCCATGAAACTTCAATCGAAGGTTTTAAATCAGTTTTAAAATGGATTTACACCGGTACTGCTGACATCACATCAATTGACGATGCGTTTCTAGTTCTTCGTACCGCACATTTGTATGAGGTCACAGATTTGGTAGATTGGATGACTGACTATTTTGAAGTAAGTCCGATATTCAAATGTCACTGTAGTATTGATTTACGTTTTAGGATAATTTCAAAGATGACAACGTTTGTCAAATTCTCAATGAAGCTATTTTGTTATCGCTTGGCAAGTTAGTAGACAGGGCAGTCGCATATGTGCGTTACGCGCCTTATGACATCCTTGAACATGATAGTTTCAAACAACTTTCAACGGAGTCGCTTAACGTGATGCTTACTCGTGGTGTGCATGAAGCTTCAAATGGCGCCATTTTTCGCGCCGTTATGGGTTGGATGAAAGCGAATCCAAACAAAACAGCTGAGTTTTGTGATATCTTGAAAAATGTGCCACTGAGTTCGGTTACAATCGAAGATCTCGCCAAAATTCCAGCTAACTTGCTTGATATGCGTACAATTATTGATTTAATTGCTCAACAAGAAACTTCGGGACCTGTTTATTGTTTGAGAGATGAAAACGTTGCGTTGCCAAAGTACGGTTTTAAAGTTATCGCTGGCCGTGACACTTCAGTCTTCGAGAAAGACGAAGCTGTTTTGAAGCACAAAATCGGTTCTGAAAACGGCATTGTCATCGATCTTGGACGTCGATTTATGCTAAACTCTTTCGAAATGAAACTCTTCGAAGCTGACGTTAGACGAACTTATAGTTACTGGATTGCTGTTTCCGAAGACAACGTCAAATGGACCCGCGTCATCGACCATTCAAAGTACCCATGTCGCAGCCTTCAGAACCTCTACTTCGACGCGCGTCCGGTGCGTTTTATTCGCATCTCCGGCACTGCTTCAACGACTGCCTTTTTTCAAATATCAATTCTCAGAGCGTTTTACACGACAAAAACTTTTGAAATCGATCGTGAAACCACTTTAGTCATGCCTCCAGAGAACGTTGCATTACCGGCAAAGAACGCTATAGTTTCTCAAGGGTTTTCTTTTCCAGCAACGCTTTTTGGCACAGGCATTATTATACAACTACCTCAGCCCTATCTTCTCGATAGTGTGAGAGTTCTACTTTGCGACGAACAATTGCCTGTTTACTGCTACGAATTAGAAGTCAGTACCGATGGACTTGTTTGGAACCACATTATCAGCGAAGAAAATGTTGCATTATGGCGCGACATTAACTTTGATATGCAAGCTGTTGTTTTTGTCAAAATAACTGGTATTCATGACTCTGCAAATATTATTCTTCATTGTTTAAATCTTCAATGCTTTGCAAACGTAAAAAATGATGCCGTACCAATGAGTTTTTAAACTGTGTTTTAACTATATTTTTTTTAATTAATTTTAAACTTAATTGTTGTACTGTTAATATATAAATGAAAAGATCAAAAAACAAAAGTCGCATAAGTAAACCATGATTCTAGTTAATAGTGCTAGTTCTGCCATACTGGCATGCCTTAATCGATATCGCTTATTTCCTTTTTCCGCGCAAAGCACACATCTAAGAGCTTTGTCGATCACATTTGAGCGCCGTCCGCTTTCGGTCGGACAGTAGAGGTTTATCGAAAAGACCGTTTTTGGTACCTATGTGCGCTTGTGTCGTTCTTTATATATAACAGTTCATTTTCAAAGACCTATTTATAATGGGGACCGCAACAAAGTTTTTCTTTGAACATATCAACGATCTCTACCTTAATGAAAAGCAGTCTGATGTCACAATTATTGTCGACGACGTCCAAATTCCGGCTCACCGCGATATTTTGGCCCAACGGTGTCAATATTTTAGGTATGAAACACATTTGTTCATATTAACCTAACTTCATGTTTTACAGAACCATGTTTAACAGTGGCTTGCTTGAGTCCGCTTCAAATATTATTAGGATTCAGGAAGCGCCGATTGACGGCTTCATGTGTATTTTGAAGTGGATCTACACTGGCACAACAGATGTTACCTCAATCGATAATGCCTTTGAAGTCCTTCGTCTCGCCGAAATGTATGATATCCCAGAAATAGTGGATGGGACTGTCGAATACTTTACGGTATTGTTTTAAACTATAATGTTATCAGTGCAAAACACTCTTTTAAGGCTAACCTTACTGTCAACATTATCTGTCTTGTTCTCAACGAAGCTGTTTTGCTGTCTCTTGATAAGTTGACTGACGCAGTAATTGACTTTGTGGAAGACAATCCCAACGAAGTTCTCAAACACGAAACTTTCAAAATTCTTTCTACGGATGCACTCAAGGTGATGCTGAACCGTGGCATCTTTGCCGCCGATAAAAATGATGTATTTAATACCGTCAAAGCTTGGATGAATGCAAATCGAATAAGATTTATTGACTTTTGTGATGTTTTGAAAAACATGCCATTGGGTACGCTTATTCTGGAAAATGTTGTTACCGCTCCATCAGACGTGATCGACGAAATGCCGTCCATTAGGTCAAATCTAACTGATCAACAACGCCAAACTGACCATAACGAACTGGATACTTCTTACTCAACCAATGCAATAAAAAACAAAGCCGCGTGGGACCACTTACTAAAACATGGTCCAATTCATAAAATAGAAAACAAAAACATTGTGACGCATAAGTACAGTTGCACAAAGTTTTTCGCTACATCTGGTTGTCAGCTTGTTTGTGACAATAACTCGGTAAATAGAACCTATGTGCACCAAATCGGAGATGCCTACGGCATGGTTTTTGATCTTGGACGTCGGTTTATGGTGAACTACTTAGAAATGTTGATAGTTCATGAACTAACTAATTATTCTTATTGGATTTCCGTTTCCGACGACAACATTATGTGGGACCGCGTCATCGATCGTTCAAAGTACCCATGTACCCGTCTTCAGAAGCTTTATTTTGAAGCGCGCCCGGTCCGGTTTATTCGCATCTGCGCCACTGTTTCCACCGATGGTGAAATGAAAATAGCGCATTTTAAAGCGCTTTACACGACGGAGCCGTTTGAAGTTGATCTTAAAACAACATTACGCATCCCATCACACAATGTATTCACTGAATCTAAATGCATTCAAGGAAAACTTATCGAAGGAACTGGAGCTCTTGACGTTGGATCTGACCCTACTGAGGGTAATATTTATCAGCTGTTTCAACCTTATCTCCTTGACAGCATGAAACTTTATAATAGTACCGGGGATGCTTGTATTTTTAATTATGAAGTTGAAGTTAGCGTTGATCAAGCAACATGGACCCGCGTCTTTGGCGAAGAAAATGTTTCTGGCTTACGCAAAATTAGTTTTGACCGGCAAGTCGTTGTCTTTATTAGAATTTCAGGAACCTACGAAGTTTGGGATGGTAGTTCTGCCCTAATTATAGAGACCTAAACCGTTTCTTGTATTTTTTTTATTTTCACAAACAAACAAAATTTTGACACTTGTAAAAGTTTCTTTCTAATGATCATAAATAATTACTTAAAATATTTGTCTTGTATATACACCAAGTCAAAATTGATAGAAATACCTGGGGACTGTTGTAATTTGCTGGATGAACTCAATAACAACTGAAGTTGTATTGTTTTGTGCGTGTGCGTAAATGTAAGGCCGGGTATATAAATCTCAATCGATAAAAATTTCCCCGACGACCCTTATTTTGACTAGCTTCCTCGCGCTAATTGCTGTCGTTGTACTGGCAATCGGCATGTACAGTAAAGCTTTTTTTTTTGCGCATGAATGCACACATGTCTATGGTCACAGCGGCCATACTCGCGAACAAGTGAGTGTCTGCACGCTGGTTGCAGTGCGCGCGCGCCTTTTCGTTGATTTTGGCGGAGGGCTAATTAGGCTCATTTATGATAACTTTTTTTAAACTTTTTTGATTTTTACTAAAACTAGAAGTGTTTAGCAATCTAACCATGCCCGAAAAACCGAATTTCGTTTTCGCCAAGTGGCAAAAAAAGGGTCACGAAAAAGGTGCCCCCAGGGCGACTTTTGCGAGCTTCTGAGCCCGAAAACCTGTCGATTTTATTGCAGATTCGGATTCAGCAGGTCGTAATTAGTAATCCCAATAGAGGAAATCGCAAACTTTCTGTGACTTCAAAAATCGATAAAAATAAATTCCAAATTAGAAATTTTCGAACGTTTTTTTGAAGTTTTATTGTTTATATTACCTACATTTTGCAACAGTTATGCGTTAAAGTACAAATAAACATTTTAAAATAAAAAAATGTTTTTTGAAAAAAATAAAAAAGTCGATTTTTGAAGTCACAGAAAGTTTGCGATTTCCTCTATTGGGATTACTAATTACGACCTGCTGAATCCGAATCTGCAATAAAATCGACAGGTTTTCGGGCTCAGAAGCTCGCAAAAGTCGCCCTGGGGGCACCTTTTTCGTGACCCTTTTTTTGCCACTTGGCGAAAACGAAATTCGGTTTTTCGGGCATGGTTAGATTGCTAAACACTTCTTGTTTTAGTAAAAATCAAAAAAGTTTAAAAAAAGTTATCATAAATGAGCTTAATTAGCCCTCCGCCAAAAACAACGAAAAGGCGCGCGCGCCTCTCACTTGTTCGTTCGCAAGGGGGGACCATGGCCGCTGTGTATGGTTTTGTCGATCGAAACATTGTTAGCTTTCATGTGCGACTTTATGTAGTATTTGGCGGTTCATCAAAACTACTGTTTTGTATACATACTATACGTGCTTGTGCCGTTTTTAAATATAGATTGCGGTGACTTTTTCAGTAATCGATCATGACTTCTGAAACCGATCTTCTATTCGGCGATCTTTACTTGAATGAAAAGCAGTCCGATGTCACAATTGTGGTCCACAATGTCAAACTCTCAGCTCATCGCAATGTTTTGTCTCAACGGTGCCACTACTTTGAGTAAAAAACCATTCACTTTGTTCATACTAACCTAACTTTATATTTTTCAGAATGATGTTTAGCAGTGGCTTGCTCGAGTCTGTTTCAAATGTCATCAAGGTTCAGGAAGTTTCGATTGATGACTTCAAGTGTGTTTTGAAGTGGATCTACACTGGCACAACAGATATTACCTCAATCGATAATGCCTTTGAAGTCCTTCGTCTCGCTGATATGTACAATATCCCAGATTTGGTAAACAAAGCTGCCGAATATTTTATGGTAGCGTTTTAAAAGTTTAATTTTTTCTGTAAGTCATTATTTTTTTTCAGGCTAACCTTACCGTCGACATCGTCTGTCCGATTCTCAATGAAGCAGTTTTGCTGTCTCTTGATAAATTGACTGATGCAGTAATCTCCTTTGTGGAAGACAATCCTAACGAAGTTCTCAAACACGAAACATTCAAAATACTTTCTACGGATGCACTCAAAGTGATGCTGAACCGTGGCATCTTCGCCGCCGATAAAGATGATGTGTTTAATGCGGTCAAAGCTTGGATGGATGCAAACCCAACAAAATTTGTTGGCTTTTCTGATGTTTTGAAAAACATGCCATTGGGTACGCTTCCTCAAAAAAATTTGGCGGCTATTCCAGTGCATATATTCAACACGCTGGCCGCTCCGTCGATCGCAGCAAATCGAATTCTTAAACACCCTAAAACTGACCCCCTTCGACAGCTAGGCGTTCTCAACCTTGGATATCAATTGTTGCGAAATGTGTTGCTCAATATTTTGTTTATTTTATTCGGATTAGAGGGTTTTCTTTACCTGACTAATACATCCAAAGACAAAGCAGAATGGGACCACGTACTAAAACATGGTCCAATTCACAGGTTGAAAAACAAAAACCTTACTACAAAAAGGTATGGCTGCTCCAGCGTCATTAGTGCTCTTGGCACGATGTTCTGTAAAAACGGCGTAGAGAAGAGTGCCCTTACGCATCCTATCGGAGATTCACATGGCATGGTCTTTGATCTTGGACGTCGAT
The DNA here is from genome assembly GCA_024447225.1 of Panagrellus sp. LJ2284. Classification (NCBI taxonomy): domain Eukaryota; kingdom Metazoa; phylum Nematoda; class Chromadorea; order Rhabditida; family Panagrolaimidae; genus Panagrellus; species Panagrellus sp. LJ2284. The sequence goes on along the minus strand of JAMRYC010000005.1, from coordinate 8,725,387 downwards.
TTATGGTGAACTACTTGGAAATGTGGCCAACTGATTATAAAACTAATTGTTCTTATTGGATTTCCGTTTCCGAAGACAAGATAACGTGGGACTGCGTTATTGATCGTTCCAAATACTCATGTCGCAGGCTTCAGAGGCTCTACTTTGAAGCGCGTCCGGTCCGTTATATTCGCATCTGTGGCACTGCTTCCGCCGACGGTGAAATGAAAGTAACGTGTTTGAAAGCGTTTTACACTACTCAGCCGTTTAAAATTGACCCCGAAACCACATTACGCATTCCATCGCACAATTTTTTTTATGATAGTGAATTTATTCAAGGAAAAATTCTCGAAGGAGATATAATTCGTGAGGTTGGAGATACCCCTAATGAGGGTTTTATTTATCAACTGAATCAACCCTATCTCCTTGACAGCATGAAAGTTAATGCTAACCAAGATAGTTCTGTTTACAGTTATAATATTGAAGTTAGTACTGATCGAGTAACTTGGACCCGTGTTTTCGGGGAAGAAAATGTGTCTGGCTTGCGCAACGTCAGTTTTGACAGGCTGGTTGTTCTTTTTATTAAATGTACATGTTCCATTATTCATCATACAGGAGAAAAAAGGCTTACTTTCTTTTTCACAGGATGTTAACAAGGTTAACCGCGATTACATGTATATTTCATATTTTGACACTTGTAAAGTTTTCTTTTGTTGCTTGTCATAACTTTTAAATATGATTATTTTAGTGACTTTTAAATTGTATCATTTTATTGTATTTAATCACGTATTTATATCACAGATTGAATAAACTTTTTGTAAATCATTAATATCAAATTACAGTTTGCTTCGAGCCTCAACCATCATTGGTTTCAGATGTTTCGTGTAAGCCGTGCTGATATCGCTCTCATTCAACGGTGATTGCATGGCCCATTTGAGCAAGTTTTCGTAAACATTTCCGTCCCTTCGTCCCAAAACAGACGACAACTCCCGGTCACTGATGTCAAAACTGTCGACAATGGCGACGGCATTCGGGCGAAGCTCTTCCAACAGCGAATAAATTCCATGTCTTGCTGTTGAAATTTGCCCGTCATTGAAGAACCCGCCCCGCAAAAAGGCGCCCGCGGCACCGGACAACTGATCCAAGGCATACAGTTTTCCAAGGGCCAACAAAACGCTTTGAATCTTCGGATCAGTGTTGCGCGAAACGTAATTGAAGTAGTTTCTGACGAGATAAGCCTTGACATGAAGACGCGAGGCTTTGCTGAGCTCAATTCCAGCCTTGTTCCAAGCTTCTTCGGAGGTGGGGTAACGGGCTTCATTTGCCTTCCAGAAGTCGTAGGCGGCGAAGAGCTGTTCCCGGGCAGCGTGCTCGAAATAGGCGACGAGGTCGGCTGGGGACGTGTTAGCGGCACATGTGAAGTTGGACTTGGAAGAGGGTTTTGCTCCAAGGTAGGCTGTGATTTCGGTTAGATCTGGATTGCCAGAGCGGATTCCAGGGACGAGTTTGACCAGACCTCTGAAAATTATTTGTGTTACGCATGCGTTATGCATAGTATACGTCTTTAGTAACGATAATTTTGTTAGTATTTGGTTTTCAAATTCAGGGGCGTATTTAGAAAAATTTTTTATGGGGGGGCATCTCGAAAAAAAGGTAAGGGGGGACCAAAGGGATTTTGTCGGAAAAATTTTTTGACCGATTTTTGAAAAATCCAAAGGGGGTACCAAAGGAAAAATCTTTACCGAAACCGTGATAAACCACAAAACCCCCTTGGTCCCCCCTTACCCCACTTTTGGCGGATCCGAGATATGGGGGGGCGCTGCCCCCCTTACCCCCCTCCTAAATACGCCCCTGTTCAAATTCAAAAATAAATAATTAAAGCAATTGTTACGTTTTGTGTAACGTTTTCCGAGAGGTGTAACAAGTGCGTTACACACTGCAAAAAAGTGTGTAACAATGTCTTCTTTGTAATTTAGTAACGTATTTACAAAATTGATGCTTTTAGGTATAACGTTTTCCGAAAAGTGTAACGTTTTGCGTAACGTTTTTCAAAAACTCTAAAAAAACAAACCTGGCAACCTGCAACAACATGACAATATTCTCGCCTTCATAAGTGCATCCACCAACAGCATAGGAATAGATATCAGGGAAGCCGCTCGCTTGACTGTAGCCATGACCACCACAGGCTAAACGGCACTGTTCGATGCCTTGGGCAGTGTCCCAAGAAACAATCGATTTCAGCCCACTGGAGAGGCCATGAAGTTGGGGGAGAAGGCTAACATTGCCTTCTTGGAGTTGTGAAGTGACTTTCAGGTAGAGGTCTTTGATTTCATATGCAGCGAAAAGAAAGACAAGCGTTTTGGCTATGTTGGGGAAGATACGGTATTGCTGGGTTTGGTAGTCCAGGATTTGGACTTCTTGGCCGCTAAAATTAGACATGATAATGAAATTTTGACATATCGGGCACATAATTTTTGCTAAAATAAGAAAGTTCATGACGGTGAAACGTAAAATTTAGCAAAAAAGTTCATGTTAAAATGGATGTGTCAGATTCAAAAAACTAACTTCGGAACAATTTCCCCCTGCCGCCGAATCGCAGCATAACGCGTCGCAATGGTGACAGCCGCGGCTAACTGTGTGGCTTGATCCTTGATCATGATAGACCGCACGAATACCATGGCTCCAAAGCCCAATTTGGCGTGTTTCGGCGGCACGTAGGTCCCGTCCTTTTCAACCCTCGCATTCCGTGCAAACATTGCCTTTCGTGGAATTCTAAACTGATTAAACCGAAGGAATCCATTATCACTGCCGTTGATGCCCAACTTTGGGCCGATATCTCCAATCGTAATTCCCGGAAGTGGCAAATGTGTGTCACGATGGCGTAATTGGACGAAAAATGGATGCGGACCGTAATGTTTTCCCTTCACATACAACTGTGCCATCACAATAGCATAGTTCGACGACTTTCCCAGAGCCCCAGGCCACCATTTAGTCGCTGTAATCGTCGGGGAATGCAAGATGAATTCCTCAGTCGCCGGATCGTATGTCGCTGTCGTTTCCAATTTGCTCAAATTAGTGCCATGGCCCAACTCTGTCTGGGCATAGGTGGCAACTATCGATCGGGTGATAATCAGCTCCAGCCACTCTTCCAATTGATCTTCGTCACTTTGGTTTTGGATGGCAGGCAAGACCATACTGTAATGCAGGGAAAGCGCGTGCAAATCCCGTCCCATGATGAGCGACTGGTAGTAGATCCCCTCTCCAAACATGTCAGAGCCGTCGATAATATCGGTGGCATGGTCTGTCATAGCCACGGCACGACGGGCCTGTTCCTCATGGCGTTGTTCACGGGGCAGAAATTCGAGGCGAAGGTTGTTTCGGAGGGCGGGTTCGGCTTCAACGGCATCGTAGATCTCTTTTCGGCGTTTCACGATGTCAGCGCCGCCGTGAATGAAGGCGGCCAAGGCATTCACGGGTACGGTGGCGGCACGGCGTTCTTTGGTGATGTCTGGGTTGTCGCCTGGACGGATTAGGGTGGGTTCCAGGGCGGACATGACGCTTTCTGAAGGCAAAATTGACTTTAAATTTGCAATTTCTTCAATTTTTTAAAAGAAAACACGAAAACGTTGGATTTGATCAAAAAGTTGAACAAAAAGTTACATCTGGCAAAGTCAAACCCCAATTTAATTAACAACGTACAAAAATAGCATACAAGAAGTCGGAGTCAACCTTCAACTCCCCAAAAACACCCAAGCCCCGACCATCTGCGCCAACGGTCAAATAAATCGCTACCCCAGCCAACACCAAAACGGCCGCGTAGTCCGAAGTGAGTGATAAGGCAACGAATAACATGTATTTTGCATGATAACGCGTCACATAGACCCCACCAAAGTAGACTAGACCACATTGTGGGTCCACAATTATAGCTACAGCCACCCATTACGCGTATTTGGAGCCGACACGATCAAGGAAGCGTAGTTTTTCCCGACATTCTTGCAAAAATCACGTCAGTCGTAAGAAATGCAGTTGATCTAACCGAACTGAATCGATTTCGACCGCGATCGTCTTTTCATGGATGTCGTCTGCCTCTACCAATTCGGGTTCTAACACATCGCGCACGGACACTATAAAGATTGTGATGCGTAGAAAAGAGAAACTTGACTATTTGAATGCATTTTTATCAACAAATAACTGTAAACTGTACAATAACAAAGAATGGATATCACCAATGGCTATTATTGGGGTCCTAAAAGTAGACTAGAAAGACAAAATGCAAAAAAGGTGGGTTCAATGTGAGTGTAGTCTATCGAAAGAGGTGAAAGACAGTCTACAATGTTTTCAAAAACCGATTGTAGTCTTCAACACGGATCCGAGCAACACGCTCAGCAAACTTTTTATCACTCGGCTGCAACAGGGCCTCCAAAGTGACAAAGCCGGGAAGTTCAGGGTCGTAGATGGCTTTGTTGACTCGCTTGAGGACTTCATGCCGTCGACGAATTTGAGCCACGGAACAACGGAGGGCTAGCGGGTATTCGACGAGGCGCTCATTTGGGAGACTCATGATGAGGATCAGGTAGTTGTAGGTGGCTTGGATGTGGCCAGCGTCTGAAAAATTCAAAAAATTAGAACTAATTTATATCAAAACGACTAAAAATTATTTCCAATACAAAAATTTTAAAGTTGAATTCGTTATTTTTCAAAAGTTACTGTCAAAAATGTTACATAAACTGGACTTACCCATCATAAACAACCTCGGATCATCCTTGAACATCTTCTTCAGCTCTGGCTTCGTGAATCCCATTTCCTTGTTCAACATGAGCACAATCCGCGTCAAAGGACCCAATCCAAACATAATAACCCTCGGCTCCTTGACTATGACCTCCCTCAGCTGATTTCCGCTCATTTCAAACTGCCTTTGGACCCATCCAAGTCGGGCATCGATCGTCTTGACGTCAGTGTTCAGCCAATATCGATGCTCTGTCACAATCTTTGTGATCTGCTTCCGATCAAACTTCTTCGACGCTAAATAGTTCACCCGGGCTCGCATGTCGTCCAAGCTTTGGATCAGGAAGAACGGATTCCGCGTCAAATAGCTTCCAAGTGTGTCCTTATCGACGCCAACGACTTGGACAAGAAACTGTAGCCGAGGGAGGACATCGCGCTTCCAATCCATGTGCACGAAGTGGCGGGATAGCTTGGTTTTGGTATCGATCTGAAATGGAATTCCATTAGAAGGCTGGGAAAGCATAGAAAAGAGCATACATCAAGTAGATCAACACCCAAATCAAGCAAATTCTGAAGCACTTTGCTATGATTCGCATAGGCAGCCATCGATCTCGCATGCGTGGGCGGCAGTGAGGCAGCGATTTCGGGCAGACTTGGATCAAATGGATGTGGATTGGTTCTACTTGGTGGTTTGGATAGGTCAGAAGCGTCGAGCTCGCCTTCGGAGTAGATGGGTTTCCGCCATCTGGAGGGCTCGTGGGAGGTTGTATCGTCGGGGGAGGTCAATTCGGACAGGGTTAGCTGAAATTGAAGGCTACCGTTATTGAGCAAACCCTGCTTTACATCAAATTTTTAAATGTATTTTAATTTTTAACTTTTATCGAAAAAAGATTCAAAAAAACCACGAAAACCAACCCTTTTCGTCGGATCTTTGACCAATCCAGACCCCACAATCGGCGCCGTATCTTCAAGCTTCCGCAAAGACGCAATCAGCTTCTCGACTTCCTGCTCCGTCAAAACGTCTTCCGACAACGCTGAGTCATCATCGCCCTCCTCGATGGCGACTGCTTCTTGACTGTTACCGCCTCCAGAAGCCCATACAGCACTTGAAGACGGTGTTTGGCTCTGGTGTTGCTCCCTTCTTGGAGGCCTGACAGTTTCTGCCAATCCACGTCGGGCTACTGTAGACGACCTTATCAATCTTGAACAAACGGCGCGAAGCATGACTACAAAATGTAAAGTTAAAACTTGAAACATCGAAAATTCGAAAGTACAGTACAAAATCAGATCGATGGAAACGAAAAAGCCGTCAAAATGCACCCGTCAAAACGATACTCATTTATTAAATGAATCAAAATTCAACAAAACAAGTAAAATATAAATTGAAAAACACTACTATATGGAATCTAGAGTGATTAGCACTGAGAAATGGCGACTTATTTTGTGAGAATTTAGCGAGCGCCCTGTTGCGGGAGGGCTGCCTGGGGACCGAGGAGCATTTGACGTTGTTGCGCGACCTGGAAGTACGTTTTTAGGTTATCAAAACATTAAAAAGATTGTTAGAAGAGTCGAAAGCGGTCTCAAAAGCCTACCTGAGCCTTCTCATTATCAGCACGCTCCTTCTCAATGACGTAGGGCAAGACCATGATCATGGCGGTCGTGGAGACGACCCAGACGGCTTGCTTCGTGAATCCGAAGACGGACCAGCCTGCACTGATGGTCGAGCTGGTGAGGTTGCGAACGCTTTGGGGGAACATGTCCTTGAGGCCTTCAAGACGCTCGAGGTAGGACTCGACAAGGATCTCGTCGTCACCGGCCATTGTTGGAACTGAAACAGAGAAATGGAGCTTCAAAGTCAAATAAGGCAAAGAAAGGTATTCAAACGCTTCAAACGTTGTCAAATCAAAGAATCTATAAGATTAAAGAAAGCCATTTAATAGATTACAAACTCAACAAGGATTACAAAGACATTGAGATACACAAAAGTGAGAACATGTTCAATTAAGCAAAAACAGGCAAGAAACACCGGCAAGTCAAGCGGATGCCTGTTCTTTGAGCAGATCAGCAGAGGTACGCGCATCGATGAACAGCTCCTGGACGTCCTGGATGGTTTGAACAGACACCGGGCTGCCGGGCTTGGTCGTCGCGCCGAGAAGCTTGCAGGGGGTCAGGAGCTGGATCGTGTACCGTAATGACGACGCCATGCCAATTTCAGCCAGCTTATCCAGCGCTTCCGGCTCCAATTCGACGGCTTCAGCCTTGGCACGAATCTCGACAATATCCTTGATCTCGTTCTTGTTGTATGGCCGGGTTGGCACGATCAGAACGCGATCAATGATGTCAGACGGGATTCCGAGAGGAACGACTTCATCAGAATTACGCATCTTCGAAAGGCCACGATTTGTCGCGAAGACAATCACCGGGCTGACGGGGCTCTCGAGGGCACGGTGGAGGAAAGTGAAGCATTCCATGTCGAGCATGTGGACTTCGTCGATGAACAGGACGCCGGGGAAGAGGACTGCTTTCCCCTGGAAGATCAGAATAACGTTTAAACTGTACAAAAGATTCAAAAGGGGTAAACTTACAGTTTCAATATACGAATTGACGACCTTATTGACCTCATTTCGAAGCCTCTCAGTAATCTCAGTCTTCTTCGACTTCAAAGCCCTCTGTAAAAACCCAGAAAGACCTCCTTCACGAGCTGCCCGAGGTTCGGCATTAGCTTGATCCAGGGCGTGAAGTGTGACGTACTTCACTTCCTCCATCGTCTTATCAACGCTGCCAGTGGGAAGAGGGACATATTGGTCTTGCTCGAGGTCGTGATCGGTGCGATAGACATCGGAGCGGCCTTTGCGCTGAAAAACAATCAAAATTGACTTCAAACTCGCTTAATTTCACTCAAAACACCCACCTTGACAAGCCCATTAGTCGTATCAAGGAAAACAATGTCCCCGACTTCAATATTCTGCTTCATGAAGCTGTCATACAGCTCGGCGTCGATTTGAAGCTTCTTCCAGCCACCAGCCGATCGCAGCGTCAAATTGACGTGTTTCGTGACCTTTCCATAGGCATTGCCAGCGGCGACATCCTCGATGGGAGTCATTTCGGTAATTTCGCCCTCGTAATAGGTGATCGTGTCTTTCATGCAGATGGCTGAACAAAAATATATAAAAAATCCCTTTAAAAATGATGCCAAAACCCACAGATAGCCTTCCGCATGCCCTCCATCAACATCTCCGTCTTCTTGACTTCACTGGAGTACACTTCGGACGCGACGATGGGATAGAAGGGGACTTTATCGCCCAACTCTTGAGCAATGGCCATCGCGATCGCAGTTTTGCCGGTCCCAGGTGGTCCTGCTAACAAAACAGCTTTGCCGGACATCTTCTTCTGCTTAATCAGCTCCACAATGATGCCGCAGGCTTCACGGGCAGCGGACTGGCCGATCAGACCGCCTTGCTGAAATGGAAATGCAAAAATGTCGAAATTTCATAAAATTATATATAAAAATCATACCCGATCGATGGCCTCGCCTTCTGGACTTAATCCAAGGCCAACAACATGGCTGTGGGCAGCGATTCGGACTTGGCGATTGTCTTTGAACTGAAAAGGGACAGTGTAAAATCGGGAAAGTAAAATATATAAAAACGAAAACAAACCTCGGAAATGTGGACATCAGCGTAGGGCTTTGAAGTGTCGACGTTCGTCAGACCGCCCTCCATAGGATCATCGACTTCCATGGCTGTGTAATTGGCTGGAAATAGGGTAATAAAGGTGGTAAATTAAGATAGAAATGTTAGCACGAATAGAATGTTCGATGCTTTTGAAAGGATGTGCGCGGGGACTGCTTTCAGTTGTTCGTTGTGAGAGGTTTTGGGTAGAGGGTTTCATTGGATGGTTTGGAGCCAGGATGGGCTGAATGCGTTGAGAGAAAAGTGCGCACTTTGTTTTTCTTACAGGGCTGTTTGTCGGTGTGTAATGATGACGGCTGCAAGAGGTGGCTTTAGAAAATGAAGCTTGATAATGCTTGCAGTGATTTCCTTTCATCAGTTTCAGCTCGCCGAACGTGTATTCAGTTTTTTCTTCAGCTTTTTGTCCGAGTTTGCGGAGCTAAATGCTTCTCAAACTTTAATCAATTAACATCTAAACTGTTCTGTTGTCAATGGCGGACCATAGCGCCAGTTTTGAAACGTCTAATTTCGCTAAGCATCTAAAAAATTGCACAAGTTGTCTTCGGGTTGTAAAAATGCTTTATTATTACCCGTAGTCCTATCGATCCAGTTTTCTATCCCACTGTTTTTCATGATGCTGTTCACAGGGCAGTAGAAATCGTATTTGGCTGTTTTAGCGTAGGTCAAAAATGATTAATTGAAACATTGTCATTTTACAACATAATTAACAGGAACAGTACCTCCATTCACATTACTGTCAGTTTACTAAAAACATAACTTACAAACATAATTTTGGCCAAATTTATGCCCAAAAATGCAAATCCACCCAAAATCACCGTAATCCACAAAACAGAAACCAAAAATGGCAAATATCCACCCCGAGGACCCAAAATGAGATTCAATTTTGACCGCAATGAAGTTTTGTACAATCTGTTGACGACTCGTTTTGAATGGTTCGTCGAAAACAATATTGCAAGACCAATTTCTTGCGATATTCCACTACTCGGTGGCGCTGACAGGGTTTTTGTTTCGAATTTTGCGGATGCTGCTGGAAAAGTTGTTCAGACTGTTATTTATGTAAGGTCTACGATTCCGAATTTTAAATTGTGACAGTTTTATGTTATTTAGGTCAGCCTTAAATCGGTTAACTTCGAAAAACTTCAAGTTTACGGCCTTCGAGACCATTTGAACAATGTCTTTAAAGGCTATGTTCACCCAAAAAACCTCAAAGGCTATGCTTTCACGCTTCGAATCGATCTGACGCTGCTTCCAGACGATTATGAAGAACTGGCCCATCGTATCGCGAGTATCCGGAGAGAGTTATTCGCGCCTGTTGTTTGCCATTTCTTTAATCTGCAACGGACTTTTGCCAGTTTACCCCCAGAAACCCCGAAATTCGCCGCCATCGAAGTAATGGCCGACGAATTTGCCATGATTGAAGCAAAGCCGAGCGAAGTCAACATAACTTTTGCCCTCACTTTTGATTCCACCGCCGAATTCACCATGGCGAAGATGTTTTTGGAGGAATTCTCACGGGAAACGGCTAAGAATCCGTCATTTCGGATCTTGGCTCCGGATGCCATCACTGATAAACACCACCTTCTAAAGTCGAAATCAAGAGGTGCGAACATTGTGTTCTTTGTCGTGAACTGCCGCCAAAGCCGGAATCAAAACACTGTCCGAAGATTGGCGCTGGACTTGATGGCGTCGCTGGCGGCCTTCATCGACAGTGAAATAGCTCGGATCAAAGCAAAGTTGCATCAAGCCATGCGGGAACTGACTTCAAAGTGCACCAAAAGGATGTCGCGCGCCCAATTGGAGGTACGGGCTGATCAACTTCCCGAGGCTTCGTTTTATTACGAAGAACCGAAGTTGTATAATTATTAATTTTGTGATTACTGTGAAGTAGGTATTGATATACAAGTGATAAAAAGATGTTACCCATCACAACAGTTTTGATGATTCTTATGATTCCTTGATGTTTTGACTAAACCTGACACCACAGACAGTTTATTTGTTTTACTGCAAGTTACGGACCCCCAGTTCCGCAGAACTGGAGTTCCAAAGCACAATTCCTACCAGTCTGTCCATTGAACATCGACAATGCGAGAGGTCACAAAAAAGAGGCGTAATCTCTGTTCGACGTGAGTATAAAGAGTAAATCAATGGAAAGTTGAACACCATTTGTCCCTGTCGATAACTGAACCATGGGTCGCTTCACCGATAAAGTTGTCATTGTGACCGGATCTTCAGCCGGTATTGGCAAAGCTGTGATCCTCGGATTTGCCAAAGAAGGCGCTAATGTTGTTCTTCACGGCACCAACACCGAGAGATTGGCCGAAGCCGAGAAAGCGTTGCATGGTGCCGGCATCCCAGACAGCCGTATTCTAAAGATTCAAGGCTACTTGAACGAAGACGCCGTTCAGGACAGAATCATCAATGAAACCATCGCCCGCTTCGGTAAAATCGACGTCCTGGTCAACAACGCTGGCCTCTACCACAAACCTGGACAATCGGCAACTCTAACCGAAAACTACGACTACGTTTTCGCCGTCAATGTTCGTGCCGTGTTCCGTCTGGTTGAACTTGCCACGCCCCATTTGGAAAAGACCAAGGGCAACATTATCAATACCTCTAGCATTGCTAGCATCAATAAATCGGTAAGTGCTTAGAAAGTAAAGTTTTTGGATTACACAGTTTTTGTTTAGCTTGAAAGTGGCAATGAATTGGTCGTTTATGCCATGTCAAAGGCCGCCCTCGACCGATTCACTAAAAACATCAACCAAAGTCTGATGAAGAAAGGCATCAGAATCAATAACATCAACCCTGGTCCATTTGAAAGCAATGTTGTTACCCGTGCTTTGGGGGATGAAGTGCCTAAAGAACACGCTGCTATTGCGAATGCACAGGTAAACTAATACCCAGTTTATTGTATAATAAATGTTTGACTTTGCAGTTCCAACATGTAACTACGAAGCTTACGGCAGTTCAACGTGTCGGTGCCCCGGAAGAACTTGTCCCCGCTTACTTGCTGCTAGCCGATGAGAAGTCCAGCTTCATCACTGGCTCAATTTGGGTCATTGACGGCGGGATGAGCACATGGGCACCTGAGGCGACTGACCTGAAGTTGTAATGTTTTATTGGCCTTGTTTTCCGACTTGACCACTTTGTGTTTCAACTTAAAGAGAATTTACCGCAGTTTAAAAAAATAAAAGTGAACACGTCGTATAACAGAAAAATAAACCATTTTCGTTTACAAAAATACAGTCCACTGAGTTTGTTTGGTGTACATTTGCTGGAGATACGTGTAACTATAAATAAAAATGTTATTAAATTAATAACAATGTGACAAAACAGGACAAATCTTTGTACCTAAATCGTCGATGCAGTTTTAACTCTAGCAACTTTTTGATAAATTAGATGCAATCAGCCTATTAAGGTAAACCAAAAGAACCAAACAATGCAAAACGGTTTTTTACTCAAATATGTTTGTTTTTGGCAATACAGTTTATATCAAAATGCCAAAATCTTCTCTAGTTTGTATTCCAAACGTATAGTTTGTGAAAATATAAAATACAACCGAGTAAATACAACAAAATCGAGAAGATTTTCTATTTTCTAGTTTGTATTGAAATATCATTGCCATCAAAGTATCAACGGTTACAAAAGTGACACAAAAATTTGAAATATTTAAGGAATCGTAAAAACAAAACTACAGTCACTTGTTGTGCAATCAACCTTGTGATGGGTCGCTTTACCAACAAAGTTGTCATTGTGACTGGATCTTCTGCCGGTATTGGCAAAGCTGTGATCCTCGGATTCGCCAAAGAAGGCGCTAATGTTGTTCTTCACGGCACCAACACCGAGAGATTGGCCGAAGCCGAGAAAGCGCTACAAGCTGCCGGCATTCCAGACAGTCGTATTTTGAAGATTCAGGGCTATTTGAACGAAGACGCTGTCCACGCAAGGGCGTATTTAGAAAATTTTTTTATGGGGGGGCATCCGAAAAAAAAGGTAAGGGGGGACCAAAGGGATTTTTCCGGAAAAATTTTTGGAGCGATTTTTGAAAAGTCCAAAGGGGGTACCAAATGAAAAATTTTTGCCAAAATCGTGAAAAACCGCAAAATCCCTTTGGTCCCCCCTTACCCCACGTTTTGCCGGATCCGGGATATGGGGGGGCACTGCCCCCAGAACCCCCCCCCTAAATACGCCCTTGTGTCCACGATAAAATTATTAACGAAACTATTGCTCGTTTCGGCAAAATTGACGTCCTTGTCAACAATGCCGGCCTGTACAAAAAGCCTGGCCAAGTCGCCAATGACACCGAAAACTTTGATCACGTTTTTGCCGTCAACGTCCGCGCCGTTTTCCGTCTGGTTGAACTTGCCACGCCTCATTTGGAAAAGACCAAGGGCAATATTATTAATGTGTCCAGCGTAGTCAGTTTTGCGAAACCGGTAAGTGATAACAAAAAATCAAAAGAATGCAAAATACAGTTTTTTAGGTTGAAACCGGCATCGAGTTTGTCATCTACAGCATGACCAAGGCAGCCCAAGATCGCTTCACGAGAAACATCAACCAAAGTCTGATGAAAAAAGGCATCAGAATCAACAACATCAACCCCGGCCCATTTGTTAGTAACGCATTGAACCGCGCCTTGGGCGACGATGCCACAAACCAACAAGCTGCCGCTGCGGTACGTTTGATCTGCTTTTTGAACTCTACGAATTATCAGTTTTACAGGTTACCTTTGACTCTGACAGCATTATCAAGTTTGCAACCGCAGCAAAACGTTTTGGCGACGTCGAAGAGCTTGTCCCAGCGTTCCTGTTGATGGCTGATGAAAAGTCAAGCTTCATTACAGGCTCAATTTGGGCTATTGATGGTGGTGCGAGCACTTGGGCACCTGAGGCGACTGACTTGAAGTTGTAACTATTACCTATATGCAGTTTAAAAGAAGCTACACATTAATTTTCGATACATAATTTGAAGTTGAATGACTATAGATAGTTATTTGTTTGAACTTCGTACCGTACTAGCTTGCACGTTAAAAGTTTTGTTTGTTATAAGAATCAAAGCACCAACTCCCAGTTTACTAAAATTTGTTTTTCAAGCTGCAAAATACAAAATTTTCCTGCTCAGTTGCTTCACTTTCTAGTTTGTATTCAACGTTATATTATCACTGAAATGTTAGAGTCAACAAAAGAGACGCAGGTAGAACCGCGCTTATAAAGAAACGCGAAAAGAGTGCTTTAGCAAGTTGTTGCGCAGTCTGCAGTGGTCATGGGTCGCTTCACCGATAAAGTTGTGATTGTAACGGGCTCATCCGCCGGTATTGGCAAAGCTGTGATCCTAGGATTCGCCAAAGAAGGAGCATCTGTCGTTCTTCACGGCACCAACACCGAGCGATTGGCCGAAGCTGAGAAAGCGTTGCATGCCGCCGGCATCCCAGACAGTCGTATTTTGAAAATTCAAGGCTATTTGAACGAAGACGCCGTCCAGGACAGAATCATCAACAAAACCGTCGCTCGCTTTGGCAAAATCGACGTTTTGGTCAACAACGCCGGCGTCTACAAGAAACCTGGCCAGACTGAGACGTTAACGGAAAACTACGACTATATTTTTTCCGTCAACGTTCGTGCTGTTTTCCGTTTAGTCGAATTAGCCACGCCTCATTTGGAAAAGACCAAGGGCAACATTGTCAATGTTTCTAGCATCGCAAGTTTTTCAAAACCGGTAAGCCCAGCTTTGAAAATGTAAAAATTTCTAAGAAAAACTTTTTTTAGTTTGAAAGCGGCACTGACAACGGCGCCTATGGTATGTCCAAGGCCGCCATCGACCGTTTCACGCAAAACATCAACCAAAGTTTGATGAAGAAGGGTATTCGAATCAACAACATCAACCCTGGTCCGTTTGAAAGCAATATTTTGAACCGTTCGTTGGGAGATAATGCCACAAAAGAACAGACTGCTGCTGCCGTATGTTTAACGATTAAAGTTCACAGTTTTTATAAATGTTAATTTTTTAGATCAAGTTTGACTCAACCGGCTTGCTCAGTTTTGTGACTTCCGCAAAACGTATTGGCGATGTTGAAAAACTCGTCCCGGCTTTCCTGTTGTTGGCAGATGAGAAGTCCAGCTTCATCACCGGCTCAATTTGGGTCATTGATGGTGGCATGAGCACATGGGCGCCTGAGGCAACTGATTTGAAGTTGTAATACTTGTTCTGGTTTTGTTTTTCGACATTTCGTTAAATAAAATCATATGTAAATGTTCTAATTAATGTTTATAACGTAGCAGAGGTTTTTATCACAGTTTACGTTTGTTTGCGGAAAATAAAGGTGTAACTAGCTTGTTCGTGTTGCAAACGCAAACTGTTTGAGCATAGGAACACTGATAATGCGCTAGACAGTTCCAAAAAGGCTTTATCTTTGTTTGGTTCTGGTTGTCGGGTATAAAGTAAAGGTTACGGCAGCCGCAATGCAGTTTTTTCCTGTCAATAACCAAGATGTCTCGTTTTACCGATAAAGTCGTTATTGTGACTGGAGCTTCCGCCGGTATTGGCAAAGCTGTGATTCTCGGATTCGCCAAAGAAGGCGCTAATGTTGTTCTTCACGGCACCAACACCGAACGACTGGCCAGTTCCGAGAAGGCTTTACTTGAAGCCGGTATTCCAGAAAGCCGTATTTTAAGGATCCAAGGATGCCTCAGCGAAGACGCCACCCACGACAGAATCATCAACGAAACAATTGCCCGTTTTGGCAAAATCGATGTTCTTATCAACAACGCCGGCCTTTTCAAGAAGCCCGATCAGGACGCTACCACTATTGAAAACTTTGACCACGTTTTTGCCGTTATTGTTCGTGGCGCTTTTCGGTTGGTTGAACTTGCGACACCATATTTGGAGAAGACTAAGGGCAATATTATCAATGTTTCAAGTATTGCGAGTTTCAAAAAACCTGTAAGCTTCAATACAACGTACGCCAGTTTTTTAAAAAAATAATTTAGCTCGAAAGTGGCGTCGATTTCGTTGTCTACAGCATGGCAAAAGCTGCTCTCGACCGTTTCACCCAAAACATCAACCAAAGTTTGATGAAGAAAGGCATCAGAATCAACAACATCAACCCCGGTCCGTTTGCAACAAACATTCTGAATCGAGCTTTTGGGGAGCCTAGAAATGAAGAGGAGGCTGAGGCTTACGTAAGTTATACCGGAACGGTATTTATATCAGGTCAGTTTTTATGTTTCAGACCCATTTTGACAACATCGTCAAAGCTACTGCCTCGGCAAAACGTATGGGCGCTCCGGAAGAGATAGTTCCTGCTTTTTTGTTGTTGGCTGATAAAAAGTCAAGCTTCATCACAGGATCCATTTGGGCCGTTGACGGAGGTATGAGCACATGGGCGCCGGAGGCTACTGATTTGAAGTTGTAATCAAACTACCAGTTTTATGGATAAGTAAATAAAAATCGAAAATCCAAAAATATAAGAACGCCTAGTGTTTTTTATTTCTTAAATACAACTGCTACATGTAACACCCTGCAAATAAATCAACGACACTCAACCAGCCAGTTACCTCATTTTCTACTTTGTGTTTTGGTCCGCTGCATCAGGAAACTGATATAGTCAACAAAAGTGACACAAACGGAAAACATGTATAATAGGTGCAAAAAACGTGTATGCGGCCAGTTTCGTTGAAGACTCTACAAGTATGGGTCGTTTTACCGATAAAGTCGTCATTGTGACCGGATCTTCGGCCGGTATTGGCAAAGCTGTGATCCTTGGATTCGCAAAAGAAGGCGCTTCTGTCGTTCTACATGGTACCAACACCGAGCGCCTTGCTGAAACTGAAGATGAACTGCACAAATCTGGTATTCCGGAGAGCCGCATTCTGAAGCTTCAAGGATACCTCGACAACGACGCCACAATCGAGAAAGTCATCAATGAAACGATTGCCCGTTTTGGCAAGATCGACGTCCTTGTCAACAATGCCGGTGTATTCAAAAAGCCCGGAGGCTATGCAACCGAAACGGAAAACTACGACTACGTTTTTGCTGTCAATGTTCGTGCTGTTTTCCGATTAGTTGAGTTGGCAACGCCCCATTTGGAGAAAACTAAAGGTAACATTATCAACGTTTCGAGTGCTTTGAGCTTTTCTAAACCCGTAAGTTGATGTTTTTTATCCCCGCAAGCATGAATTTACAGTTTACAGTTCGAACGCGGGTATCCAGGAACCGTCTATGGCATGTCAAAAGCTGCAGTTGATCGGTTCACACAGAACATTAATCAAAGTCTGATGAAGAAAGGCATTCGAATCAACAACATAAACCCTGGTCCGTTTGAAAGCTTGGTCCACAAACGCCATTTTGAACATGCCGCCGTGGAAGAAGCATTTGGCAATTTTAAAAAAGTCGTCGAAAAGGTGACTACAGTCGGTCGGTTTGGACAGCCGGAAGAGTTGGTCCCAGCGTTCCTGTTGCTGGCTGATGAAAAGTCGAGTTTCATTACGGGATCCATTTGGGTTATTGATGGCGGTGTGAGTACAACGGCGCCGGAACCGGGGGATTTGAAACTGTAAATTGAATTTGATTCTGGAATGGTGTCTGACAATGTGTAAATAAAAAAATGAAGTTGCGAATTTTTGCTGTGATGTGGAGCAGTTTATAATGTCAATTCCGACTCTACGTGCGACAATAAGTTTACTTGAAGAAACCACAATAAATAACGCGGATTTTGTCGTTTTTTTGACACGACATTATAAATATCGTTTTGAGATACCTGCAGTTTTAATATAGCAGTGTTGCACGGAGCCAAACCGAACCGAATTAGACATGAAATAACAATATTAAAATAAGTTAAATTTTGCTACTTTCTTTTGCTAAATGGCCTTTTTTGATTAGTATTGTAAAGTTCTAACCATGTCGAACTGGAGCCAACTCGGGTCGGTGCAGCTTCAGTTCAAACCAGGTTCGCCATGCTACACAATTAGTAACCATTGAAATACAACTTTTATACGTTGCACCCTGAACAAAAAAAAACGAAATTTTACCTGCCAGTTGCCTCATTTTCTAGTTTGTGTTCAACCCAACTGCATCACTGCGATGATGGAGTCAACAAAATGGTCACAAACAGAAAACACATATAACTGCACGGGAAAACAGTTCGACAGCCAGTTGTTGTGCTGAAAACTTTAAAAGTATGGGCCGTTTCACCGATAAAGTCGTCATTGTGACCGGATCTTCGGCCGGTATTGGCAAAGCTATCATCCTCGGATTCGCAAAAGAAGATGCTAATGTTGTCCTCCATGGTACTAACACTGAACGGCTTGCCGAAACTGAAACCGACCTCCATGATGCCGGCATCCCAGCCACCCGCATTCTAAAGATTCAAGGCTATTTGAACGAAGACGCCGCAATTGAAAAGGTCATCAACGAAACCATCGCCCGTTTCGGCAAGATCGACGTCCTCGTCAACAATGCCGGCGTTTACAAGAAGCCTGGAGGATACAAAACCGAAACGGAAAACTACGATTACGTTTTTGCCGTCAATGTTCGTGCCGTTTTCCGATTGGTTGAGCTGGCCACGCCCCATTTGGAGAAGACCAAGGGCAATATTATCAATGTTTCGAGCGCTCTGAGCATTTCTAAACCGGTATGTTGAGTTGTCATTCCTACAATCCAAAACCTCGCAGTTTACAGATTGAACGCGGCTACCAGGGGACCGTCTACGGCATGTCCAAATCCACTCTCGACCGATTCACCAAAAACATCAACCAAAGCTTGATGAAAAAAGGCATCAGAATCAACAACATCAACCCTGGTCCATTCGAAAGCCTCTTCCATAAACGCCATCTGGAACCTGCCGTCGTGGAGCAAGCTTTTGGAGGCTTCCAGAAGCTTGTTCAGAAAATTAATCCGGCTGGTCGATTCGGACAGCCGGAAGAGCTGATTCCGGCCATCTTGCTTCTGGCTGATGAGAAATCGAGCTTCATCACGGGGTCCATTTGGGTCATTGATGGCGGCACGAGTACATCGGCGCCAGAGGCTGGGGATTTGAAATTGTAAATTGAGAATTGTGTGTGGCAATGTGTAAATTGACGATTATAAATTTGTAATTAAGCCTGTTCATTAGCCGGTTTAAAGCCATAATGAGAAGTAAAAAAAAGGATTTTCACACGCACAGTGCATACAGTCAGTGTGATGTCAGTCCGTGTGTCCAATCAACGGCTAGTTTGAAGACACGCAGCGAACCATAGAACAGCCAATGTAGACCACCCCCTACTTACCGCTCATTTCTTCTTTCAAAAACGTTTCCGTCAAATTGTTTCCCGCGACTTCCATGAGCCGCTTCCCGGCTCTCTGCCATGAGCTTTCTCATCACAGACGACAGCCAACAGACCTCCCTCATCTCCGTCAATGCTGCCAAGTTTATTTTCAACGACAAAATCAATGTAAGCCCTCTGACTTCGAACCGGATGAACAGTTTATATATCCCCCTTTCCAGGAGTTCCACGAAGCCATCAAATTCCTCAACAAACTCAGCGACATCGTCCAATTCATCTTCGGCGATGGTTATCTTAGCGTGGAGGCGGTGGCAGTGGCCAAGAGTGCTTGCGGATATGTCTATTTCTCCGGAAACTGCCTCGCCGAATACAACCTCGGCGACATGCACAACGTCACGGACAGCGACAAACACGTCCAAGTATCCTCCAAGGATTTGCTATCGGCGATGAGACACATCAAGGAAGGCGATACACTGACGGTGGCCTTCGGAATCGGGAGGACCGGCGACAATTGCACGCTCCAATACGTGAATACGCGCGAGATTCTGCGATGCTTCGATCTGTGCAGTCGAGACGTGCCGGTGACGTACAAACGTGAAGATTGGGAAGTCGACGACTATCGGAATGTCATTGTGCTACCGGCGACGAAGTTGAACAACATTTTTAAGCAGTTCAAGGACACTGATGAGGTTCGTTTTTGTTTTGATGCTCCTTGATGCAAACGACAGTTTTTATATATATTTTTCTTTTTTATGATGTTCTCCACTTCTAAAATGAATGCCAGATTGATCTGCATAGTCCATTGTTGTATTTCACGTTTCATCTCACCAGTTTTTCTTACAAAATGTCAATTTTCCAGATCTTCATCGAAGCCACTGGCGAACAATTCGGCCTCTCAACCCACATCGACGAAAAGGACCGCGGCCGAGTGGCATCAACTGTGACGGCATTGGCCCCTGAAGCTATGGATCGATATGAAATCCAGGCCCCGATGTCTTTGATTGTATCGGCAAGGGAAATACGATCTGCTTTCAAATTATTGAATAACTACGCCCATTTGATCGTCATGGCCTTCGACATGGGAAACAAGCCGATGCTGGTAACCATCGACGATGAACACAGCGATCTCAAAGCCCAGATCACGTTGTCGATTGCCGGAGCGAAGGAATATGGCGAATCTGCGAACGCTTCACAAGTTACCTCCGAGCCGACAGTTTCAAGTGTTCAACCGGGGGCCGGAACGGCGACTTCGAAGGCGGTGGCGGCGGATAAGAGTCGACGGGTGGGTTTTTTGGGGGTTTTGGAATGGATTTTGATCGAAGGAAACGTTCAAGCAGTTTAAGCCACGCCCTTTTTTGATTTTGAAGTGAATTGTAACTTTTTTTGGCAAGAATTAGGCTAAATTTTGGCATTACAATAATTTTTTTTGGTGATTTTCGCCCATTATCCAGCTCACTGAGCAGTTTATAAACTTTCAGTTGAGTACGTCCCGCCCCCTCCGAAAACGGCCATCCATGCAAAGTGCCAATGCCAAGGAAAACGAGTACCCTCCGACAAAGCAAACGCAACCGATCAGGCCCAGATCGCATCAATCCGTTCCCGAACCTCAAAGCTGCCATTCCAATCCCCCCAACGATCACAACTACTTTGACTTTGAAGGCATTGATCAACAACCTGGCCCGTCTCAACCTCACAACGATCACAGTGGCTTCGATGCTGATCCAGAGCCAGTTCATGATCCTGCCGAACAGTCAAAGGAATTCAACTTCTTCAGTCAGCCCGACGACGCTCCCGCTGAAGATGGCGATGCAGGATTTCCCGATTTTAATGACCAAGTAGGTTTTATGTCAGGGCCGTAAACAGGGCTTAAAACAATAGGACAGCAGGAGGGCAAAATCGATCAAAATTATGAAGACTCCGCCCCTATTCACCTTAAAAAATCGAAAATTAGGACAGCACCGCTACCCGTGTTGCTCCTGTACACGGCCCTGTTTTATGTATTTTGGCCTTTTGCGAATTTGCGCAAATTTTTTTGTTTTATCAGCAGTTTTGTCAGTTTTACGATTTTTTCACTATTTTAGTTCGTCGACTACAACGCCGCCAGCTACCCTGCACTCCTACCACCACCACCTTCACAACCCCATTCCCTCCTTATCGAAGTCCTGCAAGATCTCGGCCTCGAAACCCTATCGCTCACCGGTACCGATATACCCTGTGCCGATCTACCTCCAGCCGAAACCGGCAACATCTACGCCGCCGAAACCCAATGCAACTATCCGGCTTACGATTATCCTTATTACGGGTACCATCCTTAATCTGGTAGTTTTCTCTTTTTCAATGTGATCTCACGGCATCATTCGCAAGTTTTTCATGTTTGCAAACCGCTTTTATTTTGTAATAATCAATTCATCATAAACTTAAATCGAAGACCAAACCTAAATCCCTTGGCGAGGTTTAACAGTAGACAGTTTGTGCTGTTTCGACGTAATCTTCGTAAAACTGATAGTCGGAAGCATGCGCTTTTTCAGTTTTGGCAGGAATAGGTTTATCAAGGCAATTCGAAGCGATTTGTTCATGGCAATGTAGATTACGGCGGCACTTCCTGGAAAAAGGATACGATTTGCGGGGGTTGGGGCATTGTTTTTGTTGTGAGGTAGAATTTACTAAAAAATTTCACAGTTTTTCCTTCCTCAAAAGTGCTTTGTAAATTTAAGCATGTGAAATTTTAACATTGTAGTGCACGTGAATGTGAAAAGTTCAAAGGTTAGCCACGTACCATGTCCGGCTTGCCAAGTAACTTGTCCCAAAATAATTATGTATGTCGACACGTTTACCCACTGCATTGTGACATAGATGGACGTCGTCGTGATGATGATGGCACAAAGCATAAGGCATTGTAGGAAGAGCTGAAACTGATTTTTTAATTGATCGGCTAGTTTAATATCAGTTTTTGCGAATCGTAGTTTTATAATATAAAACTATCTATTAAAAAAACAGTTTTAATTAAAGTTTGATCAATTTTACGGATCTTTTTTTTTTGCCTAAAACTTGTGAACCCATTGTTACGCACAGTTTTCTCAAAATAAACCCATAAAACATCCCAAACCCCAAACTTACAGTCTTCTGTGACCGACTGATGCTAAAATTGCCCGTAGCCCTCGATTTCCAAACAAGGAAAGCACAAATATACGAGTACAAAACCGTCAAACTGACAAGCGTCACAATGTTGTTCACAGAATGGACATAATGAGGCCGACTGGAATCCCTGTGGTCGATCAAAGGTGACTCCACGCCGTAATAGGGGTCGAAGAAAAACGCGTAATATTGCGATGTATACATGTGTGGATAGCTGAATATCAAGAAATACCCGCCCCATAATAACGGCGGGACGTACCAAAAATACGTTCTTCCGCCGTCAAAAAACTGTTTCGACCGATACGGCATTGTGATATCCATGACACGATTCAGCGCCAAAATAACGCAAGTGCAACACGTACACGCCCATAAGGCCGTTGAAAAAGTGCCGATAAGGTAGTTGAGATCTCGCGAACTGCAGAAAACATTGCCGATGATCGTCAGATAGCCAGCGACGATGCCACAGAAAATTACGCCGAAAACATCGAAAATACCGAGGAGAAACATGAGCTTGTAGCATGATTGCTTAAGGAATTCGCGTCGAGACATGACGACGAGGAAGGGAATGTAGAGGAGGAGATAGATAATGGACGGGATGCCGTAAAGAAGGCCGATGGGAAGGTTTGGGGTGGCAAAAGCGTTCCATTCCTCGGGGGTCAAAGCTGTGCAGTTGTACAGTTTGTTGTATTCTTCGTTGTTGGAAATAAAACGCTCCATGACATCAATACATAAAGCCTCAGTTTAGACAAAATACACTAAAATTTTAACGATTAGCTTTTGTGAAATTACAAAAAAAGATGAAGTCATACGACAAAATGGTACATTTGCGTTTCTAAAGTTACAAAAAGAAACTTAAAGTCGTCAATTATGTATGATGACAGTATTGGATCGCAAAACGTCTAATTTTTATATATACATTTTTATTTATTAAAATGAAAAAACCAGTTTATGAAAACTGGTGTATACTTTACTACCAGAAAGCAACCTAGCATCCCCAATACACATTTGTAAAGGTTCAAAAGGGTCAATAAAGTAACAAAATGTTACTAAACCGCCGTTAAGCGTTCCACCAACCCATAGAAACCACTTTTTTGAACCTTAGCTTTTCACATTATAATTATTTTAATGCGGAAATACTTTGGAACTCATAAAAACCAAAAAAATACATCAAGATCGTTTCAAATTATTACAGCTAACCTACAGTTGTGAAGACAGTTTGTTTTATATTTACTGAAAAACGTTTTCACATTTACAACTGAACAATTTTGTAACACCAGTTCCGTGGTCAAGGCTTCGTGTCATTTAATGACAAGGTTTATAGTACGTCGGAAAATACAACTTTTTCACATAAAACAAGGTGGGAAAAGTAAGATCGACACATGTGTGATGTGAGGTTAGACACTGCGCTCTGTGAAGTCTAGCGAGTTCATTAAGTACGCCAAAATTCTAAAACGGATTGTTGTTGTGAAATTTAGAGTACAGTACAAATAGTATAATAGAAACGAGGCGTGGTTTCACAGCTCACCAAAGTACAATTAAAAAATACTCGTTTACAACAAGAAAACAAAATTGTTTATTTTTATTCAACCTTTTTTGAATTTTTGATGTTGTAAAATTAGCATTTTTCAAGAAATATTTTTCCTGATGCCTCGATAAAAGGAGAGTCGCATTTCTGAATCCGCCGTGTGTCTGCGTTCGGACCAAATGGCCACCCTCGGGCTGTTTGTTCTTGTCCTGCTTTTTCAATAGTACGTTTTTAGTGTTTTCACCATAACTATAGCTTAATAAATTTGCAGCGGTACAACTTTACCAACACTTTGTAACAATCAAAAATTTGATGACCACCGCCACTTGTACGGCCAAACAAAAGTTCCGTGCCACGTCTTTCGGCCCGGAACATGCCTAGTTGTGAGCCCCGAAAAAGTCGACATCAGCGTCGCCCAAATGGAGTGCACCTACAAATACGGCGGTCAACTTGTAGTGCCAAAAAATGTGGAAGAAGTCAAAACCATCGTTAAAAAGTTGTTTTATCATCATTCAGTGCCGTCTGACTATGCTGATTCAAAGTTCTTTCTCGGCCTTATTGGGAACAAAGATTACGCTGATTTGCGAATCGACGCTAAAAAATATAGCAACACGCTCGAAGAAGGATTCTGGTGGGTTAACGGAGACTGAATACCCCAAATCAGGCTATCATTTTACAAACCAAATTTAAAAATACATAACGAAATACAGGTCGCGCGTGATGATGTCGCCAACTACCAGTCGAATCGAACGTTCAGAGTACCCGTTCGCCGATGGACAAAAGCAGCTTTTATCAGGCGAAAAAGTGAATCAACCAGCCGTCGGAACCTGTGTTGACAAAGTGATTGGATTGAACCCCACAACGGCCAAGTTTGAAGTCCTCAACGGAAATGATAAGCATTATTACCTGTGCGAAACGCCCCGTTGGCCCAAATACAAATGCCCCCAGGGCTACTTGTTGGATCGAAGCCAGCCAATGTGTTTCAAGGTCAGTTGTGTTTCTTTTCGTAAACTTTACACAGTCTTTACAGGCATATGTTGGAGAGTGGCACCTTTTCAATGCTCGCAAAAAATGCCGCGAAGAAAAGTCTGTTATTGCTGCTTCGCGGCGTATTGCAATTAAAGGATACACTTACGCGGTTTTCTTGATTTGTATGTTGTTTTAAAACAAAGGACTTGACTATATGTTAAATTTTTAGATCTTTTGAATGAAGATATAAGCATTCCAAGCAATCCTGAACCGCATTTTTATATCTCGGGAATAAACCATTTGTAAAGTTTTTTTAAGCTTTTAAGCTCTATATTCTCCCTTTCTAGCAAAAACAACTTCTGTGATGATGGATCGGGCTACTGCGGTGCTCCATGCGCGGGCGGTCCACATGATACGTTTGCAACCAGCGTAGTGAAGAAAACCGGAGTTCGTGACGATCGTAAGTAGCTTTCTTACAACGGAATGTCTAATGAAATTAGTCAACGATAATTTTAGCTTATCAAAAATCTTCTTATTGTGAACCTGGTATCAACAGTGCAGCTCTTCTCGGTAGAAAGCGAGGAGTGATTTGTTCTGTGCGCCCAGATCAAACGGAATGAAAACTTTGAATTTAAACAAAATGGTACTAATATAGGATGTAAAATAAATTGATGAACCAAACTACGGTCGCAAACAATCGTATCTTCACGCATTCTATGCGAATTAATGAGTCGTCAATCGTTGCGAGACAAGGTGCAAATCGCCGTTTATTCCGAGGACAAAAAAGTTTTTAAGGACAATTTGAAATTCAAAGATAAATTTGTTGATACTTGGCAAACCGACTAATCTCAAGCCGTAGATGACAAATTTACACATGAAAACCGGATTTAACGTTTTAAGAAACTTCGCAGCAAGTTACGCATCGTTGAGCGTCAGTGAGGGACATCATAACGCTGTCCCTGTAATTGATGTATTCTTCAATACATGCCATCTTCCCAACTCACCAGAAACTTTTTTCCAGTGTGTTACTATACTTTAAAGCGGTGGCCCGCCAGTCATCGTAATCCGTATTTCCAATGAGGCCGAGAGAGAACAATTGGCCGCCGTATTTGTAGGTGCATTCCATCTGGGCGATGTTGATGTCAACCTTGTTAGGGCCCACAATTAGGCATGTTCCAGGCCGGAAAACATAGCATGGGACCGATGCCTGACCGTACAAATGGCGGTGGTCGTCGAAACTTTGGTTTTTGCTGCACTCGCTTCAGCCTTCGGTCCGTCGAAGGCTGCCCGCTTCACCGCGGGCTGTCTCTTTCACTCATGTCTAGGAACAGTTTACTGTAAGCAAACACTCGCTAGAAAGAGATTAGAATAATTCAAGACGCTGGCTTGTGTTTCGTTTCATTTCGTTTATCACTTTTTCTATCTGCCGATATTTGTTTCATGCACATTTGCTTCCGCTTTCTTTCTTTGAGAAACGTAAACATATCCGCGCTGAAATCTTCCAAGTTTAAGCCATCCTTTTGTATGTTCTTTTACAAACTTGGTACTTTAAAGCCTGTAATATTCTCGCGCGTTCTTCTGCCTTTATCCTTTGTTTTACTACTGTAGATTAGGATTTCCATCTTTACTCATTTCGATATCGATGACAGCCCAAGTGCCTTATGATATTCTATATGTAACTGATCAGTCATTGTTAAGTTTATCATTTTATTTCACATCTCATATCAGTAAAATTTTGTTCAAATTTAAAGTTATCATTCCGTTTGATCGGGACGCACAGAACAGATCACTCCATACTTATAGGTAAGAACATCTTCGCTTTTTTGACCACTAGCGCAAAAAGAATCTTTCTGATAAGCTAAAATTATCGTTGATTTATCACTTCAGAAATCCCGTAACATAAGAAAACTACTTACGATTGTCACGAATTCCGGATTTTTGCAAGTATCGGATTGCAAACCCATCCTTTGGCATGCCGTTGCAATTGTGATCGCAGGACGATCCATCATCACAAAAGTTATACTCGCTAAACAGAGGGATTATGAACATTAAAAGACTAAAAAAAACTTTACCCATGACTTATCGTCGCGATGTGAAAAGGGACGAGAGGAATGTTTGTTTCTTCATTCAGAAGATCTGAAAGCTTTAATAAACGTTAAGCCCTTCTTTTGAAACAACATACAAGTCAAGAAAGCCGCGTAAACGAATTCGCCAATTGGAATACGCCGCGAAGCAGCAATAACAGACTTCTCTTCGCGGCATTTTTTGCGAGCTTCCATAAAGTTCCACTCTCCTTCATAGGCCTGTAAATAGTGCAATTATCATAAAAATTATGAAAAAAGTGGTCACTTACTTTGTAGCACATGGGCTGGCTTCGATCCAACAAGTAGCCCTGGGGGCATTTGTATTTGGGCCAACGGGGCGTTTCGCAAAGGTAATAGTGCTTATCATTTCCGTTGAGGACTTCAAACTTGGCAGTCGTGGGGTTCAATCCAATTGCTTTGTCAACACAGGTTCCGACCTCTGGTTGATTTATTTTATTGCGTTGACTTAAAAGAATTATCTGGTCATCGGCAAACGGGTACTCCGTAGGTTTGATTCGAGCGTCAGTGGTGGACATCATAACGCTGTCCCTGTAATTGATGTGTTATTCGATACGTGCCATCTTTCCAACCCACCAGAAACTTTTTTCCAGCGTGTTACTGTACTTCGAGGCGTTGACGCGCAAGTCATCGTAATCCGTGTTCCCAATAAGGCCGAGAAAGAACTTTGAGTCAGCATAGTCTGCTGGCACGGAATGATGATAAAACAACTTTTTTACGATGGTTTTGATTTCTTCCCGAGTTTTCGGGACGACAAGCTGACCGCCGTATTTGTAGGTGCACTCCATCTGTGCAATGCTGATGTCGACCTTTTCGGGGCTCACAACTAGGCATGTTCCATTGCGGAAGACGGAGCACGACACCGAAGCCTGCCCGTACAAGTAACGGTGGTCATCAAACTTTTGATTGTTGCACAGTGTTGGTAAAGTTGCGCCGCTGCAAGTTGGATAAGCTTCAGGGATGTTGACAACACTAAAAACTTACTTTCGAAAAAAAAGGACGAAAATAAAGAGCTTTACTATGATCATTTGGTCAGAGGTTAATGTCAGAAGGATCCAGTAAGGTATCAGTAGTTGAGCGGGTCAATAGCCACAGGCTCAGGCAGTGAATCCAGGTTAGACTGATTCTGGTTCAGAGCCAACGACCCCCCGTGAATTTACAGTTACTGTTTGCACGTATTTAACTGATTTGCATATTGAAATATTAACCCTTCACAGTATGAGAAACAAAAAATCAATAGAATTAGTTTATTTTTCATTTTACATAAGTACCATTTTGTCAAATTTTAAATTATTCCGTTTGATTGTGGCGTTTGTATTTGAGCCATCGGGGCGTTTCGCAAAGGTAATAATGCTTAACATTTCCGTTGAGGACTTCGAACTTGGCAGTTGTGGGGTTCAAACCAATCACTTTGCCAACACAGGTTCCGACGGCTTTCTGACGCCTACACAACCAAAAATAAATAAAAAGTGCCTGCCTAAAAGACATTCAAAATTTCAATGTTTTCCAGGTTCCGTTGTTACACTAAAGGGGCCGATGAAATCACTTTGAAGACTTAAAGATGTGCATTTCTTTCTTTTTCCCTGCTCTGCTTTTTCTGTTGATTCTATTTGTTGAGGAGTAAGTGGATTCAGCGTCTTGTCGACCAAGATCTGACTACATTTACAGAAGCGCAACTTTACCACAACTATGCAATAACCAAAATTTCGACGACCACCGCCATTTGTACGGTCAGGCATCGGTCCCATGCTATGTTTTCCGGCCCGGAACATGTTTAGTTATTGGCCCCGAAAAAGTCGACATCAGCATTGCCCAGATGGAATGCACCTACAAATACGGCGGTCAACTTGTAGTGCCAAAAAACGCCGATGACGTATTCGAAATCACAAAGCGGCTGTATTTTTATCCGTCGTTGCCAGCAGACTATGCTGATTCAAAGTTCTTTCTCGGCCTCATTGGAAACAACGATTACAGCGATTTGCGAGTTGACGCATCAAAATATAGTAACACGCTGGAACAACGTTTTTGGTGAGCTTGGCACAACACGTGTCTCTTTGTAAACAAATAATTTTCAGGTCAAGCGTCATGATGTCGCCAACTACTGGTCGAATTGAACCTACGGAGTACCCGTTTGCCGACGGACAAAAGCAGCATCTGTCAAGCGAAAAAATGAATCAACCAGCCGTCGGAACCTGTGTTGACAAAGTGATCGGATTGAACCCCACAACTGCCAAGTTTGAAGTCCTCAACGGAAATGATAAGCATTATTACCTGTGCGAAACGCCCCGTTGGCCCAAATACAAATGCCCCCAGGGCTACTTGTTGGATCGAAGCCAGCCTATGTGTTACAAAGTGAATGACCAATCTAAAGCCCTTTTTTCAATAGTTTCACACAACCTTTACAGGCCATTCCCGGAGAGTGGAACTCTATCAAAGCCCGTTTAAAGTGCCGAGAAGAAAAATCTGTCATCGCCTCTGTTAGGATGATTCGTATTGGCGAATATGCTTATGCTGCCTTTTTGACTTGTATGCTATTTAGCCAAAGCATTAGATGAAACACTGTACGTTATCTCAGAAAACACATTTGCTTTTTTCAGACCTGCTCAATGAAGACCCTACAATTCCCCTCGGCAAGTATCACATCTCGCAAATGTCGAGAAAGAAGGATCCCTACACTAGTTTAGACGGTGAAACAGTCTTGTTCTGCGACGACGGGTCAGAATGTCACACTTCATGTTCCGGCATGCCTAATTACAGTTTCAAGGCCATAACAATGGTCGAAAAAACAGGAAATCGAGATGATCGTAAGCACATTTCTTTATATCCAGCGTCATTTAACGAGTAATTTAGCTTACCAGAAAGATACATCATGTGATTATGCCCGCATCGCCTTCCAAATATTTGGCGTTATCTGTTCCGTGAGGCCCGATCAATCAAAATCGCTCGACTAAGTAAGTGAAGACCATGCTATTTTGTGGATTTACACTTGTAATACTAAATTCAGGCCGTTATAAAAGTTTTTTTTTGGTTTTAAACTTTTGTTAAAAAGCAATAAAACAAAATTACAAAAAAAGGGCGGGGCTTCAAAACCACGCCCATTTTATCAAACTCCGCCCCCTTCTTTGTTTTCTGCTCAATTTTTGTTCGAAAATGTAATACACACCATACACACCAAATTGTAAAGAATTCCTGTATTTTCGACCATGAGAAAAAACAAGTCATCACCAAATTTTGCCAGAATTACAATAAACAAATGAGCAGATGATTGATTGATTCGATAGAATAAACGTTACATAACACAAATACATAGGTGAGAGTCGGTGTATACGAAGCTAAGCTGGATGCGAGCAGGATCACGTAAAGGGTCACCGGTAACATTGAGGAAAGAGGTGTTTTGACGAAGGGCAACGCTTTGACAATCGCGTGCGTACTGGATTACAAAAAAAAAACAAGAAAAAAGACTGATAAAACATACATGAAAAATATAAAGAGGAAACAAGTTAATCTGATGCGATGTTAAATAAGCGTAACAATAGATGCCGTTTAGACTGAGGGGGGTTAGAATCCTGATGGTGTTAGAAGCCAGTGGAAGCGGGGCTCAGAAAGGTTGCTTTGGTTTCATCTGTTGCATGAGGAGCTGCTGGTAGTCGGGTTGGTTGAAAAGGGCTTGCAGGGCCTCCATATTGCCGGATGCGCCGCCGAACATCTGCGGATTCGTGATGAAAGTGGCCGGAGCCGGGGTGGAGGCGTTTGAGGGGGCCGCGGAATTCGTGAGGCCACCAATCATGTTCTGGATGGACTGATGGCCTGCGATGCCGATGGCGGACGAAGCTGAGGGTTGCTGGCTCTGTTGAGCGGGCGTGGCCGAGGCTTCGCGGAGTTGCTGTTGCTGGCGACGCAGGGCTTCTTGGTTGTAGAACATGGGGTTTTGAAGATGCAAGTATTGGGAATGGATTTGGGAGGGGTTCTGGGCGGCGGCGGCAGCAGCGGCGAGAGCGAGCTGCATCTGCTTTTGCTGGGCGGCTTGTTGCTGTTGGGCGGCCTGTTGTTGAGCTGCTTGTTGCTGTTGAGCGTGCTGCTGCTGCGCT
This sequence comes from Panagrellus sp. LJ2284, assembly GCA_024447225.1. NCBI lineage: Eukaryota > Metazoa > Nematoda > Chromadorea > Rhabditida > Panagrolaimidae > Panagrellus > Panagrellus sp. LJ2284. The sequence continues at coordinate 8,694,913 of JAMRYC010000005.1, read as the reverse complement.
GCTTGTTGCTGAGCATGCTGTTGCTGCTGGTGATGTTGGACCTGCTGTTGCTGCTGCTGGAGTTGCACATTCTGCGGCACAGTCTGTCTCGCCGGCGAATTCTGATGGCTCTGTCGAGCCTGGGCCGTCAAGTGATGCACATCATGCGGCTTCGGCGGCGCTACCGGCGTCACCGACATCAAGCTCTGTGGCGGCGGCATCGACGTCGAACTCGAAGGCTGAGGGGTATGCGGAGCCAGTGAAGCCGATGTCTTTTTCGACGGCGGCGCAGAAACTTGCATCGGCGTCTGTTGCCGCTGTTGCTGGACCTGTGGCGGCGGCTTCGGACGGGTATGGATCGGCGTCTCAATGTTGCTCGTCAACATGGTCGAAGTCGCCAGAAGCGCTTCCTCTCTCGCCTCAGAATCCTCGGCCCGGGTCACCTTCTCCCGTTCATGCTCACGCTGTCGCAATTCTCTTAATTCTTGCCGATTCCGCTCAATCAGCGCCGTCGTCTTCGGATCATTGACGATTTCCGGGGCACGCCGCTTGCCAATCATAGCCAATTGCCGCTTCTGGACTTCGCGCAGATTCTTCGCGTGTTCCGAGACACGGGCCTTCATCAATTCAAGCCGCTTAGACATATCGGCTTCGTCGACGGTAAGGTCGTGTTTCTTCATGCAGGGTTTGGCTTTGGCTGAAAAAAAGCTACCGTAATCCAGGCCAAAAAGAGACAAATTTCAAACATACCACATTCAATCAACGACAAAGTGCCACTGAGCTGATCCAACTTCTCCTGGGTTTCACCCTTAGCCAGAGCAATGAGTTCAGCTTCAGCGAAGTACATGCCTTTTTGAAGGACTTTGATGAGGGCTCCACGAGGTACTTGATTGGCATCTATTTCGGCTTCCATGACGTTGGATTCGGTGCCGAAGAGGTAGGCAGTGTGAGAGAAACCTGAAAAGTTAAAAAAATTGGTCAAAATTCAAAAAAGTGATTTAATTGGTATACGGTAGGTATCAATTAGAAAAAGTGGAACTAAATTCAAATAGCAAACACGTTTTATGGTTAAGGAAAAAACTGTTGTTGACAAAAAAAGCAAAATTTTGATATAAAATTTGCACAAAGATCACTAATTGGCATACTGTAGGTACCAATTAGTAAAAAATCAAAAAGTCGCAAAACTCACCATTTTCCATCAAATACCGATATATCAAGTAGTTAATTTCGTCACAGTTGAAGAGTGCCACGACAGCCGGTCTCACAGATTCAACGCGAGCCCGCTTGGACGGCGTGGAATCCATGTTTTCATCGTTGGAGCGATCGGCATTGTTGCCGTCATCCTTGGACTTGTTGGGCTCACTTCCCGATCCGCTTGATGAAGCAGCACGACTGCTCGTCGGGGTGTCTGCCGTAGTCGCAGCGGCGGCTTTGGCGGCAGCAGCAGCGGATTTCGCGGCTTTGTTGGCCTTTGCCGATGCTCTCGACGTCGATGGGGTCGTGGGTGTGGCGAAAGCCGTCGAACTCGATGCAACTTGGGACGGATCCACGTGTGACGAGGATGAACTGGCGTAGACGGCCGTCGACGGTCCAGGCAGGTTGGGATCACGGCCATAGGACGAGGACGAGGGGCCGCCTTGGCCCGACGACGAAGAAGGCCTTGAGGTATCCGTGGTGATGGTTGGGGGCTGCGGGGAAGCAGCTGGATGGGGTTAGGATTGAGATGGGCCTATGCACCAGATAGGAGATGGCAACGAGGTTAGAAGGGTTGCCTGAGGTTGGTTATGGAGCTGCACATCCGATGATTCGGGATATGGGCGCGCTGAAAGGTGACAAATGAGAATTGTATGAGTGAATTTAAACTTTTGCAACAATCGTAAATTTCAAATTCACGCAAATAGGCATTTCAAATCAATACACGTGACGTAAAAAGACAAAAGTAAGGTTGACAATGTTTGATATGGAGACAGAATACGAAAACTTTTTACTGAACCAACTCTAATTGAAGTTTAAAACTACCAATTCGCCATAATTTCAAAGAAAAACACAGAAACTTTTGAAGAATACGGTAACCAAACCCCAGAAACATCACAAATTCAACATTCAGCCCGATTTTCATCAGTCATCATCGCAAAAGAAACAAAATGTGAAGAGGTCATCATCGACGACAGCCATTGAAACGCGTGAAAACGATCCCCGGAACGACGTTTGCGCGCAATCGACTCAAATTTGGCCATCCCCGTTCTGGCTGTCCGCTGTCTCGTTCGGTCAAATCGATCAATTACCCGCGCAACTGGCCGTTTCAAGTGACGTCATAATGAAAGGGCTTATCCTCCCAGATCGCGCTAGACAGACAGATGGGCGTTTTATGGTGACATAATCTGGGCCATTTATCTTGTAATTTGCGTTTTTGAGTGAACGAAAACTTATTAAAGTTGCAATTTTACACTTTTGACGTAGCAATGTCAAAATAATTTGGTTTGAAGATACGTTTATATAAATTTTTCTGTGTAAGGCTTTTTAAGATCAGATAAACTTCTTTTTTTTCTTTATCCCAATTTTTGAACCTTTTTTAACTTCTAAACCTATAAATTCCTCCGCATCATCAATTAAATTTATTGCTTCCCCATCATGAGTAATGTCTAATCGATGACGGGCCAGCCGGCTGCCCAAAGCTGAATAAACAACAATAGAGTTTCGTCAGCTTGCCCTTTTCTCCGACCAATTTCAATGTTTTTTGTTCATGCAAAAACATGGCAGTTGCTTGGGTGCATCAGGAGGACCAATGTTGTCCCACCCTTGCAGATTGCTAACAATGTAAGAGCATTTTTTACTCACAGAGCTTACTATTTTTTCACAACTGTCTGTCTTTCCTTTTCGGCGACACGGAAGATCAGTAGGAAAGCGTTTTACTTATAAAAAAGCGCCAAAGAACAAGCAACATTGGGGTCCATTGTGCGTATGGGGTTGGTTGGTTCATCGCCAACTGCAAAAAGTGGATGCATTGGAAATGTATGTGCTTGTCCGTCTGGCTGGCTAGTTGTGGATTTATTTAAACTATGCTAAAAGCGTTCGTTTCGACATGACTGGCTTGTTTGCCCTGAGGCACTGGCCGAGAAACATTGAATTGACTTGTCGCGGGCGGGATGGACACTGATCAATGCAACATGTTTGTGTTATTACTACGGCGTGCTACGAAGGACAACGACCCCAAGGTCGTTATTTTTTTATAATACATTCGGCTTCACTTAATCACTTAATGGATGTCATTTGAAGTGAAGGTTGAACAAGTTGTGCTCAAAAAACTGACAAACATGATAAAAACCCTAATTAGGAACACTGATTCATTGATACTATCACTATCTGCAACCTGAGTACCCTTATAAAAAGTTGTTTGCGCCCATTATCACAAATCGCAGCAAAAATTGTTGTCAAACTTCGCTGACGTCACCAGCCCTACAGAAGTTTAACTTTAAAACAGCCAATCTTAATTGGCTCAATTGTTAAACCCATTGAAAACCGACCCTAACATTCCCAGAGGACAAACACCACATTTGCGACCAACTTGCGTAAAAAAACTTCCACTCTATTCGATTATCCGCTTTTTCAAACCATGATCGAATTGAACACACAAATCTATTTTGCAATAACTTTGCGCGACCCTGTACCGAATTGAATAACAACAAATAGACATGTGGAACTCTTAATAGGTTTTAGATACAAATGTAATCTAAAAATGGCATACAAATGGGATATTGGCCAGGTGGCGGGAAAATGATACCATTAAGACTGGAAAAAAACGGAAGTTTAAAAGAAACGATTAAAGATTTTAACGACACGTCGGCTTAGGACACTTAAAATTTCGAAATTAGCCCATTAAAACAAATTATGGGAGCTATTTGACGGGATGGTGCTAAATGGTGTCTACAGTATGCCAATTAGGGCCATGTTGGACAAAATTCGGGAAAGTTGAAGCTCTTTAGGGGTTCGAGTGCGTCCTTGAACTTGACTGATACTCGTTTAGCTTATGCTTCACACCCCACAACAAGATAGGATGCCCCCAGGGCATTCGGAAGTAAAAAGACCCCCCGAATACAAAAAGCCCCCCTTAATGAGCGCGTGCGCAATATTTTCGAGGCCAACATTGGTCGGTCCCCACAAGCAAGGGGTTCAAAATTCTATTCCACCGTCGTCACACTCTTTCGGGGCTCTCTCGGGCTCGCTTCCCCCCTCCCCGTGGCAGTTGTTAGGGGGGTCGCGGACGGGGGCCCGCTCTGCGCATGTTGTACGCACCGTAGTCGTTTTGCTCATAGTTGGTTTTTTGCTGCTGGGCTTCCTTTCCCTTCCCTTTTTTCCTTCAACACTCTATGTCCGCATCGGCGAACAAAAAAGTGAGAGAGCGCAGCAGACGTGAGAGGCACAGTATAGATACGGGGGTATACTGTGTGTTTCTTTCATTGCATAAGAGAGGGGGCCGCTGGCTGGCCGTTGTAGTTTTGCGGCGACGTGGCGATGTGGTGCAGTCAGTTGAGCTCTTGGTTCTTACTTATTTTTGTTCTTCGAAGTTTGCGTCGAATAAAAGTTACTTTTTACGTTAACTTTATGTTCATATTAAACCTGTTTACAATCGTTAAACGCATTTTTAGTGGTTTACGCATGTTTTATTGTTTTAACTTTGCTCAGATTTGACGACAACAGTGTTGGTTGTGGTTTTTGGTCTCGACACGAAAATCAAAATTTTTGGTTTTTTTGCTTTTAAATTCACGAAATCAATGCCGCAACATCAATTTCGCAAAACTTTTTTATGGCAAAATTTGTCAATGTTACAAAAATTGATAAAAACAAAATTTAAAATTTGATAAAAAAAAATCAATATTTAGTCGCCCTCAAAAGACACCAATAATCACACCTCCACAAGATGAAGGGTGAATTACAAGCATCAAGTGAGAAAGAGCACAATTGCAAATGCGACCAAATATAGAATTTGAAGCAAGTACAGCCGAAAAAATACTATGTACGATAGAAAAATGTGACCCAATGCCGAGAACTCGACAACCAACACTGTTGTCGCCAACTCTGACTGACTGCGAAGCAGCGAGAAGAGCGGAACGAAGTGGACCCACCGAAATCGATGAGATGACTGCCCCGACCACACGGACGCACACGTTTCGCGGACGCACAAAATTTAAAGTCCAGCCCTTTCCTTTCAAGTGGGCGGACACACGGATGCACGCGCATTTGGGTAGGGAAGAGCTACGTGGGGGCTTTATCAGGGCATATCTCGGGAACGGAGGAAGTTACGCTTATCAAACTTGGCAGTCTGGTGGATAATGGAGAGACCGATGTCGAGCGCGATTTTGGCATCATTTGAACCTAAGGGAAAAAAGTTATGGCCAAATTTGTGATTTTTGAGGGATTCAAGTTCAAAGTGACGTAATTCGTGCACAGATAAACTTATCAGTGGTTGGTGGGGATAGAAAAATAGAAGAAGACCTGGGGAGTTGGAATAATCTACTCAGATTTGGATTCGATTGGGAATTGATGGGTTTTTTGGGGCCCAAAGTTGGTACAGTAGGCTGTGGGGGCGCCGAATTTGGGAATCTTTGAAGGCTCATAACTCGTGCACGGAGACAGATACGATAGGGAGACTTGGTAGAAGGGCAGTTCATGGGGAGATGTCTACTTTGCCGCATTTTGGTAAACTTCTGACCTAAGAATCGCGACTTCTGGGCCGTTTCAGAATCCTCAGAGCCCCCCTCCTACCAACCAAACCCCCCGACGCGCACGCCACACAGCCCGACAGACACCCCACCGGCCGAAAGCGCGCCCGCGCCCGCCGCCCTGCCAACGGATCCCGCCAGCGGCTGTCCGTGCGTCCGTGTGGCCGTCTCAAAAAGGGGGAAGGATTTGGGTGCGTCGCCGGTTGGTCGGATTGTCCGTGGCTGCCGCCGTCGGTCCATCGCCGTCGTCGGCCTTCGTCTTCGCAAAACAATTTCCCCCCTTCGTGTTGTCAGCAGCAGTCTCCGACGCCTGCCAGCAGAGCAGCGGCCTTCGAAGTGGTGGCTGTCAGTCGGTGGTGGTGCTCGTTGACGGTCGACTTTACTTTTCAGAGTTGCACAAAATTTTTCAAGGTCTCTGAATTTGCTTATTCGACGAGATTTACTTTACGTTTTTGACGGTTTATTAAACTTTGGAAACGTTATTCATTCAATCGAGGTCCACATTGTTTGAAATCCGCTTTGTTGGCGACGAAATTCGACACATTTCAGGTTGCGTCGAAACCGATCGATAATTCGTTTTTGCAACGTTTCACGTCTTTTAGGCGTTATTAAGTTGCGTTTAACAATCGAAATACATTGCAATTACATGTTATCACTGTCCTTTAGGCTTTGCCACATTTTGGACAATTTTTGCAAAACCTACAGTATCCTACAGTATACCAATTATGTTAACTACAGTATACAAACTTCGTTTTTTGTCGTTTTTTCGTTGAGAAACACGTTTCATTTGGAGTTGACGATGCTTTATTCGCTCACAAAAATCCATTTTCACAATTACAATTTCAAAATTACATCAATAAGTTTGCGTAAAACGAACTTTTGTCGTTCTAGACTTATAAATTTCGTTAATCCGAAAAAATTCAATCAAAGCGCATTCAAGCTTTTTCAATTTCAACGACGAGATCGCCACCCTCGACCTTTTCCTTCTTGACAACGTGGATATTCGTAACTTTGCCGGCAACCGGTGCCTCAACGACCGTTTCCATCTTCATGGCACTCAAGACAAAGAGCTTCTGTTTGGGTTCAACCTTATCACCGACCTTGACACAAATTTCAAGGATTTCACCCGGCATAGGGGCACCGATCGAGCCCTTGTCGAGGGGGTTAGCTCGGGCGCGCTTGACGACATCCTAAAATAGGCGTTTTGGATAAATGTCAATGTTTGTTTGGGCTAGAAAGTGATAAGTGTGCTATCACATGAGCACACACATCTCGTGACATTGTAAAAAGTTGATTGCCGACACTTGTGGTCTTTCAAAAGTACTGATAAACCGTACCGAACAGAGTGTTTTCTTGCTGTTTATCAATCATTGCTGCCAATTTTAGACATTGTAGAAACGCCAATGTAAAAAAACGCAAAAGTATGCGTGCAATTCAAAAGCAAAGCCAACCGATCGAAAGCGGATCAGAAAAAGCAAAGTGGTTTCCCCCGAAGTTTGTTTGCTCTCTCATCGATTCAGTTCAAGTGCCCCGAAAAGTGAGCAAATACAAACCGATAGATACACAAAAGCGGAGTCGGACTACACAATTCGACACGGGAAAAGCAAGCAACTCCTTACTATTTGCAAGTTTCATCTTAAAAGTGCATTGCGTTTGTCTGTCTATCTATGAGATCTATCTATAAAGGCTGACATCAGCCTCAAGAGATGTTATCCCGATTATCTGGTGACGCGATCTTGGCAGTGTGCGATTTGTAATGCGCAAGATTGGAAAGATAAGCAAAGTGAAAGTAAGAAAAACTGGTCGGAAAGTTGCAATTGTCGAAAAAGTAAAAAAAAAGGCCTACCTTGCCAGCTTCCCTATCCTGAACGAAGATGGACCGCATTTGACCGTTGAGTTCAAAGAAGATTTCACGTTCGCCCTTTTCGTTGAGCTTGCCGAAAGCCAATTGGCGGATCGCCAAAGTCTTGCCTTTTTCGATGTCGATTTGGGTTTCATCAGCGACTTCCATGCCGGTCAGGAAGACACGGGTCGGGAGGGCACTGATTGGGCCATACATTTCACGGAAGGATTCGAACTCGTCGAATTCGGCCGGGAACATGGCTGAGGACATGACATCGACGTCACTAAACTTCCAAATTTCAACTTTTTCAATCTTAAGCAAGTCGGCTTACCGTAACGGATGACCATGCTTCTCCTCCAAATCCTTCTTCAACTTATCAAAGTCAAGCGCCGGTGCAGACGCGCCAGGACGCTCACTCAGACCCTTCCGGCCGCGCAGAACCCGACTACGCAGAGGTTCGGGGAATCCGTATGGCGGCTGACCCAATTGGCCCTCAAAGAACTCAATGACGCTCTTCGGGAAGCTGAGTTCCTCGGCACGTTCGACAAGGCTGTTCTTGTCGAGCTTGTTTTGGACCATGAATTGGGCCAAGTCACCGACGACCTTGCTCGAGGGTGTGACCTTGACGAGATCGCCACAGGCTTCATTGGCTTCGGCGTAGGCCTTCTTGATTTCGTCGAACTTGTGGCCCAGACCGAGGGAGTAGGCTTGGAATTGGAGGTTCGTGTATTGGCCACCGGGGATTTGATGGGTGTAGACATCGGCATTGCCGGACTTCATGGTCGTCGTGCACTCGAAGGGAGCGTAGAGCTGACGGGCAAGTTCCCAGTAGTTGTTGTACTTGGAAATGGCCGCGGGGTCGATTTCTGGAAAGTCACGAATGTGTAACACAAAATTTAAAAACGTAACACAAAACGTAACGCTTTTTGAAAAACGTTACACAAAGCGTAACACTTTCGAAAAGCGTTACGTATGACGTTATACTTACCAGTTTCCTTCTCCGTGCCCTTCAGCGAAGCCACAATGGCGCCCATGCTCGGCTGAGAAGTCATACCGCTCATAGAATCAACAGCAACATCGACGACATCGGCACCAGCCTTGGCGCATTCCAACATCGAAGCAACGCCGGCACCGCTGGTATCGTGGGTGTGGACGTGGATCGGGACATCGGGGTGGCGCTGACGGATGGCATCGACCAAAATCTTGGCCGCTGTGGGGCGCAGAAGACCAGCCATATCCTTGATGGCAAGGACGTGGGTGCCGGCCTTGACGAGCTCATCGGCGAGATTCATGTAGTACTTCAGGTCGTACTTCTTGCGGCTCGGATCGGAGACATCACCAGTGTAGGAGATGGCGGCCTCGATGACGCCACCGGCCTTGCCAACGGCGTCCATGCCGACAACAAGATTGGGGAGGTAGTTGAGGGAGTCAAAGACGCGGAAGACGTCCATGCCGGACTTGACAGCGAGGTCGCAGAATCTGGAAGCTTGTCATAAGAAGGTGATAAAGTTGGAGAAACATACTTGTAGACAACATTGTCAGGGAAGGAAGAGTACCCAACAGCATTGGCACCACGGAGAAGCATCTGGAAGGGAATGTTGGGGATTTCCTTGCGGAGGGTCTCCAGACGCTCCCAAGGGCATTCATGGAGGAAGCGCATGGCGACATCAAAAGTGGCACCTGAAAGTATCAAAACATAAAAGCCCGTCCTTCATAACACCTTTTAGACACATGTTACGTATCCGTAACGCATCTTTGGAAATTGTTACGAATGCGTAACTAAATTTCAAAAACGTTACACAAAACGTAACACAGCTCAAATCGGTGTAATTTCAAACGACATACCTCCCCAGTTTTCCACCGAATACAAATTGGCAAAGTTATGCGAAACAAACGGCGCAATCTTCTGCAAATCGTAGGTGCGAACACGCGTCGCCAGAAGCGACTGATGGGCGTCACGGAAGGTCGTATCCGTCAACATCAAGGCATTGCGTTGACGAACAACCTTGGCAAAGGCTTCAGGGCCGTGCTTCTTCAACACTTCACGCAAGCCAACGGGAGGAGCGCCGGTCGGGATCGGCGGGACGACGGGATCGACCTTGGATGGCTTCAGATTCGTGACGAGTGGCGTCGTGGGGCCGTTGACGTTGATTTCGGCGAGATATTTGAGAAGCTTTTGGCCACGGTTCTTGGAGGGAGTGAACTTGAACAGATGCGGGTTTTCATCGATGAAGTAGGTGTCGACGGCGGCGTCGAGGAAGGCCTTGTTGTTCAGGACGTTCTGCAGGAAGGGAATGTTCGTCTTGACGCCACGGATGCGCGTTTCCTTGAGGGCGCGGGCCATCTTGGCAGCGGCCTTCTTGTGGGAACGAGCTCGGGAAATGATCTTTACCAACAATGAATCGTAATGAGGGGTAATGTGAGCGCCGGCGAAAGCACTCGCCGAATCCAGGCGGATACCCATGCCTTCACCGCTGCGGAACACTTCAATACGGCCAGAATCTGGCGTGAAGTTCCGGGCCGGATCTTCAGTGGTGACACGGCACTGGATGGCACACGCATTGACTTTGATCTTGTCCTGTTCGAGCTCGAGATCTTTGAGGGAACGGCCTTCTGCGATGGCAATCTGGTGCTGGACCAGATCCAGGCCGGTGATTTCCTCGGAGATGGTGTGCTCCACCTGGAGACGGGCATTGACTTCTATGAAGTAGTGCTTGCCATCGCGAGGGTCGAGGAGAAACTCGACGGTGCCGGCGTTTTGGTAGCCAACGTGTTTGGCGAGCTTGAGGGAATCGGCGAGCATGGCATCACGATGCTTGGGGTCGAGTGCGGGGGCGGGCGCGATTTCGACCACCTTCTGATGGCGACGTTGGACCGAGCAATCACGTTCGTAGAGATGGACGACATTGCCGTAGTGATCACCTGGAAAAAACACATTTCACGTCGCTTTTTGTGTCAGGACCACTTTTTCGCGGTGGGACCAACTTTCGTGTCGGGACCACTTTTCGGTGTAAAAACAAAATTTTGTAAAAACCTTCCAAAAACCACAAAAATCATGTTAGAACAACTTTTTCGTGCCAAAACCACTTTTCGGGTCAAGTCCACTTTTACCCCCCGAACCTGGTCCCACCACGAAAACGCCCCAAAAACACACTCACCCAAAAGTTGCACCTCAATATGCCGAGGCCGTTCAATAAACCGCTCCACAAACATGCTTCCATTGCCGAAAGCTGCCAAAGCCTCACTGGAAGCACGCGTGAACGCATCCTCCACTTCTTCGATCTTGTCAACCCGACGCATGCCACGTCCACCGCCACCGTAAGCCGCCTTCAGAATGAGCGGAGTGCCAAAGTTCTTGGCGAACTCCTTCGCTTCTTCAGCGGTGTTGATGGGGAAATCCGTGCCGGGGACGACCTGGACGCCGGCCTCGATCGCAGCTTTACGGGCCGCGACCTTGTCACCCATGCGGGACATAACTTCGGGCGTGGGCCCGATGAAGACGATTCCGGCTTCATTACAGGCCTTGGCAAAGTCGGAGCGCTCGCTGAGGAAACCGTAACCGGGATGGATGGCATCGACGTTGTTGGCCTTGGCGACACGGATGATGTCCTCGACGTTGAGGTAGGCCGCGACGGGCGCCAGTCCCTTTCCGACCAGGTATGCTTCATCAGCCTTGCGAATAAAACGGGGAACAATTACTCGAGTTCTTGAGACAAGCCAAGAAAGGCATAACACTTTTTTACAAAAAAGGGTTTGAAATTGAAATTCCAAAAAAAAGCTAATTTTTGAAAATTCTTACAATCAGAATAGCCAAAACTATGCATATCGTGATTGAGACGATTTTGCAATTCGTAATATTTTGACAGAAAAAAACGGTTTCAAACAGTCAAACTGTTAGTTTTTTTCACCCCTCAAATCCCAAACCCCCTACCTTCTGGCGATGCATCGAGTTGATATCGGCCTCAGAGTAGATGGCCACGGACGTCCGCTGCATCTCCGTGATGGCGCGGAAGACGCGGATGGCGATTTCACCACGATTAGCGACCAGAATCTACAACCACACCACATTGTCTTACTGTAGCCAGCATACTGTAACTGCAAACCTTCTCAAAACGCCTCTTCTCAATCGGCTTCGAACTCGAGAGCAGACGCCGATTAAGGGTCAGAATCATCCGACTCGGCTGACCGAACATCATTGATCGCATCATGGTTGCGCGTACAATTTGCGGATTCAGAATCCGACCGACAGAGGGGGAGCAAATCCGAGAGCGTGCTGTGCCGAGCGACGGGCGCAGCGCGATACTGATTCGGAGTGCCCTTGTCCGCCATGGGATAGTCGAGGATTCTGTCAGAGCAGGACGGAATTTTGCATAGGCATGTACGGCTTCAAAGTGAAAGCAAATTAGCGAAAAGCACGTTCTAATTGGCTGGCTATGACAGTTTATTGGAAGTTTTTCAAGTTTAAAGCCGAAATTACCGATAAAGAGAACCGAGCGAGGTATAATAACCGTACGGAGATAATGATAAACATGAACAGGGAATTATGAATTGACCGTTACATCATCGGATATGGAAGTGGAATCAAGGGTGCGGAGTGACACGAAGATAGCCCTGGCCGGACGGCACCCTAATCGTGCAGACATCGCCAAATCGCTTTTCGGCTTCCTCTTTCGCGAGCGTCGGAACGACCATGACTTCCTGGCCGGGCTTCCAGTCCACCGGGGTGGCGACGGGGGCCTTGGCGGCGAGTTGGAGGGCATCAGTGAGGCGAAGGATCTCGCTACAACCAAAAAGTTTAACAAAATTCCAATCAAAAGCCAAACCCACTCAAAATTGCGTCCAATACTAGCTGGATAAAGGAGCATCAACTTCAGCTTCTTATCAGGCCCAATCACAAAGACAGCCCGAGCCGTCAACGGAATCCCCTCAGCATTGCGTTCATCGGGATCGATCATGCCAAGCTGCTCCGCGAGGACTCGATCATAGTCGGCAATGATCGGAAACGGGAGCTCATCGTGCTTATGAACAGTGGGCGTGGCCTGGTTCTCCTGGGTGTCGTCGTTCTTCAAACCGTATTTGGCAATGTGCAGGATGTCCGGGGCCCAGCGGGCATGGGAATTCGCGGAATCGATGGAGAGGGCGATCAACTTGACATTACGCTTGGCAAATTCGTCGGAAAGTTGGACGACACGGGCGAGTTCGGTCGTACAGACAGGGGTGAAGTCAGCGGGGTGGGAGAAGAGAATGGTCCAGCTGAATGGCAGAAAAATAAGTTTTTTTGAAATTTGAAACAAACATCACAAAAAAGCATCACACATGGACGTTCTATGGGCAGTAAATCATCAAAAAACAAACCTATTTCCGATCCATTGATGAAAATTAGCGATAGGCTCGGGATGGGCATCGGCCGCAAAGTTGGGGAAGGTTTCACCCAATCTGACGGACATTTTCTGCAAAAAATGAAATTCAAAATTTGAACATTGAAAAACACGATTCAAAAATGTTTTCTCTTCAGTATCCGGAACCAAATGAAGTATTCAAAGCGTCGCAATAAACGCTCAAATCAAAATCCAAACTTAAAAATCACAAGATATTCTTTATTTTTGGTCACAATCACTTCAGCATCATATTTCACACAATAAATTAGTTATGACTATTGTTTTAAAAGCAATGTTAGTAGTTATATCACATTTGTAAGGCATCAAAATGTTCTTCGTTAAATCCAGTTAATCCAAATCCATCTCGACAGTCTGCGGCACCTCTTCCCGGGCATCGTGGAAGTCGTCGTCTTCCGACGTCAAGGCTGCTCGCTCTTCTTGCTGGGGTTCCTTTAGCAATCCTGGGGCAGTGACCTTATCAGCAGCAGCAATCTGGGCTGCAAAATCGCCGGATCGAATGTTTACAGGCCAGATTGTGAGGGCACGCTTCGTCGGGGCTGGGTCCATCTCCTCATCAGCGGAATAGGCTTCTGTCGTGGAGGCGGCGGCATTTTGGGGCATGAGACCTTTCAGAAGGCCAGATAGAAGTCCGAAGCTGCCGGCAGATTCACGGGCCGGGAGGTTAAAGTAGATTTGACCGACCTTGTCGACGAGACCCTTGTATTCGCAATCGGCGGTGATGACGGTGGAGTACTTTTCGACGAGGTAGCCGAAGTGGGCGAACTTTAATGAAAAAGACTAATATAAAAATTTGGTTTCAAAAATGTAGTAAAAATGGACTCACGCTCTTTTCAGACAAAACAGTAAACAGCAAAAAGACGAAATTCAACAGTGGTCGGCCGCCATAGGGGAAAGAACTGTTGATCTTCGGGTGATCGGCCGTGTATTTCACGAGAAAGGCTTGAGCAACGCGGAGCTTCTTGTAAGTCAGCAGCTGCAACGCGGTCTGGGCCCCGTGGAGATCGCTATCCGCCAGGCTCACATGATCATCCCGGCCGTCTTGAGCGAGATCATAGTCGATCAGGAACTTGGCCAGAGCGTCGGGGTCGTTGGCGAGCAAGTAATGCAGCTTGGCAGTGGAATTGTTGCCCTGGGCGACGTAGACATCGGCGAAATCGCGATGGAGGCGGGGATCGCCGCGGATTTTGCGGAAGGATCTCGTGGAGACGGCCTTGGACCATTTGAAGATGGTGTTGACGAAGTTGAGGCGGAGATCGGAGGATTCGGTGTTGGATTGGGATACGTTGGAGGGGAGGAGGGAAAAGAGCTGGAAATGAGGGTTTTTATATATTTTTTTGGCTGGAAAGTATGGAAAGACATACCTCTTTGATCTGGTTGTAGATCAACTCACTCGGCTCAACATTAAAAGCATTCAAAGTCTCAGCATATACCTCAGCAATGTCCAGGACGGTCAATTCTTCCTTGTTTTTTCCAAACAAAACAGCTCCGTCGTGAAGCATGTTCAAACATTCCGCCGCGTTGTCCGCATTCTTGCAGCGATTTCGGACGGTCCGGAAGATCTGTAGAGCCTCATAGGTGTTGCCTTCTTCAATGGCAGCGCTCGCCTTTGCTTTGAGCTTCAAAAACTTCTCCATTCTAAACACGGGCCGTCAAAAAACACTCTCTCGCTATCCGAAAGATAACCGATGGCTCTGTGACCACTTAAACCAACTTCCAAACATCAAACTTATTAAAATGTATTTCAAACTGTCAAAACCAAACAAAAACCATCACAAATTCCGAATAATTTAAATAGACGAGGCGGATCAGCGAAGAGATCGAAAGTACAAACAGCCAAGGGAATCATGCACGATATGCCGGACGCGGAACGGCACCACCACGGCCCGGAGGCCCGCCACGAGGAGCACCACGACCGCCACGGAAGGCTGAGCCTCGGCCTCGCGGAGCAGCGCCACCGAGACCCATGCCATGGGCGCCTTTCTGGGCTCGGCCAATATTCTTGAACATGGGCGCATTCTTGAGCATATCGGGCAGGACAATGAACCGGATCTGAGAGCCTCGGACAAAGACATTCTGGAGTTCGTGGGTACGGCCATCACGGAACGTCATCGTGACTTCGGCGAGCTGGCAGTTCATGTTGTCCTCGGCTTCGACGAGCTTGCCGCGGTAGATTTCACCTAAAAGAGGGTCAGATTAAAGTTGATAAACGCTAGTAGGGAATGATAGAAGGCAGAAAAGGATATAAAAAGCTTACCAACACAAGTTTCGAGAGTGATAATGTGGCCCTCAGCCTCGTGCAGGACTTTGATCGGGACACCGATGGCGGTCATGATTCAAAGAGGCTGAAAAGAGTCCTGATTAAGCTGATGGATGGATTTAGGTAAAGCTAGAAGGCTAACACCCAACGGCAACTTACAAAATGTGTATGGAAGGGGTGTCGAAAGAAGGACGAAGAAAAGCTGGCGAGTCCGCGCGAAGCACAAAGCGAGCCATCTTTCGTTATGGGACCATGCGCTGTTTCGACGCGCGGTGTCCGGGTAGACGGAAAAAGCGACGCAGACGCTCATAGTGTTTTAGGAACTTCTCAGCACGCTGGGAATTTTGGCTACTTTTGTTTTTCAATTATGTTAAGCATGCTAGAACTAAGCATATTCAAATGTGTTTTTTATGATTGAATTGTAATCAGCGCTAAATTTACGATGCGGTGTCGAAACGAATGTCGCGCTCGGTTCGCAGGGCTTTTCGGTTTTGCTTTTCTGCGGAGTGCATGAAATTTTGCAATCTTCAAAAATTGCTTTGAAAATTCGATTTTCAGCTTTAATTTTGCTTTTTTCGACGTTCTTTTTGCTTTGTAGTGCTTCTATTTGTTTGTTGGGGACGTTTCTGACGTGTTTCAAGATAGCATAAGCTTTTTTGTTTGTTCAAAATCTCTTTTTGACCGATTCTCTTTTTTATAATTATATATTTTCCCCAAAAGTCGCGTTTTTCCACCCTCAATTTTTCATTTTTATATACCCATCCCTCACCAACCCCTTCCAGGCCCTCATCATGATCATCCCCGTCCGTTGCTTCACTTGCGGCAAGGTCATCGGCAACAAATGGGACGCCTACTTGCAACTTCTCCAGACCGGCTACGTCGAAGGTGATGCCCTGGATACGCTCAATCTGCGTCGCTACTGCTGCCGTCGCATGGTCCTCAGCCACGTCGATCTCATCGAGAAGCTGTTGAACTATTTGCCGCTGTCTTCTTAACTGACTGATGCTCTGTAATCCTAACGTTCTTTCTCCGACATGAATCGCTCGTCGTTTTGTATTTTTGTTGAGTTTTTTCCATTCTTTCGATCTTTTCTTTATAAAATTTAGTTCAACTTATACAGATCGAGTTTAATGACGACGACGGGGGCAATCAGAAGCATGAGAGGTGTCTTCGCTTGATTCTTTTTCGGCTTCGTCGTCGGTGGTTTCGAATTCGGAGGTCGTGGTGGACGTTTTCGGGGACGGGACAACTTCTTCGGGGAGGACTTCGTGCCAGACTTGGATCAGGCCGCCGTTTTTGGGTTTAATCGTCGGTGGGATGGGGGGTTCTTTGGCCTCGGAGCGTGGGCTGGGGAGGGGAGCGTCTTTGGTGTATTTTGGCATCTCCAAATGCTGCAATTTGGAAATGATGTCGTCAAATGGCAGATCCTCAGTCTGTGAAGGCAGTTCCGACGTGTCATCCTCAATCTCGTCATCAGTGAATTCGCTTTCATCGTCGGAGCTGACGTCACTGAGCTTCATAGATTCTGCCGTTTCGGTGGTCCCGGTGGAGGATGGCACCGCAGAAGTGACAGAATCCGCAGTCGTTTTGATGGTTGTGAAGGACGCATTCGAATTAGCACTCTTATTGGAAGTGTTTGAGTCCAAACTGGCCACACTTGTCGTCGAAGCCGAGCTCACAGCGCTTTTAGATGATTCTAGGCTTGTAGCATTCTTAGCCGACGCCAAACTGGCCAAACTTGCACTTTCGTTCGATCCAGTATTCATCGGAGCACTTTCATTGGACCCTGAGCTCAACGCCTTTTCTGGTGATGTCGAACTGACAGCGCTTGTAGTCGAGTTCACGAGGCTGATAGGGCTCTTGTTCGCTTCTGGGCTCGTATCCGCATTTCCAGTAGGGGACTTAACAATATTTTCATCTGCCCCCGGTTTCAACACCTTTGCATTGGATTCCGGAACCGCCACAGACAGCACAATCGCCTTCTCGACCCCAGGCTTCACCACAGATTTCGGGATTTCCTCAGCGTCGAGGTTCGGTTTCTCGCCTTTTCCGCCCTTCTTTCCGGTCAATTCCCAATACGGGCGGTCCTTCGTTGCCAGAGGGTCGCTTTCTTTCTTGTCGTCTTCGTCAGAGTTTTCATCTGGAAGGACATTCAGCAAGCGTGCCATTTCGTCGTGGACAGGGTCGTGTTCGGGTTTCTGGGGTTTTGAGGAGGGGGAGGTCTTGTTTGGGGGCATCGGAACGGCACTAAATGACCAAAGTTGATCCAACCTTCCATCTTTTTGTTGGAAAAGTCAAACTCACGATTCAATCTTGCTAAAATCAGCCTCCACCGGAATCTCGTCCGCATTATCCGGGATAAACTTGATATCCTCGGCCGACGATGTCGCCGAAGACGGTGGCGTCCCGGCCGTCAGGGCCAATGCCGTGTTCATCGAGGTTGAGGTTACTGTTGATGTGCTCATGATGGCCAGGCAGTCCATAGAAATGGCTGGTCGGGGTTCACAGGGCTTGGCATTTGGTGGCGTTTTGAAGGTGGTTCGATGGCCGAAGACAGGGTCACAGTCGATGCCGTTGCATTGCGCGCATACTGTAACACCATTTTTACGATTCTGAACACCAAACAGACGGTTGTTCTGACCTTTGTTAGGCTTGTCGATGATAACATCAACGCTCAAATCCTCAAATCTCGATGGCGAAGCAATGACACTTGCTGAAAAGACTCCAGGCGAAGGTGCCGGACTCGTCGTGGGTACAGTAATCCATTCTGGCGACGAGGAATGTTCAATTGGCTTTGTTTCATCGATCGGTTTCGTTTCGTCGACAACTGCACCGGCATCGTGGTTGTCGTGGTTTTCGTGGTCATCGGAGGGCTTGTCATCGGTGATTGGACGGCGTTTTTGGTCCAAAGCAGCACGGACGGCCGTTATCTGCATCTCGAGGCTAGAAAACGATTTTTACATCACCTCCGATCATCAAGCAGCCCACCTGCTATGCCACTCCTTCAACATGGCAATCTGCGCATCCAGGCTTTCATTTCGATTCTTCAAATCGCCACTACCATCGTAAATGTGCCGTTTTTGCTCCAAATCGGCTTCACAGTTGCGCTGAACATCGAGAACCCGAGCTTGAAGTTCATTCCGCTCCGTGGCACGCGTTTTCAACATGTCAGAATAGCGGATAGCCGATTCAAACCACGTATTCCGAGCTGTTGCTTCGATGGCAACGTCTTTGACCAAAAGTTCGAAAAGCTCTCGCCCCAGAGTCAAAGAACGACGCAACAGTGGCCCCGGTTCACAATGTCGACGTTCATCAGAAAGTCGATGGAATTCAGCCGCGATTTGGCGTTCTTTTTCACGGGTCAAGGCTTCGCCTTGTTTGGCTTCGGTTAAGCGTTCGGTTAGGGACAGACGTCTAAAAAAATTGGATTCAAGGAAATTTAAGCTAAAAATTTAACGTAAACAAGAAAAAGTTACGCGCTTCAGCTACGAGAACGTATTTGAAAAAATGTAGAATATAATTTGAAAAACAGTAAAAACAAAATCTGTAAAAAAAATTTTAAATGTATTTTTTCAACCAGTTCTTGTGCAAAAGATAAAACCTTTATTATCAAAGCGTCGCAAACTGAAAGACAAAAACCCACTCTTGTTGAAGCTCCTCCAAATCGCCCTCCAGTTCCTCCCTTCTCAACTGACTTCGAAGTTGGCGCTCTCTTGCCGCCAAAACACGCTTCTCCAGAGCATCCTTGATTTCGATCAGTCGATTTGCTGGATATTTGTTATCTTCGCGGACTTTTTTCGACTTTCTTTTTGGCATTTTGGATTCTAATGAAACACATTGGAACCTAAACTGACTTTGGAAACACTTTTTTTATGCTAATTTGGCACAGTCTTCAATTAGTTGGAAGCCTTTTTTAAGTTTCATATTGTTGTGATCGCCAAAAATGTTCGACATCGAGGTCCTGTTAATCCTACTCGGCATTATCGCTTTTTCATTGCTATTCATTGGTGGCGGCATTCTGCTCATCATGCAACTCTACAAGATCCGATGCCTCGTCGAAACGATCTCCCTGGCGCGAGAGGAGTTCCATTCGCTTATCGTCGATCTGTCGAAAGTTTATGAACAACACTTCCCCGATGCCAAACCGACCCATCAGACCGAATTGCAACCTCCATCAAGTTCCATTCTGACAGCAGTCTCTGGGGACAGTGCCGACCTACCTGTGGAAGTGCCGTCGACAAAATCGGGCTCAAAATCGCCGACTTTTAAGATGACGTTATTGAAAGATTACGGTGTTTGGCTGCGATATCCGTCGAAGTTGGAAACAAGTGTAACGCTGTCCTTGGAAAAGACGAGCATCGAACCCATTTCTAACAGCTTATTACTACAGCAGACTGAAGATACGCACCACATGCTGCCAATTGTGAATGTTGTCGGCATCAAACCGAAGTCGTCGACGACTACGAGCGTTGAATCTGGGACAAAGAAAACGCCTGAGGCTGTTGAGAAGGTCAAAGTTTCTTAATTTTGATACTTTATTTTAATGAATCATGAAAGACATTTGAAAAACATCAATTATTATTGCACAAATATACAAATGTAAACTTTAAATGGAGATTCTGTAATCGGATATACAGTATAAATATGTCAAAAACTCAAAAAAACAATTTTAAATATCAAAGAAGTCGAAAAACGCCCGCCCCCTTATGTCGACACGCTTCTGGCACACAGCCTTCCTGTTGCTTGTTCTTGTTTAACCGATATCCGAGCGTACAGCCTCGGGCAGTTCGGCCAGCCATGTCGACTAATGGGCAGCAGTCGATTGTGGGGTCGCATTCGATCTTCTTTATGATTTTCGTGTCCTCTTTTGGTGCCATTGGAATTCCAAGACTCTGCCTCATCACCGAAGCCGGCTTAACTGGCAAATCTCGCTGATGCTCGCTACTTGCATGGAATTCGACAACGCCCACGCCTTCGCCCATGGGCTTTTTCTCTGGTTCTTCAAAAGTGGCACTTGACCTCAGGCTGTTTTTATCGAAAAAAGCAGATTTCCGGTGTTCATTCTCGAAATCTTTGATCACAGCATCCTCTTCGTCGTTGGCATAGGTTTCTGGAGTTTTTGAAGGCTGTTTAACGGCCGTGATTTTGATTTGACGGTCATTCTGGGCGCCGATTCGCGACATTTTCGTGATATCAGGAAAGGCTTCGTTGTTTTGCGTTTCCATGGATTCGGCGATGGCCATTTCGAGACGATGGTCAACTTTGTGGGGCGGGCCGAAGTAGGAAACTTCGCCTTGGGATTCGTAGTCGTGCTCGCCGAAGAGGGATTGCTCTTCGGCCGGTTTCGAAGCGGCTTTTGATTTCGAAACAGATTTCTGAGCCGAGTCGAAGTCATTAGCAATCTTTCGAGGAACTGCTACGAGGTCAGATTCAAGTTGGTGGCTGATTGATGGGAATTCTTGCTTGAATTTGGCAGAATTGACACAGGGGACTTGTTCTTCGCGTTTGTCGCAATCTGTGCAGTTTCGACGGCGAGTTTTGGTCAGGGAGCTGGAGCAGTCTGACCATTCGGACCACATGGAGGTGTCGTCGCGTTGTTGCCAGCCTGAAACAGCATTTTTAGTGGAATTCTGATGTGTTTTTGAAGTTTGTGCCAGTTTTCTAAGATTTGCATGCCATTTGTGCATCAAAGATTCCACTCCGACCCCGGTTATCCCCAAACCCAGCGCCTTCTCGGAGGCCCGGTTCATCGGGATCCGTAGATTGGATTCGAGCCAGTTCCTACGTAATTCGAGCCAGCAATGTCACGAAATCAAAAGAAAATCTTCATCCCGCGCAAGGGCAGCAGGACAACTGCTTCTGTTAGCAAAGTGGGTCCCACCGCGAAAACTATTTTGACTAAAAAGTTGATTTTAGGGAATCCCGCAAGCCGAAGTCGGTGAAAGAGTAGCCGACTTCATCACAGCTGTGCAAAAGACCAACAATCCGAAAGCGCGAACGGCCCAGTTTGAACAGATGTCGCAATGGAGCCGGGTTACGGTGGATTCGATTATGGCCAATCGGGTTGGTATTTTGAAGTTTTTTTTGACAATTTTGAACTTTCTGTTTCATCAAAAAGTTTTTTCATTGACACCTCTTTCCGCTTTTAGGATAAAACGCGCTCCATGATACCCATCCTCGACAAAAAGCGCGTAAAGTTATCCAACAAAAAATCCGACAAGGACACCGAATTCATCCAAGCCACCTACGCTTCCTTCAATCGAGAAGACTACATAATAACCCAGTCTCCCACAAAGGACACTGTCGGCGAATTCTGGCGGATGATTTGGCAAGACGGATGCAAGCTTATCGTCTGCGTCGTCGAGAAGGAAAACATTGACGCCGAAAGCGACGAAAAGTGTTTTCCCTACTTTCCTACCAAAGAAGACACGCCCGTAACCTGTCTTGACGGTCGTTACACTATCAAATTGACCAAAAAATGGGAAAACAAGGGCTTCGCAACCTATGACTTGACCCTGGCTTCAACGGATGAGCCCGAAGTCAAGGAAAAGCCACCCGTCGACAAGGACAAAGACAAAGACAAGGCTCCCGATGATGAAACTAAACCAAGGATGGTGACCCTGATGCATTACACGGATTGGAAGGAGAATGAATGGCCCGATATCGATAAGCTCGGGCCATTCATACACGCCGTCAGCAACAAAGAGTTACACATCATCAAACGGATCACCGATGATTACGTGCCACCCGTCGTGCTTCAAGGACATCTTGGACTGAATCGAAGTGCCGTCGTCTGGGTATTGTTAATTTTGATGAAACAAATCGAACGACGAGACTGTTTCGACGTGGAAGTACTCGCACGGCACGTGATTCGGTTCAGACCAGGCGCGTTTTCAAATGAAATGTGTTTTTTCGTCATGTTCGCGACGGCATTTCGTATTGCGGCGCTTGGGGGATGGTCTACTAACGATGTGAGTCAAATTTTGCAAACTTTCTGTTGTGTGTAACGATTTTTCGCAAATTGTTACGTTTTGTGTTACGTTTTCAAAATGGGTTACACTTTGCGTTACGTCTTATAAGTGTAGCTAATGGTCTTACAATCATGAGAATTGTATTTTGCAAGTGTTTTGCAAAGTGTTACGTTTTGTGTTACGTTTTTTCAAAAATCATAAACTTTATAAAACTCTCCCAATAAATATGTTACACCCTTTCAGGAAGCCAAAGAACGCGTAAAAGACCTCCGGCAATCCGCAAAGCAGCATATAAAATAACGTTTTTTCGCCTCATCGTAACCCACCTGTGATCATGCACGGTGCCAATTCCATGTAATCAACTTTTTGTTTCAATTCAGCCGCGAATGATTCCGGATGACTTGCTCGTGTGTATCTGTTGAGGATGCAGTTTTGTGTCGGGAATTCAAAGTAAAATGTTGCTGATTGACAGGTGAATCCGAGTTGACGCTAAAATGGGTTACGTTTCAATGAATTGATTCCATTTTGAACTTGTATTTTGTCACCAATAAATTTTTTTACTTATAAAAACTTACGGAAGCAGTAATGCAGCGACGAATGCATTCAACTTGAGTGTGGGCATCGACGGTGGCATCAGCCTTGCCGTCGAGAACGCGTTGGGGTATTCTGTGGACGACGTCGTCACAGTTGAGGGGGAGTTCGGAGGCTGAAGGGGAGGATTATGGTTAGTGTAACGTTTTGCAAAATTGATTTAAACTTTCACAATTACTATTTATGACGATAGAAATCATAACAAGCTATGTTACGTGTTGTGTAACGTTTTCAAAAAGTGTAACGTTTTGCGTTACGTTTTCAAAAAAACTTACTCGGAATGCACATTTTCTCAAAGTAAACCGAATCACGCTCCGGATTGTAATTCAACTGCCCATTAGGCCCAATAGCATCATTCATAATCGTGCAACGGCCGACGGATCGATCAAATGTGGCGGAAACGCAGGGGCGACTGAATCGGGAGCCATCGAGGTACTGTAAGTTTGCAAAATCATTATCATCTTTACATGTGAAACTGTTTTTGCAACTTACGGCATTGTTCCGACAAAGCAGCAAACAAACATCAGCAGATTCAACCTGGACTTTCGCGATGGGAGCACGCTCTGGCAAGAAAGCAATTCCATCGATAAGTTGGATTCGGGCGCGGACACCGTCACGACAGTCCGGCGTTTCTGGGATGATATTAGTACCAAGGGAAGAGCCACTGACAGTTTTCTGCTCTGCTCGGGATTTTGAGTTTTCAAGGGATTCAAGCGATCCGCCATTGGAGAAGAGATTGTTGGATTCACTGTTGGCCGGGAGGAACTGAGATTGAGACTGTGATGGAGCACATTCGACATTGGGGATGAAGAAGGCTGTGCCGACAGAGGGGACTACTTCGGGTTCGCAGTAGTCGGGGAATTGGCTGAAAACAATGCAGTTTTTGACGCTTTTAGAAAAAAGAGCTTACGGTAACTTCAACGGATCAGCCATTTCAGTGCCACCAAACTGCCGCTTCGCCCTCAGCTTGTAACTATACTCATCTCTCGGGACATCATCAGCAAATGGAATCTTCGGGGCACGTTTGACAAACTGCATGACCCCCTCAGGCGGTGGAACAGCATACAAATCGCACTGGGACGTGATTGTGTTGAATTCAAAACATTGGCACTTCAAAATGTTGGCAAAACATAACTTTTGGCATTCATCTTCGCTCGACAGAGCTTGCCTTTCGAAGGGTGTGGCACAAGAGAATCGAGAATTGTCGAATTTAGTCACACAGCCATCACCGGCATCTGTCGAAGCTAGGAAGTTCGTTTTGGAATCAGATGCAGCTCGTCGGGATTGAAACGGCACACCATAGGAAGCCGGGTACTGATTATAGGAATATGCTGGCTGATAGGCCGGATATGGCGTCAAGCCGGGGAGACAGGCTTGAAAAAGTGGTTTGTGATAAGAAAAATGCATAATTTCTTACCATAGCCCAGATGCCAAACGGCAAATACCGTACAAGCAGTCAAATATCGCATTTAGAATGCTTTTGTTAAGTAAGGGAAAGCAAATGTGAAGTTTTTAGGCGCTACAAAAACGACAGGTAACCTAAAAAAGGGAAATAAAATTCAAGTCCGTGAGGCTTAGCTCGAGCAAGCGCGACAAGAGTGCCCAAACTCGGATATCTGGCTGGATAGGCAACAGTTGGGATCGGATTTGTCCAAGTCCAGTCCAATCAGTGAAAAAAACTCGATTTCCGGCGGCGATAAAACTATATGGATACCCTGAGGCAGTCTGTGGGAGTGAGTGACCACTACAAATGTTGCCGGCGACAGGGACCATCACCGCGGGCAGGGCGGATAACCTTAATCCCGAACCGAGCCAGCCAGCCGGTTGGTGCGCGCCCTGCCGAAAAAAGAGACACTGTCCGTGTCCGTGGATGGATGGATAGTGATCCGTCTAACTATGAAACCTCCCAAACGCAAGTTTAAATCCAATGCTGCCATCAGCGGCGGTGGTGGGACTGACCGATGGGGGCGCCCTGAAGGCAGCTTATAAAAAAGGGAGTTTCGAACATGAATGACCAACAAGAGGGCGAAAAACGAGTTTGGTTTCGGGCATTCATACGCCGATGATGAAAGGGAAACTTTTGTCGTCGAAATATCCGACATTGAGGATCGGCGTCATGGGAGTTGGACTCAGACCCTCAGGGACAAAGCGCCTGAGGGCAGAGGTGGTCGAAACTTGATTTGAACGGATGGATTAACAGCTCTGTCTAGGGCGATGTGATATGCCTGTTTGGTTTTGACCATGTATCACGGATTGGATCCAGGATTCACAAAGAGTGAAACATTCGAGCTTATGCATTCCACAGACATGCGTAGTAAGTGGATTAGCCTTAATATTGACTTCAAAGGTGCGATTTTAGGGCATTCACATGTGTCACACTTTCAAAAGAGTGTGTTAAGATGAGATAATCCTGTGTAAGGTGGCTTCTGATATCTTTCAAAATGCAAAATGTAACTTTTTAAACGTTTCAAACAAAAAAAATCAGTAAAAATTTCACAGTTGCAGATCCCGTACAAATTTAAAATTGTATTATCATCTCCAGTTCAACACAATTTGCACACAATTGTTTATTTCCAAACTTTCATCAAATCAATCCCCCCGAAAAACACCAGACATCAAGGTCCACAACAAACACTCGTGCCGCAGCAATGATGCTTGTAGTTTCTGTGTTTATCTACCCGCTACCCACATTGAACGACAGACGGGAAAACAGTTCGCCGTAATGACACTGATAAGCCACCAAGCACCTTCCTTCCTCATCGAACGGTCCACCACGGGCCGCTGTTTCGTCAATTTGCCGAGCCACATGGTACGTACCGATCACTAAAAGCGGTGGCGGGTTCTAACAGTTCAGTGTTTACCGTGTTTTCTAGAAGCTTTTTTTGTTTTTATCCTATTCGATTACTGTAGAAGCTTACATTTGTTGCATTTTCAGGCGTCAATGATACTTCAACCATGAAGCTGCTTTTATCAACTTGCTTAGTTGTCGTTTGTTTATTCAGTTTTGGATCGATAGAAGCGAAAAACCACACATCCACAAAAAAGTACAATTATGGTTCAGATTCTTACAAAAATGCCGGCACTCCAAGGGAAGCCATCGCGAAGCTAAAAGCTGGTCGAGTTCAAGGTTATGTCGTTTCGACGAGTTTGCGTGAAAGTAATTACGTGAAAGTCTTCAAAGGAGTGCCATTCGCGGCGCCGCCAGTTGATGATTTGCGGTACGAATACCCGAAACCGGCAGAAAAGTGGGAAGGCACGTGGAATGCGACTTATTACCGGCCAGCTTGTCCTAGCAACACTTCTCACACAAAGTCGCCGCAGTTGAACATTAATGAGGATTGTTTGTACGTGAACGTATTCGCTGATGAAGAATGTCAAGGGGTAAGATTTTTGTCTTCCAAAAAGTAAATTATTTTAAATTTAATTATTTTTAAATTTGAAAATTGAATCAAGATCAAAAATAAATAATATTATCCGATTCTTACAGAAGAAAAAATGCCCCGTCATGTACATGGTCCACGGCGGCTCCTTCTTCTACGACAGCGCCACTATGTTTAATGACACTTTCCTCATTGACAACTACGCTTCTCGTGGAATCATCGTCGTCATTCCCGCTTATCGACTCGGAATCCTCGGTTTCGCAGATCTCGGCAACGATGACCTCATTCCACGAAACCTCGGCCTATATGACATTGTTCATGCTATGAAATGGGTTCAAGACGAGATTGAAGCCTTTGGCGGTGATCCTGACCAAGTAACATTGTTTGGAAGCAGTGCCGGTGGCTCTGTGGTCACGTATTTCTCGGTTTCGCCGGAAATTGAACAACTCTGGTCACGTGCCGTCGTTATTTCACCAGCTAGTCCGCTTTGGAGAAACGCCAATTATAATGTTACGGCTGCCATCATCAGAGAGGCTGGAGTATGTTTTTGCCTTTTTCTTTTTTTACCTTCATGGCCAAAAATTACAGTGCAACAACAACGGTAGCGCCGATCTGCCCCATCCACAAGCAGCCCAAGTAGCCTGCCTTAAAAAGAAGAATTACACTGATTTGATGAACATCGAGCGAGCCACCGAAGTGGACTATCGTTTCGATGGACTGAGCATCGATTCAATCATGTTTGACGATAAGGAATTTGTCGATTTGCTTGACAACTGGAAGGCAAGCTTCGATTTTAAAGACTTTGCCGATGCCAAATGCAAATTTCAAAATTTCAGGCAGTTCCTACCCTTTTCGGCTCCACAAAATGGGAATTCTTTATCGACGATAAATACGATACTGTGCTTCACTACTGCCAAGTTTTTACGCGATTGTTGGATTATTACAGTGATGCTGTCGTTCACGAGTGCACTGAGAAGTATTCAACTGACATTTACGGTTTGTTTCGACACAAAAGTAGTCAAAAAAGTGAGTTTTGAGTTTAGATGACTACAACCACAACCCAATATCTCGCGATGGAATGCGCGCCTTCATTTACCGACTCGCTTCCGCAGTTGCTTCTTCCGATGAAGAAACCTACGTCTACTCATTTGAGTTGGAAGGCTTCGACACCCATGCCGGTGAACTGACTTTTGCTATTGGCTTACATTCGATTGAAGGCCGTGAATTGACTTGGAAGGAAGCTCTGATGATGGAATATTATCCACAGCTTTTGAGAAGCTTTATTAAGGGTGAAAAGGTTGAAAATTGTGAGTTTTTATTGCTCTTGAACTTTTATAAGTTATAGTTTGTAAAAAGAATTTTGTCTTATTTTGTTGTATTCAGATTTGGTCCCCTTCAAAAACGGTAGAAACTACGAAGTCATGGATTTCACCAACTCTTCCGGCACTCTTCGTGGCCCCTCACCAATCCTGCAACCCTACTTCCCTGAGGCATTGAACTACTGGCTCGGTCATCTTGGCAAGATCGAAGAAAGGGAACAGGCCATCATAAAGAAGAACCGTACAGATGCTCTCCGTGAAAAGTGGGCCGAAATCCAAGAAAAAGAACGCGAAGAACGGTGGCAAAAGTTCCGTGAAGCTCGAAAGCGCGCCGAAGTGGCAGCAAATGTGTCGGCGACGAAGAAACAGAAGGCACGTGAAGCAAAAGAGAAGCAGTTTTTGGATTATTTGCTCGGAAATTCGTTAACAGAAGTCGCCAATGGTTTGAAGAAGGTGATCAAAGTTGAGAAAGAAGCTGGTGTGGACACGTCAAGCGCAGAGGCAGCGCTGGAGAAGGTTGAGAAGCTTATTGATGGAATTGACGAAGAAGAACACGAAAAACGACCTCAATGGGAAGTTTGGCATGGGAAGAACGCATCGACTGGACATCGTGGTGGCCAGAAAGGTCATAAAAAGGACCATGATGCCGAAAAGAAGCATCAGAAAGACAAAGAAGACCAAAAAGACAGTCACAAAAGCCGCGAAGACAGCGATGAAGATGCCGAAGACATCCCCGGCATTGGCCGCGGTGACCCATCCAACCCTCGCCACGTATCCGACATCATGAAAGACATCCACGACGCTCAACGCAAAAAGGACCTCCAAGAAGCTTCCAAAAACGCTACCGCTGAAGCCGTCAAGCCTAAACTTGACAAAATCAACAAAACCAAATCCCAGTTAGATGACGACATCAAAGAAGCCAAGGAAGCCGTCAGACAATCTGAGCAAGACCAAGCTGACAAACTTCGCGAAACGAAGGACCAAATCGATCAAAAGAAGAACGAAACCAACAAAGCCATCGCCGATGAACTCAGAAACGCCGCTGAGAAGGTCAACGCTACCAAAAATGACCGTATCCAAAAGGCCAATTCCACTGCTGAGAAGATTAACGACGCCAAAGACGACAGTGCCAAAGACGACAAAAATGCCAAATCCGACATCGCTAAAACCGTCAATGAAACGAGCACCGAGATCCGGAAGAAGCTGAATGCCACTAATAACGACATCAATGATAAGTTGGACAACACTGTAGATAGTATTCGCCCGAAACGTGCCATCGATGAAGGGGCTTTCCAGAAGGCGGCAGAAATCTACAACAACACGAAGAAATCTGTGAATGACAAACTTCTGGAAGCGAATAAGCTAAAGAATGAGACTGCTGTTGAGCTGTCTGAAAAGTGGAATTCGACTTTGACGGATTTGGAAGCCAAGCGGAAGGAAGCCATCCAAAAGTGGAAGGAGCAGGTCGCTGAAGTTGGCGAAGATGACAAAGTTGGCGGTAAATATTCATACCAGAAGGAAGCCACCCGCTCTAACGCCACCGCCGAGCTCAAGAAAACCCTGAAACAAATCCGATCCGAAGCGAAGGACGCCTTCGAGAAAGAAATCGAAGAAACTGAAGACAACTACGCTCAAGCCGTCCAAAAACTCAAGAACGAAACCCGCGAAATCGTCTTGAAAGCGCTCCAGGACTTCAATCAGCTGAAGAATGACACCCTTGAAAGAGTCAGATCTGATGTCTTCGCATCGCAGACGTCACTGTTCAGCTTGCCAGTGTTGGACAATGTCTTCGGAAGCGGCGTCAAACCGGCACATCGTATGTCAGAAGACGCGAGAGAGGCCTGGTCTGCCTTCTGGATCATCGCGACGATTGCGGCTATGTTGGCGGCGGCTTTGCTCATGACGGCCATCATCAATTGGTTCAAATTCCGTCGAGAGCCAAAGGGCGGCTACTATTATAATGATGATCCTGGGTTCTTCACTGAAAAGTCGAGGATTATCTTGGCTAGTGTGCCAAAGTATTCGGAATTGTGATTGGATGTTGATTGAAATGTAAAATTTGTAAATATGTTTCAATAAAGTTGTTTTATTTGGAGCTATTTTGAACCGCTTAAAATTTTTATAAAAGAAAAATATTACGACCATCCTGACACCTCAAGTCAGAATAGCATTTTGGGACATTTTTGATGGTTTTCACACTTCCAAGTTTCTCGAAAGGCAAGCACAACCTGCAAACTGTAAACCATAGGCACGCACCAATCGATAACCACACCTATAGATCGACTTCTTGTCAAATGTGGCGCCCTTTCTTGCGTATAAAAGCGCGCCTCTTTTGCGCAACTTGCATCAGTCTGCATTTTTTGCTTGATCGTCACTGCTTGCTGCTCTCCTTTTCCTTGCCGTTCTCCAAAAAAGACAATCATGGCCGACCTCGATGCCGAGTTTGCTCTTTTCGAGCAGGAAATTGCTAGCTTGGAAGCGACGTCTTCTACCTCTACTAATGAAAACAATAAACGTAAGTCAACTATCTTATTTGTTTTGAATGTTCGTAATTCATTTTTTTCCAGCGCCCATCCCAGCCCCGAGCGCCACCATCACCGCAGCCCCCGTTAAAACCACCAAAACCCACAACATCGCCAAGTCCGCCGCCACGATCACCCAGGCACCGACGCTCTACAAAGACGAATCCGCCGCCTTGACCCAGCCGCCAGCACCGCCGAAGCTTCTGCCTATCCAGAAAGACGTCGAACACGCCACCAAGAAGCGGCTCAACTCGAAAGCCCAGGAAACGTCTTACCTCGGCCAGGTTCTCCGCGGCGAAAAGAAGATGAAACGCTTCGTCCGAACTGCCGGCGGCCAAACTTGGGAGGACCCCTCCCTCGCCGAATGGGACGAAGACGACTTCCGGATCTTTTGCGGTGATCTCGGCAATGAGGTCAATGATTTGGTCCTGGCTAATGCCTTCCGGAAGTATCCGAGTTTCCAAAAGGCCAAAGTCGTCCGGGATCATCGCAGCAACAAGTCCAAGGGCTATGGTTTTGTGTCTTTCCGGACTCAGGAGGACTATGTTCTGGCTTGCCGTGAAATGGATGGGAAGTATGTTGGCAATCGGCCTATCAAGCTGAAGAAGAGCACTCACAAGGATCGGGATTTGAAGGTTGTGCGGAAGAAGAATAATGAGAAGAAGAAGTTGGGCTTGATTTAATCTGTTTTTGATTCTTGGTTGTTAAATTTTTGTCAAATGTGCCAGTTTCATATTTTTGCATACTACTTTTTTGATTTATTGTAAAACGCTTTCATTGTTAATAAAAACAACCCAAAAAATATACTGTGGAAAAACATAAAGACTGACTTCAGCTCGGACTTTGTTAGCTTGCATATATCGTGTTAGCACAACATTCTAGATTTCTCCATGATTAATGACCCAATCAAAGCAGTTGCTAACTACATCTGCACCGAAACCGTGTAATGACCCTCCAACCATCCCAAACCCTGCAAAACCCCTTTGCAAATGCACTTTGTGTTTTGCCTCGGATCAAAAGCCACTTCCAATAAATCCCCACAGGCCTAAAGCTCTTCTCCCAACCCCGCCAGTCATTAAACTCACGTCCTATGTAACCTGTCACGTCTTTCACCTCCATTCCTCATGGCAATCCAGGTACAAAAAGCACCGAAACACGTTGCTAGTCGCATTTTTGATCGGCTAAACCCCTGACATTGCCTTAGGGCGGAACAGGTGTCGGTTGTCCACCCACTACCTACACGGATATCTCGCCGATGAGACATGCGAAAGCCGTAGTACTACTTAACCGGCAAAAAACAGAGACATTAGAGTTTAAAAAACAGGCTGTCTTGGGCTGGGTGAGCGTGCTGGGAATTGATTGGAGATGGCATAGGTATTTGCCGTCACGTAGTGCTTAGTTGAGTTATCGTTGATCCGCGTGTTAGCTAACATAATATTTTTGCGAGTTGTCGAAATCCGGTTATTTTGGACGATGTGTTTCATAATTAAAAAAGTTTTACGTTTCAGCGACTCAGAAACCTTCAAAATGTCCACAACACATCCGACCATGACGATAATAGGCAACTTTGTCAGAATCATTGTTCTTTTCGGTGGCTTTGGCGCAGCGATATTAGGCCTGGTGCTGTATCTGGAGGATGTTTACTTTACATATGAGATCGGCGTCGGTAAGTGATTGTTATCAAAAATTTGAAAGAAAACAGTCGTCAAACTATTTCGAAAGCCATCCGGAAATGCCTTATTTACATCCAAATCAACCCTCTAACCCTAGTGCACTATGACTTTTATCAGTTTTTTTATACAATAGCCAATATATTATTGAACTAGCTGCAGGTTGTTTGTCACTGTCACGCACTTGACTTTGCTTCGATGACCGAATGGTTTTTGAAACATCTTTTGAGTTGTTGTAGTCGAAAATGTGTAAACAGAGTTGGAAAGATTTTCGGCTTAATACACTTGTTAAGATATTTTTTAACATCAACCTTTTTCAAAGTTTTAAAACTTTGTGAAAACATTTAAAAAACAGCTGGCACCAAGCTAATGTTCTCAAATCACATTCCTCCACCCATTTTCACATGATAGGTAACCTATTTATGTTGTTTACATCTCTCGTCGCCAGGCTCCAAAATCACATGAACTACTGAAGTGCATAGAGAAAAGAAGAAAGACGAATACATTTAAAAGCTGGTTTTCCTCGCAAAAACGGTCCAACTGAACGCCTGGCTGCCAGCCGTCTGTTTGTTACCACGTGAACTTTGGGGTGCTTGTTGTTTTTCTCGCTCGAAAACGGGCAGTTGACCGGCTGTGGAAATGTTTTTCGGGCTTTTTTGTGTTTAGAAACAATGTTTTTTCGCTAATAGTCGACTCAGTGACCGCAATTTGATAAACTTTTGCTCAAAATGCAAAAATAAATGTTAAATTTTTGAAAATTGTATTTTTAAATGATTTTGTTTTAGGTCTATTATTCTTTCTAAGCATGTACCCCTACGTAACCTGGCTTCTCCGCTATCATGAACCTCTCATCAAAGCCCAGAATCTCCTCTCTAAAGATATGATGAGACGGATGCATTTTGAAGCTCCACAGTTTATTGAAATGGGATTCAAGGATTTGCAGTGTAGCAACGGTTGGTTTTACAAAGTTTCAAAAGTAGCAATTGTTATGTCGGTTTTACATTTTTGAAACAATCCACAATGTTTGTTATCCAATTCCAAATGTTTTTGTTCCATTTTTGGAGGCGGTACTGATTACTCACTTTTGCTCCGCCGTTGACGGTCGACCTTAAGCTTGTTTTTGCAACAACACGCTTATCACTTGTTGTCTTCGATTTGCGATCGCCTCTGTCACCCTATATAAGCACTTTCTTAGCTTTTTGATAGACATCAGTTCCAACTGTTTCGACTTACCTTCTCATTTGCAACTATGAAGACCCTGATTCTTTTCATCGCAGCCTGTTTTGCCGTTGTGGCAGCTTTTCCACCGTTCTCGCCTCCTCCACAACCTGAGGGTTCCAGCGACGGTCGCTTCGTGGCACGTGATGGATCGACGCCGTTTTTCATACCGACAAAGCCGCCACCAAGCTTCGCTCCTGGTTTCTTCCATCCTGAAACCAAAGCTCCACCGTCAGAAGCGTCCATTGTTGAATTTTTCCATCCAGAAACCCGAGCTCCGCCTTCTGAAGCGTCCATTGTTGAGGGCTCTGGTGATGAAGCTGAATCGTCATCGGTCTTCCCGGCTGTGAATTCGTTCCATCCTCATCACCTAAGCCACCCGCCTCCGTCTGAGTCTCCGATCGACGAGCACCACAGCCGTGCTCCACCATCTGAAGCGCCTGGTTTCTTCCACCACAGCCGTGCCGCTCCTTCAGAAGCTCCTAGCGACGACGGCGGCGAAACAGAAGCCCCGATTGGAGACGGCGTCGGCGTCTCAGATGGGGTCGAAGCTGTTTCGGACGGAGTCGAAGCCGTCTCCATCTTCCCACCAGGCCATTCCTTCCATCCTCACCACCCCCACCATCACCGTAGCACCCCTCCATCCAACAACGGCGGCGAGACTACTCACCACTACGAAACCCGCGGCACCTGGTTCCCCTGGCATCACCACACCGCTCCACCGGCTTCCGACAGCCCAAAGGGCAATTCTGTCGAACCTGGACCAGATGGACCCATCACGCTTCCACCAATTCCCACTCCATTCTAATCTTTGACAGATTCTGGATTCTTAAACTGTAAATATTGCCTTCTTGCCATATTGGTCAATCAAATTGTATATATCTGCTAATCTAGAGATTAACAAACTGTAAATATAATACCTACACACAAAAAAAAGCGTTAACTTAAGTTTACGCGAGCGTAATGCACAAAAAGATTATGCTTTGCGTTTACTAGAGAAAACGTAAACTTAAGTTTAC
The DNA here is from genome assembly GCA_024447225.1 of Panagrellus sp. LJ2284. Classification (NCBI taxonomy): domain Eukaryota; kingdom Metazoa; phylum Nematoda; class Chromadorea; order Rhabditida; family Panagrolaimidae; genus Panagrellus; species Panagrellus sp. LJ2284. The sequence continues at coordinate 8,661,025 of JAMRYC010000005.1, read as the reverse complement.
GCAAAGCATAATCTTCTGCGTTTGTGCATTACGCTCGCATAAACTTAAGTTTACGCTTTTTTTTGTGTGTAACAATGAAAATAAATATCCAATCCAACTAACGAAACTAACAAAACAGGAAACTTTTGAAAACCAAAAAAAAAAATTTACTCCTCTGAAGTTACTCACACAGTATGAATTTGCAGAAGAAAATGTCTGGCAACTGAAACACAAGAACTTTGCTTTCTACGCAAGCCAGGGAAAACGCGACTACATGGAAGACCGAATGCATTACATGCATGATCCGGCCAAGTTAAACTTGTCGATTTTTAGTATTTTCGATGGACACGGAGGACATGTAAGTTGACTAATTGTGAGAAGTTCGGTTCAAATGCCAGTTTCAGTATGTCTGCGAATATCTCGAACGAAACTTTGCCCACGGCATTCGCCAACGCTTGCTTTACGGTGTCCCGGCGCGAAGATTGAGTAGTGTTAGCAATGCGAGCAATGATCCGGATCCGTTTGAATCGGTGCGAGAGGTATGTGAAGTTGGCATTTTGGGGCAGCAAAGTAATAGGAAAGGTCAAAATGGATATCAATTCTAGGCTATCGTGACAGAAGTCCACAAAATCGATGACGAAATCAGTCGATTGGATCACAACGAAACTTCCAATACTGGATCGACCATGATTTCCGCGATTCTCGAGCAAAACAGATACCTGACTGTGGTCAATGTTGGCGACGCCCGTGCCGTGGCATGCGATCTGCGAGGGAATGCTATCATGCTTTCTGTTGATCACAAACCTGGTGATGTGAGTTTTTTTAACTACAAAAAATCAAAGTTTGAAAATTTAATCTTTTAAATTTCAATGATTTAAAAGAATAGGGACTTGGTATCCTTGGCCAACTTAAAAAAGTTAAAATTTGGATATTGTAAACAAAAACAAGCCAACTCTGTAAACCTGACCACCACAACTCCCAAATCTATCCAACCTTATCAATGAATCCCGCCCCCGCCTATCAAATTCCCCATCCCATCCTTAAAAACATCCCACTTTGCAACACAAAATCCACAAAAGGAAACATAAGCCATCACGTCAACCGCCAAACATCCCACGATGCGTCGTTGTCCTGCATCGAGATTGACTTCCTGGGCCGCCGCTGTGTCCACTCTCCTGCTTCCTAGATTGATGGTGTTTAGTCATGGAGCCCCGTGAAGTCAGGGTATAAAGCCGCCACCGCCGACGACACCACAACATAATTCCAATCTTATTCGTATTAAGTAGCGGATTTGCCTTGCCAGCCAGCGTGGGTCTGATTTTTCGAAAGTCACCACACCCAGGAGTCAGCTGCAACGGCTTATAATAGCATGTTTTAAATTAATAGTTGTAGTATCAATCAAATTGGTTCACATTTTTCATTTTGCTTTCTGATGTGAACGCTCTATGTACGCGTGCACTGACGACTGCCGACGGCAGGAAAGCTTGTTAGGGGTCATCTTTGAAGCGCATTTTCATGACTTTATCGTGTACTTTATTCATAAAGGCGAAAGGGGAATTGGATTTAAAGACTATTAGTTAGCATAATATTTATTATCTTGGCAGTAGAATATTTAGATTGTTTGTTTTTGAGGGTGCTGACGTGCCGTTTCAGCTGTTCGCGCAGTTTTTTTGCTTTTTAAATTTTTTAAACTTTGACATAATTTAAACTGAACTTTTTTTGTCATAAAGTTATTCCAAATTGTTTTTTTATATCAAAAATTTGTCAAAGTTTTGTAACTTTTTTAAAAAAACTATTATTTTTACGGTTTTTTTTTAAATTCGCAAACATTTATCGTTTGAAATCAAATAACCCTCATTAAAAGTCCCAAAACTGCCAACCCTAAAGTCAAACACCACAAAATCCCCCCAAAACCCTCCAAAATTGGCCCCGCGCCACCGTCTTTCCCATTCTTGCCCTCCGAAACAGCCTATTTTTGTTTACCCCGACCTCCGCCACCGAAAAAGTCCAATGACAGAAGACTTCCCTAAACACAGCTATTTTCATCCCAACCATGCCAAAATGAGACTATTAAATTCCCACCGAAAGAACAAAAAAAGCACAAAAATTAGTCCTACCCAATATTAGATAAAGCCCTGCAATCACAGTCCTTATTTTGTGTTGTTTTTTCCAACAACATTGCAATTTGCTGCCGTGCCGCATCAAAAAGTTGGACTTGCTCCATTCTGCCCTTTTTAGATACACCCGATAAACGGATCATCAAACTTTGCGGGCATCGCTTTTGTTACAGTAATTCGATTTGCAATGAATGGAATAGTTTTCCCTCAACAGTTGAATGTAAATGCGTGGATTTCGTTTGGCATTCTTGTTTTGCCGCACATTAGCGGAAGTCGTCTGTCCTGTCAGCAAAATCAGACTTGCAATATTTGCGTTTTACAAGTTAAATGTTAAATTGCATCTGTTATGCTTACAAAAAACGTTAAAACCTGCACTTTTGCACCTGTTTTTTGCGCGATGGAGGCACTTGGAGGGGCTTCGTGCTTTGCCGGACCTCACGGATGCTTGTTAATCTCAGGAAATAAGTGCTAAGCCCAGTGGGTATCACGAAATAAGCCTCCTTTGGAGGGGCATCGGTGGTGGTATGGACGGCTTGCGCGGGGATGGTGGCTGTTAAGACTTGTTGGCTTGGGATGAGATGGGAAGGGTTTGGATAAGTCCCAGAAGTCGGGTGTGTTTCTATGAAGTGACCTGGCGACGGTGGCGGGTGGTTTTTGAATCAATTTTGGTTTTGGGAGGGGTTTGGATGGCATTTTTTTTGTTATAGGCTGTTTTTTTTGCATAATTTAACTAAAACAACTTTTGCTCACGTTGTAGAAAGGCATTTAAGACATTTTTTGTTGTAAAATTTGGTTTTAAATTTAACATTTTGACATTTGAAAACAAACTTTACCCAAAATACCCAGTTTTGACGCGTCAAATGTGGCAAAAATCTATAAATCGATATTCCTTATCACAAAATTTTATCACTAAACCAACCAAAACCACCCCCATTTCAGGCAGACGAACGACGTCGGATCGAAAACGCCGGAGGCTACGTGGCTCTGAAGGGTGTGGACCGAGTCCAAGGCGTTTTGGCCGTTTCGCGGTGAGTCAACTTTAACCATGTCCGCGTGACGATCTTGAGGCCATCTTTATTGCCCTAGTCAACAAACGGTTCCGACACGTTTCTTCTCACATATTTCTGGAAGCTGGCATCCATCTCTGATGGCCCTAAAACAGAACCATAACAACATTGTTCCCACTTTTTTGCCCTTTTTCGACCATTTTAAAATACATCGGCACCCGTTTCCACAGTCATGTTTGCACTTTTCGCGCTGTTCTTCGCCACTCATATTGCAACACACCGGTTGTCCGTGCTTCACTTTCACATTTTCATTGCCATTCGCTGCAATGTTTGAGAATACATCTGCCGCAGGGGCAATAGTAGTGTCTTACAAAGTGCCCCCATGAAACACCGCTTTCTTGGCTCTTGTCGGGCTAAAAGTGTCTTCGCCTTCAGTCCCATCCATCCGGTTGTGTATACTCTTCGAAGAATCTCACTTTCATAATTTTCATAATTCAACTTATGGTCGCCCTCTACTTTGACTAACCCATCTTTCCATTCAGTAAACCCAATGTTTCAAGCTTTTTGTTTTCCCTGAAAATTTAATTTACCCAACAAAAACCAAACCTAAACAGGCCCACAGACACTCATGTTTCCCAAACAAAACCGACGCCTGCACTGCAGTTCTTCGGTTTGGTGCAGAAGTCAGTCAAGTGCAGGCTTCTCCCCCTACTGATGATGATTATGATGATGCCGACGTACATTGACCATTGCGTGTAGAGCCTTTTTTTCGGAAACACAAAATGAACCCCTGCAGGGTGAGCGCAAAGTTGATTTTGCATTAGCTCTAAGGGCACGCATGACTTTACATCATTGAATTTTGATTTAATCTTTGCTCGTTGAAAGTTTGTTTCAAATTTTGGGGGGTCATGTGTACGGTTTTTGTAATTTTGAGAGATTTGATTAATTTTTGGCGGATTTGAGGACGATGTTTTGGTAATTGCTTGTGGTAGAAATGTTCAAAAGTTGCTTAGAAACGTACTGAAAGGTTAAAGTTACGTTTTGGGTGCGATTTTGGGTGTTTTTGCGTTTTCGTGTCGGGACCCAATTTTCAAAACTTGACATTATTTTCGATTTAATGTTATTTTTGATGTGGTTTAGCATGTTAAACATGTCTTCATGCCAAACCATTACTTTTTGAACCGTTTTAGAGCATTTTTGTACTTTCGTGTTGGGACCAAATTTGCATTTTTTTGCTATTTTTACGATTTTTTTGAAATTTTTTGGGTTAAGTTTTATTTTTAAACATACAGTAATGCCGTAAATGAACTTTTAAAAGGCTAGAGAAAGTTTTTGACTTTTCGCGTCGGGACCAAATCCTCGATTTAAGCCGTTTTTTTGCACTCAAGCTGTTTTTCTTGAATGAATGTGCCCATTTAACCCACGTATCATTACCCTTGGACCCACTCAAATCGTCGTTCGTAGTCGTCGTTCCCTTCTCAAGTGCCCAATAATCATGATGTCTACGAAGAACACGATGCTGCCTGGATTCATCCCTTCCACCCCCGAACGACATTCATCCTTCGGCATAGACTTGAGTCGAGTCACACAACCCCGGAGGACACTTTTCCGCCATCCTGCCCCCGGGCAAGGCTGTCCGAGATTTGATTACGATGTCTTTTTTTCTCGCATCTTTGGGAGAGAGAGGCGTCGAAAAAGACGCGGCATCTCGCCACATTTGACAACGACGACAAGGACAACGATGATGATGCTTCATGCGGGCACTCACTCACTCACTTACAAAAACATAGGACCCATTCAGGGGACGCTTATCAGCACCCGACAATCATCAGGTACAGGCGTCCGGGGCCGGGGTGGACTCAAGTGAGTGAATCGGTGCCATCGACAGACGGCACTCATAGCATTAGGGCATGCATCTTCCATAAGAACTGCTTTCGCCTTTTTAATCGAGAGAGAGGCGCGTTAGAACGCTTATGGAATGGAATTGATTCGACAATAATGTTCGTCACAACTCTTAAGCTCGAAAAACGGCATCCTACGTCTTCCGTATTTATGCGTCCCACATTTTGCGACTTCTGTGACATTATAATCCGGAAGAATGAAAATCTGTTTTGTTATTATGCTATTTCGCTCGCTTTTTAATTTTGTCACTTGTCATTATTGTTTTTGACAAACACCTAAATCTACATACCTACGTGTAACATATCAGATTACAGTAAACATCATCTTTCAAAATTGCATTCTTATTTTTGGGTGTTATCAACATCTTTCAAGTCAGAGTCAAGTCAGACGTTTACATTAGACAGCTAGTAGGTTCCCGTTTTCGTGAACCTTCTGATATTGTTGTTCGACGACTTTTGCCATGCGCGCAACTTCCTGTCCCGGCCCGTCCTGATTGTAATTGGCTTTGTCTTTTCGCGGCCCAGTTAAGTCGAAATCTCCTTGTTCTTTGTGGCTAACGACGACGATTTGAAGAAAGAAGTTTATACGAGCCTCTGGAACAATGAAAATAGTGTTTTATTTAGTTTGAAAAGCGGCACTGTCGTTTTTGAGCGTACTTGTGAGACGTTTTTGATTGGCCGTATGTTAAGCGAAGACATTTTGTGATATTATCGTTGTCCGTACACTTTTTTGAGTGGTTTATAAAGTTTCAAACCCGTCAAAACAGTTTTGAATCAAATTCCAAGTCAAATTTTGCCATTTTATCATTTTTATGCCTCATAAACACTCTCAATCCTCCATAATGCACATTTTAAAACACTCCCGAAACACGTCGGAATACAATAAAGCCATACTTCGGTGCATCTGTACGCTCTTTTCGTGGAAGTCGGCGACATTTTGTTCGCATAGTCTAGTCTGTTTGGATTACGATGGATGAGTACTACATGGCTTTTTTCTCGGCTTTACCATTGGCAGTTATGGATTAGTTTTCTATGGAGGGGTTTCATAAGACATTTTTTTAGTTCCTTTTACAAATTTTGTATTTTCGTGTCAGGACCCGACTAACATTGTCTCTCATAACGATTGTTTCCGCATAGTTGCAAAAAGTTCTGAACAATTCCCAACTATTGCCAATCATTGTAATATTGCCAATTCCAGATCATTCGGCGACACCGCCCTCAAAAACGCCGACGTCATCACAGCGCATCCGAACGTCGTTCGCGTCGACCTTACCAATCACCCGCTTCGGTACCTGATTGCGGCGTCTGACGGCTTTTTCGACGTGTTCGACAACCAGGAAGCGATCGACTTTGCCAACGCCTTCCTAGTCAGCAAAGGCATCTCGAAATGGCCCACCTTGGCACATACCCTCACATCTGAGGCCCTGCGTCGAGGCGCCGACGATAACGTTTCCGTGCTCATCGTGAAGCTTGTGCTTTGAGATTGTCAATTGGAAGTTATCTTATTTAACGTTCTACATTCCACAGTTTACATATTTTACAAATTTTACGACTAGATATTGCATATTGCATACAGCTGACAATAATCCCAGAAAATGACATCCGTGTGTCAATTCATCCAAAAACTACCTCTCGGCACCGACCTATTAGAGCGACACATCTACGAAAACCTGTCAAATGTTTCAAATGCCAATCAGGATAGTGTTAGCTTACTGAATAAGATTACATACGCGTATATTGCGCCAGTAATTATAACAATTGGCGTTATTGGAGACATTTTGACGGTAGCGACATTGACGCATCCGCTGCTACGGCGGGGGAGTATTGTATATACTTATTTGACTTTGTTGGCAATGACTGATCTGGTTAGTTTTACATTTCTACTTTTTTAGACAATAGTTCAATTTTTGCACGCACGCACCACCCGCGCACCGGGTGCGCAAACACACGCAACACCGCGCACACACTTTTTCCTATTTGTTTATGTTTTTTTATTATCTAACAAATTTCAGCTAACCCACATTTCCGTAATACCCATGATTTTTTGGCTTCTCGACTGGCGCCTGTGTTCCTGGACGTCGGCCATCTACTATGCGCATATTGGATTTCCCCTCGTAAGTTAACACATTTATGCGTTTAGTAATAAAAAATGAGTCGAAACGTCAACATTGAAACCAAACACGTTTTCAATATTGATGAATTTTATTTAATCTTTCGCATACTTTAGTCATACTATAATTGCTTCATAGCATCTGATTTTTGCACGAAATTGGTACATGAAAGTTTTCCATAATAGTTTTTGTTTAACATTCTTGCGGCGTATGCCACAAAGATTTTAATCCAGCAGCATGGTGTAATAATTAAATTAAACATGTTTCTTTGAATGTCGCACTTGCATTAGCGTCATTGCCGTCTGAGATTGCTTTTCATACGGCCTTTTCGAGAGGAGTAGTGATAATTATGATGACGCATGTGGTTACGATGACCAGAAAAGGCGACTATATTTTTATTCAGATGTTGTAAACATGTTTTATGGAAGTGGATGAGGGTTACAAGGGTTTTTGATTTGAAAACATTGCGAAAGGCAACGAAGTGTAAAGGGTTGCACGAGTGTGACATTTGAATTCTAGTTGAATTGTAAATCACAGCTTAAATTTTGCATTTCATAATAATTTGTTTTAAAAACAAATAAAACATGCATTATGTAATTTAACTTAAAAACAAATTTCAATTTAACTATTAAAAACCAGCAAAATTTGTAATCACCTGTTAGCCAAAATGTCGCACAATGCACCTGCTTCACACTAATCAATATTTTTCAGGCAAATGCCCTCATGGGTGCTTCCGTGTGGATCGTCGTATTCCTAACATTAAGCCAATACATGGCAGTTTGCCACCCTTTTCATCACGGCTTCTTCCGGAAACGCCGAATGTGTTTCTGGCTGTTTGCGTTCGCGTACATCTTCAACTTCTGCATCTACGCGCCATGGTCAACGAAGAAAAACGTCCATCAGCTTCCAGAAGGCTTACTGCAGTGTTCCTATCTAATTTGTGATAGAAAAAAAGAATCCTGGTTCCTTATCTATGAATGGATCCGTGAATTCTGGACACGAGTATTCCCATTTTTATTGATTGCTTTCTTCAATCTTCGAATTTTGGTGACTTATCGGAGTACGAAACGCGACAGAATGCGTAGATTGACAAGTTCGCAGTCGAAACGAAAAGCCGGAGATAAAAGCGAGCAGGTTAGAGGTTTTTTGGGTTTTCGTGGTGAGACCAATTGAATTTCAGGAAGAGCGGCGGTTGTTTTTCTTGTTATTTGCTATTATCATTGTGTTCTTCCTGTGCACGATACCGGCGGCACCGTTGACTATATTTGTTGCGGACAGTCTTTCAAAAAGTTTGACGTTTCAGGTGGGTTACGGTAGACTTTCGTGGCGGGACCATTTTGGTTTAAAATGCAACTTTTTGAGTTTTTCTTAATTTTATAATCTTTCAGATCATCAGAGCAATCGTCAACCTCCTGGAATTCACAAAATTCGCCCTCAACTTCTACTTTTACTGTCTCATCAACCCGGATATCCGCCGCATTTCGTGGCACATTATCCAATGCCGAAAGTTGAACAAGCCAGCCCGAGTCAAAGGCCAACCCGTGAATCCGATCTCCATCTATACCAGAAGCACGAAAAGTACAGTGCGGGCCCTCCATGGCGATTCAAGTCGACGTAGTTCCCGTTATGACGACCTACCGTACCATCAACGAACGCATAGCTTTGGTGGGCGAAGTCGCTCTGCTTCCGTTTTGACAAACATCATTGCAAATGAGGCACCGGCTTATGATCAGTTGACTGTGATCAAAGAAGCCGATACAAACAGCAATAACTTGGCATCCCCGACGAATTCCTCACACGGGTCACCCGCGAGATCATCCTCATCGTCGAGATTGGGCGATGATTTGCGGGCTAATGTTGCGTTGGTGTAACCGTGTAATAGTTTTTGGATGATTTTAAATATGGTTGCTCAGTTATAGATTTTAATAAAAGTGAACAAATTACTGAAAGGATGTTTTTGGGGGTCCGCGCACAGGTGCGCAGAGGTGTGCAAACTTGCGCACAGGTGTGCGAAGTTGTGGAAAATTGCAAAGGTGCACGCAGAATTAATTACAAAAATTTGCAAATATAAAAAATTCCGGGTTCTGCCTTAATTACCATACTTCCATGCCACCATCAACCACAGAACTGACCCACATCCCATTATCCTTCCCTTCGCGTCGACCCGATCGTGTCGACCGCTCCGGGTTCTTCCGGCATGGGTACCCTGAAGCTTCTTCTCTTATTTGCCGTTATCGGCAGCGCCGTCGCCACATTAAACGTTATCAAATGCATTGTTGCTACCTCTGGTGGCGAAAGCAAAAAGTATGATTGTACCGGTACTCAATGCGTTTACTGTAGGTTTTTATTAAAGCATTCGAATTTTCATCATAGTTTGAACATCACCTTTTAGACAAAGATAGCGAAAAAGTCGAGCAGGGCTGTTGGTCTAAGCAAGATACTCCGACTCTTACCACCAATTTGCTCCAACCGGACAGCATTCGATTGTACCGTCAAATTTATGAGGTTCTGAACGGTTTCGAAACCCTTAAGGTTGTCCCGCAAGTCGAACCCATTATTCGCGATGATGGCAATGCTTGGAATTATGTTTTCAATACTAAACAACTGCGAAACAATGTTTGCTACAAATCGATGGGGTGATCAATACAGTGAGCATGTCGATTAAACCGCTCATTTTTCTACTTTTCAGGCGTGAAATCTACATTTGTGACACCGAAGAATGCAATATTCGCTGCGATTCCAACGTGAAGACGTTCGGCGTGGTCACGTTTATCGGCTGTTTGATTGCTTGGATGATGCGAATGTAATGTTATGTGTGTAATTTGATGTGTGCGCACCGGTGCGCGAGAGTGCGCACAGGTGCGCACTGTTATTTGAGATGTGTTAGTAAAACAGATACCCCAATATTGTGTCAATGTTCAAATCGCATAATGTACAGTAGAAAAGCAATTTATTAATCAAGCATGTGGGTGGGTGGGGGTTGACAGTTCAAAAAAGAGTGGCGAAATGGCTGCGTTTTGGAAAGAAAGGCTTATTCACGGACGCAATTGGAATAATAAGATTTACTCTCACGCTTTGGCGGCAGTCTCGACAATCTTTAATTGGGTACTGTAATGCATGCTAAGGTATTTATTGTCATAAAAAGGTTGAAATGAAAGTAAAAAGCGGGATCAACCGGAGCGTTGGATGAGCGTGGCACGCTCCTCGCCTTCACGGTTGTACAGAATGGTTTGGACGTTGGATCCGACGCCGAAACTGTCCTCTCCATCGAAGACAAGCTGCTCCGGAGGCGCGTGGAGGCCATGGTTACGGGCGAAGATACGCACAGTCTTTCCGGCACGCAGGACGAAGTCACGCGGGAAGGTGTAGACGATCTCACGCTTGTCAATGCGACGCTTGAGCTTCCATTCGCCGATGGGCTCCTCCTTGGCACGGTGGGTGTTCGCAAGCGTGATCCACTTGCCATCGGGCGCGACTTCTTGGATGGACACATTGCCCTTGGCACTGCGCTGGAAGCTGCTGCGCGAAGCCGTTTCGCCCTTGACGACACGCATGGTTTCGGTGTCCTCGGCCTGGGTGATGCCATGCGTCTTGACGACCTGTTCCACGAGCTGACGGAGGCCGGCACGGTTCTCCTCGCCTTCGAGCATCTTGCGGTAGATGGCGATCTCGGCATCGAGGGTCTGCTTCGTGTCAAGCAGCATCTGCAACTCGACCATGAGCGCTTGGCACTCTTCGCGCATCTTGCGGATCTGCGCGTCGCGCTCGTTGAGGGCCGCTTCGTAGGAGCGTTGGTCGTCTTCGAGCTGGAAGTTGAGTTCCTGGATCTGCTTCTCGAGCATCGAGTTGCGCGATTCGAGATCGGCCAGCTTGCCGCGAAGGTCGCTGAGCTGCACACGGAGACGCTTGACCTCCTCCTTGGCGTAGCCCTGTTCCATGCTGTTGCGCGCGGATTGGGTCTGGATCTCCTGGACCTTGAGGCGGTACCAGGATTCCATGTCGTTCCGGTTGACATTGTAGACTTGGTCGTACTCGGAGCGGATGTCGCGAATGGCGGAGGACAGCTCGTTCTTGAAGAATTCACGATTCTCAGGGGTAGAATCACGGGTGGCAAGGGATTGCAACTCCTTGATTTCCTGTTCATGGACGCGGCGAAGGAAGTCAATCTCTTCCAAGAGGGTCTGAACCTGGTTCTGGTAGTCGATACGGTTCAACGTTTCCTGGTCCAGCTCGGTACGGGCACGCTGGAGCTCACCAATAAGGCGGTTGTTTTCCTTCTTGATGCGCACAACAGACTCCTCCAACTCGGCGATGCGGCGACGGAGAAGGTTGACTTCAGCCTCCAAGTTCGACAAGGTAACCAACAAGTCATCGATGACGGCCTTGTCGTTCTGATGGGCCTGCAGGGCATCAGCGTACTTACGCTTCAAGTCAGCGAGTTCCTCCTGCATCTTGCGGATGGAGTTAAGAAGGTCATCGCGTTGCTTGTTGGTGTCATCGATAAGCTTCTTGGCTTCAACGAGTTCGGCTTCATACATTTGCTTGATGTTGTGGGTGTCTTTGCCCCACTTGCCGCGGAGAAGTTCCAAATCAGCAGCGAGCTTGCGGTTTTGGGCCTCGAGGAAACGGACCTTCTCGATATAGTTGGCGAGCTTGTCGTTCAAGTCAGACATTTCCTTCTTCTCGCGTTCACGGGAGTCACGGATGGCGGAAGCGGCATTCTGGCCGAAGGGCGAGAGGCCACTGCCGATGGATGAACCCATTTCGGTGACGATTTTGAGCGAGCGGGAGCCCGAGGCTGAAAAAAATGTTGTTAGAAATTGGAAAAAACATAGTTGGAAGAGTTTGGGGTCGAACTAGGCTAAAATAAAAGTTTTCGTGTCGGGACCCAAAGTGTACAAAAATTGGAAATTTTGAGTATTTTTTTATGTTAAACACTGTTAAAACGCTTAACAAACATTTTTAACCACTTTTCAACAACGTTTGGGTCAAATTGTAGAAAAAATGTATTTTCGTGTCGGGACCCAATGTTCATAAAATTTGATTTTGTTACAAAATTTGAATGTCTAGTTAAGATCCTACACATCCTAAGTGTTTTTAAATATGTTCTAAACAGTTTGGGGATAAAACTCTGCAAAAACCAAACTTTCGCGTCGAGACCCCAACTACCCCAAAAACCGGCACAATCCCAAAATTTCAAACTATTACCTCGATACTCATAACTAGTGTTCATCATCCCGCCAAGACTCGAACTACTCCGCGATTCCGATGCCAAAAAGCTTTGCGTACTCGCAGCCCGTGCACGCGGTGAATTCCCGGAGCGTCGTGATTCGTGGGCTTCGACGAAGCTTGTTCCACTGCCGATATGATCGGAGCTCAAATCGTAATCACTCGCAAAGCGCACCGCCACCTGGCGTTGTCGACCACTCGAGGGCGTCGTCGACAATGTGTCACTGAGCCAATGGCTACTCCGACTCCGGTTTCTCGCGGACATATTTCGAGTTTTTTGGAGGGAACCGACAAAATCACACGTTAACGTGTGTCAACAAGCTCCACCTGGGGGATATGTCAGCTTCAGACAAGCTTGTTTATCCGATTTGATGAGTCCGGGCTGGCTTGGGAACGAGATAGATGGTCGGACTGTCTGCGGTACAGTTTGCTTCGGATTTGATGCGAAACTACAGAAATGGAACACAAAGCTGGCAGGTTTATATGTATCGGGTTTGCGTGTCGGAGTAAAGTCAGTCAGAGGGAGATCATCGCGAATTTCCGATGACTGGCGGAGGGTCTTTTATCCGAGGGCCGATGCGATGGCTGCCAATTCAATGGCAATCGGGTGCGTTTTTACGATTTGCGCGTATTTGGAAGGCAAATTAAATGTTTATGTGCCGGTTTTTGGAAGTTTGGGGGTCTTTAAGGTTGCTAATTGAGGGTGTACGGTTTTGATTGAGCGTGGGTGGGTTGACTTACTCAAAGTTTGGGCAGCCGATCGGCCGCCGAGGGGCTGGCGTGCCGCGGGGATCGACATGGTTTGGTTTGGGCTTTGGTTGGAGCTGAAAAGGCGAAATTATGTTTGAAGTTTGACATTTTTAGCGATATAACACGAAACACGATAGAGGGCCGCGCTCTCGAAACACATTTCAACAAATGCACTTTCACTTTTACTTTTGATTACCGCCACTAACATCCCGACGCTCCGAGGTAGAGGTAAGGGTGGAGCAAGTCCCCGTCAACCTAATCCGGCTTACCGGGGACGGCTTCTGCGACGACCTTCTGGGACTTTGAGGACAAACTTCCACGACTACAGTCATCGCCGGAAAAGTTGGAGTGAAGAAAAAGTGCAGCAGCCTATTTGAGCATCGGCTTAGAAACCTCTGGATGACGATGCAAACGCCCGACACGCGTAGGCGATTCCCTTCTTCGAAAGACAAGCAATTCCGAAAAGCAATGGACCGTGGAGAAGTACGACATCGACGATTCCGTGTGCAAAATGCGCGAAGTCGGCCCGCGATTTTTGAGTCAAGCGATAAAAAAAACGGCGTGGCAAGGTTGACTTTCGAAGAAAGAGGTGCGCCGAGGTGCTTTTGTAAAAAATGAGGGCGATTGGGAGTTAGATAGTCGCCGAGAATCGTCATGACTAATATTGAGGTTCGCAATATGTCGATTTTTGGCAACATTAGGCACACTATCGTCGAAAATCGGATGCAACAAGTCAAATGTTGCAACTTTGTTGATCCCACTTTGTGAGACACAGCAAAATCAAGCTCTACCTGGGCGAAAGTAAACAAGGAAAGCACTTTCGGAGGTCCTAAAATCTCGAACTTGTCCTGGGTCTTTGATTTTGACAGTCAACACTGGGTATACATGCACATGTTGACAGCCCTTGGGGCACACACTCCTTCCAGACCCCACTTATTATAAAACAGAATCCAACATCAAATTCCATCCCCAAAACATGCCCCAATTAGTGCAATATGTCGCCACCCCTTCTGTCTTATATGAATTCCAATCGCCGAAAAGTGTCTCATTACAAAACATGGAATTTCACCATTTTTTCAAGCCGAATTCAATCCAATCGTAATGCAGCCGCCCACATTCTGCTCAAAAAATGGCTGTTTTAAACGTGGAATAAAAACTGAAGTTGAATTGTGAATTGAAAACAGTCGCAGCCCATGTTCGTCATCGTCATGGTCGGATGCTGATTGAAAAGTTTTGAAAAGGTTGTGACAGCTGTGAGTCAACCAGTCCGGCTGGTGTGTGTTTTTTGCCGTTGAGGACTGTCGGAACTCCGATTCTGTCGCCAACATTCGCCCTCGCCCTCGCCTTTTTTGGAGACAAAAGCAAACAGTCAAACTCGCTACAGGCCAGCAGGCAGGCAAAACTTCAAAACAATGCACGGGTTTTTCGCGGAAATCGTGGTGGTGGGACTCGGGCAGGGCAAGGCAGACTGTCGTATCGAAGACAAGGAATTCGTACAAGCAATATTTACAAATTGGTTGTATTTCGATTCGAAACAACGTGAACTAAAGTTTAAAGGACCATGAACAGTCAAGCAATTGGTGATTGATATGAAAATTCGGGGCAACATTCTCATTTTACAGAGGCGGTTGTTTGTTAACAACCATTTCAAAGGTAAAAACCGTCAAATAACCATGCTTAACAGCCTTTAAAATAGACAATTGTTGACAGGTACTATACAACTGCAATAAAAAGTTCAATAAAAACCCCCAAAAATTGCTGGTTGCGTTGAGTCAACAAAAAAGGCACGTAAAAAACTGATGGAATGCACACCAAGGTCAACAAGCCGATCTGATTCAAGCATTTCTTTCTAAATTTAAAGCTTAAAAAACTTGCTAACACGTTTACAATGTCAAAAAACGTTAAATTTTAGCTGTAATTCAAAGTTAAACGTCGAAATTTGAAAAAAATTAGCTGTCAAACGCAGCAACAGTTGTTTTAGCAACTAAAAGTTCCGACAGTCAAAGAAAATGAGGTCGACAAAGCCCGTGACAATTCAACTATCGACCTCTTGTTGTGTTTTTTTTGTTATTTCACCTCCTTCCGCTGTTGTTTATCGTGATCGACGAGGGCTTGCGCACTCATCTCTTTTCATTTTTTTGTTCAGTGAGTTTTGTGAGGAGGCAAAGGAGATTTTGAAAAAAGGTAAGTTTCAGGTTCCCGGTAACGTTAGAAAATTTAACGAGAAGCAAAGTATTTGCAGTTTTTTAAACTTAAAGAAATAAATATAATAAATAACAAATTCTAATTGAACGAAAAATTTTACGAAGGAGAATACATTGCATTGTTATAGAAATAAAATTTATGAGACAACACATCGCGTAAATCACAAATCAATGAAAATGCATGCTTTACGTGTATTGGAATTGGAATCAAAAAGGTTGTATCCAAAATCCAACATCGCATCCGTCTACACTCATCCGCGCATGACAATAACCCTGGTCCGTCGACCGATTAACAGGATTGGAATTGGAATCGAAGACTAAAAAAAGGCAGCAGCCACATACCGGTACCAATTGTGACTGTCAATGTCGTCACTCAACTCGATCCTCTCCGACAACTTGCACCAATTGAGTTTTGAGTCGTCTGTCTGGGGGAAAATGGGCATCAAAATGCGCAGCGTGTGATGTTACTACATAACCTAAACAGGCATTTTTGACTTGCAAAATTGACTTGTTTGTCTTTATTGTTATTACCTTTTAAGTTGCAAAGTTTTTAATGAATTTCACGCCAATTTTTTTACTACAAGTTAGTATTTTTGTCCGTTCCAGTAAGCCGTCCAGCAACAATAATTAATTGTTCTACTAATATTGTACCTTTGAAGGGCAACTGGGAACAAGCTTTTTTAAATCGAGCAAGTCGCACTGCTTTTAACTGAAATTTATTTGTTATCAATTATGTCATTACTTAAAAATTTGTCTACAATTTACTCAAAAGGTATTTTTAAAAATAAAAAAACAAGTGGAACGATTTGCCACGCCAACACAAAAAAGACAATTGTCATCGCTCACTACTTCAAAGCAGTTGATGTTACAAATTTGAACGAAAGTAACTATCTCTAAAAATATTGTAAAAAATGGTTAACTATTACAAAACCTGGGTTCAGTGTGTTCAGCTTTCTTACGGTATACCTTCAGTGATTGCTCAACTTGGTGTTCTCTGGCTGCTAAATTTCTCTGATAGTTGTAGGCAGTTTCGAAGCAGTTTCTACACCTTGACGACGCGATTAACATTCTACGATTTAATGCTTTACGTGTGTTTGAATCTGCGACATAAAGCATTTCTCTACAAACCTATCAGTCAAATTGTTTTTCACACCTTTTTGAACAAAATCGACTCCGGCGACACAGTTGTAAAATTGGCATTTTATTTCTTTTATTATCAGCGTAGCTTTTATACGATTGCCGAATCTGTTAACAGATGCGTATTGTTGTTTCCACTTAATACACGGGAACCTTACAAATATGAAAAGAAAATGACAAACGCATTGGAGTATTTTCCTAGTGTTGCAGTTGTCATCTCGTCAATCTTGTGTTTGATTAATTTTTTACGTCCAGTCAGCGGATACTTGTGTGTTGCCATTGTTGGATTGGTTGTTGCAATCATTTGTCTGTGTTTGAACGGATATGCTATGTTTCTTTACAAACGACGGAAGCAGACGTCTCAAAAGCGACTTGATTTTGAGCTTTTTGCATACGTTGTCATTGATGTGATGGCTTACTCTGCACATGCTATTACTAATTTTTATCTTTTGCATAACAATTCTCTGAAAGGCCTTCAGGTTTTTGAAATTATGCTGCATGCTCCCTTAACAACTGAAGGTACAATGGCTATAGTTGCGATTTTTGGCAGGTTTAAATTCATCGAGAGTATATATTTCCTTCAAACTTGGATCATTGATTTTGAATGTCTCCATCGACCTTGGGTTCTGTTTTTGTTATGCAGACGCTTTCGTACAGCTGTAATGTATTCCATCTTTCCTAATTATCGTGCGAATCTTGTAAAAACATTATCAATCAACGCAAAATTTAACAAGATCCAGGATCAACCACCTCTGTTTTTTACATCGACTAATTTGAAAATGGTACCAATAACCTGATCTGATAATTAGCAATAGTTGATTGCAATCCAAACAATTCTATAGATGTATATTCTTCTAAATTATTAATAGACTAAATTTTCGATTGATTATAAAATTAAACCCACTAGCAATCCTAACGCTTACAAACATGGTGTTCACTCTTTGAAGCTTTTGATTTATTTTTTTAGTTTTAACAAAACAGAAAGCTAAAAAGCTGGGCAAAATGCCACGGTTCTCTATTCTTTTAACCACGCAACTCTTTAAGTCCAATGAGTTTTTGTTGTTTCTATTCGTGTCGTGGCGTGAGTGATGTGTTTGATGTGATACCTCAAAAATTGAGTTTGAAACCATAATTATTCAGAAGGAATAAAGAACGTATAAACGTGCACCACGAGAATCGAAAAGGAGTCATACCTGAGAGAATTAACTGATAATAACTGACATTTCATAAATATTAAAAGTAAAAAAGGAAAAAGTGAGCTCGACAGCCGAGTGTGTTTCAACCCTTGGCCTTGTGTGAACAAACGCCAGAGGCGGAAAATTTGAAATCTGCGATCGCTGACACTTGGGGCAGCTTTCTATACCCTTTTGCTATCGGCATGAGTTAAGCTAACCCGGCCAATAAAATCCACATCTGTTTCACGACAAGGATGCACAGGGTTCGCTAATCGCTAAGACGTTCTCGTATTGTCCAGAAAGACTGTCGTTGGACGTGCAACAAAGACGTTAGCCGACGGTTGTATGCTATGATGTCCCGCAAAACATGATGACCCGTTATGCCACACACCTTTGTGTGCGCTGTATAACGGGGTGTGACGATACTAGCTTAAAATTTAACACTCAGTCAACGCGAGTTTGAGCCTTCTCACCTTCTATTTTATTTTTTATTTAGCCTTTGCTGATGTACTTTTTTTTATAATCATCTTATTTTTCAGAAAAGACTCAAAAAATCTACTTCTTTCGGATTTCCACAATGACAAACGAAATCAGGACGTCGCTTGACCAGATTATTTCTTTACCAAGAACCGGTGTTATCGAAACACCTCCTGGACTAAAACCCGGTATCGCGCTCAAGCAACATCAAAAGGAAGGACTATTCTGGATGGCCTCTATGGAGAATTGCCAATTGCTTCGTGGTGGCATCCTCGCCGACGAAATGGGACTCGGCAAAACGTCGTCAGTTATATCCCTCGTAGTGTACGACAATAATCGGCGTGAAAACGAAAGAGCTCAAGCACCAAACGGTACGATTTTTGTTAAGAAAAAAAACAGTATTAACCCTTTTTAGATAACACCAATAACGCAACGCTCATTGTTGCTCCGCTCACGCTTCTCGCAAATTGGGAACAAGAGATTGACAAATTTGTTTTGAGCAATCGACTTACTGTGCAGAAATATCATGGCCCAAACCGTCGTCTGCTGGATCGCTCTGATATTATACTGACGACGTATGGCATTGCCGCTACAGACCCTGCAATTGCAAACGTCAATTGGTGGCGGATTGTCCTAGATGAAGGACACGTTATCAGAAATTTCAACACAGAAAAATCGCGCGGCATTTGTGCACTTCGTGGTGTAAATCGGTGGGTTGTGACTGGCACACCCATCCATAATGGCTACGGCGACATGTACGCCTATATTAAATTTCTGGAGTTCGCCCCTTTAAATGATACAGCAACCTGGAACACATTTACCGATGACAGTTAGTTTTTTTTTGTTCATAAAGATTTTCTCAATTAATATATAATATTTTAAGATCGAAATGTGGAACACCTAAGACTCATTGTAAGATGTTTTTGTCTTCGCCGACGAAAAGATGGCATTGTTAACTTGCCGCAACGAAACGTTGAAAAAGTGCATCTCGAGATGCTGAATGCTGAGCGCGCCGAATACGACGAAATGTTTGAGGAGTATCAGCAGCAACGAGCTAACAACGCTCGAAATACGCTGGGTACCATTACGCGTTTGCGTCGAGCGTGTGCTCACACGTCGCTTGTATCCAACGGTGCAGCTCTGCTTGCTCCAGGGGCCCCTTTGCCTGAACCGGATGGTAACGACGATGTTGATGCACTTGCGCAACAACTAGGAGAACTTGCGATTGATGTTTTCACCAAACAATACAGGAACGCTAAATTGGTGTATATATTAAACCTATTAGCAAGCATCCCTGAAAACGATAACGTTGTTCTTGTTTCGCAATGGACTGATACTTTGGAAGTCATCGGGCATCACCTGGACCAAAACAACATTACCCACACCACGGTTAGCGGCAAAATATTACCAGAAGAACGTTCTCGTCGCGTGGAACTATTCAATGGTCCAGAAGGTCCGAGGGTTATGCTTTTGTCCTTAACGGCAGGAGGCGTTGGACTCAATCTCACCCGTGCAAATCATCTTGTTTTGTTTGATCCTCATTGGAATCCTGCTTTGGAACTACAGGCGTGTGATCGCATTCATCGTTTTGGCCAAGAAAAGGACGTACATATTTACGAACTTATCTACAAAAACACTTATGAGGAAAACGAGGTGATGACGAAGCAGAATTTAAAGCTCAATAAGTATCGACTTATTGATTCGTACGTTTAAATTCTTATCAAAAACACGATAAACACAGTAACAATTTTAGATGATTAAACGAAATGCCAGCAACGGACAATTCAGATTCCACTTAAATTTTCTATTTCTCGGCTTCAACCAAGTACTATAACAATCCAAAGCAGAGGATCCGTGGTGACTCCAGAGGCAACATCTTTGTTTTAGGCACATTATTTTCTTTTAAGATTCGTTTTTATTACTTATCTATTTGAATTTTATGCCTTTGATCAGTTCACAATAAATATGTAACTCTGCACTATTATGTCATCAATATCGTGCTTGAACTGTTGTTATTTTGCTTTTGTTCGTGGCTTAATTATTCTAGTTTGAGATCCTTAATTAATCAGTTTACTCGTATTCACTAGACTACATCTCCAACAGTCTTCACCGGCCTTGGATCCTGTTTTTGTTATGCCCCCGTTTTCGTACAGCTGTAATGTATTGCGTATTTCTTAATTATCGTGCGAAAAACATTAGCAATCAACGCAAAAGTTAACAAGATTCAGGATAAACCGCCAGTTCTTCACATCAACTAATCCGAAATTGGTAGTATCCTAAATTTGATAATTAACGACTGTCTGATTTAATCAAGGCAAAATGACAATTAGTATAGTTAATTTATTCTTTACAATCTGTATAATTGTACTTTTTGTTTGAATATTTGATAAAATAAATTTTTGACTATAAATCTGAATCCACCGGCATTCTTAAGGGTTACAAACACCGTTTGCACGTTATATACATTTTAATATCAAAGAGCTACAAGGGCATTTGCTTTTTGAGCCTCCTGGGTAGCTTGGCCACGCTCAACTTTCGGTGATCCGGGCGGATCTCGCATTGCCCTCAAGTCAGGCGAACTGGTAGTGGACGCCGAGCGTGGCGCGGGAACGACGGCAGTTTCGTAGTAGGCTTTCAATGAATGTGCACAGTCACTGAGGGCCTTATCATACATGAAGTCAGCATCGACCCTCCAGGCATGCCGGACCATCAAACCGAAAATAATCATCGAAAATATCGGCAAAGTGAGTGATTGAAGCTCGTTCCAAAACGCCATAACAGTGATCGATCTTGAGTCTGCGATGAATTGCATCCACGGAAAGTAGCCCTGCAAGGCTAGGAAAATGTGTCGATCAAGGAGCACATTCGTTAAAAATAGAGTTATCGACACCAAGACGATGGGAAACGTGATTTGAGTCTCGGCGATGGAGGCGTGGATGCGAAGGCTGACGCGTTTTTGTTGGGCCTGAATGAAATTTCTTTAAAAATGGAAAACAAAAAACAAGCTTACTAAAACAGTGCTCGTTTGAAGCTGCAAAACTGTATAAACCGCGAGTGAAAAAATAACAATGCCAATGATAACGAAGAAAAATTGCCGATATTGGACGAGATTCGAATAATGCGCGACACAATGGGCATGGATATCGTTATTCTTAACCGGCGATCGGAAGATTACCATTAACGGAGTTGCAAATTGGATAGCAACAATAATTCCGGCAATGGCATTTTTGATTGCCTGTGGCGGGTAAATGAGAGTGTTGATGATTCTTTCGAGGGAGAAGGCGGCTGTTCCGGAGTAGATTAGGAACATTAGCATGTTGGTTATGTTTTTTATCACTGAAAATGACATTTAAACTTTGTTATTGCCAAAAAAGTAGACAAAAACGCACAGTAGCAATCTTTCTGCCCAAAACTCAACCAATGGCACCGCTCCTCCTGCGGTCTCAGCACGACTGCGTGCAAATGATACACACTTGAAATCATCACGCTGACATTGGCCAGAATCAGCCCCACACAGAATCCTGTCGCCACTATTCTAATATGTGTCGGATAGATTTTCCATACCAGCAACAAAAACACCATTAAAAACAGACATAATATCGCGAGAAGTGTTGATCCAGTTTGAATGGCGAAAATTATCCGTAAAAGCTTTGAATCCGTGTATAATGCCGATACGGAAGCGCAGATGTCCGGCATGTCGACGGACGTCAACTACCTTAAAATTATGTAATAATGTTATGTAAGCAAGGTTAAAAAGGTGTGAAGTGTCAACAGGTAGGCGCCGAGTGACTGTTGACGCTCAAGGGCATGCGCGCGACAAAATGCAATTAATGTGCGTGTAACAATTTTGACAATTCAATTCATTCGTGAAATAGGATTGAAAATTCCGTGTAGAGCGCCAATTTCAGGATCGCATTGCTGCCGCGCGTCGCCTCAGGGTTTTTATCGAAGGTTACATATAGGGGATGTGGATAGATAGGATAGGTTGTAGGTAAGTGCCCCTGGAACGGCGAGCGAAAAACCGCATGGAAGTTCGAGGGCATCCGAAGTTTCGGAACAACAGCCCGACGTGTGATGAATGCATCAAATTCAAGGGTGCTCGGTCGGAAAAGTGGTCGGATTTTTTCAGACGGGGATGCAGGAAGATGGATGAATGCACTGCGCGAAAGCGCAGGACCCACTTCAACACCTTTTTGGCGGCGCAAACCGCCTTAGGGCGCGTGTCAACGGTAGTAGGGTGGGAGTGACTTCCGTTCTGTGTCTCTCCCGCAAGACATGGTTGTTGTCATTCCCGATGACCCCGTCTTTTTTGGCGCCGGAGGGCAGTGAATCCATGTAGAGAAACAAGAGAGCTAAATTTTTTTATACAAAAAAAGATGCGCGCGTTTTTATGCGCAGTCGGAGAGATCAAAAAGAAGTGAAAAAGACCCAACATAAACCCACATTGATACTGATTCTAATTTATGTTTGAGGGTTGACATTGACATGAGATATTTACGTACATCGGGAAAAGTCAACGTCACTTTTTAGCGAAACACGATTTTGAACCTGTTATTTCTTTCGTGTCAGGACCAAGTTTGCTCAAAAGAGTGTTTTTAACTAAGTTTTATTCAACTTCACATCACAACTTCTCTGTATTTGTGTTTTACCAATCTACGTTCTCACATTTCACTTCTCCTCTTGTCGACTTCTCGATAAAATCGCAATATGGAGCAACTTTCGTGTAGGCTCCTGTAAAAAAATCATTATTTTAAAATGAAAATGGTCGTAATTACCATGATCTGTCAACACCATTTTATCCCCTAAGTCCTTGCGTTCAGTAGCCCCTCGAGCAATGATTCCGACCTGATACCTCGGTTTGGATTGGCTGTACATCGGGCCGCCGCTGTCACCGCCCATTGTGCCTTGATCCTCACCTCCGGCACAGTATTCACGTTTGCGTAAGCTGAAAGTGTAACCTTTCTTCTCTAAAGCTAAGTTAAAGATGCCACTTACAATTTCTTGCAAAACGCATCTTCCCGAATTTTAATACTATTAAACGTGTACGTATCAGGACGATCAAAAGTCTTCCCATCATTAGTATGATTACCAAAACCAGCCACATCGAACTCCATTCCAGGTTTGGGTTCAACATTTCTCGCCAGTTTGACAATACCTTTTGTTAGATTGTCAAAAGTCATCGACTTTTTCAACTTAACAACCATAATGTCGTCATAATCGTTGTAATTACTACGCGGACGCAGGAAAATTTGATCGATTTCAAAGAACTCGCCAGGACCGGTCATAGTATCACCGACGCGAATTCGCAGTTGTTGTAGCATAATTCTCTAGAAAACCGTTGTTATCACAAAAAAAAAACTAAAATAAGATTACCTTGTATTTAGGTCTACTAGCAGCTTTTTGACTATCTTTAAACAAACCATAATAGCAGTGCGCCGCCGTCAAAATGTGCCTTTTTCCAATGATCGAGGCGGAGCATAACATCGAGTTATCTTTCTTAGTCCTCAAGCATGCCATAAATGGCAACGCTAACTCAGGATCCAGAACCATTTTATGTGGGGGCGATCTTTTTTTGCGGCCGGCATCATTACCTCCAATAATGTTACTAATTACTGGAAATCTTACGTCAGAAGGTAAAGATGAATTGCTAAACATCGAACAGTAGCCAAAACCAAAAAGCGACGTCATTACAAGAAGAGCACGAACCATCATTTTGGTAAATTTTGTATGGAAGCGATAATTAAATTCACGCTTTAAATAGATTTTTTTATGTTCGCAAGAAGTGTGTCTTTGGTAATAAATACGTTAAAAGTCGTAAATAGACGCGTTTTAAGCAACATTTTGAAGCTTTTTTACGTTCATAAAGATTTTTTAAGCGAATGATAAAACGCGGTCAAGGGGAGAAGGTGACAAATGCCACGTATTTAGTATCTTTGTTATTTTTATGATTGAACAATAATATTTTTAATGTGTTGGCAGTGTAAATTTAACATCTTTGTTTTAGATTTTGCGTTGAAAAACATTTTCACCATGAAAACACGCGTTTGGAACTGCTATTTCTATAGACAGGGAATGCTGACTTTTGCCGCTCATTATTGTACAGCCATCTCACTCACATTTTTTGCTTCTCTTCATCAACCTTTTTTTCAGAAGTTATGTTCGATCGTGTTGTGTGATCACTATTGTTAGCTTATGTTACTTCTCCCCAATCGTGCTTTTGAAACAAGAGCATCTCGATCAAATGAGTCGCTACAACAAAGCAGTCACAAGCTTTTCCATTCAAAACGTACTTCATTCTGGTTTTTTTGTTGGAGTAAGAACATTTTTTAAAAACTTTCAATTTAAAAAAAGCACGTTAGTGTTAGTTTTTACTTGATTTGTGCCAAATTTACGCCACGTCAGATCAGCCGGCGTGTTTCGCCGCCCCTCACGCCAGTAAGCGTTTTTACAATGTTTTCTTTAACTTTTTTTAAAGTTGTATTTATTATTTTGTTTTTTCTTTACGTTGTGGTTACATCAAAGAATCGATTTGCCTTCTTTCAGTTTATTTGAGTTTTTCAACCACGTACGCTCCCACATTTCACTTCTCTTTGAGTGACTTTCTCAATAAAGTCGCAGTAAGGTGCAACTTCAACATAGACTCCTATAAAAATTATTGTGATTTTCACCAATGTCTTTGTAAACTACCATGATCGATCAGCACAGTATCATCTTCGTGCTCTTTTGTTTCAGTATATCCTCGAGCAATGATTCCGACCTGGTACTTTGGCTTGTCGTTGTACATTGGTCCACCGCCATCACCCTGCATTGCGCCTTGATTCTCGCCACCAGCACAGAATTCGCGCTCGTTGCGAATGCTAAATGTGTTTCAAATGGTCTGAATGTAAGTTCTATTTACCACCTACTTTCCCAAGCAAAAGTCATCCTTCCGAAGTATGATTTCATTGAACGTGTACGTATCAGGAATATCAAAATTTTTGCCGTCGTTCGTATGGTTTCCAAAACCAGCAACAACGTACTCTTTTCCCGGCTTGATCTTAGCATCCTTGGCGAGTTTGATACTTGCTTTTGTTAAGCCGTCAAAAACCAAAGGTTTCTTCAGTTGAACGACCATTATGTCGTCATACTTTTCGTAATCGACGCGAGGGCGGAGGAAGATTTGATCGATCTCGTGGTACTCCCCGTCGCCAGTATTGGTATCGCCAACACGAACACGCAGGTTTTTGAGAACTGCCATCTAAAAGCAGATGTTAGTAATAAAAAACGAAACGTAATGTTACCCTCAGTACAAGATCGTCAGCCAGTATTTGGTTTTCACCAAACAAATTATAGTAACAGTGAGCTGCCGTCAAAATATGCCTTTTTCCGATGATCGTGGCGGAGCATAACGGTAAGTTTTCTTCATCTCTAACAACTTTTATGCTTGCCATGAAGGGCAGTGCTAACTCGGGATCGACGACAAATTGGCTTTTGGGTGAGCGTTTGTGGCGGTCACCAAAGAATGGTGGTGGTCTCACACCGCCAATTAGACCACGCTTTTTCCGGCCATACGGTGATTGGCCGCCCACAATATAGGAAGGACTACCACCAGACATGTCTGTAAATCGTTTTTTGCGGGAATACGGTGACCGTCCGCGCAAAATAGGTTTGCGCAAAATTATATCGACTGATCGTTCTTCGCGAACCGCTGATTTACCTCCGATGATTAGTACTACAAATCCAACTGTTTATTTTTAATTTTTAAAGACATAAAGTGACCTACTGGGCAATTCGGGAATAACTGGATCCTCGGCGGCACCATCAGAAACCGATCGTGCATCGCGAATAGGAATAATTTGCTCTCCGATGGCGCCTCGTTTTTGGCGAATAGGTAACTTACCTCCAATGACATTTGATTGTTCATCTGATCCATCTGATCGTTTCTTGCGTCCAGCGGATTTTCCATTTATAATCATGGAATGGCAATAGCTTAACGAAACTATCACCACCATGAAAGGAAGAAGACGAACCATCTTTTCCGTCGTACCAGCGGCCTAAAATGCTGACTGATACTGTTAAAATCTTAAAACTAACTTCTTTTTATAAGGATATTAACAAATCATAAACGTTGTTCCTGTGGTAATAAATACGTGGACAGTCGTAAACAAATTTGTCCCAGATGCGGCTCTTTTGTGCTTTGTGGAGACAGTTTCAAACAAATGGGAAAGCTTGTAAATGTTTAGTTTATTACGCTTTTCTCATGGGGCTGGCTAATCGCCCATTTGATTTCTTACTTTTTGTATAAAGTTCTTTTTGAAAAAAAAATTTTAAGGTCAGTCCAATCAATAATTTTTGCATGAGACTGAACTTTATTTCACTTCACACGACAACATTAATGGAACAGCAACTCCTCAAAGCTACCGTACTTAGGTAGCAAAGGTTCTTCGGTCGTCCCCACAGGCTCACGCACATTTTCACATGTAACTTCTTTTTCAGTGACTTCCTCGATGAAATCACAGTACGGGGCGATTTTTGTGTAGACTCCTACAAAACTATGATGAATTTCGTTGACATGGTTTGAACCTACCGTGATCAGTCAATCTGTGTTGATCAAAGTAGTCTTCATGCAAAGTGTAACCTCGGGAAATGATTCCAACTTGATACTCCGGAAACTCGTTGAAAATTGGGCCGCCGTTATCGCGAGCGATTGAACCTTCTAGAGTTCCACCGGCGCAGAATTCGCGGTTGCTGTGAGCGCTGTAAGTTTTTCAAGTTCGCTAAAAGCTCAAACACTGTACCACCAACTTGCAAAAATGACTATCTTGAACAACTGTCGTCTTAATCGGATGCTCATCAGAAGCGTGATATTGTGCGTAGGCGGAAACCTTGTACCGGGCTCCTGGCTCGGGTTCGACATCTTTTGCGAGTGTGATGATGTCGAAATCCAACAAACCGCTGATTGGTTTCTTCAACTTGACAACCATGATGTCATCGTAGCTGATGTATCGGAAACGCGGACGCAAGAAGATTTGGTCAATTTCATAGTAAGCGCCGGCTGATTTTGAACCAACATGGACGCGGAGACTGCGGAGATATCTCGCCTGTAATCAGATTTATTGCAAACTCTACAAAAAGTTGAAAACTTACTCTGTTCCTGAGATCCCAGGCCTTTTTCTGGTCAACAAAAAGGTCATAGAAACAATGCGCTGCGGTCAGAATGTGCCGATAGCCAATGATGGAACCCGAACAAATGCTGTTGTTTCGATACGGCGTAACAACGTGCAGAGTGGCCAAGAAACGGATTTCGGGTCCTGCCTCAGAAGGTACCTTAAGATAAGCTACTTTAGAGCTTCTGAGTGTGTCAAAGAATCTCTGAAAAACCATATTTTTTTGTTATGTTGCAAAAATAAGCACTTACATCCGGCAAAGAACGGCTATGACCAAAGGCAAGGAAGAACACCGTCACAAGTAGAGCGTGAAACCGCATTATTGTCTAATCGGCAGCCAAAGGAGCTGGTATTGTTGAACAGCATCAAAATCGGCACTTTATATAGGTGATAATATGTCATAAAAGTTGTTATTTTGACAATAAACACGTGTAAAGCCAGACTTTGCGTTACTTTATGTTTTATGAAAACGCTTAAAATGTGAAATAAAACCTAAAAACACAGCAAAACAAGTGAAGACACGTGTTTATGTCTGATGTTTAGTCAGTAGTTATTCTTGCAAAAATCATAATCTTTTTCAGAATGTTCACAGGTCTCTTGCATCATCCATATTAGCTAGAACTTGTCGTCGACTTTCGGCGCGTTCATTATTGATGTCTTCCAATGTTTTGTATTTTTCTTCGAAATCGTCTGCAACGCAATTTTCTCGTTAGACGAAAACAATATTAACAAACCTGGTGGCGCCCCACAAATGTAAGTATAACAAAGGCACAGTATTTCTCTTTCTCGAAAGTAGTCAATTCCATAATCGATTGTAATTTCATCACCAGGGATAATTGAACGAAGGGCAACGATCACAAGTTTCGGCAGAATAAGTTTGCTACTTTCCGCAGGTTTGATACACGGGTAAACGCTTGTTAAGCATGCATTTGGATAGCAGGAATGACTGATGAATCGACTTATGTTACCGTACTTTGCTGCGTCACAGTGAAGGAGAAGGTCGCCCTGAAAAAAATAAAAGCAATGTGAGTTACGATTAATAAAAAAATACCTCATAGATATTAAAAGTGTAATCAGTGCCCCAATCCGGATCAAAATTTTCCTTCACGCTATTAATGACAATTCTTCCGAAATAATTCAATATCGGCATCCCTGCGGCTATGTGTTGACAAGCCGTAACGGTAAAACCGATCACTGGCTTGTACCGTACTTCCATTTTCTTAAAAATTGTATCTCGACTGAGCTGACGTCCGCACTTTCCTCGGCATCCACAGTGTTTGCCGCATTCAATGTACTTATACTCATCTGACTGTAAAGTATGTGTATCGGAGCGGAGGCTGACTCGACGGACGTCCCTGTAGAATTTGACAGTTGATCCGGCTTGGCAGCGGCAAGTTTTGGGATCGCAGTCAGTTGTACAATCACAGCCGTCAGCTGGTGTCGGTTCATGAAGAAGGTGCGTGATATCTTCAGTGAGGCGATGCTTGATACCGTATTCAAATGAGAAGCTAAAATGTGTGGTGTGATTGGCAAACAACACTATTGAAACGTGATTAACTCACGGATGCGTGTCGTCGAAGTTGTTTATGACTTTGATCGGGATCGGCTCCATGCCGTTGGCTATGTCATCAATTATTACATTATCTGTGCTTACTTTGTCTTTTGGCATAGTTATCGATTGTAAGTTCTAGTTAAGATCCTGTTGCCTGAACTAAAAGTGTATGAACATTATGCAAATTCGTCCAGAAACACGCTTTGGGAACACAAGTTTACATGAAATTTACACAGGTGTAAATGTGCATCAATACAATTTGTAGTTATTTCGTTTGTTGTCAATTTTTTAGGTGCTTTTTCGTATTGAATAAAGTCAAAAAGTTTATACCAGATTTAAGCATCAAAAAGAAAACATAAAAAATCAGTTCAAAGAAAGCAACACATTTCGTCGAACATCCAAAGGCACATAATGAAAATTGTTCTGAACCGCATTTTGATTCACCAATGAGATCATTTTCTCAGCAAAAACACCCGTTGCTGGTTGTCCAAAGATTACAGTAACCAAATCAAAGAGTTGAGGATACACGCTTTTGTAACTAGACCAAAAGTTGTCTTGTGATTTGCCGATGACACTGTTCATCTCGTCGAAGAAGGAAGAAGCTTCACGCGAAATGTCGTCAGCTGACTTGTTGACCACGACTTTGCGCTTCTTCACAGTCTGACCAAAGCCAAAGGGGTTCGGTTCTTCGATGACGATCGAAACATCGTTATTTTGCTCGGGAGAAGGGCGCTGAAAAATGACGATTGTACAGGGTGCGGCAGAAATACGTTGACAAACGGTGACAAACTTTTTCCGTCATAACTTCCTAAAAACTTGACATTCAGCTACCCAGCAAAAAAAGATCGATAGTGTAATTATTAGACTATGTTGTGTCCAAACGGTTTTGGGTTAGCTTTGTTTAGACGCGCTACAGATGCCAAAACGTGTCGGTACCTCTTCTTGAAATTTTGGGCTTGGGGCCGCAGGTCAGCTTTTGGACGAGGTGGCATTTTTAGAAATTTTTTTCTCGATCGGAGAACATCGAACATCCGCCAAGTTGACAGATTAAAGTTATCAGAGACTTCTCACATCTCTGTGATTTTTTGGAGCCTACAGAATCTGCATTTGGTAAAGATTCTGGACGAATTCTGTACCAACGTCAAAATTTCAGTGTTTTTGGGTTTTTAGGGTAAAAATCGAATGCAAAGTCCACTGACGCGGTGTTTTTTGTTTCTTTTTGCTTTAAAGAAGTAAGCAATACTAATGCAACGTTTAGTTTGTACCCGGATCGCGTGCAAATAGTAAAGTTGAAAAAAGCCCTTTTTAAAAGCCATTTTCTCCCTGTTAGGGGGTGTTCGAAATGGCCACAGTACACCCGAACGAAAACCTGGTAAATTCTAATCTGTGCTCGATTTCGAAGCTAAGGGTCTATGCTAATTGCAGTAAAAATTTCAAGGCTCTAGAAAAATCGTTGCGCCTGGGGGGTCATCAAACGTGTCCCAACCACCCGCGGGTTTTTGCGCCAAAATTGAAGAAGCGTTTTGGCGTCTGTAGCGCCTCTAAACAAAGTTATCCTTGAACCGTATGGGCACAACATTAAAAAATAAATACGCTAACTATCTTTTTTTACTAGGTACCTAGATTTAAAGTTTTAAGGAAGTTATGACGGAAAACGTTTGTCAACGTATTTCTGCCGCACCCTGTACAACATTGCCGAAATAATGAAGCTAAACTTACAACAAACTTGACGTATTTGATAATCTCATCTTTGTCTTCATCCAAAAACCGCGAAGTGAGAGGATCTAGAAACGCAGCGAGCAAGTAATTAGGGTCAAAGTTCGGATTGTTCTTGTCCAAAGTGGTCGCAAATTGCTGTCGAAGCGAAGTTATGATGCTTGTTTTCATGTATTCGGGGCAGGACGATTCCTAAAAATAACATTTCAAAGTTAAGTTTAACTTTAAAAAATAAAAAACTCACAGAGATAGTTTGAATCAAATGCAGCAAACCGGGATAAATCAGCGACAACGTAACTGTCGTTTCAGATTGCAACTTCGTCACAAAAGTCTTCACCAAATCAGCGACAAAAACGACCGAATTCATCGTTTCCAAATCGTCAATATTGAAACACTGCCATTCAAGTCGAACTGCTGTGTTGGCGAGCTCGTCTTTGACATCGATGATTCGTTGGAAAAGGGCCACAGTAAACGCCCAGTTTGGAGACCTTGGCGTGGAGACGACTTTGTTTATCTTTGCAGTACTCGGACACTGTGTTGTCTTTATCAAGTTATCGATGAAGTTCAAAGCGTGCTGAAATAGCATAATTAACAGAAAATAAGTGGATTGAAAGTGAAAAAACCTACAATTTTGGCAGAGTTGATCAAATGGTCATGATCAAATGCATTTTGCATGGCCAAATGCAACTGATAGGCGACGCAATGCTTCCTATTAGGCACTAAATGGAAAAGATGCACGTTGCGAGAATAAAAGAAGCTGTCCGTTTTGTCGACAGAGGTTTCGTTTCCATCAATTGGGGTTACAGTCTTCGGAAGTTCGCCGAAAATGTTTTGTAATAAGTCAACAGTTGAGTTGTCGAGGGTATCGTTGTTGACTGGAGGCATTTGAGATGCATTCGAATCAGGAACATTGTGTCTGAAACAGTAACGTTAATAATAAATTGTGTTTAATCGGCAAAGCCCACTTGAAAGTAGCGACCAAACTGGAAGCGCCATCAGTAACAAAGTTGCAAACATCGAACATCGAAACCTCAAATCGATCCAAGATACGTTGAACTTCATTTAAAATGTACTGTTGGTTTGGTCGCTGATCGAAATGGACAACATCCAATGCCATGACTTTGATTTCATCAGATGGGGCATTGTAAATGGAAGCCGCGACAACGAGGAAGTGCAATTGAGCGCTTTTAGTAGTTGCCACGTCTGTGATAATAGTGATTTTGCCCTTGTTGGCCAATAAAAGGGATTTGATTTTGGTTTCGGATTCGAATATTTCCCAATCTTGGATCTCGCGGAGGTTGTCTTCTGTCGGGATTTCGAAGTTCGGAATTTTCGACAATAGTTGCTAAATTACAAAAATCGACAAATTTTACTAATGTAAAAAACAGTAATAGAAACGCACCCGAAGATGTTCATTTTGCAAATCCTGAATGGTAAAGCCACTCGTCGCAGCGAAGGCCGCAAAAGCACGATCATCCTCCGAAATTATCCGTGCAACCGGAGCAACATCTGGGGTTTCCGTCTTCTGAGGAGGTGGGAGAGAGATATTACCGACTTCTGAATACTGTCCCGGATGCTTTGTTAACAAATGGCGACGTAAATTGCAGGACTTCACCAGAGCCAACTGCTTGTTGCAAATGAGACAAAAGCCTTCTGCGTTGAAAAAGTCGCGGACGACTGACTTTTTGCGGTTTGATTGCATGGTGAACTGCAAGAAAAAAAGCTGTGAGTCGAATGAAACTGTGGTAAAAGCGCATTTAACGAAAAACACGAGTCATAAAACGTTAAGTTTGTAAAAATAGCCGAAATTGGTGAAGAAGAAAGCACGTTGTCGACGTCCAGAGTCGCCTCAACCCTGCAGAGCCGCAAGCGTTCGACTGCGTTCCTTCGACAGAGTGTTGTGGTTCGGAGGCAGTGGCTGGGTTGAGTCATTGCCGCGAGCACGCGCACAGACAGAGGCGACTCACAGGCTCTCTGACTGTGCGTCTTATTGATTGAAATTTTTGCACTGCGGGTTTTACGTTTGGTTTTGTGGTGCAATGGACTGGGCAAAAAACGACTGGAGTTTTCCTGTGGCGACAAAAATCGATATGGTATTGATTGATTTGGCTGATTGCATTTAGGGACGTTCGTGGAGTAACTGTTAACGAAAAAGAATTGTTGCACGTATCGAATAATGGAGCTTGTAGGAGAAGTCAAAGTTTTTTTCAGATGTCTGACTAGTTCAAAATTCTATAAATTAGATTTCAAATTTGTTTTAAAATTTTTTTGCGTTTTGTAACAAATTGTGTTGTAACAAATTAATTTGTAACGAAAAATGTGTTATTCACAAGACAAACTCAAATTCCACTTCAACTGTATTTTTCTTATGCAATAATAAACTTCATCAGTTTTCATGTTTTTGCTATCCCAATATTTAATTTTTAAAACGAATAAACAGTTGGAATCCGTTACAGTATGCATTTCCGTGTTCAAAATTCTTCTTATTTGCAAACTTATCCACCCATGTTCAAATACCTTCATTTCTTTCCCTCCTCGATATCAAAAAGCGCCCATCTTTCCATCGGAACGTCAAATTAACCTCCTAATTCGTGAACATTCCGCTACAAAGCATCATTGTCTCCGGTGTAAACTGACTGATGCATCCTGAAAAGCAGGTCAACCTGCCTGAGGCACGCATTACCCTCCGAACGGCTTCAATCCTATCTCCCTCAATTTCGACACATGTCGAATCCCGAATCGCTGCACGGAAACAAAGCCTCGTTCCAGGAAGAGTGTTTCGCCGTCGCCGTCACAAAGCGATACGCTCATTTTCGCGCACGTCTGCCCATCTGTTGTCGCGATCTCCGGTGATGATTGTGCGAGAAGTGCCATCGGGGATGCCTATCTATGGATGGGTGTCGAGAACAGCGTTGTTCTCGATTATCGGTCGTGTTCATGCAAAAAGGAGGGAAAGGAGTCCGGAAGGCTGGCGAAGCGAAGAGGTTTACGAGATGCCCCGATTGATGCAAACGATCTAGGTCGCCTTGTTCGGAGGCTTCGGGTTCAGAGCCCTCCGCGCCCCGGAGGCAAGCCCGACGAGTGATGGCAACAGGTGATAGCACACATTTAGCGCCGCCGATGAGAGGAGGAACAAAACGGCGACGGAGGCAAGTGAGGGCGAGAACGACAACGCTTATTTGGTGATGGAAGACGAGACGACCCTTGGTGATTTTGTGTTTGATGACGGCTTCTTGGGGTCTCTTGGTCACCTGGTTGGTGCTTACGTTAGTTTGATGAAGTTGTTATCGACGGTGGTCGTTTGGAAAACTTTTTATTGACTTGATTGCTTGGAGTTTTAATGTTCCGGGCCTACGTTTACAAAAGTACCAAAACCGTATTCTACGTATTTTGACAAAAAATGGTTCTGGTACTTTTTTTTTTGTAGCGCAACAAACTGTATTAACGTTATTTTAGTTATTTTAGTATACTTAGATTAGCATTTACACTAAAAATACAGTAAATTTTATCGGTTTGCGAAAAAAGTGAAAAGTACCAGAACCAAATTTTGCAAAAATCGGTTCTGGTACTTTTTTGTCGTTTGCTGATTTTGTCATTTTTGGACCTTCTGGTTACTTTAACAACCGCCTTTTATCATTTTGATCGACGTTACAAGTTGTTTTTACATATTTTAACAAAATTACAGTCAAAAAATCGACTTTCAAGTTTTGTACCAGAACACTTTCGAGCTAAAAGTAGCAAAAACCGGTTCTGGTACTTTTTACCAATTGAGCGCATTCTTGCTTATTTCGATTGTTCTGATGTTTCTAGCAACTTTTAACATCAAGCAAAAGTTTCAAAACTGTTTTCACTGTTTCCATTTCCGAAATTTGTCCTCCAACCCCTGATTCCACCCTTTCAATCAGCCCATTCTTACATGTTTGATCGATTCAAACCCGAGGACAATCACTTGCCCTTGCAGCCGTCATCCCTTCCTTTATGTTAGAAGGGGGCCTGAAGAACAGCTTTCATTCCACGTCCGTTTCACCCCTTTTTTTTATTATCGGACGCCATTTTGAGAACATGAGCCTCAAAGCAACGTTATCAGTGAAGCCGCTTTTGTGCTCACGGTCCCCCCTGCTTTCTCGCTATGCGCTTGTTGCGTTCTGTTCTGTGTTTCAAGGCATCATTGTCGTTGTCGCGATCGCGGATGCTGAGGGCAGCACAAAAAAGGGCTTTGCAAAGCATGGACGTGAAGCAAGGAAGGCTGATTGTTAGGCGAGGGGTCGTATCGTTCTCGACTTGGAAGTTGAGAAAAAAAGGCTTTTCCCTTCCTTCGGGAGATGATGCGGTGATGGAACCATGGACAACGACGACTGATTAGCTCAAGGCTCCGTCGATGTCATGCATTCCTACGTGATGGAGCAAGAGGCTAAGACCAAAAGCGTCGTAGCTTGGGACAATCGTTTTTTGACTTTTGCGATTGGACGTGGTCGGAGGATTGTTTCTGGGTGTGCATCGTGTTATCGGTTTTTGATTTAAGCTGCAAAATTTTTTAGAGCGAAGGTGCAGAGAACCGTTTTTGGCACTTTTGGGCTTACTGTGGGTCTAATATTTTTGCAACTTTCCTGAAGTTCGCGCAATCTTGCCAAATTTTTGTTTCAAAATGCAAGTTCTTTTTTTCGAAAACTCAATTTTGATCACATTTCACTTTATTTACCCTCTTTTCATGTTTTGCACAAACTACAGTACCCCCTTCCGGAAATCCAGAAACATTTACGATCGAATTTCACAATACCTCCCATTTCGTGTTTCTATACAATCACCACCTCACTTACGATACCCTTTAGTCACGATTTGATTGTCCTCACCCTTCCGGGTTTTATCCCGTAGCGGATTTCCGTGCAATGTCCCATCAAACAAGCATTGCGCAGGTTCTACGCGCGAAAAGAAAAAACCCTCGTTCTCGCGGAGTCCCAAAGATCGCCTTCGCACAATACAAACATAAAAAAATGCGAGAAGAGACTCATAGACTCTCCGAAATGCATCATGAAAAGGATGAGGAGCAGCCTTTCGTCGTGTTGGCAGACTGACGATGACGAGACGTATGTAACATCTATCCGGGCCCGGCCTGGCGACGATCGTAGTCCGCGTCTCAGTGTCTCGGAACAACCGACGGGAAGAAAAAACTTCCAACGTTCGTTCAAGAGGTCCGCGACGTCTTCCGGAAGACGACGACCAACACCGACGCAGGTGGTGGAGCGAGTCGATCGCTGAGGTAGGCTTTTGTTGCGTTGTCCAAGCCCACACATGAAGAAGAAGCGATAGATACAACAATCTGTGAGGACAATATGGGAATGAAATGCACACTGTAGAGGGAAGGCGTACATAGAAGTAGTGATTGGCGCTTCGGGGCTCAAAGTTGTGAAGATTGCATTGCGCATACCTGGGTCCAGGTCCATCGGAAGGGGCAATTGTTCTGGAGGATGCGATTTCTTTTCACTTGAGGCGTGGTGGTGATGCAAGGAACTTGATTTCCGGTAATATCGAAGTTGGATGGCGACGTTGGGGTTCTGGATCGGTATAAATTTTTTCGATCTTTGAAATTTTTATCAAAATTTTAGTGTTTTCAGTTAAAAATGAACCTTGGTAGCTGAGTAAAAAATTTTTTTGCAAAAAACCAAGTTCAAAAAATTTCCACACAAAATTACAGTCCCCTAAAACGCGTTCTAAGCCCAACCCTCGACCCTGATAAGCGTCCAAACACTCTTCTGATCTCCCCTTCAAGCACATTTTCGATATGTTGTCATTCTGTTTAAAAGCGTGATAAGAATCACTGCCAGTTGCTCCCATTGTTGCCATTTTAACCTTTCCAATCACTTTCTTCGCTCCTTTTTGACTGATAGAACTTATCATAACTCCTTTCTTCCACTCTTCCACCCCAAACTGATGCAATTCTGATCCAAGCCCGAACCCCATGTTTCAACATCTTTGCCTTCGGATTGAAGCGGAGCAGAGGCCAAGTACAAACACAACTTGCACAATCGACGACGTTTGACAACACGAGATGTGGGGTTGGTGAAAACGTTTCCGCAGGCTTTTTTCCAACTCTCACCTTGATTGTTGACGACGAGAGCGGAAATGCTTCGTTCTCGCCTTTCCCCTTTGCGATTGTGTTCCAAGGAGAGCGCGAGTTGATCCACGAAAGTCCGGAACGTGCTCGGTGGCTTCTCCGACAGCGTCAAAGAGCCATCGTTTGTTTGGTTTGGACCTCGTTCACTCACACTCTCGCGAAAGACGGAAACTTTTTGAGCCTTTTTCTCGTTTTGTCCCTGTTTTTATTCAACTTCCACAATTTGGATCGTGGTTCGCGTTTTTGCCCTCTACCGTGATCAGCTCGCTGTGTAGCGATAACACAGTTTCTTATCACTTTTGGCTTTCAATCAGTGCTCATTGTTTTAGGTTCACTCTCCGATTGAAGGAAACATCATGTCCGACGTTTCGGGCGTCGCCGGCCTATCGGAATTCATCGCAAAACACGAGAATTTCGAATCACGCGATTACAGAAAGACGAGTGCCAGTTTGTCCGAGCATGAATACATTTCTAAATTGATTGAAGCTGTGGCAAAGCGGCCGGTGCTGTACAATGTGGAATTGGTGGATTACAAAAATAAGAATA
Organism: Panagrellus sp. LJ2284; assembly: GCA_024447225.1. Taxonomy (NCBI): domain Eukaryota; kingdom Metazoa; phylum Nematoda; class Chromadorea; order Rhabditida; family Panagrolaimidae; genus Panagrellus; species Panagrellus sp. LJ2284. The sequence goes on along the minus strand of JAMRYC010000005.1, from coordinate 8,623,866 downwards.
AGAAGGGCGAAGGATTCAAGGAGGTCCAGATGGAAATGAGGGATGCTGGAGCGAGTGAGAGTCAGGGTGAGTTTTTCAAATTGATTGACCTTCGATTCGGTTTAATATTTTGCTTAAATTTTTTGTTTAAAAAACTTTTTAAATTTTTGAATTTCAGTCCAAGCTATTTACAAAAAATGGATTTCCATCAAACGCAAATTCCGAGTCGAATATCTCCGAACAAAAAATGACGAAGAAAACGGCAGACTACCGTCGACTTCTTACCCTTATTATGAATCCTTGAAATTTTTAATTCCATATTGTGAATTTTACAAAGTGTAAGTTTACTGTTCATTTTTTGATCTTTTTTCTATCTAAAATACATTTTTTCAGCTGTTCGCAAGCTCAAAAACGCCGAAACAACTTTTTCGAGGAAGAATCTGATGAAGAACGGTGCATGCAAGACGAGGACGACACCTTCCCGTCGCTAACCCCTCAGGCCAGTCTCGACTTCCTTATCAATCAGCACAAACGCATCAAACTCGAAACCAATCCGGTCAGTGTGAACGATATTGCCGCAGCGATGGCCGCTGCCATGGCAAATCCGGGTGGCAATGCCTTTGAAAACGGCAACCCCACATCAGAAAATCAAAACAGCGAGCTATTCCTCGACGGCGCCAACTCCACCTCCAGTAGCTCCGCCTCTACGACCCCGACCAAACGCCCCTCCAAAGGTTGCAGCAATGAATCCACCAGCTCGATCGACCTTCCAGCATCGTCCTCGCCGACGCTTTCCCCCAGTGGCGGTAATGGCCACGGCGATGAATCCCAAAACGCCCTTTTCGGTCAATTAGTTGCTCGAGAGTTGGACAAATTGCCATCGGCCATGCATAATCTCATGCGTGCCCAGATACTGTTTCTGATCGCCCAATCATCGCACAATGTACAAAGTCACGCGGAACGACTTATGGCAAATCTTGGCGGATTCATGAATTAAACGTCTTCAACGTGGCCATTAACTTCATTGTGCAATTCTAAAACCAACTTCAAAGAGCCGGCTTTCGCCACCGGCTATGAGCGAGGGAAAACAACCAGGGGTCGTGGATGGGTCCCGACATTTACAAATTGGAAATCCTTACAAATATCCTTATCCAAATAACCCAATGGGTCACACACAGACAGCTAGCTGCCGTTGTAATCAGCTTATTCCGAATTATGTTTGATCCGCTTTTTTCGATTAAAAATGAATGATACTCAGAGATGATTAATAAAATTGATGTTAACAGATGAAGTATCTTACTTGTATAATAAAACAACAAAGATAGAACTTACTTTTTTCATTAAATAGTAAAGTAAAAGCTGACAACGAGCACCAACATGATGATTTTTGGCATAGTTGAACGACTTCCCGTATTCTATCGTCTTCGCCTTCTCTTTTTCTTTTTCGGAATTGAGGTCGTGGCAAGAGTCGTCGTCGTTGTCGGTGTAGTCGAGGTTTTAGTCGTCGTCGGTGGTGATCTCTCAAAAGGGTAGGGGTCATCCAGCTTGAAGTTTCTACAACAGCGTAATCAGTCAGTTAAAAAATGCAGTTAATTTAATTTAATACATTGCTTTTGTCTTTTTTGAATATATAAATTAAATCATAAGTGATGTTAATTTAAAAGAAATCAATTTACCCTTTACGACAGACGTGTTTGCCGTCGTTGCACGAATCTTCGAGGCAAGCGAATATGAATTTCTGTTCACTGGAAACGTTAATTTAGTTTGTAGTTTTTACAATAATGTCCATAAGCCATACTTCCTATAACACTTCTCCACATTCTGTTGCTTTTCGGGTGGAATCATCACGCAACCCTTCCAAACTTTGCCGGTTTTAAGGTCCTCTTCTAAAAATGCCGTTAAAATAAATATTTTTTAATGCGTACAGTTCAAACTTACGGTACATGCATCCTTGGTTTTCTTTTTCACAAGGTGTCCAATGAAATTGCGTGGACCAGCATGTAAGATCTTTCAAAGCATGGATAACAGTGAACAATACTAAAAACAAGGCCACAAAAACCACCGGCTTCAAAGCCATGAGTGAACTAACAAATCGGGTTCATTTTATTTTATTGTTTTCAAAATATATGCAAATGTTCGTAATGTTTTTTATTTTCATGACTCGGCAACTAAGAAAAACTACAAAAATTTGAATTTCACTCAATGGGTCACTTACATGTGTCTGCAGACAGCCAGCTGTCATGGTAATCAGCTTTTTCGAAATTACGTTTGATCTGTTTGTTTTTGATTAAAAATGAATGATACTCAGAGATTACTTAATGAAATTAATGGTAACAGTTCAAATATAATGTGTTATCATTATTGGCTACACCTGATCTCATTTTCATTATCACTGAGCAGGAAAATCAGATTATATAGATTTATGCATCAAACAATGTCCATAACGCTAACTATACGATACAATTTTGACGTTTTATAGTAATCATAATGCGTTTAAGTTAATGCAAAAAGGTGTATAAAAGCACGACATTTTGCAAAACAAAAACTTCCTTTGTGTCACATTATCAAAGTACGCTTAAACAGGTATCAGACATCTGTTTTATATGCGTCAGTAATACATTTCCTGTGTTGAATAGCTACAAATGGATACAAATGTCTAGCTTGGCGCGTAAAACTAGGCATTTTAGAATAAAAATCTTGAGTCCAGTGGACTCGGACAACCTTTCTTTACATTTTGCGCGGTCAAGTCATTGGTTCCTGGTCAAACTATATACATATTCGCATATGTTAGGTACTCCCGTTACGAGCTACTGGAAGAAAGTTGTTGTCAAACACACTTACACTCGACTTTTTCTATTTCCGCACGTTTTACTACCGCGCATATTTCTACTTGAGGCTACACAGTCATTATGGGATTTGGAAATTGTCTTAATTGTTCAAAAGCTATTTGAAAGTTATACTCACCTTTCTTTATAGAAATTGAAGGTATAAAAGACACGAGCTACGTTCCGCTCATTACATTTTCTGTGTGTAGTCTGAAATTTTTTGTGACTGACAAAAGAACTATCATGTCTAAAATTGTACATTTCAGGTGTTTGGACAGCTTTCCAAATGGTCGAGCAGTTTTGGGGTAGCTTACGCAAATACACTACACTTTAACTCAATTTGGTTTGTTTCAACGTTGACTCGCAGTTTTAAAAAAGCTGTTTTAAATTTTCGTAGACGCGGAAATGTTAACTATTCGTTCTTCGCAATTTTCTGTGGTCTATTTTGTTGCATTTTTTACCTTTCTTTGTTGTTCCGAACTGCATGGCATCTCTATTCAATAGGTTTCTCACATAGTTCTGATTGAGTGCGCGAAAACTTTTAATAGTAGAGATGCCCGCGCTCGAGAGAGCAATGAAAGCAAAAAATTGTTTATTGAATATAAAACTGTTCGCAGCCAACTCAGTTCACAAGTCCAAAGGTGTGTCATGGGAAACCCTTTTTGTTAAAAACACGTGTAATGTTTTGCGTTGGCTAATTTTGTTGCTAACCAACGCGTTGCCACCATGCTTTGCCAACATTTTTTTCCGGTCTCGTTGGCCTGATTGACCTACTTCCGCCATTTCGGCGCAGACGCTGAAAAAGTCGGCCTCTGTCTGGGTGTCGAAGTGTGTTAAAGTACCTAACTAAATGATGTGACTTGTAAATACGTGACTCAAAGATCGAACACGCCTTTTACATGTCTAACGTGGATAGAATCGTGTTCGACTTGCAAGTCGGAAAATTTTATCGTTTTTCGCAATCAATGCGACATTGGCCTTGCCCTCGCACATGTTGCCCTCTTTTTTGAGTGCCTTTACCATTGCCACTTTCATTTTGTGTATTTTTGCCTTTTAGATGTCGCCCAGCTCATCCGCTGAGGAAATATTATCACCCCCGAAGTGTGCCATTTGCACTGGCTACAGCCAAGGTGTCCATTTCGGGGTTCTATCATGCGCGGCTTGTACGGCATTTTTTCGCCGAGCCGTACGTCATAATAGGACTTATTTGTGCGCGAGAGAAGGTCAATGTTTAGAAAATGAAGGTGTGTTTTTGTGGTTCCCAGAAATTGTTACAAACTACAGTCTAGCCAAATTTTACTTAATCATAGCTCTTTAGATCCGCTTGTATTTCTCAAATGTCGCGCATGCAAATTCAACAGGTGTTTACAGGCTGGAATGGATAAAACAGGTGCGACACACTTTTTACAACGCCCATTTTAAGTTCAATTGTTTAGCCGTCCAGTGCAACCGTGATGTCATCGGTAGACGGTCTTTAAGTCTAACCCAAGAAAAACAGAAAGAAACTGTCAACGATGCCGATTTGACAAAAGGTAACTTGCTCAAAATTTCAAGTTTATCGAAACTGCAACGAATTAGTGTGCTAGATTCTGTCAAAAAGAGCTACGACATGATGAATCGCAGGAGAGCTGTTCTTTACAACAGTGGCTCACCTGGTTCGAACTTGAAGGCTACATTGGTAGGTTTTTGATGCACCAGAATCTGACAATTGACCAATAGTCGTTCTTTAGTGACATTATGTAGCTTAAAAGTTTATTATTTTGCAGAAACACAAAGAATTGGATAACTTTGCTGAAGCTATATTTTCGCTGCATCAAGTTGAACCAGAGTTGTGCCTTTTGTTTATTAATGAGAATAGCTATTTATCGCCACTGCCAAAGACTGAAAGAGTAAGGGCTTTTTGATTAAAATAAGCAAATTATGATTGAATTTTGTTCCAGCGAAAGATATTCGGCCACTTTGCAAGCCATCTCCAAGGAATCGAAGGCCCTTACATGTCATGGGCATACGGTACTGATCATGGCGATCGGGTCTGGGTCATGCCAAACAAAATTTACTTGAATTTGAAACACATGGAACATTATTTTGATTCTAATATTGAAATTGTTCAAGCGCTTAATTTGGATAAAGCCACTGCCTTGAGGTAAGCCTTTTTCTTACAAGTTGTCAAAACACATATTACTTTTAGGATACACGAAGTAACGTTCATAAATGCTATGGACATGATTGACACCTACATAACAAGAGTCGCTCCAACTGAAGATGAAGTGATATTTCTACTCGGGTTGATTATTTACGATCCTGGTGAGCTTATTTTGCATTTACACGCATCAAAAACAGAAAAATTTGCTGCAGGAATGAAACACATCTCCCCCGAAACCAAAGCCATCCTCCAAAAAACGCGCAACCTACTAATCAAAGAATTTCTAACTGTCCATCGGAATGATTCAATCGATCCTGTGATACGATTAGACGAAATTCTATGGATATTTTCCGGCGTCAAAGAGTACACTGCTCAGTTGCGTCGAGACATGCTAATGTTTAGATTCTTTGATATTTTGCCACCGAACGACTATTTTGATGAGATCTGGAGTGTCGATATGTGTGATATTTATTGATTTTTCATATTTATGAATACTGTAAACTGGTTTTTTAAACATTATTTAACGCAAAATGGCAGAAGCTATTGTATAAATACCGTTGCACGCTCAAAAAACTACAGTCAATCTCATCATAAAACGCATTTGCTGGGAAAACCGAACAGATCCGACCCCTTTGTGACATTTCAAATTTCAAAGTGCATAAAATTTGCTCAAACCTGGTGACCCGACTAATTTTAGGGCGCAGATAACGAATTCGTAACAATTTTTTGTGGGCGAAGCCTTCAGAATCCTGTAGGATTCTGAGGTCACTCATGAAACGGAATCGGGTCTTGCGCTACATAAATCAATTGCCCACAACATGGCGAGCATTTTGATCTATATGTTGACGGTAATTGGTTCACGTAGAAAAAAGTTATTACACGTCAAAGTCAAAAAAAACGACGAGATAGCCTTCTGAGGCCTCTAGCAAAAAATTTTTCTAGGGTGTCCGACGAGATAATGTTAAATATCGATAGAGCTTTTAAAAAACATCATTTCATTCCTAAGAATCATCTTTACCACACCCAGGGAAAGATGTCAAATTACGGTAATAAGATTTTACCAACAATTAATTTACAAATATAAAAGCCGTTTTGTGCAAACAACAAAATCCGTTTTCGTAAATACTTAGTTTGTAATTGTTCTTGATGTTGCGAGAACGTCATTACTCGGTGTTGCGTATTCGAAGTAAATTTTACAATTTATTGACTTTTTGTAATTTTTGTTATTAAAATTTTTTTGACGAATGATAATTTTGTAAAAGTATTTAAAATTGTTACCTATCATTAAAAAAAGGGTAATTTATATATAGAAAAACAGAAACTGCTCACCGGGTTCGAACCAGCGGTTTTTGGACGCTGGATGAAACCGGACCTGCTCTGCAACGCTTGCACATAAGGGGCATAAGGAAAAATTTTTAATTGTAAAGTGTGCATTCAATACTTAAGATATCGTATAATCATTTTCCGTACACAACAATAATGGTAAAACCAAGTATTTACGAAAACGGATTTTGTTGTTTGCACAAAGCGGCTTTTATATTTGTAAATTAATTGTTGGTAAAATCTTATTACCGTAATTTGACATCTTTCCCTGGGGGTGGTAAAGATGATTCTAAGAAATGAAATGATGTTTTTTAAAAGCTCTATCGATATTTAACATTATCTCGTCGGACAACCTAGAAAAATTTTTTGCTAGAAGCCTCAGAAGGCTATCTCGTCGTTTTTTTCGACTTTGACGTGTAATAACTTTTTTCTACGTGAACCAATTACCGTCAACATATAGATCAAAATGCTCGCCATGTTGTGGGCAATCGATTGATGTAGCGCAAGACCCGATTCCGTTTCATGAGTGACCCGAGGCAGATTCTGGAGCCTAACGGATTCAGAAGGCGCCCGATAGGTAAATTTCAAGCGAATTCGTCATCAGCGCCCTCATATTGACATAGTCATAAAGTTTCAGCAAAATAAAACAACTTTGAAATTTGGAATGTCACAAGGGTGTTCGGTTTTCCCAGAATATCCGTTATAATCTACCGAAAGGCACCTTTTTAAACATAATTACAGCTGAGTAGTATTATGTCTATTAGATTTATACCCTGGAGGCGTCGAAATACGCAAGGTCGTCGAAGTTGTTCTTTGGGGGTGGTATTCCGGTGAAAACTCTGTCGACATTGACACGGATTGTGGTCTGAAGTTGCTTGGGGAATCCCGTGGCCGGATGTAGACCTCGAATCCTGATTTCTTGTCAGATCGAACCCCAGCCTGGACCCCCCTCGATGTGACAGCCGCGACCTCGGAATCGATACTACTGTTCAGTGCCACTGAAGCGTCGGAAACGCTGCGCATTGGCACACCTCTCGGGGTCATTGTCGGCGTTTTATTCATCTGAACGATAGTTGATGTTGTCATGAGCGAGTTATCACGGAGCGGGGATCGTGATCGGTCGAGATCGTCCATTCGGATCGTGGAGTTTGTTCCGGATTCTTGGGGGCTGCCTGAAACACCAAAATTTAATGAATGATAGTCGTAAAAAGTAAAAACCTACTCTCAATCCCCTCAAATCGTCCCTCATCACCCTCTACAAAGCTATACGGCCTCGCAATTCCGGTAATGACGCCCCGATGCGACGGATATTCATCATAGCGCGGATCTCTGTGTTGTCGGCTTTGCGCAATCGCTCGACTATGCACAACCTGGGATATGCTTCGCATGGCCGTACCCGGCTCATCATCGACACCGATAGACCGTGTCGAGGAGATCATAATCGGCTCGATAGGTAGGGTTTGGGTTGATTCATCGGTTTGACGCAGCGTTGATTGTGATGCCACGGGTGAGGGGACATCGATGGCCCTTTCTTGATAGGCAGCGGCAAGGTTGCTGTTGTTAGGGGTGTTGTTAGACCAGTAGGACGCCCTTGAAGACTGACTGGACTCGAAATGGTTATCATGGGCGAGGTTGGCTGGAACGGCGCGTCTGACGTAGGAGGCTGTGGTCGGTTTGTAGGTTTCGCGGAGAAGCGGTTTGTTGTCGAGTAGTTTTGTGCCGGAAGGGACACTGGCGGTGAATTTTTCATTGAATTCAGAGACATTGGATTCCGGAACGACGGTGGGTCGAGGAGCGAGATTCCGTCGGGGCGCTGGGGGTTCACTTTTTGGCGGATCCGGGCCGAGATCCATGAAATCTCGATACTGCTTCGACTTTATATATTGTTCCCGGGCGTCTAGAAGTTCATCTTTCGGCGAAGTAATGTTCGATTCCATAGTAGGCGGGCCCATGCTAGTCGTCCCGCCACCAACATCAGTGAACCATGAAGTCACTCTCGGCTTTGATGGAGCCTGCTGTTTCATATGCGACACTTTCGGCGCTTCATTTTGTAATTTATGCTTTTCCTGTATCGGCGGAATCACTGGAGGCTCTGGTGAATGGCCCTAAAATCGATCAATATCAATCAATATCCCCTAAAGGTAAACCCACTGCATGTTTGCGTTTAACAGACTCTGGACTCCCTCCCAATCCACCTGGCGAGCTCTGCCGTCTCGAAAGTGACCTTTTAGGTTTCTCGGAACCTCGCTTCTTTCTCGAAATACCAATACTGTTAGTCACACTCTCTCCAAGGTAATCCATTTGTCTTTGATTCTGAATCGGGCTTGTTTTGGAGCTGGACGTCGCGAATAACTAAAACACCACCGATTAGAAACACCATCAATCAACAAAAAACCAACTTTAGACTGATTAGTAAAATCGATTACACCAGATTGCAATTGTCGAGTAGTCAGAAAACCGTTTAAAGCATACAAAATGGCGAGAATAAGGGCACATGCCGCGGCTGTCACGATGTTGGATGACAATGTACTGACCTGGAATTGACTTTTTAGTTAAATAGACACAGAAAAACTGAAAAGTGTGTACCAAAAAGTAAAACGAAAACATAATCAACGAAAAAACAGAACAAACAGCGGTCATTGTGGCACACAGCGCAATATCTACCCGATGCCAACTTTTGCTCAAAGCGATTCGCTTATACATGGCTCCTGGATTTGTGGCTTTTGTCTGGTCTGGAGATCGGAGCATCAAGTACATGCCTGAAAATGACATTTTAGCTAAACAATAGGCTTTATGAAACAGCTTACCGTAAATTGGTACCAAAATAGCCGCAGCTACAACCATCCAGTATGGAAATCCAATATGGTACACCAGTAACACGCTAACAATAAGTTGTGCCACTTTTAAGGCGAATCGAATAGTGCGATTTATCGCCATTGTTAATTCTATGCAGTATTTAGGTACTTTTTGAATTAATAGTGTTTACATTTCTAATGAAAGTTGGTAAAAGTGACAAATTTGGCTACATTTACGGCAGTGGTTTTGTGGCTGTAATATGAAAACGATAAAAAAAGTTAGAAAATGCAAATACAGCAGAACGGAAACATCATAACAATACGTTTTAAAGCAAAATTTAAAATACACGGATAAGTAAGCCACTACATCTGATCAAAAAAAAGACCAAAAAGAAAACGATTTTCATAAATCCGATCACACCCCAAGATCGCGGGTATATCGATAAAGAGGAGCAGGGAGTAGCCATTGACAGAGGGCTGCTGGCAGCTCGCGTGGCGCAGCTAAATGGAGCCATCAGCATGTGCGCGAAATATGCATGGCGAGGCTGGCGAGTCGGGCGAATCGTTAATGATCAGTCGTGTCGTGTGCGCGCTTCTGAACACAATTTTCGATGCAATTCAATCGGATAACGACAACGACGATTCCAATGCCGGTGGCTGCCGATTGAATAGGAATAGCGAAACTGCCTCCAGGCATGTTGAAATTTTTGTGTTTGAAAGGGGAGAAAAGCGGCGTAAGTTGAACTAATCACAAAATCTGATTGTAAGTAGCGAACAAAAAGGATGAGTTTTTTGTTGGGCATTAAAATTTTGTAGAACAGAAAAAGTGGAGAGAGGGAGGAAGTGAACAAGCGTAAATCATTGACAGGGATGGCGGGGGCATAAAAAATGGCTCGGTGGAAATGAAAGATGGAAGATTGGGTTTGTTTGGGCGAATGATCAAGGAATTGGGTGCGTTATTTATGGTTTTGGGGGGTTTTTAGTGTGGTAAATTGGTTAATGAACTGGTCCGAAGATAAACTTTCTACATTTTTGCGCCAAAACGGGTGCCGAACCTGCAATTTTTGTAAATTTTGCAACATTTAACCAAAAAAAAATTACAATAAATCACTTTTGATTAATCTTTTTCAACAAAAAATTAACTTTCGAAAGCATCTCCACAACAAAAAGACAATCACAACCCTCCAAAGTTTGAAGACATTGTCCCAAGTCTCGTCCCAAACAAAAACACTCTTCTCCTCCGGCGTGTGTCGGTGATTGATCGACAACATGTACGCATCTGAATTTTGAAGACGACTCAATTGCCACCCCTTTCCATTGTACACACCAGGTACCCTAAGGCTATCTCGCGACGCATCGGAAGTCGTCGGAAAGACATTCTTCCCGAAGTGAAGAAGAGACAGCTCGATTACGAGCGCAAATAAAACTCTTGATTGAATGAATCTATAGAATCAGTAGCACAGGCCATTTCGAGACCAAGGGTGGACGACAGGCCGGGCCGCCTCAAGCCGGCCTGGCCCGGCCGCAGGCCGGGCCGGCTGGGCCGACGAAATTAACAATCGGGCGGCCGACGGGCCGGCCGGGCCGCAAAAAATTCACGTTAAAAGTTTTTTCGGTGTCCTTAAGATAGGGACCGGCAGGCAAAAAAAAATTTCGGCCAATTTGGCTGTAATTGGCCTTATTCGACGCAGAATTTCCGTAGATTTTGATTGGAAAAGAAACTGAATTTTTAAAAAAATCATAAAGGCATGAAAATGCCGAAGAAAGAGCGCAAAAACCCCAACCCAACCCCTGTTTCCTGAAAATTTACAGTGTCTGTAAACATTTCAGACAACTTACAGACAATTTACAGTTTTACAGACGCTTTACAGACACTGTACAGGTTTACAGCTTTTTTACGGCCATGCGCAGTTTTACAGACTCGTTCAGACACGTTAGCGATTTCCTGTGTCTGAATTTTGGCAATCTGTGTCAAAGCAATGCATTTTTTCACGCATTTTTTATTTGCGTGTTTTTTTTTCATTTGCAGATTTTCCGAGTCGTTGAGACGTTGCTCCTGCTGTTCTTTTACTCATACCGCTGTTGTTTCAGTGACCTCGCGAGATGTCTCTTCGAAAGCAAGCGGCAGCTCGACATTTTGCGTTTCAAAGCGCTGAAGACTTTGAAATATTCTTCCTGACTGGAGAATCGGAAGAGCTTCAGGAAGAGTTTTCTTTCGGTGAGATTCTTCGCATGAAGGCCGATGATTATGTTGAAGTGAATCTTGGGTAAGTTTTATAAAATTTGTAAGACACTTTAATAAAAATTTGTCTGATTCAGGTCTACCGGCGCTAAGAATTACAAAATCCTCGTTTCCGGATCCGAGGAAGAAGTCAACGAGTTTGTAAGTTGACATTTAAACTGCTACTTTTCAATGCAATAAAACTTCTTTTTCAGAGAAACTCGTACCAACAGCGTGAAAACCCGACCGGCTACGTTTCCCTTGCCATGTTTCGCAAATTGGAAACCGAGTTCGAGAGCATGAAAGCCGACTACATGAAGGACTACGGAGCCTTCCAAGAACGCATCGATGCCATGGATGAGCGGGTTCAAGCGATGGAAAAAGCGAAGCGCGTCGTCCCATACAAGCGGCGGTCGCGCAATGAAATTGGCCTCCTTGAGGTTGTTTTGGACGATCCCGATGACTCTCACCCGCTCAAGTTTTACTTCAATAACACCAAAAAACTTTACGAATATATTCGTAAAAATAAGAAGCCTTTTTTCTCCATCGTACGTTTCATTCCTTGGTTTTAGTTTTGATAAGGCTTTTATCATTTCAGACTCACAAGTATGGTATCGACATCGAAAGCCAGCTGTCGTATCTGGCCGACTTCATCCGAAAGAACTTGAACGATCCGAGCAGATGTGGGTACGTCGTCGCCATCCAATTCCTATCCCTCGATGAGTTCCGCAACTCGTTTTTGCCGACGAACAAAGACTTGACAGGTACCCGGAACGGTCGGAACTCGAAGAAGGACGTTTTTAACAAGTCTTTTCAGTCTCTGTTCAAAGGTTGGTCGTTCACTTGTCATTTTCATCATTGTTTTAAGTTTTTTAGACATTCTCCGATGGGGTGGTGCCCACGTCTTCACTCCCGATGCCTGGGAAGACTGGATCCTTCTGGCCGTAGATGGCGTCAACAGCCGTGTGGACAACTTCAACTCGGTCAAGAAGCAAAAACTGCGCATCAGTCCCAACTCGGCGGAGTTTTGGCCAACGCTCGCTCACTGCAATGCTTGGCATGAGCGGCTTGTCAAGGCTTCTGGAAGTGTGGCGGTACCTGTTGATGAAGACGAATCCGTCGAAAGCATGGACGTCTCCATGCCGACATCTGTTGAACCCGATCCCCATCATTTCAACACACCTTTTTAAGGTCTCATAATAGATTCATTTGTTGTTTTGTTTGTACTTAATGTAGTTGTAACTACCGATAAGAATGTGTCCGTTTGAAACAGACAGTTTGTTTGATCATATTAATGTTTGTTTTTTTATACATAGTATTAGTTAGCTGAAATGTAGCTTATATAGTTACTAAACTTTATGCTTATTCCTGGTTTTTGTAGAATAAAATTTACAGTTATGTTGTTGAAGCTGATGACATGTGGTTTGACACCATTAATTACTTATTATTATGATACAAAACACAATCGTTTAGGAATGTTCATACGGATTTGGCATCGAAATCAGGAAAGTGCCATTATCGACATCTATTTTAACGATCTTTGCTCGAACATCCACCAAGGATACTGTAACGATATCTGGACGCTCTTCATTGCTCAGGTAAGCACAGTATTTCATTGCCTTTGAATCAACTATGTCTTTGCCGTCTTCTTCCGTTAGGTACTCTTCATAGCTCATTGTTTGAAAGGGCAAAACGTACAATGTACTACTCCTTGTAATTGCCCGAATCTCGCCGTACTTTGTGGTACCAGCTTGTTCGTAAGCGATGTACCCATCTTTTGACATGGGGCGCAACAGGAAATAGTCAAAATACACACAACCCACAGTCTCGTCAGATCTAAAATTCAGTTTGTTAATATTCATTAGAATTCAATATGTACATACCGAAGAACGTCTTGTAGTTCGGATGGAATTGGAGCGGTTCTTTGATACAGTCGCTTTTTGATTCCGAGCTTTTCCTTCATTCTATCGTCCCCGTGCTTGCGTATCCATTCCCCGGTAGTTCTTTGTAGATTTAACCTCTCTCTTATCTGTTTCGCCGATACGGTATCGGTCCGACACGTAATAAGCCTTCCTATCATCCCCACTATAGATTCACCGCCAAAGGCACTGTGCGTATGCAACGGTCCATGCTGTTTTACTTGATCCACGAGATGTTCCATTTCGTGCGATTTGAACGTGTTTGCCGCGGACGACCATCACAGGCACGGTGATTTGATCGCGTTCTGCCATTTTCCCGGACTTGTATGAAAAACCGACTCCAAAACCCCGAACATAGTGCAAAAATCGGAAAAATAACGCGTTCTGCACAGTTGTGATCGCGTTCTGCAGGGTCAAAACTGTGCAAATGAACGTCTCTCGTTCGCGTCTTTTTGTGCGAATGACGGTTTATAACAAAATTAAATTTTGATCGCGTTTGATCGCGATCGAACGCGATCAAAAGTGTGCAGAACGCGCTCAAATCACGGTGCCTGTGATAGATCGGTGCGCTCTTTTCTCCAATTTTCAATCAGCGTTTCCGCTTTTTGTAGTTCCGTATCCGAAATGCGCTTAAAACCAATAAATAAGTTTAAATATGACTGCAGCATAAGGAAGCGTGCATCTTCCAACCTGTTGTACTAGAATTCTGAGGGCAGCGCTTATCCGCAACAAAGAAAATGCTTGTTGCATGCGCATCTTGGCTACACTTTGGTTTCGACATTCTTTAGCTGCTTCCTTTAACGTCGTGAACATAAACGAAGGTAACCCGAATATGACAAACAGCTTCCATTCGGTCGCTTTCCAATACCCGTTGTTTTTCGTCTTACGTAACTTCCTAACGAATTCGGATGGCCATGATGGACGATTTCTAAATTATCATTGCTGTTGGCTGACAACTTAACTATAATGTTGTTAACATACCGTTCAATAAGTGCATCTAGTCGAGAACAGAAAGATGTAGTCAGACTGGGGACACGGATCTCGCCTTTTTTGTACCCGTTGAAAACGCGTCGCACGTCGTCTCGGATGCAGCCAGCCCAACTCGAATGCATTGAATCAATTGTTATGGCCCACGGCAGCTTTACATAGCCAGATAATACGCTTAGTCCTTTCATGCCACCAAAAGTACCAGCAAGAAAGTGCTCTTCCTTGCGCATCATACTTGTTCGCACGGCTTCATGAGGGTACGTGACGCTTAAAATAGTTAATGTAAGGGTTACTGTATTTTGAACAACTTACGGATTTTGTCCACATTTAATGCCTATAATGTCACAATAAAAACAACATGAGTAAGCCGGGACATTTTTCATGTTTAAAAGCGATTGGCGCGCAGGGATATCAGCGATAACTTGTACAATTTCGAGTGCTCTACTCCATCGGTTCAAGTCCACATAATTAAAAAATGCGTTCCAATCTGGCTTCGGGATCCCATACCATAAGCCTACAAAGATAGCGTTCCCGTAAGCATGCCTCAGTTTCGGTGGCAACGCCAACAAAGTAAACAAGACGACCCCGCACTCGCTTAATCCAGAAATAGCATAACGCCCTCCATCTGTATACAGTGATACTGGCGTTAGCCCTTTTGACATAGCACTCCGAAAAAGTTTTCCCTGTGCACAGTCAACATGGTCGGTTGTGTTGGCAGTTTCTTCACCATAGTCTTCTATTTCTTTAGCATATTCTAAAACACATGTTTTCAAGGTCTTTTTGTTTGAAAGTATCTTACTCAGCTGCAGTTGGCGAATTTGTTTGGCGACATCAAACTTCGTCACAGAAGAAACAACGGGATTAAGGCAGGAACAGTCATCTGGGAGATGTCCTTCTTTGCAAATGGTAGTATGCGATAGAACGATGTCGTCTGTGCCCATCCTGAATTCAATTTGTTTTGACAAACCATATAAATAGTAACTTTTTACCTTTCAACGGTTTTCTTTGCTGTTGCATACGTTCTTGGAAGTGTATTGTTTAATGGTAAAGCGCTCCTAACAGTTTGAAAAAGTTCTTCGGCAGCGGCATCGGAGATACTATGCCGAATGCAATCGCTGACCCACTCGACTAGAAATGAGTCTCGAGTTTTGGAGGCATTTGGATACAGTAGTATTGTCGGTTCATACATAACGTCTTCCGTTTCCTCATCTTCACTTTCGGAAACAATAGGCTGCGGGGGCTCTTCAGTTTCCGCAGCTGGTGTGAATGCTAACCCTTCGGCCAAAGCTCTAGAAACAATGTCCAAGCTATCGTTTCGATTGCCAAAGGACCCATCCATTGGTGGTGGTGTTGGTAGTCGGTTATGTTCCTGTTCATTGTTTTCGCCTTCACCTTCACTGCCTACACGAACTCGCTTTCTCCACTGCCTTGATTCTCCTTTTCGACTAAATTCTCTTAAAACTTATACACAAAAAATGAAATTGAATCTTACCGCTGCATCGATACCAGTTTTGTAACCCATTGAAAAACTTATTAACACCCGTTTTGTAATTTTCCTCAATAATGGTAATTAATGATTGTGATTTTCAGAAAAAGTGACGCAATCAAGTTAACGTAGCACCGCATATTTAATCAACAATGGTGATCCCAGTACCTGAGTAAGTTTTTTCTATGTTTACGAGCCAATAAGTTACTAATATTCTAAATTTCAGTGTCCACATGCCATCAAACCCATCGGTCGAAAACGTGAAACAGCTGCCTAGACATGTTGCTCCATCTTAGCCTATTGGTAGCTGCGAGAATCGAATTGATATTCGCATTCGCGACAGGCCTGCATGCACTGTGCAAGTCTGCATGCAGCCTGCAGGCAACAAACGCCCATTCCGCGGTGAAACACAGACAAAAAACAGACTGTTTACAGATTGCACGCAGACTACAAACGGAATAATTCAGACCAAGCACAGACACTGATAGAAAAAAAAATTGGTCTTTCTTTTGGGGCTGATTTAGTCTGTACAGAGTCCGTAAAATTTCATTCAGCGCAGGCTGGGAAACTTTTTTTCTGGGGGACTCGCGTGTTTTTCGTCGAAACACCCCGCTGTCAACGAGCGCGTTTTGCCAAGCTTTTGCTGTGTGCTCGGTTCCCCATTGACACATTTCCCTCTCGTAAACGCAAATTGCTCATTTGCACATGCGCACGAACTTAAGGGTAACATTTGCGCGTTTATTTATGTAATTTTAATTTACAAATACTGTACGAGAACTTTAGCAATACAGCTTTAATTACTTAATATAACATCAAAAGTAGTTGTAAGAAAGTTTTAAAAATTGTAAACGTGCTTTTGAGAAAAAATTATTTTATGAATAAAGTAATTTTAAACGTCATTATAGGCATTTTGAAGTTATTAAGGACAAAAATAACAATGCCAGTCGGTTTTTTGTTTTTGGAAATAGATATACAAGGTTCAAATTACAACGATTGATAAAATTTATTTTTGACACTTTTTCTTAAAAAATCACGATACATTTTGGCGGTCTTTGGCAGTCTTCGGCGCTACATCATTCGATTCTATTTTTTACGCTGAATTGAATGGTATAGGTGCCATCTTTGGCGTCGATCGGCACTATGCCGAAAACTTCGAAAAAGTAATCTTAAATGCCAAGTTTGGCACTTTGTGATGATTTTGGCACAAAACAAAAATTACCAATCGATTTGTTGTATATGAAAATGGGGGTGTAGACACGCTAAATACTCAATTCGAGCAACTTTCATTTTCGGCATTTTCACTTAAAAAATCGCGGCACTTTTTGGCAATCTTTGGCAATCTTCTCGTTCCCACTGTTTTATGCAACTTTTTATGCTGAATCGAATGGTATAGGTGCCATCTGTGGCGTCGATTGGCAATGCGACCAAATTTTAAAAAAACCGTCAAAAATGTGGCAAATATAGTCATTTTGGCATTTTAGAACGACTTCTGTCAAAATCCGATAGCACCATTCGATTCGGAAAGCAACGAAACATCCGAATCCACTATAAGTTTTTGAAAATAAAACGAAAAAATTTTCTACAGTATCCCGCGGGGACACGCTCAGGGTGACCGAGTGTTCTCCGCCTGCCGGGCCCTACCTTAAGAACGTGGTTTTTTGCTTTTTGGCGGCCCGATGGCGGGCCGGGCCCGTTGAGCTGCGGGCTGGGCCGGGCCGGGCTTGATTTTTGAAACGCCGGGCCGGCCGGGCCGTCGAAAAGTCGGCCCGCGTCCACCCTTGTTCGAGACTGAATGAACTGAAATGAACAAAAAAGGGTCCTCTCCATTGTGGAATGGAACCTGAAGGCAACGATGACTGTTGTGGTGAAAGGAAAAAGTTTTGAAGGGTGAATTGACATTGGTTGTTGTTGGACCAAGGTCAGTCGTGTGTCTTCTCTTTTATGGGTGCAACCGCTCGCTGATGGCACCTGGGAGTTGTGACAGTTTTTTTGTGAACTTACATGATAAGTGAAAAGAAGAACAAGGTTTTTGTACAGTTGGGGAGGGGTTTGGAAATGAAATAGACGTATAAACAAAAGTTACGTATTTTTTTGCAACTGTTAACCAGATCAAACTCAAATAATTTTGTTTTATCGAAAAAAACGGAAGTAAAAACTAGACCGGAACCGTTACCCTTCCACAACAGTGCACATTGACACCTCGATTAACCCAACCTGGGTTTCCACAAAACGCATTTTGACCCTCTGGGTGAGTGAGCTTTAGCGCCAATGGAACCTTTGGCGGTGTTCTGGGATTGTTCAAATTGGCGGTGCCGTGAGAAAAACCTGTCTGCGCAGGTCAAAAAGGTTTAGAATTTTAAACACTCCTGCGATTTGGATGGTGCGGAATTAAATTTTTAGTTTTAAACAAAATTAGCATTTTCAACTATTTTATTTTTTTTAGTTTCAAATAAACTTCATTTCTAAACTGTTTTTAATACAAAAGAATAAACTTTTTTCTTTTGCACGCAACTGTGCATACAAGATTTTTATGAAGGAATGTCTTGATTACTGTAAACTGTTTTCAGTATAACGTAAAGCAGAAAATGTTTAAAAATTGGAATCCTGTGATTGTTATTACAAAACTTTTGACACCAAGAACTTATCCATTGTTCTTCGTCGCCGTTTACAAAATTAATGACATCATTGACAGTACAAACTGCCCTATTACCCGCACCACCGTTCCCTTCCCCCGATCATTCTCGCCCAAGTCATCGGCTATGCATGACATCTGTGCCCCCGTACTAATCGCTTTTTCGTGACAGCTCACTTTTCGACAACGACCTCCCATGCTTCACCCTGCTCCCGAACAACTGCCAAAAACGTCCAGCGAATCACCTCCGCGCCCGTTTTTCCCGCAATGGCCTCCGAATACGCAACAGCTTACAGTTTGTCACCTCCTCTGTGTCGAGGCTGTGAACAAGTATCTGTCACGAGCCCTGTGGCAATGGGAATGACCAGTGAGAGGCTTCAGGCCGTTCGAATGAATACAAAAGTAGACAAGAAGCTGGCTGGCTTATCCATGATGAGGAAGGAGGGCATTGTTGACCTTGATGCCTTAGGCATTGTGTTCCAAAACACTTTTCTGGATTTACTTGTTTGTCTTGGGGTGAAATGTATTCGACGAGCTTCAACTACGGAAATGAAGACTTTGGGAGTTTGAATCAGTGCAACTCGACGGTGGTTAATAGCGATGTTCATAGTGATTACGGTATGCCTACAGTATCCGGTAATGAAAAGCCACCTTTAGCTGCCATCGGCGAAGTTATTGAATTGATTGGACAGACGTGGACTATGGATTATGGTAGTGCGATTGAGAAACCGATGACTACGTGTCAAGTTTGCTGTCAGGGGATACAAGATCAGTACATGATGAAGGTCTGTTGTTGTTTTGGCAAAATTTTGAAATTAGCTTTATTATTTCAGATCGGCCAAACAGTCTGCCACGAAAAATGCGCAACCTGTTGCCTTTGCCAAATCCAATTAACAGATAAATGCTACGAGAAAAACGGAAGCTTTTACTGCCAAGTGCACTATTATTCTGAATACAGTCCATACAGATGTGCCGGTTGTGGAGTTGGCATTTCTCCAAATGATATGGTTTACAAATTGAAGGTGAGTACTTCGTCGTGAGGTGTGAATACAAATTACTTTTTTCTCAAATTATTAGTTTTGCTATTTTTCTTCAAAACTTTTTAAACAAGTAATTTTTAGAACAACATCATTTACCACGTCTCGTGCCATTGCTGTTATCACTGCGGAAAACACCTCGTCCCAGGCGAACAGATTGTCATTGATCCGATGACAAAGTCAGTCACATGCATGGCACACAGTACGATTACTGCCTCTGATGAAGTGGTTGATGAAAAGCCTGTCGTAATCAAAAAAGAAGCAAAAAACGTTGCATCATCATCATCAAAAACCAATAACTTTGACTCTTCAAGCACTGCCACGACTTCTGGGCCTTCCGTCGTCCCAAATGGTCCCGTGATTCCGCAATATCCGTTTGAGATGTATGCCTTTGGAGAAATGTACAGTGATGATGGTCGGCTTATGAAGCGCCGAGGCCCGAGAACGACTATAAAACAAAATCAGGTAAGTTTTTTTACCTGAATTAAATGACAATATGCCCGGTAAATAAATTTTTTTATCCGTTAAATAAAGTTCCAATTTTTCAGCTTGACGTTTTGAATCAAATATTTTCTTCCACACCAAAACCATCAAAGCACGCAAGGGCAAAGTTGGCTTTGGAAACTGGACTGTCAATGAGAGTCATTCAGGTGAGCCATTCCTTCCTGGTTTTATAATTTTTATGGCAAATTTTTAGGTTTGGTTTCAAAACCGTCGAAGCAAGGAGCGCCGTTTGAAACATTTATGCAACTTTTTGCGTCATTATGAATCGAAAGGGTTGATGCCGCCGCCATTTGGGTTTAACGGTATGTTTTTCGATGACCATACTTTCTGAAAATAGTGTTTTTTGTTTTTAACAAATGTTTCCAGTTAATTCTTTGTTTTTTTTCAGAAGACGGAACTGTCATAACAACCGGTGGCCCATTCTCACCAAACACCTTGCAATCCTTTGCTGTCGATGATCCTAACATCTATGATGATGATAGTGGAGAGCTTTCTAGTTAACTTATACATGCTTTCATGATTTACTGTTTTTAATGTTTAAATGCGGTAAAAAAAATGGTTTATAAGATTTGACACAACCAATTTGTTGTGAAAAATTTTATTTGGATATCTCTGCGGCATTGGAGCCTGTTAAAAAAGAAATTGATCCCGAAAAACCTTGTACTCTATCAATAGATAAAAAAAAACGTGTCCCGGATCATCACGATTACATTCACAAGACGACCGCCTTCACAAATCGGTGTCAAGCAGTCTTGCCTCGGCGTTCCATGCGCTACTTGAGTCACTAACACGGATTTACATGTCCGTATTTGAAGTGCAGACAACTAATAACCCCGTTGAAGGGTTCTCGTGATTCTGAAGGGCCTGTTACGGTTTCACGCATGCACTTACTTTCGCTTTCGGATTTTTGGTGGAAAAAGTGACCCCAAAGGGCATTTTGGGTGATCAGAAGCAACTTTTTTAATTTAAAAAAGTGAAAATTTGTAGAATTACACTTACAATTTTACTGAAAAAGTTTACAAACTTCAACATGCTCGCAACTTTGAATTTTACAACGTTTTTAAACTTTACAAAGTTCAACAACAAAACAGCCACCATAAAAGTAAAAAGAAAACGACTTCCACCTTGTTATTCAACATTTGACAGTTCCAAAAAAGCAAATCCAAAAATCAGGTGACTGCCCTCAAAAAACTTAAAGAAAGTGACTCATATCCGCTATTTTGCATGCTCAAACCAACGGAAAACCGTTCGTTCATGTACTCTTTTCTTTCAATCATAATTACTCCAAGTAGAACTGAACCAACAGAAGAAAAAACGGCTCCAGGCGATAATGAGCAAATTTCAACGTCGAAAAAGCGTGGGCTGACCACTGACCACGACCATCGGAGTAGCCGTTATTTGCGGGTACTTCACACTCGGATATCGTACAACATTGGTCACAAAAAAAACACAAATTGTACGCAAGAAAGATCTGTACGGAAATGAGTGTGTAATCAGAAAAAAAGCGAACGGAAAAGAGTGAAAAAAATTGCGTGAATAGAGGGCAAGCGTGATGTTGCTAATGTAAGTGCCCTGAGGGGTGGGGTCAGTTTGGGTCGGATTCTTGTATATAAGGGATTCTG
This sequence comes from Panagrellus sp. LJ2284, assembly GCA_024447225.1. Lineage (NCBI taxonomy): Eukaryota > Metazoa > Nematoda > Chromadorea > Rhabditida > Panagrolaimidae > Panagrellus > Panagrellus sp. LJ2284. Next base: position 8,602,393 of record JAMRYC010000005.1, on the reverse strand, counting down.
GTGGTGGAGAATGGCATCAGCAGCGAGTTGCTTCAACTAGCTTTCCTTTGGCTTGCGGTTTTGGTTTTGCGTTTTGGCATTTTGTCAAATTTCAACTTCCAAAAGCCAATTTGGTCCCGCTTTACTTTTACGACCTCATAATTTTGTATTTCTATTTTCTTACGGCATGGCAAACTTATAAAAACCCATTTTGCCAAAGCATAAAACACATTTCGCTTTGCGCAGAGCCAATTACGCGGAGAAACAAACTGCGTGGGCGTACTCGGGCTTCCATGAGAAGTGGTCTTGACCATCTGCTGGCTACACGGTCAAATTTATTCATGTTTTTCGCGCACTCGACAAATCTTAAATCCATTTGAGGGTGTGGATAAAGAATAGAGGATAAACTTTCACTTTCAGATTCAGATTCGATCATCATGAAATTCGTGATCTTCTTGCTTCCCGCTTTGGCCTTCGCCTGGCCCACTGGTGTCACGACATCGGAATCGCCGTCTGACGATGTTCCGGCTTGTTTAGCTGGATCGACATTCGTTCGGGACAACATTCTGTATGAGTGCCACAGCGGCGATGGATTGACTGAGAACAAGCCGATTGCCTGTGCCCCGGAGGGCACTGATAAGACGCTCGTTCAGCCTGGCGAGTTCCATGTTAGCGAGCATTTCAAGTATCAGTGCGTGCATGAGGATGATGATTTGGTGCTGAAGATCGTTAGTAAGTAATTTTTAAGCGAGTTCTTTTATTAATTCTTTAATTTTTGAGCCTAAAATTATGTTTCAACAAACTTTTTTCGACAATTTTAAATTTTGAAGCAAAATTTAATAGAGTTTAACCTTCAAATGATTTCAACACAAAAATCTACGATCTGCTTCCCTTCATCGGTTTAAAATTTCAGACTGCATCGACTACACCGGCGCTGTCGTCGACCTCGGTGGCTTCTTCACCTCTGAAGACGAAGAAGGCCAGCACCGCACCACGGAATGCCTCGGCGATGCCACCAAAGTCAAGAAGACCGTCCACCAATGGACCAAGTGCAAGCTCGCCAATGGCAAGCTCCTCACCGAAGGCAACCAACACGTCGAACCCTTGACTTCTGCCTCGGTCAACAAGCACCCGCTCCAAAAGGGTGAAATCATCTCCTGCATCCGTGAAAACAAGGTCGTCAAGACTCGCTGCACTGGCTGCGTCACCGAGCACACTTCTATCCATCTTGGCGTTGCTGGCTACGGCAAAGTCAAGGATCAGTGGGTACAGTGCCGTCGGGCTCCTGAAGGCTGCCGATTGGTCAATGTTACCGGAAACTGTAAGCATACTTCTAAATATAATAGACGAGATGATCTTAAAAGACCGTTTCAGATCTCGAATGCCAGCTCACCGGCTCCAGCGAAACCTTCGCCAGCGGAACCTACTTCAATGACAGCACCGGCATCTCGACCTATTACTGCAACCACGGCCATCCCAGCAAGCAGGGCTGCCATTTGGACGGAAAGTGGGCTCTCGTTGGAGAAGTTGTATACACCGATGGCGGCGAACCCTTGCTCTGTGACAGCTCAGCTGGCTACGCTGTCTTCAACGGTCTTCTTGGTTGCACGCTTGAAGACGGCACTGTCAAGAAGTTCCAGGAAGTCTGGCGCGAGAATGACTCCATGAAGCGATGCTCGTGGACTTACGATCACACCGGCATCAATGACAGCAAGATTGTTTCCTACGCCTGCGCTCGTGGTGATGAAGAAGTCGTGCCATTGAACAAGGTCCTCCAGACTGAGGATGGCACCTACGAAAAGTGCGCCAAGGATGCCGCTACCGGTGAATTGCACATCAGGCCTTTGACTGAGGATGAGCTTGTCGTTTACATCAAGCGAAAGGTGAGCTAAACTTTATAATGAATTGGTTAAAAGAAGCAATTTAGAACCTCCGCATCGACCTGAGCGAGTACTTTGCCCGTGGCGGTCGCGGTCGTGTCGAGAGCTTCACCGCCAAGCCCCAGGCCGCCCCCGCCAGCCTGCCTGCCCCCGCTGCCACCCCCGCACTCCTTCCTTTGCTCCCAATTGCCCCATTTGAAGTCGCTCCAGCCCCGCCGTCAGATGTCTACATCGTCCCCGAAGCCAATGATGATTTCGTCCGTCAGACCACCCGCATCCTCCAACAAGCCACCGAAGCCCCCTCCACCTGTGCCGATCTCGTTCCCTTCTGTGGCCGTTTGACCGCCTACTGCCCCAACTTTGACAAATACGACCTCATCAATGGCACCAATGAAGCTGTCGAGATCTACCAACAGGGTGCTTCTGCCAGTATCTGCGAAAACGGTAAGCCACCACCCGCCACTTCCATCTAAACAGCCTCCTTTCAGCCTTCATGACCCACCAACGCAAAATGAAGATGCTCGTCAACCTGGTCTGCCCCAAGACCTGCCACAGCTGCCTCAAATCGGACCAAGCCGATAAGCTTGTCTCCAAGCTTCAACTTGCTGCCAAATGCGCTTAATTACATCATGTCTGCACACGTATTGCGTGCATTTGAACTCATTTCAAAAATTTGAAAGTTCCCAGAAACAACTTTTTTGTATCACAATGGTCATGGACGGGGTTTACGGGAAAGGTGTCAGGGCGGAGTTTGTTGTCTTTGTTTTTGCTTGTTTTTTGTGTACATAAGTATTTAAATAAATCTGTTTTTGCCAAGAATCTATTGAAAAAGACCATGCTTTGAGTTTTGTATTTAAGGAACCCACTGATAAAAACAGCATAAGTGTCTATTACCCTTTATGGAAGTGCGCATTTGAGCCTAAAGGCACGTCGAAACATTCCAACTTTCACGCAAATGTTTTAAACGAATGTATGTAACTGTTTTTAACTACTGACTGTAGACGCCTTTTTCCATTGTAATGTAATCAACTTTAAGAATCAAAAAAACCGTTGACGCTAAAGAAAATCAAATGTTTGTTTAACATAGTTTGCAAACCACAGTTCGGTGTCATTGGCATCGGTCAAAATTCCGCTCATAGTCCATTCCAAACTTTCAACATTGACAAACAACTGCATAACTTTTCATTGCAATGTTTTTACATTACTATTAGTCAGCAAAACCTTACCCTTTCACATGCCACCGTTTTTTAAACATCCATAATTGCCGCTTTCATTAACCATGTATTCACAGAACTTCCATACTAGCCTCCTAAAACCAGACAGCTCAACAAGCTCGCGCGTGTTTGCAAATAGTATTTATTTGCGATTTTAAATTGCCCACTATTCTGTAGTTTGAATTGAAGAATTTTTCTTTCTTCTTTTTATTTTGACACTTTGAACCCATGTCAACATCGTGGTCTCGTTTTTGTTGTACTTTTACATTTACGCAAAATATTGTATAACATTTTATGTAATTCACTTTCAATGAGTCCAGTCTGACCCATAATTTTGACTTGTAGACTCATTTGTTATCTCGTAATGTGTTAGCGTAAGCACCGAAGTACGCCGTCAAAGTTCCGCATATCTCACCTAATGCCAAAAATCGTAGAACTTACAGAACATGCGATTTCGTGAGTAAAACCGTGCAGCTCCCACGTGCTATTGCTTCCATTGTAGACTATAAAAACATAAAAACCGATTTGTCAACGTGTACAAATCTGAATGAGAACACTTTCAGTACACTGTGCGCTTTTCCGGTATGTTGGATTCGTTTGAATGGACAATTCTTATTTTCGCTGTTGTTTTGACTGGGTTGAATGTTATTGGATGTGGATTGAGTGTTCGGCATTATGTTAATAACTATAAAAGTTATCATCCTAATCAATTGTAAGTCAATTTTCATGCTGAAATTGTATACAAAGTTACGGTTCGTGAAATTATAAACCCAAAAAAAACGTACTCAAAATTATGATTTTTCAAACTACAAACACAAAAATTTGTACTTTGACCGTAGACTACATGGCAAGAATTGTTTCATAATTGCCAGTTTGCAGATTTCTCCGAAGCTTTCATGTTTTCATTTGCACTCTTACTTCCGTCACAATAGCAGTTTGCGGGATAACTTTACTCGTGTTTGAGGAATCTGTTTACGGAAATATGCCGCCTTTCTTTAGGACTTTTTACAAAGTATTGGCTACTTTATTTTCGGCTTGCGCTCTTTGTGTGAGGTATGTTTTCTTGATACACTTTTGCACTTTTTGAACATTGACTTTTCAATCAAAAATCTTACTCATAATCATCATTTTCAAACATGATTTCAGATTAGCATCATTCGGCCTAACATTAGAACGCCTAATCGCAACTTTTCTATCCTCATCTTATGAAAAACGCTGCGCAAATGCGTGTATCGGGTGTTTTGTCGCTATTGGTGAACTTTGCCTTTGTGGAGTCTTCAGCTTTTTCTATCATATGAATATTTGGGGTTTCATGACCCATTTGAGTATTGTTACTTTTTTGGATGCTCTTAATGTTGTGGTGAGTTTTTTTACTAACCTGATGGCGATCTGCTTAATGTAAGAATTTCAGGGTCTATTATTGCTGATAAAACAAAACAAATCCCTCCGAAAAATAAACACTCTATCCGACATAGTCCTCTCCCAGCGCTATCAAATCACAGAAAACCTCAAAACACTCTTCGAGCTACAACCCATGCTGCTTTCGCAATCCTTATTCCTCGTCCTTGGCACGAGTTCGGGTTTCATTTGCTCAAGCCTACACACCTCACGTTTCTACGTCGATTGGTCGTTTTATGTGGTAAGTCAAATCAAACATCACCTTCATTGGGTCTACATGGTTCAATTGCAGTTAATGAATTTGTCTGTGCTTGTTCTTTTCACCGCTGCCTACATTCAACGAAAAATGAAAGCTGCAAATTGGAAGCGAAAAGTCAATGATCAATCCGGGGTAGTTGTAAACGCCTTAGGCCAAGTAATGGAGGCCCAGCAAACACATAACGAGTATTTTAACAACCTCAAGGATCAATGGAATTAGTTTTGTGCCGTATTTATGCTCAATGTGCAAATGGTTTTATAAAAAGTTGTTATGCAAAGTATTTTTCACACGTTAAGTATGCCATATGTTCGGTGACGTAGAGGAAACCCGGAAAAGGTGGCATTTTTGGGATTTTCATAGAGAAAGTTTACAAAAAAGTTTTGTGAATCACAAAAGACAGTTTATTTACAAGTTTTGGTTCACATGATGTCAACAATTAACCCCATTGTTGTTTCAGCTTCTCGAAATAGTCAGAATCCGTCTGGTTCGGCGCTAGTACCTGTCCGAGGGCGTTTACAATGACAGCCTCGGAATTTTTTACCTTCTTGGCAGCAAGGCGTTCCATAATGGGTTCACGGAGCAAAGTAATGGCAAAAAGTACTGTCACTGATAAGTTCATCAACTGAAATCTCCAAACTTTGCATAATTTTTGCCAAAATCAATAAACTTACCCCATAATAAACCCAATCAACATAAAACTTTCCTAACAATATACACGGAAATACAACCAACATGGCTATTAACATAATCACGGACTGTGAAATAAGCATTGGTTGTAGCTCAAAGAGTATTCGAAGGTTTTCAGTAATTTGGTACCTCTCTGATAAAATGATTTCACTTTGTGAATTTAATTTTTTAAGTGCTTTGTTTTTTCGTATTAACAAAACAATGGCCTAAAATTACGTGTAAAATTTAAGAAAATGCACGCAGGTATTTTTGTCACGACATACCAAAATGTTGAGACAGTCTGCTGACGTAAGTATACTCATATGAACGTAGAATGAGTAGACTTTTACGTGATAACAAATACTAAAACCAATGCCCATAGTGAGGGATGCGAAAGCAATTAGACTTCCAATAAAAGGTCTTTTGAATTTCTTTTCATAAGTAGCAACAAAGCATGTTGCGATCAGTCTTTCCATTGTCACTCCCAGCGTTACAAATCTGAAAAATAATTTTTTAAGTCAAATTCAATTTAACACATGCAAATTTTACCGAATTCCAATAGCACAAGCGGTGAAAATTATCGCAAATACCCGATACATGTAGTAAGACCATGATTCCAAGTTGAGCAATATTGGTATGTTGTGGTTCAGCAAAATTGAGCCGCATACTGTTATTGAAATAGACATAAATAAGCAAATGAACAAATGGATAAATCGAAGAATACTAAAACGTTGGTTTTCATTACTTTTGACTTTAAATTAAAAAAAAGAGCGTTACATTTGATTACGGTGATACCTTCGACGATTTTGAAACAACTTATAAAAAACACACAAAAATCCCAAACAGTTTGTGGCAGAATACACGATGGCAGCAATTATTATTATAAACTCGATTTGCGTTAACATTGTCACTGCTTAGAAAATGATAACAGTAGCGCCACAGACAATGAATAACATAATAGTGATAATGATGACAGCAGACTTGATGATGATGACAGCGGACAAATACTTTGACAAATAACCAAAAATAGCGTCTTCTTAATTACAGCATCTCATTATAACGCTGCTTGACAAACTTTAACCCTGTAGACTTTCATTTTGTGTGTAATGATACACAGTGTTACCATGCATATAAAGCAAGTCAAGACTTCATAAATACAACTTATTTATAATAATGTTAACCATTTACGCCTGCAAAACGTATTAGTATTATAGTATATTTATTACATTGCGTCTGTAACAGGAACATAATTTATAAGTGTTCTGGTTTTTGGGTGCGTTTTTGAACGTGCAATCAATGTAATTCGCGGTTTAACATGGTTTAAATGATTCACAATCTCACGTCAACTTCATTATTTCATATTGCATTGAACTCTTTGTTTTAGCTTTCTTTTATTAGCATACGTCAAAAGGGACGCACATGCGACAATAGATAAAATAGCAGAAAAAGTGAGGTCGTTACACTAATATTTTATGTTATTTCGCCCCCTAATTCGCGCTATAACAAACTAAAGAACAAGAAAGACATGGTTTAAGTTAAGGAAAGCACAACAAGTTTTCTTCGCCAAAATAACATTTGGCAAGCACTTCTGTTCCATAGTTCATGTACTACCTGCAGTAAACAATACGGTTGTTCGATAAAATAATAATGGCAAATAAATCATTTCCTGGTTTTAATGTGGCATTTTTAAACTTCGAGGTAGGTAAAAACTGATAAATGCACGTTTAGAAAACAAGAATTGTTATTTCCATTGCCCCCGCAGATTATTAAAATACTCGTTTGGCGATTGTTGAGCTTCCAATAGCTTTCCAAAGACGTTTCGGACTCCTCCATTATTTGCAACTTGGCGGCGGATGTATTTTGATCGTAGCGGTCGCAGTGTTAGAGCCACTGTGAATAGGACTGTTACTGAGAAGTTCATCATCTACAAATTGTCGGCATTGATAAAACCAGTCTGCGTTGTAATACGACATACCGTGTAAAACACCCAATCAACAAAGAACCGTGTTTTCAAATATTCGGTCGTCAACAGTCCTGAGCTCGATGCCAAAACCATGATAACAGACTGTATGATCAACATTGGTCTAAGATCGTAAAGAGTTTTCAAGTTTTCAGTAAGTTGGTAACGCTCTGATAGAATGATGTCGCTTCGAGTATTCAGCCGGCGGAGTTGTTTGTTCTTTTGGGTTAATAAAATGAGACCCTGAAATCAAAATTTTACGGTCAAATATATCACATTTCAAGAACTTACCAGGACATTAGTAACATCAAAACAGGTATTGACAGTGACATGAGTCCAGAATCCATAAACTTTCGTGTGATACAAAAGACTAACAATAATACCCGAGCTGAATGAGCAGATCATGACCATACAGCCTATCCATATTCTTCTGTGTTTGGTTTCATAAGTTGAAGCCAAAAATGTGGCAAACAACCTTTCGACTATCAGTCCTATCGATGCGCATCTAAAAGTATGATTTGATCAGTCTTGTTTTGTCGCCATGGAAATGACGAACCTCATCAAAATAGTCCCCGCAGTCACACCCAATCCAAAACACTTGTACATCCAATAGAACTTGTCCTGAAGCGCTGTGTACACAGATTCATTGCTTATAAGCAAAACTGATGCATTCATTGCGACAATACATGATGTAAATGTACAGACAAAAATATGGAAGAACCGAAGCGCACTAAAAATTATTATTTTCAATTTTGTCTAGACAATTTTAAAACAAACACATACATGTAATTGGGATGATTACGTTTCCTTCTTAATGCTAGTTGCCTCACGATCAATAAAAAGAGAAAAATGTTTGTAACCGTCAAACAGCAAGTAAAAATAAGCAAAATCAATTCAGAAAGCTCTAACATTGCCTAAAATAACAAAGATACAACTTTAAAATCAGCGAAAACAAAGTATTTCGGAACACGATGGAAATTCGAGACACAAAAACTACCGAAAAACAAGAAAAGATATGCATTTCAAAGTTTACTTGCATGAAGTTAGTGAGCGCAACCTTCAAACGCTTTTTAAAGTGGGTCTAAAGTTCGTCAACAAGAGGAACCATTGTTGCTGCGGAAAAAACGTAAGACCAACAACGTCATGACAAAAGTAACATCAGACCCCCTTGAAGCGTTGATTTTCAATTTCAATTTCACTTGAAATAACAAAAAGTGTCAACTGACGTGACCACCACGAGACAACAACTGGCCCATGGTTTTTGCTGTGAAAACGGAACCATTATTTGATGCCGTCTACGAATGTAACTAGGATTCTTGGGCTTATGGGGCCGTCTGTCCTCTGGCTCTTGGATTAATGAGTGCAGACTGGTGTTGCAGGACTATTATTTCGCACAATGAGAGACATTTCATCTAGTTTTGTGACGTTGTCAATGAAAAATGGGCATTTTTGAGTTAGATGGAGTATCCAGACGGAAATGAGAAAAGTTCAATAACATCAACCCCATAAAAATACATACCCTGAGGCGGACTATTAACAGAGAACTGACAATTGAAAAACAAAGTTCTAAAAAAGAAAACGCCCTTGCGGTACAATATTACAGGTACGGTGGAAAAGGAAGTAAAAGCAACAATGGGAAATGTTTCATCGCTTTCTTGGACTCTATAGGGCTTATGAACTGCACACGTACACGGCAAAACTACAATTTTTTTAAACATCGGTCTAAATACTTTGAGTAATGTGTTTTTGAACGAATATCGTTACAGTTTGACTATCTTCGTGAGAATAATATTTTTTTCCAGATAAACCAAAACTTGTATAATCTTCAAAACAGCGTGAAGCATTACGTGACAAAATTTTGCTAGCCTGGACTTTGATTTTAAATGGATGTATCGCATGCAATCCCTTGCGAATACGTTTAAATCAACACCATAAAAATGGCACTTGGCACCATGCCACGTGTTGACCAACGCCAAAAACCCTGTCAACAACTCAAAAAACAATAAACTAAAGAGGGTGTGAAATAAATTTGATTGAGTTGGCATACTCAAAGGGATATGTTAATTGCCCAACGACGTGCATTTGAAACACTTTACTTAACAAAATATATTTAAACTGCCAAATTGCACCTGGCTAACGACGTTCGAACTTAAATAGTTATGAATTTTGTAAATAACAAGTTCACTTTAATGAACGTTTTGCAGACACACTTGAAACAAGTCTAAAGTTCAAGAAAAGGAAGCCAAAACGGAAAACCAATAGGGCCATTGCACGGCTGCATCCTGCCTGGCAGACAAAAGTATTCGTTTTCATTTTCATTTCCGAGGGACAAAAAAACATTGTTAACCAGCCTTCCATTTTTTGAAAATAAGACAATGTGAAAACGACCGTTCCAGAAGCAGCTTAAAAGTGTAAGCATAGGGATTATGGTCAAAAATATATAAAAAAGGAATAACAATGGGTTTACTTTATTTTAACTTTGACGCTTCAAAAGACGTAAAGCGGTCAGCAAAAAATGACTTTTGTTTGCCGTTGAATGAAAAAAAATTAAATCCAGGCGGCGCCCCATTCAGCTAATGACATCGCAGAAAGCACAGTCATTAAAGAAGCAGGACTGTCAGTCGGCAATTTTGCATTGTCGCAAAAAAAGGTATTTATTTTTTCTTTTATGTTACAAAAATATTGTAACATAAATGAGACTGAAGACTGTCTATAAATACGGCAGAACTGTCATGTAAAAACCGGCAAATTTAAAATAAAATCTTAAGGTTTTTCAAATGTTGTAAAGAAGCTACAAGACAAATTGTCATCAAAGAACCAGTACGAAGACACAAGTTCAACGAAACGTTTTTAAATTTTGTGATGCACATCGTTGAACCCTAGAAAGAAACCACGAGAAAGTCCAAATAACGCCCACAAATGGTTTGTTGCACCATTTACATAAGTTTACCTACACAGAACATACATAGATATTTATAAGTGGAACGATGATACACTTCCGCTGACAAAAACTCAAATTGTAGAGAGAACCGACGCATTTGGGCCTAATGGTGCCAGCGTAGCTTCAATTAACAAAAAAATTTCATTTTACTTTGGTGTAATAAACATGAATGGCTACTACCGCTAAATGAGATGAATTCTACGAACCGCGGCAAAGGAGCAGAAATAATATTGTTATAACAGTAAAGTCGACCGGTTATCGTTGAACTAATCGGCCTAGCATCTCATTTCTGGTCTTCTAAACGAATAATAGTAACATCTGGTCTATTCAACAGATCAAAGTTGTGATAATCCCCTGGGACAATGGACGACGCAAACACACTTGACGGTGCCTTGCTACTATTCAATGGCATGTAGAGCGTCAGAAGTGACGAAAACGGTGACCTATTAGATAATCAAATTTCTACAAATGTGGAACGCTTGTTGCAGATAATAAGAATGTTAAACGTTTGGGTCCGTAAGTTTATCGCACAAACGACAACCATTTTTATGGTTAACTACTGAAAAATAGGCAACTGCTTGTTATTGGTTGTACTTTTAAGCTACACGAAGTTACTGTAAGGTTATGTAAACAAAAATGAAAAGAATTTATCGTGTATACATAAATTAAGGTTTACTTCATCCGTTTAAATAGCGGATACATCATTCCACATTGCCAAATGCACCGAAAACGTGAGCGTAGGCATAGACTGTGAATAAGATATAAAGACCCGTTCAACCGTAAAAAAGTGTGTTATGATATTTGACAGAAAGCTAAAAATATGTTAGTTTAACCGTGAAAAGCATAAAGATTGCTTTGATTTAATTGAAGGGGTCTATCGGCGGCGATGAAAAACCACCTACGTGCGCAACGTGTGCAACGGTGGCCAAGAAACATGAAAAGAGGGATTATTACATAGACATTATAACACACTTTTAGCATACTGAGATGTCTCAATTATGTTACAAGTAAAACGTGTTTTATCTCATCTTAAAAATATTAACTAAACACATCTTTCAACCACTTCCTCAAAGAAAGTGTTTTCTGACGTGGTAGACACAAAAATAGTACCATTATGAATAACTAATATCTTGAGCGGGTTACACACTGTAGATTGATGTCTAAGCAGGGACGAAGAACGTCTGAAGATTTTTGATTTTTTGAACCATAAAAATTATGTATCGTCATGTCTATTTTTTGTTATCAAATTCCAGTTTTACTTATTGCGCAAGATAAACGTTTACATGTAAACTAATAATTTACAATTATCGCAGACAAAGAATTGCTTGACATTTATCGTTGCGTATATGACCGACCGCCATTATTGTAATTGTTTTCCTTCATATCGAGTCGAAACACGTGCCGAAACACAGCTGACCGCAAGCGTTTGTGGAAAAAGAGATACACAAAACCACCACATCCATTACAAAGTTGAAAACTCAATTGCATGCACACAATAAGCCATTTTGGTGTTGTGAAAAACTGCATGTAAACTTGTAGGATGGCCGTGGCACCGCTCAGTAGACATAGGATCGAACTTTGAATAAGCGTCAATCGCTGATATCTGGTCATGTGAAGTTCGCGATCGCCTTTGAATACTTTTGTTTTGATGAAAATTCCGATGGTTATAATGCAAAAGGAGAGCGAAAAGACGGTGAAAACAGCAATGTTGTTGACTGTGTGTGCTGTGTGGGTGTACTGTAAGTGAAAAAGTTGTAAAAAGATGTCTGATAAGTTTTGATTGTTACCTTATCAGCCAAAACGTGATCCATAATGTCGCCATCCATCCCGGCAAAGGGGTTGAAAACATGCGCATACGCATTTGAAGTGAAAAGAAGCGGCTTGCTCAACCAAAAGAAAAGCAAGCCGTAAACAACTGCAACACCTATCCAAAACCATGTTCGACTACCCTTGAAAAGTGCAAAGGTTGCTTTCAAAGACAGAACTTCCAGCCCACGGTTGAAAGCTAAAAGGGCGCAGAGGGCGCATGACGTTGCCCAGCAGCCTGAAACACAACTTGCCTAAACTTGAAAACCTCTACAGTATCTCACCAATGACAACACACCCCATAACATAGTTAAACTTTGGATGAGTACAAAACACAGCTCCAATAATCGAGAAATATCCAGCCACAACGCCAACCCCTACCAATCCGATGCAGTTCGAAACTCCCAAAACAAACATAATTTTGTTGCAGGCAGCTTTTCGGAACTCCCATCGCAATAATACAGGCAGAAATGGCAGATAGATAAGCTCGAAAAACACGCCGAGAAAGAGGTAAACTCCACCAATTGTAAGGTTTGGATGGCCTTTGGCATACCAGCCGATGGTGTTGTATCGGCGACAGGAATAAAGTTGATTCCAGGTGTTGTTGTTGAAAAGAAGAATATCCATAATTAGTTCTAAGATAATTTGTCAAAACGTAAGTAAAATATACATTTAACGGTGAAACAAGCAGAACGAAAGTGGCAAAAATGAATAAATTAGCAAACGCTGGAAGCAATGTCTATTCAGAGAATTGAAAATCCGAAGGGTGATGGCAGATTAACAGATTTACATTCAATTTGAATACGAAGATTTAAAATTTTGACAAGCGAAGACAAAAGACGCATGATTCAATGAATAGTCTATGGAAAGAGATTACTGAATGGTTGAAGGTTACGTCGAAGTCGTATGTCTTATATGAGCCACGCTATCATTTTTTGTTTTTCGAACTAATTTTAACGATTTACATAACTTTATGAAACAAATAAAACAAAAGTAACAAACAAAAAAAGTAAAACAACACAAATAAACAAACCAACAACAGGTCAAGTAAACGTTGGAATGGCTACTACAAAGCGTCGTTTTTGAAACCGCGACATCTGAGAATTTGATGGATAGTAATGCGAGAGAGGTCGAAGATGATGTCCAACTTTTAAACCCAGGTCAACTGACTGTCCTCGACATTCTAGCGGTTGCAATAAAAACTCAAACTAGACGCCAAGGAGATTTAGAAATTTGATACGCTGTTAAAATATCTGTTTAAGCGGAAATGCGAGTTGTTAATATTTTTTACGGTCTTGCATCGCTCTTTAAAACGGACCTACATAAAATGGAACTACAACAGACAGTAATCAAGAAAATTCAAAATTGACAAAGTCACCCAAATCAGATCACAGAAATTTTCCCATCAGCAAACGATCAGAACCAAGGGTTATAATACGCCAAAAACACCGACATCTAAAACACACAATTAAAAAAAAACAGAAGAAGCATCACAACATAAGCTTTAAGAGGACTGACCGCCCACACACACGTAACAACCCTAGACAATAACGGAACGACGCACAAACTGTTGTGGGAATGAGCTTGATGGAATGCATAAATAGCCTTGTAGCATCCTCCATTGGCATAAACGCGCAGTATTTTCTCTGCTGATTTACCTGTTTTTCGTTTTTGTTTATCGTTTGCGTTTCTCTTTCTATTTCATCACTAATATTTATATATTTTTAGCAGTTCTCAACTTTATTTCCAACAAAAACTAAAACAACATGTCCTCCGTAAGTTACAACTTCTGTTGATCCATTTCAACATAACTGAATTATTATTTTTTAGAACAGCAACGTCATTACCGATGAGATTGCCTTTACGATTGGCGGATGTTGTAGCAATGGGCAGAAGGTTTCTACCCCGAAGCGATGCATTAAAGAGATTCAGAGCTTGGAGTGGTGGGTCGAGTATTACCCGGCCGGCTACGACCAAGACAGCGTTGGCTGCCTGTCCTGTGAACTGATGTTTTCGGGCCCGGTCAACGTCAAGTACAATGTCTATTTCGAAGACATTGACTTCTACCACCGTAAGTCAAGCAAGATTCATTGTATGGACGGTATAACGGAATTCACGCTTTTAGATGAAGACAAACTTACCGCTGATCACTTCTCGATGCAGCAACCGTCATTTGCGGGCAGAGTTCCTGACTTTGATTGGGTCTGCAGATTGAACTCAGACGTCACCCGTTACAGAGTGCAATTTTTAAAAATGGTGGTCAACGTCGAGTTTGAACTGCCCTCCATTTCCACGCTTCCGGCATTGTCTTACAGTGAGCAGTGTCTTTTGGAAGGGCCGAAAGTCGTGCTCGCTGTTGATGGTGGCGATGTTGAGATTAGCAAGACGTTGCTGACGCATGTTTCGCCGGTGTTCGACGCCATGTTTATGCATGACACCAAAGAGGCGCGGTCTAATCGCGTCGAAATTACCGATTTCGACTTGCCAGCAGTCAAAGCATTTGTAGACTACTGTAACGGCAAAACGTTGGATTCGGTTTCATCTGACGTTTTAATGGATGTAATGCGGTTTGCCGATAAGTATATCATTGAAGATCTTTCGGTTGGTTTTTGCTTTCATATACTTTAATGATTTGTGTTATAACTTTTTTTTTAGGATCAAATGCAATCCTATTTTGTTGGCCAGCTGTCCAATGAAAATATTTTTGCTCTCGCCCAATACGCCGATACATACGAGCGTGCGAAACTGATGGCTGCTTGTCTTCGGTATCACAATGCCAATAGAAACAAAATGCGGCCAAAAACGCCAGAAGAAACAAAAATTTTCATGATGTTATTAAATTATCCGTATAGAGGTAGAAAGAACCGTAAATAAAGTAACAAACGAAAAAAGTAAAACAACACAAATAATGAAACAAGCAACAGGTCATTGAAACGCTAGAATGGCAATTTCGTCGGTACATCATCACTACAACGCGTCGTTTTTGAAACCGCGACATCCGAGAACAGTATCTGATAGATAGCGTCGGCGACACCCGTTTTTTGCCGCATGAGTGCAAAACCTGAGTTTTTCCATCAAGTCTGCAACATTGCATAAAAACAACATTGGCAAGTGATAATGTTTGACTTACGCTGGATTCTGAACACTCTGTTCGGCGGATTGTAGTCGTTGTAGACGTGTTGCAGGAACGTCATAGCCAAGAAGTTCATCGCACTTGGCATTGTTACGACAAATTCAGCGCAACAGCTTCGGGTTGAGGTTGCGGGCCGCGTCTTCCATCATCTTCACTGCCATGTCGTACTTCGGGCTGTCATCTGGGTTAGGCAAACAGGAGACCAGGTGAAGTCGGCTGGACGGAAGGACATATAGCGATGATGGCGGGGGAAGTGGCGGCAGCTAAGGTTTCCGCACATTTTTCGGGATGGTTCCGGCTTCTGAGCGTACTTCTTCTTTTTGCATCGATTGGCGCAGTAGCCCATGAATGCGAGGAAGCTGACTACTATGACGCTGTAAATGTCAACCTCAGACTCGAAAATTGATTGAAAGAGTCCAACTCACAGTGTAACCGCTGCGCCGCAGCCAATCAACACCCAATCGATACCACCTCCAGCTTCGGACGTCGCTTGTGTCTTCAACTTCATCGCCGTTTTCTTTTTCGGAGTCCGGTTTTGCCAAGGCTTCAATCTGTAAAACTGTGGTGTTAACAAAAATGGCAAAGTCTAACTTAAACATACCTGGTCAGACCCGTTTTATGTAGGTCTAAGACGACGAAGTTGACTGTCTTAAATGAGCACAATCCGCTAAAAGCGAAGAGTAAAGAGATCAGTAGCGGTAAAAGGGGCAGCTGGAGTCGTCTTATGCGGCAGTCACGAATGCATTTTGGTTTCAAAAACACATCATTTCCACTGAAAAAGGCAGGTAAGACGGTTGTTGCTTCAATTCGCCGTCAAACTCACTTTTTATTAGAAGTCGAAGACCTAGCACAATGCAACCGGGTAGATTCATAGCAAAACGACACCGTAACATTCAGCTTATCACCACAGACCATGCTCCTTGCTCGCGCGAGTTTGACGCAAAAATTGTTTTCTCTGGCAGTTCCGGTTTCATTGATCGGTTGAAACATGACGACAAATACGACAAAGAGGGCGAAAAGCATGTTGACAGACATAAACATGGACGACAGCGACCTGACAACAATCGATTGGTTCGATGCAGTGACGGAATTTGACTGTTTTTCAATTGCAGTTGAAAGATTACGCAAATTATCTTTCACTGTATAATTGTCGCCACAGGCGAGTTGTCCATGGTCACGACACCATGCACGTCTATTCTAATCTGCTGAATTAGCATAACTTTAACCTTTGGCGTCTCAATCCGCCAGTCTCTCCATTCATTATTCATTTATCTCGTTCCATAAGCACCGTTGTTGGCCCCTTTGACCCCCATGTATCCTTATACGTGACCGTTGCGTGTCGTCATTGTAGCGCGTTTATGTTTATGTATTTGGTTTAATTACCCACGTTTGAGGAACCGAATAAAGACCAACTCCTACTTGGGCGTCCCATTGATCCCCTGTGGGAACACTTGGTGCATCGCGGCCGATTCAACCTTCCGATCGCCCGACTTCCGACCATTCGACCGACCACCGAACCCCGATTCACTCGCAACCCGATCCCGGCACGGCGTTTCCGGTTTCGGCAAAGGGCCAAGGCAGTTTGAAAAGTTGGTTTTCATGTTAAGACTGTTTACAACTTTTTTTCTGCGCCCAAATTTTTGGAAAATTACTGTTTTCCCGTTTTGGCATTGAGGCGGTTTTCGTTCCCCTGTTTGGCCTCCCGTTTTGAGCTTGGTTCCGGTTTACTGACCCACCATTTGCCAAATTACTGGCGCTCAGTTTTTTGTTTTACATTCAAAAGCAGTTACTGCTTCTTTTGTATGTACTCGGATAGTTGCATTTTGGTTAGCAACTAATCCTTTTCCATATCTGGACACAATCCGAATTCGATTGTTGACCACATTGCCACAATTACAGTTATTGGTTCTGCTGTATATTGGTCTTTTTTTGAATCGATATTGCTTATCGATCAGTCTTTCCATCGATAGGTCCTTTCGATCTCTTTCGATAGTTCGATTTTACTATGTCTTCTTCGGCTCAGAAGCTAAGCGGATGGCGATTGTCGACGAGCAATGCCCTCCCAAAGTTGCAGGCGAAAGCCATCGAAGCGCAGGCAGGTCTTGTGTCTCCAGCTGAGGCTGCACTTTTAATTGCTTCTGTTGAGTGTATTTATCAGAAACTTTCTGATATCGCATCAGGCGAACAGTTTCGGATTTTTAGCTTGCCCGCTGCCGAGCAAGCCCATGCATTCCAGCATTGGGGTGTCTTGATGCAAGAACCGCTCAAAACGAAAGCACTTTTGAGGGTTATAGAAAGCTCACTGCGAGCAGTAGTAGCACAAGCTGATACGAGTCAGGATCAGCATAATCCTCAGGCTGATCTAATCAGTGTCCAACTGAATGCGCCGCATCCCAGACCACCTAGCCATGTATCAACTGCTATCTCTTACCACACCGTTCTGGACTTTGCCCAGCCCAGCGATGCGAACCAGTTTAGTCCGCCTTACGAAGACTACAGCATAGACAATCCACAGGTTGGACAAGTTGATCATCGCGCTCAGGATACCGTGAAGACTCCTCCTTCGATTCCAGCATGGAACAACCCCAATACGGTACCACCACCACCGGGTTTTCCGCCAATGGCGTTTGCACATAGTTATGTAGGGCAAAATGGTTACCTGCCAAACTTCTCTCCTATGATGCTTGCGAATAGTCAAATTGCTCCACCACAAGTGCCAACGCGCGATTACGCCAACATAATGGCACCACCCCCAGGCTTCCATCCTATGAGCTTTACCCAAAGCCAACTCGGACATAACATGCCCCAGCACGTTGGCAATAGGACTGTAAATCAGGCTTCCTTTGATCAAGTAGATGTTACGCAGCAGCAGCATCATACTTTGTCTGATAGGGTTCTGCATCAGAATGATCTAGCAAGAACTGTTCCGCGACTCGAACAGACCAAACTGGAAAGCAAACTTCCACGGATCGAACTTCCTAAATTCGACGGAAGAAAGGATAAGTTCCCCGAATTCATACAAGCCTTTAAGGATAGGATTGATAGTCGTAAGGACATCACCAACCTTGACAAGCTGTACTGTCTTGTCCAATACCTGTCAGGAGAAGCGAAAGCTGCCATCGAAGGATACGCGATGATAGAAGACAACTATGATAAGTGTCTCTCATTGCTTCAACGCGAATTCGGTTGCGACAGTGATATCGCGTACCAGATTAGGGCATCGTTAGATAGCATACCGCCTCCTCGCGATAGTATTCAGTGTTTGACGGATTTTGTCAACAAGGTATGCGCCCAGTTTCGTCGCCTTGAAGGTATGAGTGTCTCTTGTGATGAGCACTACATTGTCCGTCGCATTGTCGACAAACTGCCCCTGTCATGGCGAGAAAAGTGGAGCACAGAGTCGAAGTACGGTTTGACGGCGTCTTTCAAAGACTTTCAACCGTTTCTACGGAATAGACTTCAAGAAGTACGTCGAAACAATCTGACGGAGATGACTTCAGTTAGTTCGTCCAGGTCCAGTAAGAAGTCCTTCCAACCTTCCTCGCCATCTAAACAGAAATCTTCGAATCCCGAGAGTTATTCCGCCGATAGGAATCGAGATTCAAACGCATCTTCCTGCGTCTTTTGTAACCAGTCTGGACATTGGCCTACGCGATATCCCACTGTTGTTTCACGTGATGAAAGGCTTCAGGCATTAGGACCGAGGTGTCGCAACTGCTTTGAAGAAGGCCACTGGACGAGGCAGTGTCCATCCAGTAGAAGCTGCCTTAAGTGCGATGGCCGCCATCACATTGCTATTTGCCCCGCTTCATCTAGCAATCATAGCCTCATTGCTGCTTCTCATACTCACGGACTTACGGCAGCCACTAAGCCGATAGAGAACGGTATTCGTGCGTTGCTTACGACTACTGTCAAAGCAAAGGCCAAGTCAAACAACGCGTTTACTGACGCTGTTGTCGTTTTTGACACAGGAGCCACCAGATCATACGTCACTGCCAGTTTTGCCAGTCGTATGAATTTGAAAACTGTTGCTACAGTACCCCTTTTGATTCATGGATTCGCAGGTAGTGTTCACGCAGAACAATCCCGCCTTGTCTCCTTTGAAATCCAGACAAGTAATGGTCTCAAAGAGATAGTCGCTAACACTATCAAGACCATCGCTGACGGTCCAGTTGAAGTGCCAGGCACTGACTCTGTTGCCTCCCAGAATATAGACATTTTGTTCGGCTTAGACTATGTCTTTGATCTCATTTCCGTCCCTACCATCGTGGCAAATGGTGAGACGCGTATCCAGACTAGTATTGGCAACGTTTTGTTGTTGACCAACAAGAACATTCCAACATCCAATCATTCCCTCTTTGCCTTTGACGGCATGTTGAATGACATGGATTATAGGTCTACATCTAGCTCACCCTCGTACTCAAAGGCGAAGCCACGAGTCAGGAAGAAGAAGATCCGCAGAGGAGAACGGGACAAGATCAGCCAGATCGAATCCAGTTTCTGCGACTCTCCTAAAAACACTGTCCCTTTTCGTGACAAAAATGTGCCAAGATCCCCAGAACCAATAGCCACTGTTTTTGATGAACGCATTACAGTTCATTCAGTACCCGATTCCCCAAAGGACACCGTATCATTTGAAATTCCAAATTTGGACATTGATCGGTCCAATCTTTTCGACTTTTTCGGCTCTCCCACATACAAGAAAGCCACCTCAACAGTCAACACGGGTGACTTTTCGGCCAAAACATGGCTTTTCAAAATTAAGCGCAACTCTTCTATCGTTGTAAATGGCGAACGTGAAGATCTTCGCTTTCTTACTTTGTCTGTGTTGCTTCCGGATGAGCAAACTCGGCACTCCTCTATGCTGAAGTCGGCAGACAATGTGACCTATAGTGCTGGTTACTGCCAAGCACGGGGCAATAAGCCGAGTGTACCACCGGATCCGACGAACCTCACTCCGGCACCACCGCTTCACGCCCACGTTCACGCCTTCACGACCGCCGATCACGATTGCACCACGACCCAAACCCAGACCAAAGAAACCCACCGAGAAGAAACCTCACACTTTCACTCTGTTTCTAATTTGTCTGTTTGCGCACAAACTACTGCGTTTCGGTCACCCTTTACATTGTTACGTTATGTTGTCTTTCCCCCAACCCTGCACGCCCCCATCTCATCTGCACTTGTCTGGTGTTCGCTGACTGCGGCATCGCGTTCTGATGGTGGCAGCTACCCAAAGCTCACAGGCATCACAACACCACGTCTCCTGATCGACCGGCACCGATCATACGACGACAACTACCGTAACCTGTTCCGTCCAGATGAAAGAAAGGACTTTACAACAAATGCAGTTCGTACTACTGCCACCGACGCTGACAACGTCTCAGAAACCCCGTCTACGCCGCCTGCCCTGCGCGCCGGGAAGGTCTCGCCGTCTCGCAGATTCGTCGAGAATTGCTTCAACCCTTCAAGTCATGATGCTGTTCACGATCCAGCGCTGATCTCAAATTAAGACTTCAAGACGTGCCCCGCTGACTTCCAACAACCATTCAACCGGCGATGCTTGCCCCTGGGCCCCGGGAATGTCGCCACAGGCGAGTTGTCCATGGTCACGACACCACGCACGTCTATTCTAATCTGCTAAATTAGCATAACTTTAACCTTTGGCGTCTCAATCCGCCAGTCTCTACATTCATTACTCATTTATCTCGTTCCATAAGCACCATTGTTGGCCCCTTTGACCTCTATGTATCCTTATATGTGACCGTTGCGTGTCGTCATTGTAGCGCGTTTATGTTTATGTATTTGGTTCGTCTCCTGATCGACCGGCACCGATCATACGACGACAACTACCGTAACCTCTTCCGTCCTGATGAAAGAATGGTCAATACGACCAATGCAGTTCGTACTACTGCCACCGACGCTGACAACGTCTCAGAAACCCCGTCTAAGCCGCGCGCCCTGCGCCCCGGGAAGGTCTCGCCGTCTCGCAGATTCGTCGAGAGTTGCTTCAATCTTTCAAGTCATGATGCTGTCCACGATCCAGCGCTGATCTCAAATGAAGACTTCAAGACGTGTACCGCTGACTTCCAACATCCATTCAACCGGCGATGCTTGCCCCTAGGCCCCGGGAATGTCGCCACAGGCGAGTTGTCCATGGTCACGACACCATGCACGTCTATTCTAATCTGCTGAATTAGCATAACTTTAACCTTTGGCGTCTCAATCCGCCAGTCTCTCCATTCATTATTCATTTATCTCGTTCCATAAGCACCGTTGTTGGCCCCTTTGACCCCCATGTATCCTTATACGTGACCGTTGCGTGTCGTCATTGTAGCGCGTTTATGTTTATGTATTTGGTTTAATTACCCAAGTTTGAGGAACCGAATAAAGACCAACTCCTACTTGGGCGTCCCATTGATCCCCTGTGGGAACAATAATGATTTTTTCCCGTATGCAAAATTCGTTTGATTTTCTGCATAAACAAAATTTATTATTCAATGTTCTCAAACCAACAAAAATACAGCCCCTTTCGCTTCCTGACCGCCTTTCTTTTGCCTCTGTCTCACAAACTAACCATCCCCTTCTCTTTGATCAAAGTTCATTCGCGCCACGTCCAAATCCAGCCACTTACAAGGGACCGGCACGAGCTCCCGGAAGCAAATCCGATCGAGACCTATGCCATTCGAAAGAGCATCAAATTCTAAGGTCAAAGCCGTCGTCTATATCTGCAATGGAATTTTTTTGAGAGTGCTGTGATTTTATAAAGTCGTTTTCAGCTTGATTTTGAAGGTTCATATCTCAGCTCAGAAACATGTACCGGCGCTGTACTCAATAGGGCTTGTAGATGTGCCCGAGGGCTATCTCCAAAATTTTTTTCAGATTGATATGCCATGGCATTTATGAGTTATGATCCTTCAAACTATGGTAATTTTCCGACGCCCATTACTCGAAAATGCCACGGCATTTTAATCTGAAAAAAATTTTGGAGACAGCCCTAGGGCACATCTATAAGCCCTATTGAGTACACCGCCGGTACTCGTTTCTGAGCTGAGATATGAACCTTCAAAATCAAGCTGAAAACGACTTTATAAAATCACGGCACTTTCAAAAAAATTCCATTGCAGATATAGACGACGGCTTTGACCTTAGAATTTGATGCTCTTTCGAATGGCATAGGTCTCGATCGGATTTGCTTCCGGGAGCTCGTGCCGGTCCCTTGTTAGATCATCTTTACGGTTGTCGTCGCCGATGTTTGCGATCCCAAGACTTCCGTGCTGATCGTTTTCAGGCGTTCCTTTCCATCCGTGTGGGACACTTGCGTCTCATCCGTCAGACGCTCTTCGACCGTGGTATCATCTTTGAAGCGTTGATTGATCTGTTCCAGCGGCGTGCTGTACGTTTTGTCGTTGGCAGATTCGTTGAAGGCTTTTTCATCCTTTTTCTTCATGTCGGCCAGCAGACACAACGGGTATGGCAGGGAGTACAGCTTCATTGCGGGGAAGCTGTCGTGGACCTTCTTGAAGTGACGTCTCATGTGGGCATAGGCACTTCGCCGGATCTGGTCCTTGAGGTCTTCGCGGAAGAACACGACAAGCAAGGCGGGCGCGGAGAGTTTTTCGAAGATAGCTTCGGCTTTGATTTCATCCGAGATCTGGATTTCGCCGCCATATTCACAGGCAAACGCGTACCAGCACACGTAACCGGGAGTCGACGCTTTGGCGATGTAGCGGCGGGTCGTGTCATTGAAGCTGCGCCACTGGCCGCGTTCGAAGATGGCGCCGTTCTGGCACAGGAGCTGACGGGCCCGCTTCCTGCAAGCACAATGTATAAATTATGATGAAAATTAATCATGATAAGTGACTTACAGGAAGCCGTTGACCTCTATGTAGGCCTGTGATACTATGAGCAGGAAGAATTCGAGCTCATCGATGGTCGACTGCCGATGGGGTTTCGTACTGTACTTTTGCCGGATCTCTTTCAACACGGCACTCCCTCCAAACTTCAGCAATCCATTGTTTTGCAGGCTCTTCGGCGCTGCTTCGATGGCCCTGTTGACGTCGTAGAGTTCAGCTTCTGGAGTCTTGACGGCCTTGGACGGGGTGACTGGAGGCGGTGTCGGCTTCTGGATGGGGACGGTCTTTGGCTTGTCATCGGCTTCTTGCTTCGGAGTCTCCGCTGCTGATTTGGCTGGAGTTTTCGGAGTACTCGGGCTTACGGTAGGCAGGGTGGCAGGCGATGTGGGATGGACGGACGGGGACGTAGCGACGGCGGCGGGGGAGGTGACGGCAGCTGGGGTTTTGACGCTTTTCTGGGAGGGTTTTGGCTTCTGGGCATATTTCTTCTTCTCGCAGCGGTTGAAGCAGTATCCCATGAATGCGAAGATGCTGACGATTATGACGCTGTAAAGACAATTAGTCATTTAAATGTTAGCTTATTGAGTCGAACTCACAGTGTTACCGCTGCGCCACAGCCAACAAACACTTTATTGATTCCTTTTTCTTCTCGTTGTGCATCACTGATATCCTCTGCATTGTCTTTCTCGTCGTCTTCTTTTTCATTTTTTGGTGGTGGCAAAGAGGCGTTACTCTAAAAGTTACATTTACAGTACGATGTGTCAGAACCATAAATGAACTCACAATAACCACTGGACACTTTGGCAATTCAACAAGTGAGAGACTGACGAGTGTTGATCGTTTTCATCGGACAATACTTTCCTGATTTGTCAAACGTGGCAATAATGCTGCCTTGAAAGTTTTTGATTAGCAACGCAGATGATTCGATTATTGATTGAAACCGTAAATACATTCTGCAACTGTCAGCGGAACATTTCTGATCGACGTTTTCAAACGCTTCCCTGTAAAATTAATATTTTTGAGGTTTTTGGTTAAAACATTACAAAACATACTCTTCATTCGTCGTCCTATCAGCAACGTAACACAAAAAAAGCGTTCCTTCACAAGTTTCAGCCATGGTAAAAGTTAAAACATTAGAAGTTATCATCTCAAACTGCCCTTTTCCCGTCAGCTTAACGTCACTGCCTGCTTGTTTAGCGACGCCTGATGCACGTATTGGAAAGAACAAAACGCTACAGAAGATGCTCAAGAACAACATGTTGGAATACATTGTTTAGCGTACGGAGTTTGACTAAGACGGAAATTCAAAAGTACAGGATCTCGATACAAAAACTTTTTGTTAAATCAAATATGTAAAACTTTTTGTTGTTTCGTTTGTTTACATTTTAAACGTTTTCTGTAGAGTTTAGGTGTTAAAACACAAAATCAAGCTTTGATGTTCATGTATTTAGCCTTATTCACGGTGTTTATTGTCTACCATTGTGATTCTCGAGCGACCGATATTGCCAGAGAAGTCGAAGGCGGCGTCCAACTACTCAAAACAGGACCCATTCAACTCATAGTTCCTGAAATCCTTTCGTTTACAATACAAAACCACGCTGGTTGTCGGGGAGATTTTGTAATTTGTTATGTTTATAAGCCAACAATAACCCGCGAGCAGTTGTGAGTCTTTTTATACCACGTCTTGTTTTACATTATTCATTCAAAGGCGGGAGTACGCGAACGTAGGCGCTAACTGCCCTCGGGATAGTTGTACCCTTATTATGACTCATACCGGTGGCGTCTTTGGTCTTGCATCCGAGCATCACGATGGTAACTTCTACGGGATGTTGGTCGATTCGGGCGCAATGTGTCCACGTCATGCTGTCAACGGTCAATCAAACTTTACCGTACGTGAATTGCCAAACTGTCCAGTAATAGTTGTAAGTGACACGATTCATCTTAATATCGTAAACTGACAATGTTACAGGATGGAGCAACGCTACCAAAAGATGAAAAATCGGAGCCAAAAACCGCTAAATCAACAACAGTATGGATTATCCCAGTTTGCGTTGGATCGGTTTTACTGTAAGATTCATTTGTAATTCTACAAAACCCTGCTTTTTCCAGTATCATTGCTATTGCCATTGTTGTTCTCTACTTTTGCAATAGATCAAAGAAAACGCCAGTTTCACCAGCTAACTTTAATAGACAAAATCAACGAAAATCTACAAAACCAGCGGCATCCCAGCGAAGAAAGCTTTCCGCCAGCAAGCGATCAGAACCAAGTGTCGTCGGTTCGGCAGCGCCAAAAACACCTAGAACAAAAAAGCCCCAATTTCATGAAAACAGTCCTACAAGCAATGATAATGATTGAATTTGAACAAGAAGGTTTCATTTAAAGTTTTACATAATCTGTATATTTGCATTTTATGTTATTACTAGTAGTATAAAACTTCACGTTTTATTGTTTAAATCTCTAATATGTATTTTCATCAGATGCACCTTTTCGGGTTACTTGTGATCACACTTTACATCACTGTTTGTCACGTTCAAGCGAATAATGTCGCCAAAGAAGTAGATGACGGTGTCGAATTTCTGCAAACAGGATCCGTTGATCTTTTTCTGCCTGAAAAATTGAGTTTCGTCATGAAAAACGTGGAACAATGTGTTGGTTATTTTCGTATTTGCTACGATCCTGCTCCGACTTTGAACCAGAGAGAACTGTAAGCGTTTGCTAACTATGTTAACCATTATACTCCGTTTAATTCAGAATGCAATTTGAAAACCATGCCCGCGGATGTCATCTAAATCATTGTTCTCTCATGTTTTACCCTTCACGAAATTCCGAAGGCCTTGTCACAACATTGCGTGATGGTGACTTTTATGGAGAATTCGATGATAAAAACAGAACGTGGTGTCCTCGACATGTTGGCAATGGTCGAGCTAACTTTACTGTTGTAAATTTGCCGAATTGTCCTGTCATTATTGTAAGTTTATCGGTTAAAATGACAAAAAGTGACAGCTAACACCTTACAGAACGGAGCTACGTTGGCACATAAAGACAAACCGGAATCCAAAAACACAAAATCTATCAAATGGATTGTTGCAACTTGTGCTTTCGTTGGTATAGTGTAAGTCGCATACCCTTCTTTTCGTCAAAAATGTCCACTTTCCAGTGTAACAATGAGTATAGTCGTTGGATCTTGCCTTTTTCTACGCTCCAGATACAAGCCTACAGAACATGTCAATCCTGTTTCACGCATGCCCCCGATTCAACGGAACACAACTTCGGCTAAATCTCAAACGTCGAACGGTTCGGTGCATTATACGAAATCGAAGATTCGACGAAAGTTGAAAGAACTGAATATTGAACCAGCCAAGACCAAGTCGCACAGTAGTACTGATGATGGTAAAATGTAACTTTTTCGAGTTTTTGAAGTTTTATATAAAAATGACAAAGAAAAGTGCAATTAGCAATGACATTGGTTGATCTTTATGATTATCAAATAAAACTAAACCAGTTTTATGCAGTTTTAACAATCTCCGTCCCAGGCGATCGTGCTGGTGTCGATTCGATGGGCGTTGCCGCATACGGTATTGTTGCGGTTAGCTTGCTTCGGCTCGATTCAGAGGAGTCTTTGGGAGCTTGGGGATTCTCGGTTCTCTTTGAAATTGCTAATATGTCATTCTTGTCGAAAGCAAAGGGTCTTTCTTTTGATCCATTCACGGCTACGGAGGATTGGGGTGCTGAGCCCTAAAATTGACCAATCTTAACTTTGCAAGACCAAAAATAACACATGTTCTTTTTGCGTACAACATTTATGTACAACAATATTGTGAAAACCGCACCTTTTTAACGCCAAACTGCTGCCCATCTTTATTCGGATCTTCTCTCGTAGCAATATTGACGTGCCTCAAAATCAGGTATAAACATCCAATAATAAAGATTAGCACAGCGATAACGCCAAAGGACCCAAGCAGCCAAAAAACGATAAATGTGGTGTTATTGTCTGCTTCTGTTGCCGCTATTTCCGAAAGAGTTGTTGTCTCTGTCTCGATGGTATCAGGTTCAGTGACATCAGCGATAGTGGTTGTTGTAGCGGCTTTGGTGGTGTTGTTCATGGATCCAGGCGGCAAAAGGGGCCATAATGCCTGAAAAAGTCGTGGGAGGTTGCTTGTTATGCAGATTTTTGTGATTTTTGGGTCCAACTTTCAAGTTCAAGTTTGGCACGATGCAATTTTTTGGTTATTGCTGTACCATTGATTACGTTTCCACTTTGTTTAGTGCATTTCATTCATCCATTAGACATGTGTTACCCGATCCCGATGTCTTTTCCCGACTTTTTAGGTCACTGTGTCGCTCGTTCGCGCACATTCAAGACATTCCGAAATGACCTTCCTGCCCGCTCCACCCACTATCACCGACTTTTCCCCGTCAAGTGACATCGCCAGTTGCATCATCCAGGTCTCCTGCGATGCAGTACCCCACGAAGTCGTCTCCCGGCTGGGGAGGCAGCCTCGGCGTCGCCCACGCTGCAACGGCCGTGTCGCTCGTCTGTTTCGCCATTCTGTTCATCTGCATTCCAGTCTTGAACTACCGTCTCAACGCAGCTGAAAATGAAATCAGCGACCGTATGGCCCGTTTCAAGTACGTTGCCCGAGGCATCTGGGAGGACGTCATGATCGCCCAGTCCGCCAAGGGCCGCACCATTGCCAAGCGTCAGGGCTACGGTAACGGAGCCCAGGCTGATGAAGGCCCGCAATGCTCGTCTTGCGTCCAGCTTCAGTGCCCGCCTGGTCCGTCCGGTCCTCCTGGCGTTGACGGCGAAGATGGTGTCGATGGTCTGCCTGGCCGACCTGGCAAGCCTGGTCTCGATGGCTTGGATGTGCCTTTGGAGCCGGAACCGAGCTTCCCGTGGTATGTTTGAGCCTTATTCTATCTCTATATCACTTCTAAATGCCACCTTTCAGCGTCATCTGCCCCGCTGGCCCGCCCGGCAACCGCGGCCCTCAGGGTGAACCCGGCCGTCCGGGCATCCCTGGCGACCCAGGCCATCCCGGTCTCCCAGGTCGTCCCGGCAAGCCCGGCCGTGTCGGTGACCCCGGACCGCCCGGTGAACCTGGAGAGCCAGGTGAGCCCGGCCTCAAAGGCCCTCCCGGCGATGACTCCGTCGGCGGCACTGGCATCCCTGGCCCGCCTGGTCCTTCCGGCCCCCGTGGCCCCAAAGGCTTCCCCGGTCCCAATGGCCAAGCTTCCAACAACCCCGGCCCGCCTGGTCCCATCGGTGAAACTGGACCTCCAGGCCCGCCTGGTCGTCGTGGTGAACATGGTCCTCCCGGCCCTGTCGGTGCTCCCGGAGAAGCCGGCGAACCCGGCGGACACTGTCCCAGCTCTTGTGGTGTTCAAGAAATTGTGGCGCCTTCTGTCGTCGAGTTGGACACGTCCAACTGGGGCCCTGGTTCCACTTATGAACAGTCTTCTGGTGGTTATGGCAAGAAATAAATCCGTTTTACTTCTTAAAAAACGTTAATAAAGTCGCATTTACATATAAAAAATGTGTGATTACAAAGGCCATTATCGAATACAATTACAAATGTTTAGTTATATATATGCTTTAAGAAATATATCATTGGACACCTATGCGTTAGAACTGCAACAGTGCGAGTTGGCGGCGAGGGTCGTGTAGTGGTGAACTTGTGATTCAAGTTGCACATAAACTTGCTCCAAAATTCTTTGGTTTCGTGTTCCTTGCCAATCGTGAGTTGAAGAGTGAAACGTTCATCTTGCTTCTAAAAGACAATTAATTATAATTACAAATATACAACAAAAATTTACCTTTAAAAAAGTCACAAGGTCGTCGGTTGTCCAACTTTTTAGTGATTCTGAACAAAGCCGTAAGACAAGCCGTTCCAATGCGTGTTTTTGTGATCTTAAAATGTCGTTTATCCACGTCTCTCGAACGACTCCATCACAGCAGAAATTCTGGAGCCGAGGAAAGTGTTCTAACACAATAGCAAGGTCTAATGGATTTGAATCTTGTGTTTTAATCGTCAAATTTGTGACACCTGTCAGTGTAATTTTCCGCTTTAAATTTTGAAAGAAAAGTATAGAAAATCCGTGATTAATTTTCAGAGTAATGTCGTAAGGTCGGAAAATAATACGGCCGAGCACATCATCTGTTAAATTCTCCGGTTTGACATTTTCGAGGATAACCCGTGTACAAAAAACTAAATCATGTGATTTTTTGGTAAAATCATGCTTGTTCAAAGCAATAATTAAATTAGACATGACCAGTTTACCGTTTTTGATTCCTAAGCGCATTTCACGTTTAAATTCACAAATATTTTGTAGTGCCGGAGGGCAAATATCTTTGTTTCCAGCAGCTTCTTGGAGACAATAACGTTCCGCTGGAGTGGCGAGGTCGCTGAGACGACAGCGGAGACCATAGGGTAGGTTGGCGATGGGGTAGGGCATTTTGCTGCGATAAAATAGTAAAAAACAAACTAAACGATGAATGCGGGCTTGAAAGAAGGAAACACAAGCCACTGAATTGTGTATGGCTTTGTGGCTAACAATTGCGCGCGTTTGGGGTAGACCTGATCCCAGGACTTAATCTAGCTTGTTGCATTTGCATGGTAGGACGGACGCGGACTCACACAGAGCTTTTTTACGGTGCATTCAAAAGTAACGTTCGATTAATCCACATAAGTCAATTTGACAAAAGTGTTATCTTCAAATGAAATCAAACAAAGTTCACAGAATTGATTTATTTAAAAATACGATCATCAACTTTTCGAAACTGATAATTAAGCAACATCATTTCAGTTTCTTTTTCTTCTGGCGCTGGCCGCATGCGTGAAATGTTGGCTCGGAAACACCGAAGGCATGCAGCCGTCATGTTATAGTGGGAATGTGCTTCGGCATACTTGGCGGCGCTGAAGACATTCTCTGGTGTTACATGTCCGACAATGTATGATTCCATGTGGGCCTTAAAAATGTAATATTAACAATGATCACGTTTAAAATCAAAAACCAACCGCTAAAAGCATGCCACTTTCTTGGTTTCCAATACCGTACTTGTCGGCAAACCACATGAGCTTAAAGAAAGCATCAGATGGTACCACATGGACAAATTTGCCTTTACAGTAATCCAAAAAGGCTTGGATAGCTGAAACGTCGAAATCGGGGATTTCCACGCGGTCTGTTGCCTTTTCTGTGGTATCGTGCATGAACATAGCATTGAATACTGGTGACACGTGTGATAACAGTGCCTTGCTGACCTGAAATTGTTTAATTTTAGTCGTAATAACATGACAGAAAAACATTGCTCACTTCAACATCGCCGTCGTTAACAGCCAAAACGACTTTTGGGCCTTCCCATAAATCCTTTTGGAAAGTCCATTCGGGAATTTGGGTGCTGCCCGGCCGTTCAAATTCAACATTTATAACCATGTTTAAAGACTGATGTGTAGAGTGGTTGATGTTCGTCTCCAATAACCAATAAAAGTCGGGTACTCTGGCCGTAAACGTCATCTGTCTCAACCTTGCGGCATCAAGTTTAATTTCATCTACATCTTAAAGTGTAAATACTTTAACTTAATTCATAGAAAAAACGTGCGTGTTGACTTACGGAAAAAATTATTTACGTTTGTAAAGTAGACATTCAATTTGACGCTGACCGGCCCTGAGAAAACTAACTCACAGGAGAGACAGTCATAGCTATTGTGGTCATAGCCGGCGGGATAGTATTCGACCCACCACTCAAAGTCTGGAATCTCGCTGATGGACCGTTTTGGGGTACAGAACTTTAGGCCAGGATTACAGTAGCGCATTTGATCAGCGGTAACTGTAAATGTGTCAGAATCGGTTACCATTGATTTGTTCTGAAATGTTTTTTGTTCTCTCAAATTTGGCTTACATTATAGAAATTTCAACTTACGGAAGCCATGACGTTCTTTTGATTGTGAGCTAGCTGGGAAACAAGCTGAGAAGTTGTAATTGTGAAAAAACCGCAAAAGGTACTAAAACAACAAAGAGTAATACAAACGAATCAATGGAGCAGAGGCAATCCAAACACTGCGCAATCGCCATTCCGTTATGTGCATTGTTAAAGTCAATAAATCGATCTGTGCGTCGTTGCGTTTCTGTTCGTCTTTGCTTATTTTGTTGTGGTGTGTGTATTGGAGGTCAGTCTGTATAGGTTAATTAGTAGTACCTTTTTTTGAAGGCATCCACAATTGATTTTATTAATCGCGCCCCTCTATTGAACAAAACCAATTCAGTGTTTTAACATGTTGCGTTGATCCATTTTGCAGACATAAGAAACAGAAAATAGGTAAACTATGTAGATGTAAATTGTTTATTGCTTTTAGAACCTTACCTTACTTTACTTTTTACATTTCGAAAACTAGCTTGACAAGCATTTGTGCAATGTTTGTTACTTTATTTACGATTCTTTCTACTTCTATACGGATAGTTTAACAACATCATGAAAATTTTTGTCTCTTCTGGCGTTTTTGGCCGCATTTTGTTTCTGTTGGCATTGTGATATCGAAGACAAGCTGCCATCAGTTTCGCAAGCTCGTATGTATCGGCGTAATGGGCAAAGGCGAAAATGTTATCATTCGAAAGCTGGCCTACGAAGTATGATTGCATTTGATCCTAAAAATGAGTTATAATACAAATCATTGAAGTATTTGAAAGCAAAAACCAACCGAAAGATCTTCAATGATGTACTTATCAGCAAACCGCATCACATCCATTAAAACGTCCGATGATACCGCGTTCAAAGTGCTGCCGTTACAGTACTCCACAAATGCTTGAACTGCTGGCAATTCAAAATCGATTATTTCAACGCGATTTGACCTCGCTTCTTTGGTGTCATGCATGAACATGGCGTCAAACACTGGAGACACATGAGTCAACAATGCCTTGCTAACCTCAACATCGCCACCGTCAACTGCCAGAATGACTTTCGGCCCTTCCGAAAGACACTGCTCGCTGAAGGACAACCCCGGAAGCGAAGAAATGGAAGGCATTTCGAACTCGACGTTGACAATCATTTTTAAACATTGCACTTTGTAACGGGTTACGTCTGAGTTCAATCTGCAGACCCAATCAAAGTCGGAAACTCTGCCAGCAAATGTCGGTTGCTGCATCGAGTAGTGGTCGGCTGTAAGCTTGTCTTCATCTTAAAACATTATCGCAATGATACAGTTCATACAATAAATCTTGCTAATGACTTACGGAAGTAAAAATCAATGTCTTCGAAATAGACATTGTATTTGACGTTGACTGGCCCTGAGAACATCAGCTCACAGGACAGACAGCCAACGCTGTCTTGGTCGTAGCCGGCCGGGTAGTACTCCACCCACCATTCCAAGCTTTGAATTTCTTTGATGGATCGCTTCTGGGTAGAAACCTTCTGCCCATTTTTACAACATCCGCCAACCGTAAAGGCAATCTTATCGTTAATGACGTTGTTGTTCTAAAAAATGGTTCTTTAGTTGTATTGTAATAGGTCAATAGAAATTATAACTTACGGAAGACATGTTGTTTTAATATTTGTTGGAAATAAAGTTGAGAGTTGCTGAAAAAATGTACAAGTTTTAGTGATGAAACAGAAAGAGAAACGCAAACGATAAATAAAAACGGAAAACAGGTAAATCAGCAGAAACAATACTGCGCGCTTATGCCAATGGAGGGTGCTACAAGGCTATTTATGCATTCAATCAAGCTCACTCCCACAACAGTTTGGGCGTCGTCCCGTTACTGTCTAGGGTTGTTGCGTATGTGTGGGCGGTCAGTCCTCTTAGAGCTTATGTTGTGATGCTTCTTCGTGTTTTAGATGTCGGTGTTTTTGGCGATGTAATGACCCTCGGTTCTGATCTTTTGCTGATTGTGAAATTTCAATAATCCGATTTGGGCGACTTTGTCAATTTTGGATTTCCTTGATTGCGGTCTGTTACATTTATTGTTGAACCCAATTTTTTGTTTTTTTACGATTTGGACAATGCTTTGTTTTGCTAAGTTTGGTTGTTTTCGTAAATTTGATCCTTAAGTTTGTCTCTTCTTCGAAGTTGGTGACCGGGAAGCTGCAGTATTTTTTACTGCCGGGGTTTTTGAAGAAACGAGCTTTTGATAAGTTGAAAGTAGACGGTTTTTGGGACGTTTGCTTTCGTCTCGCAGAACTAGTCGAAGAATTAAGCTTCTCTCTTACCGTGTACAACAGTAAAGAGCAACGACAGCAAGGATCAGCAGCCTGCAATAAATGAAAATCAATAAGAAGTGAAAAAAGTGTAGCTTACAGCACTGTTATTCCAACGCAAATGCCAATAATAACCCATTTCATAGAAGAATCACGGTTTTTTGATTTAGGTGCTTCATCTTTTGGCAACAATGCTCCGTCCTGTAAAACGTTCAATATGACCTATAAAAATTTGCCTTCTCTTACAACAATAACAGGACAGTCCGGCATGTTGATCACAGTAAAATTCATCCTACCATCAATAACGTGCCGGGGACACCATGAAGTCGTGTCATCGATAAACATGCCGTAATAGTTGCCATCATGCCTTTCCATGGCAAGACCAAAAACACCCTTTTCTGGTTCAATCGAAAGGGTGCACGTCTCTGGCGGGCAATTCCAACCAACATTGGAATATTTCTGTCTTCTGAATATGTTTCTTCAGATGTATATGACATAACATTTAGACTCACAATTCATCACGGCTTTTTGTCGGTTCCGAAACATAGCAAATCCTGAAGAACCCGTTACAATGTGCTGAGTTTTTAACAGTAAATGCGAGAACATCTGGTATTATCAGTTGAATGGGTCCTGTTTTTAGAATTTCAACACCGCCTTCCACTTCTCTGGCATTATCATCAGTTGCGATGGCACTTCCAATAACAAAAATGAAAGTAACGATAAACTGAGCAATCATTTTTTATGGTTTCGCCAAACTTTTTCTGTTGAATGAACAACAACTTGACAGATGAACAATGTAAATTTTTTTATCAATCACGAATTTGGCCACTGGAACAATGAACATTGTCTAAAACGCAATTGAATTATTCAATCATCATCATTGGTTGTAGGACTGTGAAATTTGTTCGTAGTGCGTGTTTTGGGTGATGCCGATGCGACAAAACTTGGTTCAGATCGTTTGCTGGCGGAAGTCGTTTTGTGATGCGATAGCTTCGACTTTGTAGGTTTGAGAATTTGTTGACCCTCCCGAAGCGAGTTAGCTGGTTGGACGGGCTTTCTCTTTGATTGTAAACAAAAGTAAACCCCGACAATGACAATGCCCAGAACACTAAAATAATTATGATTATTCTTGAACGTAACGTGAATCTTACAATAGAACAAATCCAACGCAAACTGGGATAACCCATAATGTCGATTTAGCAATTTTTGGCTCTGTTTCTTCATCCTTTGGTAGCACCGCTCCATCCTGAAAAACTACCAATTTCAAAATGTATGTAAATCATGCCACTTACCACTATTACTGGGCAATTTGGCAACTCGAGTACTGTAAAGTTTGATCGACCATCGACAATGTGACGCGGGCACATTACGCCCGAACCTTCGGGTAGAATGCCGTAGAAGTTACCATCATGCTGTTCTGATCCGAGTCCGGAAACTCCACCGGTCATCGCCATAACAAGGGTGCAACTATCCGAAGGACAATTAGGGCCTACGTTTTGGTATTCCCGTCTTTGAACATTTCTGTGAGCCATGGTGTAACATAAACAAAACTCACAACTGATCGCGGGTTATTGTTGGTGTATAAACATAACAAATTCTTAAATTCCCCCGACATCCGGTTTGGTTTTTTATTGTAAATGAAAGGATGTCGGGAACTATGAGTTGAACGGGTCCTGTTTTGAGTAGTTGGACGCCACTTTCGACTTCTCTGGCAATATCGCCAGCTTTTACAAAACTAGTTACAGTAAACGTCGCGAAAAAAAATTCCTGAAGAAAATGCATCACAACTCGGAAAAAAGTAATGTAAACCAAGGGATTATCCTCCTTTCATGCAAAAATTACATTATTAAAGTGCCATTATTGTCGCGTGTATCGCAATTATAATTTTTTTAGTGAAGTAAATTGTTGTTTTTTGTAGAAAGGTGTTCATTCGTAGACAATACGAGAACACTGTAATCAAGTATGAAACAAAAACACCCAAATATTTGCACACATGCGATTACTCAATCGGTATTATTCTTTGTATCGCTGTTGGAATCACGGGATTTTTGAATGCTTGAGTTTGGCGAATTCCGTTGTATTTTCAGTTTTGATTCACCATTATTCTTCTTTGATGTCGGTGTTTTTGGTAAGGGAGAAGTTACGTTTCTAGGAACACTTTTTGCCGACTTTTTATGTCGCGATCCATTCAATCTTTGTGGCAGTGTTGAACGCTGAACTTGTCTGACTGAATTGACAGGATGAACAGGCTTATTCTTCAGTCGCATACAGAGGCAAAATCCAGCAATAACAATGACGATCAGTCTGAAAACAATGGATAAAAACGCAAGAGGTGTAAAAACCTACAGTAAAAGCAGTCCAACACAAATCGCAATAATCCATTTCATCGAAGACTTATTTTTGATTTCATCAGCGGTTTCTTCATTTTTCGGCAGTTGTGCGCTATCCTATAATGCTTCCAAGTTACCCATTACATATCTCGTTCGTTCACTTACGGCAATGACAGGACAATTGGGCAATTTGACGATAGTAAAGTTAGATCGCCCATTTACGATATACCTCGGGCACGTGTTGCTACTTCCTTCGACAAGCTGTCCATAGAAATTATCATCATGAATTTCTGCTCCAAGACCAAAGCCAACTCTATGGTCGAGATTCATCCACATTGTACAACTATCTTGGGGACATTTTCCACCCACATTACTGTAACGGCGTTTTCTAAACAGTTATACATTAATAAGGAATTTGTTTTGTAATTTTTTTAACTGACTTACAGCTCATCTCGACTCTTTGTAGGTTCGGAAACGTAACAAATCTTAAACAACCCCCGGCAATTTGCAATATTTTTAATAGTAAAGCTGAGAATATCAGGAACGATTAGTTGAATGGGTCCTGGGCTCAGGAATTGAACGCCACCTTCAACTTCTCTTGCAATATCGGCAGCTTTTACAGCATTTGCAATAATGAAAACCATAATGTATTTGAATGACGCGAACAAAGTCATTGTTGGATCTTGATGCATCTTATTTATCGCACAATCAATAAACTACGTTCTTTTCTTTGTAGTTTGGTCAATGTAAAATGCTAATTTTGGAGTGTTGTCTTGGATTTCGGTGAGCGTTGCTTTATTTTCAAGGATCTTCTTCCACGCTGAGCACAACGTTTGTCTTCTGTGACGCTTTCTTGCAGTCGGTATGTTTACTTTCACAGAAATTAAAAACCGTTTTTATCTTTTACCATGCATTCTTGATTATAAAAACTTTTCAGCGATCTGAATCGAACTATTATGATGTCCGTCGTCAATTTGATTCTTTGCCTGACCGCGTCGTTGTGCATTTTCTATCTCGTCAAAGGTGCAGAAATAGCTGAGCAAGTTGATGGTGGCGTTCAACTTACAAGCAAAGGAAAAGTCGATCTTCTGATTCCTGGTGTATTGAGTTTTACGATGCCAAAGACATGTACAGGTACACTTGAATTGTGTTACGCGGCGGAAAAAACGTCAGATGAAGGGTAAGTTGTGTAATAAGATGGTATATCATCAAGCTTACTGAACACGTTGCAGAAGCGACTTCGACAATGTTGATCAAACCTGCCCCTCGGGAAGCTGCAAGCTAAGTTTGGCGTTAGAAAACGGACGTCACAGGCAAGGATTCGAATTCAACTATGGCGAAAACGTTGTCGTTACGTTTCGAGCAACCCCTGAAACTTGCCCACTGAAGTCAAAGGAAAGCGTCCAAACCTTCACTGTTATTGAACTACCGAAGTGCACGTTTTTGATTGTAGGTTTTGCAGTGGTCCGCGCATTTAAGCAAGACTATTCACGACTGAACTTTTAGAATGGTGCAACCTTGCCTGTTGATAACGACGAAGAAATTGACGAGACAACCGAAGCAAAAGCTGTCAGTGATGAGCCAGAAAAAGAAAAGGGGATCAATAAAGTGTTTGTTGGCTGTGGCGCAGCGATCACACTGTGAGTTTGACTCTATTAAGTTAACACTCAAATGAAGATTGTCATTTACAGCGTCATAATAGTCAGCCTCCTCGCATTCATGGGCTACTGCTTCAACCGCTGCGAGAAGAAGAAACATGCCCAGAAGCCAAAACCCTCCCTGAAAAGCGCCAAAAGCCCCGCTGCCGTCACCTCCCCCGCTGTCGTCGCTACGTCCCCATCCGTCCATCCCACATCGCCTGCCACCCTGCCTACAGTAAGCCCGAGCACTCCGAAAACTCCAGCCAAATCGCCAGCAGAGACTCCGAAGCAAGAAGCCGATGACAAGCCAAAGGCCGTCCCCACCCAGAAGCCGACACCGCCTCCAGTCACCCCGTCCAAGGCCGTCAAGACGCCAGAAGCCGAACCCTACGACGTCAACAGGGCCATCGAAGCAGCGCCGAAGAGCCTGCAAAACAATGGATTGCTGAAGTTTGGAGGGAGTGCCGTTTTGAAGGAGATCCGGCAAAAGTACAGTACGAAACCCCATCGGCAGTCGACCATCGACGAGCTGGAATTTTACTTGCTCATTGTTTCCCAGGCCTACGTTGAAGTGCATGGATTTTTGTAAGTCGCTCATCACAATTAGTTTTCACCAAGTTTACACATTGGGTTTGCAGGAAAAAGGCCCGCCAACTCCTCTGCCAGAACGGAGCCATCTTCGAACGCGGTCAGTGGAGAAGCTTCAACGAGACGACTCGCCGCTACATCGCCAAAGCGTCGACTCCCGGCTACGTGTGCTGGTACGCGTTTGCGTGCGAGTACGGCGGCGAAATCCAGATCTCGAATGAAGTTAAAGCTGAAGCCATCTTCGAGAAACTCTCTGCGCCGGCTCTGCTTACTGTATTCTTCAGAGAGGACTTAAAGGACCAGATCCGACGAAGTGCCTACGCGCACATGAGGCGTCACTTCAAGAAGGTCCACGACAGCTTCCCCGAAATGAAGTTGTATTCCCTGCCGTACCCGCTCTGTCTGCTGGCCGACATGAGAAAGAAAGACGAGAAGGCCTTCAACGAATCTGCCAACGACAAAACGTATAGCACGCCGCTCGAGCAGATCAATCAGAGATTCAAGGACGACACGACGGTCGAGGAGCATCTGACGGACGAGACGCAAGTGTCCCACACGGATGGAAAGGAACGCCTGAAGACGATCAGCACAGAAGTCTTAGGATCCCAAACATCGGCGACGACAACCGTGAAGATGGTCTAGGTGGTTAGATTTGGACGTGGCGCGGATGAACTTTGATCAAAGAGAAGGGATGGCTAGTTTGTGAGGAGACGACAAAGACCGGTGACTGTTGCTATGATTCTAAAACATTACATTTCTTATAATTCTTAAATTTGTGTAACTTACTTTTCCTTTGAAATAAAGCATAACTTCCTTAGAAAACGACCACGCTTGAACACCCAACCAACAATTTAACAGTTTATAAATAAAACATTGGCAATTAATAAACTCATACCCGCCAATAAGGCACAAGAAAGAAGCGCTACCCTATTCCTCTTCGGTCGTGTACAAACTCGCAGCGAAAACGATGTCCCTTCGAATGGCAGCACTCGTATCGATCATCTTCTGGACGAGTGTGTTGTCGCCGATGATTCTTCCGGCGTTGCGGATATCCTTGAGGACCTCGTCCAACCGCTGGATGCACCGCACAATAATACCCTCATGCGCATCCGTCAAATGGGTGATCTGCTCAAACGACATGCCCTCGGCCCACTGATAAACGGCTTCCATCAACCCGAACGTGGGGTCCTGTCCGCGACGCGCATCCGAGACACCATATCTGCGTTCGATCGAGTCGATCCTGTTGGCCATGTTGGCGACTTCTGCTTTGAGCTAAAAGCCGACAATCGATAAGTGTTCTCGAGTCAAACAAAACCCACCGTATTGATAACATCGCCATTGGCCACGGTCGTCGAAATGTAGCAATCACGCTCATTCGATTTGTCCTTCGTCGCGTTGTGTTGGGCCGTCAACGGGCAGAGCATCGCCGCAATTTCGGAGCATCCACGCTGTTGTAGCTTGTTTTCGAAGATAAGTTCGGTCAAGAGAAGCGTCTGAAATCAAAATTCAATCAATTTCAATCGATAAATTCAAACAACTCACGTCTTCATTGATTTGAGCCGCAACCCTGCCTTTGATGGTGATCAAATTGTCTTTATCGATGAAGTTCAACTCTCGCAGGACCTTCAAACAGTTTCCGTAATCCTCGGACAAAAGCAATGCCTGGGCACTTGTCTGGTAGCTGAGTTCATCGCGTTTTTGGCGCAGGACTTGAAGGTGACGAGTCAGACGCAGCTAAAATTAACACTGTGAAAAAGATTAATCAAAAGCACAAACTCACATGATCCGAAAACTCAATGCACCGCCGACAACTGAATTCATTGTCATCCAACAACTTGTTTCGAAGCTTTACAAACTCCGCAACCTGCTCATGGATTCCGAGCTCTCGCGGTGCAATGTCTTCGCCAATTTTGCAGAAGAAGCTGTCGTCATGCTGCTGGGAGTTGCTTCGAATCAGCGAGTCCATCTCGGTCATGAGGTTGTCGACGGAACGGGCAGGGGATCGGCGGCGGCCACTGAAATGGATCCAAATTTACAAAATGGACCAAAACCAGGAAAATGGACTCACGTGCTGACAGCCTGCTGCTGGAAGTACTCAAGCAAGTCCTTCTCCGTGACGTGCTTGCTGCGACGCTTTGTGACAGCCAAAAGCCACTCCAATGGGACATTCTTCAGCAGTTCCAGCTTTCCGCTGCTTTGACCAACATCAACGACAACTTCCAAACCGTTAATGGCAGCGCTTTCGAAAAGGAAGTTCTCCGTGAAGTACGTCTTTTCGGTGTCTGACTTCGCTTTGAATGCGTCTTCATTGGCGCTACCATTCGAATCCAGAGCCAGCGTAACGACGTTCAACTCTACCTGGCCTTCTGCCGTGATCTTGAAGCTAAGAACGACCCCAATGAAGGCACCAATTCCACGGGCAGGGTGCGTCAACAAGACGTATCGGCCAGGTACCAGCAACTGCGCGGCTCCATGTACTCGGATCAGTGTCGGCAGCAAGAAAGACCGCTCTCGAATGTATCGAAGCAGCTGATCG
The DNA here is from genome assembly GCA_024447225.1 of Panagrellus sp. LJ2284. Lineage (NCBI taxonomy): Eukaryota > Metazoa > Nematoda > Chromadorea > Rhabditida > Panagrolaimidae > Panagrellus > Panagrellus sp. LJ2284. The sequence continues at coordinate 8,562,017 of JAMRYC010000005.1, read as the reverse complement.
TGGTAGGCTTCGACAGAGCCCAAGCCCTCCTCCTGTGGCTGACAATCACGGCAATGGAGCTCCGGAACGGCCGCAATCTGCTCGACAATGCTGCTCATTTCCGTCTGCTTACTGGCCAGAGATCGCAAGGAAACACGTTCAACATAGGACCGTTGAAGCATGTCTTCAATGTTGAGTTGTTCGGCCCGGAGAATGTTAAGCAACATGTTGTAGGTGATTCGGAACTTGGATTCTAGGGAGACCGGCTTTCCTCGGAGCATCAACTGCAGGGTCGTGATTTCATACGGTTGAGGGCCCTTGGCCATGATGATGACAAGGCCAGTGTCGTCGATGCCACGACGTCCGGCGCGACCGGCCATCTGGAAGGCAATATTTTGAACGAAACTCGACAAATGTAAAGCCAAACCTGGATATACTCGGTACAGTTCAAAGGTCGACGCTCCGTTCCATCAAACTTTTCAAGCGTGTCAAAAACGACAGTCCTTGCAGGCATGTTCACACCCATGGCAAAGGTCTCCGTCGCAAACAGGAACTTGACATAACCTTTTTGGAAGAGGATCTCAACCAATTCCTTCAAGATAGGCAAAATACCGCTGTGATGGATTGCGAAGCCGTGGACGCAGAAGAGGTACATTTGACGGACCTGAAAGCCCTCAAATTAAAGCAAAACCGACAAAAATGACACAAACCTGAGGCAAATTGCGATCGGACCCCTTGAAAGAATCCAAATACTTCGTAAAAAGCCGCTTCACAGCAGCCTTCTCGTCCTTCGTCGTCAAATCGAGCTTGTACAACATCTGGGCGTACTGATTGCACCGATTTCTCGAAAAGATGAAATTCACTACCGGCAGCAAGTTTCTATCCTTCAAAAAGTTGATCAGAGTCGTGTAATGGCACCGTTCAACAGCAATGTTATTGAAGCTCCGACCGCCTTTGGCACCGCCACGTCCAGGGCCCTGCTTCTTCGAGCGTTGGTCATTCTGGGCTGCCAAAGCTTTCTTGAAACTCGGCATGTTGAATTCGCCACTTCGGCCCATGATTTCGAAGAACTCGTTCTGTGTCTTCTTATCCTTGCCGCAATACAGATGATGGGCCAATGGAACCGGACGCATCAAAGTTTGGACGACGTAGATGGTGCGATTCTTGATCCGACCCACCCAGTCCGCGAATTCGAGGCAATTCGGCACGGTCGCGCTCAACATGACAATGTTCACCTGGGTGGGGAGCATGATGAGGACCTCTTCCCAGACGTGACCACGCTCGGCGTCGTTGATGTAATGGACTTCGTCAAAGATGACCCATTCGAGCTCATCTGGAGAAACACGGCCGTTATAGAGCATCGATTTGAGAATTTCGGTCGTCATGACGAGACAGGAGGCTTCAGTGTTGAGCTGGATGTCACCAGTGATGAGACCAACATCGTCGAATTCGTTCTTGAAGTCGCGGAACTTCTGATTCGACAGCGCTTTGATCGGAGATGTGTAAACGACACGGGAGCGGTGCTTCCGGGACAGAGCAATGGCGTATTCAGCGACGACAGTCTTACCGGCAGAGGTGTGGGCGGCGACAAAGACACTGTTGCCGTTTTCCATGGCAACGATGGCTTGTTGTTGGAAGGGGTCCAGGGTGAAGGGGTACTGTAACAGATTTGAACAATAGAAAAACCTTAAAAAAGTGGCTAAAACTTACATCCCGAGCCAAATTGTGCTTCATCTTCAAATACTCGGCCGAATCCTTCGAAATATCTAACGTCTTGGCGAACTCATACTTCTCCAAAAAGACTGGCTTCTTCGGGGCTTCATCGGCAGCGGCTTTTTCGAAGATCTTTGCGGTTGCTTCGACTTCGGGGGTGATGACTTCTTCGATTGTTTGCTTCTTTCGCTTCTAAAACTGACATTTTCAAAAGATGTCAAAACGGTTAAAAACAAACCTTCTTCTTGACAAAACTGGAAACCTCCGGGGAACTCTCAACAGCATCTAATGGCACAGGTGTCGGAGTCTGATTGCTCAAAAAGTCCATCAAATCGAACACTCCAACGGTGTCAACAGCAATTGTTGCCACTGCAACCGGATCTGGGGATGCAGCGGGGGTCGTTGACTCGAGTTCGATGATTTTGGGCCATCTGGCGTTGGGGTCTGGCGTGATTGTGAGGAGAACTGGAACCCAAAATTGATAAAACTTAATTTTGAATAGAAAAAAACCAACCTTTGACGTCAGCAAACTTGGATTCGTCAAGAATTTCCTCGGTTTTGACGGGCTTGGAGGATTGAGAAAGCTTATCTGAAACAAATTTACAGTTTATGGGTTGGAAATAAGGTAAACAAACCGATATCAAGCGAAACCTGAAGCCCAGTCCCCGTCAAATTCCCGGGTCCGATCGAATTATCAGCAAACCGATCATACTTCATAGCCTTTGCAGCCGTTTTGGAGTCGACAGCCTTCTCCCAGACCTCTTTAGCGTCTTCAATTTCGGCCTGTTCATTGATAACTGGCCTCATGTGGACGGCGTAGAGGTTTGCGTTGATGAGGGATGGGACGAAGGATAGGACATCGTGGGTCGGTTTGAAGGGGGTCCTGAAACCATATTCAGCTTAAAAAAGTTATAAGAAGGAGTATAAACTCACTGATAAGTCTCGGCTGTGTCCAAATTGGTGGTAACAGTCGGCTGCGCGGCGATGTCATCCAGAAACGCATCGACGATGGCACTGTTTTTGGCTATGCGCTCCTCATCCTTGGGCTCGACCAGCTCCAATTCATCAATAGTAGCTGCCTTCTCTGGATCCTCCTTTGCTATCTCCATTTTGAGGCCAAAGGCGATTTCAGCCTCGATGTAGGCGAGCTTCTTTGCGTCTTCATCAGTGAAGTATATATCCGCCAATGGATCGCTGATCTTCTCGACTTTCTTCAAAATATCCGGATCCTGCGCCAGTTCAGCAAGCTCGACACGGATCAGTCTGTCCGATTCACTGGCGATAACCTGTTGGAGAGCGGTGGGGTCATCGGGGATGGCAAAGTTGCGTCTGAAGACAAAAAATGGAAATTGTAATTACAAAAAGTAAACAAAATCCAACTTACTCGCCAATGAAAAGGGCCTTCTCAACACCCGGTGGCACAACATCACTATCAATGGCTTCGAGGTATTCATCGGTGAGAGATTCAATGAGTCGAGGCGTGGCGGGCGTGCTGAAGGATTCCTTGAGGCGGGCACTGTAGTCCGAATACGCGACTTTGGCCGCTGTCGCTCCCTGCAGCAGCTCATCCATGGTTTGGGGGTGGTTTACCTAAGATAATAAAAGGTATATAGGGGTTTTAGATGGTGGAAATGGGTTACACGATGGAGATAAAGGAAATTCAGTGATAAAAAAAAATAGAAAGAAAAAATGGCTCGGATTTAGGGTTTGAGGGGCTTGGCTAAGTGTTCTGAACCGATTTTCGGAAAAAATGCTTCCTTATGGTTTTATAACATTTTTATATTAAAAAATGTTTTATATTACTGTTTCGATGTATTTTTATTATGAAAAGTATAAAGCGATTCTTCAGCGACCAATGTTGAAAAAACTTTGATTCATATTTAATTATTCAGCGCGTATTTGCAAAAACAAAAAACGCACTGCGTTGCAGGAAAAAGCGCACGACACGCAACTACTGCTCGTTCCAGCTGATCGCGACTCTACATTTTGTCAACAAAAACATGTCCTCAAGCATGTTCGGATCGACTAACTCGCCGATGGTCAACCTCCGCCCACCGATTGATCAAGATGAGCTTCTCAACAGGGTTAACAGCTACGTCGATCGAAGCCACAATATGGGATCTCACCCGGGGCTAGTGGAGCGGGCATGGCACATCGGAACCCCGCATCGGATAACGATTTCCTTCCTATTGTTGTTGGCCGGTCTCGTCATTCTTGTCATGTATCTCGTAAGTCCCTTTTCACCTTTTTATCACCTTATAAAGATGTCTTTCAGGACAATGACATCGCCAATGAACCCATCTACCCGATGATCGTGCCTATGCTGTTCAACTTCTTCCTGATCGGCTATTACACCTTCAAGTATGCCGTAACTCGTGGACTGGTGACGGTCCAGCCGTATAGACGGGTTGAAGGAATCTCGGGGTTAGGATTGGCAATTGCACTAGGTGAGTTTTTCTACATTTCAAGCAACTTCAATTCAAATGATGCATGTTTCAGTGTTCATCTTGTCGGTTGCCACCTTTGAAACTCTTCTCTGCCTGCGGCTACGCGGCATTCCAATCCCGCTAATCTGGGTGTTTGTGCCCTTTTGGGTATTTGCTGCCATTGGAATTGGTTATCTGTTCAGAAAGATCCTCGAAACCCATAACAAGGAAGATTAACTTTTCAAATTTTTCCGAATTTACAACTTTTGATCTCTTTTTTACTCGTCTCTGGGAGGATATTATTGAATTGTACATAATTTTATATATAAATTTGCCAATTTCAACTTTCTGGTGAGTGGATCAGACAGTTGTTAGACTGTTTATATATTTTACTTTCGTATTTGGTCTTTTTGAGCACCTGTAAGCCTACAGTAGCACTGCCATGAGGAGTGCCATCCGAGCCTTCTCCACCAATGTCACAAAAACGGATCGGAAGGGCTTCGTGCCTCGAAGGGCGTTGCTATACGTTCCAGGGAGCAGTGAGAAGGTGCTTGCCAAGGTTCCCAAGATAAAGGTTGGTCTTTTTCGATTGATTTTTGGCAATTTTGACCCATTTTTGTTTAATTTCAGGTCGACAGCTTGGTGCTAGAACTCGAAGACGGCTGCCCCCTCGCCTCTAAACCCCAAGCTAGGTCCAACATCGCCGCCTATCTGGACGATCTGCCCTCCAAAGGCGATCATGCCTGCTTCGAGCTCGGTGTCCGGGTCAATTCCGTCTCTTCTGGATTATTGGCCGACGATGTCAAGGAGCTTGCCAAAGCTAAACATCTTCCCCAGGTCTTTTTGGTGCCGAAAGTCGACGATCCGGACGAGCTGGCTGCGATTTGGGACATTTTTAAGACTAATTACGGGGCTGAGCGGATTCAGAACTCGGTAAGATTCCCAATTTTTATCTTTTTAAACTTCAAAGTGCCATTTCCAGAAATCCCGCCTCATAATCTACATCGAATCCGCCCGAGCTCTCCTCGACATGCCGCGTCTCCTCGCAACAACTCTCAATCTCCACAAAAATGCCGGTTTCTTCAAGCTTGATGCCGTCGTTTTCGGATCCGACGACTTCTGTGCCGATCTGGGCATGAGCCGCTCCAATGAAGGCACCGAAACCCTCTATGCGAGACAGCGCTTCGTCACCTGCTGCAAGGCCTTCAGTCTCCAGGCCATCGACTCCGTCTACATCGACATCAAGGATCTCGACGGCCTACGACGTCAATCCATCGAAGGCAAGGCCTGGGGCTTCGACGGCAAGCAGTGCATCCATCCGACGCAGATCCCCGTCATCCAGGAGTCCTTCCTGCCGCCTCCGGACAAGATCGAATGGGCCAAGGCGCTCATCGACGAATACATCAAGCACGAAAACGAGCAACGAAACACGGTCCTGACCTTCCGTGGGTCGATGGTGGATCGCCCTGTGATCCTGCAGGCCATGAACATTGTTCAAACGGTGAAATATATTCAGGAAAGTCAGTGATTAATTACATGTAATGGTCTACAATGGTCTCTTAGAAGGAAGTGAAATCTGATTTAAGTGATAGGTTTACAAATAAAAGTTAAAACGGTGTCTAGTCTGTGGTGAGAAAATTGAGATGGTAGTAAGATGGGGCACGAGCGTCGAGGACGGCAAACTTTTCACGAACACGGTCACAGTAGGCGAGGTCGTCAAGATCGTCGTCGGGGTCAATGGCTGTCGCGGTGGATTCGTCCTTCTCGTCCAGAGTTCGTCGCGAGTAATTGACTTTATCTTCGGCACGGAGCTTGGCGAGGAGTTGTTGGACGTCTTGGATGGAGTTCTGAACGAAATTTGCATAAATTTATATATAAAATGTTATAATTTTTGGAAAAACTTACAATTTTTTGCGATTTTGTCGTCTTATTCGCGGCAGCACTGCCATCACTACTCGAAGATGTGTTCCAGTAGCTGCCGATGGTGCTGTCTTCACTGGCTGGAGCCAAACGGGCGAAGGTGTCTTGCACAGGGTTAATGGAGGCACTTTGACTTGGACTTGACGCCTTTGGATAAAGAAAATCCAATGTATCGTCTTTGATGGCATATCCCTTGAAAATGTAGGACTGGATGGCGCTTATCTTTTGCTTCAGACAGCTGAAGGCGTTCACAATCGGAGCTATTATCGACGTATTCGCCGATGGCGGTGAGCGGACCAGCTTCTGGCTGTCATCGTCGAGATCATCATCAGAGCCAATGGCAGTGGCGATAGAAGCACTCTTTGATCGCTGACTGATCTCTTCTTCGACCCGGAGCCGAGCGAGAAGCTCATTGACATCCTGAATAGAGTTCTAAGACAAATTTATATATAAAGTTCATCAAAAAACTTACAATCTTCCTCGAGGATGCTGTTGATCGATTTGGAGATCCACTTCCTCCACTGCTCGAGTAGTGGCTGCTGCCCACGGCACTGTCATCGCTACTGGTGGTGTTCAGGTAGGCGATGGAGTCCTCGAGGGGGTGATTGGAGGCATCTGGAAATGAGATTTGATGAGATTGCACGCGGAAACGCTGACAGTTGTTTGCTAATGAAAAACCGAATAAAAACCTAAAAAAATGTATCAAAAACTTACGAGAATCATCCAAGTTATGCTCCATGGCTGCCATGACGTGATGAGATGTCGGATCGACATGATTACAAGCGAGATCGGGATTTTTGAAGCGTGTTTTCACGCGTCGCGCGGGCCCCGAGAGATGGCGAAAACCTTACACTTCACACCCCCAAAAATGCTCTCGTAACGAAAACCCAAGCTTTTTCAATCCCAAATTTGCTTGTCATCTTTTCCCGTTCTTCCAACGTTTTGGCCACGTTTTGACGTTTTTCACGTCATTTTCACGCATATTTTTATATTTTTTTACTTGCAGAATGTCCGTCGAAGCTCTTCTCGCTGAGGTCCACCCTACCACTGGTCTTACCACCATTTTGGAGGCCGCTGAAGCCATCCTTCTCAACGAGCGCCCGATCTACTCCGATGTGAAGCCACAGACTAGCCACGCCGGTGGCGCTAAGCACGAAGGTTTGTTTATTTCCACTGTTTCTCATGTACAACATCCACAAGCCCTATCTTCAGGTGGTCATCACAAGAACAACCGTGGTGGCAGCCAAGACAAGGACAAGGTCACCGCCGCCATCGATGAGGCCAAGAAGGCCGCCACCCATGGCCGTCGCAATCACCGCCAGAGCCGTGCCTCGCACAAGTCCGAATCCGGTGAAGTCGCTGCCCTTCGTCACGAGATTGATGCCATCAAGCTTGACAATGCTGCCCTGCACAAGAAGGTCGATGAGCTCACACAGCTTATCCTGAAGGTAAGTCCTGGCTCTTTTTATATATTTTTTTCTATCTGTGTTCGTGCCAACCGCCCGCTTCTTTCTCCAGACCTGCCCATCAGCGTTGCAGCCCTTTTTACGCATCCGTGATAGTCCGGTTCTTATATTAGGCGACGGAAATCTGTCTTTTTCGATGTCCATAGCTCGTCTGTTGCCTCATTTGTCGTTTACTGCCACAGTCCTGGAAAACGAGGATGATTTTTATGTAACTTATCCGTCTGGAGTCCGCCACGTCGAGGAGCTGAGGAAGTTGCCGAATGTTGAGATTGTCTTTGGGGTCGATGCGCGGAAGTTGCCGGAAGACTGGAAAGGACGCTATGTCGAAGTTTTGATGAATTTCCCGCACCAGGGCGGCAAGACAAATCTCCGCAAGAGTAGGGCCCTCATGAGAGAAATTCTTGAATGTGTTTCGTGGTTTTTGCACGGCACAGATACTCGTTTCCATCTTTGTTTGATGCGGAAGCAGTCTGGACTTGATTTTACGTCCATCAAGTTGGGAAAAACTTGGTCATTGGCGCCACCGGATCACGCTAAAGATAGCTGGCAAATCGCCTATCTCGGAGCGGAATACGATTTGATCATCGACGAAGTTCAGGAATTCTTTCCCTGCCTCTTTCCGGGTTATGTTTCTGCTGGTTACGGTAGCAAAGACATGACTTTTCACAATGAAAACAACCCAATTAAACTTATCTTTGTTCCCAATCCCATCAATCCATCATTTTCTGATCTCCCTATCCGCCAACCAGAATCCTTCTATCATTTATACCGACCCATCTTCTACCAAGACATTTCCATTGTTTTCACCTCTCCCTCAACCCTCGAAGAAGACTATCTCACCTTCCTCGACCTTTTACAAGAGTTGTCGCCCCCTGCTTTTGTCGACTTCCACGAAGTCGAATCTCTAGCTTGCATTTCCCCCGCTCATGACCTTCCAAACCGTATCTTCCGTCTTCTATGGCAACCGTGTTGTTTTGCTTTGAGCAGAAAGCGATGCAACGCATTACAAGATGAATTCCGTTCCCATTTGTCGTCACTGTTCTCCGACCGCCGGCTACCTTTTGTCCTCACCTAGCTCCTTTTGTTTGTTGTCACCCTTGCCCATGTCATTTCCGTGTTTCTTTCTCAAGAAGCGCGCGCACATATCTTTGGCCTTTTGCGGGTCCCTTTAGTCTCGCAATATGTCGGCCCGCTCTCGATTGCATAATTTAGCACGACTGTTATGTTTTTGTTTGGTTTTGTGTCATAAAAGCTGCGTTTGATCCATGCGTCGATTAGTGTCGGTACAATTTAACGTGTTTACAGGCTAACATTGGTGGTGCTTCCGCTCCGGCCGCCGCGAAACCCGCTCCTGCTGCTACTGCCCCTGCTCCCGCCGCCGATGACGACTTTGACCTCTTCGGCTCGGATGAAGAAGACGATGAGGAGAAGCAGCGCATCACTGAGGAGCGCCTGAAGGCGTACGCCGAGAAGAAGTCCAAGAAGCCCGGTCCGATCGCCAAGTCAAACATCATCTACGATGTGAAGCCCTGGGATGACACCATCCCCACCGACGATATTGAGGCCGCTGTCCGCAGTATCCAGATGGAAGGTCTCGTCTGGGGTGCCGCCAAGAAGGTCCCAGTTGCCTTCGGTATTGTCAAGCTCCAGGTGCGCTCTTTCTTTACCTCTTTCCTAGTTATTTTGACTTATGCCCCTTTCTTTGCAGATCTGCTGTGTCGTCGAAGACGAAAAGGTCTCCTCCGATGCCCTCGAAGAGGCCATCACCGGCTTCGAAGACCTCGTCCAATCCGTTGATGTTGTTGCCTTCAACAAGGTCTAAGCTTTGTGATCGTAGCTTTCGTCGCTATCATTTTCAAACCTGGTTCAACTGTTGTTTTTTTGGAAATGTTTATAAATAAATTTAATAAGTTGTAGTTGCGTTCTTTCTCTTTTGAGGCCTTTTCAGTTCCTTTGTGCTTGAATACAATTCAGTTTCATTGTATTATTCCGTGCTTTGTTTTATGTGTGATTTCAGTTTTTTGCAGGTGGATACAAAGCATGAAGCCATGACCTTTGCTCCGAGTGATTATGATTACGATTGTTTCGATCCCGTGGCCAAGTCTCATGTGATACTTGATGTGAAGCCGCTCGAAGCGACCACGAGCATTGAGGACATTGACAAAGCTGTTCGAAACATCGAATTAAATGGTTTGTGTTGGAGGACGTCAGAGAAGCTACACATTGCTTATGGGGTTCAAAAGTTTCGAATCAGTTGTACCATTGAAGATGAACTGGTTCCGGTTTATGCCATTTCTGATGCTATTTTGGGGGTGAAGGAGCTTGTGCAATCAGTTGACTTTGTTGCTATAAACAAAGCTTAAATCTCAATTTTAACAGTTCATAATTTTCGAATTTGAACAGCCGCTCCCCAGATCCAGGTAGTTCTTGTAGCCGGTGTCATTGCACATCATAAGCCACCGCAACTACCACTTTAGCTCCCGAAAGTTGAAGCAGTTCCGGTCAGCGGCTCGGGAGAAAGGGCGACAGTCTCGGGATTAGCTTCCGATTGCGCGACCTCTTGCTGTGTCATTTGCACATCAGTCCACGCACAATTAACCAGCCAGTCCCCGGTTTCCATGTTGGCACGGGCTACGGTGACACAGGTGAGGGGCATCGTGACCGGAGATGACCCCCGCGGCAGGGTGTCGTGTCCCAATATGTTTCGCTGTTTCGCATTGTTCACAACCAAAAAGGGCAAACAGGAGCAAAGCAGGTTGGTTCCACAGACACGGACGGCGAAGTCGAGGTCTAATTATCTCTGTCAATGAGCGAGGTATGTGTAGATGTGTGTATGTTGAGACATCGGCGATGTTCTTTGCAATTGGATTCTTTCTTTGGCGATGGTATGAAGGAAGATGGGTCGGTATTGACACCTGTTGGAAATGTTTCAAAACAGATTCAAAGCGGTTTGAAACTCTCTTTAAAGCTAAAAAATTCAGTTCCAATCTGATGCTCCCAAATTGTTGTGGGTCAACCCAACCCCAAATCCCATCACCCTAATCTGTCAAAATCCGTCACGCTGATCCATGGTTTATCCATGTTGCGCCTGCTGCCAAATTGGATCTACACGCTTCCTCATGCCTCCTGCGGCGATAATCCACAAGTCGCGCGACACGCGCTTCAATTTGGGTCCTCCATGGCTGCCAACTGCCAATTCTTTACTGTATCCGCCCAGCCTCGAGAGTTGTGGGTCGAGACTGGCACACGCACGCGTGCCGAAACATCCAGCTGTGCCGACAATTTGTAACTACCTCTATCCCGACTTCCCTGTGCTCAGGTGGTGCTGAACAACACCAACAATTAGGCTGAGCATTGCCATGCGTGTGTGACTCAAGGGCGAGAGTGAACATACTGTAGATTAGGCAAGCGGAAAAAGGACTGGCGCAACAAGCATTTTGTGGATGGGTTCTTGACACTTGTAAAAACTGATGTAATAACTAAAGATGTCTAATATGGAGAGGTGAGACATCTGCGTGGATGTGCTTGGCGCTAAAAGGTGCACTTGAGGTACCGGGGCTCGAGAATGGCCGCAATTAGACGGCTTTTCAGAACACTGACCGACCTAGGACTATGATGTTAGATAAATCTGGCACTTTGATGCCATCTTACGTGCGTAAAACGATGTTTTGGCATCAAAAAAGTACCCCTCGACCATGGAAAGACAGACTTTCGTAGCTCGTAACGAATACCTTTCAAGCGGAAGTCAATCTCGTCCCCATTGTGTCGATCTTCGGGATTAGCTCCCCCGTAACACGTAAAACATCGTTCCCGCTTCAATGGCTATAAACAAAGCAGCCAAATCCGGCGAACATGGCATCATCGAACAAGCGCACCATGCCCAGAGTACACCTCCATCTGACCATATTGCTCCACTCAAGCGTGTACTGTAACCCTATATGCTAATTACACCCACCCAAAATGACATCACAACTATTGTACCAAAAAGCATTTAGTCGTCCTCGATGAACCACTTCAAACTTAACAGCCCCAACAAGTTGCCTATTTACTCGCCCAATTGCGTCCTCAATCCAGTTTCCGGAAATACTCTTGCCTTTTCCGGCCACCAACTTGACTTTGCAGCATCAACCCCAACCTGTTGACACGATAGTCAACTAAATGCTGACTCCATCCGCACCAGACTGTGACAATCCCCGCATTTTTGGTGGACGGTGATTGCGTTTCGTTTTCCAACGCGATTATGACGCATTTAGTGTTTTGGCTGTTGACGGTTGGCCGTTAGTTGGCTAGCATAGCAATTTTGAAAATCATAAATCGTCTAAAAAATGGGATAAATTATAGCATAAAAATTGATTTGATTTTGGGTGCTGATGATCGGGTTACTGTAGATTGGGCGGTTGGACCCAATTGTACAAAATTTGTTAAATGAAAAAGTGATTGGAAGAAAAAAGTTTTAAAAACTCAAATTGAAACGCATTTTCAAAACTACAACGAAAAAGAATTTAGTAAACAGTTTGACATGTACAAAAATACTTAGAAAAGAAATGTCATTTACCCTCCTGTGTGTTGAGAGTGAAATCTGTCACAGCGAGTCACACCGTGTCACTGACCACTTTTTTGAAAACTCTCCTATTCGGCCTATGGCGGATAAGTTTTGATAAATTTTTGATTGAAGGTGTGACTCGTCGGGGGCTATCGATAGAGACCAGAAGCGCTGGGATCGGTATCGGAATAGCCGAGAAAATGCCATCCGAAGTTAGGGATCAAACATCAACGGCTTGGCAAAGTGTCAGCAATGTCCAGATCCGCGCCTGGTTTTCGTAAATTCGCTTTGTTTGATCCGTCTTTTCATTCAAAAAGTTGCTTAGCCAGTCAAGAATCATGATGGAAGTGAGAAAACGCCAAGAAAATGGTGGAAAATTGGAGATTTTGACGGATCCAGGTTGAACCAGGACCACACACCGCGGACAATCGGCCAATTCCGAGCGTCAATTTTGGCACCTTTATTGTTTCTTTTTCGTCCTATCGTTACTTTCCAATGTTGCCCTTACAGTGACGATCGTCTAGGAACGATGAAACCAACTTTTGATAACAAATTAAAAAAGTTAATTTTCGACGATCTTTGATCCCTTACTTTGGATGGCATTTTCTCGGCTATTTCAATACCGATCCTGGCGCTTCTGGTCTCTATCGATAGCCCCCGGCGAGTCACACCTTCAATCAAAAATTTATCAAAACTTATCCGCCATGGGCCGAATAGGAGAGTTTCTAAAAATGTGATCAGTGACACGATGTGACTCGCTGTGACAGATTTCACTCTCAACGCACAGGAGGGTAACTTTTAAACTCGCAAATAATCGTCAAAAATAAAGACGAAGAAAAAAGCAACAGTGATAGAAAACTAAAAAACCCTAAAAACCGACCCCCAATTTGACAGAATACAGTAACCATGTCCAACTAGCAATAACTCAAATCTCAAATTTATGTCCGTATCCTTGGCAAAACACGTTACGCAATAACTTAGGATATGTGTCCCGGATTTGTGTAGCCTAAAACTGCGCGAAGGCCATTAATCAAAGGATTAAGCCGGCGTAGAGGTAGAAGCTGCGACACTTGCGCTCGTTTACCGATGCAATGGAGCTACCGAGTGCCAAAAACAAATACACAAACACACTTGATGGGACACTGCTTACCGGACTAATGAGAAGACTTGTATCAAACTGAGCTAACTGTGACCACCGTCCATAAGCCGGCTGCCATCAGAAATGAGTGAAATGCATGTTCGGCAATCAGAAGCAACTGTACAGTCGCAAATGGTCAAAAACGAGTGCCGCCAAGGAAATACTGCAAAAAGGTGTTCGCCATCGACATGGTGTATCCATTCTTTTCAATAAGCATGCATCATTTTATGGGTGAGACGGCACGCACCCTAAATGTGTGCCATTCAATTTGGTTTTTTTTGTTGTTGTCATATTGCGCGGAGGGGCATCTAACATAAGCGATGGATGGAAAAAGGGTGTCTCGAGAGTGATCGTTGCGTCAGTGGGCGATGCATTTGAGATCGATATGAAGTGGAGTCAAGTTTTCGGCCATTTTGAAAGTTTTCATCGGCCGGATCGGGTTACTTTCGAAACTTCAAAGCCACTCTGATCGTTGGTTTCAACATTTTGGCGACAGGTCAACCCGATCAAAGCCATCTAACCCCAGCTTTTCCACCAGATTACCCCGGTCATCCATCCACAAAGCTAGCAACCACTTCCATGACTCCCTAAACCCTCATATTATCGTAAGCAGTCAATTCCCACCTGCAGCCAACCTCGGGCGGCCTGCTTTCATCCTCTCCATTCCACCGTTGTCCACAAGTGTCAAAAATCGCTTTCATTCTACAAGTGCCGTCTGCCAGCAGGTCGCCTGCCTTCAATCGCCTACATCCTGTAATCCAGTGCCCCTTTCACCGCCATCGCCATCGCGCAACAACCCCCTAATTGTGCCGTTTTGGCAAGTCCCCACCGATCCAGGGACCCCTTTTAGGCCAGCTTTTGATGTCGCTGCCGCCGCCGCCCAACAAGCTTATTACCATGTGTAATAGCCTACTCCCGACCAAAACAGCAACACATTGTTAATGGACCGACTAAACGGGGCCGGCCTAACCAGATTGACCGTGTCGAACACGGGCCATGTGGAGGTTACTGTAGGATAGGGACAGATTAGCCGATTAACTTACGCAAATCCTAAAACTGTACAAAATCAAAGAAACCAAGATGGGAGAAAGAAGAAAATATGAAATTTTGTCCAAAATATTTCGACTTTTATGTTGTTCATTTCGACAATGAGCGCAACCGGTACATACATACAAAAAGATGTCACACCCCTTCCTTTTGAACAGTTAACAATACCCTTTTGGATGCATCATTGTCGAGGAAAACGTTGATTGTTTGGAGCGTTGGTCATTCAGAAGTGCATTGTATTACAGCGGAAACTGTGGGCCGCCTTCCGGAAGGCCATGGGAGCGGGAGGTGGTGAGTGTATTGTAGCGTTTTTGGAGGGCTTGCGCCGTCGATATCGGTTATTGATTGTGTTTTTGGGTGTTTTCTTGGTGTTTTTCTTGATATTGAAGGTGTTTGGAAGCGATTTGGAACGTTTTTAAGTAAATGCCCTCAGGGCATTTTGTGATTTTGCCTCGATTTCGATCCCCAGACAAGGTAATAGTTTTGCTCCGATCGTATTTCGATGTTCGGGAGTCCTGTTAAGCCGTTTCGCACCTTCTTGGCCTGCGCGGGGGACATTTGTTTAGAGACTTTTGACGCCCGTGTTCGACAACCATCGAGATGTATCGGTATCTTGGCCCCGATGGTGGGCCTTGGTTCGATATTTGAGCATCAATCTTGTCCCTCTGCGTTCCACTGTAGCGGTACCGCGTGTAATTCACGCTCAACACCCCAGAGTCAGGCGACTCTGTCAACAAGGCGCCCAACAACGATCTCTTTGCGATCGCCTTTCTGTATTTCCACTTTTCACGGCAGCCAAAGCATACAACATGTGTACCTGCGGCGTTGACTTTGACTTGGTAGCCACAGCCAGGCAGGGTGTCGATACACACGTAAGCTTGTTGGTTTCGCGGCCGAGATACGCATACAGCGTGTAGTAGAGGTACACGTTGTTGGACTTTCTCGGTAGCAAATAGAGATAGACTGAAACTTGCGTCAATCGAATCGACGAAAGTTTTAACTTTGCTCGCGAGCATACGGGAAGTAAGTTAGTGACGGTGGAAATGTGGGTGTTGATGGTCTACGGTAAGTTGAGTTAGGACATGATTCGGAAGCATGAAAGCCGTCCGTGTTTTCGCAGACAATGCCCCAAATTAGCACGCTTAAAAAGCTAGGCCGCCGGCAAGACAGCAAGTGACTCGAGACTTCCGTTTCCGATGGGCCATGGGGGCATCGGTGCTACCCCACGGAGAGCAGAAAATCTCAGCCGTCGAGCGTCTGTTGATGGTCCCTTGCTCGAGGCAAGAAGCAAGAGCAAGCATTACGTTATAGCGTCAAACCTTGTCCCATGTACAGCCACAGCGCTAGGACTAGTCATGCCTGATGTGAGGGTACTGTAGCTCGCTTGGTCGGTCTCTCGAAAAGTCATACGCGCAATTTGTCGTCCCTTCAAAACAGAATTACCTCTACATAGACATCAGAGGGGTGGATAGAAGGCCGGTTCATCACCATCTGAGCCTCCGCAAAAAGAGAAGGCCGCTCCGCCGCGCAAGGCTGGAAAGTGGATGAACTCATGGCTCTCGAAACTCTTTTCAACACAGTCACTTCGTCATGGCTGTGACCTTTGGAATCCACTGCCGGTCTCCACAAGGCCGTTGGGATGGCTGCCATCCGTAAAAGGTGTGAAAACCCTTCACAAAAGTCGAGTGGATTTATTTTGTCTAAAATTAAGCGGATCGACAGTACCCTATTCGATCGCCTCAGGGCAACTATCCCAAACTTGTCTAAAGTCATCAAAAACCCCTAAAAACTTCAACTTATATCAATCAACTTTTATAATAACCTCAAAACAGGCAAAATAAAACCAAACATTCAACCCCTTCCCCACAATGTCATTCCACAAGTAAATTATTAAATCCAATTCGTCCAGAGTTCGAGAAAGGTAGAGTCTTATTATACAAAACATCATCGAAAGTAAGTAAAAATAATATTTGTAAATCTGAATATAAAACATAAACATCCTTATGGCAAAGAAAGAATTGTGCCATTGCCAGTTGAGCAGGTCTGAGAGTGTTTCCATGGGGGAGAGAGTTTTTCTTTAAGCCAGTAAACACAACGAGGATTATTAAGACGATGGTCCTATTGGTAACATTGAGTCTTCGATATACAGGTGGAAAGCGTCAATAAACACTGGGATTCGCACGGCGATGCACTTCCGCACTGGGAGAGAGGAAAGAGGGCGCTTTATTGGATATTCTTCTTCTAATGGTTAAGTTTATGATGCATGGGGGCGGGAGTGGGAAGAGTGATGGCAACAAAACTGTGATCGGCCGCCGATGGGGGTCTATTGTGCCGCGGGCGGATGGAGTCCTGATAGGCCCATGGCAGCGAGATTTGTGGGATCATGGGCGCCGAGGTAGGGGAATCCGATGCCCATGGCCATGAAGCCGTCTTTGCTGTCGTAGTAAGAGCGAAGGGCGTCCTGGGAGACGAGGTCGAAGAGGCCAGGGTTATCGGTGCTTGGTGTTACAGTGTCTTCGGGTTTGACGAGGCCGTTGAGTTGGCCGTAGGGGTTGACTTGCTGCTGCTGTTGCTGATTAGTGGATTCATGGTGTTGCTGCTGCTGTTGTTGTTGTTGCTGTTGTTGGGCATTCTGACCGGCTTGACCATACAACCCAGCTGGGCTGTTCGACTGCTGCGGGTACTGTTGTGCCGTCAGATAGTTCATCATGTCATAGGTTGATCTTTGATACATGGGATTATAGTCGAAATAGTTGTTCGGCACGCTCGGGATGACGGGGGCTTGGTTCCAATTCGTCATGGCTGGATAACCCTGAAAATGACGTCATCTTTCAAAAAATGGTCCCACCACGAAAGCATGTACTCACCTGAGAACACTTCAATGCATCAAACCCACTACCGCCAACATTTCCCTGTGCCATCGCCGGTCCATTGACCTTCTTGCTGACCGGGGTGGGCTTGTTCTTCCGCCTCGGGCGATACTTGTAATCCGGATGATTCCGCATGTGATCCGCGCGCAATCTCTTCGCTTCATCGATAAAAGGTCGCTTCTGGGCCTCATCAAGCGTCTTCCACTCCTGTCCCAACTGTCTACTAATCTCACTGTTGTGCAGTTTCGGATTCTCCTGAGCCATGCGTCGTCGTTGCCCTCGGGACCAGACCATGAACGCGTTCATGGGCCGTTTGACTCGATCATCGCCTCGGTTTTTCTTATCTTTAGCTGAACCGGCACCCTGCCCCTCTCCTGGGGTTGGCATACCGTAACTCATGTGTCCAGTACTCCCATTTGAAGACCCCGGCGAATCCGCCGTCGATCCATTGAGGCTATCATCGCCAACTCTGTTCAAATTCACATTCGAATTCTGGACATTGTTAACGCTCTGACCGTTGGCTGCTAGCCCATTCGGGAAGCCTGGCAACATATAGTTGTACTGATCATGCATGAGCAGATGCGGTGGCGGTTTTAGGTCGTCCTGGTCCATCATCGTCATCATCTGTAAAGCTCTTTGTTAAAATTAGTTATTTTTGTTTTTCGCGGAGTATTGAAAACATTGATAAGACACAATAATAACAGACACACCCCCTTTTCGGGTCAATTGTTTCACGCAACACATGGATTGCCTATTGTATACAATAGGCTCTTTAGAATCTTTAGAATCAATGAACCAGTCCCCACAATGCACCCATGGAGCCTATCTATTGAAGACAGGAAACCTTTTGTGAGGCCAAAAGAGATGAAAGAATTGGCTTGCTGCGGATTCTGTGTTCAGTTCACGCGAGCAAGGATGCAATGGACATGAATGGATTCGACGCGGGAGGAGGAATCAATCGAACGTGAGGGTGGCCGGACAATTGATGATCGAGAAACAATCGAGAGATAAATCTGAAGGCAAAAGAGGGTTCGAGACTTCTTCTTCGGACGGTCCGCGAAGGGAAGGCAAAAAGAATGAAAAGAAAAGAGGGAATTCAAAAGCGACGGACCGAGGGAGGAGGCTGTCGTGGTGGCGAGGCTCGAGGCGGAGCGCGACTGCTGGTTGGCTGGCTAGAGGCGCGCTGGGCGACGAGGGCGGAGCAATAGTCTCGAGGCTTGAGGCGCAGATCGGACGGGGGGCAAAGGTGCGCGAGACTTTGGGGGCAGTGTTCCCAGGGCCACCCGCCGTGATCCATGGCCCTGGTAGGCCTTGAAACAGCATGGGAGATCGGGTTCAAGGGGTGTTAGCTAACTGGATTGCTACTGTCTTTCTTTGTAGGTTTGCGGTGTTACGCCAATTAGGATTTGGCTTGGTAAGCATTCGCAACTTTCAAGGTGTCAAACTTCCTAGAGCATCCTGGACTTGCCAAAACTGCCGAAAACCGACACTCAACCCGTCAAACAACCAACTTGACCCCACAAGGATCTATCTCTAAAGGCCTTGCGAAGCTCCGAACTCCCGTTACATAGAACCAACTCCAAATAAGCTTACTTATTACCTCACAGCATCAAAACAGAAACCATTCACATCGCTTATCAAGTCCAAGTCCACTTTGCCCTTTAACAAGTTTTGTACCCACCTTCACTCCCGACTGACGCAAAACGGCACAAAAAGCGTAAAGTCGTACTGTAGGAAAAGCCGGTGGTGACAAACTTTGCGTGCGATTTGCTTTTGGTTGGTTTTTTTTCGAATACGACGAGAGGGACCGAAAAAATTCTCGACATAGCTTGGCCATAAGGACACAGCCAGCGAAGAAGAGGAGAAGGAACGAAAGCAAAAAAGTTGTTTAGCTTGCGGCGATGACGCTACCGGGGCCCCGATGTGTGTGTGTGACACAGGGCCCACCGTAACCAATTTCGAATTGGATGGTTGCTGACTTTCGTCGGTGTTTTTGCGCGTTTGTGTTATCAACGAGCACAGATTGATGCATGCAAGGGGACTCGAACAATGGTAAAGTCGTCGAACGTGTTGTGGAAATGTGTTAATCGCATTTTGGGAGGGGGGCGGAATCCGATCGGAAGCTGCAGTCGGTGGACTGAACACGGAGATGGTTTATGGGCTTGCGCAAGTCAGTGACGGACGACCTGTGGCACACGGAAACGGATTAAGGCAATGGATAGGTCGAGCAGGGGCTGATGGAATTCGACAGGTTGGAAAGCAACAAATAACAAGCATGAACGATGGATATAGCTGGATGGATGTGGTGGGTGCACTGGTAGGATCGAGTTGCGCAATGCCTCCGCGCAGAAAGCGACACCCATGCGGGGGCGCGTGCGCAACATGGGGGTGGATGTTGGGTATCTATCTTGTACTCTGTATGCAAACGAGACTCCCGAGAGGCCGACATTCGCAAAATTGCAGCAAAGTTTTTTGCCCGAAAGGTGTTGCATCTCACACGAATCCAGCCAAGCCGAGGCGCGAACAACTTGCATTAGTGGGTAAACATCGAGGTTAGATACGGCCCCCGGCCGTGTTTTGAGATAAATAAACATTGAAGTTGTAACGAATCTTGCCGAAATGATACAAACCACACTTATAAATCTGATAAAAGCCAATTATACGAAATTAGCAAAATAAAAGTTCATCTCGCCAGTTCTTCAAATTCGTCACACGACCCCAAAATAATATTCCTATCCTTTTTTCACTACCCTAAATGCCTCAGCTGAATGATTCCGGCTAGCATTGGCGCTAGATGGGGCACAGTCTCAGCTGCTAATAACCCTAACGAGATTATGATTAATTCAGGAACGTTGGGCCCTGTGGCATGAGAAGACGAAATGGGTAATGACTCCGAAATATTGAGAGGACAAGCCGAAAATGGACGGCTTTGGTGATGGCAAATATGCTAACGTGAGGTTTCAGGGGGTTTTGAAGTTGGAAAACTGGGCATTTAACCTACCGTTTGTGATTGGCATTGTTATTGACGACATTTTAGGTTAGAAAAATGGCTGAAAGTGTGGAATTTTGTGTTAAAAAGAACAATTGAAGGAGGTTTTGATCTTTTGAGCAAGTTTCTGAGACAAAAATAATATTACTTGAAGTAGTATAACAATTATAAAGTCAAAATGCACTTCCTTGAGCAAAACCTAACCTACAAAAGTGCCATCACTCCTAACCCTACCAACCAGAAGTCCAATGAACTAATTGCGCGAACAAGGGCCCCACAAGCTTCAAAACTTTAACATTAGCTTAACCTTAACCCAAATATGTTTCACTGGTCGCTGGGACATTGTCACGCAATGCCCTACCCTGAGGCCTACGGCATTACGTCCTTGAAAACGCTTTTTGTCGTGGTTGACGACAAATCGCGTCGCGGGAGTCGACGAGAGTTGTCCCTATAGTCCGTGAGTAAGGGCAAAACTAGCGAAGCTAAGAGGGAAAAAAAGTAATTTTTTCGTCTTCGCGACACGAAAACAAAAAATCTATCTGAATCCTGATGACGACGGTGTCGGGCCCGTGGTGGGGGGACACCGTCATCGGTCGTCGCGTGATGTGGCTCGCTTCCTGCATGGGATTGCAAGGTGTTTTTGCGCTTCTTTGGGGGTTTATGAGGGGTTGGAGGTTTGATAAACTGTTGGTAAATTTGGTAGGATTTTATATTTAAAGGCAATGAAATCGATAAACTGGATGAGTTTGTTGTTAAACTACCAAAATATGAAAATTAGACGCAAAAACGATCAAATCATGAAAAAACTGAAAAAATTATGGAAGCGATGTAAACAAAAAGGCCGAAACCAAAGTCCTAAGCCTATTACCATAACCAAAAGGTCACCCCAATCCCATCAAATTACCCACATTAAGCCAATCGCCTCCAATCCGCCACGCATCCTAATGTGTTACAAAGGAAAAGCGCCTCCAGAGCATATTCCCAAACCCCACACAGAAGCTCCCACCTACATTGCATGACCATGACATGGGAATCTGCTACTGGCCAGTTTCCAGCACGCTTGAACCCCTGTAACGGCCAATTCCTTCTTTACGCTTCAACTTTGGCGCATGCGCGAAGTTGCTCACTTGGGCTTCCCCGCCTCAGGGCCCAGGGCAATGTACTACCTGGGAACCTGTCAGGCACATGTCCCGCAACCATGGCGTAGGTGTTGGCCTAAATATAAAAGGGTCCTCATGGGCACTGCGCAACTTTGACGTGATGGATTTGAACTAATAGGTAATAATTCGTCAGAAAAGTGGCTTTCGTCATTTCAAACTTATTCACAGAAATTTGTAGTGCGCATAAACTAGGTAACTATTTGTAAGAAATGGGGCTTTTGTAAGGACAACCGCAACATTACTTGCATGGACAACGCTAAAGTACAGGGTTTGTGGTATTGTAGAACTCAGAAACTTGCTCAAAATGATCAAAGTAACGCACGCGCGCACGCGATTACGTAAAGGGCAAGTGGAAATTTGAAAGGTGGGTCTTGGACGGATTTTTGAAATTTAAACTGTAAGCTTCGTATGTCGTAGCACAAAATATCAGCCTACAAATCCATTGTTGAACTTAATATTGAATATCTGGTATCCAAAACCACCAAGTTCAGAAGCCACTATCCACCGCCAGCCTAGGCCGTTGTCAGAAGGAGCAAATGGCTCCTGTGCTTCGCGTTTTCCACCCTTTTCAGTTCGTCCCTATACCATCATTACACTGTATTGTTTCTTTTCAATTTTCACATAAAGCCGCTCTTTTGGGGTCTGCGCTCTATTCATTGCCATTCTTGGTTTTTGTGTCGTCGCGCTCGACCGGCGGCCCGCTTTTCTTTTCTTCTCATCTTGCCCGGAGGGCCAATATGCATCGAGAAGGGGGGAGAGCGCATGTGAGAATGGAAAGAAGCTTGTGTATGTGCCCTTTTCAACGTTCTGAAGACTGCATTCTGGTTGCGGTGCGACGGTGTTTGACGGAGCACCACGTCGATGGCAGCGATGTGGTCCGTTGCGTCTTCGGATGGCCCTAGGGCTCGCTGAGTCGGAAGGTAATGCTTGACAACACACACATTTTGCCACCTTGCATTGCCGGAAGCAAGATGACTACAGTATGCTTGAAAACTTTGGTGAAAAACAGACAGCAGGGGCGCGCTGGCAGTTTTGGGGTTGCTTCCGGAAACACTCAAATCTATCTTCCTCTCGCCGTTTTCGGGGTCTTCAAGTTTTTGCTACAACTACCAACCGGTGGCAAACAGCCATCTCAATATGGACGGGACGCCTGCAGCGCCTGAGGGCACTCACTTAATTCCAGCCCCGGGCATTAACGAATTATTGAAAACCGATTGAAAAGAAGTGCCGACGCCGTGGCTGCCGTCAGCTGGAATGCGCGCACACTTGACCGGGTTCAATCTTTCAGTCTTCAGACGCACTCCCGCCACTCAATTCCATCGAACACGGTAGTTAGAACCCCGCCGCAGTTCCAAAGTGGATAAAGCGGTCCATTCCATCCACTTTTTGCATCGCTTCCGGCGATCCGAGAGTGCCCATCTCAATCTCCAGACATCCTATGCCTCGCCAAACTGAGGGATTAACAGTTCTTTGAATGCGCACACATCTCCAGATTCTACCCAAAAACTATAAACTGCCACAATGAACGGAAAAGGTAATCCACCAAGTAAAGACGTCAGCTTCACCTCCGCGCGACGGCAATAACACTTCATAATGAACAGATTGACGTTATTGCGTTTTCGGAAGCAAGCAAAAGTTGAATAAACAGGCCCCAATGAACGGAATTCTTGAAATCTAAATTTAAGACATCAACACAGTAAAGTTGACAGATTAGATGCATAAAATTCGTCAATTTCGGGGGACGATTCATTGAAAAACGTAAAATTTTGGACGTTTGCTACCGCAAAAATAACGTAAGCAATATATCAAAACAGTCGGCGCCAGTGGAACGGCCCATTGTTCTCCGCTAGACAGCGTCCACCGTAATCGAGGAGAGTGTTGGCCAATAGCCAAGTACCGGTTTGCCTTTTCTTTGATATTGGTGACAAAAAATGGGGGAAATGGTACCGCCAAAAGGGAAGATGGGGTATGGACAGACGGTTGGCATGATCGGAAGGCTTTGTCGGAGTGTAAGGAAGGGAGAAGGTTGGATTCAGGGGTCGGAGAGGGAGTAATAATGGATGGGTAAAAACTGGAATACTGAAGTTATCAGTCATAAAAACATAGTAAGGGCCATTGGAAGTTTACCAGGTCAGTTGGGCAAACTTGGAAAACTTTAATGACAAAAGTAAATATTTGGAAATCATAAAACTGCTCTTTCGATATGGATAATTATCGCAAAATATTAACGTCAATGAAGACCATACATTATATTCGGCCCACTTTGACCCTCACCGTAACCCTTCCCACGCTTCCCCAGAAAAGCAAGCTTTCAACCCAAAACTGTGTTGACTTTGACCAACGCCAAACCCATTTCGAATCACCTAGTGCCCTTCCATCGAGCTTCCCGATTCCCGATGACCAGTCTGCGTCATAAAATTTGACGAAAGGTAAGGATCCGTTTACCCGAGACCAGCCCAGTCCCGGTTGCCTCATTGAATTCCTCACTTGGCTGCTTCATGGAATGAACGGACGCGCCTTGCCTTTCTCAATGGGAAGCATGGCAGGGGAAGGCTTCTTATTGTATGTGGCGCCCATTAACGCGCAATTCGAATGGTCAATATTTAACGCAAATAGATGATGATCGTAAAAAAGTTTTACGACCCTTGAATAAAAACGGGTGGCGCGAGCCAATGGATGGGAGAATGGCGCGTGCCATTCAGCGGTAGTATGAGTAAACTGTTGGGTTCTGGATGGGCGGAAGTTGGTGGTGATGGGAAGATCATAAAAAGTTAGGAAGTCAACTTGATCAGGGGGAATAGGGCTACATATTTATAGGTTTAAACTGATATAAGTTGGGTCTTTGAAGTCGAAATGTAGAAGCGAATTGCGCAAAATATCAAACCCCACGCTTTGATCCAAATGCAAACCCTAACCGCCGACTCAATGATGCCTAATTAGTCGGCATTCAAAACTCTCATTGTCAAGGTTACGCAAGACACAAAAGGGTGAAAGCGAAGGAACCAGCTTGTTGGGGTTGTGACATTTCAAAGTGCCGCAAATTCCTGTGCGCAAGTCGCGCATAGCCTTTTACAGTCGGCTGTTCGGTCATTTATTAGGTTAATGTTGCTTAATGACGTTTTTTAGGATCATATTCAATAGCTTTAACTTTCAAAACTGCGATTTTAGCCACCAGCTTGCATATTGGCACCAGTGCGCGAGTTCGTAAAACATGTGCCAAACCGCAACACATGTCCCACGTCCACTTCCCGGCCGTCACCAAAACCCATCAAAAATTAGCAAAACAAAAGTGTTCCAAATTTCTATAAACGGCGTCGCCAACCGACGATACCCGAAAAGCAGTCTTTGTGTTTGACACGAAGACATGAAAACCCGCAAATAACACGATTTTTTGTGTAAGCATTCACCCAAAAGGTCAGTGTCACCAGCTATCGGCTGGCATTTGGGGCTGAATTGACATAGACAGACAAAGACACAAGCGATGGATGACCAACATGGCGATCATACATACAGGCTTTCAAAGACGCAAAACAGCGATGTAACATGTCGGTGCCATGACATTCAGGTTGCAACGGGCCCTAATTTGCATAATTAGACACTTCAGTACACAAATACGGCATTTATGTACTCAAATAGAAGTTCAGGGATGATGAGCTCAGCGCTGCAAAATGCCGTGGCACTGTATTGACACGAAATATGCTAATTTTCATTGGATTCGGTAGCGGAGAGGTGCTCAAGATCGCGAATCGGGGGATGATTGGGAAATCTGTGCACGGAAATGGCGATCCTATTAACCTTTGGCAATTTCTAATGGGTTCGCACTTCTATGGAAGTCAAATTGTGGTGAGTAATTGGTCCAATAACATTGAAAATACTGTGTAAACTGCGAATTTGGATGGGTGTTGCTTAAAATAATGAAATTTACACCCATCATGCTCCAAAAAACTGTAGAATCTAACGATGTTCACACGCAAACTTTCAAAAACCCATAAAAACACGCAATAAATATTGTCGATACTGTGGCAAAGGTGTGAAGAGTTTTGACGAGCCACTTGAAGTCGAGTTCGTTACCCGTCCTCAGGACGTCGGCGCGCAGAAGTAAATCGTTTTCGCGCACAACCCATACTTGGCGACTGCGGCAACGATGATGGCGCGACACTGCCTAAAGTAAAGTAGCAATCGACGAAAGTTGCCCTCGGCCCAGCCATCCTTGGGAGAGGAACCAGCGGAAACCGTCTAAAGAGTGAAAAAAACTGGACTCCAAGAACACGCGACGAACGACGACCTTTGGAGTGGATGGCTGCCTTAATCGCCGGTTGAACTTGAGGTAAATGGTGATGAAAGTTTGTTTTAACCAGGCCTACATGGAAAGTATAAACTGCGGATAGAGTCTGATGCGGTTTTTATCTAAATTTATTCGATTCGACAAAATGCCGATAGCCAGTGGTCCAAAAGAAGGAAATGAAAACAGTTTTGTCGCTTTGTGCGTGAACAAAACAGCTTATTGTCAAAGTGAATCGATATGATTGACATTTTAAAGAATAGGTAGTGAAATATGGTGGTCGGATTGCTGTTTTTGAGAAGCGGTTAGCGCTTGGATACTTGTTGAAAAAAACTGGACGTGCAACGTCCTACAGCTAACTCATACACATTTTTAGGTTTTCAAAGGGTTTATACTAAAATTACTTTTACCATTTTATTTGCGCTTAATGCTCTAAAGCTGAGCCTGAAACGTAGGAGTGCGTCAAATGCATTTTTGACAAAGTTGGGTCTCACCACGAAAGTCTTCATTCTGTAAAACTGGGTGTAATTTGATATTTTCCCGTTTAAACAACTTTTAATTTAATTGTCTTTCTTAAGTTTCATGTTTTAGTCAATTATCTGATTATCGTTTCTGGAGGTGTTTCAAAACTGAGATGTCGGTTGTAAGGTTCACCATTCTCGCCTACCCATTACCACATATTTACCGACCTTCAAGCCCACATCTTCTTCCTGTTTTTTACCAACTCGCCTGCGCGGAGGGTCTCATCGGGATCATTTTCACCAGCCCTCTAATCTGAGCCCATGCCACTCCGCCGTCTCGTCTAAAGAGTGCTAAATTGGTGCATCACGACCTTGACGCACACCAATTTCGCGGCTATTTCACAGACAGGATCATCAAAATTAAGGCAATCCGAGAAGAACAACTCCTGACAGCCGACGGCTACGACTGTGGTGAAAACTCATCATGATTGAGGGTCGATGTCCCTCTTGAAACCTATAAATTTGCCCCAATGTAGGCGGTTGTTTTTACCTCTTTTCTGGATCAACCACCACCGCCAATATTGTTATTAAAAGTGCAGTCTTCGGGGAAGGCAAAGCAAAGCAAACACTCGCAATGAGATTAATTGCCCAATTTGGGCGGACATCCATCGGGTCGGTTTTTGGAGACGAGTTTTGGAACACGGTAATGTAATAAACGAGGGAAAACCACTAATATGGGTGGTTTTATGAAGGTCAAGGATGTGGGTTTTGGAGGCTTGGGTTTGGAATTGATAGTTTATTAAACAAAAAACTGATGTTATGCGAGATGCTCTGTTTTGACTAAACTTTTACACAGGACAGCTATCAGCAGTGTCAGGATAGAGCAATTTCATCTTTTCAGCAAACTTATCAACAGCCCAGTTAGATTTCCTTTCAATTTTGCGTCGAACTTCGTCGAATTGCATCTTGGCAAGGATCGTTTTCATGCCCGGGTGAAACATGAAAACATCGTGGACCATCGCGAATTCGAACCCGGCTCGACAGGCTTCCCAGCGCTAAAAATTTGTCATTACAACAGCTATGCAATGTAAATCTCACCAAAACAGTATTATCCCGAAATGGATAATAAAAGTTCTCATCATGTATCGGGATATTTCTCATAGAAACGAATTGTGGCTCCAACGCTGCCGAATCCAAACTAAAATTTTCAAATTTATCAAAAAACTGCCAGTCGGTAAAGTTGACTTACGGTAGCATGTACTGTATCCCCGTCATATCATCCCCAAAACTATCCGCATCGAACCACTCATCCAATAACGGATAGTCGTGAATCCGCGTATAAGTCGCATGAAAAAGTTGAGCCAGACCAGTGCCGTATAATTCCTGCAGATCAGATTTGACTTTTGGCACAGGGGCACTGTGGGCGACTTCAAAAATACGGTAAGTAAGCAAAAACTTTGTTCTATTTTCGATTTTGTAAGTTTTATCTGCAAAACCTCGCATCTTTCGTTCAAAGTTAGCGGAGAAAAAGTGTTCCAAGTCGGCGATCAGGATGTAGGACGACTTTGAGTTCTACAAAATGGCAAAAGTTAAACTGAGTGACGTTTCAACTATTGCCAACAAACATTTCGTGCCACATTCCTAGCCAAATTAATCGGATACGCATTGGATCCAAGTCCATAAATATGCCCCTTTTTGGGTTGAAAACTGTCCACATTGCTTAAAAACATTTTGCATGGTCGTAAATTCTGAGGTGTTCGGACGAAACTTCTGAATTTTACAGGGTTGCAGGATTCTTTGAGCAAATGTGGAAATATGAAGTGCACTCGTAGGTTTTGTTGAGCTATGATATGGAAGTTTCGAAATGCAAGAATCTAAAATTTTAAAAACTGTTGGGCTGGCAGATTTCTGTTCTTCCAATTCTCACGTAATCAGTCAAGCAAATGGCCAAAGTCGTCAATACTGACGCAGATGGGAAGACAATGGCTAGAGAGACTGGACCCCGCCAGTTGTACACCTGTAAGAATTTTAGAGAAGGCATCCGAAATTAGCTTTTTAAACTGCAGCAAGCGTTTATGCGAGTAAAACTAACATGGTTCACAATTACACGTAGATTTTCACCAACGCTACTATGCAAAATCAATGTAATCTTGTCATCGGCATTGTTATCATCATCTGGGATGATCACATTTGGGACGATGCAATAGTACTTTGAGTAATATGGCTTCATTCTGAAACACGTTTTTAAATCGTCAAAAAAACTGGCGCCCTGGGTTCTCACTCGTCAAAAACTTCCATAACTGCATTTCCATCAACTCCCGTAAAATCAATATAGAAATCCTTATCATTTCGTGACTGCCATGACACAATGTCGTCCAATCCACGTTGAACATTACGCCAATGCGTCAAAAAGCGGTAAACTATATAGAAAATAAAAACTGATAAAGCTATAGCAGCGATGTCTCGAATTTGCCGACGAAAACGCAAATTAGCAGAAAACTTCATGGAGCTCTTGACGTAAAGAAAACAAGACACCATTTTCCACAAACAGGAAATGTATTGTTTTGTGTTTTGGCCTAACTAAAGAATAAGTTACTGGTAGCTTAGCTTCCTCGTTGAAAAAGAAGCGAGAGAAGAAAAACTGGCGTATAAGTTAGTCTTGTTCATTATGGGGGACAATATGAGAGCGTTGTTAGGGGTGTTCCTAACGGGTCAAACGCTCAAAAGATGACAAAAAAGTTGAAAGCTTTTCTGGAAAAAAACTGTAGGGCTTCAAAGTCTTACAAATGTGTTTGTTTAAGAAATGCAAATAATAATGATCTTATTTTTATCAGTTTTATTACGTTTTTACAAGATAACGGTGACAGAGCATCGACAACTTTACAAAACTGCTCGTAGTTTCGCGTTTGTTACATCAGAAGTATTGGCAGTGGTAAGAAAGATTCTTTAGTATAAACTGCCAAAAGTAAAATCAGATCTAAATGACAGTGGCGCCGGGATGAACTGTCAATTAGAGAAACAAAATTTGACAATATTATCCAAAACTTTTTTTAAACTGTACCTTTCTGTAACGATTCACTCGTAAAAACCGAACTTACACACATCAAAAGCAGTGCAGTAGTAAGAACAACTCTTCATACTAAACTGACTTGTTGTTGATTAACGGCAAATGCAATACGACGCCGGAATCGACCGTCATTGACGGATTCAAAACGAGAACTAAAATTTCTCAACATTTTTAAAAACTGAAACTGATTACCATTTGTCGCACTTTGCCAAGCCATCCTCAAAAAGCGCGGGTTCGCGCACTTCCCGCGTTGCACGCGCCAGTTCGACGAGCAATAACTTTTTATCTAACCCGTTGTTTGTAATTAACGATGCCTCCAACCAAGTCCAAGCGGATCAAAACCATATCCGAGCGCTACATCCTCCGACGCATCAAGAAATGGCTCTGCGATGGAACCCATCCGATGGCTGTCACGTCGGAACTCATGTTCGACAAGTTTGGTGTCCCACATGAACACGCTATCAGGTTCGTTTTTGGAGGGTTTACACGACTTTTAGGGTTTCTTTTATATATATTTTTAAACTGGATTGTTTTGTTTAGACTGATGGAAAAGTTCTATAAAATGTACGCCAAAAAGTTCGATCTCAAGCGGTCTTTCTACGTCGTCAAAACCCGTCCCGAAGACATGGACGAAAGCACCGTCCTTGTCGGTGATTTGGTCCGTGAAGTCGATTTCGAGGGTATGGAGGATGTTGCGACGAAGGCGCTTTATAGTATTCATCGGTCGGAGTTGGATGTGAGTTGGTTTTGGGCGAGGTTTGATGGTTGAAAACTGTTGTAATTTGATTTCAGCGCGACACATTGCTTCCAACATTTGTGCTATCAGATCCCACCGATGAGCAGGTTCCCGTCAGCAAGGTTGTCAAGCCGAAGTCGGAGCAGCAGGGGATCAATGCTGTGAGTCGAATTTTATATATTTTATATATAATCAAAACTGAAAATGGTTTTTTAGTTGGCCCGAATGACAGATGAATCGAAAAAGGTCAAAGAAGTTGGAAAGATCGACGCTCTCTTCGCTAAAGCTTGTGAAAGGGAAAAGTTTACCTCGCCGAAGGGGAAGAAGGGTTTGGCGACACCGCCGAAGCCTGCAGTTGACTTTTTCAAGCCTTCGCCGTCGAAGTGGGTTTGGTTTTGGGGGATTTTATATATATAAACTGGATTTCGATGATAATATAGCAAACTTTAGCCATTTTTAGAAAAGAAAAAGTAGTCAGGTGGCTATAAACATTGATTTCAGATCAAAAAAAGACTCCGAAAAGGCCCAAAAGACCTCCGCATCCCGTCGCATCACCTCCAACCCCGAAACCGTCGACATTGCCGATGACGACGAAGCCCCCTCTGCGTCCAATACCATGTTCAATGACGACGACATCTTCACAACTGACGATACTGGCCGTGGGGACCCTGAACCGGCCATGGAAGAGCCGACATCGAGCTCCAAGAAGCCCAAAAAGGCCTCCAAAAGCGCCACAACTCCACCAAAGTCGAAGCAATCCCGTCCAGAATCCGCTGACGACGTCGAAAACGATAGCCAACCCGGCAAAATGAAGGAAATGCGCGAAGTTTCCGAGACCTTCGTCGGTGAAGACGGCTATCTCGGTATGTTTACAGTTTACATCAGACAAACAACACATTACTTCCGCATTTTCGATCTGTGCACCCAATTCATTACCACAATCACAGTCTATCAATGTGTCTGATCACACTACGCTTTTTGTAACAGTACCCCTTTTTGCAGAAACCCGACTCGTCAAAAAAATGGTCGAAGTCGACGCCAAGCAGACTGCTGCCCCTGCGCCGCCACCCGCCAAGAAGGCCCGACCGGCGGCTCCGAAGGATACTGGCAACAAAAAGGGTCAAGCCAGCATCATGAGCTTCTTCAAGAAGGTCTAATGACCTCGAGCTCGACCGGTGTCTGTGCACTGTGCACTGTTTCTGCCCTCAGGGCAATCATTACAGCGAGCAGTCTAACGTTACCCTTATAACATCAATTTACTTCCTTCTTTGTATCTCAACCCCTCTGTTTGCAGCCAGTGTAATTTGCAGGTAATATAAAAGTACGTTTATTGATTACGTGATTAGGGGTATACTTTTCTGAAGGAACAGTAGAATAGAAGTTATTGAATGACTAGGTTTTTGGGTAGTGAGACAAAAATGGTTTTGGAGAAGATCATGGTTGTTTTTTTGGTTTTTGGCGCCGGAATGATAGGATTGTTTTGCTACGGGAATTCCAGAATCTGATCACGAGTGTCTTGGGTGTGATGTGATGTGTCGATGATGGTTGTTGATCAGCAGGCGAGCCCTTTGGTTCGGCGATCGTCGCAAATTGTGTTTTTTTCGAGAAGAATAATCGCTTTTTTGGTCGATGGAGCCTTTGAAACAGTGACTTTGACTTGATTTTCGGATAAACACATCCGGTCCATGACTAGCTTAGACTTCTCATCAGCGAAGCAAGATCGAACTTCCCCGATAACGCCATTGGCACAGTCTAGGACCACATCTTTGCAGGCATCTGCACTTCTACGGAACCGAGTCGACTCTTTGACGGCATCAAGCAAGTAGACGGCTTCTCTTTGGCAAAATCGAGAGCCATCTTCGCCGAGAATGGCATGGCGGTCGGCGGTTGAGATAACTTCGCGGATTAGTTGAAGCTTGTGCGAAGGGGTTGAAGTTCGTGGGATCACGTAGCAGCGGTTTTTGTTGACTGCGCGCAGGATTGTGACGTTCTGAAGTTTTTCAGACTTTAACTTTATCAAATTTTGTAAAAACTGTACAAACCTTTTCATCAAACGACAACCTCGTCGCCTCATCCCAATTAATTTTACCAGTAAAAACTGCCTGTGCTTTCGGGCACGAAAAAAGATCAAAATACAAGTGTTTGCTTAATAACAGCACTCCAGCTGATGAAGACAGTGCCAAAATGTACAATATTACTGTAGCCAAGCTGCATTTTGACGTCCTTTCTGTTTGTTTTGACTGAACCTAAAAATTATCACTTTAAAATCAGAAATTGCCATCAAAAACCAACCTTTTCATCGAGTGAATCCATCGAAACCAGCGTAGTTTGACTCATTTTCCAAAAAGAATACTGTTTTCGATTAAAACAAAATATAAATAGACGTGTAGACGCAAACAGCCCTGCTGATCTGACGCCAAAATGAAGGTGAGATGGTTTGAAATCGGCGAACAAACAAGTGTCGGACGCCAGTAAATCGTGAAGGAATGTTTCCTTTGTCTTTTTGATTTTGACTTTGTGGGGGTACCGTTGGTGGGGCCGTGAAAAAGGGGGTTTCTCGCTCAAAAACATGCAACTCGGCAAAAAAGGCGTGTTTGTGCCCTGCGGCGGTGTGGTGGTGGTGCGAGAAAAGAAGTCAAGTCAATGGCCACAGGGGGGACGGAAGCGAATTTTTGCAGAGCATAAAGATTGGACCCAAACATGGAACATGTTCAATCGAGATGGCGGTGGTGAGAATACGGGGTTCTTTGCCAGGAGCACAAACCTGTTATCATCACCATCAGGCAGGGCTGCTGTGGTTTAGCTTTGGCTTTTTCTCGACGGGTTTTTGTATCCTGTTGTTGTGCATATACAAGTAATAGACAAAAAAAAAGGTGATTAAACAGATTTTACTTTTATTTAAAAACATTAAAATTGTATTTTATCGACATCGCGCAATCTGTAAAATAAATGTCAAACCCACATCGCAGTCAAAAAACCACAATTAACAGTTTGCAAGAAATTACTCGGCGCCAGATTCTGCTACGTTCCCGCAGTTTCAATGAGCAAAAACCGTCAATTCGGTTAACAGACGAACTGTGCAAATTGTCTGACTCAAGTCATGTCATTAACATTTGCTAATGATCTAATTTGACATGGTACAATGAACCCCCACATTGCCGACAGTAATGAGAAAAACAAGTTGTCAATCGATAAAGAAAAACAAAAATCGATAAAACTGACCATAAAAAACTAAAAAACGAAAACAATACACAACAGTAGCTATTTCGCGTTTAAAATTTGCATGCACATGCATTTCGTCAATGAATAACCCAACGCAAACGACACGATCGCCATTCCACCTTCGAACTATGGCGTCCAAGACGGTGGTCTTTGCAGCCCTACTATTTTTGTCCACATTCACTTTTGTGAATGCTGCAGAAAAGTTTACCTGTATGAATACAACTTATCCCCTCAATCCAAACAGAGAGGGATATTTACAGACACATGAGATAGACTGTCCCTCTGGATACTGTTATATGTGTGAGTTTGACTGTTTGGTTGACTAAGTAAGGAACCAATGCCAACATGTTCATTTTAGCCGTTAAAGTTACTGAAGACGAACGCGAGCAGGAATCGAGCATGCTTAAGAGATGCGCCACCGCTGAGGAAGGCAATAACAAGCACGGTTTAAACTTATGGGTTAAAAAGTAAGTTTTGATTAATAACAAACAGTATGACGTTGATTGACGTTAAACAATCACGTTTAGAGGCGACCGTTTTGTCTACGTTTGCGATGGCAAGGACGGAAAAGGTAGTCAGTGTAATATATGCTTTGATGATGAAATGCTCAATCTTCGAAAGGCGGTCAATGGGAAAAAAGGTCCCGTATGTCATCGGCCTTACGATACCGCTGCACACAGTACGCTTGTAAATTGTTATGCTGCGATGGGAACATGCCTGCTTAGTAAGATGGTTTTGTCTTAATTACATTAAATTTAATTATTGAATTTGTTGCAGTAACAAATAAAGATGGCTACACTTCGAGTCGGTGCGGAATATTCGAAGACTTGGGTAAATACGTTGAGGGCAAGTGTGTAAAACGGTAAGAATTTTATTTTGTAAAAAGATAGGAAATAAGTTTACATGCTCAGTGGAGAAGATTATCTTTATTATTGCGATGGTCAAATGTGCAATAACCTTCACGCCTGCGATTGGTTGATGCGCGGCATTCCGCAACCGTCACAGGTGTGCCTCGATCCATCAGGAGTACATGATGGTAATAAAGGTGTAACGAATTGCCCTACCGCTGCTTGTTTTGTCTGTAAGTTTTGTGTTTTAGCCTTGTTTAACATTGATAGCAGTAAACTTCTAGCCGTAAGCGTCGGCGCGGATCAAAAAACTGTCCAGAGATGCGCGACAGTCGAAGAAGCCAGTCGGAAGCACGAAATGAATATGTGGATTAAAAAGTATGTATAATTTATTAACCCTTTTATCAAGGAAATTCGATTTAGAGTTGATAATTACGTTTACGTTTGCGACAGAATGGAGTGCAATAAAGCCAGCGATAAGAACCTTTTGAAGGAAGCTACTGCGGGGAAGCTCGTTTGTCTACAAAGTCCAGATGCATTTTCGCTTACCGCATGCTTCAGAAAAAAAAACTACAGATGCGTTTATAGTAAGTTAGCTACTAGTTCTGCGTAATGGTCTATATTTTATAAAAACTTTAGCGAAACAATTAAAAAACGGCAGAATTTGGACGAATTGCTTAGAGATTGAAGATGAAGATCTGCATAAGGAGGGAAAGTGCTTCAAAACGTAAGATTAAGTTATAATATTTCTGTCAAAAAAATATCCAAACCAAATACCGTTTTAGTGAGTCGCAATACATGTACATTTGCAATAGTGCTTTTTGCAACAATAGGCACGTCTGCGATCAGTTGGAATTCGGAAAACCGTCGCCTTTCGATCTACCGCCACCAACACCGGCTCCTCCTCTTGGTCAAGATCCAATGCATGCCCTGCAGGGCTCTAATGATACCCTCGGCCCTGTCCCTGTCCCAAGTGCGACGTCGAGCCCGAAAAGCACAGGATCTCGTTCCAATCTGTCAACAATTGTCATGTTGGTGCTTGTCGTCGGCATTTACTTCACTGCTTGAAATATGGATAAGCTACTGTATCATTATTGTCTTTTAAGTGCAAACCATGTTTGAAGAATAAAGTTATAACAATACTGAGTTACTCCTATTTATACCAAAAAAATTCGTTTTAGTAAGTGCATAAGAAAAAAGTTAAGACATTGTGGATATCGATCACGTTTACCGACTTTTTGCTTTTCGCTCCAAGACAAGTTTAGGGTGCACATTTACACATGTGTGCGCATGCGTTTTTTTCGTTTTTAACTTTGCCTTCCTGCCGGTTTTTATAATAATAATAGCTCTATCCTCAAAATTTACATACCCACAATAACGCCATTTCCGATTTTCCAAACTTTGGGGATCCATCAAGTGTGCAGCCATGAGTGGTGGCAAAAACCTCATCAATGCCAAGTTCCAAACGACAAAACTCAACTTGCAAGAGTTCATTGTGAGGCACCAAAAGTACAAAACACGTGTGGGTGGATATTTAAAAGCCAGATTTTTGATGATAAGGATAATTGACAGCTTTACAGGTTGATTATCGTGGCGATGAACTCGAGGAACTCATTGAGGTGGCTCGATCGATTATTCAACAGGAGCCTGTCATGATCGAAACCGGGGTGCCGCTCAACATTGTCGGCGATATCCATGGCCAGTTTTCGGATCTACAACGAATCTTCAGTGCCTTGGGATATCCTGGCCCACAGCGGTACCTGTTTTTGGGCGATTACGTCGATCGAGGGCCGCAGTCTCTGGAATGCATTTGTTTGTTGTTGGCGTATAAGATTGCGTATCCTAATAGGGTTGGTTTTTTCGTTGCGGAACCATTTTTCGCTGTCAAACCAACTTTCGTTATGAAACTAACTTTCGTTGTGAGACCAACTTTCGTTGTAAGACTAACTTTGGTTGTGAG
Source organism: Panagrellus sp. LJ2284 (assembly GCA_024447225.1). Taxonomy (NCBI): domain Eukaryota; kingdom Metazoa; phylum Nematoda; class Chromadorea; order Rhabditida; family Panagrolaimidae; genus Panagrellus; species Panagrellus sp. LJ2284. Next base: position 8,526,190 of record JAMRYC010000005.1, on the reverse strand, counting down.
ATCATCTTTCGTTGTGAGACCAACTTCCGTTGCAAAACCACTTTTCGTTGCGGGACCAATTTTCCTTCAAAAAACTATATTAATTGCTTTATTTTTTCATTTTGTGTCTTCCAGATCTACCTGCTCCGCGGCAACCACGAATGCGAAATCATCAACCGAGCCTACGGCTTCTGGGACGAGCTTTCCCAACGCCTGCCCCTGGGTCTCGCCATGAAGGTCTACAAAGACTTCAATGAGCTCTTCAGCTTCATGCCATTGTCCGCCATCGTCCGCAACCGAATCCTCTGCATGCACGGTGGCCTTAGCCCGCGATTGAATTCCATCGCCGACCTGAAACGCATCCGTGTGCCATTCTATGACCCGCCCCAAAACTCGCTCGAGCAAGACCTCCTCTGGGCCGATCCCAAATACGACCAAAAGGGCTTCGAATTCAACAAAATGCGTGAAGTTTCGGTCCAATTCGGCGAGGACGTCGTGAACAAGATCTGCAAAAAGTTGAATCTCGACCTCGTCGTGCGTGCCCATCAAGTCATGCAAAATGGATATGGGTTCTTTGCAAATCGGAAACTTGTGACGGTTTTTAGTGCCCCGAGGTATTTGCCTGATATGGTAAGTTTTTTGTTAAATTTTTTGAAAAAAGTCAAAATTTGAAAATTTCAAGAACAATCGCGGCGCCGTAATGCGCATCAACGCCCAAATGGTCATCAGCTTCGTCATCCTGAACCCGACCGAAAAGGAGTACGCCGGTGCCGAGAACTTCCGGAACAGCTTCAAAGATGACGCGACAAGTTATGCCTATGTTGACTGACTTTGTTTTTTAACATTTAATTGATATACAGAGTACACCCTGTGCCGGGGCAAGTTATTTATGGGGGTGTGCAATTAGGCGGGTGTGAAGTTTGAAATTTGAAGTTTGCAAATAATAAGTTCCAAGAATGTTTTCGCCTTACATTAGCTTAGCTTGAGTTCAGTTACTATGTTTAACCTTAACAAAGTGCACGTTTTGAGTGTTCGTAGCTTGATGAATTCCATGTTTAAGCCCATTTTTAAAGGTTTAACGCAACATTTGCGGCAGCACCGTTTTCTTTATGTTTAACACCTGTTTTCGACCAGTCATTCACCTTTTTTTTGACCGAACATAAAGAACGTTTTTAACTTTTGTCGTTCCTTTCTTTCCCGACTGTTCATTTAACGCAAATGGTGTTCATTTCAAACTTCGCCTCTCTCGCCCTGAATTTTTCTTTCCGATTTTGATCAGCGCCGGAGATAAGAATTTGACTTTACCCAACACGGGCGTTAACTAGGACGGTCTATTGTTTGTTTCGTGCGCGAGAATCTCGGAAAGGGGGTTTCGTTCTCGGATTTGGGTTACTTTGCTCCCGGGCATCCTTTTTGCTTGCCGTCGGCTGACTAACTTATCCAATTTTAAAGATTCCCGTTTTCTGGAATGTTCTTTTTTCCCTTTTTTAATTCTTCAATGCATAATGTTCAAATGGCGGCTCAAATGTAGTGGATATTCTCGAGAAATCTTGTTTTAAATGACTTTATAAACATACAATACACGCTCGAGGGAGGCGACGGATTGCAGAATCCCGGGTTTTGAGGCTGGCCAGAGCAAGCTGGAGCCACGAAACCCTTGCAATAATTTAAACAATCTGACACGATAGAGATGATTTTGCTGCTGCATATTGCTGATGAATGGTAAAGATGAACTGGTAGAAGAAGAGAAGTGACACAACGACCGCAAACTCCGGGCAAGAGCCTGACTGACTGCCAAGCCCTTGAGGAGAGCTACAACTAACCCCGAAGCTACCCGAGTCACGAGTCGCGACACAGGACTGTCGCTGGGTGATTGGCTTATCGCCGGGTTCCGTCCTCGAAGAAGACACCGCCGTCGAGGGCACAGTACTTGGGGCAGATACCTGGAAGGGGAGGTGGTTAGATTAATAAAGTTTGAGATGGTGAAGTGCTTACCCTTCTCGCCAGCACCACCAGCGGGGCCGGGAGGACCAGCGGGACCGGGTTGACCATCGGCACCAGGGGCACCATCGGGACCGGGAGCGCCCTTGGGACCAGCAGGGCCGGGAGGACCATCGGAACCGGGGGCACCAGGGGGACCGGGAGGACCGGGGGGTCCTTGGTCGCCGGGCTCGCCAGGCTCTCCAGGGACGAGGGGCTCGGATTGGGCGGGGATGCCGGGCTCGCCGGGGGGACCGATCGGACCGGGTTCGCCAGCAGGGCCGGGAGGACCACGAGGACCGGGAGAGCCAGGGGAAGCGTCGTTGCCGGGGCGGCCGGGGGTACCAGCGGCTCCGGGGTCGCCAGGGGCACCAGGAGGACCGGGAGGGCCGGGGGGACCTTGAGGGCAGGGCTTGCATGGCGGCGGGGTGGTGGGCTCGCAGGGGGCCGTCGGCGGCTTGCCAGGGGTACCAGGCTGACCAGGGGCACCGGGCTTACCGGGACGACCAGGCTTACCGGGAGCGCCCTGAGGACCAGGCTGACCAGGCAGGCAGCAACCATCGCACTGAAGGTTGGGCGCAGGGTTGACGGCATCATAACCGGATTGACGGGCAGTACGGTTGCCAGGCACCTCGGGGGTGTTCTTCATGTGGTTGACCTCGACGTAGATGTCCTTGGCGGAGCCCTTGCAGAAGCTGATTTCATGGTGCATCTGACGGCGGACATGGTTGACGTAGTTGTAGACCATCGGCAGGGTGACCAGGACCGAAAGCACGGCCACGACCGAGAAGGTGACTGCCGAGTAGGCGACAAACTTGTAAGCCTTAAGACGGCCGTCCCGCTCCATGGTTAGTAGGAATGGGGCGATCAACGAGATGTGATGCTGGTTTGGGTCGTGGCTGGCGCTTATATACGGGAGCGCGCGACCCACATCGTGTCTCGCGGGAAAGGGACGCCCCAGAAACCCGGCTGCGTGGGGGTGCGGCCGGCAAGCGCCTCAGGGCACACACGGCATCATCATCGCATCTCGCAGATCCGGTTTTAGGTTAGTCGGTGGTAGGGTAGGTAGAACGAGCATCGACATCGGGCTCAGAAAACCGACGGCGGCATATCCGCGCTCAGACACTTGCCCCTGCACTTCCAGAATACCCGGAAAAAAAGAAAGACAAAAAAAGTAAGAACAAAAAAACAATGCAATCAGCTCCACTTTTTGGGGGTACACGTCCCATCCGTCAAGCTGTCATGGATGGCGGGTATCACCAACCCGATTCGGATTAACTTTACATCACATCACGATCACTTTTTTCTTTCCCGATCATGGAGGCATTCTTTTTTCAGTCAAATCAAAGCAATCTAGGCGATTAGTGACAATAGTCGATTTAGTCAATCTCAAACCCAATCTCGACTAGCCATCAGCCGCCATCAGTTAGAAAAGCGGTATCAGAAGCCCTGCAAAAACTGACTCCATTCTCACAGATCTCGAAACCACTGACCGATTATGCGTTCCCATCATGCAGGTTTTCACTGATGTTTGAAGTTTCTCTTTTTAATGTTCGAGAATTTGAGCATCTTCGGCATGTGGAACATGAGGGATGCGCGCGGAAACAAGATTTGACGACTTTGACAGCTGTTAAACCCCATAAATGTTGATTTTTACAAGTTTATGGACATTTTTCACATTCTTCAAAGGAAAACCACAAGCATAGTTATCAGATTATCTTTTTCTGACCAATAATCACCTAATCAGGCAAATAAAACCCCCACAAACAAGCTACGTAAGCGCTTTCTCGTAATAAGTACCACTTTAAAGTGCTGTAAACCTTGCAAGCTGCACCCATTGAGTAATTTTGATGAAAGTTATACTTTATTCAGTCAAAGTGAACGAAACTACCTACAAAGACCGGCGACAAAATGAATAATATTACCCTATAATTTGTTTTTATGGTTCACACAGAACGGGAGTATTCTCAGAAAATACAGCGGGTGTATACAAGGATAAACAACGGAGTTTAAATTTTCATCCAAAACTATGCTGTATGGCATTGCAAACTATGGTGTATATCATGCAAATCATTTTTGTTTTCTGTGGAATACTAAAGTGTTTGTACCTTTATACACCGGCGTATGAGAGCGCGAATATACGCCGGGTGTATAAGCTTCCTGGGCGACGTCCGCTTTCGCTTACCCGTATCGATTTTTGCTTTTTTTACCTCGGTAAACACGAATATCATATTGGGAATCATATTTATAACAATATAACCACTGTACACACAACAAACAAAAAGAATTACGCTTAAAAATAAAGGTATAAGCTATAACAAAATAAAAGATTGCGGAATTCGTCTTTTTGGGGGTTTCTTGTCGTTGAAGGCTTTGAACTTGATCGTGAAGTCGGTTGGAATGCTCCATGAGTGCGATGTAGTCGTTTCAGCAAATCGAAAGGTGTGCAGCGGAACGAACTGCCTGAAACAATAACGGTTTTAGCTCAAGTTGTAAAAATATACAAAAAAATAACTTACTTTATTGAAATGAAGACAAGAAGTCGCTTGTATAAAGTTTTCCGCAATCGAAAGGACTTTGTTATGCCATTCAGTTGGCTTGTACCGAGATCCGGGACCTGCCGGAACTATCAACAGAGCGACCTTGAAAGAGGTTAAAGCGGTACTAAAAAGACAAAGGTTAAACCCGCAGTCGTCATAAAGATCGTTTTAAAAAGTGACTTACCAAGCAGTTCATAAAGTAATCTGCGAATTAGTTCATTGTTAACTTACGACAGGACATTACACTATATACATAAAAGAAGCCGCAATGAATAACAAACAAAAATCAGAATACCAAAAAATTATGCAAATTGTTCAAGAACAATGCGGCGAACCGCGATAAGTCTAAGGTTATACACCCGTGTATGCTATTTTAAACCTTTTGGTAGTCCGGGGAATACTCTAATGATTATCATGGCAATCAGTGTTGTTTGACCGTTTTTTTTCTTGCACCCTGATTTCTATACACCAATGATTGTCAAAGCAATCATTATTGTATTTTATAGAATACGTTCTTGCATAAAGGCTAAATCATTTTTCTGTTTGTTGTTTTATACTCCCCTGTATAACATGGAAAACAAAACAGTCTGCAACATTTGTGTTTGAAATCGGAAACACGAGAGTTTACTCTGTTATACACCCACTGTTTGAACTTCTCTTATACACCCGGTGTTGTATACTCCCGTTCTGTGTGTTATAGTTAAGGGTTTGTGGCTAGGTTTAATCATTTCGGCATGCTTGGAAAATGCTGATAACACGTGCATCATCACTTTGGTAAAAGAAAAACATAAATATTGATAGCAGAGTGATGAAAACTTGAGGCAGGCAGGCGGCTATTGATATAAATAAGCCATAATTATTACCTCAGGGATTGCAGTGGCCATAGATAGCCATGCGGGATGCTAGTTTTTAGTTTTGAAACATGTGCTGGTTAATGTTTGAATTCTTGGTAAAGTTCGAGGATTTCGAAATCATTGGCGAGAGTTTGAACGACCGCGGATGTTAATACTAAACATTTTTGTTTGTATTTGGCTTGAGTGGGTTCACTTTGACCATTCAGTTGTCTTTTTTGACACTTTTCATGACTAATTTCCATGTTTTGCAAATTTCCGCATATAGAAAATGACACACCTCTGCAAAAGTGCATTTAATTTTACATTTGAGCCCTCAATTGACTCAGAATGCAAACTCTTCATTCAATTTAACATTTTTCAAACATCAAATTCATCACTAAACATCATCCCTCCATTTAAATGCCAATTATAATTCCGGTCATTATTTGTTTAAACAAACACTGACTTATCCTTCTTAAATCCGCATTACGGCTTCCTCCCAATTATCATTCATGTATAAAAACTGCAAATTTAGCCTTGACTTTGCACGAGACCAGAGCCACCACCTTCCTTATCCGCCACAACTAATTAGTTGTCAATACATTGTTATTTACGGCCTTTGTCATTATCCTATAATTCGTGGAAATGTGTTTTCACACCAATTCGGTCTGATTTATTGAAGTGAAGACTGTGAATTTTGATTCTCAGTACTTCCGTGTCTTGCGGTATCCTTATTTCGGGCGATAAATTGCACGTTCGCCTCGACGCCCTGACCGGTGATAACTTTTTTAAACGCGTTTTCATGGAACTTTTCCTTTTTTTGGTGTTGTGCGGGGGAGATGGATGGCTCTGTTCGCTCCGGATTGCACCCTAATTGCTGCCCTTTTCATTGCAGCATACGATCAATTTGTATTGATGGTGCGGTTTTTTGAGTTTTTTAGTGTTGCAGGATTCTTAATTTTTGAGAAACATTTCTAAAAGATTCAAATTTTTGCAAAAAATGTCAGTTCAAATTTTTTTAAATTGTTAAATTTTGGAATTTTTTGACTTTTTCTTTGGCCATGGTCACTCCAATGGTCAAACCATTGCAACTTCTTGCATAAATCCGTCAAATTATGTCAAATTGTCTCAAATTATGCACCTCCAGCAAAGCTAAACCACCCCGGGAATGTCGCTGACGACGTCATCAAACGCGGCTAAAAATGTCGACCAAAGCAGCTCATTCGGATGATAAATGCACCGCAGAAACAAGTCGTGTCACCAGAAAAGCAAGGTTTATTGCGTGACAGATGATAAGTTGTTTGAAACTAGACGGGAAACAGCTGGTCGTGCAACATTTATGGCGATCCTGACACTTTTGAAAGGAATGTGTGCGCAAAGCTGTCATGTAGCCGTTTTATCGCGCCCTTGAAACTAAGTTGAACTGAATCTTTAACTTTATTCTAAACTGTCCCACAAAATCAGTAAAACTGAACATCGGTGATATACGGAAACTTTTTTTCGTAAGTTTCAGTTCAAACTTCCCAAAAAGGCATTTTGACCAAAAACTAGAAACTAAAAAGTCGAAATGTTTTTGTTATGCCAGAGTCTTAATTGTGTTTTTGTAAAAACACTAAAACGCATAATGACTCAACAATAGTGATCACTTTAAAGAGTTTTTGACTTTTCTGAAAGTTGTGTTGGTCTTTTTGAGGATGTTTTGCGTTTTTGTGAACAGAACGGCCGTTTCGAACGGGTAGACCTCTGCTGATTCGGTTGGTTGACCATGGGGAACTTGTTTATCCGGACTTCACCGTTTCCCGGAGCTCTCGATCGTTGTTGGAAGTTTCGTTGAAGATGATTTTTACTTGGTTTTATTTTTGGGCAACAAAACCTTTTCAAAAGTTCAAATTAAACTTTTCAATCAATTAAATTTTAAATAAACCAAAACCGTTACAAAAAATTTTTCTTATTGTTCTTGTCCCATCAGAGACAACTCAAGAAAAACAGCAGAACACCCAAAACTCCTCAAAACAACATCCACCTTCCCTTCTCCCAAGAACAGTAAAAAATTCATAGATTCATTACCCTCAAGCATGCATGATACGACCAAAAATGTAACCATGGACGTGACAGATACTCATCAAAAAGGATAATGATGCTTACGAATGCCCTTAAGCGTCATTTACAGCAAAAAGCGGGCAACGCTGCAGTCAAGCATTGCATGACATTTGACGGCACTTTTCATCGTATACGTGGCTTTTCCAGCCTAACAAAAGCCGTTTTCATTAACTTTCGGGCTTTAAATGGGTCGTTTATCCTGTTCATTACTGCCAGTCATGCTGGGTACTGTAATAAGGTTATGCTGGGAGATTCAAAATAGGTCAGAATCATTGTTAAACTTTGTTTTTGTATCGGTTAGAGTGCACGAAAATAAGATTATCTTTGTTATATTTTTGATATAAATGAAAATAAGTTAAGTTAAGGCTGAGGTGCCAGGCTTAAAATAGAACTTTGCATTGCTCGAATTGGCAAGGCAGTGGTCGGCGGACTGTTACTTTTTTTGGAGCGATAGGGCCCCCCTATTGAAAGTAACTGCCATTGGGGCTGGTCGTAAGTGCCAATTAACCCTGCTAGGCTTGTTCGCTGACAAGATGCTTCAGTGCCGGAGGTCTTGGGCCATGTGGAAGGTTGGAGGGGGTCTGTCTCTGTTCTTTAAAGTTACAAAAAGGGTGTTTTGATACCAAGTTCACACAATAGGGGGTGTGTTTGGGTTTTATTAAGCGTTTTGTTATTGTTTTTTTCGTCTGCGGCATCTTTATTATTGCTAAAATCACCACACATCAGCCTCCGTTCCGTTTTATCTAACTGGTTAAAAATAGGGCATTTTTGGTCGGATTAATCGCGTGTCGAGGTCGGTCCAAGTTTAAGGCGGTTTAAAATGGCCAGACTTCACGATTTTGGGGTGTATTTTGTCTTTTTAGGCGGTTTTGGAAGAATTTTTCATTCTTTACGGTCAATTTTTGATAGATGTCTAGCCCGAGTCATGACAACATCCCACGTAGCCATCAAAAAAGGTCTTTTTAACCTTGAATGTCTGACAAAATTCCACTTTTAGTCACTTTCCCTCCCAAAAAACACCAAAAAGCGCACCCATTCCAGATACAGTCTTACTCAATGTCCTTTGCCCCTGGCTTAATTGAACCCCAGCCACATGGCTTTCCAAAACCTCCGATAATGCTCTAATTAAAACCACATTTCAGTAAAAATATAGCCTTTTTTCAACTTTTTCTAATGTAAGACTTGACAAAGCCAGCCAGACTTACACGTTTTTATAGCCTCTTTTTAACCATAACTTACTCAAAGTCTCTTCATACACACTTTAACATGAGTAATCATCCCCCCTTTCATCCAACTCACCTCTTTTATGACCATTTAAATAGACCCCTTCCAAAGTTGCACTTTCCATCATTATCTTCATACAATCCGTCTGGGACTTGATGAATTGCATTCAAAAAGGGGTCCACATGACTTTCTTTATTTGTACAACTCAAACCGGACCTGCTAGCGGTACAGAGAATGGAATGGTATCAAAAAAGTGCAATCTTAAAAAGTGTTTTTCTATTTTCTATTTTCCACCACTTGACAATTGTGTTAGCCCCCCGTTTGAAGGGTGAAAGGCGGAGGGTTCGTCATGTTGCCAAAACATGTTTGGATTCTCATGTGAATTTCATGTATACAATTTGAGAGTTTTTTTATGTTACAATAGTTGTAGTTTTTTGATGGAGATGAATGATGGATAGTTTTTGGAAGTTAGTTACTTACAAAAATTATAAAGTTACACGTATATAAAGAATGTAGTTCCGACATTTTACGTGTAATGGGTGCATGAAATTCAGCCCACGGACTTATGTGGTCAGAAGCCGGTATCCCGAGGGACTGAGGGATGGTGGGGTAAAAGTTAATTGCGTAGGTAGTTGATCCGGGTTCCCTGAGGGGATTTAGTGGGGCTAAAGGGCGGGGGTTTTTGAAGGTTACGCGTGACTGTCAAAAAATGTGTTCAAAAACGATGTTACATGCTCCGATGAGTCTAAAATCGGCTTTTCTTTGATGGAAAGAGTCATAAATTGATCCGCTTTTTTACAAAACACTTAAAATTCAGACCAGAATCCGCTTATTTTACATAGAACTGTTCCTTGACCCAATCTAACCTCAAAACAGACATCTAATTACCCTTGTAGTCACCCAGACCGTCAATCTCAACCTCTATACCCACAAACATAGAACATCGTCACCCTTATGCTAACTATAGAGCCCTTATTAAGCTCCCCAGACGTCTATCTCCTCGCCTTTTTTAATAATAGCAAATGATGAGACACTTGTTGCCTTTAAATTCCATACCTCTCTTGCCTATGCTTATAAAACCTAACTGTCAATGTTAAAAAATGCATGCCTTTCCATTCTTTAACCTCACAATTCCCCCTTTCTTCCGTTCTAAATAATATGAAATCCACAGCCTATCCATTCATTTTTCCGACAATAGCCACACTACTCCCGGATGTCCAGTTGAACGCTTTTTCTTTTCCAACGCATGGCCGCCCAGTTTACAAATAAAAATCACGTGTGTTTTAAAAAGTTCATTTACAATGGAACCCTTTATCCGACCAAAGGTGACAGACACCAACACAGTTCCGTATGCGGGCGATTGCAGAGCGAAAGTTCTTTTCGACCATTTTACACACTTTATTTTTAACAAATTCAAAAACACACTTCCCCATTACCACCAACTATGCAATTATCGCTATCAAACCCCCGCTTTTAAAATTTAGATGAAATGAAGAAAATTATTTTGTTGTTTTCTTTTTCTTTTTCAATTCAACCATTAACAATTTTAGTGTCATTCTTTTCCAGTGTTGTAATTACAGCTGGAAAAGACTGTCTGCCAGGCGCATAAAAGAGTTTATTCCAGACTTAATTGAGCTAATTACACTAAACCAGTTGCAATTTATTATGTGGAAGCTGTGTTTAATGTGTCTGTGACAGTGACGGTTAGGTTTAACACAATTTAAAAAGTTAAATTTAAACTGTTTGTGTTAGTAGGAATGAACTGCGTCATTCTGGTTTATTTTGCAGTTTTTTTTGACTTTGAAGTTGTATTGGGCGTTTTGGATTTTTGTTTACGGCAACTCCTATCCATATTTTTTAAGTTGTTGAAGTTTGAATTCCCCCAAAGCTTCAAATAGTAATCTTACTTTAATCAGTTACAAATGTCGAGTCTACAATTTCCGGTCGCTGTTACAACAATTTTCACTCCTTGCACATTGCAGTTTGTAGAGGTGTGGATGAATAATCTTTGATTCACTTTACACCGTATTTTTGTCTTGTCTAAATTGGAGCTATGGACATTTTGGAGGTTGGAGCTTTCATGAATGCAAATGGCAAAGCGTTATTGAAATCGGCCACTTTTTCACAAAACATTTTGCGAGCTCTTGCTTCCCTCGGGTCATGATACACCCCAAAAGCAGTTTTTTCAATGACCATTTACGGCGAACCGAGATGGCATTGGGGTCGGTGCCATTTTCCCACGCTTTGCTGCCCAATAGCCCAAGCTCCGCCTCCATTTGGCTTTAATCCATCCCTGCGCAGTCGGGGCGATAATGAGCCTATGAGAGGCTGGTAGGAGTCGAGTCGGTTAGCTTTCGGGCTTGGAGGAACTTTTTTCGTTTGTTTTTTAATACATTTTTCATTTTCATTAGCCCGGGTCATCATCGGATGGCATTGCGTTCCCTCGGGGAATTTGGCCTACTTTTAAGTATAGAATGTTGCCTGAAGCATAGAACAGGTCATACTTACCCCCAAAGTTTCTACTTCTATGTATAATGTACATCTATCCCCAATTACGCCACAATGGCATCGTCATTTTGGCAGGGGCTCGCCAGGAAATGCGTCGCTCCTCGTATTTGACCAATGTTTTGGTCGTCCCAGAAGTTCCAAACCCCCTCATAATGAAATAATGAAGTTATCCTGTCTCCTGGTTTGGTTAGTCGACTAATTCAAGCCCAATGCAATGTTTCCAATGATCTCCAAGCCTCCCACACACTAGGCTCCGCCCACTTTTTATCAGAATTCTTTTTCGATGAAACCATAAATTATATATTTAAAAACCTTCCACCAACTCCTCCAAGGTCAAATAGAAGTCTGTTTAGAATCAACTTCAGCCCCGGTGAGAAAAAGGCATCGGCAGGCTGCTCCCCACCCTTAACAGACACTTCCGCTTGACGCTCCTCACCACCACCCAATGATGATGTATTCATGTCTTTGAATAAAAAGCTAAAAAGCGTCACTGCAACTGACAGCAATTTTTAGTTGGTCATTTTTAAGTGGATTCGAAATGTAAATGCGGTCAAATATCATTGAATTTGTTTAACTTTGTTAACATTAGTTTGACTGTTTTCGTGCCGGGACCACTTTTCCGTGACAATGACCGCCTTTTAAGTTTTGACTAATTTTATAATAGTAAAATTTTAATAGCCAAATACTATTCCCAAAATCAAAATAGCATCACCAGATTAAGATTCTACGTTAAAAGTACACAAATTTGTATATAAACTTTGAAACCCGTCAAAGTTAAATATAAATCTTAGTTTCAATTTATACTTTTCCTTAATGGTGAATTTGTTCCGCGACATCCGTGTCTAATATGTGGCCGCTTATCTTTTTTTGGGCTAATCTTTCAAAATATCACGAATGGTAGCTACAAAAAAGGTAAATGTATACATGACTTTGGCGAATTACAAAATTAGGGATACGTTTTTTGTGATTTTTTAATATTTTGGATGTTTGACCAATTTTTGTTTGCCATTTGCGCCAACACGGAACTCAGCCATTTTTTGAATCCTTTGACTTTGACTTCTTTTGTTTCGTATCCCACGCGTTTGTTTTACGTTTTCGACTGATATCTGAAGGCTAGGCTGGGATTTAATGACGTACACCCTTGAAGCAAAGCCAGTCAAAACAATGTGTCAACAATTTGTATTTTAAGGGTGTACATCTTTAAATTTAATTATTTGCATACACGTGTTTTCATTTGGCGCGGCTTACAACTATAGAATGTGCGTGTATTGATCAGTGTTTATTTCAGCGAGCTTCCTGGTCGAGATAGACACACATTTTTATTATCTGATTACTTACTCCATCTAATTGAGCATGAGTCAGTAAAAAACAGATAGCCGTGTGCGTGAAACATAAAAAAGAGCTCATCGGCGCAATTCGATGACACTCGCTTCGAGCATCAATTTCACGGCCACGGCCGCGACGGCGATTTGGAACGCTACAACATCGTCGGTCGCCCCCTCAGATGTACCCGATTACTATGCCGTTGGGGGCACACGCACCCCAACGACACTACCCGATTACGATGGCGGCGGCGGTGGTGGTGTCACTTCGGCATGGCCCATAAGCAACATGACCGAGCAGGAGTTCTTTGACTCACTCGAGGTATTTGATATGTTGCCGTTGTCATTTCCGAGTAATAATCACGTGGTCGTTTATGCTATGGTAAGTTATTACATCACACATGGCCCACTTTTCACATTTCGAGGGGGTTGTAAAGTGTAAAATCGCAAAAGTTTAAGTGCCAATGTTGAATGAACAGTTCAAACATGTAATGTTGACAAAAAAGGTTAAAGTTAAATCTAGATGGAACGGGAACGCAGGCTTTTGGTGCAAGAGTCAGTTTGCATGGGAATTTAAGTGGGGCTTTGAAATAAATAATTCCCAGGGGCTGCTAATTGCGCCTCGTGGTGGTGGTTGCATGAAAATGGAAGCGAAAAACATCAACAAATTAGGGAATAGAGTTGCGAAAAAGCAAAAAGTGGTCAAAGTTGAAAGTTGGGAAAGTTTTGGTTTTTCGTGGTGGGACCAAAAATGGGGGTAGCACAGGGGCGACATTTTTCAAGTAGCTTAAATTTTTAATGTTTCGTTGGAGAGAAGTTTCTTTGGGTAAATCTTTTTTCATATCGTTTTGCTGTTACAGATAATTTTAATCTAAAAACCAAATTTTGAAACATTTATTATCGAAAAATATTTTTGTATTTGATAATTTCTCCACAATATAAAATGTGTCGCATTTTCAAATGGATGGGCGACCCCTATCAAAAACCCCCAAAACTCAATAATTTCCAGCTCTACGCCCTCGTCTTCCTAATCGGCGTCTGCGGCAACGTCGCCGTCATCACCTTAATCAGACACGTCCATTCCAACGTCTCCTACGACAACACCATGATCTACATCTTATTCCTTTGCTGCGTGGATCTAGCCAGTATCGTGCCCCTGCCCATGGCCATCGTGGACCAACTTCTCGGATTCTGGATGTTCGGCACAGCCCTGTGCAAAGTCTACCGAATCCTCGAACACGTCGGCCGCGCTCTGAGCACCTTTGTCCTCGCAGCCATGGCTTACGATCGCTTCAAACGGGTGTGTTTCCCGCATCGACGCACGACTCGACGCTCAATTTTCGTAACGCTCTTCGTTCTGGTTTCCTTCACCTTCATGCTGTTATCACCCTTATTGATAAAGGCAACATCAGAAGAGATCATCCTAAAAGAAGTCCTCCTGGACAACCCCTATCGCCTGGCACGCGTCCGAATCTTCAAATGCCTGGACCATCTCGACGGGAACTACCTTGCCTTTTTCGTACTGTACATGTTTTTCATCGGATTCTTCATTCCTGTCCTTCTCATCACTCTTTTCTACGGGCTCATGATGCGAAGGCTCTTCCGCCGGTCCAGGTCGATCCCCACTTCTCAAGTCCCTGTAAATCGCATCGCCGGGTATACCATAGCCATTTCCGTGTTCTTCGTCATGTGTTGGTCGCCCTACTGGATCGCCATGCTCTACAATCTGTACCGAACCTACTCATCTGATCCGAGTACCGAGGAACAGACTTCTGAGAACTTTATCTATGTCATGTATGGCATCCATGCGCTACCGTATGTCAATTCGGCCTCTAATTGGCTGTTATACGGTAATTTTTGACCAATTTTTTCAAAAACTTTCATAAAATGTTGTCATTTTTAGGCATGCTAAATAGCCAACTAATGCGCCGTGCCAACTACAACAACAAGTCTTCGACCACCCAAAAATACTACGTCCGCGATGAAATTTCGCGCGTCATGCCGCCCTCCGTCGCCAAAGTGCCCATCCCAGCCTACAGCAGTGATAACAACGATGACAGTATCATCGTGCCCAGAACGACTGATTCTCTTCTCTAACCAAATTGAAGTTTAATTCAAATTTAAACAAAGTTTTATTGAGCATTTTGAAATTGCTGGTTTGTTTTGTCCAAAAGTGAGTGAAAGGGTATTAATTTCAAAACCGTTTGTAAAAAATGTGTAAAATTGACAAACATAATAAATAAATGACATAGTAATATTGACTACTGACCCGTTTTGAGCAATTGCACCATTAAATGGGCTCCAAATCGATGGCGGCAAGCTTGTCAATGATCTTTTGACGGACGACATTGTGCATCTGGGTCAGGGGCACACGGATATCAGCCAGGAGGTTGTTGCAGATTTTGTCGATGACAGGGTCGACGGATTGATTGGGAAGGGCTTGCAGGCGGGGGATCAGATTCTTGAGGGTGCTGCGTTGGTACGGGCAGTTGTTTTTGCTGAGAGCGGTGCCGGCGCACTGGAATTGGTCGATGGAAACGGTTCAAAGAATCAAAAAATCGTCAAAAAAGCAAAACAAACCTGTAAAATCTCCAACAAAACAGCCCCAGTCATAACAGGCACTTGCGGCAATTGACAGGCATTACAAAACTCGTGAATCAGCTGAAGTCCTTGCAATTCGGAAAGCGTCTTCGCACCGCCAACGACGGGATTTGCCGCTTCAATGGTGAAAAACAGCTTCAACAAGTTCCTTTCAAAGGGCAGTGATTGCACGGTAATGGGTTCTGGGTACTTTTTCGTCCTTTCCGTGAACACAGACACCCTAAAAAACATAACTTTCATCAAAAACTTCCAAAAACAGTAAAACTCACAAATCCTCAACCGTCAAATTGATCAAAAAGATCGAATTAGCCAAATATGTCCGGAACACGCCCTTGAAAGCCGGCAAATGCGAAGCTAGCAATCCATGGAGGAACGTCGCGGTTTCGATTATCGTTGGATCTTGACACACCATTTGCTAAAACGACAATTTCAACCATCAAGAAACATGTAAAAAGTCGAAACTCACGAAAATCCGTTTACAAACAACATCGTACAAAAACGCCATATGCATGACATTCTCCTGATCAAAGTTGAACCACTTGTTTTCCCGAACTCTGCAAACGACAGCATCGCCTTTGAGCATCGTTTGGAAGTAATTCAAGAAATCGGCAAGATGCTGGTTCGTGACGTCCTTGACGAGGGTGTGGTCGATGTAGTCGCCGACTTCGACGCGGAGGGTGTTCCGGAATTCGGCTTCATCGGGGTTCGTCAAGAATGGGCGTAGTCTTTCTTGAGCTTTCTGGAAGATGGCTCTTTGATGCCGAGTCCACCGAACAGCCAGAGGCAGATTGGATTTTGTAGGAGTCGCTTGGGCTGGATGTCCAGTTGGGGCGGCTTCTGGCGTCTTGAAGGATCCGTTGAAACTGTTTGTGGGCGTGTTTTCGTTGGACTTCGTGATTGCCGGTTTGGGAGGGTCAGAATCTGGAGTTTTGTCGCCGCCGAAGCTGAATTTGCCGGAATCTGTCGAATTTGAAGATATCGACGGCCCAAAAGCGTGGTTCATCGTGAACGGCTTGCTGGCTGGGAGAACTGGAGTAGTCGAAGCGAGGAAGTTTGGCACTTTTGGATCACTCTTCGGCGTCCCGAACAACGTAGACTTGTTCGGGGACCCAATCGGCGTCGACGTCGCCCCCTTCGGAAAGACGAACGACGACGTCGGAAGTGAGTCGAACGTGAAATCCGCCAAGTTTGCACCCGGGCTCTTACTCGCGGAAATTGTCTTATCGGCATCAATGGGCAGAGCATCGGTCTTGTGCAGCGGAGCGTGTTGGGGTTGCTTAACCGGGGATGACGCAGACGGAAGACTGGTGCCATAGAGCGTCGGAACCGGCTTCGAGTTCGCGTCCAAGGAGTTCGTCCGACTGGTGCTTGTATTCGTAGACAATGCGGATGTCGGGAAGACAATGTTGCTGGTATAGCTAATTGAAGTTAGCGACGAACTGGGGCCCAATGGTTTGACCGGAAGCACGGGCACTGTAGGTAGCTCGGTCTTCGGGATGGACGGCACAGAAGGACTCCTTTCACGGCCGGGTTTCCTCAGGTCGGGATTAGCCCAATCAGCTCGGACTGCCTTCTCATCATTGAGCAGAATCTTGGCTCTGGCCAGCGCGGACAGGCCTTCCTCCAGCGGCTTGCATTCTCTCAGCATTTTCTGGCGCTGGATCATCTTGGCGTACCTATCGCAACGAAATCGCTTGTGATGTTCACGGTCGGGAGTTGACTTGGCCCTGAAACAACCCAAAAACCATTAAAACGAAAATTTTATATATAAAAACCCCCTCAAAACGCCAAAAAACCTCAAAATCAATACAAATCCCAAAATTGCGGAAATTAGCCATCAAAAAGATTGAAAAGAATAAACAATAAACTTACTCAGGCATGTCTGTATCTCAGCAAGGCAAATAGAAAGGAAGTATTATACAAATAGGTTTACAAACAGCGTATTACCCTGCAAAATGACAACATTAAATAAATGCATTTCCTCGCACGATTAAGCCACGCCAAGTCGTCAAACACAGACAAGTTCGCGCTCCACGAAGGGCAAAAGAATGAAAGCCGAGAATACGGGCGACGGCACCCGCCTCGGGCACTTTTTTGCAGACGCTTTCGGGAAAAAACGAAAGCGCGTCTTTACTTGGGCGCTAGGGTAGTAGCTGGCTCGTTTGTGGCACCCTTTTGGATGCTTACAGCTTAGATGGAGTCGAAAGGAAAAGGGGAAGGTCATTCGAGAAGGGAGTATTGGCTAGGGAATGGAGGAAGAAGGCGGCTTGGAACAGGTACACATAAAATTAATGGACAAGGCTCGCTTTCAAATGGGATATGCGTAGTGTGTTTAATTAAGGATGGCATGGGCCGCTGGAGGGGTAAGGACTGTCGGGGTAATGGGCTTCAAGCTGGGGAGGGGGAATTGGACAATGGAAGGGCTGGAAAACAGACTTGATGGATGGAAAGAACGGCGCCGCAGGCAAAGCGGCAATGTCCGGAAGGGCGCCAGCAAATGGAACCATGTAAAACAAGGGGGAAGGAGAATGCTTCCGATGGGCTGGGAACGGGTTTGGTGGGGTTTTGGGGTTATTTTTTGATAAAATGGGAAATTAGTATGGATTTAACATTTTCAAACTTCAACAAAAATTTATGCACAGACGTTGCTTTTCAAAATGGCACAATAAAAATTTAATTGCAAAAAAACAAAATCAACTCCCCACACAGCTCAACCAACCCAAAAGACGTACTTCCCTCCAACCCGTCCCACCAAAACCCCTTGGCGAAGCGTCCCTAACATCTAACTACACCACTTTCCAAAAATCGCACAGCTTCTGACCGGCTTCGACGCTATCCTCTCTTTTCGGCCTCCAGAAGCCTTCCCAGCCCTCAGATCCCACCAAAAATGCTTCCAGCCCGACATCTGACCCGATTAGCCCGTACCCCACTGTGCCTCGCTCGCCGTCATGCCCAATCCGTCAGTGGATCGACGACCAAAGTGCCTGTGCCGAAGAATCCCGAAGGCGAAGTTTACGACCCCAAATCCGACATGGTCCAAACCATTGATATCGACGATCTACCCCGGGCCCAGAAGCGATTCGCCAAGCAGTTTGAGAAGGTCAACGAAGAGCGGATCAAGGAGATTTTCCAGAAAAATTACAAGGTTTGACTTTTCTCACTTTTTCGTACTTCAAATTGACTATTTATATATTTTTCTTTCCATATTACTGATCATTACCTCTAAAATATCGTTTTTAGAACCAAATCTCCTTCGCCATCCTCATTTCCTTCGTGATCGGCGTCTACGTGTACACAATCTACGCCGTCCAGCAAGAAACCTTCCTCGAAGAAATCGACCAAGAAGTCGCAGAAGAACGGGGCGAAGTGCCACCAGTCAAGAAGTGATAATCATAATCCCCTTAGGGGTGTTCGTTTTGCGTTGAGTTGATTTACTTTCGAGTATCGATTGTTTGTCTAGGATGTTTTTGGTTGTTTTCGGATAGCTCGCTCGTCAAAGATGTAGGATCGCAGTGATTTGTACGTTTTTTAAGGTTAAGTTGGTTATAAATTAGATAATATTAGCCTTAATTTTACTTTTTTTGAATTCAATTGGCTTTTTTGGGGGTTCATCTAAAATACTTTTCAAAATTAAAAAAATGAAGCTGTCGATATCCAAAGTGGAGAAAATAGACTGACTAATGTTACATTAGGATAGGAGAGTCAATTTGCATCCGTTTTGACGTCTTTATTTTGTCACAAAAGTGGGTTCGGATGCGGGGAAGCCGTCAAAAACGAGATTTTAGACGACTTTGATGTGTTTGTTTGGGGGGTTTTGTTAGATTTTGCGAGGGGTCAGAGACGGGTTAGAGAGTTTAGATTTGTAGGGGGAAAAGTTAAATTTTTGGAAGCAGATATCGCAAACTGTAAAACTTTTTGTCAAAAATTAGCGTTCAATTTTGTAAAGAAACACATTTTTACCAATTTTTAACCCAAAATTCCCTTCCAGCTGCCTATTTAAAACCTCTTTTCACCCTAATCCGTCCCTTTTCAATCCAAAAACACCTGATACGGATCCAAATCTCAGCCCCCCCAAAAAAACAGTCCAAAAACAGTCTCCATTTCCACGCGTATCGTGCCTCGTTGTCCTTGGGCCTTGTAGCCAGCTCACCCTGTCCGCGCCAGCCTTTTTTGCATCCCCATCCCATTTTCGCGGAGTAGAAAATCTCCACAGCTTTTGCAAAGACGTTCGGCTCGTTCTTCGTTCAGAAATGAATGAAAAGTAAAAGCAGTGGCTCGCTGCGTTTCGTCAGTTCGTCATTTCTAAACCAAACCACCAAACGCCTCAAGGGAAAGAGAGACCCGTTGTTAGCCACCCTAATGTAAAGCCTTTTTGATTTTTGAATCTGACCGTTTCCTTTCCCCGCGCCACCTCATCTTTTCGCGCATTTGATTTGAAAAAATGAAATGAATTTGAATCGAGTGTCCCTCGCGTCGATCGACATTTGATGTGGATTGCTTCGTCACCGTGTATTCGGCAGACAGGAGCGCCATCTCACGCTGTTGAAAATCAAAGTCAAAAAAGAGGGGGAAAGGAGGCCCAAAAGATGGATTCGTGTCTCCGTTCGGGTTTGCTGGCGTCTATGGAGGTCGCTGTCATCGGGCTGTCGGTAGGGGGGAATGACCTTCACTGGAGGAGTTCATTTTCACTTTTTTGGCGCCGATCGGGTTGTTGGGGATTGTTTTTTGAGTTTTATTTTGGTGTTCCTGGTGAAACCATTGCATTTTTTGTTTTTATTTTGTTTTGCAATTTTTAATTTTATTAATTTTTAATGTTCTAATTAAACTTTTTGAAACTAAAATGGCGGTTTTTACCGCCATTTTAGTTTCAAAAAGTTTTGTTAGAGCGTCAAAAACTGATCAAATTCGAAATTGCAAACCAAAATTGAACAAAAAATGCTGAAGTTCTCCATAGAAACACAAAATGTAACTCAAAAAACAATCCCCAACAACCCGATCGACACCCAAAAAGTGAAAATGCACCCCAGTGTTGGCCATTTTGCCACCGAATCTATCGCCAATTTTCCATCTACCGTACCCCTCGTCAAAATCAAAAAATATCACCACTTTAAAATATGCACTTCTAACCCCATTATCCCACCCTCATTAAAACCCTCTTCAAATCCCGATCCGATCGCTTCCGGAAGTCCTTTCCGATTGCCGCAACCCATCCCCATCAATATTGCCATCTAAAAAACGGCGTTCCTTCCGCTTTGGCCCGACCCGCCCCACGGCAGCCCTGCCGAACGGGGTAATTGCCTTTGTTCTATGACGACCTTGCCGTCCGGCTTGATCGATGTCGCGAGGCTGCCCCTGGACCGGCCTCCACGTTGACCTGCAATATGTTCATTTCTTTTTTGCCTTCATTCATATTTTGCCTGTTCAAAACGGCCTAAATGCCCAGTGAAACTGTTTTCCTATTTCAAGCACTATTTATGTTTTCGCTTTCCGGCATGGCCAGCCAACCCTTTGAATCAAACCATCCAGAAGACTGGCTTTTCCTTCCGCCACTCTAGGCAGGCCCAGGGGCTATCTGGCCCAACACATCTGCTTTCAAGACAGATATTTTTATTTGCCGCGCCGCTGTCCGACGCTTTTTTCGGGCTGTCAATTGGCTCTCGGCATTTATGTTTAGTTGTATTTTGTAAGACGGGCGCC
Source organism: Panagrellus sp. LJ2284 (assembly GCA_024447225.1). Classification (NCBI taxonomy): domain Eukaryota; kingdom Metazoa; phylum Nematoda; class Chromadorea; order Rhabditida; family Panagrolaimidae; genus Panagrellus; species Panagrellus sp. LJ2284. The sequence goes on along the minus strand of JAMRYC010000005.1, from coordinate 8,505,406 downwards.
GACGACGATGGCGACGTTGGTTGCGTTTCGACCACTTAAAATGGGTGTTTGTATGCCTGCCTTTGTTTATGTTTTGCCCTTTATTTCCTTGACGATGCCCGATTTTGGACATTGCTTTTCACTTTCACCCCCGAGGGCCAAGGAAGAAGACAGGACCCTCTCGACCGGCCATTCCCGAATGAGTGTCCAGTCGAGGCTAATGTAAACGGGGAGGAAACAAATTGGTGGCTACAAACACGGCCTGGCGGCTGATATTTTGTGTTTTTGGGGTGGCTGGGGTTGGTGGTTGATGAGATTCACGACGATTGTGAGAGGGTTTATGGGCCGTGGGATACTTTGGTGAAAGGGTTTTTTGGTTAAAAAATTTGTGAAATTGTGTTTTGTTTTGGATGTTTTTGTGGTCTAAAATCATCGTTAATGAATTTTTTACAATTGGAAACTATATCGAATTTGTTTGAAATTGCAATTTTTACAAATACTAAAAATATGCATGTTAACGGTTACATGCAATTTGCACACAAGTAAGCTACAAACGCTTCACATGCATTTACACAAGGGAGTGAACGCGTTTTTTAGGTAGTGACATTGTGTTAATAGCTGTTTGCGTGTTGCGGGCACATGTGTGCTAATGTCATAAAGACTGTTGCGTACCAAAAATTTGGGATGCTTTAAAAATCACAAATTTATTTTTCAAAGTTTTGGTTCACAGAAGTGGTTTTTTGGTGTAAAATTTTAACTTTTTTTACAAAATCAAGTTGCCATCGAAAAACAGCATCCCAAATCGACCCCCTGATCCAAGAACCGCATTCCACTACGCTTCCATGTGCCAATTAAGGCCCGATAAACAATATCCGAACTGTCCTTCCTCAACTTGATCCAATCCATCCAAGCGCGCTCAAAACCAGCCAAGGCCGATGCCCGTCGCCGCCGACAGTCCCAAAATTGGCACTTTGCACCAACCATGGGCCCTTTTATCCCTCCTGCGCCATCGCAACCACTTCTCGCCGTCCTAGCCCACCCATGTCATCGATTTGAATACAACGTACCACACTGTCAGTTGAAAAAAGACGGTAATTACTCAAACTCGGAGCCTCACGGCCGCCAGCGGCTCGGATTAGGGCGATTTGGCGTGTCTTTTGCCTCTCCTTTTCATCCACCATCCCACCCCACCCCATCCTGCCTGATTCACACTCCATTTTTTTGGCGATGAATAAGTACCGTGGAATTTTATTGACCACAACTATCGCAGCGCCAACAAGCTGTTGGATGGTCATAATGGCGCTTTTAAAACTGAATGGAAGCGATTTTCCCAGACACATTTTTACAGCTGTCGTGTTACATGCATAGTTTCTGATTCGGCTGGAAGGAGAAGTCAAATTTCGTCCAGAACATCCTTAAAAAGTTGCCTTTCTATTTGGATAGTAAGATTGGGGCGGATTAAGACAGTCCGAACAGTACGTGACGGGAGATCCCGGAAACTGGTCATATTTACCTTTAATTCATTAAAAACAGATTGACGTCGGGTGGTGGGTGGCGGCAAACCTGTCCAAAGTCGGAAGTTGACTGCGGGGGCCACCTACGGGGTTGAACTGAACCGATTTTCCAGTCGAGTACATCCGGTGGGGCAGGGCCCTGTCCGGTTTTACATTAGGTAAAGTGCAATCTACACGTTGGCGGGAAGGTGGAAAGTGAGTGACCATTAGGTGGATGGGATCGTACTGGACAGTTATAATTTGTGATTTGAGGGGGTTTTGGGGTCTTTGGAGCTTCAGGAGGCTATTATAGGTAAACACTGCGTTCAAAACGGTATACTGTAATTTTTTCGTTTCAACTGTAAATTATGACTTTGTTTCAAATAAAACTGATCTTTTTTAAGTTTTTTCAAACTCTGATTACTTCAAACCCCCAAATCCACCCCACTGACCAGCCAGCCACCTCGACCTCTCTGCGCGGGGCGTCATATCGATCCCCAAAGGTCTGCTCTCGTTTTTCGGGGTGTCCCATCGTGTTGCGCTTCACTTCTCCTCCGCGCGGAGAGGGTACATACGCCTGGCTCGTCGACCAACCAACTACCAAGGGCCCTCCTCGTCCAGCTCTCCGACCACATTGATTGCCTCGGGCACGCTTTTCCGTTCTCACCCCTGTCAGTTTTGAACGGACACTGAATACAAGAGCCAGCTATGTGTTTCTTATGCAAATGTAGTCTTTCCTATCTTTAAATGGCATTGGCACTGCTCCAGGTGTAAATGCACTTTCGCCACCCACCGACTGGACATTGGCCAGCTGGGCCATAGCCATTGCCAAGCTTCCTCATGCATACATACTTGCGCAATTACAAGCCTAGAGGGTGTCTCGCCAAGCTGGAACTGGCATGGATACTTTTCTGTTTCCAAAGGTCCTCTTCATTTCGACCATGTTTCGTGGATTTGGATGCTCTGTGCCAGATGAAGCGAAGTGTCAGTTACACTATGCTGGCTGGCATGCTACTTTTTCAAGTTTATTTACTTATTTATTTACTTTTGCTTGACCAACATTGACGCGTGCCGCGGCATTTCCGAGTTTGACTTGCTTTGGCTTTCCAAATTCGAGTTGTATTTCGATACTTTGTAAAGTTTATCCCCTCAAACGGCCCCCTTTCAGACGATTAGCGTCCATGTCCCCAAGTTTGAGATGAAAAGAACGTAACAGCTTCATTTATCGTCTTTGTTGCTGCTATTCCGTCCACGTCTGTATCGACTGTAATCCCAAATCAGTGCCGACAACATGGGCCAGCAACAGAGTCGTCAACCCGATGGCATCAAGGGCCTCAGTGCGTCGAACAGTGATCTCGGTTGGTTTTTTTGAACTTTTTTTCCATTTTTTGACGTTTCCTTCCACGTGCCATTGTTTTCCACCTCTTTCAATGTCCGTTTTGTCGGCACAGCTTAGCACTGTTGATGGTTTCAACGACCAAACGGGCCATAGGTAGAGTATCAACACTCGGGCCCACTGAAACCCCTTTTGTCGCGGGAGCGAAGCTTGTTGAAATCTGATCTCGAGACCGTTTGTGCCGTTTGGCAATCTCTCTCCCCCCAAGTGTCGATCGGTGGTCAAAATATTTCGACGTGTACGTGCAGGTCGGTTATGACCACTTCCCATTTTGAAGGGTTTTCGCTGTTGTTTGAGTTGATGGCGCCCACCGCCGACGACAAACGCGTGTCTTTGTTATTCGGAGGCAAATATGATGGGTTCCAATGGGAGTGCAATCATAGGCTTAGGCGGTGCTAAAGTTGGCCAACTTATGTTTTGAATTGGTTTTTTACAACCTTCAAAGCGCACCGATATTGTTGTTTGTTTGTTCTGTTTTTGCCATACAGACTTTTTATTGTGTTTTTTCATACCTCTAAACGTTTTTCACTCCTATTGTATACGAATTTTTATCAAAATCGAAAAAATTGAAATTTACACGCATACACTTGTGTAGTTTCCCCCTATTTTCAATGTCCCCCAAAAATGGTCCCACCACGAAAACTATTTTTAGCCCCCAATTTTGCAGAAACCATTATTCCCACACTTTCCATTTCCCTCTTTTGCAATTTCCAACATAGCAGTCCCACCAACTTGTAGCCAGCCGCCTCGCCTAACGGCCAACTGGCCATTGTCCAACACGCTTTTCCAAACATTGTTGTCAACAGCTAGAAAAAAGTTTTCCCTTTATTCGCTTGCCATTTTTTCAACTTGTCCGAACAACCAGCGCGAATCAAAAAATTTCACGCCTGCCTTTTTTGTATTAGCCGCGAATAGAATGAATCTATGATAGAATGCTCAGTATGTAGTAAAGTGCCTGACTGACGCAATGAAACGGTGAATGTCCACCTCACTAACTTTTTTGTCGCCTCGACCAAACATCCATTGTTGCATCAAATTTCATTTCAGTTCGGTTCAGTGCCGGAGGCGATGGACATTACATTAGCTGTCAGCACGACGGCTGACCGAATGGCGATGGCATTTGAGCCTTGCCTTGGCAGTGTTTTGAAACCACCGGAATTTGCATCATATCCCATTTCGCTTTCGTTTTGAGATATTTTAAGCCGTAGGAATTGGCCATTACTGTCAGTGAACCCATGAGGCCCATAGGCTCGGGTGCCTTTGGCATTGCGTTTTTACAATAGGGCCATGTAGAAGGATTTAAGCATCCCATCAATGTTTCCATTTTCCATCACCCGAAAGCACGATGGGTGCCATTCGGAGCCCGATGCCGTGATAAATGTCGCCCCAAACGCGCGCGATGGCATCATTTTTAAGTTGGGGTCGAAAGACATTTGTCCCCTATGAAGAGGCCTGCGCGACAGCTTGGATTAGGGGGTTTCGGAGCTGGAAAGGAAGTCGCCATCACTCTTTTTCCGGGCCATTGGAGCCATGTTAGCGCTGTTGTTTCGCCCTCGACTGTCTGGGATTGCTATGGGTTGGGTTGAGTTGAGTCAGTGTGACAATATTGTTGTGAAATGAGGTCGAGCTTTGCTGCCAGATCTGTCAGAATAGGCCTTTTTCGGAAGTTTGGAGACCAAATAGCGTGCATCATGAAAAATTGATGCTTTTTTGTTTCGCAATTTCCGTCAAAACCCTCTGGCACGCCCTCTTTATGGTCCGTTTGAACTTATTCATGCCCTGCGGCAATCTCGCGCACGCGCGCACCCTCTAAACCGTTCCCCTTTGCCCATTTTATTATCGCTCTCGACCGATCTCGATTCGACTTGACTTCAAATTCAACAAGGCAGATGGTCACTCATTTGGAGAGCCCCACACTTTATCTATGATTCTGATGTATGCTCGCGTCTGAACCAGTTGAATGTGACCCTCAAGTGCGCGACAGTGTTAGTCAATGACCAATTCTGGGGTACCGCACCGGACCACGTACCGGTACCGGTCCGGTACTGCGGTCCGCGGACCGGTACAGTACCGGTACCGGTGCGGTACTGTTGTGCGGACCGGTACCAAAATGAAAAAAACATGTTTAAATGCTTTTTTTCAGCATGTTAAACGTTCGAAAATTTTATTAGCCGTATTTTAATGGTTCAGATTTTGTGGAAAAAGAAATTCAGCGCGATTGGGACCGAACTTATGGAATCCATGTCGTGAAACTTTAGCAAGGTCTCAAAGTGTGTTCACTTTTTTTACGTTGAAAACGTCAAAAGTGGCATACAAAACGACCAAAGTTTGATATCTTTCTTTCCGTAAAGATTGTTTTTGTCTCTTTTTTGAGTTTTCAGTAAAAAATAATTTTTTTTCACCGGTACGGTCCGGTCCGTCGTACCACTTAAATTTTTCGCGGACCGGTCCGGTACCTGGTACATGGTCGGTCCAGAGCGGACCGCCGGTACATTGACAAACACTGGTGCGCGAAGCTACCCCTCCATGGCCATAGTAGTCATAGCCTTTAAAAAAGGCCTTTTGTATTGTTCTCCAAACTCCGGAAGCACCTTGTATGCGCACCCCGACCAGTTCCACCTCCACCTCCAGTTTTTTGATGGTCAGTCAAAACGGAGATGGACTTTACATCGGAAGCGGGCGAGCTCAAGCGTCCGTGACGATGACGACCAATACGCGCACCTCGATTAATCTCTTCCGGTTCCGCCATTGTCGGCGGCCCACTTGTAACTGCCAGTTTTGTTGATGGGCCTGGTTATGTTGCTATGGTGTCTATTGTATTGTATAGCCAATTGTTATCGAACAAAACACTCAAATTGACGTCTGACTTTTGACTTTGACCAAAATTGACAAAAATGAATGCCCTAAAACACAATGTGACATTTTCGTCGATTCAGGGGCCCCAATTTGGGTTCTGCCACGCTGAACGGCATTACATTGCACAGGGGCGTCGTTCGCCCTCAATTATGCAACGCAGCCTGAGGGGGTCTTTTTGGGGGGCTATGACTTTTGCCATCCATTTCTCAAAGGAAGGGTTCCGATGCCTTTTAGAATTGATGGCGGTGGCATGGCAGTTGCTCGGTGACACTGGTCAGTTGAAAAGGGACTTTTAATCTTGCAAAGTTCAGTTTTAGTAGCAATTACGGTCGCTTGGAGGGTTGAAATGTCCAAATTGAGAAAAAGTTTCAACATTATGTTGTTGCTTTGCAAATATGTTCCTCCTTCCCCCCAAGCGACAGCTCCCCCCACCCAGACGCTCATGTCGAAATCAGCTAACAAGCGTGGTAATTGTGTTCTCGGACTGTCAGGGCCCTGAGGGCTCCCTGTCTCTTGTCTTTTACATAGCCATGAGCGTGAAGGCCTCTCTAGAAAGCTGTCTTCGGTACTTGTAAGCTAAGGCTAGAGCCTTGTTTGATTGAAATTAGCTTGTACTTCGAAGCTTCAAGGCTTGGAAATGCGTGTATTCGGATTCCGCATCGCATCAGTTCCCTTCTACTATTAGCCTGGAAAGCTGTTCTGTTCCACTGTCTCTCCCGGAAGAAATATTGTCCAAATATTTGCACCGCCTCAGGGCCGAACGCACAGGATCAGTGTAACGCATTTTTTCAAAAATCGCCTCCGACTCCGCCTCTGACTCCTGAGGCGGAGGCGAGAGAGGCGCCTCGGAGGCGCCTCCCGATCAAATTTTATAAGGAAAAACAGTCAAAAATCGCCTCCGACTCCGCCTCTGACTCCGGAGTCAGAGGCGACGGAGCCGGCTCCGAGGCGCCTCCGGAGTCGGAGGCGCGTTACACTGCACAGGATTCATGTCGCCTCTTGACGTGGTACTCATGTTTCGCCTTATTGAGGCTTTGATGAGCCCCCCGAAGCCAACTACCATTATTTCCCGATTCCAACTGGCAGCAAAAACGTCTGTGTGACAGCCATCTGGCGAACACCTTCCGTCTTTCAAGCTCAAACATACCCTGAGGCGTGTTTGTTCCTCTGCCTCCCAAGGTGACGCTAAACCTTGCTCGTCGTCGATAAAGTGCATGTACAATGACAAAATCTTCTTCCCTTTTCATTATCTTCATAAAAAGAGGCGTTTTTCTGATTCCGTATGCTTTTTTATTTGCCTTTTTTGAAGATTATTGAGTTATTCCGTATTTGTGGACCACCACCACCATAACGATGTATGTATACAACAATGATTTAGAAGAAGGTTGCTCTCTCTTCACATATAGCCTTCGTAGGAAGTGGAAGTTGAGGGGCAACGGCGATGGCGTCTCCCTCGTCGCTAATTTGCACGACTGACCACAACGTCGGTCGATGATGACGGAGACAGCGGCCCTCGCATTGCCCGCACTGACGAAGTAGCACGACGCGACCACAAGGGGGGCTGTTGAGACCCGCGCAAATCAAAATTCAAACTTTGCGCGCGTTTTTCTCAAATACCGAACCGATTGATTCAGATAAATAACCGTTTAATCTGTTGTCCAGAGGCAGACAAGTTTTTTGAAACCAACCTAGTCAAAAACAATAGGGTTTGACCCGAGTTATTTGCCTTTGAAGCAAAAAACCCTAGTACCACTTTGGTCGCGCCGTGGTAGTAGGAAAACTGTCAAAATCCGTTTTACGCCTTGTCGTTTTGCGCTTATTGAGCCTTTTCGCCGACTGACCGAAACGACAGCTTTCGCGCCGCCGACGCAACGTCTAATGGCTAATGTTTGTTGTTGTTGTTGCGTGGGCGGCTGGCCGCTTGGTAGGCAATTTGCGGGAGTTTCTGGAGATTTACGTGATGATTTTACTTTTTTTCAACTTTCTCGCTCATTTGGATCCTATTTTTGCAAAAAAAGTAGCTGTTCTTATCAGTTTTGGAAATTTACACGCATACACTGGTGTAAATCGCTCTACCCCAAAAATGGTCCCACCACGAAAAATATCTACAAACATTAAAAAAATTCGCTAAATACAAATTCAGGGTTTGTTTACCGTGAAAACGACTTGATTTTATTACTTTTGAAATTTACACGCGTACACTAGTGTAAACCACTATCCCAAAAATGGTCCCACTGCGAAAACGACCCCCAAACATTCAAAAAAGTCGCCAAAACCCAATTTTTGTTTGTTTACCATTGCACGTTTCAAACTTTTTTCTAAACCCATCCCGAAATACCCAACTCTCTAATCTCAATTGCCCTTCCTGCACAACGCTTTACCACCTGTTCGTTTTTGCAAATTTACTCAAGAGTTTATATGCGCATTCGCGCACCCCCTCCCTAAAATTGTGCTCAATCTCGAGAAGAACAAGTCCTTGATCACTTGCATATTCCATCCACCCACATGCCTTAGTTTGCAAAAGCATAGGTCGAATGTAACGGCTTCTCGAGGGCTCCCTGGGTCGATGATCACTTGACGCTGAGCTTCTTCTTCCGGAAGGCCCTTCTCAAGAGGCCTTTCCGCAAGCATCCTCGTGGGGCGCGGGCTTTCTATTCACGTTTTTTGTGTTTTGTCTTGGATATATCCACTGCGTTCCGACCAGTCTTCTGTTCATCGACGTAAGTAGGGACATGTTTTTGTTGAGAGGAGTGTTGATTGCGGTGCGCGGGAGCCGGTATACCTGTTAGATGGGATGCGATATGGGTAGTCTTTGCCCTCGAAGTTGGATTCGGGTGTTAGTGACAGATGTATGCATGTTCAGGGTATTGTTTTAGTGCTCGTAAAGTGGGTTCTACATGGTTAGTTGAAAGTTTTCACGACTCTGTTCCACCTACCTATTAGTTTCGTATAGTTGACAACCACCGATAGCCTCCAGCCAGTTAGTTGATTAAGCATTTATAACTAAACGCCTGAAGCGAGCCCGATTCGTGAGTAATACGCGCCTAGTCTTCGTTCCAGGCTGCCTTGAGGGGCGAACTTTGCGCACTAGCAGCTTGATCGTAGTCAACTTTGCTTGCGCGAACGATTGCACGACCATTTAGACCCGTCAATGACGCGGAAATGGCGTTCCAGTCGATCGCGCGGACGATTATAGTTTCAATTTTTGAATTTCAATCGCTTCTCTTATTAGTTAGCAAGCTTCATCTCCACCGTTCAGTCTCCTGTCACGTTTTTCGCAAACGCAAGATTGAGGATAGATAGCTGCCCCGATCAGCGTCATCATCCCTGATGGGTGGACCTAGGTGTGAGCTGTCTGCATCCATCGACCTCCATCACATCATACATACGTCCTGAGGGTAGTGGTTAGCTTTTTAAATTGCGTTTTTTCTATCCACGCAACCGACCACGCACACGCACAGGTGTGCAGTCGACGGGGGTACTTTATTTGTTTGTTTTATTGCTTTTGCAGTCTCTTTTGACTTTTTATGAGGGTATTATACCTCCGTTCGGATTCACCATGCCTCTACATGACTATTTCATTGCAATATTAACGTGAAAACTTCCAAAATCTGAAAACTCAAAACCTACAGTAACCCAATTCCAGGTCCCGATAGCACGCCCCATGCCCCCAACGCCGTGGGCAAGTCAACATCGTCATTCGGGCTTCTCGATCACCAACTGCACCACAATCCGCGCGACCTCCGTGCCAGCAACAACCATCATCGATCGTGTAGTCCGGCGGCTTCATCCCTGAGAGGCTTCGCGATCCATCAGAGTGCCGCGAGCGCTGACGCTACCAGCGCCTTGGGAGCCCATTCAGCCACGAACAGCATGGAACGGCGACCAGCTTCCAGCGTGGACACGTTTGCTGCCGTCGGGCCGACATCGCACGGGATTCTGGCAGGTGGGAATTGCAAGGATTCATCGAGATGGAGTTCGAGGTGAGCTTTTGTGTTTTGACTTTTATTTTTTTACGTTTTTTCTTTTTGTATTGTTAGTTTACCCATTTTTCACCCATCCTGATGACGGCTGCAAATCATGTTGTCGCTTTTTTTGCATAGGCGTTCGCAGCTTTTTGGTTTTTTTCTCACCTGTCTCGGAAGACAAAGACAGATGCTTCTGCCAAGAGGTATACTTTTGTTATAGTTGATTTGATGTGAGTGACAATGTGGCATTGGTGTTGGCACTAATCGACTTTACGATACCAATGCTTTTGTTTGTGGCATGCAAAAAGTTGAAAAAACGGCTTTTGTTTTGATAAGAACCAATTTTGAGATATTTTTAAAACAAAAATTATTCCAACTGCTGAATTAAAGCATTTTCAAAGCTATTCATTTCCCCTGAAACCAAATCCACCTGCTTGTTGATCGAAAAATAAAAAGTTTTCATCCACCCGCTTTTTGGAATCTCGATTAGCAGCCCGCCGCCAGTCGATGTCGACCCATCGCATTGATCAATATGGCGATGCTATTACAAGCAGGCGAAGTACATAGGAGAACAACACAATACAGGTCGAATCGGAATTGATGGAACGTTCTTCTTTGATCGAAATTCGTCCGGGGATAGTCCGCATTCAGCGGGATCGGAAGATGACCAAATTGAAAAGTCGACGATACAAAAAAACTTCTGGGAAACATTGCCCGTAGTCTTTTTTTTGCTCATTGGTGATGTATTGAATTGGTGCATAGCCTCGGGTCAGTTAGTTTTTTTGATGTGATTGATTCACACTCACATCGGCGCTTTGGGGGAGATGATTTTTACACTTTTCACGTTTCAATTAACCAATCGCGTGGAAGCCAGCATCTAAATCCCGTTGAACTTTTTTGCGATTTATTTTTTTTGCTATTTAAATGCCTAAATCAAGTTCAAACTTGATCGAAAATACCTATTTGGTAGTTTTTATGAACTGTAGTATCCCTTTATTGAATTTATAAAAAATAGACAGCGCTCCCCGATTTGATTTGATCCGATTATGCAACCGATGACTTGACGGGGCCATCCATCCGACCTCGGTTACAGTTCCACAGTTCTGTTTTCGGTGCCTTTTGTCGTAATGCTCGACTGATGATGGACCGATATTAGGCTGGCGATGCAGCATTGATAACGACTTTTTTCCTTCCTTAAAGCTTGCTTTTTTCGCGCAGGGCTCTTAATGATGATGCATGGATGGTCAAGCGCAGCTAACTGTCGACCGGCGACGACCATCCAACCATCCATGCATGCAATCCATACTATCTAGTGGTCATCAGCTCGCAGTTTGCGAGATTATCGGATGCGCTGCTTCTTAGCTTTTGTCAACAAGCAGTTTTCGAGACGATCTTCAATCCAATTTGTTTTGGTTTTTAACGCTAGTAGTTGCTTCCTGTTTTTTGTTTAGGAAGTTTTTTAGTTTTGCGGGTTTCGGAGACGCGAAACTATCAAATATCAATAGATTTTGTCTAGTCGTAGTCGTCATAATAAGCGTGCCTCGGTTAAACGTTTAAAAAGTTGAAACCTCTGTTTTAATGCGCCTCGTTAGTAGTTCGGCTTAGTCGAACATCCCATCTAGACAGGTGTCGCATATCTGTAGTTTTAGGTCAGGCAGAGCGGTGTTCGTTCGGGCCGCCGGCATCGTTCGCCTTGTCACAGATTGGTCGGGATCCATTGCAGTCGTTAATTAGGGCCACAAATCTTAGCCCCGTCGATCCTGCTGCCAGCTCCAGGCTGGTCGGCCCGAACGGCTGGGTTGCCACCCTCGCTTTCGTTTAGTTTATTACATTTTTACGGTTCTACCTTTGTTTTCTTATTGGCCCATTGCCCGATCACTTTTTGATCACTTTTTCAATTCATTTTATCAAATCAAAACCTAATTATAGCCAACTTCCAGGGAAGACCTCCTATCCATGCCAGCCTTCACCCCGCCCGACCTCCTCCAGCCCGATGCCTCTGGCTCCACCCTACATGCTTCCGTATTCGTAGCATTGTACGACTTTCACGGTGTCGGCGATGACCAGCTGAGTCTTCGAAAAGGGGACCAAGTCCGTGTTCTCGGCTTCAACAAAACCAAAGAATGGTGTGAAGCGCAACTTCTCGCCACGAAACGGGGCCATGTCCCGCAACGAAATGCTTTAATCGGATGGGTGCCATCCCTGTACATAACCCCGCTCCATTCATTGGATAAGCATTCGTGGTATCATGGAAAAGTGTCCCGAAACGAATCTGAAGTGCTCCTTAGCAGCGGCATCAATGGCTCTTTCTTGGTTCGCGAATCAGAAACCAGTGTCGGACAGTTTTCTATCTCGGTTCGGCATGATGGCCGCGTTTATCACTATCGGATCAATGTGGATTACAATGATAGAGTATGTTTACCCCTCCAAAACGATTTCCAAATGCTAAAGTTTGTCATTTCAGTTGTTCATAACCCAAGATTCCAAATTCAAAAGCCTCGCCGAACTCGTCCACCATCACAGTACTTATGCCGATGGCCTAATTTGCACATTACTGTATCCAGTCCCGAAGAAACAGCGTCTCCCAGCCATGTTTTCGCTATCGCCGACCCAGCCTGATGAATGGGAAATCAGTCGACACGACATTGTCATGAGGAATAAGCTCGGTGGGGGACAGTATGGTGATGTGTTTGAAGGATTCTGGAAGACACACGACAGAACTGTTGCGGTGAAAACTTTGAAAGAAGAAGCGATGGCATTGCCGGACTTTTTGGCCGAGGCTGCCGTTATGAAGGATTTGCATCATGAGAATCTGGTTCAACTGCTTGGTGTTTGTACCAGAGAGGCGCCTTTTTACATTATTACTGGTTAGTTTATTTACGGATATTTACTTTTGATTTGATGGATCCACTGTAAACATTTTTGAAAAAAGTGGTATCATCTGGTTTGAGCCCGCTATCTACCACTTTATTTTTAAAGGTTTTTGACACCTTTTGGTTCGAACCCGCTGGCAACCACTTATTTTTTTCTAATTAAATTTTTTTTAATATTGCTTAAAAGTAACTTATCTCATTTCAGAATACATGAACAAAGGCAATCTGCTCGAATACCTCCGCAAATCCGATCGCACCAAGCTCCCTCCAGCCATCCTGATGCACTTTGCCACCCAAATCGCCTCCGGCATGGCCTATCTTGAATCTCGTAACTTCATCCATCGCGATCTGGCTGCCCGAAATTGCCTTCTCAACGATGACCATGTCGTCAAGGTTGCTGATTTTGGTCTAGCACGATTCCTCCGCGACGACACTTACACCGCCCACGCAGGTGCCAAATTCCCGATAAAATGGACAGCGCCCGAGGGCTTGGCTTACAACACCTTCTCAACGAAGAGCGATGTCTGGGCTTTTGGCGTTCTACTCTGGGAAATCGCAACCTATGGCGCTACACCGTACCCCGGCGTTGAATTGAACAATGTTTATGGCCTTCTGGAGCGTGGATTCCGAATGGATGCCCCGCCTGGGTGCCCTTCAGCCGTGTATCGATTGATGCTTCAATGCTGGCATTGGAGCCCGAGCAATCGACCCATGATGAAGGATATTCATGCCAATTTGGACAGCTTACTGAAAGCGGGCATCGACGATGAAGTCGATAGACAGCTGGAGCGTGTCGCGACGAATGTGCCGACGAATCGAAGGTCTTTGGCCGTCGTCGGCGGAAATGGAAACGCGCTGACGAGTGCGGTTGCTGCTGAGCGACGATCAATGGGCTCGCCGAGGATAAGCAGCTCTGCGCATCGACTTTTCGAGGAGCATCGAGAGCATGGTGGCCGACGGCATTCAAATGGAGGCGCTCCACCCACGCTTGAATTCCCGCCGCCGCCGCCACCGAGATCTGGACGGACCCATCTCCAGGACGCTGTTTCGACCTTCAGGAATAGCAACGTCGATTCGAGCCCGTCACCGCCACAGATTCAGAAAAGCTATAGGCGACGCACGGAACACATGGTGCCACCGCCGGCAGTTCCGCCAGCTTCATTGAAACCGAAGTTGTTGAAGACGACCTATGAGGAATCTGAAGATGATCCCAACAATCGCCCATTGTCAGAATCTGTTCTCGCCGAAGCGAATCTCCGTCGAACAGTGAACAAATTCGGAACCATGCCAAAGGGGCAGCGGATCGAAGCCTTTTTGGAGAGCATTGTCTCAAATGGCGCGGCTATGGAGAATCCGTTCAGCGACGGCGAGGCTGGAGGCGTCAGTGATAACAACAACACGTCAAATTCCACTGATTTGGACGATGTATCCTCCGCTAATCAACTTCGAATCAAAAGCATGTGCCGAAACGCGTCAGACGACTCACTGGATGCCATTCCGCTTCCGACGACAGCACAGGCTACGGATTCTACGACGACGCCGAATGGAAGTTCATCGCCGCCGAGAAGCAATGAGCTTCTGTTGCAGTTGAAGCAGAGGCTAAAGAAGACGGAAAGCAAGCGTGACGCCACCGGGTCCGATGTCACCGTCACTGTGACGGCATCGGCTTCACCGGCGACAGTGCGTCGGGAGTCGCTGACTGGAAGCGACCAGGAAACGAATGGATCTGTGAGCATCCGATCAGCGGTGATTAAGCGGCCGGAACCGAAGCCACGGAGGATGGACAACGTTTCGCAGACTGAAGCTGGTTGGCGGAGGCGGACTTCAAAGCCTGTGGTACCCGCTGCTACCAATGCGACAAATGTCGTCGTTCCGGAGCCAGAAACCTCCGAAATCGAAGCAGCCAACGCCGCAGCAGCCTCAGAAGCGATAGCGAAGGCGGAGAACGAGCTAGCTGCGACGATTCGTCAGCTCCGGCATGTCGAAAAGTCTGTTTCTGGTGGATCTAGTGATGAACCGCCAGTCGAGGAAGCACCCGTCGAGAAGCCGGTCATCCCAGAAGTCAAGATCGAAGAAACAGCCCCACCACGGCCACTGGTCACGTTGAGGCCGACCCAGTCAAATCGAAAAGAGCCCCCAGGAGTCGAAACGGCCAAGGTCCGTCAACTCGTGACCCAAAAAGTGGCGCCCCTTCAGCATCATCGACCATTCTCCATGCAGGATGACGCTATCACATCGCCATCGCCAGTCTTACCGACGAAGCTTCGGCCAATCCCGTCCAACACGACGTCAGATGACTCCTGCCCCACCGTATCCATGCAAGTCCTCGAACAACAGCAGCGTCAAGATCCGGCTCCAAGGCCGTTTTCAACTCTTCAACGAGCTTCTCATCGACCACCCGTCCAAACACGGACTTCTGTGACCCTGAATTCTGAAGCTGCTGTCCTCAAACCCCGTCGAGCAGCACCCCCAGTATCGAATGTGACATCAAGACCTTCGCCATCACCGCCAACGTCCCCGGATAGCAGTGGCGACGACACAGGGAACATGGTTCGGGCGCATTCGCTGAAGGATCTAACTTCCAAATTCGAGAAGCTCGGCCGAACCAGTGTCCTCGCGCCGCCAGTCATCCATGCCCCGCATCGGACAGCCAGTGAGAAGCGATTCAGCTGTTTGGCGGATGCGTCGATGGCTGAGCGAGACCTCCATCACACGATCCCGGAAAGGATCGATGGCGGCGTCAGCAAAGAGCATCTGAGCGAGATGTACCGTAAGCTTGAAGGCCAGATTCAAGATCTGCGGAGTGAACGGAAGCCGACAGTGACGCCATTGGCCGCGGATTCTGATCAGGGCTTGATTCAGCTGAGCGATTTGATGCAGCAATTCCATGATGTTTGCAAAATTTACGCGGAAAATATTTCGCCGCACAGCAAATTTCGATACAGGTTGGTGTTTTTGGCTTTGTTTTTGCTCAAAATTGTGTCATTGATTGCCTGAAGGGAGAATTTTTTGTTTTTGACAAGTTTTAAATTAGAAAAAAATAAGTGGTCGCCAGCGGGTTCGAACCCAATGGTGTGAAAAATCTTTTAAAATTTTGTGGTCGCCGGCGGGTTCGAACCAAAAGATGAAATTGACCCTTAAAATAATTAGTGGTTGCTAGCGGGTTTGAACCAGGGATCAATTTGTATTAAAAAATGTTAAGAGTTGTATGCTTATCTCAAAATTAATCTTACTAATCACCCCCATTTCCAGGGAGCTCCTCAACCGCATCGACGGCAACGTGCGCCAACTCCGGCAATGCGCCGCGAGCCATCAAGCCGATTCCAACGCCAAAATTCTGCCCGAGGCAGAACAGACGGTTCGCCACATCATGCAGGTCATACATCGCTAGCCAATCCTTTTTCAACCACTACCTTCATCCCAGAACGGGTCCTCCTGCCCCCATCGGCCAAAGAAATGAAATTCAATCCCACGAATTAGACTATCAAAAGTTACTCAATTCGATCCCCATATACATAAATAGAATGTTGCATATCCCTGGTTATCTCTTTATATTTCACTGAACCCAAACCCATACCATACTGCCTGATTGTTTTGTTTGTTATAAAGTCAACCCAGTTTTTGGGTCAAAGCGCCTTTTTTAACTACGTCTACCTTACTTGCGTTCGGCTTCGGTTTAACGAGGGCATAAATCAACATGTTGCGATTGCAATCTGTTGAAAACTGTACATTTATAACGCCCTTTGATACTGCCGTTCGTTCAACTCAAACTGCAATATGACACATCGACTCTATTGGTTCTCAATCGTCAGCGAGTCTCTCTTTTTCGATACATAAATTCCTTGAATTCTTATCACAATGGTTGCTCTTTTCCGTGCGCAATATTGAAATGAAGTTCATTAAACTTTTATTATGTTAGATTTTGACAAATTTGATTACGTTTTTGGTCATTGCAATGGAAAGTTGAAAAATGCCCGAAAAGATGGAAAAAAGTGAAAAGGTAGGAAATTACCGACGGAAGCTCATCTTTTTCAATAACAAACGCACGTCTTCTTTACCCTTCCCAGTTTTTGGCGTGTCTTCCGCCTTCTCGAGGGTCCCTTCGATCTTTGTGACCCGAACACTGTACAGTAACGCGAATTGGTCGACGATTTGGTCGAAAACACTGTGGGACAGTTTTGATGGCAGCATGAAGTTGATGGTGTAATGGGCCTGAATAGGTTCACGAGAGCCTGGGAACAGGACGGAAGTACGGTCAGCGTTGGAGCAGAATTCCATCATGAAGCCCTTGATGCATTTGAAGACGAGGTCGGTTCGGCGGAGGCACCATTGGACGGTCATTGACTGCAAATCGAACAATTTTTAATGTTGAAAAATGCGACTTTTTGCCGAAAATAGCGTTTTAAAGATGATTTTAAGAAAACTTCAGTCAAATTTGATCAAAGTTTGCTGTTTTTAGTGCTTTTTATGGTAAAATTCGACAAACCTCGGTAGTGTGCTCAACCAAAAGCAGCGGAAAAGTGATGCTTCTGATGTTGTACATCGACGCGGCTTGAAAGATCTTCCGAACGCCGAGCATTATCGAATTTCGGCTGGCCAATTCATCAACTTCGAGGGTACTGTCAACCACTAAATGGAACACAATCTAAAAACGCTCACATTAACCCTTTCAAAACCCCAATTTCAACAAAAACCTACATGAGCATTGTTCAAATTCGAATGTTTCGTAACATACACATCGCCCACATCGCAAAGCTGTTCATCAAACTTGGAACAAGCAGCCGGCAGGTCGTAACTCGTCGATTCCGGCAAATCATGCTTCCGTTTCGAGTTGATTTCAGCTGTCTGTGCGGCGTTTTTCGTCAGCTGCACTTCCAAGGGGTCGAAATGCAATTCCGTCGTTCGTTCACAGATCCGGAAGAAGGTCGTCCGATTGTGCAGATGATAGAGGGGATCGCGCTCAACAAGTAGGACGACGGCGGAGAGCTCGGCTCCGTAGAGATTCATGAGGGTGTGGAGGCGCTGGGAGAAGTCGTGCTCGCCGTGGAGGCCGTCTTCATGGAAGGGGGACAGTCTGTCGACGAGGCTGTTAGCCTGCATGATCCGCATGTTATGGGGGGTTTTGACTTGGGAGCCGATGTGGATCGTGAAGGATTCGTCTCGAAGGCCGGTGAGTTTCGAATTGGAGGTTGAAGTTTCGCCATTTGGAAGTTCGGATGTCGTTATCTTCCGAATAAGTGAAGCTGGAGGCGATTCGGCTCGAATATGCTCCGGGATACTGTCAAATTCGAAGAGTTCCGTGATCATGGCGCGATATTCTGTGCGTTGACGGTCGGCAAGGGCCAATAATTGGAGGTTGTAGTTGGCATTGACCTTCTGAAACCTTCTTTTTCAACTTTTTGACTGGTCGTTTTTGACATGACGTTGTCTGAAGTGTTATTTTTGATGACCTATGGGGTTCATTTTGTGATTGGAACAAGTTTTTTAATAAAAAAAAATTAAGTGGTCGCCAGCGGGTTCGAACCCAATGGTAAGAAAAATCTTTAAAAATTTGGTGGCCACTAGCGGGTTCGAACCAAAAGTTAAAAAACTTTAAAAAATTTACCAACACCATTCAAACAAAACCCACCTTCAATTTCTCATTCAGCATCCCCAAATTATACGAAACCTGCTCCAATTCCTCCCTCTTATCGATGCTATCGTTGACCGCAGCCTCGCAAGCCTTCGTCAACTGCTCCAACTCGAAATCCCTGGCCCGAATCAACGCAATTCTCTCTTCTGCCATTTTCCCCTCCTTCGCGACGATCATTTGAAGCTTGCTCGAGTCCACATTTTCCATGACAAATCGAAATTTCTCGTCAAAAGTCAATTCTTTCTCGTCGCGTTCGTCATTCTGAAAAACCGCCCAAAAATGACTCATTTTATATATTTTCCAACTCACCACAAACTCCAGCGTGTTCAGCATGTCCCGAAATTCCATCACATGCTTCCTCCAATCGTGATTCGAGGCGTTGACGGCGGTTCTTTGCTTGTTGGCGGTTTCGGTTCCGAGTCGATCGACTTCGGACAAAAGCCAGGTTCGGAGTTGTTGTTTCAGTGCTGAAGTAATGTTATATAGTTGGCTGACGTAAGGAGAAGGAACTTACGTTCAAAGAATGGATACGGCAGCGATTCTCGGCGCATAATCTCGTCAAAACAGTGCATGATTTGGACTTCGATCGGATCCTCGAACGGAATCATGCATTCTGTGCTGACGCGTCGTTTGAAGGGGCCGACGATGAGGTCTTCCTCGAAGTGACATAGTTCGGGCAGGATATTGGTGTCTAACATGGAGAATGGCGGCGGAAATTGGATAAGGTTGAGGCGATGGCCAGCGGCAAAGTGTTCGAAAGTGTGCGGAGTGGTGACGGGGAGCGGGAATAGTGTGTCCTATGAGTTTTGTTTACTTAATCGTTACATTTGAACGCGGGTTTTACCTTCTACAATTTTTGCTATGATAATTAGTTCGGTGTACAGGAGCAAATAGATTTTAAAAAGGAAACAACACAAAAACGAATTGTAAAAAAATGCGAGCAAAATTAGTTTCGCCACCCAATGCACGCAAAAATCCACAAACCACCACTCCTCACCTCCCGTCTCCCCATCCCCCAAAATTAGTCCCACTACGAATTGTTTAACAACCAACTTGACGCAATTTTATCTTTTTCTCCGTCGACTGACAGCAAAACAGTTACGTTTTACTCTTTTTTCCTCCCTAATTTACAGACAACCCAAGTCACTTTTATGATCACGTTAACCGACGCCACAAGGCCAACTGTTTACATCGACGCGCCACGTGTTCCGTTTCACTTTGTCTGACATACGTAGTATAAACAATTCCGACTTTTTAGGCCCTTTGCAATCCTCCAAAATGACCGCCGAACCCGAGCCCGTCGAGGAGCAGATCAACGGCGAGACTGCCGTCGCCAATGGAGCCGACGATTCGGATGTCGTCACGCCATGGACCGTCAAAACGTCCAGCGCAACGGGTATCGACTACGACAAACTTATTGGTGAGTTGTTTTTATATATTTTTCTTAAAATTGGGGGTGTTTTATGGTTCACAACATTGCCAGGGGTTAGATTGTGGATTCTGGGGTATGATGAGCGTTGAATGGACAATTTTCTTTATATATTTATATAATAATATCGAAACGCAAAGAAATCAAACACATTTCACAACTTTTCGGTTACTGTTTGGCCTTCTCGGCTTCTTTCTTCTTGTTCTCCTCTTCCTGTTTCTTCGCCTTAATATCTTCGAACTGTTCCTTGATGTTGTTGTAACAAGCAAGACGCTTCTCCTCGCAAGAGTTGCGTCCGCCTTGGATGAAGCCGTGTTGGTCGAGGTCGTCGCAGAGTTCTTCCGTGGCGACGCAGACCTTGGCTGCCTTCATGCATCTGTAAAATTTCAACTTTTTATCCAAATTTCATCATTACTCTTCAAAAACTTACTCATCCCAAAGCGCTTTCTTATCCACAGCTCCAACCTCATTGGTAATATCCTGGCAATGGCGAGCAGCAACCTTCAGAAGGTGCTCCAAGCGGTAGGGATCCTTGTTGATGGCCTGGATCGTCTCAATATGGTCCATGCCATTGGTAATAGCGAGGGCGGAAACGCCGAGGAAAACGAGCAGGGCAAGTCGGGCCATGGTGGTTTTTCGATACTGAATAGTTTTGGATTGTTTGATGGCATAAATAGCGAATTGGAGACGGTTTTATTCTAATTTGTGTTCTTTTTTCAGCGAAATTTGGATGCCGCAAACTGGAATCCGACCTGATCACCCGCCTAGAAGCGCTGATCGAAAAGCCTGCTCATCCTATGCTACGTCGTGGGCTGTTTTTCGCTCATCGTGATCTGGCACGCATTTTGGATTTGGCCGAGAAGAAGAAGCCGTTCTTCCTGTACACGGGGCGTGGTCCGAGCAGTGGATCGTTGCATCTGGGTCATTTGATCCCTTTTATGTTTACCAAGTGGTTGCAGGATGCTTTTGATGTTCCGCTTATTGTTCAGGTTGGTTTTGACCTATTTAAAGTTGCGTTTTATATTTAAAGGCGTCATTTCCAGATCACTGATGACGAAAAATTCCTCTGGAGAGACATCCCCCTCGACAAGCTCGGTGAAATCGCCAATGGCAACATCAAGGACATCATTTCCGTCGGCTTCGACCCCAGGAAGACCTTCATCTTCAAGAACACCGAGTACATGTGCCCAGCGTTCTACAACAACATCCTCAAGGTCTGGAAGGTCGTCACAATCAACCAGGCTCGCGCCATTTTCGGCTTCGTCGGCGAGGACTCCATGGGCAAGTCGGCTTTCCCTGCCATTGAAGCTGCTCCCTGCTTCGCGACATCGTTCCCGCACATTTTCGGCAACAAGAAGAACATCCCGTGCCTGATTCCCTGTGCCATCGATCAAGATCCCTACTTCCGGATGACCCGTGATGCCGCGCCCAGACTAAAGTACGAGAAGCCCGCTCTCATCTACAGTACCTTCCTACCGGCCCTCCAAGGCGCCCAATCGAAAATGGCCGGCTCTGATCAGAATTCGTGTATCTTCCTGAATGACACACCGAACCAAATCAAGAACAAGATCAACAAGTACGCCTTTTCTGGGGGTCAGGCCACGACGGAAGAGCACCGCAGACTTGGTGGCAACTGCGACGTCGACAGCAGCTTCCAGTTTTTGCGCTTCTTCGAGGAGGACGATGACAAACTGGCTGAAATCCGTCAAAGGTACGAATCCGGCGACATGCTCAGCGGCGAACTCAAGAAGGAAGCCATCACGATCGTGCAGCGCGTCATTGGCGACCTCCAGGAACGCCGCAAGACCGTCACCGATGCCGACGTTGTTGAGTTTGCGAGGGTGAAGCCGCTTGACTTCACGTTTTGATCACTTTGACTTAGCTTGGCTTCGCTCTAAACCTTTAAAATTGGTGTTTTGAGTCATCCGTTGTTGTCCTTCCGTTTTGATTGGTTAATTATTAATTGTTTCCGAGCACGTCGTTTCGCGGAATACATAATGAGCTTTAATTTGTGATATTATGCGTTTGGTTTATAATGAACCTATGAATCAACGTTAAAATGGGCATTTTGGTGCGGATAATTTGATAATAGTTTTATTTTAATCAACTTTAGTGTACAAATAGGCAGAAAACAACATAGGATTACGTAACATCAAAAAACTGGCGCATCATAATCAAATTGAGCTAGTTGTACTTTAATTCAGAAACTCGATTTGCGAATGTCGGTTTCCAAAACTTTGATCGTGCTCCAGAATGGGTACTTCCGGCGTCGGCATCTGGTGTGAAGTACCACTAAAGTTGTTTACCATTGAAAGAAATAGGATGAAATAGAACAACTGCGTTAAAGTTAGATTTCTAACAAAGTGCAAAAGAACTTGATATCCAAGATCAATGAGATTGTCAAGCTCAGACGACAAGGTTAGATACTTTTGAGTAGCTTCTGCTCTGTCTTCGAACAACGATATGACGCTCCCAGCGAAACCTTCGACTCCAAACTTCGGCAAAGCAAGATTTTCGTTATTGTAGACGTAAATGGGACCAGAATTCCTGTTTTCACGAACTATTTCGACGACGGCATCCCGCACATCCAATGGCAGAGCTTCCTTGTCTTCATCAGTAATTGAATGCAGCACCACATTCTCCAGAATTTCAGAAATGTCAAAGTCTGTCGTAGGATTCGCTTTCATCCAGGCTACGACGGCGTGGATAATATGAATGTCGGAAAGGGGAAACATTACATTGGAGAGGACCTCGTTGAGGGCATCCTTTGATAGTTGTTCAAAACTTTTATGTTTCAGAATTTCGCTGGGTTTGTCATTCATAAACTCAATTGTGAAGTATGTCAAACTTTTGAATGACAAAAGTACTGCTACATTAAGCATAGAACAGACATTGTCGACAGTGCAATTATCCTGAAGAATATTTAAAAAAATATCGCTAAATAAAAAGTCATGCAATTTCAGCCTTACCGTTAAAAAACAGACCGCCAAATTTCTTAACTCCAAAAGTTCATAAATGTCGGCTAGATGGAGACCCTTCAAAGTGTCGTCTACCGATTTGAATTCAACTGTGCCAGTGTACATCCACTGTAAAACATACGTGAAGGCGTCGATTGACGTTTCACAGATCTCAATGCGCTTCGAGCTTGCTTCAATATCACTTGAAAACATTGCCCTGAAAACAAGTGGATTTAGGTCAGTGTGTCCAAAATAAGTAGATTCTCACTTAAAATATTTGCATCGTTCAGTCAAAACAACACTATGAGCCGGGAGTTTGACGTTATCAATGAGAATCGTGACATCAGACGACTCTTCGTCCAAATAGAGGTCGCGGAACTGATTCACAAGTTGTTCGGTAGCGGCTGCCATTGTTACAAAGTCTTGAAAAAGCTAAAAAGTTAGAATCCGTAAGATTTTTCAAGTATGCGTTTGTGCGGATCAGTGTAACGCATTTTTGTGAAAATCGCCTCCGACTCCGCCTCTGACTCCGGAGTCAGAGTCGGAGGCGATGGAGGCGCCTCCGGAAGCGCTCTGACTCCTCGCCTCTTTGCCCTTATAAACGCTACAAAAGCTACCCTTTTGGGGGTCTCAAAATCAGATTCCGAGCTCCCCAACTTCAAATCGATAACTGACATCTTTTCTTTTATCAAACTTTTTAACTTTTTTGTCGATAATATTGTTTTGTTGCATTAAAAATGTGCAAAAGCGAACATTTAACTGAATAAGTGGACATAAATTTGAGAGGCGCCTAAAAAATCGCCTCCGGCTCCGACTCCGCCTCTGGAGTCGGAGGCGCGAAAGGCGGCTCTGAGGCGCCTCCGGAGTCGGAGGCGCGTTACACTGGTGCGGATGAAAGAAAGCAGGTTAAATATGCAATGGAAAAAGCAACGTCGAATAAGTCAAGGCGGCCTAGAACTACCAAACTCGTACCTGGGATCGTAGTGAATGGTCCTAGCGACTACATGGTCAATCCTTTGCCGAGCGCTGTTCGTCCTCGCCGCTCCCCGCGGGCATATTGCCGTTAGCATTGCGTCCTTGGAGAATGTCCCATTTCTGTGACTTTTACATATTGATGTTGTTGCGGATTAATTTTTTTGTTTGAATTCCTCTGCACAGGTTTAGTAAAGACTGCGATAAATCGATAAATCAACGTAAAAATGGTCTATTTGATGCGGTTTATTTGATCAAAACTTTCAGTCTTTAATTTTATTAAATAATTTTTAAAGCATGCAAAAAAACAATAAAGTCTTACAACATAGCAAAGCAAAAATGTTATTCGTCGTCTAGTGTACCAGTGTATCTCCACCTTACTAGGCGGTAAAGACCATGTTTACTATCGTATATGCCCGTAAATTTAAAAAACACAGCAGGTTGGTTAACCTGAACTGTATGGTAGGTATCATTATTTGCTGTGCTAAAAACGCGCGTCCAACTGTTTCCATCACCGCTAACTTCAATGTTGTACATGTGAGCGGGTTCATCACCTTCAATAAACATTAATCGAAAAGTGTCAAAAAAGAATGGTTGAGCTAGTTGTAAGATGGCTCCATTAAAAAAAACATTTCTTAAATCAGGAAACTCGGGCAACTCTTCGAAGGGTCCTTCACACACTCGTGTAATAACAGGTTTAGGTTCAAACATTGCATCATTGACTAAGGGTATGTGTAACCCGGTATCAGGGTCAAATTTCAACGGCTCAGTTGTGTACAGTGCTCTAAATTTGAATATCTCAAAGATGTCATTGACAGGAGCAGTGCCACAGATGCGAATATAACGAACGGGACGAGGCTTGAAGTAGAGATTCTGAAGGCTGCCACATGGGTATTTTGAATAATCGATGACTCGGGTCCAATTGACGTTGTCTAATGATACGTCGATGTAATATGAAAAGGTTCGGTTTTCGGTAACAACGAGCTGCATATTAAATGCATTTAATTTGAATCGATGTCCAAGATCGATTAAAATGCCTTCCTCAGAAGAGCCGATCGCATGTTTTAGACTACTCGCATCAGTATCGACGAATGGACTGACATCGAGAGTACGCATGATGCAGTCTTCGATTGAGCGTGAAATATCAGTGAACATTATCCTTAGAACAAAATGGGATAAACAGAACATGTGATGCATAATTTGGTGGTCAAGATTGACCAGATAGTTGGTTTTAGAAAACTTGACACCGTACCAAGGCACCGCAACGTTTTCATCGTTAAAACAGTAAATTGGACCAGATGTCTTGTTTTCACGAATAAGGTGATTGACAGAATCACGCACATCCGATGAAAGAGCTGTCATGTCTTGGTCAGTAATGGAATCCAGCACGACTTTCTCCAGAATGTCGGTGAAGCCTGCCGATTCGGATAGATTCGCTTTCATCCAGCCAACCACGGCATAAAATACATCGATATCTCGAGTAGGAAAAACGACACGGGTGAGAACCTTGTTGAGGGCATCCTTGGATAGGTGTTTAAACATCTCGTGCTTGAGGATTTCACAGGGCCTGGTACTTATATACTCAATTGCGACGTCTGTCAAGCTTTCCATTGACAAAAAAACCGCTTCATTAAGAATCGAGAAGACGTTGTCGACAGTGCAAACAACCTGAAGTGTGATAATACAATACGCTGACTTGCTTATTTTAGACGTACCTTTAAAAAATCGATACATAAGTTCTGCAACTCTGGAACTTCATACATGTCGGCTAAACGCAGAACTTTGAAAGTGTCGTCAATCGATTTAAATTCAACAATGTCGGTGTAAATCCATTTTAAAACAGACTCAAATGCGTCGATTGATGTTTCACGAATCTCTACGCGCTTCGTCCTGGATTCGATCATGCCACTTCCAAACATAATCCTAAAAACAGAAAGTTTTTTGTTTGTATATACAAAATAAGTAGAATCTCACTCAAAATATTTGCATCGTTGAGCCAACACATCACTATTAGCTGGGAATTCGACATCATCAACGAGAATCGTGACATCGGATGACATCTTGTCTAGGTAAAGATCGCTAAACCGATCCTCGAGGTGTTCGGTTGCCATGTTATAAATATTGGATTGTTTAGGTTTATGTTGGTGCAGAAAAAAGAAAGAAAGAACCACCAAAACCCCACCTGAGATTGTAGTTGCATAGTCCTAGTACACCAGGGTCAATCCTCTGTTGAGCGTCGTTAGTCCTCAACGATTCCCGCAGGCAGATTGCCGTCAGCATTGTGTCCCCGGAGAATGTTCTTTTTTTTGATTCTTTTTTATTCTTTGCCGCTCGGATTTATAAAGTTTTCCATTTGTTTTTAAGATATGTAAAAGCTAACTATATGTGGTTGATTTAACAGATTCAAAAGTAGCCTTATTGTGAAAGGATATAATGTTTTCAACGGTTAAAGAAATTCAATGGTTAATTTATTGTCATGCAAAGCAAAATTGATGTAAGAAAATGAAAAGTATAATAGAAATGAAATGGCATTAGAAAAAATGAGAAACAATAATTAGGCGCTTTCAGGGCGCTTCATGTAGGCTTCGAGTTCACGGTCGAGGTCCTCGGCGGTGGGCTTGATTTCGGGTTTCTTGTTCTGGCGACGGTTTTTGGGTGAACGGTGTTCGGTGGCCTGCTTCTTGTGGATCTTCTTCGCGGCGTTCTTGGGGTTTCGGCGATCAACGTTGGAGTCTGAACGGCGTTGGATTTGACCGTTTTTCTGATGATGTTGGCCATTGCTACTGCGCTGATGAAGGGCAGGACGGTTCTGTTGTTGCTGACGGAAAGATCCACGGCGAACGATAACCAGATCGGAACGGCGCTTCTGTTGACGGTTATCGGGGCGACGACCATTTCCGGCAGAGTTGCGGCGCTTCTGGTTCACGGGGGAGCGGTTGACGGGGTTCTGCTTCATCGGACTTCTGTCGTAGATGACTTTCGACCGGGACGAGATGGTGGAAGTAGGTTCAGCAATAACTTGAGGAGCCATAATTAGACAACGGAAGAATACGGGAAGTAGTAATGACTCGGGTCTGGTGGTTCCGATGGAATGATCGAAAAGCTTGCCAATGATGGCTATTTATACGCGCAAAAGAGGGCGGGTGTTTGGACAAACCAAGCTTACACACATCCGTTTTGCGCGCCGAACGATCCCGCAGGATATGTCCTCTCTGAGCGCGAAACTGTATTAGCTAACGTAAGAGCATTTACTGCATCAATTACGTCAAAAAATGTGAATTTTGCCACAAGCACAACACTGCTTAACCAAACCGATGTGTCGTTCATATAGTTTTGCCAAAACACGCCGTCGTGCGGATCAGCGACAGATTCGTCGGCATCCGAATGCGTGTGTTATCCGACTGGAAAAAAAATTTCCAACAAAATAAAGCAGACAGCAGAAAAGCCAGTTTACAAAAAGGCAGTTGAAAAATTCTTTTACTGTGGACGGAATTTCTTTTTTCTTGCTCATTTGGCACGTAATATTTATGTTGCCTGTGTTTCGACTTCTGGGTGTTGCTTACTATAGTTTTCTTGCTCATGTCGGTTACAAATGGCAATGCAGGTTAGGCCTGCAAAGCCGAACCACATTTTCTGTATCCGATATGACTTCGTGAGCCATGCTTCAGAAATGTGCTAACCATGTCACCTATACTTTTTACTAATGTTCATGCGTCCACCACATCGGAATGTGCCTTGGATACGAAATACATCATGTTGTTATGTAAAAAATTAATAGAGTATTTTCAAGTCAATTTTATTGTAGAAAGGAATGACAGAACAAAAAGACATTGTCGTTATTTAAAAAAAACAAATTTACAAGAACACCGTACTCTGTGGAGATAAAACTCGTTTTAACCCTGCGCTCTGCTTCCAATTTTTAGGTTTTGAGACACTTTTTGTTGATTGTTGAAATGACCTTTTTGTTTCACGGTTTCTGGCAGTTCTGTTTTGGGGCTGGAACTTTCGCGATCACTGGCGTCTGAACTCGAGCGACTTTGCCTTCTTTGGCACGGATGACGGCTGCTGCTGGAGTAAAACCGCTGTTTACGGTACACCACCGGGCGATTCTCACAGTTTTCGGAATTGTCGCTTGTCGGACTGTTGTCAACCGTTCTTTTAGGCAGGTACCGGACTTCGACTGCGGCAAAACGGTGCTTCTGCTGGCGGCGCTGCATCATCCCGTTGGAAACCCGTTTGCGAATTCCTTGCGGACCATTGACTGGTTTCAGCGGCTTACGGTCAAGAACAATCTTGAAGGCGACCGGAGAAGACTCGTTAGTGCAATTAGTTGTAGCGGTCATAATGAAAAAGTTAGGACTAGGCAATGAATGCAAAGATCAGAATCTGGAATAGAACGTGCCCCGACAGAAATCTGCGGGGAACTGACTGAAGTGCGGTCGTGATTCCGGTTTTTATAGGTGCGCAGCTGATAGAGCAGAACCCTCGGCCGAGTTGACCCAGCATGCCAAGCTGTGCTCCCAGGGCATGTTTCGCAACTTCTTGAAGAAAAAAGGCGCGCAGCTAAGAGCGATAGCTTTTGTAAGCTAAACGGCACCATAGACAGTTCGGATTGTGTGTGGGTGTGTGCGTACTTCCGTCCTTCCTCATTTATCGATCGATCCCAAAAAAACAAGCATAGTAGGATCATCCTTTTTTGTTCTAATCTTAATAATGACATATTTGCAATGACGTTATTTGAGATACGCAAGTGAGACAAACGATAATCGATCACGCTGAATCGATTGACATTAAAATGAAATGCCGATAAATTCTGTTCAAAAATTAGCATTTTGGCGAAGCTGGCGTTAACAGGACACAATTTGTCAACCCCCTCCGTGATTCCTATTCCACCCGAACCATGAGTTCGAAGACGGCGGTCTATGTAATTTTACTTTTGTCGACATACACCATTGTGAATGCCTTTGAGTGTTATGAATTTAACAAGCCCGGGTCGGACAATGCGGAGGAAACTAAAGTAGAATGTTCAACCGGCAAATGTTACATACGTCAGTTTTGTTTTTTCTTTTGGATCCTAACAGTGGGATGGAAATGGCATGTTTCAGAAATACGTGCACAAGAGTACGCAACACTGCCCAAAAAGGGATGCGTTCCTCCAAACCGAGTTGACAAAATCGTTGAAATAAACGAATGGAGCATAAAGTTTGTTTCGATTGAAATTGAAATAGAATAAGAACGTTGCGTTTAGGTCTGGGCCTACGGGGACCTCCTTCAATTACTTTTGCGACACGGACCTTTGCAATACGATCGGCGATGCCGATGCTAAACTGTTAAAAAAACATACGACATCTACATCTGAGATTATTTGTCGTATAACGGGCAAGCCATACGAATTTACAGTATGTGACACCCAAAAACGTTCGTGGTGCGGGTACAGTACGTTTCCATCGTATGTTTTCTGCCATTTTATTTGTTTTTTTAGAAAAGAATATTGCTAGCGGAAGAGTTTGGATGGGTTGCAGATGGGTTCCAGCCGGAAAAAGGAACAATATCGGGCAATGTTTTGAGACGTGACGTTTTTACAAGTTAAACCGAATACGTAAAAACTAAGTCAACGTTTTCAGTGAAACGTTTATTGAACATGTGTGCGACTCAAGCTTTTGCAGTACCATTCAAAGTTGTAAAACCTGGGAAACTGGAGTGAAGTGGCCTTTTGAAGATCCACCAACGACTACGACTAAGAAACCGACTACAACAACAAAAAAACCGACTACGACCCTTGCTTCGACAACAACCTCTGCCAAGACTAAAGCTGGAAATCCTACAAAGCCCTCAGAATTGTCCAATCCGGTTCCAGATCCACCTTCACTTGACGAATCCGGTGGTTTTAACCCGATTGAAACGTCTAGCGTAAAAAGCACGGGATCTCGTTTCACCGTGCCAACGGTTACCATTTTGGGGCTTTACGCCGGCGTCTATTTCACTCTCTGAAGGAAGTTTTCTTTTGAAAGACGTGCAACTATTAGGATTTAGTGTTTTCAACGGTTAAAGAAATTCAATGGTTAATTTATTGTCATGCAAAGCAAAAGCGATGTAAGAAAGTGAAAAGAATAATAGAAATGAAATAGCAGTTAAAAAGGTAACAAAAAGTAATTAGGCACTGTCAGGGCGCTTCATGTAGGCTTCGAGTTCACGGTCGAGGTCCTCAGCGGTGGGCTTGACTTCGGGCTTCTTGTTCGGGCGACGGTTCTTGGGTGAACGGGCTTCGGTGGCCTGCTTCTTGTGGATCGTCTTTGTGGCATTTTTGGGGCTGCGGCGATCAACATTGGAGTTGGAACGGTGTTGGATTTGACCGTTTTTCTGATGCCGTTGGCCATTGCTACTGCGCTGATGAATGGCAGGACGGTTCTCCTGTTGAGGTCGGAAGGATCCACGGCGAACGATAACCACATCGGAACGGCGCTTCAGTTGACGGTTATCGGGGCGACGTCCATTTCCGACGGAATTGCGGCGATTCTGGTTCATGGGGGAGCGGTTGACGGTGATTTTCTTCATCGGACTTCTGTCGTAGATGACTTTGGACCGGGACGAGATGGTGGAAGTAGGTTCAGCGATAACTTGAGGAGCCATAATTAGACAACGAAGGAGTAAGCGAAGTAGTAGTGACTTCGATCTGGTGGTTCCGATGGAATGATCGAAAAGCTCGCCAATGATCGGTATTTATACGCGCAGAAGAGGGCGGACGTTTGGACAAACCTAGCTTACACACATTCGTTTTGCGCGCCGAACTATCTCACGGGATATGTTCTCTCTGAGCGCGAAACTATATTAGCTAACAAGAGGGCGTTTCTTGTGCTAATTGCGTCCAAAAATTTGAACTTTGCCACAAGCACATAGTCATACCATACCGTAACCCTGCAGGTGCGTCGTCCGTCCTGCCTTTCCCACAAGATGTGAAACTCACCAAATAAACTTTGCTCCACATTTATTATACTTTCACAAGACTTAATATCAAAAATAAATATATAATTATGTTGAATTGTCAAATCAAGCACTACAAACGAAATAAGCCTCGGTGAAGCAATCCGATCGCACCCAAGTCGCGGTTTTCATGTCAACCACGGCACACTGGGTGTTGTAGGCGTTGTAGCCCCAGTTTGTGTAATCAACGTCGGTGCCATCAAGCCAGGTGTACTTTCCGGAGCCGTCAAGAGCGTTCAAGCCGATGTAGAACTGATCAATCGTGGCAAACTCGGTGCGAGCAAAGTCTAAACCAAAAACTTGGCATTCATTGGTTGTTTAAGCTTAAAATTGAACCTGTGATGAGAAGGTTGTCGAAGCCGTTGTGAACGGATGCCAGATGTCCGCCAAACTTGGTATTGCAATGGAGCTCGGCTTGGATGAAGCTTTTGGTCTCGTTGACGTGGATGAAACACTGTTTGGTCGTGCGTGATTGGTAGCCGTTCAAATCGGCACATGCTTGAGCCGAGATGTGCGATGGAGTCGGAAGCGGTGTTGCTACGGTGGTGCCAAGTGAAAATTGAGCCGGTGATGTTGAACCAATTGGGAGAAGCACAAGCAAAAAAGTTAAGCACTTTGACATTTTGAAGTGAAACATAACTGTTGGCTAACTCAATTCGTTGACTGTGTTTTATAGGATGGTAGGGGCACACCTTTACGGTGATAAGAAACAACAATGACGTCGGTTTTCTGATAATTTGGTGGGTGATAAAGTTTGGTCAATATAACGCATTTCCTGGAAAAACCGAGTAAATTCAAACCCCTTGTGACATTCAAAATTTCATAATTGTTTTTTTTCGCTCAAAGTTGTTGACCAGACCAATATGAGGGCGTAGATGACGAATTCACTTGAATTTTACCGATCCGGCGTCTTCTGAATCCGTTAGGTGCCAGAATCCGCCTCATAGAATCCATGATACCAAAACCCTATGTATGAGGTATCAATCAACTGCCCACATCACAGTGATCATTTTAAGACCAACCGGGCTCAAATTGATTGATTTTGAAGAAAGTTATAACGTGCCAAAGTTGAAAAAAACGACGAGATAGCCTTTGGTGGTCCATATCTCAAAAGCGTGGTAACTATGGCAAGCGTTTTATTACTGCTGTGGATAGAGGGTCCCTTAAAGAACATTTTCTTCTCTGAAAACTTTTTGTTTGAGCTTATGAAAAGTCGTCAAAAGTGGCACCAAAGTATTCATTTACAAATATTTTTGTTGTTATTGGCAATTAAAAAAATTCGTTTTGCCAAAATGTGAAGGTTGCTGATAACTATTGATTTAGAAAATTATAATGCCGTCATTTACTAAAACGAAAACTTCTTTACAATTAAGTGCTTCACCTTAAAATTCAGTGCGCGCGCGGTGAAGTAAGTCCGATCGGGGGTCTCACCTCAATTCTGAGGGTTCGAACCCCTCAAGCATAACTTTTTTTTCCATAAACTATTTAAAACCAAACATGATTAGAAAGGTTTATATAACATTGTGTGATAAATAAATGCCGTCAAAAGACGAGAACAAAATTTTTTAAAAGTTAACGCTAATTTGTTAAGAAATCAATAATTTCGAAAGCTATGTAAACTAAAGTTTCTAAATCATAAGATATTAATATTTATTATGTTTTCGCAACACAGATTTATTTATTTTTGCCAGATTACTAAAAAATTACTAAAACACTATTTATGCCATTTTGTTTTTGCCACTTTTGACGACTTTTCATAAGCTCAAACAAAAAGTTTTCAGAGAAGAAAATGTTCTTTAAGGGACCCTCTATCCACAGCAGTAATAAAACGCTTGCCATAGTTACCACACTTTTGAGATATGGACCACCAAAGGCTATCTCGTCGTTTTTTTCAACTTTGGCACGTTATAACTTTCTTCAAAATCAATCAATTTGAGCCCGGTTGGTCTTAAAATGATCACTGTGATGTGGGCAGTTGATTGATACCTCATACATAGGGTTTCGGTATCATGGATTCTGGGAGGCGGATTCTGGCACCTAACGGATTCAGAAGGCGCCGGATCGGTAAAATTCAAGTGAATTCGTCATCTACGCCCTCATATTGGTCTGGTCAACAACTTTAAGCGAAAAAAAACAATTATGAAATTTTGAATGTCACAAGGGTCCTCGGTTTTTCCAGCAAGTCCGTTATATTTGAAACTCCGGGTCACTTGAAAATTTTCCAGGTGTAACTCATACGTATTATTGTACAGTCACGGAACTTTAAGCAAAGTTACGCACTTAAGAATTTTGTTTGTGTTTTATATCCAAAAAGCTAAAAAGTATTTGTAATGGTTTCAGTTTTGCTTTTCAAACACCTTTCCAATGGAAAAAGGCAATGACAGGGTTGCTTATCTTAGTTTCATTAAACAGTGAAGCAGATGCCGACGACGAGTACCAACACGACGATTGTTGGCAGATTAAAAAAAGACCCCGTGTTTTTAGGGGTTGAAACAGCAGGACCTTGGCCTTGGCCGGGGCCGGGGGCTCCAGCTGGTAGCGATTGGTCGGGGCCTGGAGCTGGTCCAGGTGGCGGTAGAACTGTGTTTTATAGGATGGTGGGAGCACACTAATAAGCGACAACAATAACGCAGACTTTAAATAAATTTTTGTTTCACTTTTATTTCTTAAACATCTCTCGTATACAAAAGGACAATTATAGGGTAGTCAATTCCAATTTCGTCAAACAGTGCAGTAAATGCCGACGACAAGCAACGACATAGCGATTGTTGGCAGATTAGACCGAGATCCCGTGTTTTTAGGGGTGGATGTCATTCTTGGGAAAGCGGTATCATTAAGACCTTGACCTGAAGCTTGCTCGTGGCCTGAAGACTGACCGGGTTCTGGAGTTGGAGCAGGTGGCGGTAGATCAAAAGGCGAAGGTTTTCCAAGTTCCAGTTGATCGCAGACGTGAGCATTGTTGCAAAGAGAAGTGTTGCAAAAGTATTGATATTCAGTCTCCCTAAAATGTGACTACCGTTTGTACTTTTTTTAGCTGCAGAAACCCTACGTTTTGACACACTTGTTTGTATTCAGTAGCTGCTCTTCGTTAGGATTTTGCATGCAGTGCTGCCAAATTTCGTTTGACTCAATATTTTTTGCTTAAGAGAACATTCAATGATCATTTACGAATTTTTCTTAAAATGAGAAGTGGACTTACTGTATCCGCATCTGTAACGGGTAGCACCGAAACATGAGGTTAACGTCCCACCATAATGACTAAGAATAATTCCTTTTTCATTTGCTTGACAAATAAGCTTCCCTTTCATAAGTTCCTCTAAACGTATACCCTCTGGCATTATTCTGTTGCAAGTCGGTGTGTCACAAACATAGACGAAATTATCACCACTAAACATAGTACTTATCTGCCGTTTAG
Source organism: Panagrellus sp. LJ2284 (assembly GCA_024447225.1). Taxonomy (NCBI): domain Eukaryota; kingdom Metazoa; phylum Nematoda; class Chromadorea; order Rhabditida; family Panagrolaimidae; genus Panagrellus; species Panagrellus sp. LJ2284. The sequence goes on along the minus strand of JAMRYC010000005.1, from coordinate 8,471,455 downwards.
TTAATGAACAATTACCTCCTAATCCATGTGTTTACTTCATGCTTTTTATTTTCGGGAACGACGTCTGCACATTTCTTAATTTCAATTTGTTCTTCGTCCGCACTTACGGCTGAAAAATTATCATTTGTTTGTTGCCATCGATAAAACTACCAGCAATCAAAAGAAAAACAAAACTTACAAACAAAACAGTAATTAGAAGGGCATTCTGTATCACCGCTTTTCGTATCATCATAGCAAGAAATTGCATTTGCAATGGTCAACACCGACAAAAGCACGGTGACGAAGACGACCGTCTCCGGGGGCATTGTTGGAGTGGAATGAGAAAGCCGTCGGGAAGTTACGGTTCTTTTTACTTTTTTTTTCAGTCTTTAGCAAATTTAATGCAAATTAAAATGTGAAACGAAAACTGTCACGTTTTGCATTGATTTCATTGTCAATTGCATCGATTACATGGATGCATTCACATAATCCGAAGTATAAAGGACCTATTAGGCTTACTTCACTCATGGTTTTAGAATATTTGTTCCGCTTAGTTTTATCGAACTTTATCTGGTTATTTATTGACAATCTGATGACATAGAGCCAGAGCAAAAATTACATCATTACGGTGAAAACGTGGCCTTTAGAAAAGAAAATAACAACAAAAAACAAAAACTTTATTGGGCTTGGCAAGCAATGTGAACGACGTGAAACCCAGAGTTGTCAGTGTTGTAGGTGCCAACAATTTTGACAAAAACCACGGGCTGGCGGTTGAATTTGACCTCGCGCCACGAGGAAACAAAATTCTCTTCGACAATTCGGGTCCATTGCTTCTTGTCGGTGCTGACTTCGATGTGGTAGCTGTACTGACGCTTGTCCTTGTCCCACAGCAACAATTTCATCGAATCAAGCAAGTAGGGCTGAGGAAGTTGCAACATAATGCAGCCTGTGCCGATTGTGTGGCAGGTGAAGCCAGTTTCGCCGTCGTAATCGGTGAAGGTGCCATCGATGAACGCATGGCCGTAATTTCCTTCAACCATGACGGCATGTCTGGCGAGGGTGGAAACATTGAACTGCGGGATGAACAAAGTCGAGCGAGGATCGATGTGGAACAGAGATGTTGTGAAACAGGCACTGAAGGACGAAATCGCAAAGTTGGCAGACGCCGGCGCCACGCCACGAATGCAGACGTATCGGACGTCGCGGTCGTTGAAATACAGCGTCTGATGGTCGCGGCAGATGTACTTTGAATGGTCGATTAAGCGCGTCCAATGGGTGCCGTCAATGGAGGTGGAGACTGTATAGGAGCACTTCAGACCGAAAGCCAAGTCCATTTCGATTAGATTGATTTTGAAGAGGCCATTGAGGTCGATGGTAATGTCCCGACCGGATCCGATCGTGTGAATCCAGGCGTCGTCGTTAGAAGGCTTCACAATGATGGGATCCAAACACTTGACTGCGGCATCTGGGGCGGTCGATTGGGCAAGCAAAAGATCAGTGAAAGCGACTGGATCCAAGAATTCCACCGGGCGGACGAGAGAAACGAGCCGATTCGGAGGGATGGAATTGACATCGACATGTTGGAGAATCTTCGAAAAACTGGCCTTTTTGTCGAGATTACCGTTCAACCAGCCCAGAATCGCTGTGAAAGTAACGTCCGGAGGCGTCGATCGGGCACTGTATTTGACGACGGACTCCAAGGCTTCGACGGAAAGACGATTGAAACCATCGTGTTGAAAGACTTCGTCAACATGGGTGTCGATGAAATGGAGGCAGAAGGTAGACAGCTCTTCGCGCATCAGTCCGACTTCCGACAAGATGGCACAGACGGTTTTAACAGAGCAGACGTCCTAAAAACACACATGTTCAATGCAACTACAAAAACATGTAAAAAAGCTTACCTTGAGATGGCCGACAACCATACAATCCAGATGGTTCACCTCATACTGCACCGCCAGACGAAGAAGATCAAAAACGACGTCAATTTCAAGCACTTGCAAATCGATCTCGCCAGAATAGACAAACTTCAAAAGCTGTTTGAAAGCGTACACCGAAGTTTTGTCGACAAAGATGAAACATGGCTTATCAGTATCAGTCGACTTCTCGAACATGGACCTGCAATGGCATTTTGAAACCCTTTTTCAACAAAAAAAATGTAATAAACTTACTTAAAGACCGGGCTCAGCTGCGCCAAAATGTTTTTATGAGCCGGGATTCTGCCGCCTTCACAAACAAACATCACATCGGAATGGTCCATGTTCAAATAAAGGTTGCCGATTTGCTCGAGAAGATGAGCTTCGGCGGCGGAAATGGGATCGGACATGTTGGAGGATTGTGTCCTGAAAACGGGAATATAAAAACATATTAGAACATCTTAATGGGGTTCACAGCGCAATGAAATGCAATTGAAAACAGGCGATTTACAAACTTTTATATAAAGTTTTGTGCTTTTGAGCTATTTTATATATGGAAGTAGCTAGGTGCGCCGGCTGATTATTGATAAACGTTGGAACTGGATGGTACTAACTTACAGTCGATACAAAATAATGTGAAATAAGGGGCAAAACGAGGAAAAATAGCAACACGAAACTCGAAAAGTCAACGAAAAACGAAATGAAAAACAAAAACGAGTTTCAAAAACAAATGACCCCGCTGTTACGAAAGACACTTTCGTGGTTAGACCGTCCAAACGGACCACCACCGATTTACGAAAACGCGCACAGTTTTCGTCGTTCTTTGCTGCCGTCGGTTATGAAATCAGCTGACTGCTTACAACAGCTTGCGCAAAGACGACTTTCATCACTTTGCTTCCATTTTTGGGCTTTTGATAGTGTATCTGCGTGTTGACCGTGTCATTGCCGTCGTTGTTCCAGTTTTTCATGGTTGATCGCCAACATTTTCAGAAAGTTATCGCTCTTGGTCAACTTTCTTCCGAAAAACAATGTTCATCAAGCTGCTGCTCGTCTCCCTCTGCTTCTCCGCTAGCCTCCAGCACCCAACCAACGGCAAAGTGCACTGGCTTCTCGTCCCAGATCTCGGCGGGGATATGAAAGTCGTCGGAAAAGGCACTGTCGGGCTTTTCACGTCGGAAGAAATCAGTTTCATCGCGCCCCCGTCGTGTGAAGGAACGCTTCGGATGTGTTATGCAGCCACGCCTAAACTGGATGATCTGTGAGTTTCAATACACGGTTTTAGCCGTCGTTTGACACCATACTTTCAGGATAAACCGTACCAATCTCGACACTGGATGCCATTTGGACAGTTGCCTGATCACGTTCACCCCCACGTCAAGAAACGACTCCACCCTCCTTCGCGTTCGGATGGGCCATGCCAATCTGATCGCCACCATCGACGGAAACCTGGCGAAACAGTGTCCTTTGAAGAAACCTAACCACCACTACCAGGTCTTCAACATCGTTGAACTGCCGAATTGTACCGTGATTGTGGTGAGTTTTTATTAGTTTGTCAAAATCATTGATTAAAAACGGCGCTTTCAGCATGGTGCTACATTGCCCCAAGGCCAACCAAAACGGAACCACCGATGGTTGCTTCCCGTCTGCGTTACTGTGATTGTTTTGTGGGTTTTGTGCCAACGCGGCAATCATTAATATGCAAATTTGTCTTTTTAAGCCTGCTTCTCGTCGCTGTCCTTCTGTTTTGCTTGGTATGAGCTGGATTGATGGTCTTGAATCAATAGTTGATGGTTGGTTGTTTGGAATCTGCCATTATTGTTACACTTTTGCGGAAATTGTTTTGTCATTGTTGGTTGTTTTTTTTGTTAAATTTTGATAAACTTTTGCATTACAGTCTTGGTATTGGATTTCTGCGATTTGGGCTGGTTAAAATGTTGCAACGTTTTACAAAGTTACACAAATTTACCGTATTCTTTTTGCTATTATCCGTTTATTTTGATACTGCGGTTCAAACAACACTTTCCCACGTTTAACGAGTTTCGCTTTCACGATTCTTCAAAAACGTGTGATGAAAAACCAAACATAAACACGTGATTTCAGTCTTTCCCCAAATTCACAAGTTTTATTTGTTTTATTTCACACTAGGAATCTTCCAGTTGTTATTGGTTTACAATTTTATCACCGTTTCTTCCCACAATAACCACTTTTATAGCCTTCACAGTCTGTATATAACTGTAGCTTTTAACGAGTTCAACGAAACAGTTTCGTCCGAACTTTTGTAACCGACAGAATGGTAGTTCGCATCTTCGTTGTTGCGACTTTGTTCGCATGCTTGAGCTCTTCTCAAGCTTTCAAGTTCCAAATGAATGTCATCGGCGGCCAATTTGCTAAAGATAAGGCAAACGCGTTGCCATTCATGGCAGCCCTAAAAATCTATCAGGACGATAGCTATACGTTCCTCTGTTCGGGCTCGATCATTAGTAATCTGCACATTTTGACGGCAGCGCACTGTTACTACAGCTTGTTCGGAAAGGATCAGGAAACTGCTGATAAGCCAGAATCAAGGGTAATATCGAGTTTATCCTGTAAGCGTTCATCTTTGTTTTCTAGACAAAAGCTATTGGATATCTTCGCGTTCACGTTGGCGCGCACGTTTTTGGAGCTGTGAAAATTGAAGGTGCCTACCACGAAGTTGAGGAACTCTACCTGCGTCCACGGATCAGTTCCAAAAACTACGATGACATCATGATTGTCAAATTGAAAACACCAATCACTTTCAACGAAAAAACGGTGTCCCCTATCAGACTTGCCCATGATGTTTTTCCCAAGCCGGGAGAGAAATTCCACGTTGCCGGTTTCGGAAATCACACAAGCGATGGCAGTACATTTGGCTTACCCAGCACATACACATTTAATGGCATCGAAATTAAGAACAATGATTGGTGCAAGTAAGTAAAATACTGGACAATTTGGACATTTTTTAATTAAAATTAACTTTTCGTTTTAAGCTTGCGCAACGAACGCGAATTCTGTGCCGTAGGTGACGATCAAGGAACCCTGCGTGGTGATAGCGGTGGACCGTTGTACAAGAATGATCAACCGAGGTATCAGGTCGGCGTCGTTGCCCGTGGAAACACTGATCGTAGCGAGCTTGATGACGAAGTCGTGTTGACAGATCACGGTAATAGTAGATATTGTTTAAAAGGGTAAAAATAGTCGTTCTCGACTACGCCTCACTCCGCTTACTCCTCCAAACCCCTTACCGCTCCTTCTCGCACCCCCTTATTCGAGAAAAGACAACACTGTTTGTTAGGACAAGCTTTATTATCGGAAATTGCACACGGCCCATAAAATCAAAAACAAAACAAGAAAATGACATGAGTACGGGACGGCTATAGGGTCAATTCGAAATCAGTTAAAGATTTCCGACGATTGAATCTGCTCCTTGGAGTGAACGGTGCGTTGTGGCGATGTACGGACGAGTCGAGTTGAGGTGTGACCAGCGACCTGCTCTTGCGATGGCGTCGATTGGGATGCCTGCTGCTGCTGCTGCGGAAGCTGCTCCTCCTCTAAACCCATGGGGGGTGAGGTCTGGGGGTAGGATACCCTTTGCTTTGAGGTTTTTGAACTCCTGCGACATAGCATCGTATGACCACCGCTTGGCTGGGTTTTGGAGGTTGGGGAATAGCCATTGTGAACGTGGGCGACAGGGGTCTTTGATCCATTTTTCGACGATATTGACTGGACATCTGGAAGGAACTGCGCCTTTGGAAACAAACGCTTTCTGAGCGGCTCCTTTTTGGTTGGTTTTGGTCGTTGGGACGGAGATAGTCATGCCATTTTGTTCGAACTTGATATGACTAACTTTGATTTGAAGGGCTTCGGATGGCCTGAAAAAGCCCGAGAAAGCAGTGGCCGCAAAAGCCGCGAAACGCTTGGTTTTTCTGTCTGGCTGGGAGCTGATGCGGTCCAGGATGCTGTGGAGGACGTCGAGGCTGCACTTCTCTCGTTCTTTGGGTCTCGGCGCTGCCCTTTCCATAGCTTCTGCTGCCCGAATCACGATGGTGGATTTGGCTGGGTTTGGATCGTGGCCTTCCGTGTCAAAATGCCAGATCAACGCTGCGCGTGTCGCCCTGATGGCTGACCCGCTGAGATTCTTGAGACTGCAGATGAAAATCGCGATGGCTGCATCCTCGGGAGATTCTTCGTTGAGTGTAGCCTTGAATAGATTGAAACGTTTGACGACTCCTTTATATCTGGCGATAGTTTGGGGAGCTTTGGACCCGTTGATAATAAGATCGGCAATTTGAAGCGCTTCGGGGTGGCCTGTTTGCTGTAGACGGCTTAACATTCTGCAAGAGTTGAACAGTTTTAATCTTTGTTTTCGGTTTAGAGATCTGACCGCTAAAGGGTTCGGGTGGGGGGGGGGGGGGACCGGGAAAACAGTAGAAAAATTGGGCCAAATATATGTACGAATTAACGACAATAAGCTAGAATGAGGCTGGGTAGCTGCGTGCAGCTAGGGTCAGCGGCTTCCTGTAGGTGTCGCGTCGAGACGCGACCCTGGGCCTGAGTGCGTGCGCGTCGTCGCGGTCTCGGGGAGTCGTCGACGCTGCGTTTGCTCCGCGAGAACTATTGTCTCGCCTGCGGCTACGTATTTTTCCTCTTCGATCCAAAAGTACTACGCCTACGGCAAAACCACAGTTCTCGACTACGCCTCACTCCGCTTACTCCTCCAAACCCCTTACCGCTCCTTCTCGCACCCCCTTATTCGAGAAAAGACAACACTGTTTGTTAGGACAAGCTTTATTATCGGAAATTGCACACGGATCTAGAAGAAATTCAAGGTATTAAATTGGATGCATAGTAACTTAAACTTCAAATGGGGGTCGTCAAATGCGCCTCCTGCGGCTGGGGGCGGGATAATGACTGGAGATCCTGGGACGGTCTCTTCTCTGAGAATTGCCCATCCTTCGTTTCTGGCTTGAAGAAAGAGAGGCCATGCCGGGTGTGATTTCCAGGCGGGCATAACAAGGATTCCCGTGCAAGGGTGCTTCCTGATGTGTAGCCAGCATTTGACTAGTGCTTTGACCGGCGGGACGCACCAGTTTGTTTCTCCTGACCATTCAACTGCTAGAGAATCGACGCCGGCTGATCCTGGGCAGGGGACTAAAGAGTAAAAACGATCGATCTTCTTTGTGATATGTGATGCAAATCTATCGACTGTACAGGGTCCGTATCTGGCGTTCCAGGATGTGAACAACTGATCTGCGAGTTCCCAGTCTCCCGGGTCTAGTTCTCGTGAGGCTTCATCGGCAGCTGTATTTTGTGATCTTGGAACCCAGTGTGGTATTAAGATCCATTCCTTCGCCACTGCCTGCTGAGTTATTCTCCAGGCAATCTCGTGAGAGGTGGCGGACATTGAGCCTTTTCTCAGAATGCTGATGCAGTTTTGACTGTCTGTGAAAATGTGTACTCTTTTTTGTTTTGCATTAATGGGAAGTGCCTGCAGGGCAAATTCAATGGCCAGCAACTCACGCGCGGTGCTAGACAATTGGGTTTCGGTTTGTGGGCAGAGTTGACGCGACTTTCTGACTAACTCGGCTGTACCCGTCTCGTTCATTAAAAGAGCCCCTAGGGCAATAGCTGATGCGTCTGTGGAGATTCTGATTTCCGGCCAGGAACGTGCCGTTAGGTTGAACTTAGGCTTTCTGGATAGAACGAGCTTCCAACGGAATACTTCTTCCCTCTCTTGGGGGTTTAGTGGGACCCTGAGTGCCCACTTGGGGGCGAAAGCCGCTACGATGTGGCTTACCTCTTTTACGCCCATTGGCGCTTGAGGGCCGATAACCTGAGTCATGGAGATTACGCTGCCGGCAAAAACGGATCTGTCGTGAATAGATGGTTTATTACTCTGGAGAAGCAGGTCTGCTGCCTTCACTGCTTTTTGTCTACGTTCCTCGGTGACGGCTAGCGTGTTGTTCCCTAAGTCGATTTCGACTCCGAGCCAGGTGATGGTCTTTTGTGGAAACATTTTGGATTTTTCCTGATTCATGATAATGCCGGCACTGCGTGCTGTTTCGGACACCGTGACCAAATCGCATTGAAGCTTATGCTCGGTTTTTGCCCACATCAGAAAATCATCGAAGTATAAAGCGCAGCCAATGCCTTTATCTCTGAGAAAAGCTAAGAATGGTCGAAAAACTTTAGTAAAGATTTCGGGAGCGGCTGCTAGTCCGAACGGGAGTGCTCTGTATTGGTATGTTTTACCGTCCCACTGGAACCCCATATATGGCCAGTCTTTTCGATTCATCATAAGATGCCAATATCCTGATTTCATATCAAAACCGGCTAGGAAACCATCACATGGAAGAAGATCAATGACTGAATCGATCGCTTCACACTTAAATTTGTGAAGACACGTGTACGAGTTTAACCGTTTCAGATTAAGAATAAGCCTAGCTTTGTTTCGAGAGTTTTGCGCAATCATCAGAGGATTGATGCAAACAACGTCCTCGGGCGGGACTTCGACTGCGGCTTTCGCCTCTACTAGTTCTGAGATGAACTTTGCCACCAGGTGTGGGGCCTCCAGCGCTGTGGTCGCGTTGGGCAACGAGAAAACAGGGCGGTCGCCTGATTTCCATTCGATTTGGTAACCATGTTTAATTACTGATAAAACATAAGAGGGTGCATTGAGCACCTGCTCCCAAAAAACATAACAATCAGACAAAGATCCCGCAAAATGAACGAGATTACTTGGGGGCCGATGGGTCAGCTCGGGGCACGGAGGGGGGCTGTTGGTATTGTCGGACTCGGGGCGCATTGGCGAAGACAGTCGGACACTGGCTGGCGATGTGGCCATGGCCGGCGCAGATGCGGCATTGGATAAAGCTTTGGCGCTGGTGGAACGGGGGAGGCTGGTAGAAGGCTCCCGGATATGAGCGGTTGGGGTTGGTCTTGGGCTTAGGCGATTTCTTCTGTTTCTCGGCGGTAAGCATCTGGAAAGTGTATCATCATTATATAAATCAAACACAGGGATGTCAAAATTGAAAAAGGAAGTTACAGCCTGGATGAGATCTGGGTCCTCTGTGACTTCTTTGATGGCTTTGTGGCGATCAATCATGGCCAAGGCTCCCGGGACCGTATCGTTCAACGTGCACTGGGCAATGCGCTTGTCGAGCGCCTTGATGGCCTCCCTGACTTTGCCTTGCAACAGCTTTCCTCGAACTTCTAACGCGGCCTCGACCTGGTGACGGAGGAAATCCTTATCGAATTTGTGGTTCTGGTGGGCCGAGGGAGGGAGGTCGGCCAGAAGCTCTTTGGTGCGGTTTTCAATCTGCTCCCATTCAGCGTTAGCCTCGTTTCGCGGGTTTTCCTGGGACTGAGGAGGGCGTTCCAGTGCCTCCAAGCGCTGGACCATGAGCGCGTTCAGCTGGGCCAACTGTTCGAGCGATTGCACGATTGCGGCGTTCGGCGGATTCTGAAGCGGAGCCTGGGCTTGGTGTTGGCCATTATCCTGGGGGACTGGGTGTTCTTGGAGAGCCGGCGCCGGATGAGGGGCTTGGTCTTCGGCCTCGGCGGGGACTTGTTGACGGTTTTTGCGGCGGGTTGGTGGCATCTAAAATGCGGAAAAAGTGCGGGGATGGCCGCTGATTAATATATAATTTGTGTAAATAATACTTAGTACACGCTAAATGGACAAGATAAACTTAAAAAGAAACAAATTAAGGACGAGAAACGATAAAATTGGGCCAAATATATGTACGAATTAACGACAATAAGCTAGAATGAGGCTGGGTAGCTGCGTGCAGCTAGGGTCAGCGGCTTCCTGTAGGTGTCGCGTCGAGACGCGACCCTGGGCCTGAGTGCGTGCGCGTCGTCGCGGTCTCGGGGAGTCGTCGACGCTGCGTTTGCTCCGCGAGAACTATTGTCTCGCCTGCGGCTACGTATTTTTCCTCTTCGATCCAAAAGTACTACGCCTACGGCAAAACCACAGTTTTCAGGAGTCTACACGAGTGTCGCTGCCTACTGCGAGTACATCGAAGAAGTTACTCAAAACGCAGCCAAATGTGAAAACGTTGTTTCTGATTCAATTATTGTTTAAAATATCGAAATGAATTGAAACCAAGTTGGCACTTTTTGCATTTCCAACACATAGAGTACGTAACGTGCATTCCAACGAAAAATATCAAGCTTTTCTGCATTTCATTAACCTAGTTTGGACATAAAAACAACGAACCTCTATTTGATAACTTTAAAAAAATTGTGACAAAAAAGCTGCGATTTTCGCTTTTTGCGATGAATTCATCACAAAATTTTGACGGATGAGTCACAAAAATACAATTTGTCAAAGTTTTTTCAATCGACAGGGGTTGTACTGCGCACTGAGGATATTTGAAGCTTACGGTCACTTCATTGGCTTCATGCAATTTGGTTTTAGAGCGTTATCTTATTCCAAGTCAAACTGACCCCGTTAAAAACACACTTTTTGCATGCTCATTTCATTTTATTTCAAATCATTTTGATTGTTAAAGAACCTTTTCACATTTAGCTGCGTTTTGAGTAACTTCTTCGATGTACTCACAGTAGGCAGCGACACTCGTGTAGACGCCTAAAAAAAAAATTTTTACAACTAACAACGAGTTGCACAGTTACCATGATCTGTCAACACGACTTCGTCATCAAGCTCGCTACGGTCGGTGTTTCCACGGGCAACGACGCCGACTTGATACCTCGGCTTGTCGTTTTTGTACAACGGTCCACCGCTATCACCACGCAGCGTTCCTTGATCGTCGCCACCTGCACAGAATTCGCGTTCGTTGCGTAAACTAAAAACAAAAAGTTAATTAAATGTTAAAGTTATCTAATGTTTTACTTACTTGCACCAATCGTTGTTCTTGATTTCGATGCCATTGAACGTGTATGTGCTAGGCAAGCCAAACTTAGTGCCATCGCTTGTATGGTTTCCAAAACCGGCAACGTGGAACTTCTCTCCCGGCTTGGGAAAAACATCTTTAGCAAGTCGAATAGGGGCCACTTTTTGTTCGTTGAAGACGATCGGCGTTTTCAATTTGACAATCATGATGTCATCGTAGTTTTTTGAACTGATACGTGGACGAAGGAAGATTTCCTCAACTTCATGGTAAGCACCTTCTATGTTGACAGTTCCAAAAACGTGCGCGCCAACATGAGCACGAAGATATCCGATAGCCTTTGTCTAAAAACGATGATTAGCACCAAAACAAGTGAAAATAATATTACCCTTTGTTCTGGTTTGTCGGCACTCTCCTGATCCTTTCCAAACAGACTGTAGTAACAGTGCGCTGCCGTCAGAATGTGCAGATTACTAATGATCGAGCCCGAACAGAGGAACGTATAGCTATCGTCCTGATAGATTTTTAGGGCTGCCATGAATGGCAACGCGTTTGCCTTATCTTTAGCAAATTGGCCGCCGATGATTCGTATTACGGGAGCCTTTATAGTATAACATGAGATGAATGCGAACAACGCCGTAACAACAAGAATACGAATCATCATACTTTTCGGGGAAAATTGTACTATTGAACTGGTTAAAACTAACTTACTTTAACTCTTTATATACAAGTCTTTGAGAGCCGTAAATTGGATTTTGTGGGAAAAAAGTGTGTTAAAATCGTAAACGGATGATAACTTGTAAGTGCTAACAGACAGTTTAAGTGGTGTTGTGTTTTAAGGATGCTTAAAGTGCGCAATAAACCAAACACAACATTCAAGTTCTAGAACAAACTTAAACGTTTTAATGTCTGGTTTCTCACCCCTAGTTTTGTAAAATTCACAAAAACACACAAAAAAGAAAAGTCAAAAAGTTAACGCCAAACATACTATTGTTTTCAGAATTCAAGTTTCTTGTTTGTGTGAATTGTAAAAATCGATTTTTGAAGCAATCTTGCAATGCCGAATGTTCAAGTTTACCTTTTTATTTATACATTCAATGGCAGTGAAGTTAAAAACAACGAATGGTGCAAGTAAAGAAGTAACTTTTGTTCGACACGTGAACTGTGATTTTCAGATAAATGAACACTGTGATGTGATGGTACCGTAAGCACTGCACTTATGTCAGAAGAACGCGCAGACCTGGCCGTTTCTGTGCATAGCCAATACCTACACGAATAAAGGATATATAACTGTGGTGCATTGAAGCTAACGAGAAAGCTCAAGCTTGTCTGTTTTTCTTCAGCCAAGTTCAGTTATAAAAACCGCGCGCATCTCTCATTTTTCTAGATAGCTTTTACCGAAAGCGCGTTTGAGCTTTTTTCTTTACCTTTGTTGAATTATAACAGTTCGTTTTGTTATTAGAAGTACGACGTTTGTTACTTTTGTCTCAAAACATGTTTACCGTAAGTTCAGTTTCACAAATCAATTTCTACAAAATAACATATAAAAGTTTAGAAAGTCGACGAAAAAGTCTCGGATTCATGCGAATTTAGCATAGACTTATTCGAAATGATGAGGGCATATCCTTGCGAGGTAATTTTTGTCCCAAAGCGGTCGGTTAAACATATTCCGAATTTCCAATGGTGGGTGGAAATCTATCCCAGGGGCCGTAAGCCTCATTTTGTCAAGGGAAAAATGCAAATTCAACTTTGCTTTAGTCGGCCAATTAGCGTCGAATACAAGGTCAAACTTGGCATTTTGTTCAATTGTAAGTCAAAAATTAAAAAAAACAGTGTTAAAACGTGTGTCGTGATTATTAATAGGTGAAAACAAAGTCATCATCAACGCAGATGACCTAAGCTTATTGCCGCAGACGCCAACTTTTATCAGCGTTCCTGACTTCGATTGGGAACCACACACTCGTCACATTTACGATTTGCCAAATAGAGCGCTTAAATTGGAATTTGACATGAAGTTTGATCGACCGATTACTGAACCGCTTCCGATTTTGTCGACGGGAATTTTGTCGGATTTATCGAAAGTTGAACTTGTTGTTGGGAATGAACGTGTCGAGGTGAGTAGCAAATGCACGCAAGTTTTGCCAATCTCAACGATTATTGTAAAAAATTTTGTTTCAGACCAGCAAGTCATTACTGATGCAGATGTCGCCAGTCTTCAATGCAATGTTCACTCACGACACCAAAGAAGCCACCACGAACTGCATCGAAATCGACGACTTCGATTTCTCGACGGTGCACGCTTTTGCAGAATACTGTAATGGTCACGTTTCGGACAAACTTTCACCCGATATTGTCGTTGAATTACTGTGGTTTTCTGAAAAGTACGCTATCGAGGGCCTAGTGGTAAGTCTTTTTTGTTTCAAATTCAAAAAACAAACTGAAACTTGTATTTAGGACCACATAGAAGCTTACCTTCTCGGACATTTGACGATTAACATAGTTCTCCATGTCGCCAAGTACGCCGCCACGCATTCTCGCAATAAACTGATGACTGCATGCGTGAAATTTTATCGCTCCAACTTTCGACAAATTAAGGCAGGTCCGGAAGACAAGGGCATTGAAAACGTATTGTTTAGTTCCATGTTGACTAAATCTGTTAATCTGTCATGATGTTATAAGTTGTCTCATGTTTCAATACAAGTTGTCTCAGTATGATAATAACACACTTTTTGCATGCTCATTTCACTTTATTTTAATTTGTTTTAATACTTTAAAGTACGTTTTCACATTTGGCTGCTTTCTCAGTAACTTCTTCGATGTATTCGCAGTAGGCAGCGACGCTTGTGTAGACTCCTGTAAAACTACTTTTACAATTATCGCCGTTTTTGCACATACCATGATCCGTCAGCAATGTTTTGTCGTCAAGCTCGCTACGGTCAGTATTGCCGCGGGCAACAATGCCTGCTTGATACCTCGGTTTGTCGTTCTTATACAATGGGCCACCGCTGTCACCACACAGGGTTCCTTGATCATCGCCACCTGCACAAAATTCGCGCTCGTTTCGTAAGCTGAAAATCACGGTTATTGGGCCTCACATCAAGGAAACAAAATCACTTACTTGCACCAATCGTTATCCTTAATTTCAATACCATTGAACGTGTATGTGCTGGGTAAATCAAATTCGTTACCATCATTTGTATGGTTTCCAAAACCAGCAACATGGAACTTCTCTCCTGGCTTAGGCACGACATCTTTGGCTAGTCGAATAGGTATCGCTGTTTTGGGAAGAAACGCGATCGGTGTCTTCAATTTAATGATCATGATGTCATCGTAGTTTTTGTAGTCGATCCGTTTTCGCAGAAAGATTTGTTCAATTTCGTGATAAGCGCCGTCAATTTTAGTTTTACCAATAATGTGTGCACCGACATTAACACGGAGGAATCCAAGGGCCTTTGACTAAAAAACATTGTTCATCGTTAAAAACGTGAAATCAACATTACCCTTTGCTCCAGATCGTCAGCATTTGCCTGATCCTTTCCAAACAAACTGTAGTAACAGTGCGCTGCCGTCAAAATGTGTAAATTGCTGATGATCGAGCCCGAACAAAGAAAGATGTACTTATTGTTTTGATAAATCTTCATCGATGCCATGAACGGCAGAATTTGTTCTTCCCTGTCGGCAAATTTACCAGCAATGACGTTCATTGCAAACCTTCCTTGGCAAAGACTGAAACAAGCAAACAGCAATGTAACAACAAAAATGCGAACCACCATTTTGTCGACTACCAATTCGTTGCCGGTCGAATTGGTACTGTTCGACAGTTAACACCAATATCTTATATACAGGCTACTGGTAGCCATAAAGTTGACAATTGTGAGAAGAAACAGTGATAAAATAAAACAAAACGTTTGAAGTCGAGAACAAACTGGTAGTATGTTTTAATGTCTGGTTTCTCAGCACTTGTTTTAATCAAAATCGCAAAAAATATCAATGTTGGACAGACCGTGACCGTGAAAGTTAGCCTGCGTGTATCAAAATTAAACTTCCTTCAGACAGTGAAATAAACGCCAACAACGAGCATTACCGTGGCGATTGTTGGCAGATTGAAACAAGTTCCCGTGTTTTTGGGCTTGTGGTCGAAATATTGACAGCAGGACCATTCGGATTAAGACCAGAACCTGGAGGGCCAAGTTCAGCAGACATCTGGCATCGGTTCACGTCGGTTAGAACGAAATATATAAACTGATTTTAAGCATGTTGTACAAATGGTTGTTTATTAAAAGTAAACTTTTATCAGACAGTAAAGTAGACGCCAACGACGACCATCAACTTGACAACATTGGGCACACTGAATCGGGTTCCGTTGTTCTTTCTTCTTTTTCGTCTTCTTCTTTTCTTTGTGGCGCTTGAGGTCAGTTCAGTGATACCGATGGTAAACTTTTGTATCGGAGCTGGACTAGTGGTGGTCGCTGGAGGTTTACAGACGTCGATGTGATTACACAAAGTGCTGTCGCAAAAGTATCTCACATCATGGTCATTGTTTCTAAACTAGTTCAATTATGACTTTTTATTTCAATAATAATACCATTACTCGTTGTAACAAAAACCAATTGGGGCCGTGAGATTACGAGCACAGCCCATAAAGACTTCGCCGTCGTAGAGACTTTTCGCTAGAAACAATTTTAATGCCTGTCTTCAAAATAGCCAAAAAAATCAATAAAAACTCACAGTACTCGCATTTGACAGGCGAATTACAACGTACCATCCCAACGTCTTCCGATGAATAACACACCGAACTACCGTTTTCCACTGCCTGTATTAAGTCCACCACAGCAGCATTAAGTAAATTGCAAAAAGTTCCAGTGGGTTTAACATAATCGCAAACTAATTCGTAGTAGGTGCCATCATAACGATCTCTAAAAATTAGACATTATTTTTTATATTAAAATTCAAAATCACCTTTTAACCCAACGATTTAGTAAGTTTTTTGATTCCTCGATTACATCCGAATTTGCACATCCTTGAGCAAGTGGTTTAATCCCTCCCCAGCTACCGACTTGTATTTCTGGAATACTCCGTCAAGAAACTTTCTGTCATTTATCAAACTGCCTTCATTTAATTAAAAAAAACTCACCCATAAAACAGTAACCGTTAGGACAATCATTTTTACCGTGATACATATCAATACCATAGCGCAAGTAGCACTCAAACGAACCTTCGACTGCAAATATTGATACAACAAAAGTCAGGCAGAACAACGTCTTTGAGGACATGCTTGATGCGTCATTGAGTTTAGTGACAAAAAGGTCCCTAGTTATGGCAAATAATATGCAAATTTTTTATTTAAGTGATAAAATGTGAAGTGTTTTATTCCTGATTTTAAAGAAAAGTGAACACTGACAAAAATGATATACACCACCGTCTTTTAAAGTCATGGCACGAGTTACTTTAATGCAAACTTCAATGTGTTATATACTCTATTTGGATGTGTTTTATACTCTATTCGGTTACAAACATGTAAAAACTGCAAAATACATTAATCTAGTAATCAACATCCAGGAAAATCACTTTTTGAAATGTTACTTATCAACCGAAACCTATTTTCAGTTTCTGTACATTCAGCTCGCCACTGGCTGTCCGTTTTTATCAGGTGTCTCAGCCGGCTTTGCCCATTCCTGAATCTCTGCTGTTCCAAAAAATAAGTAAAATACTCCAGCAATAACATTAATCACAGCCGTTACGATCCAGATGACTCTCCATTCAGCTTCGGAACCGTACTTATTCAACATTCCGACGAGACTCGGAGCCGCCACGTTTCCGAGGGTGCCAAAAAGCATTCCCATCGACATTACTGTGCCGGTGAAGGGTGGTGCAATTGATAACTGGGAAGTAAAAAAGCCGCAAATACCGGCGGAGAAGAAGACTCCTAAAACATTAGTTCAAAAAACATTGGCAAATGGCACAGTTACCGTAACAAGCGAGTACCAACAGCGCCAATGGTCTTGTCGTGCAATCGACAAAAAAGGCCAACACTGTGAAGCAGCAAGCCGCTCCGAGATTTCCTAAAATTTACATTTTTTTAACCCTTCGACTGTAACAACCAACCAGAAACCTGGAAAACCTTCGCCGCCGTCGTGTCACTGATGTAACCCTTGCGTTTTACCCAATCCGAAAAACCTCCAAAAATGTTTTTGGAAATCAACTGCGTCAGAAATGACAGCATCGTGTAGATTCCGTTGTGGTTCATCGGAACTCGTAAAACCTGCATCGTGTAAGTCGGTAGGTAACTCTGGAGAAGACCAGCCGAAAAACGGAAACTAATTTGAGCGACGAGGTTGGCAAAAAGCGCCATCGAAGTTATCATTTTCAGCCATGGAATCGTAGTCGTTGATAACTGTAAAAGTTTTACTTCGAAATAATTTGGTTACTGTCAAAATATTGGGTGTTTGCGAAAGTTCGTGCGTCGACGTTGGATTTTTTTCTTACTTTTGCGCAGCCCTGTGTTATTCGTTTGAGTACCAAACATGTTAGTAATGTATGTTATCTTAATTGTCAGCAAACCAGCGCTTGAGGTTTAAAATTAAAAGTATGGTGACGCTTGAAAAATGCACACCTCATTGCTGAGGTGCTGACATCGTCAACTCATTTCATCCTATTTAACGGGGCCAAACTCCTGAGCATAAAGCGGTTAAATAAAGCAAAGCTTAAGCTATTGCAGGGTTATCAACGCGACCGTCTAACTCCGTTGAAATTTAAAAAAGTTGATGTTGTAATCAGTTAGGACCACCCACGACGACTTGACGTCTCCGTAGTTGGTGCGCTTTGTTTATAATTTTTTTACGAAAACAGGTTCGAACCACCGCTAGATTTTGGTATACAAAAAGTGCAAAAGATGCTCTACAATGTTGTTCAAACCTGGTTGAAATTACTTTAAACAAGCGGAGTTACGGTGTGACAAAGCGACGCACGAACTTTCGCAAACACCCAATACCTTGCTAGAGCCGCTTTTCTTGGCCAAATGACCGGCTGTCTGCTCATGAATATAGAGCATTTCTTCAGTCGAGATAAACTTGTTGGCGTCGGGTGAGTTGGACGTGATCACGGTCCATAAAATGCACCAGCTGATGCCAATCACGGCTAAACTTAAAAGATAAACGCAAAAAGACGGTGAAAAACTTACCGAAAACGTAGAAAATCGATGGCCAGCCGCCAAGGAAAGTCGTTCCACAAAGCGCGGATGCTAAAGGAAGGCCAAGAACTGAAGCTAGCTGATTTCCGGAAGTGTAAATGGCGGCGAAGGTGCTTCGTTCTTGAGGTGGAAACCATCTGGCGGACATGGAGGATATTGACGGGAAAACGAAACCCTGAAATGCTATCCTTGACCCCTGATGTGGCTTTTAAGCCTACCTCTCCAAGTCCCATGATCAACCTGGCCACGAACAGTGCCACAAAACTTCGTTCTGCCAGAAACGGCGTCAACGCAGTTACGACAACACAGTCCAAAACACCGAACAGAAGCGTCATTTTAGGTCCAACACGATCAGCCAAGGTACCACTCCACCAAGTCGTCACCAATCCACCGTAAAATGTCGCTGATAACAACAATGAAATCTGTTTCGGCGCCCATAAAAGCGTGCCATCATATCCATTTGATATGTCTGCATCCTCGACTGATGCCGCACAAGTTGGATGGTAATCGGACAATACTTCTGAGCCATTTACCCATGTTGAAGGTCGTTCCCGCTCATACGCCGTTTCATTGACCATGCAAACGACGGCCATGCCCATATTTACACGCATAGAAGTCGCACTAAACAGACCCAACATCAATAAAACTCCAATATGTAGCCGTATTGAATTGAATGCGAAGATTGGTGGTATGCATTTGACCGGGGTTGGTGGTATTTTGGATGGAAGCGGTGATGACATCTGAACTATGACAAACTTGAAACAAAGCTAACCGTTAAAAAGTCTAAAAACACAAAACACGGCTCTAAAACAAACGGAAAAAGTTAAACTTATATACCAAGCTACTCTAGGTTGAGTGTTCAACAATCCATGTTGCAACATTGCTTACATTTTGCATAATCCATAAATCTCCACCCCCTATTTGTGTTTTCACATTTTAATCGTCCTGGACTTTCTAGCCACCCTTATGGTACAGGCGTACTACGTACCTTTTGTGTTTTAAAGGCACAATTTTTGTGTAATGACGTTTAAACCAGCTTTTACAAAACAGAAGGTAATGCCAGCTGACATCCTTCTAAAATCAAGGCAAACCGTCACCGCTTTTGACAAAAATGACCATTGCCATCTTCCAGACCCTTCCCGAAACATTTCTTCATTCAAATTGGATTAAGTTTGGTTCTGTTAAGACGAACTTTTTGAGAAAATCACGGACCCTTACCAGGGTCAAGACCCCTTGATTTTACATTTTTTGATATATGATAGGGACCCATGAGACTGCTTTAAATCCCAGATATGAGGGTCTGGGGCGGCCTTCTAAGGGAGTTATGATTTTTCAAAAAATGGCTTCTGAAACCACTTTTCAAGTCGCAAGTCGGTCAGTTTTACAGATGTCCGCATGAAAATTTTTTTCTACCGTCAACTTTTGGTGCTGAATCTTATAGTGATAACCAAAATCTGTTATCACTGATAAAAATTATCGATTAATTTTTTTTAAAAAATCGATTTTTTTCTTTTGATAGGGCGGGTCCGTTTGATTGCAGAAAATGAATCTACATTCAAAGTTAACATGAAAAAAATTTTTTGCCCGAGGGCAAAGGGGGCTGGAACGTCACCGTTATGGCCGCTGAAAGTGATGATAAGAAAAAAATTTGCTCGGATCTGGAAACCAATTACATATTCGGAATCAGCGCAAAAAATGAGTCCGGATAAAGTATTAAGATTACTGATACCTAATTGTTTGAATTTTGTAACTTTTATCATAAAAAAGAAAAAAGTGCGACCGGGAGTCGAACCCACGCGCGCGGCGCCGTGGTTCCGGTCGCCCGCCACCGCGCGCGGCAGGTTCGATCCCGGTGTGCGTTTTTTTCCTTTTTAAGCAAAAAATGACTAAATTAGCATAAACTCCTACTTGTCATCCAAACATTCGTTTCGACATGATTTTTTGCGCTGATTCCGAATATGTAATTGGTTTCCAGATCCGAGCAAATTTTTTTCTTATCATCACTTTCAGCGGCCATAACGGTGACGTTCCAGCCCCCTTTGCCCTCGGGCAAAAAATTTTTTTCATGTTAACTTTGAATGTAGATTCATTTTCTGCAATCAAACGGAGCCACCCTATCAAAAGAAAAAAATCGATTTTTTAAAAAAAATTAATCGATAATTTTTATTAACAATAACAAAATTTGGTTATTACCATAAGATTCAGCATCAAAAGTTGACGCTAGAAAAAAATTTTCATGCGGATATCTGTTAAACTGACCGACTTGCGACTTGAAAAGTGGTTTCAGAAGCCATTTTTTGAAAAATCATAACTCCCTTAGAAGGCCGCCCCAGACCCTCATATTTGGGATTTAAAGCAGTCTCATGGGTCCCTATCATATATCAAAAAATGTAAAATCAAGGGGTCTTGACCCTGATATTTTCTCAAATAGTCCGTCTTAAAACAATCGGTTTGTAAACTTTATTATTACGACCATGTTTATTACGACCATGTACAAAACTACAAATATCATTCTAATGAATAAACTCAAGGAAAATCACTTTTCGAGATGTCACTTATTCTCCGAGTTCTACCCGGTCGTGAAATGTCAGCTTTTGTTGGCAATGCATTTTTGATCGCTTCCAACTCTGCCGGTGTCATGTAAGCCGTTTTGTACACCTCCAAATCACTGTCACTGCTCGCTTCTGGTTGTCCGTTCTTATCAGAAGGTGCCTCGGTCGGCTTTGCCCAATCCTGAATCTCTGCTGTGCCGAAGAACAAATAAAACACACCAGCAATAACGTTAATCACGGCCGTCACGATCCAGATGACTCTCCATTCGGCTTCTGAACCGTATTTATTCAACAATCCGACAAGGCCTGGGGAAGCTGCGTTTCCAAGTGTACCGAAGAGCATACCGATCGACATGACAGTCCCAGTGAAAGGTGGAGCAATTGATAACTGAGAGGTGAAAAAGCCGCAAATACCGGCGGAGAAAAAGATTCCTAAAAGTTTTAGTTTAAAAAATATTGACTACTAACACAGTTACCGTAAAATGCGAGTGCCAACATAGCCAATGGCTTTGTCGTGCAATCGACAAAGAAGGCTAACACGATGAAACAGCATGCCGCACCGAGATTGCCTAAAAGCTACACCTTTTCAAACCATTTCATCCGTCACAAACTCACCAGAAACCTGGAAAACTTTTACGGCCATCGTATCACTGATGTGTCCTTTCTTTTTCAATGAGTCCGACAAAATACCAAAAATATTCTTCGAAATCATCTGCGTCAAGAACGGTAGCATGGTGTAAACTCCATTTTGGCTTAACGGAACTCGTAACACTTGCATTGTGTATGTTGGCAAGTAGCTTTGAAGGAGAGCTGCCGAAAAGTGAAAACTAGTTTGTGCCACTAGATTAGCGAAGAGTGCTAATGAAGTCACCAGTTTGACCCATGGAATCGGAGTCGTAGATAACTGTAATATTTTTATAAAAAAAATGTTTCGAAGTATCAAAAAACCTTGCTGGAGCCACTTTTCTTGGCTAAATGACCGGCTGTCTGCTCATGAATATAGAGCATTTCTTCGGTCGAAATGAACTTGTTGGCATCAGGTGAGTTGGACGTGATTACGGTCCACAGAATGCACCAGCTGATGCCGATCGCAGCTGAAATACTTGATTTGAATACGTAAAAAAAGAAAGACTTTACCAAAAACGTAGAAAATGGAAGGCCATCCACCAAGAAAAGTCGTTCCACAGAGCGCTGATGCCAAAGGAAGGCCGAGGACAGACGCCAATTGATTTCCGGAAGTGTAAATGGCAGCGAAGGTGCTTCGTTCTTGGGGCGGAAACCATCTGGCTGACATGGACGATATTGATGGAAAAATGAAACCCTAAAGTAAGTATTAGTAACATTGGTAACGACGCTTAGAGCCAATGATTTTTTACGAATTTTATGTGGATTTAATTTATTACAATCAGAATTTTTACTAAATTTTTCACGTTTGATAAAGCCTTTATTTTTATTACAATGTTGTGTAACAACTTAGTATAAGTTTACCTCTCCAAGTCCCATGATCAACCTAGCCACGAACAGTGCCACAAAACTTCTTTCCGCCAAAAATGGCGTCAGTGCAGTTACGACAACACAGTCCAAAACACCGAACAGAAGTGTTATTTTTGGACCAATGCGGTCGGCCAAAGTGCCGCTCCACCAGGATGTAACTAATCCACCGTAAAATGTCGCTGATAACAACAATGAAATCTGTTTGGGCGTCCATAACAGTGTGCCAGCGTAACCGCTAGCCACAGCGCTATCACCAGATTCTGCGACCGACGCCGCGCAACTCGGGTGATAATCAGACAATACTTCTGAACCATTTACCCATATTGAAGGTCGTTCCCGCTCATATGCCGTTTCATTGACCATACAAACGACAGCCATACTCATATTTACGCGCATCGAAGTCGCACAAAACAGGCCCAACATTAACAATAATCCAATGTGTAGCCGTATCGAATTTATGGCGAAAATCGGTGTTTTGCATTTGGACGAGATTGGTGGCATCTTTGATGGAAGGGGCGCTGACATCTATAATTTGTTAAAATATTATTTAGACAAAATTAAAGAGTAAAAAACACGAAACGTAGTTTTAATTTTAAAAAATCTAACGTAAGAGCGACGCATGCCGCTGGTAATGTTCAACAAACCGTTTTCAGCCTTTGTCTCGGTTTTGCATAATCCATAAATAAAGGTTTCCCACCTCTGTGTTTTCCGTTTTCTACCAGTTTGATCTTTCTGGCCATACTCGTGGTACAATTGCACTACCTTTTGTGTTTTACGGACATAATTTTTGTGTATCGAGTCACTAATAGCTAATTTACATGCTTTATCATTGTCGTCATCGGTGTAGGCGATCCAGACATTGGATTGTACCTTTTTTCTGCAGCATTGCAGCCTGTCAACTCAGCAAGCAGCGGAAGTATAAAATCGGTTCCAGCGAGCTACGCTTTCGGCCCATGTAGTATAGTGGTTAGTACTCCACGTTGTGGCCGTGGCGACGGTGGTTCGATTCCACCCATGGGCAATCTTTTTTGCTTTGTTATGATTTTTACAAATTGTTTATGATAAAATTCGACAAAATGTTTAGGAAACTTTTTAATTTATTATACACCCGTAATCACACCGAGATAATTATCAACAGATGGAAGTAATCTAGTGCACTGGCGATGGCAACGCAAATATGTTATGTATGGAATTTAGTTTTGGAATAAATAAACTATGGCAGAATGATAGAAAAGTGATAAAGTTTACAATTCAGCGATGGGCATCGGCGGATTCAACGGCCTCATCAATCTCTGCGTCGAAGTCCGTCGACCAGTGGTCGCGACGCTGTGTCGTCGTAAGTTGTGATCGATAAGCGTTTCCGCGTCGAAACTGTACCTCGACGGAGGTTGTCCGACCCCCTCAGGGCGGAATCTGTTTCGATATGATGTAAATTGCGGTGGCGGATCGGGGTTTCTACCAGCGCAGACAGACATCGCTCCACAGGTTAATAAAAGCGCGGCTCCAACCAGCATGCAGATAAGAGCCCATCCAATTTGACAATTTCCGAGTAAATACTTCCCAGACAGCTCGCCACAGGCATCTTTGACTTGCCGATTCTCCCAGCCGAGTGGATAGACCAGACAACCTGCACTGACAAAGATAGCAGCGACAGCTTGCATTAATCCTGCCAAAATGGCTGAATTTTTCGTTATTACGTGTTTTACACAGCATGCTGGGATCATTAAAAGTGTCAATATTGCTGTCAAAACACATCCAATGGCGATTGTAACTGTCGCTATCTGCCAATAGACTGATGGGATGTCATCCCAAGTTGCGTAGCGGGCGCATCTTTCGTCGATTTTGAATTGAGATAGCTTCTGAAACCAAAATTACTGTAATTTTTTTTTAAAAAAATCAATAAAAACAAACCGAATCAAAAACCGGATAATTACACCTCCGAAAACTGCCAAAATAAACAATATGCTTATCCCCACCAATATCAATACCCCCAACAATCCAATAAGGCATATAAAATCCGACGATAATACACGCGGACGCGGCTATTGATAGCATGACCCAATAATAGCCCACAGCGCTGAGGCCCGTGTTGACCATGGCGCCAGACTGAAAGAAAGAAAAGTAAAGATTAACAGCGTAGGTAACACCTATCGTGACTAATATAACGTGAGTGTCCGAGAGAGCCGTCGCGATTGATGAAGGCAGCCCGGGCAAGCTTGAAGCAAAAGAGACGGAAAACGTCATCCCCACTGACAAATCGCGGTTGACATTGTGCCCTGTGGACATGGCGATGAGTGCCAGCGAGGAGGAGGAGCATCCTCGGTGTCGAGGCAACATAAAGAGAGACACATTTAAAGAAACAAAGTAAGTAACAAAGTTTAAGTCACAGACAAATTGAAACAAATGCCAGCTGTCACGTAGAGGGCGTAGTAATTCGAGATCTTTGTTTGGGTTTAGGGAAATTTTTTGTTGGGCGACTGTTAAATTGACAAAATACTACAAACAGCAGTTTAAAGTGAGATAAAACCAAAAATACGCATTGAAAAGCCATAAAAATAACAAATAAACGATAAAAATAGCAAATAAGCGCCAAAAAGACCAACTAAGATCGTAGCCTAGCTCTTGTCAGAATTAATTTCGCCCTCTGATGTCAGTGACATTGTGTTTTTCCGGTGAGGACAGGAAGAGGGGCTAAATATAGGCATGCCTAACTGGAATCGAGTAGAATTGAATTGGCGATGGTGTCACGCTGGGCAAATAGTTGACTTCCTTTTTTTAATGAAGAAAGATGGCAATTTGTAATGTGACCCTGGGTAGAGGTCGGGATCTTTGAGATTGCGCGAGGGAAATTACAGTTTTTATGACTTCTGAGTAATTGGATTTGATTTGAGTGACGTTTTTACGCAAAAAGTAATAATTTTTTACGTTTTTAATTAACATTTGTAAAAATAAACACTTCAGTTTTGTTCGTACAGGAGCAGCATCTATATTTTTCCCCCAAAACTCAAAACCAAGTTCAAACCCCCTCCAAAAAAGCCATTTCCGCTTGACCAAACAACAACACAATACCCCTTCCAAGTGAGAGTACTCATTCCCCCCGCATTTCAACGAGATTGGCCCTCACTAAATGCATTCTTCGTTTCTCGCCCCTTTCGAAAAAAACCCCAAAAAATCTCTCAAACATTTCGGTAATGGTGGTTTTCCGCTGGAATGTGCCAGCTGCCTGCCTGGTTTCATGGACAACAGCGGCCCAACCCAAAACCATTATCTGTGGTGCCGGTAGCTGTCATGCTTTTCGGAATCTTGAATCGAATGGCTCTTCAGCTGTAAAATGTAAAACAGGCATAGTGGTGCTTAAAGTGGACATTTTACAAGACAGCAAACATGAAAAACAACGGAAATAACGAGTAATCACAAATAAAAAGAGCTTTCTGGGCTGAAGTGTGAGTCAGAATCGGTAAACGACAACAGTACTGTTGCAGTCAGAGTACATTGAATGATTTTGGGGGTGGAAATGTGTTTGCAGAGTGGTCTTCGACGTGGCAATAGTGAAAAAAGTTTTGAAATTGCGTCAGTTTTGAAAGCAATTAGAAAGATGAGGTCGTAAAATAAAATCAGCAGAATGCAAAACACATTTTAAGGCAATAAATTTAAAGCAAGTCCAAACTTTTTCAAAGAATTAGCCAGAAAATAAATTGAAACTCCTAAAAATTCAAAAAAAAAAGTATTCAAGCGCATATTTTGCAGCTTATTCATTCCTGCATCGCGTTCAAAGATGCAATGTTGACTTCTTCCGCGAACTGCGGGGACAAATATGTCCATGTCCATAGGCTTGGCCATTGACAGGAAGAAATACAAGGTTTTTTGGTTGAATTTAGTTAAGAAAAGTGTTCTACGACGGAACTAAATGGATTATGTTTGTTGCAATTTTCAACAGCAAGTTAGACATAAAGATCATCAGGGATAAGAAGGATGTTGACGGATGTGTACAGATTTATGCACTTTTCGGGTGGTTATGATAAAGGGCGACATGAACGTCAGAGATTTGCGGTGTCGTTGCGGTTTTACGGGTGAATGAAGGCATGGGAGTCATTATGGAACGATGGAACGGTTACGGGGATCAAAGGGGGATTAATCAAGGTCAGTGGGCAGGGATATCGGTTGTTCTGAATGTAAAATGTAAACACTTCTAAAAACTTGCATTTAAAATAAAAAAATATTGAAAATTACTCTACATATTGGTATGAAAAACTCTACTTGCAATTGAACACAACATACTTTAAATTTAAAAATTTTTACAAGTCCATCTCAAATCGATCAATCCCACATATCTTACGTCCAACCCCTTGTCCGAACACAAAGCAATCAAATTATCGTGTCCGACATCTTGCTTTTTTGTTAAAACTTGCAAAGCCTTTGAAAACCAAACTTTATAACAAAAAACTCTGCCTCTCACATGGCACAATGCGTGCACCGCGTTCAAACGGAAATCCAAGCTTGCAAAACCCTGAAAACTGTGAACCCGCAAAATGATAGATTCCTACCGCCCATGTTCAAACACAAATCCCTTTTTGAAAACACTGACATTGCCAAAGGGCTTAGTAATGGTCAACCAGACAGACGACTCCCTTTTACAATAGCTGGCATGCGGAACATTGAACCAGGAGGAAATTGAAACTTAGAAAGACTAAAGTTTCACCGTGTTCGAAAAAGTGAATGGAAGTGACGAAAGAAAGCAAGACAAAGCCGTTCTTCGTTGAAGCATGCAAGCACATGTTGGTTGGCTATTGCTATTCTAGCATGTTTAGCGCATGCCAAAGTTGCATGCGAGCAACGGTGTGGGGGTGTTTGCCGAAAACTAGAATGGCCAAAAAGGGGCCCCAAATTGGCTGTGGTCAAGCAGAAGGCCAAAGGGCTGCTTGCTGTCTCTTCATGATGTGTGGCAATTTTGGCACGACCAAGGCAGTCGACGCCTCGGGGGGAAGGGTGCCAAAGTGCGCGAAACCTCATTTGCCCCCGGTCTTTTTCGGGGATGGCCAGAAGGCTAGCCGACTGTCATCAACATGCAGATTGTATTAAGTAGGGATAATGGGCCTACCATCCGGGGGCGCGCATCGCGCTTGAACGCGTTTCGATAGGGTCATTGCGGTATCGCGGGTTGAAAGCTGGACTTAATGAGCGGTCCCTTGGGCCCTCAGGGCATCGCTGGTGGTACTTAAATCTCTCTGTGTTACTGTTATTCGGTGTCGTTGTGGAACTCTCAATTTTTTGTCAAAACCAAAATCTCAAAAAACTGTAACTTAAATTTATTTTCCAAAAAATACCGTAACACATATTTATCATTTCAAAAAAATATCTTAAAATAAATTACTTCAACTTCACAACAAAATACATCATTTCCAACGGAAATAAGCATAATAAAGTCAATGCTAAATCGTGTTGAGACCAACAACAAATTCCAAAATGCAAAAACTGCAAAGAAAGCGATAAAATTGAAAGTATGTTTCAACAAATTTCAATGCGTGTGCCATAACGAAAAAACATATGAAAAATTCAGCTAACTGTAAAATTTTTTTGTATAAATGCTAAATACATATGCAAATAAGTTAATACAAGCCTAGGGAACACATTTGAAGAAAACAGTCAAAAGTAAAGTGTAAATTTAAACCTAAATTGTAAAATTCATCAAAATCATGTTAGTAAAGCTAAATAAGATGAAGGAAAGCGATAACGTCCGAATTCTGACGGACAGTTTCGGTTATCTTGGTTCATAAACATGAAGTGAAGAGGGACTAGAGATCGTAAAGCGAGATTTATCAAACGGAAGGGTGACAAAGTGTGGTTTGGGGTTACTGTAGGATACTGTATTCAAAGTTGTCCCGCGCCAGTTTCGGATAACTCGTCATCGGAGCGAGTGAAATGATAAGTTGTGGATTCACCGGCGACAGTTTTGTGATGGACGACGGAGGATGTGCCGCCGGCATCACTGCCACTGTCCTCGGCTTCGGCATCGTGGCCATTGCCGTTTCCGAGCAGATTCGCGTGTTCTTCGTCCTCGACGTCGCTTTCGTTGTCGTTTCCGTTGTTGTCGTGGCTGATCACCATGGATTGATAACTTGTGGTTGTGGTGGTGGTCGTTGTTTTGGTGCCATTGTCATCAGTGGTGGTGACAGTTTCGGAGTGGTGTTCTTCGTGGGTTTCGGGCTCGCCGGGGAAGGTCTTGTTGCCAGCGGGCGAAATCGGCGTGGAGGCTGCCGAAATGTTGTCATTGACATGGTCCAAATCACCGGCATCTGAAGGGGCTGTGATCTGAATGTTGGGTGATTCCAAATAGTTCGGAATTGACTGCCGAGGCTCGGACAGTTCAGCTTCGTGCTTCTCGAAAGAGTCGATTGAACGAGCCGTAGCTTGTTCGACGATCTCTTCATGGAATTGGTCATGCGGGTCGACGTCAGCACCATCGTGGTGGTCTTCTGAAGTGACGTAGATTGACTGATTCATCGGATCAACACCACCTTTTTGAGATTCGGCATCTGAATGGACAATGCTGTGCTCGCTAGCCGCAGGTGATCCTGCCCGATGTCCGTCAGAAACGGCATGTGAAGCCTGTGAACCATGCTCCGAAGCCACTGGAGACACATGCCCTTCGATAATAGCGCCGCCATCAACAGTGTAATCTTCTTTCTTAACTTCAGCAGGTGCACCATCAGTGGATTCAATGGTTTCGTGATGGACATCAGCGCTGCCGTCATCGTTTCCGCGGACTTCATATGTGTCGTGACGGACGGAGTTGGTGGTGCCGTCACGGCTGGAGTATGAAGTTTCGTGAATGACGGTAGTATGGGTGGAGTGCGATGTGGTGACTTCGCGGGGTTCGATGACATGTTCAACATGGGTGGGTTCACTGTGGTCGTCGACGTCATGGTGGACATCCTGGACAGAGCCGTGTTCAGATGGATGTCTGCTTCGGACAGAGTGAACTTCGGAATGGCTGTGGATGGATTCCGTATCAGCGGGTTTGCTGTGGACGGAGGCAGAGTCGTCGTGATGGACTGATTCATGCTCGGAGTGGTGGTCATCGTGGTCGGCTGCATCGTCATGATGAACTGATTCGGCGTCGTGATGCTCGGAAGGAGCATCATGATGAGAAGACGCAAGAGAGCGAACTGAAGCTGACACACTATGAACGGATGCGGCGTCAACGTTAGAATGTTCACTATGGTGCTCGGAAGCAGCGTCATCATGATGAACAGAGGTGACAGAGCGAGCCGAAGCCGGTGTACCGTGAACAGATTCAGCATCGTGATGGTCGCTTGGATGCTCAGAAGCGGCTTCACCATGATGGGACGATGCAAGAGAACGAACAGATGCGGACACACTGTGTACGGATTCAGCGTCGTGATGGTCAGCGTGTTCACTGTGATGTTCTGAAGCTACATCATCATTGTGTTCACCGTGTTCAGAAGCTGGCTCGTCATGATGAGCAGATGCAACTGATCGTGGAGACGCATCAGCAACATTGTGAACGGAACCTGTCTCACTGTGGTGCACAGACACATTATCGGGATGTTCTTCATGGTGCTCAGTTTCATGGTGCCCAGATTCATGCTCGGAGTGGTGGTCATCATGATCAGCAACATCATCGTGATGGACGGAAGCAGCGTCATGGTGAGACGATGCAATTGAGCGTACCGAAGCAGATACACTGTGAACGGATCCAGCATCATCGTGGGGATGTTCACTGTGGTGCTCGGAAGCACCATCATCGTGATGAACTGATGTGAGAGAGCGAGCTGAAGCAGGTGTGCCGTGAACAGATTCAACATCGTGGTGAGATTCGGCATCATGATGTTCACTGTGATGTTCTGAAGCAGCGTCGTCATGAACAGATCTGACCGAACGGGCTGAAGCGGTTTCACTGTGAACTGACACGTTATCGTGGTGCTCACTATGTTGTTCAGAAGCGGCATCGTCATGATGGTCATCATGTTCTGGAGCTGCGTCGTGGTGAGATGATGCAAGAGAGCGAACTGAAGCGGACACGCTGTGAACGGACTCGGCGTCATCGTGGGGATGTTCACTGTGGTGCTCTGAAGCAGCGTCATCATGGTGAACTGACGTAACAGAACGGGCAGAAGCCAGCTCATTGTGAACAGATTCGGCATCGTGGTGCGACTCGGTTTCATGGTGTTCGGAGCCAGCATCAGAATGGTCGACGTGCTCAGGGGCCGGGGCAGCTGCTTGACTATGGACAGATTCAGCAACCGGAGAAGCCGGATGCTCATGTTCGCTATCATGGCCATGCTCAGAATGCACCGACTGATCATCGTGATGGATAGATTCCGAATCAGGCGCGGCCGTAGCAGGTTCATGATGAACTTGTTCAATGCGTTCTTCGTCGTCACTATTGACGGGATCATGCTCGCTGACCTGTTCAGTCGACGCCTGTGGCGGCGAAACTTCATTGCTAGCCGGCTTCGGGGCTTCTTCAGCGCCATCGTGGTGGTCGTGATGTTCCTCTTCATCATCAGTCAACACAAGTGGTTCCGCTTCCGTGATCTCAATGACCGGCGAATGTTCAGAGTAGCGTCGGAGCTCCGAAGCATCTTCAACGATAGGGACACTCTTGTCTTCGATTGGATTGTCAGTCTCTGGGGACGGTTCCCTGTCTTCAGGGAGGCCTTCCGGAACATCTGGAGCTGTGAGCGTGTCTTCGGGCTCGCTTTGATGGGGACTCGCGGGGGCGTCATAATGTTCCTCTTCAGGCTTGGCTTCTGACTCCTGGATGTCATAGTTTTCATGCTTGACTTCAGTCGAATACGGACGCTCGTAGAACTCTTCAAAGTGCTGTTCCTCACGAGGCGACGCAGCTTCAACGCTGACATGGACCTCTGATTGACGCTCCTCGACATCATCGTGGTGGCTGTCGTGACCTTGCGAGGCCGGAGCGTCACCATGCGGCGTAACAGGCTCTTCCTCATCTTCATGGGTTTCAGAAGGCTGCTCATTCAACGAGTCGAGAGAGACATGTTTCTCATTAAAGTCCTCCGGAACGCCTTGATACATGGATTGCGTCATGGCAGCATGGATTTCATGGTCGCCCGGTGGTGTGGCTGGCACGCTGACCTCAGATTCAGTCGCTCCGGCATCTGATTGACGTTCAAAGTTGTCTTCATGGTCGGTGTGTTGCTCGGATTCATGGTCGAAAGATACTGAACGCTTGTCACGATGGGCCTCCTCGGCATCGGATTCCGTGTCCATGTGCTCTTCAGCAGGGTGGATTGGTGGCGGCGTCGGCACAGGCGGGGGTGATTCAGAGAGCTGTCTAACCGGCACTGGTGACGACGCTTCAATGGGTTCTGGAGTGGTCGACTTCGGCGGGGTGCCCTTCTCAGACGCTTTCTCATCAGAGCCATTCAGCACAGCTCCAACTGAAGCCGCAATAGCTGCGCCAGCGGCCGCGACACCGGCGACAATGCCAACGGGTTTAGATGGCTGGGAAGCTGGAGGCGACTTCGGCTTCGAAGCTGCCGTCGAAATTGGCGGCAACCGATGTGGCGCCGACGAGATAGCCTTCTGGGGTGACTTTCGGCGTTGATGATGGGTAACATTAGCATGACGACGCGGTGATTGCGACTTTCCGTGACGGCGATGTGGTTCGGCGCTGTTAGCTGTGCCGTTTTTGACGGATTTCAGCGATCTGAAAAGCCAAAGGTTAGTGGAAGTCGATAAAAATGAAAGATAGACATGAGGATTTGTGCCAAGCAAACTGCAAAAGGAGAGCCTGAGGAGGGTAGATTATGCGTATTTGTAAGTTTAGGAAATCATAATAGCGATATTGCGATCCGTTAATGCGTTGGAATTATATTTGTGAGTAAAAAAGGGATAAGAAGCGAGAGGCAATCGACGGCATCGACCGTGTGTGTTTGGTGCGAACAATGACGACTCACTTCAGCGAATACGATAACTTTGACGTACATTTTTCGTTCACAAAAGCTGTTTTAACCCCTTTTTTAAATTTTAAAAACTTAAAAAGGTAAAGAATAAAAGTTTGAATATTGAAAACGGTAAAAAAACTAAAAATTTTACATCTTGTTTGATTTGGTCACTCAAAAACACCGCAAAACGCCAAAAACCCCAATTACACATTCACAACCACAGTAATTACGACACAAACACAACACTGGACGACACCAACGATCGAGACAAGAATTGCCTCTCGCGCGGACCTGAGAGGGTCGTGTTGGGAGTTAGAATGGGGTGTTAGAGATGGTAGCGACCTTCGACGGAAGAACCATGACGTCTGGAGCGATGGCTGATGGCGAGCCACGGAATGGGGGCCAAAGGAGATGTCACGGAAGCGCTGGAGCTTCTGGAGCTGTTTGGCGAGGGATTCTTTGTAGTTGCTGAGGGTTGAGTCGTCGAGCTGCAATCAGGAAACGTTATTTTATACAATTCAACATAAGAAGGAGTAAAAAGTATTTTTGTTTGTCAAAAAGTAGCGTGGAAACCCTGTAGATACAAATAGACACGCTTATTAGCCAACGTTTCCTGCTCAAAGAACTCGTAAAGCTGTTTTTGTGGCCAATTTGGGCTACCGTAACCCACCTTATGCAAAAACTGATATTTAAAAGCGTTCGCTGCCAATCGATCGTAGGTGCTTTTCGGGTTAATGACGACCTGGTTGGGCTGTTCATACGTCTTTTCGATTCTATTGATGACCTCGGTGTCTTCGAAGCTGTTGGACGAGTGCCGTCGACGGCCACTTCCAGACTTTGGTGGCTGGGTGGCCGCTCGACGTGGCCGTGACAGCGACCTTGAGAGGTGATTTCTCGCGAATTCGTCGGGATTCGTCGCGCCGCTCTGCAAATATTACGTTGTCGCAGGGATTTTTTCCCACATTTAAAATTTTTTTTAAAAATCAGTAGGGCGTTTTCAATTTTAACCGTGTTCATGGTTCATGACTACAACAAGTTAGCAGTAACTCATAAAAAAATCAGAGCTCGATCTTCAAAATGGAATGAACTACGCGCTTACAAAGTTGTTCGGCGGAAAACCGAGGTGACAAACTTTGTTGGTCCTGCGTTCTTTTTCTATTGAAGCTAGAGACCCCAGCTGGTGGTCGTTAGAAGGGGGAGATTTTGGGCTATTTAAAATGACCACGACGTGATCTAGCTTGGCGTTTTAAAAAATTACGTGGTGGTTGATCATGCCACCTCCTGTGTGTGGTCCTACCCAAAATTGTTTTTTGCGATTTTCGGGAGCTACACTGTTTCTGGCCCGGGGTTGTTTTGTCTGAAGACTAGCACTGATACCCCGATCACGTTCTAAAAGTTTCCGCATTAAAGCGCGCTTTGGGGCTTAGTTAATTTTTCAAGGGAAGGTAGCTTTCGGGCTCTCAGTGGGCCTCCCGCGCGCTGCAACCTCTTCATATTTTTTTTATAAAAAGTATTAAAAGTGTTCTAAAAAATGCATGAAACGTTTTTGAAAAAAGATGCATACGAAAATTTTAAACTCGGTGCAAAAGGTGGGAAAAAATCCCCGCGACAACGTAATATTACGATATCATTTCGACTTCTGAATCTGAATCTGAATATGATGACGACGATACTCACCCTAACCCGTCTGTACACCTCCACTTTCTCAGCGGCATCATACTTCTTCTGAAGCTCCGCCAATTGCATGAGGACCCGTTCCCGGTTTCTCAGCATCATGTCCATCATGGCGTGATGCCGCGCGTACAACTCGCTCTCGACATTGCCATTTTGGGCCACTGGGACGCCGTTACTGTCCAACAATCCCATCCGACGGAGATGCTTCTGCATATGCGGCAGCGCAAAGTACTGCCTCAGGTGGACATCGTAAAGAGGGTTGTAGTTTTCGAGGAGGGATTCAGCCATGTTTGATTTACCGCGTTATTTGAAAGATTTAAAACTCGACCGGTCTCGCAGCGAAAACGACACACACCGACAAGCGTCGGGGGAACCCTTCTTGAAGTGCCTAAAAATACAAAAATGGTCAATTCCGCGGCACAAAAATAAATGACATTTCGGCAAGGCGGTGTAGAACGCGGTAATTTCGAGACGAAAGGCAATAAAGATGGGTCCAAATGAAGGTCAGTGTCCCTGGAGGCCCTGGCGCGCACCAAGTATCGCTTTAAGCGTCTTCCGGAAAAGGCTCATCATGGTGGGGCCCCGCTTTTGGTTAATCCAATCGCTCGCACAGCCTGCCAGGGGCTTCGTAACGATATTGTTTCGGCGGTTCGGTTTTGTGCCCTCCGAACAAAACAGCCTTCCCAACCCTTCCGGAAATGAGTAAGCTGTCACCAAGAACAATGGGCACTGCGTTCCCTCTATTTTCGTACTATTTCAAACCCAAATTGTAAAAAACGCTTCACGCAAACTCGCTATTGACACCCAACCAGACCCGGCAAACCAAAGCTTACCTTAACTCGGTTCAACTCACACTTTCTCTAAGCCCCGCCCCCAAACCCCTCAGGGCATATCCCCCTCAAAGCGGCTTTAACCCATACCATACACGCCGAGAACGTAACAGCCATTTTTTCTTCTTAAAAGCAGTACTTTACTTTTCACGCGAAAGTACGTGAAACATAAAAACGGAGAAAAAATGGCTTAACATAAGTATACCCATGCGCACTACTGTCGGATTGCTTGCTAGTGGCATTTATCCTACATTTTTGAAAACGAGCTGCTTTACTGACTCGCCGATGCTAATAACAGCCTTTTTTCGATGGACTAAAATATGGATATAAAAAAGTGGGAATGTTTGGTAGTAATTCAATCTGCGAGGCTTTGAAGGCTTTGAAAGGGCGTCGGGAAGCCAGGAGTTCATAATTGTGTACACTTTTTCAAGAAACACCTGCTTGAGAAGCCAGTGAAGAGGAAGTGGGGCTGCAGTGACGTGGTTACGGTGTTAAGGGGGAGCAAATTTGGTTAAATGGGGTATTTATTAAGGTTAGACGGGATTAAAGCTGCTTTACCCTGAGGGGATGGTGGTTATTTTGGGTTTTGTTGAGTTATGTGGACGGAATTTTTGATAAAAAGTGGCAGTGAAGTTGTAATGAGGTTGATTTCGTTGCCTGGGAAACGAAAAAGTGTAAAAAACAGATTTTTTCAACGCAAAATGGACCTATTTTGGTCGAAAACACTTTCCAACTACTCAAAATCTGTACAATGAATCCCCCTTCCTTGTTCTGATGGACCAGCAAAGTCGGAGGTTGTCCAGTAGCCAGCCGGCCCCACGGAAACACGAGAGTCCGCCACCTTTTTCAAAGAATGACGCGGCCGCGCGGTTGACGGTACACGTGTTGAACAACATTGGCCTCCATTGACTTCACTTCCCCCTGCCCTCTGTGTATCCCCAATACGAAATGGTGAAAGAGGAAACGAGGACCGTTTTGCAGAGCCCAGATATACATAGACATACAAAGCGCCACGGGTCTCGTCATTCTCGCGCGGCTCTCTGTATAGACTTTTTGCCTGTGGCAAAAGTCGAAAAGGTATTAAATTTCTGCAGACTCCCTAAGTAAGCTGAGTCAACGTGGGCTGGTAAATAGCCTTTTGAGTAGGTCCTTACAAATTGGGGAACAAAATAGCTTTACAATTTGAAAGAGCAACAAGAGCAAAAAGTATTAGGATGCTTGAAATGGCAAATTTTGGTTCTGGTACGAAAACTACTAGAACCATTACATTCAAAAAGTTGATTTTAATACTTTTTCGAAAAAGTACCAGAACCAATTTCTGTCACAAATGTCAAACTTCAGTTCTGGTATAAAAAGTACCAGAACCATGAAACGCACAAATTTTGTTCTGATACTTTTTTTCAAAAAGTACTAAAACCGATTTCTGCAAATCTGGTTCTAATACTTTTCCAAAAATGCCAAAACTGACACGCCATAAAAAGTACCAGAACCCACAACCACACCAACCACCCAAAATTTTGTTCCGATACAAATCCTACCAGAACCCCAATTTGCATCCCTATTGGCTCTAATACATTTTGCAAAACTGGCACTTTCTGACATTCACCGTGTTACAAATATCGTTAAAGCATGAAAGCCGGCCAGGATGGATGATATAAAACCCCTTTTGGTAAATTGCATGGTCAATGACCACGGTAGGCGAGACGACTACTCGAACGCTTGTCGCATCACTCATTTCCGCTGACACTCCTGACTCCGCCCCTTTTTGGTGAGCCATCGATGTTCGTTTTGCTTTGCGCGAGATTGGTTGTCCGAAGGCTGTCAATAACGTAACGAAAGGCCGTAAAATGGGCCGACCGTGACCACGACTGTCGATTTCGCGCTTCGCGCAGTCAGTTCCGGAAATGAGGTCCCCAAGGTGAAGGTGAACCACCCGAAATCGTGGATATTGAAGTAGGGGTCAATGTGGAGGGACAAAGTGTGAATGGAACATACAGATCGTAGAAGAGCAATAATCCGGGGTTGAATAGGCAATGCAACGCCTAAATGTGTTGTCAAACATGTTGGGCGGGATGGATTGAAAACTTTTTTGTTGATAGATCGGGATATCTCGAGAAAGGGGATGGGATTTGATGGATTTTCCGGATGTTATTTGGACATTTTGCTTTACACATTGGCTTGATGTTGAAAATAGCCGAAGGCAAGCAGCTACAAATTGAAAAATTGCCTTGAAGCAGAAAGTATTAGAACTCTCAGTTCGCATTTTCACTTAAATTTGGTTCTAATACTTTAAAACGGAAAGTATTAGAATCGTTTTTTTGGCATTTTTATCGTGAAATCGGTTCTGATCGAAAAAGTACCAGAAACAGAATTTGCATTTTCTGGACAAAATCGGTTCTGGTCAAAAAAGTACCAGAACCAAAATTTGCATTTTTTGCAGAAAATCGGTTCTGGTACTTTTTGTGAAACGGCATTTTTTGACGGTTTTTTGCTTTTTGTTTGCTAATTTGTGACTCTGATATAAATTCTAACACATTTTCACTACTTCACGTAAAATTACACGTTTTCCATTCCAAAAACCCGAACGCTATAACCAACTACCCAAACTAATGTATTTAATTCATCCTCGCAAAAAACGGCAAAAAACCCCTTTCAAGTGTATGCCACTCAACACCGTCGTCATGCTTGATGCGCTACGGGTAAAAGCGTCTTCGTAGGCAGCCCCAAGGCTTCAACATGGCACGACCAGAATGAAACGACAACGGAAGGCGCAAAAAAGTGTGCGAAGACGATGACAAAAAACGTCTGCCTTGAGGCAATCTCACACTTCGCGTCGCAGCACAAGTATACATACGGAGGAGGGAGGAGAAGCTCCGTGGGTTGGCATTGCCAGTGGCAAAGGGGGACGGGTGCTAAGTCAATGCAAAGCTCGGCGGAACTTGTTGTTTATGCAATATACAACGACAACGGTCTCCACGAAACATCCATCATGTATTCGAACGTACTTTTAAAAATGGAACACAAATCACGACTGGGGTTGGTTGGTTGTGGCCAGGGGGATGGATGTGGCGGTGGGACTTTGTCGCGTTGGTTTTGGGAGAGCTAATTTATGCGGAAAAGGCGTTTTGGAACGATTTCAACTGTAGTTTTGGGCAAAAAAATGACTAAAATCGACAAATACGACAAGTTTTTCACAATTTAAGTGAAACTCAAACGTCCTCAGGGCGTCTAAATCCATCCATTTCGCCGGATAAACTTAATCCACACGTTTTCAAACCCGAAAATTGACGTTTCGTTCCCCCCTCTGCGCACTCTATTAAAAATTCGAAGTGAATCGACTTCATGGGCGGAGCCAAACCACATAATGAGTGCCCTCCGCCGCCGTGAAAGCCTAACGATGTCTCTCTCTGCAGAACGTGGACTAATTCTGCAGCTCTGCAGACAATTGACCATGGAAAAGTACTCTGTGAGCTCTGGAGACGACACAAGACATACTTATTTTCGTTCCGACCTTCGGGTTTTGGTTTGGTTTAGTTTTCGTCTGTCTCTGTCGGCATTCATCCAGCGCTTTACTTTTGCTAGCATCTTCAAAGGGAACAAGCACGGCGGGGACAGATGTCGCCAGAGGGCACACAGATTATGCATGTGCCATGCTAGGCGAACTGAGAGGACACTGAGAGGACGGGCGAGCGATTTGCCGGAAGGAAACCCCTCTTTTTGGGGTTTGGTTTGCGTTGGTTTTGAAAAGCGACCGACGGCGACCGAGGCAATCTCGAACACGGCCCTCTTCAGGCTTCGATTGGATGGACCCAGATTGACAGTCGAGCTGGGTGACATGAATGGGCTTGGAAGAGATAGGAAATGTGTCGTTTGCGTTTTGAAGAGGCCATTCAAAGGGACATGGAACATGAAGCTGGACGGAAGCCGTTCAAAGATAAGATAACCAATTTGACCAAAAACTCAGATAAACATTTTCCATGCCTTTTTCCTTCAAAAACGCCCCATACCCACCCACGCCCAAAAAGGAACACATACATAGCCGTTTTTCTCAATGAAATCAAACACCCGACAACCTGGGAACATCCTTAATTGATTCTGATGGAAGTCATGACAGGAATGTATGTACTCACACGCCAAAAACGACTGACATCAGTTAAAGGGTGGGAGAATTGCACGTTTTCGGGTTGAAATGTCCGATTTGGTGGGATCGGAATGCATGTCCGAGGTTAGTCAGCGATCGAATTTGTCAATGAAGTCGCGAAGAACGCTTCAGCTGACAACAGATGTCGTAATAAGCATTACGAAGGGGTATTTGTTCGGAATTCCAGCAATAAAGTGCACCCGGCTCGTGTTCCACTGCCTCGCATTGCCTTGCATCGGCGTAGGGATGGGAACACCTAATCAAATTTTGAAGCCTCCTACCGCCTACATTGGGGCTAATGTTTGCATGTAAACATGGAGCCGGACCTAGAGGGGCTCTGGATCCTGGATAGGATGCAGCTTGGTGAGACCAATTGGAGGGATAAATGAATTGGAGACGTAATGGCGGTCAATATTTTGGGTGGGATTGGTCGAAATTCAAATAGGAACGCATTAGATTAGATGGCAGACGCCAGAAAGGGATAGAAAATGGTTTCAAAGCAGCTTTTAGAGGGTCGAGGGATCAATGGAAGCCTTTAGCCGCTTTGGGGCACGACGAAAGTTCATCACCGTGGCAACGAGGAGGCCCCCATTTCGGTAAACGACGGTGGTTCGTGGCTGTCGGCCGGCGGCACTGGGTGCTAATTTTCGCAGTTTCAACCGGCTAATGTGAGGCTAGAGGGTGACAGGTCGACTGGGTTGGGCCAAAAATGGGGAAATGGCTGCCGTGCTAATAATGACGAGCTAAAACAGTGCCGAAACACGTCAAAAGTCAGAATTTCAGATTCAACTTTAACAAAAAACGTTTAAAAAACTTGAAACACTGTTTCTATGACCATAAAATTAAGCCAAGCAGACCATCCGACAAAAACTACGCGTCAGATTTGTCAAATCCACCCATTTTCGCACGCCATCTGAGCCCAGGGCACTCTTCGCGCAACTCGCAAGTACCGATCGGATGAATGAATCCAACCCGCCCCTTCAACCCAATCCAAACTGACATGGAAGTCAAGTGCTGTCCGAAACCAAAACCAAATGACAACCAAATCTAAACCTCACTTTTTCGCGCACTCAAAATCGCCGCCGCCATCCAGCTCCCGAGGGAACCCCGCGCAGATGGCTTTCCCGATCCATCTGACTTCCTTCCCATTCCCTTTTTAACCTTGGTTTTGATTCATTTTCGCCTTCAAAACAGTGTAACGCATTTTTGTAAAAATCGCCTCCGACTCCGCCTCTGACTCCGGAGTCAGAGTCGGAGGCGATGGAGGCGCCTCCGGAGGCGCTCTGACTCCTCGCCTCTTTGCCCTTATACACGCTGCGAGGGGCTACCCTTTGGGGGTCCCGCGATCATATTCCGAGCTCCGAAACCTCAATCGGGTGACTGACATCCTTTCTTTTATCAAAATTTTTGAAATTGCTGTCGACAACATTGTTTTGTTGCTTTAAAGATGAGCAAAAACAAACATTTAACTGAATAAGCGGACCAAAGTTTGAGAGGCGCCAAAAGGAATCGCCTCTGCCTCCGACTCCGCCTCTGGAGTCGGAGGCGCGAGAGGCGGCTCTGAGGCGCCTCCAGAGTCGGAGGCGCGTTACACTGCTTCAAAACTGCCAAAACCGCATTCAAAATGTGT
Organism: Panagrellus sp. LJ2284; assembly: GCA_024447225.1. Taxonomy (NCBI): domain Eukaryota; kingdom Metazoa; phylum Nematoda; class Chromadorea; order Rhabditida; family Panagrolaimidae; genus Panagrellus; species Panagrellus sp. LJ2284. The sequence goes on along the minus strand of JAMRYC010000005.1, from coordinate 8,431,242 downwards.
TTTATTTTTAACAAAACCCTGAACATAAAACATACAACTACAAATAACGACTTACATCAAAGCATATCACCTAATGTAAAAATTATCGACGGCTAACGTATTTTATCTTATTTCAAATTAGCTTAAAAACGCAAAGGAAACTGAGCAGGAAGGAGTAAGTTTGCTTCATGGAAACACTTTGGAGGGAAGGAACAATTAGAAAATTAAAATTGCAAAAAGGGAAGTACATCAGAGTGGACTAAACATAAAATACCCGTATGAAAGCGATACAAAAATGGTCGGCTGAGATGTGAATTGTACAAAACAACATCGGAGATGGAGTTAGAACAGGTGATTCGCATCGGTTGCATCGTCGGCAAGGCTGTCGTTGAACGAATCCATCATGTCGGTTTCGTTTTCGATCTGCGGGACTAGGATGTCCGGGTCGTCCAGCTGGAAAAGGAGAAATGTGAGTTTTAATAATGAAAACGATGTTTTTTGTAAATAAATTTTTCACTAAATTTGGTTAAATTGAAACTTATAAAAGTTGATTTTAACACATTTTAGCGCCTCAAAATTGTGAAAAATGCTCGATTTTGTCGAAAACTACAGTAATCGGAGGCCAACTTTTACAAAATAGGCCCCTACAGTACCCCCAAACCCAAACCAACCTCCAAATCGCCACTTTCAACCAACAAATGGACACGCTTGTGGTAGCTTTCATGCTGCTCCATTGATTTCTTGTCCTGGAACGACTTGAGGCATATCTCGCAGAACATTGGCCGTTCCACGCGTGCCAGCGGATGCTCGGAATCGATGTGTTCGCTGCATTCGACTCGAGATGGGAACACAGTCTTGCACATGGGACACTCGAACTTCTCAAAAGCGATTGCTCTGGCCTTGTTCATGATGTCTTTGATGTGGGATCCGCCCTGCTCTATCACCTTCAACATCTCTGTGAACTGCTCCATCTTCTCCTCCACAGTGCCAATGTTTAGCATGTCGCCGCGACGAATCTTCTCCACCCATGTCCGAGCGTCTGGGCCGAGACCGAGCTTGCGTTTACGGGGCCGGGCTGGTGTGGTAAACATGGGTTCACCGGTGGATCTGACGATGATGGCATCGTGCGGGACTTCGGCCGGTGGACGGCGGTTACTGTAATTGAAAAAAATCTCATTTTGAGTTGAAAAGGCGATAAGGAAGTCAATTTCGAAAAAAGTGGGGGTAGCTATCAATCAATATCAATTGCCCGTCCCGAAAAACAAGCCAACACACGCTCGAAATCGAATGAAACAACCACAGCCGTGCAGATGCAAGCTGTTGGTCATTGCCGGCGGCAATTGTGTGGTGGGTGGCGTGCGTACCCACCACAATGCACGCACTTTTCGACGCTTTGCAATTTGCAATCAAAAAAGTGTAAAAATGCAATCCATAACCCACCTTGCAAACGGCTTCCAAGCCGCATCGAGCTCTTCCTTCGTCGAAACATGCGTCTTCAAATGCTTCTTCAGATTGCCCTTTAGCCGGCACGTCTTTCCACAATAAGGGCACACATGGGGTAGGAAGCCCGAATGCACGCTTCTGTGCTCAAACAAGTTCGATTTGAACCGAAAAGACTTGTTACAAACTTCGCAGCTGTAGGGCTTCTGATCCGTGTGGATGATGGCGTGTTGCTGGAGGCCTGGAAACTCATTTTTGAGGAAAAATATATATAAAAACAAGTCAAACCTTTGAAAGAAACAAATATCTTGTTGCAAATGTTACACTGGTGCACTGCCCGAGGGCCTGAGCCCGGCTTGAACTCGCCGTATTCACCGAAATCGACGCGCTGAAACTGTTTTGAGTGAGATGAAAGGTAAAAAGAAGGAAGGAGGGGTGGCTTACATCAGCTCCGAAACCATCGGCACCGTTTAGGAGGATTTCATTGGGTTCGAGTCCGGAGACGTCTTCCGCGTTGCCGAAAAAGGACGAGGAGGACATGTTCATGTTGCCTTCCATCTTGACGGCTTCGTCGTACTCGAAATCCATGGTGGTGTACCTGGAAGGGGGTGGTTTGGACGTGTTTTGAAAGACCACACGCGGTAAGTCACGTAAAAAGTGGGGTAAACACGGTAAAATGAGGGGCTACAGTGTCAATCGCGCTCTTGAAATCTAAATTTTGGCACTTCAAACTGTCTAAAACTACCGTAAGACGATTTTAAGGGGGTTCGAATTCCGATTGAAACCTACAGTTATCAAAAAATGCCGAAAAAACCCTACCGTAAACACCCCCATCCCCAGTCTACGGTAATCCCCCCATCCGACCCCCCTTTCCCCCACTTTTCGACCCCCTCCACACTTCTATCACCTCCCAAACACATCACAACCCCTTTCCTACCCTCCAGCACCCCAAACCTCCCCCCAGTCACCCAACTAATATTTATCCGTCACCACTATTACAATCAATCCCCGCCAAAAACACCCTTTTCCACCCACCCCCAACCCCCGAAACGCACTCCACAGTATCACCGACCCCCAAGGACCATTCCACGAAAAACTACAGTAATATGAATACGGTAAAAATATGGTAATGTTGGATTATGGTAGGATGACGGTAGCTTTCGCGTGTCTGCGTCGCGCCGACAAACAATTATCGAGCGCTCGCGGCCGTGCATTCATCCCGCCACGAAAATGTGCGTACGGGGTGGTGGCTGCGGTTCGTGGACCGGACAACGCACAAAGGCCAGCCGGGCTGTCTGCCGGAGGCGATTTTTGATCCGCGAAAGAGTGATGATGCTTTTACTTGTTTGTTGAAAGTTAACTTTGAAACAATCTGCGAAAGGCAAGGGGGCTCGCATGGACAGCTGATTGGAAGGGAGGGGTTGGGAAAGGAAGGCGTTTAGGGTGGTTGTAAAGATTGGAACTTTTCAGGTTTCGAATGGCTTCTCCGAGCGAATCCGCTGTGAAACCGGCTAGTCCGGCTGGGACTTCAGCTAATGCAGCTTCTACCGAGGAGCCTGAGGGTTATTTTGTGCCGAAAAGGCATGTTTTTGCCATCTTTGACATGGCTAAATGGTACAGGTCAGAAGTGAGTTGTTTTTACATATATTTTTTCTTAATTTCTAAAGATTTGACCTTCCAGGCCTATGACAAGTACCTAAACTTCCTCCACCGCATCAATGACAGCGTCATCGGGGTGTCCAACAATGCCAATGTCGAAATCAGCGATCGAGTCAAGTCTGTCATACAACTCATTGATACACTTTCCGTAAGCTCTATATATATTTTTCTCCCCATATAGCCCCCCCCCCCCCCTTCCAGTCCTGGACCTCTGACTTCCCCCCAGTCGACATGCAAGAGCAACGCTTCGGAAACAAGGCCTATCGCCTCTGGCACGCCAAACTCACCGAGCAAGCCACAGATCTGATCAAGGACCTTCTCCCCGAAGAACACAAGGCTGCCGTCGTCGAGCTTCGCCCATATCTCCTCGATTCTTTCGGCAATGCAACTCGAATCGACTACGGCTCTGGCCACGAAGCCGCTTTTCTGTTTTTCCTTCTTTGCTGCTACGAAACGAACGTCCTTATCGCGCCCGACGACGACCAAGCCACAGTGCTCCGTCTATTCGCCCACTATCTCCGATTCTGCCGAAAACTTCAAACAACCTACCGAATGGAGCCCGCTGGCAGTCGTGGAGTCCACGCAATCGACGATTATCAGTTTGTTCCGTTCATTTTTGGCAGTGCGCAACTCATTGGGAACAAAAAGCGCTTGATTCCGGACAGCTATCTCAATGCGAACACTGTCGAGGCTAATCGGGACGATAATTTGTTCTTTGAAGCGATCCAGTACATCAATGAGGTTGGTTTTTACCCTTTTTTAGTCCCATTTCAAAGTCAAAAACAACTTCAGACAAAATACGGCCCCTTCTACGAACACTCCAACCAGCTCTACAACATCAGCAGCGTCGCCAAATGGGAGAAAGTCAACAGTGGCATGTTCAAAATGTACGAAGGAGAGTGCCTCAAGAAGTTCCCAGTCGCTCAGCATTTTGTTTTTGGCTCAATTCTGTCCATCAAACAGCGCCCAAGATTCGAACTCGAAGCCGCTGCCGTCCGCGAAGCCGCCATTGCTGCGGAAAAAGCTGAAAAAGAGAAGGCCGAGCAAGCCGAAAAGGAGAAGCATCCGATCACGGCCAATGTCGACCACATGAACGCCATCGCCGAGGATGTGGAAACCTCTCAATAAGCCTGCAGCTCTGCGCAGAAACAACACAAATATCCCGGAGACTCTCGATGCAATTCGCAATCAATCCGTGTGACTGGCTTTCGTATTTGTTTAGCTTTTGGGTTAGTTCCTTCCCTCGTCATTGATCTGTCTGTTTCATATTCTTGTTACGTGTATAAAGAAGATTTATCTTTATCGAACGACTTTTGGATTTAGATTTCTACGGTGTTGATTTCGACTTTAATATCTACATTTATCAATTTTAAGTTTGTTAATTGAAATGTGTTTTTGTAAAGCTGCCATGGTCGAAGCCTCGAACATAGTCTGTGCCGATTGTGGCGCAGATGACCCCCAATGGGCCATCTTAAACCGCGGCGTTTTGGTCTGTTCAGAATGCTGCTACGTCCATCGGAATCTGGGCCGTCACGTGAGTCAAGTGAGGTCGCTGAAAGCTGGCGCGTGGCATGCCAATCAGCTGGAATTGGTTGAATTTTTGTTCCGAGAGGGAGCTAACAACATTTGGGAGCATGCTTTGTTGACGGAATCTGGGAGTACAAAGGCGGCGAAGAAGAAACCGAAGTCGAAGTTGGTTTTTTCCGCTATTCTTATCATTTTTTGAAGTTTTATTCGATTTTAAAGCCATTTTCGGCCTCTTAATACAGTAACCTCGGTTTCAGCGACCCCGTAATCCCAGCCAAAGAAAACTTCATCAAAGCCAAATACGTCGACCTCGCGTTCGTGCTCCGCCCGTCCGGAAGCTCCGACCTCTCCCTCGATGATCTCAATCGCCAACTCTACTCCTGCGCTCGAACGTCCCACGTCGAAACGGTCCTCCGCCTCCTGGCCTGTGGCGCTGATCCCAATTGGGTCGACATCGAAAAAGACGGCAACTCAGCCATGCATGTCGCAGCCAAAGAAGGCCAAAAGCTCCAAATCGAGCTCCTGCATCTCTATGGCGCCGATCCAGCCCTCCCCAATGCCCATGGCCAGACGCCATCTGCCTTAGCTCGCTCTGAAGGGCATGAAGCTCTGTCCAACCGGATCATCGAACTCTGTTTCGAAGTCAGCGACCGCTTTTCACTGTTTCTGACCGGCCGCCGCCCCGACCACACCAAAGACATCCACTTCATGATCCCCGAAGTCGCAGGCCAAAACACCATGATTGACAGTCTCCGGCAACAGAGAGCTATCCTTCAAAGACATTCTGATGCCGTTTTCGAAAGGCTCGTCCAGGACGTCTACGACGAAGTTGATCGCCGAGTCGTCGCCGTTGAATGGGGCACAGCGCCGCCGTACCATCTCGGAAACCACCAACACGTAGCCGCCTTCCTCCCACCGAATGAGAAGCTCACAGCAACACGGAATCAGCTGCGTCAGAAGCTGGCAAAGTTTGATAATCATGCGTTTAGCATTTTTATCATCGATATTTTGAAGGAAATCCGGAGGCGATTCCTCGGCGAACCCATTCCTGTCGAACCACCAGTGCCTACTCGGACTTATTTGGAAAGTGCCGGCCTCTCAGTAGGTGCTGATAACGGCAATCAGGACTACGATGAAGTCGCGGATTGTCTAAACCGGAAAAGCGGCGCCTCCGCTGGTACACGGCCTTCAAGTTCGTCGAAAACGAACTCAAATTCGAAAGCTGACGAGCGACAGTCCCTCGATGCACGCAATTCGAGTCATCGTTATCAGCAACATGATACTGTAAGCCTCGATGATTACCTGGAATTGAAGGAACAGCTCCGCGAAGCCATGGCACGGCTTAACTTGGTCACGACTTCATCGACGGAAGTCATCAAAGCCCAGAGACACCTTCAAAGGACAGTTGAAGAGTTGCAAGACGCTAATCAAGACCTGCGACGTGAAATGCATCACATCAGAGAGCAGAACGCGTTAACCAAGCGCAATCCGTCCCCGACGACCCAGGTCGGCGCCCTCGTGTATCCCCGCCCCGGGGCTGTGACTGGCACGCGGTCGGCCGCAGAATCCGCGGATGAAATGCCGTCCCCAGGCATGTATCGGTCCCCGAGCACTGGCTTATCACCAGCGGCGGTGACTGCGGCCGCGTTGAATCGCTATGGCCGACGGCATGGGTCAATGTCGGCCGCGACGGGCCCACCGGCTTCAGCAGCACCGCCAAAGGGCAATGCCTCCGCCCAAGGACGGCCACCAATCGGCAGAAACGGATCAGCCCCACCATTTGAGCTGTCTGGATCCGAATCCACGCAAACAGTCAACTCGACCGGCGGCCTCAGAGGCATTTTCAGCGAAGACGTCTTTCCGGATAATCTCATTGTCGAAACGGAGTATCTTACGGGTGCCATTAAGGGTCTATTGAGCGAGCTGCAAGCCGAAGGGGTCAAAGCCAATGCGGCCTATCATTCGGATTCGGTGGGTTTTTACGCTTCAATCGGTTTGTCGAACTTACAGTTTGCCATTTTCAGATCAACCACCACATCCAACGCATCATCCGAGTCATTCCGCCACAACAACGCACTGGATCCATCGAGGACTCCGTCCGCATGATGAAGTCGGCCATGGCCCATCTGTCCATTCAGTGCCAACATCATCCCCTTCGCAGCACCGACGAGACCTGCCACGCTGCCTATGATGTCGCCAAAGCTGCGAAACAGCTTCTCGTTCACGTCCATCAACGTGAGCCGTGAAACTTTGACATCCCTTTTTGTGCTAATGAATTATAATACACTTGTACCAAAAAACGAACGAATATTTGCTCATGCTTTGAATGATATTATTATTATGGTGCTAATAAAGTTTATTTAACAAAAGCACACGCAGTTAGTGGGCATTTAATACCTAAATGCAGCTTTGTGGAAGTGCTGCGGAGTTGTTCATGGAAACATGTTTCCATAAGGACATCGTGGAGCTGGCCTGTTCGACCGCCTCCATGAACGTGGCTGGCCGCTTCTCTTTGACACAGACCAGAAGCAAGTTCTGGCGGCGTGGATACTAATCATCGGCATGTTCATTTCCTTTGGTGTTTATCCAAGGAAGAGCATCTTTTCCCCTGTTCTAGTTACTAAATAATATTAATAAAATTTTCAAAGTAAGAATCAACATGAACTCACCGTGCGGATTCTTTCGTTGCTAGTTGAGATCCACTCGCTGCTACCAGTACGTGTGAACTTTGAAGGTTGCACGAAATGGGCACTTTCAGATTTATTTAGCTTTTCAAAGTACTTGAACAACCTCCTCTGAGCCACAGGGCATACAAAAATCAAGAAAGATGTAAGTTGTATCTGTGTTGCGTTTTTATCAGGGCGTCGGATCGGTCCCGGGACTGTGCTATCCGGCACCAAAAGGTTTGGATTTGCGAGCAAATGTACGACGAGCTTATCGGATTGTAAACAATTATATCGCAACACTATAAGCTCTCCCCGTCTTATCTCAAATTAGATGGCTTTACAGAATTTTTACAGTTTATTCGGCACTTCTTCCGATCTGGTTTCCTCTCCCCCCACACTGTGCAGCGGTATATAGATGTGCGTACCCCCCTGCGCGCGGCCAGAGATATGGAGGTGCGCACTCGCGGGATCAGCGAGACCAGGACTGTGCCTGAATTAGGTGCATGTACATCAGGGCTATAAGCAATACCGCATGATGTTTCACGTCAGATTCTGAATTTTAGAATACTTCGGAGTGTTCAGATTTCTGACCCCTTTAGATGTTACCCTTTCGGATTGACACTCACATGTTCGAGCGTATCCACCTTACATGGCTTTATGGGGCAAAAGGGCGAAGCCAATTTGGCCAAATTAATTTTGCCATTTGAACTTGTTCAGATCACAACCGTTGAAAAGTTTAAGACTGAAATTTCAATTTTTGCGAACTTTGAAAATGAAAGCGTTGTTGCGCCCTTTGAAACTTTACCTTTTGTCTTCATGAAAATTGAAAGGGTCCCCCCTTACACCCAGGTTGCGCAGTGGCCATGAACATTGTTGAGAATGAATTGAATCCCGACTCATGTGAAGAAAGGGCACAGCTTTATCAGATCTTCGTTAACCTCTGAATCTTTGCTCCAACTCGCCTCCCCTAGATGTCTGATGGTCTCCCCTTACAAATTCTTTCTTCTCGGCTCGCGCGAGCTGATGGTAATGGTCCCCCCTTACTGTGGCTTGCTTCTCGGCTTGCGCGAGCTTCTTCGCACTGCGGTGTGACTACTTGCCCCTGCGCACCATAGTGTCGACGCGAGTATGGCTTCGCGGTGAGCGGGCGGATTGGCATGTCCAAGATCCGGGGGTTCGATCCCGGCCGGATCTTCCACCTGCCCTCGCGCAGCCAACTTTGTCAACGCGAACGGCAGCTGTCCGTCCGTCCGGGCCATGTCCGCCCGGACGCACGGGAGGAAACCAGATCGGAAGGAGTGCCGTTTATTCGAAGAAAACCAATATCGTTTTTAAATTCGAACCCATTAAATCAGTTTTGAATAAAGTTTTCTAATAATTGGCGTTAATCCAATTCTGCGCAGTATATACACGATCGTCACAACAACGGTAATGAAGACTTATACCTCCGTTTAGTATTGCGCGACAGGCACAACAGCTTTTCAGTGTGTCTGCCAGCGCAGAGTGCTTCGTCACTGCGTTCTGTCCGCGCCAGTCGAAACGTGTGCCCGCAAAAAGGCCGCGAGAAATGGAAAGAACGCCCGCAGTCGAGGGGTAGCCCATTGCGTCACATTCTTGTTTGCTTGAAGTCTAATTCCGCTTCAACATAAGCTTCCCATTGTAAATTTTTCTTTATTATTGTTAACAAATAACACAATTATGATTCAAGAATAAAAGAATCCTGGAAATACACGATTTTCGGGGTCAAAATAATAAATGTACCAAGTTCAACTTTTTTCAATCAAAAAAAAGTATATTTAAAAACTATGGATCAGGCTCATTTTTTCTTTTGGGTTAATACTATTATTGATTCATCGTCTTAAGCATCAATTTCCAAAATGCCGAGCCTGGTTCGTCTGCAACATTTATTTTAGACCATCTTTGGAATGAAATTTGACAAATTAAGCTTTCATTTTGGGTTTAACAGGAAAAAACTTTTAATATTGTCTTAACTTTATCATAATTTGACAAATTGCATGTTGATCAGGCAGTTAAATACAAAAACACCAATTATCTTCAATTTGATATTAATCAGTTAAACAGGTAGAGAGTAATATTCTAACACTATATTAGTGATAATGACATTAAATAAGCTATAGTTATGCTGCGTAAAGTAAAGTTTTTATCAAAAATTTGGTTTAAAATTTATGTCTCAGGCGAACCAGGCTCGGCATCTCGGAAATTGATGCTTGAGACGATGGTTCAATAATAGTATTACCCCAAAACAAAAAATCAGTCTGATCCATAGTTTTTAAATATAGTTTTTTTCGATTGCAAAAAGTCGAATTTGGTACATTTATTACTTTGACCCCGAAGATTGTATTTTTCCAAGATTCTTTTATTCCTGATTCATCATTGTGTTATTAGGTAGAAATAATAAAGAAGATTCTATAATGGGAAGTTCAGGTTGAAGCGGAATTAGACTTCAAGCAACCAAAAATGTGACGCAATGGGCTACCCCCGGATTTTCCTTTTCCTGCGCCCTGTTCGCGCCCGCACTTTTCATTGGCGGCGGCCTGCTCAAATCAGAACGGGGTGCTTCGTGTTGCGATCGCTGTTTTTTCCGACTTCTTAGGCAAAGGTAAAGCTTACGGTCCAATGTTTTATTGATTGGCATATTGTCTCACATTGAAAACTTCATCAAATGTGTTTTTTTTGTTCTTTGCATCCGCGATTTGCCGTCGTTTTCTTCGAATCCAATTTTCGCGCCCACAACAACGCTGCTTTCCAGGAGTTCATTTCTTCAAAATGAATATCGTTAAAGGCGATGATCGCCAGTTTAGAAAGGATATCGGCGTGCTCTACTTGAATAAAGCCCTTTCCGATCTCACCATCGTCATCGACGGTATTGAACTTCCGGCTCATCGCGCTATTCTGTGGGTGCGATGTCCATATTTAAAGTGAGAATTCTATTTTAAATTTGCCTTAATTTTCATGTAATCTTTTTCACAACAGGGCCGTGTTAAAACGCGGCGATATCAAGTCGACGTCGCAGCGGATGGAACTTTTCAAAACTCCAATCAATAGTTTCAAAGTCATTTTGAAGTTTATTTACAGCGAAGAAATCGAATTCACTGATGTCGATAATGCTTTTGAAGTGCTTCATCTTGCTCATACGTATACAGTCAAGGGTTTGAATGGGACGATCGTTAACTACATTAAGGTAGTGCCATATTGTCTGCGTGGGTGTTTTTAAATCCAGTTTTTAGGCCAATTTTAATGTCGACAATATTTGCTCGATTCTCAACAATGCTGTTTTGCTGTCGCACAGCATCTTGATAGGATATTCATGCCTTTTTATTGAGGAAAATGATGTGGATGTTGTGGCACATGCAACTTTTACGCGCCTCTCAAAAGATGCTCTGGAGAAAGTATTGAAGCTTTTTTTGGACCACGTTACCAAAATCGACATCCTGAAAGCATTTGTTCGTTGGATGCAGGCCAATCCCGACAAATCGGAGCACTTTTCCGAACTTCTGAAGCTGATTCCGTTGAATTCCATCATTTTTGGCGAACTTTTTTCAATCGTCCCAGCCGAGCTGATAAGCGCTTATGTTTTGGCCGATGTCGCCAGTGAGCAACAGATCGAGTTTGAATCTCGCAGTATTGTGAACGACGACTTTACACCTAGATACGAGTAATACAAATTGTAAAGTTAACAAATTGGTGCCAAAGTGATAGTTATCAGGATTGTGTTAGCTTCGATAAAAATAAAAAAGTTAATTGGATTAAAAAACAGAAAAAATTGTAAACGGAGGTTTGAAACAGGTGACACTCAAGCAAGGAACTACAACCCCAAATAACATTTTTTTGCACAATTTCATTCGACTCGTGAGGGTCTTACTACGAATGTTGCTCCGTACTGTAAATCATTGGTGACTAGTGTTTTGCAATCAACTGACTTTTTGAAAGTCAAAGTTTGCACAAGCTACTTTGACGCGGATTTCATCAACTATCCTCGTACTTGCGTCATGGCCGACGGTACTTTGACCAAGCAAATCGGCGATCTCTACCTGAGCAAAGACTACTCTGATGTCATCATTGTTATCGGCGGCACCGAACTGCCAGCGCATCGCAACATTCTGTCGCAACGATGTCCGTATTTCAAGTGAGTTTTATTCAACGCTTGCATTACTTACCAAGTTTGCCATTTTAGAACGATGTTCGCGAGTGGCATGATCGAGTCGACGTCAAAGCGGATTGAACTTCACGAAACTCCGATCAACGGTTTTAAGTCTGTTTTGAAGTGGATCTACACCGACGAAATCGAATTCACTCAAATGAGCACTGCTCTCGAAGTTTTGTGGCTCGCTGACATGTATGAACTCATAGATTTGCTGATGTTGAGTGCCCAGTTTATTGCGGTAATCATTTGAAATTGCTGACCATTGTTAATAAAGTTTTTCCAGGCCAACTGTGATGTCGACAACATTTGCTGGATTCTCAACAACGTCATCTTCACTTCGTTGTCGATCTTTAACGACTATCTGACAGAGATTGTTAGAATAAACAGTTTTGATATCTTGGCGCATGAAACTTTCTCTACCCTCTCGAAAGACGCTTTGGAAGCTTTATTGAAAGATTGCGTGGAATACGTCACGAATATTGAGATTCTGAAAGCCTTTGTTCGTTGGATGCAGGCCAACCCCTACCAATCGATGCACTTTCCCGAACTTCTGAAGCTGATTCCGTTGAATTCCATTAACTTTGGCGAACTTCTTTCCATCGTCCCAGCCGATCAGATCAGCGCCAACGTTCTGGCCGACGTCGCCCGTGAGCAAAAATCCATGTACGAAACTGGCGTGGTTACGGGCGTCAACTTCGCCGTCCCCAAATACGGTTTCAAATTAAACGGTAATCTTATGAACTACCTCTCTATGGAAAGTATTCAACAGTACACGGCTTACAATACCGAAAATGTTGTCATTGATCTGGGTCAGTGCTTCATGCTGAATTGTTTTTGTTTGGAAGCCATTGGCACTTGTTCCAAAGAAATAAGTGATTCCATTAACGTCTTCGTTTCGACCGACAACGCAAACTGGACTAATATTGGTCAGTTAGAAGAGTTTCAAAACGTCAAGGATAGTGGTGACGAATATGCTATTTGTTGCGCCTTCAAAGATCACGTTGTTCGTTTTATTAGTGTTAACGGTAATGCTTCTCTAAATGAAGTTGTGCACTTGAACACAATTTTCGCCGGTTATTTAAATTTGCAGTCTAGATAGTTATGACTTTGTTGTTTGTTTTTTAAGATTTGGTTTTGTTGTTTGTTTTTTTGTGTTGTTAATAAAGTGACAACCTGCAAAGACGATGAAGCGCAAACTGAAACGACAACGTATCGATTGATTTGGAAACAACGCATTCCAGGCAGTCGGTCCGTGGCCTGCCAGCGCGGAGTGCTTCGTGTTTTTTGCGGCCGCTGTTTTGCCGTCTTTTCGCAGCACCGGTCAAGCTCGCAGTTTGACGTCTTCTGGACTTGCATTATCTTGATGTGTATAACGTTCGAAACCTCAGAATACACTAGTAAGCATAATGTCTAATGTGTAGCTTGTATTTCGTGGCCCGACGTGCTTTCTTTGGCTGTTTTTTCGCGCAGGCTGGCAATTCCATTTTGCTTTTTCAGGAGTACCAATTGAAATCTTGTCAAACGTTCTTCCAAATGTCTACCTTGGACACAAACGGTGTCGCCCAGCTGGCAAAGCAGATCGGCGATCTTTACTTGAACAAAAGCTTCTCCGATGTCACCATCGTCATTGACGGCACCGAACTACCGGCACATCGCAACATCCTGTCGCAGAGGTGCCCTTACTTCAAGTAGGTGTTATCTTTTGCGTTTACCCCGTGAGTCATGCGCCCATTTCAGAACCATGTTCGCTAGTGGCATGATCGAGTCGACTTCGAAGCGAATCGAACTTCACGAAATACCAATCACTGGTTTCAAGTCCGTTCTGAAGTGGATCTACCCTCCCGTGCAACGAGACTGAACTTTCTCCACCCAAGTCCACCTAAGTCCACCCAAGTCCACTTTCAAAACTTTGTTTGGCCGATAAAACTTTTTCTGCCCCATAAGTTTTGATAAATTTTGAACCGAAGCTGGGACTTACTAGTGGCTATCGATAGACACCAGAAACGCCGAGATCGGAATCCGAATGGCCGAGAACATGCCATCAGAAGCCGGGCGACTGCGTGGTAAATCAGGCGCAAATCTGGCCGTTGCTGACCCTTTGCCAGAACCAAATTCGTATTTCGCGCGGAAATGGTCGCAATTGGTCTTTGATCTCTTATTTCGGACGGCATGTTATCGGCCATTCGGATTCCGATCCTGGCGTTTTTGGTGTCTATCGATAGCCACTGGTAAGTCCCAGCTTGCGTTCAAAATTTATCAAAACTTATGGGGCAGAAAAAGTTTTATCGGCAAATCAAAGTTTTGAAAGTGGACTTGGGTGGACTTAGGTGGACTTGGGTGGAGAAAGTTCAGTCTCGTTGCCCGGGAGGGTACACCGGCGAAATCGAATTCATTCAAATGGACAATGCGCTTAAAGTTCTCCGTCTTTCGAACATGTACGAACTTTTGGAGCTGGAAGAGCTCGCCGTTGATTATATTACGGTAATACTTGAAAGTTAGCTGTGCGTGGTTTATTTTTTGTTTGCTTTTCAGGTCAACTTCAACATCGACAATCTTTGCTTGATTCTGAATAGCAGCAGTTTATTGTCTCATTCGTCCATTTATGATTTTGTTGAAGATAATGATTCTGAGATTCTGGCACACGAAACTTTTATGACCCTTTCCAAAGATGCCCTTACTGATTTGCTGAATGATCATTGGGAAGACACTACGAATATTGAAATCCTGGAAGCTTTTGTTTGTTGGATGCAGGCCAATCCCAACCAATCGGAGCACTTTCCCGAACTTCTGAAGCTGATTCCGTTGAATTCCATGAACTTTGGCGAACTTCTTTCCATCGTCCCAGCCGAACTGATCAGCGCTAACGTTCTGGCCGATGTCGCCCGTGAGCAACAATCCCTGTACGAAACTGGAAGCATTACGGATGTCGCACTCCCCAAATACGGTGTCAAATTTACTGTTAGTCAACCGAATGGGGATGTCGTCATTGATCTGGGACAGCGATTTAAGCTAAATCGTTTAGATATTGAAGCAGATGGCACTTCTTCCACAGAAAAAAGAAACTCCGTTACTTTCTCCGTTTCGATTGACAACACAAACTGGATCACCGTTGATAACTTAGAAAGATCTCGACGTTTCGAGCGTGACTGTGACAATGGTAAGATCATTATTTATTGCATATTCAAAGAACGCATTGCCCGTTTCATTCGTATCAACGGCGATGCTCCTCTAAATAAAATTGTTGACTTGGACACATTTGGCGCCGGCAATCTTGTTATTTAATTTTGGTGAATGTGACTTTCTTGTTACTTTTTATGTCATTGTTTTGGTTTCGGTTTTTTTTTGTGAATAAAGTAACAATCTGCGTAAAATAAGTTTAACTTTAACATATAACATTAAAGCCACCAACATCGAAATCTTGTTTGTTGGATGCAGGCCAATCCCGTCTATGGTGACAATGAAAACTGGCTGGACCTGTGTTAATGAAGGTAATGAAGACGATGATCGACACAACAACCTATTAATGTTCAAAGACAGTTTGGTTCACTTTATTCAAATTAGCAGTGGTTTTCCTATCAAAGAAGTTTATTTGTTCTGATGTATTTGACAATAAGTTTACTTGATTGTTAACTTTAAATGATTTTATTACTCGTCATTGTATTTTGAAACTGAACAAAACAAAAAACGCATATAAACTGTCAAAAATGACTCATATTTATTTAAAATCTAATGTCATTCGTATCGCTATAAACGACCCGTGTAAACACTAAAATTAAGGTAGCTAATAATGTAATAATAAACTGCATAATGATGGCTTATCACAATCAATCGTCGAAGTACAGAATGTAATACAGGTTCGCTCTCGAGTTGAAGCACAAAATCTTGGCTTCGAGATCGCTTAGAAAGCTTTCTGATATGGTGGCTTCGTTTTGATTAGGTGTTTCCGACATGAATAATGGCCAATTTGGTCGGAATCAGGAACAAACCGACGACAACGAAGCAAAACAGATAAGTAAAACGCCAACGCGATACAGCAATGTTCTCCACCCGCATCGAATGCAATCATGAGTACACACACGCTACCCCCGAGGACAACTATCGACAAGAAGTGCCTCCCTCAATGCAAACCAGTTTGGTCAACGTGAGATTCTCTTTCGAAATAAACTGTGTAATTGAGTCTAATTAACGAGCTAATTAGACTAGTGTTCAAACAAAAACTGATTTGTTTGAAACTGTTTTGATTCGGGGGACTCGGTAGAAACCTGTGGGTAAAGAAAGTCTCAAAGTGAAAAACTGCAATGAGTCGATCGTTTCTAAAAATCAATAGCCCTCAACATGACCAATTATTATTCAACGAGCGTTTATTCACGACGTCGATGATAGATTTATAAAATAAAACAACAATTACAACGACAAAAAAACAAACTCGAGAGCAACTCCCTTAACCGAAGAAAGTGGTCGGACGAGTGGTGGTGAAGGGCTTGAGGTTCTGGCGCTTGAACACACGGCCGGTCAGAGGGAACTTAATCTTGGAATCGTGGAACTGCTTGACACCAGCACGCTTGCAGTCGGCAGCGTTGACAACGGCAGCCTTGATGATTTGGATACGATCAGCTTGGGCACGATGACGGGCACCCATGTCGCGGTAGGCTTGAGTGACGGCGCCAGCAACGGTGACATCACGGTATTCGCGGTACATGTTGTGCTGACCGGTACGGGAAGCGTAACGGAGCCAGATGCCGTAGTTCTTGACGGCGCCGGTGGCGGATTCGTGGACCTCATCGCAGGCAACGATTTCACCGTGAGCCTTCTTCACTCGACGAAGCATAGATGTGAAGTACCAGAAACGGGACTTGGCGACAACCTGGTTACCGGCGAAGATGACCATTTTGTAGAGCTTAGGGTTGGGGTCGCGCTCTGTCGGCAACTTGCGGCCGACGATAACGTACTGCCTAAGCACCTCACCCGAAGCCTTGATGGGCATGTTGTCTACCTGGAAGAGGAAGTTTGTAAAAGGAATTAATAATATAAAACTGGTATGATTTTCATGGTAATCAATTTAAACACGATGGGCAAAACACAAAATGAGCTTAACGTGAATGAAAAACGTGAAACACGTCGAAATAAGTGGGAAAAAACTGAAAGGATATATAAAGTGAACACATGGACTTAGAAAAACTGGCATAAATTCAGTGAAACTGCGGTCAGGTGGAACTTAATTTTAGCTCAAATCCAAGATTAACGCTGCCGGAAGCGATTGACACGTCAAAAAGGCAGAATAAAGTGCGAAAATATATAATAAACGTGGAAAATAGGGTCAAAAACAGTGAAAAGGGAGCAAAAGAGGACGACGCACACAGCTCGACGGAACAGTGCGGGACACAGTATGACACGTCTCGCCGCGAATACGCAGGCAAAGGAGAGAGTGTGTGCAGAGCAGAGAGCGGGGCGCACGTGCGGCTGGCAGGGGGTTCATTGCCGGGGGCAGTGGGGATTTTTATATATTTTAAAGTTACCAGGTGGTCAGGATCCTAGGGGGAGGCCTGGAGGGCGAGGTGGATAAAGATGGACATGAATGGGTCGAGAAATAAGCAGATTTATGGGAGATGGATGAAGCCGGCTCGGATGTATTGCGTTGGGGTTCGTTGGAAATCGACGTGCGCACGCTGTGATCGAAGAAAAAGTCGGGTCCGTTACAAAAAAAGTGTTGCAATTTGCAGCCGGCGGCTGTGGGACTGCCTTGGCGGGAAAAGTGGCGACCGAAGGCGGGAAGTGGGTTGCCTCTTGGAGGTTGTAATTTCGTCAGAGGCGCATTTGTAACTCGTGTTTCATTTTGACGCGCCTGTCAGGTTTACAACTTTTACAATCTTATATATATATTTCAGGGCTATGCCGCCCAAAGCCAAGTCCGTGAACCGCTTGTTGACGGCCTTCGACGACGCCTCCAACGACAACGGCAAAACCAAGAAAAGGAACTGGGTCAATGTCGATGTAGCGACTGTTCCAGCCTTTGGCGAGGATATAGACGATGGTAAGTCCACATTTTATATATAAATCTCCCCCAAAACGCATTCCATTTCCAGAAGGCCTCTCCGAAGACCTCCAACAAGCCGTCATCGACAGCATCAAAAAGCCGAACACCCTTTTCAACGAAGAAGGCATCCTACAACGGATCCTCCAAGACGCCGTCAAAGCCAAAACCCTAGACAAAACCCCGGGCATCATCGCGGCTTGCACGAATCTGTACGCAAAGAAGGTCGACTCCTGCTTCGAAACCGTGCAGAAGTTGAACAGCGACGTGACAAAGGCGGCGGCATCGGCCCCTCAAAAGAAGAAGAAAGGCGCTGAGAACGGCAACGAAGACGAGGAAGAGGAGGATAACCAGGACGAGAACGAAGAAGCGGGGGACTTCCTTAACGAAACCCATCACAGCAATGGCGAGGATGTTTCTGGGAATGCTGAAACTTCTGGCGAAGGAGCGCCGCCACAGCCATGTCTAAATGATCAGACTATGATGCCCTTCGATGCGGATATGACAGTGAGGCATCCATGTACATTGACGGAGAACGACTGGGCCGAAAGTGGGAATATAGCGATGAAGCTGGAAAGATGCGTGAATGATCGGACGCTACTGGTCGGAGATACACTTCGGAAAGATGAATTCGTCCTCAAAGCTATCAATCGAGCTATTCTCGCGGCACAGGACGTTATCAAGGAGCAGAAGTTGAAGCGGGTGGGTTTTTCTTCGCTTTAAGGTTGATTTTTATATATAAATTTCCAGATGAAAACGAAAAAAGGCCGCAAAGGCAAGGACGACGACGATGAAGCAGTCGTACCAACAGCGCCCAATGATAAGCCCGTATTTATCGACTCTCCGTTCTATTACCATGCCTCCCGTCGAAAGCGAGAAAGCAGATTCGCCTGTTTTGACGATGTCGCCTTCCTGGATGACAGCCGAAGCCTCATTTATCTCCATAACCAATGGGACGACAACTACGCCCCTCGGCCTGATCTCCGCGATGACGATTTCGGACTCGATGAGTTAGACGATTTGGACAACATTGACCTCGATCCTGTTTCCCTTTCGCTGGAATACCTCCAAGGCGCTTATGAAAACGCCACCAGCGACAACCACGTCCTCGAGCCGGAGCTTGTCGACATGCTTGGCCTGGATAAACACGATCTCACCCGGCCGAGGGATATGCGAACCTATGTTGATGTCACTTACGAACACACGTCTGATGCCAACAAAGACCCAGACAAATGCCTCGTCGACCATTTGAGCATCCCAGGCGAGCAGGAACGGGTGGATTTGGATTTGGAGCGAGCGAAGAATGAGATCAAGCGTCTGTACAGTGGGCGAGTCTTGCTTCCAGGTGGACCGAGCAATGCCCAGGAGGACGAGATTCGACGAGGCTTGAACAAGGTGCCGTATTGTGGGATGTATGAAAATGAGGATGAAGTGCCGTTTGCGTTGGATCAGAGGGAATTTTTGACGGAAGAAAGTGTTGAAACGGAAGCGGCGATTCTGCGGAAGGTTGTTTTTGAGTGAGTTTTTAGTTTTTAAACTGCCTTTATGGGGTTTTCGTTTTGATTAAAGCCAAAATTCTTCTTCAGCAAGCTTACCCCCGAAGCCGCCGAACAAATCGGCATCCCGAAAGCCGTCCACAGCGCCCTAAAACGGCTAAAACTCGGCGAAGAACTCCCGGAAGATATCCGAATCCTCCGTGGGGCCATTCCCGATTTCTTCATCGCCAAACAGCTGCTCGAATCATTCCCATCGACTTACGCCTACCTCGAACGCAGCTACAATCTCCTTCGATACGTCGTTCCATTCCGATTCGCTCGCTACGCCCAACAAATGCTCGCATCTCGACTATACAAGATCAACAGTCTCGACCTCCAACGCAACCAGACCCCAGCTTTCGGGACTTCGATGTCTTCGATGAAAGGTTCAGCAGCAAAAAGGCCTCGTTTGGATTCGGCGTCGATGGTGAACACTGTTTTGTTCATGTTTGCGAGGAATCTGGCGCCACTGGTACGTTTTTGTTGTTTTGTTTTTCGTTTTTTGATTAAAACTGGGCAAATTACAGGACTTTGGCGGCAACATCGACTACAACGCTGACCCCAACCCCATCACCGAAGCTGTGGTTAACATTATCAATGCCGGAAAAGACAGGGAAGTCATGGAAGCCTTCTTCGAGCAATTCAAGTCGCCGAATCTCTTTTGGAGCGTTGTCTACGCGTCTGGGGCCTTCATCGATGGAAAGAATCGCAACAAGGAAATTGAAGGACTCGAAGGCATGCTGATTACTGCCCTGAAAGAAGTTGAGGTCGAAGTTCCAATTTCTGATGATGCTGATGCCGTTGAGCCTATGGAAGTCGACGCTAACGCAGATTTCAATGTCGATGACGGCGGAAATGTTCAGATTGAGTTAACCAACACCCAAAACCAAGCCCTGGCGAATCTCGAGGAGCAAATGGCCGCCGATATCCCTCCACCGGATGACTATGACGCCGCCGCTCCAGGTGCCGATGAAATGTCGCAGGATCTCTTCTCCAATGACGATGACAACACGCCGGTGCGCTTTTTCGATGAATACATGCCCGCTGAGACGCTGGACTTCCAGCCATTTGAACCCATGGACGATAATGACCCTGTTGACGATTTCGATGCCGACATGGAAGCCCCGCCACCTCCACCAGTGCCGAGATTGATACGACACGAGGAAGAGGACACGCTGCGGGACATTATCGGCAACTTTGTAATCCCTGCGATCGTAAAAAAGAAGAAGTCACGAAGGTCCAAGCCGGAAAAGGTCCCCGAATACCTTGACAACAACGAAGATGAGGCCCATTGGGAGGGCGGTCGCCGACGGAAAGTCAAGAAGGCCATCAAAACGACCAAGCAACGGAAGAAGGTAGAAGAGCCCGTCTACGATGATACGCTGTTGTTTGAGCCCAGGAAAGCGACGGTACATGTTACGGTTTCTCGGCGAGGGAAAGAGAAGAAGAAGGATGCTTTTACTCCTCTGACTTGTAAACGGGTTAGCCGGGAAGATGTCGATCAGTACCCGGAGAAGCTTGGTGTTTTGGTAGCTTTTCGAGCTGACGATTTCATCAAGCTCAAGGCTACGGGGAAGTTTGTAAGTTTCTATTTTTTCTAAACTGTTTTGAAAATACTTTATTTTTTCCAGGACATCGGCAGCATGTTTGTCTTCTTCCGCTACCGCAACAAACACGATTTCATGGACATCAACTTGTGCTTCTATCGCAGTCATTTCCATTTTTTGCCATTCACTGCGTTACACCGTATCGATCTCGACTTGCATTACTTCACGAAATTATACCGCATGATGCGAAGGTATGAAAACGCCAAAGCGCAAGCAGCCCTTGAACCTGGTCCTTATCGAATCGAAGGCGGTCCGTCCTCGGAAGTCGACGCAATCACCTATGAAGACACCAGAGCCCCCGATGAACCCCTCCATGAAGACGTCAGTGAGAACGAAGCTGATGATGACCCCGACCAAGCGGAACCGATGGACTTTGATGGTCGTGAATTCGATAATCCTGATGTCGGCGATTTCGGTCTCAATCTCAATGATTCTGGTGAGTACCGGACGCCACCAATGTCGCCGCCGAACCCTCCAAGGACGTCCACTACCGCGCAAGTTCGGGACTTTGATCGCGGCGAGTTCCATGGCAATGCACCGCCGCCGGAAATGGATCAATCTGATATGGAACTCACAATGGGCGAGGAAGATATTTCGTTCGAATTCGATGCGGGTGTGCCGTATGTACAGGCTGTCAAGGAAGGCTATGAAAACGAGAATCGATTCTACTTGAAACGGGCCATCCGATACGTTTTGATGCGTGAAAACATGGATTTTCACTCGGTTCCGGAGTTTGTCTTCGGCATGAACAACTCCATGTTGATCAATGCTCCGGATGGGATTGCGGCGTCAACGCCAATGGCACGCAAAGATGGAAATGGTGTTTTTGCTAATGAAGATGGGCCGCTTGACGTTGTCATGGCCGATGAAGATGTCGCTGTTCCGGCAGCGGTTGGTGAAATTGAGCCGGATGACGACATTCTTCCTGATGAGGTACGTTTTTTCGATTATTAAGCATTTTAAAACTGAACATGATTTGATTTAGAACGATGAAACAGTCCAAAAATCCTTCAAAATCCGCGGCCATCACACCTTCAAAAGTTTGCTCTACTACCTTCCGTCGGTTTGCATCGGTCCCACCGTCGAGCAGCTCAACGTGCGTCGTGTTTTTACGACACTGTTCCACATGGTTAATGAAAATGTAAGTTTTTAATCTTTTAAACTGCAGTTTTATCTGTTATGTCTTATAGGATCTCTACATCATCGGCAATAACAACGGCCCAGTATCAGTTTGCTCCGACTTCCGTATCCTCAACTTTGAAGATGCGCCAGAGAATGACGACGACTTCTGATAACCACCCACCTACCTCACGAATTGCTTTTATGCATGCATATAGCCTTATTATTGTAAATAATTTATCTCACATCTTTAATACCTCACTATTTATGCCGCTTTACAATCTTTATTTTTCTTATTCACTTTACTGTCAAAACTGTTCATTTTTTTGTGCTATCGCGAACGAGTAACCTTCATCCGATGCCGGTTTACGACTTTTATCTCACTTTTCCCGAAATGTCGGTCTCATCGTGCCTTTTATCCGTGTGGTTCTATGCAATATTGATGTTTGTGCCTTTGCGAATGAATCTGTTTCTGATTTTTATTAAACTGCAATCTGAGATTGTGTTACTAACGGTTTACGGGTTGTAAAAGTACAGTGAGGAAAAACTGGTATTGACCGAAACTTTATCTTTTCAAAGCATACGGCTTTGTGTTTTCGCACACTTATCATTAGACAAGTCTAAAATCAAGATTTACAAGTTGTCTTTTTCCCATAATACACTTGTCTGTACTTTCATTTTGTTTTTTATACATTTATACAACCAGATCAAGATTTGGAGCAGTGGATAGACTTCCGTCATTCCGAAAATGGAGAGTTGTAGGCGGATTGGATTGGAAATTGAAACAAAACTGCTTCGCGTATGTTAATCAGAAACATCATTAGACGACATGAATGAAAGATTGGTGTTTGTGAAAATGTGAAACGTGAAAAAAGTATGCGAAAAAAGGGATCACAAAGTTTACATTACCTTTGCCTTTGAAGATATACATGCTCCTGGTGTTGATTGGAAACATGCCGCGACGCAATCGCCTCCAACTTTCACCCATATTTGATTTCACTCTCCTTATCTCGCGGGAACATCGCACCGCACTCCCGCATTAGCGCGGCGCGAGATTGATCGCCTCCGGGCATTCCCGGACCCACTTTTTTGTTTGCGGCGAAAAACGACAGGCATCCGGGGGGATACACACGGCGAAAGCTGGTACACCTTTGGCGCGTGGGGGGATAAGGTAGTTACAAATGAAAGCGAATTCGGGTCACGCAAATGATAAAAGGGGCAGGCGCTGGCTGACATCACGAAGAGTGTCTTAAAGCTGGGTATCGGCGAAAGTTTACTGGTTGTAAGGAGCATCATTTTCATCTGTTGCGGATTCTGAAAGTATGTTCGGTAGAATATTGCTCGTGACTTCGGCCATTGTCGGCTTGACATATGGGTCATACTGTGGCCAGTCGGGAATTCCCTTCAGCTTCGAGGCCGGCGTCGATGGACAGCCCGTGCTTGGCTGTGCTCGGCCTTCGTGCTTCGGATGGGATGCCCAGGGCAAGCGGGCCGCTGATACGGCTCAGTTTTACAAGATTAACAAGAAGCCGGATGGGTTCTTGAGACAGACTGATACCAAGGGGCCTGTCGTGGCTAATGCT
This sequence comes from Panagrellus sp. LJ2284, assembly GCA_024447225.1. Taxonomy (NCBI): domain Eukaryota; kingdom Metazoa; phylum Nematoda; class Chromadorea; order Rhabditida; family Panagrolaimidae; genus Panagrellus; species Panagrellus sp. LJ2284. The sequence goes on along the minus strand of JAMRYC010000005.1, from coordinate 8,407,931 downwards.
AGTCTTTTCCAGCCTCAGTATTCTGTGAGTTGACTTTTTTTCTATTTTAGATGTTTAAAAGTTATCAAAAAACTGGTTACAGTACTGCGATCGCTCCTACCAATGGGAACAATGCGCCGGTGCCAACCAATGGGTCGGCGGTATCGCCCCGTTAGGATCCATTGACGCTTCATCTGCCTATCGAGTCATGTGCTGCACTTATGACAAGCTCAACAACGCCGTCGATCAAGGCATTGCTGAAGTCCGCGCGGGTCAGGCAGTCGTCGGAGGCGAAGTCAATGGTGATGATGGTCGTCAGACCAGCTTCGAATACGTCGCCAATGTTCAACGACGCTTCGATGCCAATGGAGCTGTGGTCTATTACGTGAGCATGAAGCGATTCACCTGCCTCCCTGAGCCTAGCCAGACCGAAACCGGCATTGAACAAGGTACTGTCGAAGCGTTGGTCGAAAACATTGCCAAAGACGCACCTGCCAACGTCGCCGGCTCCACCTACGACGCTACAGCTCAACAGCAGCAGCAACCCCAGCAGCCCCAATACCAGCTCCTCCCCAACGGCCAGATCGTCCCCGTCCCCTGCGAAAACGACACCGCTACCGCCACCGCTGCTCCATCAGTTCTTCCCTTCGGACTTCCCCTTCTTCAAAACCCCTACCAACCCGCCGATGCCTCCGCTACCCAGCAACAGGCGCAGCAAGCCAACACCTACCAGCCGTCCATGTTCGACCCTCTCGGCATCTTCTCCCCCCGCGCCTACGCCGCCCCCACCGCCACCTACAACACCCCTCAAGTCCAACAACCCCAAGGCCTCTGGCCTTTCCAGAGCTACTATGACTACTCTCAGAACCCCGCCGCCACCTACGGAGCCCAGACTTACCAGGCCGCTCAGCCTGTCGCCACCGTAGCCGGCGCGCAGAACGTTCCGGCCCCGAAGCCGCTGCCTCTGACTATTCCTACCGTAGAACAAGTCGAAAACGCCGTAAGTCCAACAACGAGGCTTCTCATGACTCTGTAAAACAACGCATTTACAGATTCCTCCGGCCGGTCGTCGGATGCTCATGAGCGTCGCTAAAACTTTGATGAACTTGTAATTATTTAGAGATAACATGTTTTACTTTGTAAATATTAATAAATTATAAACTGTATAAGTAATGTCGAAAGCTTTATTAAGCCAAAACATGGGAATCTGACAATGCAAATTCTGTAAACATCAAAAGAGAATCCCAAAGCGTGTGTGCGCCCATCTCGACACGAAAATCCATCGTGTAGCTCGAGTCCGATCGCGCGCAATCGTCAGTAAGTGACTTGCTTTTCTAAGTCACAAGCTCATATTCATAGTTTTATTTGTTTTTCAAATGCCGTTCCCCATCGCCAAACTACCCTATGGCCTCCGCTGTCGCCTCAGCGAACTCGCCACCCCTAAAGAACGATATTGCCTACAAGAAGCTGCTGGAAACATGAATATTTGCCCCCCGACACTACAACCTATTAAAGAAATAAAGGTACGCATATTGTACGACATCAAAGGCCGACCCCTTGTAGCTCATTGTCACGATCACAACAAATCCGCTGTTGCCGGCCAGCCTGACAATCTTGCATTGGTTTGCACACGGGTTGACCTAGAATATGTCAACCTAGGTAAATTAACCGATGCGCATGTTGGCCGTATCGTCTTTCGTCCTACTAAACTTCTTATTGAACGTTTTGACTTTGACTTCGAAGAATTAAATGAGATAATGTTATTTGGAGATGTCACATCTCTAGAACTTGCCGTTCCAAATGCAGATATTTTGGACCTTTCAATCGTGTTTAATAATTTTCCCCGGCTTCGAAACTTCAACGTGTGTGGTACCTTTACAAAGACATGGGTGACTGAAATTTTGGAATCGCAAAAAGAAAAATTGGATGTTCTTGTAATTGTAGCCGTTACTGAGGACATCGAAGACTGGACGGTTGAAGAGATTATCGAATTAATGAAGGTCGTTTTGTGTTCGTGTTAGTTGCCATGGTGATTATTATAAGCTGTGTTTTAGGCTCAAAGTGAAAACTTTAAACTTACAATTGGTTCATGGGATAAGGCACCTCCCTTCTTTCATGATTTGCCCCAACGGTTTTTGCGAGAAGCCTCGTCGGGCGCGTCTAAGCGCACAATTACGGTTAGCATAGGTGAAGATTTCGATGGTGAAACTTTTTACTTGCCTTTGAAAGATTTAGATTAGAGAATAATTTGTCTTTGCCATTAGCATGCATAAAAACACGATTTAGTTTGTTCAATGTATTTGTTTTTTCGTTTTACTTTTGCCTTTTATCATAAAAATGACTTGCATTTTGCTGTGAAAATATTTTTTGCTTTTTTTGCCAAGTAAGCTGTCAAGTCCATGTCCATCCCATAACGAAAGCCACCAGCCGCTTTTGGTCACATGCTTACGTGCGCAAGTCGTGTGCTTTCTCTCTCCCTTCAAGTTTATATATATTTTTGTTCTAGTTTTCATCGGTAAGTTGCCAAAAATGCCATTCCCCATCCTCAAGCTTCCCCCTGGACAACGCTATCGTCTCAGTGAACTCTGCACTCCATATGAACGCTATCGCCTTCAAGAAGCTGCTGGAAACGAAGATATTTGCCCTGGGGATATACAAAAAATTTCTCGTACAACATTACAATTACGCATATATTACTGTTATGGCAAGTTATTTGCTGGTGAATATCGTAATCAAATACAGCCTGCTCTCACTGATAAGCGAGAGGATGTATTGCTACATTGTAAACTGCTCTACCTTCAAAGTATTAAACTGGAAGACTTAAAGAATCCTATGTTTAAGCGTGTTGTATTTCTTCCTTTTTCGCTTACATTGAGAAACTACCCTGAGTTTTCTAAGAGCTTCTTCGAAACTCTAAAATCAACAGTTCTATTCACGAATGTCACGTTTGTGACCATGACTACGCATTGTTCGACCGCTTTTGACGTCTCCATCGTATTTGAAAACTTCCCTAAGCTTTTAACCTTGGAATATGAAGGAAGGATTCGAAAGGCATGGATGACCGACGTTTTAGAATCACAAAAACAACCATTGCGATCGCTCGAGATAACGCTTTGTTGCGAATCAATTGGAGATTGGACATCTGGTGACCTTATTAAGTTTATGAAGGTAACTTTTGTAGTACATAATGATGGTTTTATATTATTTATGGTTTTAGGCCCAAGAAGAAAACTTTAAACTTGTTATTAATATAAGCAGTATGGACGAAAGCGATTTAGCAGAAACGACGCGCAACGTTTGTAACCGTTTGAGCAAATGGGTTTACTCCAGATTTTTTCCACCAAATGGAAATGGTCGCAGGGTTGTAGTTTGTTCGCAAAGTCATCATACGTTTCATTTGCCAAAGAATGTATTAACTTGATCTTTGTCATTTGATGTTTTAGGTCCTTTTTGTCGATGGAAATCGTTTAAAAAATAGAAATTTACTGACAGATTTGTTTTTGTGATGTTTGTACTTTAAATTTTTATCATTGTGTTCCCATACATCATATCATGTAGTTCTCAATACCTGTAGCAATGAAATTTTCTTTGGTCTTTAATTTTGTTTTGAAATAAATGTTTGAAATCCAAACATGTCGATAGAAATAAAAGAAGTTTTGGTTTTGTAAACTTAATAACAGGTTAAGAATCACAACTCTAGCCCATTCAAATACCGTCGCCAAAAACACGCAAGTCATGGTGGGTGCCCTAAGGGCAGCTCGAAACAAGGTCGAATTGCTGGGAACTTACAAGAATCGCAGCAACAAGGACTACATTTCCGCCCTTGGGGTCACGCTGATCGATGCCTTTTCATCGACGCCACAGGGCGTTTTGGTCTTTTTCGCGAGTTATGCGCAGATGGCTTCCAATTTGAGCGATTTTAAGGTTGGTTTTGGGGTTTTTAAACTGATTTGAGAATGTATTGATCATTTAGAATCTCTCCTACGGCGGCTCTTCCATGATGGCCCAACTCAGCAGATACAAACAAGTCTTCGTGGAGCCAAAAGACAAGTCAGAACTTCCAGCATTACTGTCACAGTATGATGATGCGATTCGGGCTGGGAAAGGAGCGGCTTTCTTTGCTGTTTGTAGGGGAAAGGTTGGGTTTTTGATAATTTTGAGTTGAAAACTGAAGTAATTTTGCTCGTTTTTAGCTCAGCGAAAGCGTCGATCTTCCCAACAGCCAATACAAACATTGCCATACGGTGGCGTCATATATTTATTATTATATTGATTTTGACGTTTTGCAGTTCTACTTGTTACCATTTGCGTTGGTTTTTGACTTCACTTTGTGTTTAATTGAAAATTTGAAATGCGATGTGTTGGCATAGGGGTCTGGTCCAACAACAAAAAAAAAGTGTTTTCAAAGTTTGTATTTTACCGTAACCAGTCAAACAAAGTCATTTAACCTTTGACAAGCCCGGGCAAACACATGACATCCGTGTTCACCGCTACCGAAACCACAACGTGATCGACATTATGTATGTTTTTTGGTCGTAAGCTCGCAGTGAGTCAACGCGGATCCGCCCCGTCACAAAAATCTATAGACCGAAGCTCTCCAAGTCAACCCGCGCAATCGTTAGCCGCATTCATATTGTTGGCTTTGTTTGTTTTTCATACAAGCCTATATTTACTGTGACATTTTTTCAACATTCGATCACAACAAACTCCCAAAAATGCCGTATCCCATTGCCAAGTTGCCCTATGGCCTCCGTTGTCGTCTCAGCGAACTCGCCACTCCGTCTGAACGTTATTGCTTACAAGAAGCTGCCGGAAACAGAGATATTTGCCCGCCAACCCTACAATCTATTCGAAAATTTATGATCTATTTACTTTACAACAGCGACAAACTGTTTGTGTCTGATCTATTTAATCATCACAAGCCTGCTCTTACTGATAAGGCGGACGATTTGATTTTTTGTAAACGGGTTGACCTTGAAAATATTAAACCGCATGATTTAACGGATGATGTGTTTGAGCGCATTGTCTTTCGTCCTACTGAACTAACCCTGAAAGCTTATTTTCAGTATTCCACAGGGTTTTTTGAAAACCTAAAGTTAAAATTTCAACTCGCGTATGTCAAGTCTCTTAAAGTTGAAACACTATCTTCGAACCCTTTCGACATTTCCATCTTATTTTACTATTTTCCCCGGCTCGAAAACTTACGCTATAATGGTGTCATTGCAAACACATGGATGACAGATATTCTAAGATCGCAAAAAGTACGATTGCGACTGCTCGACATACATTTTTCAAACACACTTGGAGATTGGACAATTGATGAGCTTATTCATTTTATGAAGGTAAATTCGTTGTACATTATGCTGATTTTAATCCGTTTTTGTTTTTAGAACCAAAAGGAAAACTTTGATCTTGTAATTAGAATTGGTACAACACAAAACGAAAACACAGAAATGTTCAACAACTTACGTCAAAGTTTACGTCAACGATTTTATACGAACAAATCCCTGCCAAACTCGTCTAATCGCAGAGTTATTGTTCGCTGGGATCGTGTTTGTATATTGTATTTGCCAAAAACATAAACTAATTTGAACAATACCGTGAGCCTTTAGCATTTACATATTTCTTTTATTAATGTAGTTCATAAAAACTATAAAAAAGTTTGTTAAATGTATTGCAATTTTCTTTATTTAAAGTTTTGATGCATAAACTGACTCAGAGCATGTTAAGACAACGGTATTCAATTATCAATATTTGTCCCTCACACACAAAATGTGAACCCTCATAAGAGAAAGAAAAACCGTCAATGTAAAGTCACCGAAATGTTAAAATTACCAACAGCACATGTGCCACGGGGATTTGATAAACGTGAATGTGATAACAGGTGCTCGGAAGTATACATCTATAGGTCCTGAAACTGATCTCACGCGAAAGAGGGAGAGAGCGCAGACGACGAAAGACCCTGAAGGGCCGTCCAGTCAGAAACAAAAGGCCGTCCCTTCAAAAGTGAAAGTTTAGGCCAAATTTGAAGGGCGGGAATTTGAAAAGGACCAAAGTGAGGGGTCATTTTCTGTGTACTTTTACTTTTAACAATAACTTAGAAAAAAATAGGTAACGAGCATGGTAAATCAAATGCAATTCTGGTCAGTAGTTTGTAGAAAGTGTCGCATTGGGCGACCCTTTTGCAAACGTGCAAAACGTGAGCTTGCTCTCTCGACTAAAAGGGAGCGCAACTAGGCCCGAACAGCCAACAGGTCGACATTCACTTCACGCAAAAAGGGCTGTTCGCGCGAAGAGGGGTGGTTTTTCGGCTGGACAATGTCCCTTTCCACGTTCATATTGATCATATTTTCACGTCTTGTCATCACGGATTGGCGTGTTCGTGGACTAAGAGGGCCAGAAACTCGGCCTGCCCTAAAACCCAGTCCTAAGGCCATCCCGTCTTTAACCCGTCCCGCCCCGTACCCACGTTTTTTGACTAAATTCACACCGAAAAAGATGGAAAATCATCGAAACTAGCCTAAATTCTGCCTAAATCTCAACCAGGCCGCCATTTCCTATCCTACATGTCTTCTTATCTAGGATTTGCGTGTCCTAGTGTGAACCGAGGGAGCCCAGTAACCCCCCAAGTCCGGCCGCCCCAATCCCGAACGAAACTTTTCCCAAGGCCGTGCCCAAGTTTTGTGACTTAATTCACGTAAAAAGGGCTAAAAGTACCTAAAAGTAGCAAAAACTTGGCCTTCTTTTAACCGGGACGGTATACTTTATATCAATCATCTTACATCCACATTTTGTCATCACGTATTCGCGTGTCCTAAAGTGGACTGAGGGAGCCCAGAAAAAAGGTTCCCGTCCCGACCCAAACTCGAATAAAACCAGTCCCAAGGCCGTACCCAGGTTTATTTTTACTAAATTCACATAAAAAAGGTGAAACGTACCCAAAATTAGCCAAAATTCGGCATGAATCACAACCGGGCCGGCATTTTCTATCCCACATTCACGTCTTTTTTGCGTGTCTTAATGAGAATTGAGGGAGTCCAGAAACCTGGCCTATCCCAAGCCAAGCCTGCACCAATCCCGAATACAACAAATTCCAAATATTTTTAGTCGGCGGCGTCGAACTCGACTCCAAAGTGTCGATCCCGGCCTCTTCAAAAGCCGCTTTTACGGTTGATACCGGATTTTTCAAAATCAATTTTGACCAATTCCTCTTCAAAGGGACCTTCCAGTGGCAACTTCAACAATGCCGTATACCATATTGAAGCTGGCCTATGAGCTTATGTGCAGATTGTATCAATTTGCTACCGTTGAGGAACGGTATTCGCTTCGAGTTGCCGGTGGCTTGAGTATTCGAGACTGGAACCCGATCATACCGTGCAAAACGGCCAAGAATGGTGAAGACTTCCTGCTAGCTCCCGGTTCGGACGGTACCTTGAATATTAAGATGGGCGCCAATGATGTAGGGCAGTTTAACGGCTGCGTGCTGATCAACAGTAACCTTTATATTCGTCACGTGGACAATGCCCTTCATCGAGGAGACGCAGTTTTTGAAAAAATCCGTATCAAATCAAAAATAACAATTTTACAATGCTGCTTCGTCGACTTTGACTTCCTCAAGAGTATCCCCGGCTTCAACGAGGTTCGCTCAATAATCTTAAATGATGTCTACTTCGACAGTGATTCGGGCGGATTCACGCTCCATGATTGTCTCAAAGCGTTTCCGAAGTTGGAGTTTCTCCACAATGACACTCCCGGCGAATACCACGGATGGGTTGAAGACTGCCTCTACGCCAACGCAACGAACTTACGTTATTTGAGTTTAGTGGGGTCAGTCGATGAGCTGTTCGAGTTCGATCCGGCCGACTTTGTCGACTTTATTGACGTAAGATCAACATTACAGTACGGCATGTAGTAACTTTTGCACTTTTGCAGCGACAGCACCCTAAATTCAATCTCATGCTGACTGTCGACCCCGGGGATCAATCTAATATCTACATTGATGATAAGATCGCGACAAAAGTGAACTCCCAGGTTTTGGAGCATGTGACCATGGTCAATGAAAAAATATTCACCTTTCACTTTTTCAAAAAGTATGATTTTTATTTAAATGCGTGCTCTCTGATGATTGTTTGGATTTTAGGGAAAAAATTGACTTCGACGTCGAGTACGCCTGGATTGATCCATTGAACCAGTGAATGCCGCCCCAACTGCACTATACAAGATTATTTTTGAGCTATTTTTTTTCATTACATTATTTTCATTGCTTATTAGCTTATTGACATCCTTTTTTCATCAATAACTTTTCTATAAATCCACTTGACCGATTTGAATCACAAAACCCGCAAAGCGTTGGCAAAATGTGCACAAACGGTAAAAAAAGACGACGCACTCATTTTTTGAAAAAATGTCAAACTCACGCGCGAACATTTTTGGTTGATTTCAAACGCTCAAATTTAACTATCGATCACCAAGGTTTTAACCATGCACGTCTCCGAGATCTCCAACGTTCAGGTGGAGTTCCCCTTCGAGCCGTATGACTGTCAGCGGATCTTCATGAAGAATGTGATCGAGGCGATTGAAAACGTGAGTTTTTTATATATTTTTTAAAACTGGGGGTTCATTATTAGATATTATTCTTGTTGTAGAAGTCTAACGCCGCCCTCGAATCCCCAACCGGCACCGGCAAGACGCTATCACTTCTCTGTGGCGCCCTAGCCTGGCTCGAGCATCACAAATCGACGATGAGGCCTGCGTTGATGGATGCCGCTGGCGCTGTCAATCCGAGTGAGTTTTTGGTTTTCAAAACTGGTGCAAAAATCTGATAGTTTAGCCGGCGAGAACTCACAACTCTACCCAACGATCCTCTACGCCTCGAGAACCCACAGCCAGCTCCAACAAGTCGTTCGAGAACTCAACAAAACTCGATATAAATAGTATGTTTTAAACCGCTAATCGGTTCTAACGCTACAATTGGTTCACTTTTAGCGTCAAAACATGTGTCCTCGCATCCCGCGACCAACTCTGCATCAATGAAAAGGTCTTGAAGGAGCCTAATACCCAGTTACGAGCCCAGATTTGTCGAAATTTGAGGAGTTCGAAGAAATGTGCTCCCTCAAATGCGCTTGAAAGTTTGTTTTTATATATATTTTTAAACTGAAAATGACGATTTATCTTTCCAGAAGACGAAGCCGTCGCCGATGCCCTCTACGCGAACGAATCCCCCGACGTCATGGACATTGAAGACCTCGTCAACACCGCCAAAAAGCTTAAACACTGCCCGTATTACCGTACCCAGAGCCAGGTCTCCAAGGCTGATCTGATCTTGTTGCCGTACAATTACGTCTTTGACCCAAAAGTCCGTGATGCCATGAAAGTCCCGCTGAAGGGCAACATTTTGATCGTCGATGAGGCCCACAATCTGGCTGGCACCTGCGAGGATGCCGTTTCGGTCGAATGGTCGGCCAAGGACAATGCTCTGTGCATCAGTGAAGCCAGAAAGGTGTTGACTTTGATGGTCGATGCTGAGGAGAAGAAGAAAACTGAGGGAGTGAGTAATGTTTGTTGTGTTTTACCGTAATCAGGGCCAATTTTCAGGACGAAAGCCAAGTAACCTTCGACAAACTGATGCAAGATGAATCCAAAAAGGCAAAAGAGAAGCCGAAGATTACCCAGGAGGATGTTGCGCTGCTTTTGCGTGGGTTTATTTTCACCTAAATACCATTTTTAACAAAACTGACATACTGGTCTTCTTCAGAAATGCTCTTCCGTCTCGAAGAATCCATCAACAACCTCTCCTCCGAGCCCATAACCCGCGAAACCAAAGTCGAAGGCCTTTCCGGAGCCGTTTACCCGGGCCAACGCATGACCGCCCTCCTGACCACCGCCGGCATTTCCCGAAACCAGCGCGAAGCCGTCATGAATGTCGTGGATGGCATCGGGATGTTCCTGGCCGACCAAGCCCATCAGAATTCCGGCCTATTCGCAGAAAAGGGCACCAAATTGCAAGAATTTGCCGGCCTCATCTCTCGTGTCTACACTGACACCTTCGAAGTCGCCGCTGGGGCCGATATTCGGAACACCCGAGCCGATGAATCAACTAAAAAGTTCCTTCTCTACGTCGAAAAGACCGATGACGATGTCAGCCTGAAGTATTGGTGCTTCAGTGCCAGTGTCGCCATGAAATTTGTCCTTTCTAGAGGATTACGGTCGATTATCATAGCCTCGGGCACGTTGTCGCCGATGGATGCCTTTTTGGGGTCGATGGGGATGTGAGTTATTGTTTTTGAAAACTTCAAACGTTACTGTTAAGTTGTAACTTCAGCCCCTTCGAATACCGTCTCGAAAACGCGCACGTCGCCAAAAACACGCAGGTCATGGTGGGTGCCCTGAGGGCAGCTCGAAACAAGGTCGAATTGCTGGGAACTTACAAGAATCGCAGCAATAAGGACTACATTTCCGCCCTTGGAGTCACCCTAATCGATGCATTTTCATCGACGCCACAGGGCGTTTTGGTCTTTTTCGCGAGTTATGCGCAGATGGCTTCCAATTTGAGCGATTTCAAGGTTGGTTTTAGGGGTTTTTAAACTGTGACACGCATCATTGGAAACGTTTAGAATCTCTCCTACGGCGGCTCCTCCATGATGGCCCAACTCGGCCGGTACAAACAAGTCTTCGTCGAGCCAAAAGACAAGTCAGAGCTCCCAGCACTACTGTCACAGTATGACGATGCGATTCGTGCCGGAAAAGGAGCGGCTTTCTTTGCTGTTTGTAGGGGAAAGGTTGGTTTTTAGCTGTTTTTTGGTTGAAAACTGACGCTCATTGGGTTTATTTCAGCTCAGCGAAGGCATTGATCTCCCCGACAGCCACTGCCGCGCCGTCATCGTCGTAGGAATCCCGTTCTCACCACCAAATAGTCCTCGAATCATCCTGAAGAAGCACTATCTCCTCAAACTCAAGGACCCCAAACAAAAACCCGATGATTGGTACCACACCGAAGCCATGCGTGCCGTCAATCAGGCCATTGGGCGCGTCATTCGGCACAAAGACGACTTTGGCATTGTCATTCTCGCCGATCGTCGCTACACAACCATGGATCGGCGCCACATTTCGACGTGGATACGCCCTGGTTTGACCGCCTATGACGATTCTTCGAAGTTTTTCGGGCAATGTGGGGAATTCTTTGGCCGTTTTGGCCTTCAAATCGAAGCATCTCTCGCGAAGTTGCGTGCCACAGCGAAAAAGTCGCTCATCGAAGCTGAATCTCGATCCTGTCGGCCCACAATAGCGACTACAGCCAGCGGCGGCATTCCATTGTCCCGAAAAAGGACAGATACGTCCATTATCGACAATCTGGAGCAGATGTACATGAGCAGCCAGGAGTCTCTAACGGCATCCAGCAGCCAGGTAAGTCGATTAACGACATCCCGGAAGCTATTTACAATCAACTTCCTTCCCTGTTTCCAAAAACGGAAGCAAATTTCCGGCGTTCAATTTGTCATTTTGCATTTGTTTGCAGTCAAGACCCATGTTCGTCAGCCAGGCCGATTCCGGTACATCCGCTAAGACGTCGTCTGGACCGCCTCGAAGGCGTTTAAAACTGAAGGTGGGTGTGGTTTTTGGTGTTTTTTAAAGAGGGTAAAAACTGTCGGGCTGAGCAATTCTGAAAGCAAAATTATCTTTTATCCATCTTTTTTCATCAAATTTAAAAACTGGGGAGCGTTTTGAAACCATTAGACTTTAAAACAGAAGCTTAAATAACATAATTTTTATTAACACTTCCAAAAATCATAACAATATACACTCAAGAAAGCACTCAATAATCCACATTCGTAAATGTAATACCCCGTAGATGCAATAAGTAACGCAATGTTAGCATCGGAAAAGCTTAGGAGGGTTTCTCGCATCCCGTTTCGGTTTGAAATCAATTTGTAAACTGTCAAAATTGTTTTTAACACGCATTTTGAGGCGTTGAATCGGTCGTACTCGATTGCTGGACACTGGTTTCTGACAGGTCTTCATCTTCGCTCGATGAATCCGAGCTTCCATCTTGACAAACACGGTATGACCGTCGTCTTTGAACTCGAACGGTACTCGTAGACGGGCTCATGTACGGTGGCGGTGGTGGCAAGTGTCCGAAGATCCATGGCGCCGGGAATAGCCAGCTTGTGCCGTCTTGTTGGGTGATTAGGGAGTAGTCGACGTCGCGGTCACGGGTGCTGAAATGGTGAAAACTGTTTTGAGCCTCGACAGGATGTAATGAAACGTACTCTTTAGTGTTAACCAATCGACTGATAGCGGCAAGTAGTCTCTGATCCCTTAGAATAGCTATGATCGGGTTCGCAATGCAATGTACAGTATACGCAGCTAGTTGTAAACTGATTAGCTCTGCGTTTTCGCTGTTTTCTTTAGCTGTATGTGGAGTATCGTCGTTTTGGGACGATTCCCAGACCAACATCATGGCTAACAGTGTAAAACTTAAACTGTGCAACAATAGCCAGAGCGATTGTGTGATAGCTTTAGCGAGATAGGTTCCATGTTGACTTCGACTTGCTAGGAACAGATTGACTGGATGAATAACCAAATTAATCACCAAAAAGATCGATAATAATGCCAATTGGAAGGCAATAATCAGTGATAATGATCGAGTAATTTGTACAAGCGCGAAAATCACGAAGATAATCGCGGTTACGACGGTCCAAAGGCATGCGCTGATGCGTACCGGTGCTGAGCTAAAACTGGCGTTCTTCTTTGTGGCGTCTAATTTAAACTTCCGATTATTTGAGATTAACCTCTGCTCGACTTCAACGAGCAAAGTCCAATCCCAACTAATCACCCCAAAACCCCACTTACTGTGGCATCCAATTTTGATACTTGGCAAAAATCTGCACAAATGCCATGGCTAATAAGGCCAATAAGCTAACAGTGCTGTTGAACAGAGCTGCGAGTGTCTGTGGGCCGAGGGCATGTAAGTATGCACTTCGAGATGGATCCATCACGGCGTTGACGCCATGGCTGTCAACCGCAGTCGACACCGAGCTCGGCGTAATCAACAACAGATTGTCCTGTCGGCCCAGGCCGAGGGTTGTTGTGACGCCAGTGGCGATCGTTGAGTAGAATAGGTTGTGAAAGATGCCGACAATACCCGAGAAGCAATTGGCTAGCCATAAGTTACAGCTGAGCGTATTTGAAATGGTGTGAAGCCGAGGTTGAACGGCTGTAGCCAGGAGGACTATCAGGTTGAAGGCCACGACGACCAGGGATAGTAATAAGGAAAATAGATTCGTCCACATTGTGGTGGATTTTGGGTTGTTTTCGGTATCAGCAGTGTGATTTGGTTGACATTTCGGGGGTTCCTGGAAGTTTTGTGGTTCTAAACTGCACTTTTATCTGCTACATATCACGTCAAAACCTCGCCAAAATAAAACAAAACAAAAAGGATGACACCCTCGAACACAATGAGATCCCTATGGCTATGCTTGTGACACGTCCCGAACGGCTTCCACGGAGGATGTTCTTGACGTTCGCCCCTGCCTCCCCTGGCCTGGGGACACATAAAAAACCGTGATGTCTCCGTTTTTCCGGTCATACCGAAAGGCAAAAAAACTCGCATCAGAAACGTCACTCACGAGGACTCAAAATAAAACTAAAACAAAAAGCAAAGTGACAAAAACTGCAATGCTGTACGTCGAATCAAAAAAGTGTTGAATGCCCTTGGCTAGTGGATGCCATTACCAAAAAGCAACGCCTTTCGACTGCCTAAAGTGTTGACAGCCGCGATGATTGATGATCTTTTTCGCGCATTTGTCTCAACGGACAATCTCGATCTTGGCGGATGGCCTTTGGAGGTTGTTGGCTGGGGCTGGCCTCTAAGATGCATTTTTTGTTTAGCGTTTCAAAAAAGGGAAGATTAAAAAATTAGAGGAAGTAAAAACTGTGTTCTGAGTTCGAATGATCTATATTTGAACAAAAAAGTCAAACAAAAAACTACGCTTTTTGTGTAAAGTGCATCTTTGACCATCACAAATTGATGTTTGTGGTGGTGTTTTATGTTAGGAATTATTGTAATTGTGGTTTCTAACATAAAATTGCACTTTATTGCGAGAGTTTGACCTTATCGGGTGTTCAATTTGGCATGGGGAAACAAAATACGGTCAAATTTGTTGTTTTATAAACTGACGTGCTGACTCTATGTAGAAAAGTGCTTAATTTATTAGCAAAAAACTAAAAAATCGAACCCTCTAATCACCGCGATCACCACATTTCCCCCCGCAACCCTCCGAATTCCTACACCGCCGTGACAAATTCCATGGGGACCTCGGCTTCCTCCGAGGTGATTTATCTCTGTGAGGGTGGTGGCACATTGCCCTGCCCCCTCCGGCTGACTGACATCTCTCAACAAAGAGCTGCCTCGGGAGAAAAAGTTTTTTGCCTGCCCGAGTCCTGGGAAGCTTGCTATGCAACAAACACACATACACAAAGAAAACTGGCAAGAGCTCTGTCGGTTATGCTAGAAAAACACCGACGGCACTGACTTTAGACTTGGGATGGCCAACTGTTCTTTCCAGAGGGCCCAACCCTCCCCTATCCGAGAGGAAGGGGAGTCATTTAGACATCTTTAAGCCGGTAGGACCAGGAGAGCGAAAAACTAAATACATACTATGCAAAGTGGCAGGGGAGGCGAAAGTTTAAATGAGTGCCGAAGCGACGGAAGCGGTGAAACAAGGGCGTCGACAATGGCTAATAAGTTGTCCGGAGGCCATTGCGGTGGGTTGGACGCGCTAGGGGAAGTGTTATGCCAAAGTACTTTTTGCTATTTAGTGATTATGACAACCTTGTCCAGAGCCAGCCAGGGGGCAGAGGGAGGAGGGCACGCCACGCGGTACACGCACTTTTGAAGGGCACTTTTTGAGGCGACGATAATGGGGCTATTGAAAAGGTACAAAACTGTGGATGCGGCTATTTCTTCCTTGTCTGACCGTACAGCTGTTTTATTTTGCCAAGATTTTAGAAAAACTGGCCAGTTGTTTGGTCAAAAGGAGTGCCATCACTTGTTTTCGTCCACAAAATGGTGAATCACAAAATAAAAAGGCATGAATTAGTCATGCATCCAGACTTGTTAGAGAAAACTACGGTCAGTGATCATAAGTGTGGCCCAGAAAGATTGTACCTTTTGTTGGCATCGGCGGAAGTTGTTTGTTAGGTGCCATTGGGCGATTTTTTTGTATAGAAAAACTGGGCGGTTAAGATCCGTCAACAAATTAAATAATCTAAAAGGTTTCGAATAAAAATTGATAGCATACCGCGAAAGTTCTCAATTCTCGGTAAACCAAACCCTTACTCACCCCTCGAAGTGTCATAATCCACCATTTCGAAAAAGCCATCACTCCAAATTGGCCTAGACTTCCTTCCGACTTTTGAACCCCCCTAGCCATTTTGTCCAACCACGCCGGATGCCAATTCCGTTCAACGTTTTGACTGGCGTGAGCTAAACTCCTTCGGATGTGTCGCTTATGCAAGCCACCGTGAACCCTTCTTACGTAGGCTCCGGCGCGCACGCCCAAGTGCCAATGTATAGATGTTGATAGACGTTTTTTGTACGTGTGCAAGTATGTGGGAATGATGTGCCTTCAGGCGGTTTCCTACATCCTTAACACAACCACGATAGAAGAAAAAACTGACGTAAAGCTTGTGAAAAGGGACCAAGTAACCCGTAAAAGACAAAAAAATATAATACCAACATAAAAAACAAGGTGTGCCGACAAAAACGAAACCCTTCGAGCAAAGAATGAATGCGTTTGGATATTCATAGGATTAGAGGGCTAATATTATTATGATTTATAGTTGAAAACTGAATCCCGAAATGTTTTGCTCTGTCTAGGTCTACCAAAAAGTGCAATATTTTATGCGATCAATGTTTAAAAACCTCTTTTCATAGTTTATCTAGTAAGCTTCTTTTTTAATTTTACTATTATAAAACTGACACTGATTATGAAAAAGACTAACGCGCAAAACAACCACGACTTATGATTACGATGAACATGGCATTCATCTACGCGTTTTATGTCTGTCTCGAAACACGATACGTCTCTAGAAATTGCAATGCATGCATCGAGCGGCGTGGGGATTTATGGCATTGGGAAGTCGTAGAAAACAAACGAATTTTATGTTTTTGTAAGAAAAAACAAGTATACGTTCTTGCTTTTTGGAGTGGATAAGGAAAACTGGCATGAGAGCGGTTTGTTGGGCTTTGCAGAATTGAGAGTGATAACCTATAAAAAGTGGCAAGATAGGCAACTTGAGCATAACGTAATTTGTTTCGAGATGAAATTTGAGGTTCACTAGAGTCGATGGATAAGGAAAACTGGAAAATCGACATGAGTGTAATAAAAATTGACATTTCTAAAACCTATTTTAAAATTTGATGTAGAAATTTCTGCTATTTTTGTTTTTTTTAAACTGCTGCATGTCCTGTCCATTTCGAAAAACACGATTTCTAACAACTCCAAGAAGGTCGGTATACCCACTCAAAGCTAACAGCTAAGTGTGGCCTCAGGGAATTCACCGAAAAAAGCGTTCCAAAGTGAAGGTTTAAGATTCGAACGCGGAACAGCCACGTTTGGCCCTGTGACGAGGGCACTTAACACGTTCAATTTACGGTTCTGTGAGTTTCAACGGAGGCCAGCCAAATTCAAGGAAACAACATTAACAATCTACACGGAATGTGGGAAACGTGTGTTTTGTAAAGAAAGCACAAAAGATCAAAAAAGATACAAATTATACGGTTTAGAAATTTTGTTTTTAAAAGTTTTTGAAAACTGTTTGTATTGGAAGGTTACGCAATTCCAACTGACAACCTCCAGCTTTTCCCCAAAGTTTCGGATTCTGCGCGGTGACATTGTTCCGCACGAAGGCCAATGTTTGCATGTTTTGCAAAACGTAATTGTGTAACCAAGAGCTCGTGTGGGGATATGCTTTTGTGAGAGGCGGCGCGGTGGCGACAGGCCAAGCCGATTGTTAGTCCGTGTTCGGAAGAAACAGATTGAGTTGTTTCCGCGCAGACTCTAACCCGGCTGACGGCGTCGACGCGTTCAAGCGCAACGGCCACAGAGTGTGAAAAGTGTGCTTGCGTCGTCGGCATTTAGCGTCGAAGAAGCTTAGTTCGACATGAGTGCCCTATGGCGGAAGTACGAGGAGCATTTTCGCTCTTTTTAACTCGCAAAAACGAAAAATAGCAACAACATGACAAAGAGCGTGGGATATTTGGGTTGCCGAAGGCTTTTTTGGATATTAAAACTGTCCAGATCGTTTTAGTCATAAAAAATCAAACAAAAACCCAAAAATAAACACCATACAGTTCCAAAAATGCCATCCTTCACCAAAAGTGCCACTTCAAATATTTTGAGTTTCACTTTTCTGAAATTTATCTTTGAAACGAAACGCAAAGTACTCCAAAGCGCTTTACGTTCGTTTTGAAGACGACTTTTAGAAAAAGTGAAAGTCAAAAGTATACTTGAAGCTACTTTTTTTACCCAATACGCCGTGGCTGATTGAAATTCTTCGTCTCAACGTGGACCGTAAAAGGGTTCCATCCATTATGCGTTGAAAATCGCAAAAAGGCAAAGCAAAATTTACAATTTGTGCACACAAATCAGACTTTGCGCAACAAAGGGGACTGATTTTATTTATGGTTATGTTTCAGGTCGCTCAGAGTGCCTTGCCGACTTCGTATTTCAAATCTTCTGAAAACTGCCCATCGTCTGTGAAAGTCGAAAAACCGACCCAAAATGCATTGGCACCGTTACCAGCGAAAAGGCCAATGTTGACGGCGCTGAAGAATCGACCAGTTTCAAGTTCAAGCGGGAATGTGTTGGCGACGGTTGGTGGCGGTGTGAAGCAGGATTCTGGAGGTCTTGGGCTCGGTGATGGGAAAGAGAAAGTAAAAACTGGAAGAACGGTTTGTGATGGCGTCAAAGCAGGCACAAATACCGATGAAAACAAGGCCAATGATGAGGATATCGCGCTTGTTTGTAAGCGGTATCGAGAAAAGGTGCGTAGTTTTGATTAATTCTTTGTTTAAAACTGGTAAATGTTCCCTTCAGGTCCAACGCTTACCACCAGTGCTCAGAAAAGGCGTTCGCGACGCCCAACAGGGATATCACTTCAAAAACGACTTTGTTTCTGTGGTTTCTGCCCTGAGGGCATCTATTCCATACGATCGGAGTATTATTCAAGGTTTGTTTTTTAAACTGAAAACTTTTCGATCGTGTTTGTTCTTCATAAGAATGTCCGCAACATTGTCATTTTTTCCATAAATCAAACTTTATGGCCTCGTTAACTTTCACCCCACTTCCGACCCATAGATAAAGCCCCTTCCCTTTCCAGACTTTCGTCACTTTGTCAAAGATGAGCACAAGGCCGAGTTCACAGCAGTCCTCGCATCTTTGACCCCATGAATCAACTCGCCATCATCGGCTACTGTTGGCTTCCGTAATGCTGTTCCAACTTGTTCACATAAACATCACAGCCATCTTCCTGTTGCTAGCCCTCGCCAATACGCGGTGATAACACTAGTCGGGTCCCCCCTCCCTTGTCTATGTTAGCCATTTCCCATGTACCGAATCATCTGTTCAATGATATGATGTAACCCTGTTGGAGGCGGTCGGAAGCGCCCCTTCGACGCAGACGCCCAATAAAAACGAATTTTGACTATTGAACGGGGGAATGCTTTCATTATACTAAACTGACGGTTGCATTTGCGGAGAATTGATTCGATCGCGACCGCCTGTTTTGTGTTGGGTCATTTTTTGGTGTGACTGGCCTTCATCCTCGTCGTCGATCAATTGTGTTCTGCGCAGTGGAGAAGGGACGTTGGACGATCGAGTTTTCTGTTTTGGTTGTTTGGATTTGAAGTTTTGTGGTGATAAACTGAAGAGAAGGCCATAAAAATGCATAAGGGCATGGTATTCAAGCTGGTCTGGGCCTGTATTGGCATCAGTGCCGGCATCTTGGCCGGAATTAGCTTTGCTGGACAGTATCATGTGAGTTTTGAGGTTTAAACTGAGAAGCGTAGTTAATGTTGACGATTTAGAACTGGGTAGCAACGGCCCTAGCCTTATTCAGCTCCCTCTGCGCAGTCTTTCTGTTCTACCTCCACTGGTCTTATCACAAGCACACGTTTGCAACGTGGTCGCCGTTGAAGGTCAAGTTGACCATTTGGATTAGTAAGGCTTAACATATATTTTGTTTAAACTGTGACTATTACTGTCGGGTTGTAGACGCCATTCTCTGCATTCTCGGCCTAGTAGGCATGACAGTATGCCTCATCGTCGCCGGAGTCCGCCATCAAACCCTCACCCACGACGGCCTCATGGGCACGAACCTCTGGATCGCCGCCGTCTGGTGCTGGATGACCTTCAAATGGACCATGATGTCGGCCATCTACGGTCGCCGCTACGCAGCTAAGGTCTGGCCCGCGATTTTCCGTTCCGATAGTGTAGATTCTTACGGGAGTGTGACCGCTGCGGGGCTTACCGACCCTCGTGTTCAATTTGACCCCTCGCTCCAGGCTAACAAATACGCCGTCCTCGCTTAACTTTGACTTTTGCGCTTGTTAAAACTGTACATAATTCGGATTTCAATGCGTGACTATCTCACAACTTCTTCAACTATCGCTTTACAAACTTTACTACGGCTTTTAAAACTGACTAGCGCTCTTTCGATAGAATTTTCGTTTCTTAATCTTTGCACCTGTACATACGCTTGTTGCCTTTTTAGCTAAACCTCCCTTTGTTTTAGATCGCCAATGCAGAGAACGCGGAAGCCCTGACGACGGAGTGACTCGTCCTTTGATGCGTAATCTGATGTGAGCTTCCGTCCGCCTTATCTTGTCACTCAGGCCGGGTCGCCCGAAACCCGAAAGCTTATCTGTACATACCTTTTTTGTGTCCTTTTAAGGGCTGGGGTCGTATGTATTGTTTTGGATTCAAAGTGTTTTTTGAATTTAATGAATGGTTTTTAAACTGCAGCATATCATTGAAGGGTCTTTCAACTTTTAATTGGGAATTTACTCGCTAACTACTTTTTTAAACTGTGAAGAGTTTCATAAGTTACAGTACCCCTTTTATCGTTAAAAAAACTAAACAAAGATCAATTTTTTGAAAAATTACGTAGTTTTGACAAACTTTAACTTCCTATCTTTACAAAAACTGTCATTCCTAACTGGACGCCGTCAGGGCCAAATCTCAATCTTAACTGCCAATGATTTATTAAATCAAAACCAAAAGCAGAACATATCAAAATGGGATGGATGCGTACACACATAACCGAGACTATTACAAAGGCTATTACCGAGAGATGAAGATGAGCGCAAAAGCGGAGGATGTGGACTTCCTCGACGCTTCTGAAAACGTTGAAAACATGGATAAAACGGGGTACCGGCATTCTGTCACCACCGAAATGATGGGATTTTTCAATGGACAACAGAAATGCTGGACAGCGGATGGCGGGGAGAAAACTCAGGACAGGGTGCGTTGATTTTCGTGGTCTGATCTAATTTCAAATTAGAAAACTGGCTTTTACAAAAGCTATGTTGATGTGATGGATGGACATTGATAGTTGGGTGCATGTGCAGAAAACAGCAAAATATTGCTTGTTTTGAGGCTAATAACTGCCAAAACTGGTCGGCAGTAGGGTTGGTGATATGAATATAGTGATAAAAAGTGCAAAGCTGATAAAGAGAGACGTGTAATGATGGCGAAAGTGATTGAAATAAGGCTAAAACTATTGAGGAAACTGCCAAATCGGCGTGGGCGTGTCAATTGGTGGATTTAGAGGGCGGTGGTGGCGGATTTGGTGACTCCACGCGTTCGGCTGCGCATCTTGTTCAGACTGCCTTCGGCGGTGTCGGCGCGTTCTTCAGCGTGCTCCAAGGCGATCTGGATCTGGCGGTACTTCTGGAGGTTCAAGTTGGCGGACTCCTCGGCTTCATCGATGAGACGACGCTGGACCTTGATCTTGGTCTGGAGCTTCTCAACCAGGTCGCAAAGCTTTTCATAGTTCTTGCGCTCTTCCTCAACCTGGAATTGGAGCTCGCGGCCCTTGCGGTCGGATTTGGAGAGGTTCTTGGCGGCATCGGCGTGGCGACGTTGCTCGGATTCGAACTCGGTCTCGATGGCCTTGAGACGGCCCTCGAGCTTGGCGACGATCTTGGCTCCGCCTTTGAGGGCGGCTTGTTCGGCTTCCTGAAATCGGCCAATTATGTTAATTTAAACTGGAAACTAGGCTTCTTACCTCAATCTTGACCTGCATCTCCTTAGTCTGGTACTCCAAGTTCTTACGATGACGATCGACAGCGTTGCTGCGCTCCTGCTGGTTCTTCAGCTCCTCAGCCAACTTGGCCGCCTCGAAGGAAGCTCGCTTGCTGCGATCCTCCGCCGTAGCCACCTCGTTAGCCGCTTCACTGTAGTCGGCGCGAAGGAGAGCCAACTCGCCGTCAAGCTTGCTCTTGGCACTGTGCAGGGCGGCGTTGTCGGCGCGGAGCTCGTTGTTCTGGATTTGGAGGTCGTTGAGTTCGACTTCCAAGTGCTTCTTGACACGCTCGAGGCCGTCAACGAGGCCGACGAGTTCGTCGTGTTCGCCCTTGGCGGTGGCCAGCTTCTTGTCGGTGGTGACGTACTTCTCGCGGAACTCGTCGCGACGACGCTGTTCCTCGCCAATGGTCTGCTGGATCTCCTTGATCTGCTCCAGGTAGCGACGGATGTTCTTCTGGGCGTCTTCGTTGGCCTTGTTGGCGTGGTCCAGGGCGATTTCGAGTTCCTGAAGGTACTGTATGGATCATAACTGCTCGGGTTTTAGCAATTAGGAGAAGTTTGTTGTAAGTGGAAGCGGTCGAACTGCATAGACGCAGGATTGGGGTTAGAAAAGGGGGTGCAAGTGCTTGGAAGGTTTTAAACTGCCAGACGTCCTCTGTGACCGTCAGATCTACCAGAAATCTTGATTTTAGAAAACTGCGAGTAAGTGCTCGCAAATACAGTTCGCCCGCTCCACCCCCCAAAACTTACATTGATATCAGCCTCCAACTTCTTCTTGGCACGCAACAAGTCAGCCTTGTTCTTGGTTTCGGCCTCAAGCGACGCCTGCAACGTCTCAATGGCACGCTGGTGGTTCTTGCGGGTGTTCTCGAATTCTTCCTCCTTCTCTTGGACGCGTTTCTCAATCTCAGCACGGATCTGTTGCACCTCGACTTGGGCACGCAAGACCTTGCTTTCCTCAGCCTCCAAAGCAGCTTCAGCCTCATCCAGAGCATGTTGCAGCTCTTCCTTCTCGACTTCCAAACGCTTCTGAGCCTTCTGGAGCTCGAAGATGTTGCGGCCTCCATCGCCGAGGGCATCCTGCATTTCGCGGATCTCGGTGGCCAAGCCCTTGTTCTCGCGACGCAAGCCTTCGACATGCTCGGCGAGTTGGTCCTGGTTGGATCGGAGACGGCTGGCTTCATTGAACTGTTGACGGGCTTCACGTTGGGCGGCATCGAGCTCGTTTTGGAGGTCGTCAGCCTTGTGGCGCCATTCGTCGACGATCTTGTCGAAGGCCTTTTGCTTCTTTTCCAATTGGCCGATGGTGTGGGCCAGGATGTCGGATTCAGTCTTGGCAGATTCGGCTTCGTTCTGGAGGCGAGCCTTGGTCTTGTCGAGCGCGCTGAGTCGGACAGTCGCGGCATCGAGGTCGGCCTGGAGCTCCTGGATCTGGCCGAGCTGCTTACGACGAAGGTCATCCATTTCATCGCCGGTGACGAGGGATTCGGATTCAAGGCGGGCCTTCCATTGCTGGGCTTCAGCCTGGGCACGGTTGAGCTGGCGGAGCAGGTCGGACTTGCCGGCGATCTCCTCCTCGAGGGAATCGCGGAGTTGTTCGACTTCGTGGATGAGATTCTTGGACAGAATGTTGAGAGACTGCTTCTCACGCATCTCCTCGGCAGCGAGACGCTTGGCATCCTCGAGTTGGGTCGTGTATTGGGACTTGAGACGGTTGATCTGGTTGATCTGGCTATCAAGCTCCTCGACGCTGCGGGACAGCTCGCCATTCTCGCCCTGGAGACGGTTCTTGACGCTGGAGAGGTCCTGAATCTGGCGGATTTGCTCCTCAGACTTGAGACGAAGCTCCATAAGCTGCGATTCGAACTGCTTGGCACGACGTTCATGCTCGACGCGTTGCTTGGCTTCCTCGTCCAGGACGCTGTTAGCTTCCTCGACTTGGCGCTGCAAGATGGTGCGTTCCTTGTCGGCCTTGGCCTTCAGCTTGGAGACGAGGTCGATTTGCTCATTGAGCTCGGCGACCTGGTCGGAGCCCTTCTTCTTCAGGGAAGCGGCCTGGTTCTCGAAGTTGAGGTTGAGCTCATCGGCATCACGGCGGAGCTTGGCGAGTTCGGCGTCCTTCTTCTTGTTGGATTCAATCTGCGAGGTGGTCACACTGCGTTGTTGCTCGAGCTGGTCGGTGAAGTCATCGATCTCCTGCTGGAGCTCAGTCTTGGCGCGTTCAGAACGGGCACGAGCCTGGTTCTCGCTCTCGACTTCAGCCTCGAGTTCGCGGATGCGGCCTTCATTGTCCTTGAGTTGACGCTGGAGCTTGGCAGTCGCGCTCTGTTGGTCCTCAAGACGGACGCTGATGGCGTAGAGGTCGGCTTCCTTGCGCTTGAGGGAGTTCTCAGTATCGGCACGCTGCTTGACCAGCTCTTCAATGGTCTCCTGGGCGATGCGAAGTTCGCCTTCGATCTTGCGCTTGGTCTTCTCAGCGTCGGAACGGACACGCTTCTCACGCTCCATCTCGTTCTCGATGGTCTCGAGCGATTGCTGGAGCTTGGCACGAAGGCTCTTGGCAGCGCCACCGCGTTCTTCCTCATTCTTGAGGTCATCGTTCATCTTCTTGTTGAGCTCCTCCTGCATCTTGCGCTCCTTGGCGATCTTGGCCAGGGTCGCGTTTTGCTGGTTCATCTCCTCCTGCAGGCTGCGGATCATGTTCTCCTTGCTCTGCTTGTCGGCTTCGGCCTTCTTCAGGCTGAGGTCGAGTTCTTGGACGTTCTTCTTCAGGCTGTCGGCCTCCTGTTCGACCTTCTTCTTGTTCTTCTGAATCTCGGTAGTGCGTTCTTCTTCAGCGGCGAGCTTGTCAGTGACGGCGGAGAGGTTCTTCTCGAGCTCGGTCTTGCTGGCGCTCATGCTGCCAAGGCGTTCTTCGAACTCTTGGTTCTTGCCGCGAGTGCCACCGAGTTGTTCGATAAGCGCGGCGGACTCTTCGGCAAGGCGCTTGGCCGATTCTTCAAGCTGGGCCTTCTGGAGCTTCTCCTTTTCGACGGTTTCAGCCATGGCGCCGACCTTGTCAGCGAGCTTGTCGAGGATCTCCTGTTCCTTGCCTTGCTCCATAAGTGGCTTGATGGCACCGAAAAGCTTGTACCACACCCAGGTCTGGAGTTGAAGGAACTTGCGCACGTTCTTCTGCATGATCTTAAGGGCTTCGATTTGCTCACGACGACGTTTGACATCGATGAGGCGGTAGTTCCAACGGATCTGAGCCTGGAAGCCGGTGATGAGCTGAGCGAGCTTGATGTCGCGGTGATCCTCAAGGGCGGCGACGATACCGGCCTTGAAGAAGACCTTGGTCTTGCCAATACGGAAGTTGTCCTCAGTGATGACGCCATCAGCGACGATCTTGGCCATCATCTTGGTGGCCTTGTCGGCGGGTTCACCGGACGCCTTGGCTTCAGTGGCGGCGAGGATGGCATAACGCTGGACAAAGTCGGGATGGAAGGTGCGATTGGGGAAACCTTTACGGCAGATACGGATACCTTCAAGCACACCGTTACAGGTCAGCTGGTTCAAGACTAGCGAGGCATCAAGGACACCGGACTGTTTCTTTTCGTTGGGGATGAGGCAACGGATGAAGTGGGGGTGGGTGCTGTGAAGCATGGTCATCAGCTTGTTCAGCGATTCACGGTACATCATAGAGACTGTCATGAAGGAGCCACCCTTGCCCTTCTTCTTGGTGCCGGTCTTCTTCTCGGCGGCGGCGGCCTCTTCTTGGGTCGTGAAGTCTTGCCAGATTTCGACGAGAAGGTCGTTCTTCTTGGAGGCCTTGAAGACAGTGACGACAGTGTCGTTGACAGGGTCCTTGTTCTTCTCAAGCCAGTTCATGACATTGTAGCGGACAGTACCGGCGTAATGACGCATAGCGAAGTGAGCTTCGGCTTGCTTGCCCTTTGGCGGCTTCGGCTTTTCGAAGTTAGGATGCTTGCCAAGATGCTGTTCAATCAGCTTCTGGGCCAAGGTCTGGTCAGACGCCTTCGGGACGATACATTCTTCATCCAACATGGCAATGATGCCCATCGGCTTCTCAATGAGCTCGATGCAAGCGGCCAAATCGAGACCGAAATCGATGAAGGTCCATTGGATGCCTTCGCGTTGGTACTCTTCCTGTTCAAGAACGAACATGTGGTGGTTGAAGAATTGTTGGAGCTTCTCGTTGACGAAGTTGATCCAAAGTTGTTCGAAGGAGTTGAAATCGAAGATTTCGAAACCGGCAATATCGAGCACACCGATAAAGTGGTCACGAGGGATGCCCTTCTGATCGAGGGTGATGTTACACTTCTTGACGAGGAAGTTGAAGATGCGCGAGTACAGACCCTTGGCCATGGCACCCACAGCCCAGTTGACTTGCTCAAGATTCTGGCCCTTGTTGACCCATTCGGTGCCGACCTTGACGCGAGGGCGAGTCAAGGCCTTGAGGAATTCTTCGTGGTTGATGCCGTACATGGCGGCGGCCTTTTCGGCTTCTGAAAAGGGGATTTGGATTGTTTTAAACTGCGCAACGTCAAAAAAAGGGATGCATACCATCAGTGCCATCAGCCTCAGCCTGTTCTTCACGCGGACGTTGCTTGAACTTCATGTTACCCATGTGCATCATGGCCGAAACCAGCTTGTAGACATCCTTGATCTCCTGATCGCTGAAGTGAAGGATACGGAAGGCCTCATCGGTCAATTGAGCCTCCTCCTTATCGTCGATGCCATCGACGGTCAACTCGGCTTGCGCCACGAACCAGTAGTCCGCGACGGGTTTGTCGAGCATGAGCTCCTCCCGGAGCTTGGGCACGTAGCCCGTGAAGACCTGGTAGAAGATGTGGTAGCATCGTTCTCCCGGGGCTTGACGGATGACACGAGACTTCTCGAGCAGATCTGGAATGGGTAAACTGTGAATTGACATTTCATGGGCACTTTTTAAGGTGGTTATGGTCTCGCCACGAAAAGCATGAAAATCAGGGAAAACTGTTCCAGTAATGGTTTTTTTTTGCTTTTGAAAGTTTGCGACTATTCTTATAACAAAAACTGATATCAAAACTCACAATGCTCGATATCGCAAGAAGCGACACGGCCCTTCTTCGAGAAGTGGATTCGGATGAACTTTCCGAAACGGGAAGAGTTGTTGTTACGCACGGTCTTGGCGTTACCGAACGACTCCAACACGGGGTTGGTCTGCACAATCTGGTCTTCAAGGGTGACCTTCTTGACGTCACTGGCGGCAGGCTTCGCGGTAATACCCTTCAGACGCTGCTCGTTTTCGGTCTGGGAGGCACCGACGGACGCGAAGTAGGCAATAACCTTCTTGGTGTTCTCGGTCTTACCGGCACCCGATTCACCCGTGATCAACATGGACTGATTCTCGCCATCCTGCAACATGTTGCGGTAGGCTTCATCAGACACGGCGAACAAATGGGGCGGCATCTCGGTACGGCGCTTGCCCATGAACATGCGAGCCACGGAGTCCGTGTAGATCGGCAGGCGCTTGTACGGGTTGATCACGACGCAGAACAAGCCGGAGTAGGTCTGAAGTTTAGATTTGTTGTTTTGGTTGATTGCCATTTTGATGTTTTTTTAACTGATTAGTGTTAAAGGTCTTTTAATGTCTAGTAAACTGCAACCAGTGTCGATGCCATCCCCAACTTTCACCCCCGATCTCTGATACCGCGTGCTTTGATCCCCCAAAACCTCTCCCTTCTATTCTTACCCCCATCCAATGTTCACATGAGCTTGAGCAAATCTCGTGAAAAAGCGTCCCCCAGTCTCTCACGGACGCACACGAGATCTCGAGGGCTGTATTTTCGCGGAATTATTGTTTGACAATGAGGTCCCTCCGTTGACTTGCTTCATTGCGTACTTGCGCCTCAAGGAGTTCCGAGAGCCGCCGACTGCGTTTCCGTCGTCCTTGAAACGCACTTGCGCAGGGAATGAAGCTCAACAAGAAAAAAGGGCTCCAAAATGCAATCAAAAAAAGTTCGCAGCTAAGAAAAGTCATTGGATTAAACAATTTTGGGGTAATTTTGATTTTGGATAACATAAAACTGGCGTCTGAGTAGAGGGTATGACAAGAAAACTCACATAGATAAGCATGCTACCGTAACGCGCACGCAAATTGTGCAACACGGAGGCGTCATTCAAGAAGGTCAAGTTGGACATGTCTTCGGTCTTCTCGAACTTTGGCGGGTTCATCTCTTGGAGGATTTCTGCCTTGACGGTTTTCTGGAATTGATAAACTGTTTGAACCGCAGTGAAGTAGCGAACAGAAATGGCCCATTACGGTAACTTGGGTCTTAAATGGCCCCCCTACTGTATCAAAAACGCACCTCAAGACCGCCACCAACGACGACGATGGCTTCAGCGCCCTTGGTAGACTTAATCTCGGCCGGGAGGTAGCCTTCTTCGACATCGGGGATCCAGACGTTCTTCTTGGAGTCGTACGGCTTCGACTGATCGGCCATCATCTCCTCGCGGGAGCGACGGAGGTATTTCCATCCGGGATCATTTTCGTAGTCCATGATGGTGGATTTTCGATCGAGGTGGATAGAAAGAGGTGCAAAGAGGGGGGTAGGGGAAGGGGTTCTAACACGGGAATCCGACTAGGGAATATGGGGACGCTGTCTGTCCGAGTTTTCGAGTCGCACAACGGCACAAGCGATCCGCTGTCGTCGCTATGGTCCGTGCTCTCTGAAATACGAGATTCTAGATTGATATGGGAACATAAACTGACGACTATTCCGATTATCACGTAAGAAATAACATAACTAAACTGCAATTCAATAATCGTTATCACCCATACCCAACCTCGACAGCCGCGCAAGCCCCTCACAACCCTCCCAAGCCTAGCGTGACAGGTCTGATCCTGAAATATCCGCCGGACTCATTGGGACCCTGCTAACTGCTTCGGGCTTCCATCTACCAAGCATCCATCCAGGCAGGCGGGTCTCTCTCGGGCGAAAAAGCGCTACTTGAACTGTCTGCGAGAAGGGGGAGGAAGAAGCGCATCACCACCAAGCTTTAAGATATCCCCCCATCCCGTACAGCTTGCTGCCTCCGGCCAGACAAAACGCAACCGTTACAAAAAGCTGTTTGAATCCTCCTTCGTGGGTTTTTTGTTCCACCAGCATCGCCACCCAGACGAAGTGAGGTATGCCGATAATGGTGGAGAGAGTTGCAGCCTTGGTACGCGAGAACCCGCTATCTCCCACAAGCCAGGAAACAGGATCACAGTTAAAAGGTGTTCGTTTTGTTTGATGACTGTGGTCCGACAGCGGATACGTGGGATTAAGATTGCAGGTGAAGAGGAGAGGGGGTTTCGTCGATTATGTGTTGACGGAAGTGGTGGTGTGGGGGCGAAGGAGGGGTAGAAGTTGCAATTGTGGGGTGGGCTTTTATGGGTTTGTAAACTGCTGACACAAGTTTAATCTTCAAAATATTTGATCGCAATAAAAGCATTACATTACTTGCAAAAAAAGCTTCAAAAACTGATCAGCACGATTTACAGTTGTAAGAAAGCTGAAAGTTAGAAGACGACAAATATCAATAATAATTCTTACTAAAACACAATCAAGCAAAACATAAAGTTCACAAAATCCCCTTTTTGAAACTTCAATCCTTGCTGCCCACGCACTTGGACCCTCTGAAGTGTTCCTCATTCTTGCTACAATAACAGTCTCAAATTACACACATGTTGTGGGTGATGTTTGCTGATGTGAGTTTACTTTCATTCTAACAGTACCAATGCAGTTAGTTACTATTCGATCAATTGAAAAAACTGTGGTGATATCTGGAACGACCATGCCAAAATTGCCTATGAAGTACACAAACCTATCGGTTAGAAAAAGTTTCTTATAGTTATATGGTTTTTTAAACTGTACAGGTTTTAGTTCGGCTGCTCCACCCACACAAACTTGCGAAGAATTCCCCCACCCCTGCCTAGGTGACTGTCGTTCAACTTAAAACAATGCGGAGCACCCAAGTTTACGGATTTTCGGGATATCTGTGCAGCCATCCATTCATTGCTTGTTCGCACTTCCGACAGTGCGGGGCTTCTCCGACCTACCTAGCTAGCCAAGGATAAGGTGAGAGATATTTTCGTGGAATCCGGCCTGGACGCACGTCCCTCGAGCCAGCTGCGCGATGGTTAGATAGATGGATGGTAGGTAGTGACGGCCATCAAGCTTGTTTGCCACGCTTTAAAGTTTCCACAAAAACGGTGCATCGGCGTCATTCAGGGAAGGAGGGAAAACTGCAAGGTTTAGTTCGCAATCGAGCGATAGGTATGTAGTTGTATGCGGATATTGGGGCCGTGAGAAAGAATGCTTTTTACAGTACAGTGATAAGATTGGATTCTTGCAATACTCCAGTGGTCGATTGCTTGCGGCGTGAAATCAAATGGCACAAAAATTATTATTATTATAAAAACTGCAATCAGGTTAGAAAAAAAGTGTGTTTGATATATTAAAACTGGTAACTGCACTGTTCAGACGAACTTATCCCAATCCCAAAACGACCAAACCCAATCATCTTCCAACACCCTCATCATTCAATGTTTCCAATGTTTTTTATCTACGTCAAACGAGGCCCACTAAATCGACGCTGTTCAAGTGCATAGCTAAGCTTCGGTATAGCCAGGGTAGCGTCAACGTCGACGGAAACGATTACGTTTTTTGAAGTCCAATTTTTTGTGCACGCTGCTCAGTGAGCCGCAGGCTTCAAGTGCCTCTGGCTTGCGCAGCGTAAACGAAAAAATTGAAGAAGGTTGCAAATGTTGTTGAGGAGTAGTAGGTAGTGTATGCTGCTCCTGGCTTCAGCCAGCTACTGCTAGTCAATCAAACTTTCACTTTGGGTTGAGAGAATTGCTGGCTGGATTGAGGGGGAAAGGTCAGGGGAGAGGGAGCAAAAAACTCGTACTTTTGAATTATAAAAACTGCCGTTCGCTACAACTTTGTCAAAACTTAAATTTAATGCTTAACAGTGCACTTTACTGTAGTTTAAAAAAGTTTTCAAACATTGCATTTTTATAAAACTGTGCAAATCAAGATTTAGCAGCTTTATTGTCTCTCCTAATCACTTTTCAGCTCTAATCAAAATCTCCTGTGCCGTGGACAGCACCATTCTGCCATCCCGGGTCCACATCTTACCATGAATCAGTGCCCTGCCACCGGCAGATACCGTACTCTCAGTTTCGTACAGTAGCCAATCATCATCGACTCGAAAGTCAAAGTGATGTAGCCACATAGAATGATCCAATGATGCCGCCATGCCGAGTCTGAAGCCCTGGCCAGCGTGAGGGATGATGGGAGTTCCCACTGGGGCGACGTCGGAAATAAACGCCGCGACGCAGTGATGCAAATGGTCGTCATTGCCGATGGTCGTGTTCGACCGTACCCAAATGGCGAATTTCATTGGCTTATCCAGTGGCACATGAAGATACTTTTTCGGTGTGACGATTTTGGTTCGGAAGATTCCCGGCAAATCCAAGACCTTTCGATAGGCATCGACGGCGAGCTTGCCTTCGGGGGAGATCGTTTCGGGGTGTTCTAAGAGGCTAAAAACTGCGGTTGACGTCGCACGTTTAACTAAAAACGCATACCGTTTGAAAAAGTCCATCGCTTCTTCACACTCTTCAGGGGGCGGCACATCTGGCATGCTGGCCTGATGCCGGATTGAGTCGGGCTCGACGAGTTGGAACGAGATCATGGTTGTAAAGATGGTCTTGCCATTCTGTTTGGCTTTGACAAGTCTGGAGCAGAAGCTCTTGCCATCGCGAATACGGTCTACTTCATAGACGAGCGGCCTGGCCACATCACCGGCAAAGATGAATTGGCAATGGATGGAATGGGGGTGGAATTCGGGCTCGACGGTCTTGACTGCAGCCATCAGGGCTTGGCCGACGACTTGGCCACCATAGACGCGACGGCCGTCTTTGCGGCCTGGGAGTTGGTGGGTCGAGCTGAAATGGGGTTTGTGAGATTTGTAAACTGGGGATCGGCAGCTTCATTCTACGGCACAATTTTGATATAATAGAAAGAAAAACTGGAACGCCATTCATAATAAAAAACGCTTTTTAGTTTAAAGAACAAACAATAATAACAAATTAAAGCATCAAAAAGCTCAAAAAAGCCAAAAACAAACTCACCGATACAAGTTAACATCAATTTCCTCCAAATTCAAAAAAGTCCGCAACAATTCATCCCTCGTTTCGCCATTTTCCGCCGATCCACCACCATTATCCTTATCAGTCGACATTTTCAATAAAGATCCTTAAAATTCAAAACTGTCTTTCAGAAAAAAACAGCAAATAAGCATACACAACTCTCTCAGTGTTGCGTCTTTAAAGCAAATGATCGATCGCCACAGCTTATGTAGTGTGGGACCCCCAAGTTCATCCTTTGTTCGATGTCTATCAGCTGTTGTCTGTCTGCCCACCTCCACAGACAACCCAAAGACGATCAAATTAGCGTCAAAGTCAATCATGTATGGGTATTATTGAACAAACAACGTGTTTTGTATTCAAACTTTGTCCATCAAAACAAAAGTTTTAAGTTTACTTTTATTTTTAAGATTTTGACTCACGAAACTAATAAACGCCTTGATATTGTGATAAACAGCTAATTTATGACTTAAAAGGCAGTCGGTGGACCTCGAATTGACTTGTAGGTTTCGATGACACGGGGCTGGATCACTTGCAGGTAGAACTTTTCACCGTATAGAGCGTACCATCTGGAAAGGGGTTTGGAAAGTGTGAAAACTGGGGAATGTATATTATGGTCTTAGAAAACGTTTAAGTAACATTCTAGCCGACTTTTCGGATTAGTTGTTGAATATTATATAAAAACTGGAAGGTTGTTAACATCAATCAACTTACAATCCAAAAGCAGCTCCGCCAAGATGCGCAGCATGATCAAACATCCTGAATCCGAGCAGTAAGCCAGCCAAATCGAATGCCATTAACCCGTAAACAGCGTGCTCGGCCGAAAATGTGAACATGGGCAAGAAGATGATGCTTAATCGGGCATCTGGGATCTTCATGCAGGTGTAGACGATCGCTCCGAGGATGGCTCCTGACTAAATGTAAACTGTTGAGATGTTCGGCGTTGAAAAAAGCAACTCACAGCTCCCAATGCCCTAACCGGCGACCGTGTTACAGCTTTATGGGCCAGACTAGCGAAAGATGAAACAACACCAGCGGTGAGGTAGAAGGCGGTAAACTGCAATGGGTTGGTTGATTTCTTTTCATAACAATAAAAATCCAACCTGTTCAAGCCCCAAAAACTTATTGATAGCCGGCGGCACAAAGCTGAACAACACGTACATGTTTAAAGCCAGGTGGATGGCACTGTAGTGGGAGAAGCAGCTCAAAAGCATCGGGGAACAGAGGCTTTCTGGAAGGAATTTTTGATAAAACTGTTATCGCCGCAAAAGAATGAACTCACTAGAAGCGTATGAATTCGAAAAGAACCTCCACATGACCGCATTCAACGCCGGAACCCTCCATGCCAAAAAGACACCCGCATTCAAGCCGATAACGGCCAAAGCCCACTTGATCCCAGGCGTCGACAGCAAATCAGTCTGTTCTGGCACGGAAAACATGCCAGCAAAGTTCATTTGCCGGAAAAGGTCCTTGATTTTTCGACGTTCACGTTCATAGAGGATGATGGCTGCCGCGGCATAGGCTGTTGAGCCGACCTGAACGGGGAATATATATAAACTGTAGCAGCGAATCTTTGATTTTTTTGAAAAATTAAAGTTGCGAAAACTGTTCAACTTAGGTTCGAGTCGCAATGAAAAACCCACCACAACAGTAAAGCCCAAAGCCTTCCACAGATCACTGATGGGCCGAACAGGGATGGCATCGGGACGGTTGTCGAGAATCTGAGGCTTCTTGGCTTCGCTTCGAATTGGCTGTTTCAATCGTTGTCTGAGGCCATCTCGGGTGAATCTCGCTTGCCACTGAACTGTCGTGGATATGAGCTTGGAACTGGAAGCTTTACAGGCGGATTTGGCGTGGATTAGGCGGGACAACATAGCGGAATTTCGAGGCACACTTTGTGATGCAACTTTGAGGTGTTTTTCAACGTTGAAATGGGGTTTGGCAAAGTGTCTGGAGTAGCAAAACTGTTTATAACATCAAATTTCAACATTATAGTGTTTGTTTTTCAGTGTTTTTAAACTGGCTCGAGCTTAAGATAGCAGGGAAGAGTCGTCTGGTAACAGTTATAAAAAAATTTGTCTGCCAATTAAGGAAATAAAAGAGCAAACAAAAACAACAAACATAAGCCTTCAATGGCTGCTCTCGAGGTAACCTGGGTTTCGTTTCGCTGACGTTTTACACAGCCACACAACATCAAACAATACAGCGTGCGTCATTACTTCTTCACGCGCAGAGCCACACCCCAGCCACTGAACCAAACCGCGCACACTGCCATGTGAGTTTCCCACCGCGAATCAATTTTTTGGCGGTGAATGCGTCGGTTCTGCGGTTTTGCCATGGCCAGCGGCGGTGCGCATCTTTGACGCTTTATATCCGGGCCGCAAATCCGTTTCGCGTCCAACTTTTCCACGTTTTGACATCCCGATTACCTCCAGCTCGCTTTCAGCATGTTCTACACACAGTTCCTGCTCTCGAAGAAGGGCCCACTGGCCAAGATCTGGCTGGCGGCCCATTGGGAGAAGAAGCTGTCCAAAGCCCAGGTTTACGAGACCAGTGTTTCCGATGCCGTCGAGGAGATTATGAAGCCTAAGGTTGGTGGTTGTTTTATATATAAAAACTGGTCGGGATGGGTATTTCTTTTAGGTAAAAATGGCGCTCCGAACTACCGGCCACTTGCTGCTTGGCGTCGTACGAATCTACTCGCGTCGAGCCAAATATCTCCTCGAAGACTGCAACAGTGCCATCCTGAAGATCAATGTGTCCTTTACTACTGGTGGGGATAGACGGGGAGGGGCTGATAATGAGGATGGGGTCATGGCGCAGGTTGGTTTTGGGTTTTTATATATAAACTGAGGTCAAGATCGAAAGGTTTCAGGTTATGATCGACTTTGACGACGCCCCGACCGATTTCAACGACTTCGACGCCCCCACAACCCCCGTCCCGATCAACCAGAGCCGCATCGACGACATCACGATCCACGAGGAAAACACCCCGGCGCCCGCGGGCGAAATTGACGACGGCTTCGGCGATGGCCTCAATGACGACTTCGGCGAGGCCGGCAGCAACATTGACGAGATCGACAGCATCAGCATTCAAGATGCTCGTCGAGAATTGTCCGTCATGTCGTCGAGGAATCACACGGACGCGAGTAATAGCAATTTGATCGAGCCCATGACCGACGATCAGTTCGAGCGTGCCTCACAACTCGATGATATGTTCAGCAATGCTAATGGCGACAACAATATGGCCTTCGACAATCCGGATTTCGATGTTGCGCCGATGGATGATATGGACTTCAATGGTTGGTTTGGTTTTTTCCGAAGTTGTTTTAAAACTGTAACTTTTTAGACGTTGGCGCAAGTTTCCAACTCCAACCCCTCCAAGCCGATGCCAACGCAGCCCCAGAAAAGCCGAAAACCACCCGTAAACGCCGACGACTCATCGTAGACGACATTACGAGCATGACGAACGAAGTTATGCGGGCAAACATCCACGACTTTGAAGACATTGTCCAGCCGCTCGATTTGGCCCCACCGACGAAGAAACTCATGCAAATCAAGGAGAATGGCATTATGGAGAAGTTATTCAGTGCCCCTGGATGCAATTCGATCGTTGATCCGGTTATTATTCGACTTTATCAGTCACATTTGGAGCCCAAGGCGAGAATCGTCGAAGATGAGCATTCTATCGAGCATGTCCGACAGGAGTTGGGCTTGGCCGAGGATTTGGAGGATTACAATGTGCCTGAGTTTGAGCCGATGGTGAGTTTTTGTTTAAAACTGCGGGATGGTGTAATTGGATAAATTTCAGGACGATTACGACTTCGAAGGCAACGTAACCCCACCCCCAATGGACCCCATCGAAGAAGTCGACGAAAACGTCGAGCCAGAAATGCCGGAGATCGCCCCGCCATCACCCATTAAGGAAACCGAGCGTCGGACACGGAAGCCGCGTCACGCAGCCACTGCCGTCGCGGAAGAGAGCGGCGACGAGGAAGAGGACGAGCATCGGTGCTCGAAGCGGACTCATGCTGTTGCGACTGCCATCAATACGCGTCTAAATACGCATGAATCGGTAAGTTTAAACTGTTTCCTTAAAGCTTGTTACAATTGTCTTTCCAGATCTCCCTGAACGACCTCCTCACAAAATCTTCCACTCGAAAAACAGCCGCCCAAAAGTTCTACGCCCTCCTCGAACTCGCGAAATGGCAAGCCGTTGAAGTCGCCCAGTCCGAGCCCTTCGGCGAAATCACGATCACGACTGGCCCGCAGATGGAAACTGTCCTGGCATCATAAATGTCGTTCATCCAACCAGATCAATGACCTCATCTATGCTGTGCATTCCATGTACATTTTTGTCTACTTTTCATTCTACCGTCTCTGTACCCACTCCCATCTACATAACCGACGTTTTGCAGCTTTTTGTTTTCATTTACAATTTAAAATTTAAAAGTTTTGTATGTTAACAGTGTTTAATCGATATTTCCATAACCCATAATTTGCACTAACCAAGAAGTCTAAATTAGCACTCTTACTGCCCCACAGAGGACCGATTTACCTTTTTGTAACTTATTATACGTTTTGCATCTCGCATTTGTACCGATTAATTGAAATTGTTTCCTTTTGTTTGTACTTTGATGTGTTTTTCATTGAGATTTTGTGTGGAAAATAAATTCATCAAGGTATTGGGGGGTTTTAAACTGCCATTAAATTTAATCGAGCGAGCAAGCCTTTAATCCTGTAAAAGTCGCTCAAGCTCCCGTAAGTCATACGTGGAAGCTGTCAAAGAACCAATGCAAGGTCAGAGCAACCGGGTCGGTGAAATCATCGAGTCAACAGAAGCAATTTACCGATACTTTTTTCGAACCGTTGAGCTGTTTGACTGAAGACTGTTGACGTTTCTCATTGCTGGGCCACTGACTCCCACTTGGTGGCGGCAGACGGGTATAAAAGCAAGGATTGTTTAATTTAAGAAAGTCGGAATTGTATCCAGGTAGTTGGGAAGCGGTTCAGTGACAGCTGGCTGTCAGAAACGAGGATGGAGAAACTTGGGTTTGCGGTTTTGGTCGTTATTTTAAACTGTAAGTGCTTCGTTCGACCCGTTTTTGCTATAACTACAGTATTTTCAGATGCATCCGGACAGATTGGAAGCGGCGCCGTCCCAACACGCATCTGCAACACATGTGCTTCTGGTCAGGGCGCTCCGGCACCAGTGCCAGTTCCAGCGCCAGCTCCGGTGACGTCGAGTCCGACGTGGAATTCATGGGGAGCGTGGTCTATGTGCAGGTTAGTGGGAGTTTTTACGTTTTAGAAACTGCATTTTGTAGCTTAAAGAGAAGTTTTATGGTAGAAAAATAATCAGATTTTTTTTCGTGTTACGGTATGCAAAAACTGTACCAAGTCAACTTTCTTGTAATACTATTTTGAACTGCTAATCATCATGATTACAATATTTAACTTGACTTCCTGATTGTATATTTAAAAAAACTGTAGCGTATCAATGTAAATCCAAAATTCCAGCGCAACCTGTGGCGGCGGCATCCAATCCCGTCAACGAACATGTAACACCAACTGTGGCGTCTGCTCCTGCGTGGGTGCCAATACCGAACAGCAAACTTGCAACACTCAAGCTTGCACGGCTTACTGTAGCGCTTGTAATGCTCCGGCTCCCGCCCCGGCACCTTGCTCGACTTGTGGTACCCCAGTGTACTCGCCACCAGCGTACTCCCCTCCGGCATATTCCCCGCCAGCCTATTCGCCACCGGCAACTGGAGGCTGCACAACCTGCGGGCAACCTGTCTACTCTCCCCCCTCAACTGGTGGATGTTCAACCTGTGGAACTGGCAGTATCGGTGGAGGTGCCGGCATTTCGGCCGGCAATGAAGCTTACTACGATCCGTACCGACATGGACGCAAGCGGCGAATGGTTTTTGCTTGATTTTTTGTAAACTGCGAACTCTTTGATGAATAAACATAAGTTACATCGTTTATTCCATCAAAACATAAATTAAACAATCATGAGATCAAATTTCATTAAAGTTAAAGACAGATGAACCGGTTTAACAATTTTTGTGAATGTCTTTTTATGGCATTTTACGATGTCAAATATAAACTGGACGAAGTTCGCGACGTCAATGCCGTTTTTCATTGGCCAAAAACTTGAGCATAGCATTTCGCTCAATCTCCAATGAAGAAGTTCGGCCATTAGCATTATGTTGTGGGTGTAGCGAGTCAGGCGTGACTCCAGGCCCTGGCCGAGGGGCCGCGAAAGATTGCCGCTGGCAGCGACCGATCTCTTGACGCGAATACTTTTTGGGGGCGGTGCCATTGGTGGAGTACTTTTTGTGGGACTTGAGCAGGGGCTCCTGGAGGAGGCCATTTTCGGAGGACAGGAGCAGGACTGTGGATTCACCTGGGGCGAAGGATCTGCAAATTTTGGAGATTAAAAACTGTTGTGATTAGCATATTGATTGACAAGCTACTTTAAAAAATAACAAAAACTGGCACGAATTATTTCAGGAATTTGTAAAAAAACTAACTTTTTAGCCGCAGTCCGATGCTCGCTATAAATCCCATTTCGCGTCCGCGTATAATTGGTCGTAGCCGAGGACGGTTGTCCAAAGTACGATGCCAATTCGCTGTCATTGAACTTGACCCATGTGTAGAACATCCGGCCGAAGGTGGTGTCCATCATCATGTGTCGACAGGAGCGTCGGAATCGCTTGCCCCAGAACAGGAAGATCCAGAAGTTTGTTGAACAGTTCAAAACGAGCAAAAAGTTGCTGATATCAACAAAAAGTGTAGCCAATGAGCTCTGCATGAAAGCACCACTGCCAACAATGTGCTCCAGAACGTCGATAATGGCAGGCAAGACGTCCGAGACCAAAAACTTGGCAATAACGAGTATCAGCATCACATTGGCTCGGTGTTCTTTCTTGGAACAGGCGTTTTTCTTGTTTCTGCCATCGAGATCGCTCGTCGGGGCACAGAGTGCTTTCCTACGGGTGATCGCTCGGCGAAGAGCGATGCTAATTCGCAATGTTAGGGCGAATAGAAGTAAGCATGGGACGAATGTGACGAAAAGGACGCTCAAAACAATGTGATAGACCGTCCAATAGGTCTGATCATCTACTAGCGTCGTTCTTGCGACTTGTGGAAGACAATCCTTCGGATCCTCTGTTACATTAGAATCCGGCTCATTAAAAAAGTTACAATCCACGGTCATAACTTCGAAAAACCTCGGCAGCGAGAAGATAACAGCCAAAAGAGACACTGCAACCATCAATCTTTTCACTCTGGACCGTTTCCCGATGGCACGATGCTTCAATGGCTGACATAGCGCCAAATATCGGTCAATGGTCAACGTCAAGATGATCCAGACCGTCCCAGTATGGGTAGTGTTGGCAAAAGTGTACACAAAGGGGTACAAATACACGTAATAGCCTTGGCTGACGATATGGCCAAAAATCAGGGTCGGCAAACAGTACAACAAGAAGGCATTGCAGAGAAGCGCTGTTTGCCAGAGGGTCAATGTGACCTGGAATTTTATTGATTAAACTGAGGATGCGAATTTGATTGTTAAAACATTGCAAAAAGTAAAAATAATCCACATAATCCAAAATTTAACAAATTAAATTCTTGTTAATTTGTGAAATTGAATTAGTAACAGTCAAAAAGAGGCTTTTGCAACAGATTTTGGTTAATCTCTTCCTTTTTGGATGCAATTATTTTGCAGTTTAAAGCAACAAAACAAAGAACATGGCAAAGAAACATCTTTTTTAAAGTCGGAGATGTTTGGATTCTAAGAAATGGAAAATTAATGACATTTGATCACTTTTTTCGCAAAATTTTAAAACATAAACTGTCAAAGAGGCGAAAAAAGGAAGTTTTAAACACAATTTGTACTCACCAGATAGTACTGTATAACCGGACTTCCACTCCGATACTTTAGAAACACGTAGATGCACAAAATATTTAAAACGATACCCGACGAAACGCAAAATAGCGTCAGGTAACCGTTAAGGAACTGCGACAACATTGGTTGGACGTCTTCGATCGCGGTTACCAAAGTTTGGAGAAGGGTCGCGAGGCTGAAAAAAATAAACTGTTTTTTATGATATACTTTTCAGTGAGGTCAGTCGGTATTAATAAAGTTTTTTTCGACTTCAAAATGACGTCGCCTTGGAGGGCAGATATGTTTTTAACTAGCTGGAAGCCCAAAGACTACGCGCGCTCCCGCAACCACAAACATAGGGGATTCTCGTTAAATGTGTTAGTTACGACCAAAAAGTAATCGGTTATTCGTCCTTTTGGAGGAGGGGATGGCATTGAAGTATAAAGTTTTTAACTTTTCTGTGAACTGGGCGACATGACACAAAAAGCTGGATGACAGGGAGCGAAAACAAAGTCAGTTTTGAAAAACAAGCAAGTGTTGCATATTAATCGTGGTTAGGGGAGTCCAAAATAAACTGGCGGTCGCTGTTTTTTTAGTGATTATGACCAAATCAACCAAAAAACAAAAAAAAGAACACAAAACAAAAACTTCATGTAGTGTGACAATGCTGCTGACATGCGCCATGCCGAACAAGTTCAAACAACAACTGCGTCCGTGGCAAATCCGCGCAAATCTGATAAGGTATGGAAAGCCTGGAAGCTGGTTTGTTTCCGGCTGTGTCACCATAGCTTGTCGTCCCGGCGGCTCACTTTGGCTAACTTGTAAGATCTTGCTTTTTTTGAGAGGGCGGAGACCCCTGTTGGGTCGCTCGTTGTCGGTGCCGACGCCACAGGAGGGCATCTTGCGACAGTGAATCCGTATGTAGTTTGGCTGTGGTTTGGATAACTTCGTAAATTGGTGTTTAAATATTGAAACTTTAAGGGTTTCAGGGGGCTTTTTGATTGCGGGGGTGGATGGGGGCAACAAAACTGAGCACTTCAAAATAAATAATTTTGACAATTCATAATTAAATTTCATAAAAACGCTTTTTTTACGCCATAAAAACCAAATGTACAAATCTAACGTAATCTGCGCCCTTGCGCAAATGCCAAAAAAAAACCCCGTCATATCTCCATGCTTAATCGAGTTTAATTTTTTTGACGTAATGCCTGATTAAGCCGGTGCCGCCAAAAGCCCAAACGTAAATGAAGCACTTTAAGCTTGCATCTGCCGCCCATAGTACAACCAAAGTTGAGTTTTGTAAATTTGTAAAAACTGGGTTCCCCATTTTTGAAACTACAGTAACCAACCTCAAAAAACAGCTGCCCTGCACTCTCGAAACAGGAGTCAAAGTACTGTAATTAGGACCACGCTCACTGCTGCCAGGACTATCGGTAAGTCCGCGAAGACTGGCACTGGCCTCAGAAGGAGAAGTAAATGTTGTGGGTGTGCTGGTACTGCTTACCCAACTAGGGATGCCGTCACCGACGGCACGCGGGCCGTCTGTGAAAGGCATGTCGACGCGATGGAGGAGAAAGTTGTCTGAAAAATAAGACAATTGTTTAGGAAGTTCCATCTTGCTTTTGCTTGGGCTTCATTCAGGCAAGGAATGGCGGTATGTGGGGTTCAATGAGGTCCGCCGATGAGAGATGTTACTCCTTAGAGAGTGGCGAATTCTTAAGGGGTAAAATAAATGGAAAAAAAGCAAGTAGCGGAAGTTCCGGAATGGATTGGGGGTGGCATTGAGTTAAATGTGGGGGGGGGGGGGGGGTATGAGTGTTTATTTTGGGGATTCGAGGGGGTAAAACTGTGAAGTCTTCGGTTAGCCCGATTTTTATTCATCCATTCAAAATTTAAAATTTACAAAAAAAAATTAAAACTGCAAAAAAAATAATTTCCATATTTTGTCAATCTCCCCAAAAGCAGTCTTACACTTTTTACAACCAATTTTACAATTAAAAACTGAAAAACAAAAAACATCAAAAGATACCATTTCCACCAACTCTCCAACCTCCAAAATACCCCTTCCAACTACGATACCCATCCTTTGACTTTTGCCGCCTTCAGGAAACGAGCAAAAAGCCCGCTCACTCCACCCTGAGGGCAATTTCGAACCTCACAGCCCATCCTAGGCATGTGGTTTAAGTTTCAATTCCTAATTGGCTATGTCCCCTCCTATAGTTAATTCGCTACTGCCGCACGACACTTACTAACGTGACGCTGCTAAAGATAATTTTACTTGCGCTTTCACAGATACTGACCGCGCGTTCGATGATGAAAAAAGATAAACTTCGGAAATGCCGTCGCTGACTACCCCTTTCAATATATTATGTGCACATATGCAGATTTGTGGAGAGAGGTCAACCGGAAGGGTAGAATTCAGGGAATTTGTTGCAGGCCACGTCGGTTTGGGATGGAAGGATAGGAAGAGCAGATTGCGCATAGACAGGCTGTCTGGAGGGTCTGCACAGACAGGATGTACAGTGGAAATGATATAGGGTTCAAGGGGTACGGTAAGGGGCGGGGCTATGAAAACTGAGAGGTGAGTCGTCATAAGACAAGTTTAAAGTTGAAAAGTTTGAGTAATAAGTCAAAATAAACATGCCAACACGTTCTTAACAATAAAAACTGAGACGCGAGTAAATTTTGACAAAACCCAGTCAGTTTCAAAAAAGGGCAATCTCGCAGAAAATAACACATGTCTCATCTCCAGATGGCACGAACAACCTCTTAATCTCACCCTCTGACCGACACAACACCACTAAACTACGTCCATGACATTTCGACCTTATCACAACCCCAAATTGCGCTTGCGCATGCCCAATTCACTTACAATTTGCAAGTGCCTGCACCTAATAACCTGAACACACAAAACAGCTGCGTTCACATTATTTAAAGATCGTACTAGTGTCAATTATTATTCAGAGGTTTCTAAAAACATACTTAGACGTATTTAGAATAAGGAAGCCAAAGTAAAAACTGTTGTGTCCGACTGCAGTTCTATCATTTTTTGACGTTTACTATGTGTAGATAAACAAATGAAGAGAAAATTCGAGTAAAAGATACAATTATCGAGACGACAAAATTATACCCTGATTATTGGTTACCTCTAAAAAGCATGTTAATTCCATCATCATCCAAACAAGTACATCGATGGAGGCGATGAACGGACAGCCGAAAAAGAGGAGAGACACAACATTTGAGGGGCTAAAAAGGGGGGAAGCCGTGCCATAAGCGGACCTTGGTCTGCTTTCGAACGTCATAAAAGTTACTAGAGTTGTCTCAATTGCGGTGGAGACGCATCAACAAGTAGACCCGAGAGGGTTCTGGAGTGGTACGGCACAATGGGCCGAGATTTTGGGGTGAAAACTGGATTCTTGGTTTTTGACTAGGATTTTACACACCTCAATTATTTAAAATTAAACTGGACGAATCATACTCAAGCTTTCCAAAATTTCGATCACCAATCCCAAGAAAGACCACCCAAAAACATCTAACAACAACATTTCCAAAAAATTATTAACCCAAAAGCTGCAAAAACCACAACACAAAGTACTTTGCCCTTCTTGACATGCATTTTTTTAACATTTCCCGGAATTTTTTGGCTTGTTTTCACCCAGTCTTTCAAGGAGTTATTTTTTCGTTAAAAGTTCACAACAACTTCAAGTACCACTGACACTAACATAAGAAAGTGGCAAAACTAAACCGTCAACAGAAAGTAAAACTGAAGAGCGTGATAACCGCGTTTCAAACAGAAATTTGAAGTCGCTAAAATGCGTTGGATAAGTTAACCCGAGCGATTAGCGAATAAAAAATGAATGAAAGCAGTGTTTACAACATGTGCCGTCCACGGATGGGCGAAAGTAACGAGCTATGTGATGCGCGGAGAGTCGGTTTTCGAGAAAAGTTGAATAAAACGAGTGATGGCAATGGGCACGTTTCATGGAATTGAGACCGCATTGGGGTATGGAGGGTTTATCGAAAGTGGGGTTTTAGAAAACATGTGTTTCCCCGGAAGTTGTTAAAAGGATCTTTTGAATTTTTAAGGAGTTTGGTGGAGTGAATGGAGGGGGATTGGGGTTTTGGGGTGTTGTGGATTTTTGGAAATAAAAACTGACGTTCTCGAATTTTTCTTAAATTTTAAACTGCACAATAAAAATACAAATAAATAGAATGCTAATTTCAAAAAAACCAATCAAACCTCAAACTTAAACTTTAAACTCCAAAACAAGCAACTTTTAAACCCTTCAACTGTCACATGCCTTATCACAACCCAGCAACCCAAAAAGAACCCTCGACTAAGCTAGTTTTGACTCATTACCCATGCGCGAAGGAGGCAAATGCTGTGCCGCCATGCCTAATCACTCATGACAGCCCATGGGATAAACGATGCCAAGATGCCCTTCTCTAGACGGCAATGCCCGACCGTCGTTGATGGCATTGCCCTGTGTTTAGATGAGGGT
The DNA here is from genome assembly GCA_024447225.1 of Panagrellus sp. LJ2284. NCBI lineage: Eukaryota > Metazoa > Nematoda > Chromadorea > Rhabditida > Panagrolaimidae > Panagrellus > Panagrellus sp. LJ2284. Next base: position 8,364,065 of record JAMRYC010000005.1, on the reverse strand, counting down.
CAGGATGAACTGTGACGTGAATCCCAAACAAGGTGGGTGGAGACAGGCGGCTTGTTTTTTGAAGTCGGCCTTTCCATCCACCGCGGGAATGCTTGTCGGTTCGAATAAACTGGCATTTGTTGAAAAATATAAAAACATTGCAATACAAAGACGTTATAAGTAATCTAATTATAGCAAAGTTTGGCAAAGGTCAGACCGCCCACGCAAAAAACAGGGCTAAATAAGGGTTTTTGGTGATTACATACAAATGAAAAATTAAAGTTTAGAAAACTGTGGATACTTGCCTATGAAAAAACCAAAATAATGGAAAACGGTTTAAAAGCACACTTAAAACAAGCTCTCAGTTTCGAAACTTGTCTAAAACCAAACCGCAGACAGCCCAAGCAGGATTACACTTATCACAGATAATTCAGAATTTCCAAAAAGACAGAAGTCCGGAAACTTTGTAAAGACCCATTCCAAAGTTTAAGCTGGACCGTCGCTCTCAAAATGGTGTCAGTTGCAGCAGAATCCTCGGAAAAAGACCGAAGAATCCGTGCATGTGTCGCTGTCAGTCGGTCGGAGAATGGCATTTCGGATTTGGGGCAAAAAAGTGTGCAAACAGACTGAACTTTCATTACAACTTAAAGTGCATTTAACATTTTTGGGGTATTCTTTAGTTTTTGATAATTTTTTAAACTGTGTCCTGCTTCTAACCATCTTTACAACTTCAAGATTTTAATTAAACTGAACAGTCATCATCACATCAGAGATCCCTAATACCATAAAACCTCAAAAACAGTTTCTTTTTATATCTACTCTTTTCTCACATCAGCAAAAACGTCTACATACTACGTAAAAGCAGTCTGGCAGCTGCTGCAGCTACTCTAAACCCTTGTGAACATGTGAAAAATAGCAACATAAATTTAGCCGTGATGATGCAACGACATGGTTGCTTGATGGGTTCTTCGACGAATTTGGGGATCTTGTTGCAAGAAAAAGATTGGTCTATGAACGGGTGCGGAGGAGAGTCTTGTAAAACTGGCTGTATGGGCAAATATTTTCACTTTTTTAAACAAACATCAAGGTGGTTGGCTTTAAACTGGGGGAGCCAAGAGTGATACTGTCAAAAATTGCAAATGATTAATTGAAATTATGTAAAGAAGCTAATTTATTGCCAGAAAAACAGGGAAGATAACAAACATCGGCGCGAGGGTGAAGTTATTTTAGTGTTTTTAGATGCTAAAAAGGGCTTTGGAAATATTATCAGGCTTGGCGAGGGGTTGGTTGGGGGTTTTTGAGGGGTTTTAGGGTGATAACCTGGAGTCCTTCATATAGAAAGTTGAAAAAATTACACAAAAACGGTTTTGCAAATGAAAATGATCACTGAATTCATTAAAACTCATTCATAAACTGCATTCAGCAGTCTGTAAGTCTGCAAAAAACCACCTCAGTCTCTAGCCCGAGTACCCACTGACCACCCCCATGCCCTCAGGCAATCATTTACCACTTTCCCAAAGCACCAAAACCGAAAACAACAAACAAACGGCGGTCACTATTGCCTTTACCACGCCTGAGGGCACGTACTTTTTGCTCTCCGTTTTCACTGGCACCCCAGCTCGACCAGCTCTACTTTTTTACGATTCCAGAGTCCGCCTACGCTTCAGCGTTGGCTTCAAATGGCTCCAGCTTTATAACAGAATATAAAGATGAAACTGGCACGCATTCAATCTTCTTTCGTTAAAGAGCTGTCATCAGCAGGTTGTAATTCGAGAAACCATGTTTAGAGAGGATACATGACTTGAACGAAAACCGAAGAAGGCACGAACGGAGAACGAGTCAAATATGCGGGTCGGCACGGTTTCTGGCGCAACTTTAAATGAGAAACATGCGACACGGAGTCTGGGGATCCATATCAGTGATACAATGACGAGGATGCGGAAGAAAGGCGTTTTTTGAGGGGCGCTAATTGACCCTAATAAGGAAGATGTGCTTCGAATGGGGTGGAGGGTGGCATTAGATGAAGGCTAATTTGTAATTGGCATATAATGTGACATTCAAAAAGAGGGTCTTTTTTAGTTTTATTGTAGTTGGGAAGTGTTCGGGACGGAAATAGATACGATCTTTGTGCCGTTCTGAGGGGGTACTGTAAATAAAAACTGGGAGGTGTGGTCGTTTTGTTTCAATTTAAAATCGTACAGCAAAGTTTAAGTAAAAACTGCATACAAAGAGTAAAAAGTGGTCCCACAAAGAAAATGTTGTTCATGCAAAAAACTGTTAATGACAAGTCGAAATTAAGCAACCCAAAACCAAACCCTTAAAAGAAAGCTCCGAAACATGACGCCGCGTAACACACTTACAACAGATTAGTCCTAGCTTAACATACTATATCGCTTGATCCCTGTGACTATAGATAGCCTTTCGAAAAAAACAAAAAAACGTTGTAAACACGACCAACATGTATAATGAGAGCCCGCTGTACTGAAAACGGATTCCAACTTTTCATTCTATGAAATCTGAACTGTGAGAGGTGTTGTGACCACTCACATGTGTAAGTCCGATGGTGTTTGGTTTTTTGGAGGGGGTCAGAACTTTGGAAAAACAAGGCTTTTTTGTGTTTTTTTTAAGTTTTGGTTTAAGCGGCTTAGAAATTAAAAGAAAAAAAAACTGTCAATTGAACTGTCAACGGCAAAATATGCTAACTACAGGTTTTGTTTATTATCCAACGCGAGTAGAGGACATCAAAAATGCCAAACTCTATCCCAAACCTAATATCCATTACATTGCGGGGGGAGAAAACTGAGAATGCTCCGTCGTTATGATGTTTATAAAGCTCAAATAACAGCAAAAAGACAGGCAAAGTTATTCTTTTGTCAGATTTTGCTTAACTTTTTCGCCGTTCAAACTACAAAAAATATCACTACAGTAATTTTTTTAAACTAAACTGTTGTATTTCAGTGCGAAGAACAATGTCAAACCTACTTCGATGCCTTAATTACCCCTGTCAATGCCAGTCGGCTAAAACAAAACCCCCCAAAGCTGTCCAATTTCCGTTCAATCCCAAAATGGCCGCTCATAAATCGGGAACAAAAAGCGCCGTTCCCGACATACATGCATAATAAACATATCGCAATGGCTATTTTTTTGATGTTGTTCCTTGGCCCCCACACTTTTTATAATACATGGCTATAGACACTGGACATTGCCAGTTATAACAACGACGCCAATAGATTGCCATTTAAAGTGGCATTTTGTTACTTCCTCATAGTAATAGTAATGCCGTTGACGCCAGCCATTGAAGGCAAAAACAACGCATTCTGTTTAGTGGATTTAAAAATTCATAACTAATTTAAATTATATCAATGGCATGGAAGTAGGGTGGGAAAGGTGATAAATTATGCGTAGACAGTGGTTTGACTTACCATTTTGACGTCGTAGTATAGTATTGGTGTTATCAGTGGTGGGGTGGTGGGCTTTTTGATGGGGTTTGAAAACTGCGACTCAAAATTCAGAACGAAAACTGCAAAAAGTTAAAAAAGTTTAACAAAAACACGCCAAATCACGCAAATCACGTCCCAAAAACGTGCATACAGTAAAACTAAAAACTGCCACAAGGATAGTTACCAAAAAATGAAGCCAATGTCTGGAATGAACACCGGCCACCGGTATAAAACCATCATACTTTAATCTTAGACAGGTGAATTACAGGTTCTTTTTGGGTAAATGGCAATAATTACACCTTTACGTTCCATAAAAATATGTTTGACATGTAACTTTTGCACGTAAAAGGGCAATTATTTCGGTTAAAAACACACATTTGGACTTCATCGTGCCATCTTGTGACAAATAAATAGAAACAGACACATACAAATAAACTGTTGTTGCTCTCCTGTTTCTCTGACTGTTTTTGAACCCCCAAAGCTTCCCGTTTATAAACCTTATCGCTGACGACATTTATGAATCCGTGGAATACATGAAATCTTGATGATCTCATAAACTTGGAAAAAACTAAACATGTCCCAACAAAATAATGGCCAAAAGCTGCATTTTTTACGTGTGAAAAAGGCATTTATGCACGATGGCCCATGAAAAAGTGGTCCAGGTGAGAGAATCTGCGTATGCGTTTTTGCAGGATTGGTTCTGTGAAATGGTTAAGTTCATTGGGCGAAATTAAAACAGACTTATTATGTGCATGGAAAATACATATGAGACATGTGGTAGTACAAGGAAAATGGGACGTGGATTGAACTACGGTTTTGAGAATGTAGCATAATTTAGTTGAGGTTTTTTTTGTCAAAACTGCTGAGCCCACGTTTGTGATGAAATTTCATATCAAAAACCACGATCAAAATAAAGAACCTTTGTCAAAACTCGCAACTTCCCAGCTTCCGACGCAAAAACACGTCAAAAGCTAAAGCTAACCAAATTTACCACAAAGGAAACCGAACTGTTCTCAAAACCCGCGTTTCTTAAAACTACGGCACTTGTGTAACGCAAATAATAATATAAAAAGGTAAGTAAATAAAATAAGATTTGAGTGCGGAAGTTGTTTAACTTCTCAAAGATCTACACTTTGTAAAAAAACAAAACTGCTAATGCCCCAGCAATAAAACCAAAAACATGATTATCAATGACTCAATATTTTGTTTTGACTAGATCAAGTTTCAGTTCTGAAAACTGCCACCCAACAACATAAAAAATGTTAAAAAGGTTTCAAATTGTATGCAGTAATGAGAGAACACAAAACCCAAAAACGTGCAAATCAAGAAAATATCCCTTCTCCCTACTTGTGTTTTCAGTCGGCATCAACAGAAAAAGAAAACAGATTTGCGCGAAGTAATTATAAATGTGCCGGGCGTGCCGTGCCGTCGTTTTCGATGTACATGATGCTGACTGTTGTGGTTCATTGAGTCTATGAAGAAAAACGCTGTGAAATTTCGAATTTCTCATTATCCGGCGGAAGTTTCAATGGGATTAGGATTTGCAGAGATTGCAACTGATAAGGGAGTGCAGAGTCGATAAAAATTAGACCTTTTGAACGGGGGAATTTAAACTGGATGGCTTGTAATGTGGCAGTCTTTAGCCTTTCAACAGTGTCGGCGTGGGAAGCGCTACAAATGGGAGGGTCGGCTGAAGCACCGTAATCGGATTGGTTCGTGGGTGCATTATGATGGGTGAGTGATGTCAAAAAACTGGGGGGCAAATTTTCGTCTTTTTTTGAGGTTATTAATAGACAGGAACGACAAAAACAAGGAAAAATGTAGTCTACAATTTGATAATCTGATAACAAAGTAGAATCATACTACGTAAAAGATGGAATTTTGACGTTTTGAAAAAGTACAAAGATATCAGAAGCACTTTTAAGAGATACATAACACTTTGTAAGCTTTGTAAACTGCGCTAGATCTTTTCAAGTCAACCAATTTCCCTGTCCACTCAAAACACCCATAAAACAATAGCCCCACCCCCGGCCACAACACACCTGACATAAAGTGACACAATTACAGCTACCGGCTACTATTCAACATTTGAATGCACGATAAATAAATCCGACGTTGAAGAATTTATAAAAAAAAACGTAGCCGGCAATGCGTAAGGGAAGACACGGCTCGACCCACCGTTTCCGGATGGATTGTGTTTTGCGTTTTGCTGCAGGCGTAATTTCTGCACTTTTGTGATACATTAAAACTGCTGATGTTCGCAGCGATGGAAAGTAAACGGATTTTAACAATACAGGAAGAGGAACACGATTTTCGGCGGTAATAAGATTGTCTATAGAATTGCAAGGTTTTGCGTAAGTTTTGAGGTTGTAAACTGCACTGGAGAAAGAGGATTGAAAATGACTGATAACTCAAAATGCTCTATCTACCTTTAACAATGCCCTTAAATACGCACCACCCCAAAAAATCCTCCCAAACCGATGACAAGTTTTGATAAAACACCACGCGTCACCAACTTTTTGACCATTAAAACAGTTCCCCACCTGCTCATCGGCCTTTTTGACAGAGATCGGACTCATTCCAGACGACGTAGTGACGCAATTTCGAAAGTTTTCACGTGGAATCTAAAATTAAACCCCAAACTATTCACTCACAAAACAAATCATGTTTCTTTTATCCCTTTCACGGGACAATGTCTACCTACTTGACAACCCATACGTGGTTGCTTCTAAAATGAGCAATTTGCTCCTCGTATAAATACTTCCTTCTCGAGTGCAGGACCTATTTTAAGCCCTCAGGCTATTCTCCATTCAGAAACCCCCTCCACAATGCAAAACTTTTTATCCCACGCCTAAGGGCATCGTGGTCGACGACGTCGTCTCGTCAGTGCATGCAAATGCAAATGGCTAAATTGAAAATAAAATAAACAATTATCATCATTGAGATGTAAAAAGTGCAAGTGTTTTGTTTATTTAATTTATGAAAACTGGAGGCTACACCAGAATTTTTTGAATAACTTTCACAACAACGATTACTGTCATACTTAAGAAGTGCAAACAAACGCGCTGAACTTTGCAAACACAGTAACTCCGCTGAAATTAGTCTTAAAACTGGGTGTTGGCCATCCAGCAAAACTTCAGTATCATCGTGAAATTTGACTCTCGAAAAACTCAAATTATACAGACCAAATTCCAAGAATTTTTGTTTAACAGACAAAAGTAAATACACGGTTTTTTTGTTGTGACACTTGTCAGACACAACGTAAATGGCATGCTTACCGAGAAAGTTGAACTGATAAATAATGGATGTGATACGCAGGGACTTTTGAAAAGCGTAATATGAAAGATTAAAGCCAACAGACCGAAAACCTAATGCATTAAAATATTGCAAAAAGGTCAATCGGTATTTATAAAATGGGACACTTGTTGTTTACGGTTTGGATAATTGATGTCGTATTGAATGTTTTAGTGGGCTTTACACGTAGCATTAAGTTGGTGGAGGATAAGGGAGTACTTTGAAGGGAACAAACTAACAAATAACAAACTAAAAGTTTCTAGAGAATTTTGTTAACATGCAGTTTTATTCATACGTTTTTGCTTTTTTTAAACTGTTGCAACTACAGTATTCATTTACTGTAAATTCAAAAAATTTAAAAAGCAATTCGCAACCAGCAGGATTTGAACCTGCGCGGGCAATGCCCATGAGATTTCGAGTCTCACGCCTTAACCACTCGGCCATAGTTGCATGACGAGAAAGCGCTTATTCAGTGCAGGTGATCAGGATTGCACTTTAAAACAGTGGTGATAAACTGCGAGGCAGATATTCCTACCAAAACAAATCCAAAAGACGCAAAAGACAGTCTCGTGACAAAAAGTGCCAAATCATAAAAAAACTCATATAAAGACAATGGCCGTACTGCTAGAACCTCCGCCTAAACTGGCAAAAAGTGGTTCGGTTTTTGGGCGGCTAAAAACGAATAACGCAAAAACGGCACCCCCACAAAGCTTGAAGAGATTGACGGCTGTCAAGGGGGACAAAACAGAGAAATTTATCATTTTTCAAAAAGCGATTTGGTTATTGGTCTGGGTTAAAAATTGATGGAGGAAGTTGCTTTAAAAGGCACCTTGGGTGATTTTTGGATATTGATTGAAAACTGGAAAGACCTTTTCATGGGACATGTTTATGTTCGACGGCTTGTATCATCATTCCGCATATTCTGAAAATATAAAGAAAACATAATAACCACTTTCTTTGATAGTCATGGAAAAACACAAGGCTACAATTGTCAGTGTAAAACGGATTGATGATGGCAATTGTTATTGTTTTTGTGGTCTGGCAAGGGTGTTTGTGGTTTTATGATTCTGCAATTTAGGGTTTTTAAATAGTAAACTGTCGTGCGAGTTTGACTTTGCTCATTCCAGAAAAACTGTTTCGTAGTACGTAGAAGTCATCTCAACACTTTAAAAAACTTAAACTTTATTCATTAATTCATCTGCATTACGTGAAAAACTGTTTGTGATAAACTCAGATGATGGTAACGTGCTTACTCCGGCTCCGCCGACCATTTTCGGGATTCTAAAATTGCGTCCTTTGTTATCCGTTCTTTAGCTACACCAAAACTCACCGCCACAGAAGTCGTCAACAACACCATCGTTCGCATATCCGAGTAAAACGCATCCGCCGAAGCATGTTTATCGTGGTAATACTTCGAGCACTTCATCACTGTATAGACTATCCACAGGTGGTAAACGACAATAATCATTTCACATAATATGATTTCGTTAGTCAATTTACTTTGCCCCAAAGTGAGATCATTTGACGATGAAAATGCAGTGGTGAAAAACGATACAAAGTTCATCTCGGATAGATTTGTGCTGTTGTCATAACCATTTCTCGCTAAAGGACCAAAAATAATAAATCGAATCGTGACACCGGTGGCTTTGATGACCAAACATGGCAATAGAAAAAGGAAGTTTTCGTGGAGTTGGGCGTAGAATAATGTAAATGCCAAGATGCAGTTTACAACGATGTTCCATATCCAGGATGGAAGATCGCCGTAGTCATCAAAGGTAATGCAAAGTGCTAAGTGCCACAATTCAATCAATATAATAATGCATGTAATGCCAAGGATGATACGGACTCCTGTCTAAAAACTGTCAGTTGGTAGATGAAATTGCAATCGCCAAAAAAACTCACCACAGCATGATACAAATGACAACACGATCGGTATTTAGAATCATCGGCGTCGAAAGACGCTTCAGCACGGAAGTGACTCACGATTGCTGACATAGCTATTAGAGATTTGCAAAGTTTATAAACTGGAGATCTGTGATACCGCGTTCATTGTTAAAACTCGTTGCATGTACGGCTTTTCGTATCTAAAACTCATCAATAGATATAAAGATCATTAAAAACTGCTGTTAGAAATTACAAAGAACAAATTCAAGACCAAAACGCAAAGTTGCACAAACAGTTTTCAAACACGAACGCATTCCAAAAAGCAAGGATATGCCGGGCAAAGTTTTAATAATTACGTGCATATTTATGCAGAAAGCTGTCAAGTTCACGGAATTGACAATTCAATTGGCAAGACTGCAGATCAACTTGACTCTATATTATTTAAATATTTGAACAAGCATGTGTGAACTACATGCATAAAGGCATGTGCACTGACAATGCAGCGTTAAAAGCGGGTATATTGATATAAAACTGATGTTTAGGTTTGAGATAAAACAAGCGTCAACTAACCAAAATTATGTCACAAACACTAATTGCTATGACAACCAACAAAGAATCTAAAACTTTTACCGCTAAGTTCAAAGAAACGAAATAGTGACGACAAAAAACACCTGGAGACAGTATAAAAATGCCCTACACCCGAAGATATGCTTTGACTACATTAAAACTGTCTACATTAGGTAACAATACGCGTTTAACTTATTCTATAAAAAATCTAAAACTCAAATCTTCGGCAAAGCATTTGCAGCTCGAAAAGAACTTCCGGTAACTAATGAAGCCGAGTAAACTGTGAGATAGCATCTTTTATACATAATGTAGTGTAAGCATGAAAAATATCATCTATTCACGCCATAGCGCCTGAGGCAATCGCACTTTTCAATATTCTGGTGTCTTTATTAAAAAAGAGCAGCGTCTGAAGACAATTGTGCCTTCGGTTTTTTGGATTCTGTCGGTGGTTATGTTTGCGTAGGTAGAAGACTGGTCTTGCAAAAATCAAATTGTACTTGAACCATTGTAGGATACATGTAAAGATAATGTTCGCAATTTTTTTGCATTAAAGTACTGTAGTTTCAAAACTGGCGTCTTTAATGGTGTGTCGATTCACAATGTTATCAAATATACCAATGTCTAAATGCATGTTTCCCTCCAATAAAATCCCCCAACCAAACAGCCCGCATCATGAACCTTCACCTTTTGACGACATCGTAACATTCGTCCTCTCGCATAACAATCAACGTCATCAGACTCATTTGATCAGGTGAGCTTCGCCATCTAATGGGATGTGTTTTGCTTTTGCGGCCTCATTTACAAGCTCATCAAATCCTCCCCAATCTCATTTGCAAGCCGAATGTCTTTACGTCTCCGCGCCTTCTGACAATCATTCTTTGCACGATAAACACATCTCACTTTTTCGGCGTTTTTACACTCGCGCTTTTTTGCACAATCTATCAGACTGATGAAGCTTGTTTCCGTTTCGAGGTGGTCCATCTGAACCTTGCATTTTTCATCCACGTGTTGCAAAGACAAATGCCGACATTGAGCGAAGGTCTATTCTGCACGAGGCTTCAAAAATGTATTATCGGGGGTTTGGATGTCAATAAAATTGTTGGAAGGGTGGTTTTGAGTAGGGGTGAAAACTAATGATTTTATGTTATAATCTCAACTGGACCCTGTAAGGGATGTGAGTTACTTATCAAAATAGCCTAAAAGAAGTCGACAATTGCATCTAAGTCGTCTCCTTACCCCCCTTTCCGGCTAAAAAAGGAGTTAATCCCCTCAGTAAGTGTTTCTCGAGGTTGTTGCCGACGGCAGTGTGCTTCAGGGGGTCATCGTTTTCCTTTCAAAGTGATGTTGGCTCTGTTCAACAAGTTTAATCGTATTGCTTTCATTTGTTTTTGAGGGAATCGATGAAGGGTGGTTTAGGGTTCGATTTTTTGGTGGTTTTTAATAACTGTCGTGAGTTTGTAAAAGTTTCTTTACCTTTTAACCATAAGACTTACCATAAAATTAGTACCACAAACTGCAACATTAATGTTTTCGAGCATGAATTCCTTTTTTTTTAAACATAAAACTGTCCGGATCGATCTTTCTTCTTTACCAATTATTAATTTCATCCATCTTAATCTCAATTTACAGTCCCCCATCCACATCCGACCAACCCCCACCCCTCTCCAAAAACTTTCTCTCCAATTCCGTTCAAACTTTAATCGTTTGTCTTCGTGTTTTAGTCTTTTTTTGGAAGGCTGCTTGCGTAAGTCGGCAACTGTGCCTTGGCCGCGTTCGTTCCTTTCGCCAAAGATTGTTAATGCAACAAAAGGTGACGCGGAAGTTTGAAATTTCAAAAGTTAGCAAGCGCCTTCCCCGTCCCACTGACCTCTGCTCCATCAGTCTCGGTCCCGCCACGGCAGTTGTTCTTTTTTCTCCATCAATGGCGTCAGCGCCGACTGTTTACACCACAAAGTGAAACATATTCCATTCACAGTACACATAGCGTCGATGCCGTCGACCTTTGTTTGGTTTTGAATTTGAACTCCGCCGTATAATCGACAGACAGAACGGCGTAAAGCGTTCAACAAAAGTAATCGAATATTTATTATATTTGATTTGACGCCTCTGTTAAAGCCTTCTTTTGACACGCGCTGTTCCGCCGTGATTCAAACTACCCCTTCAAATTCGGAGTGTACTTTTATCTCGTTGGGGCTGCAAAGGGATAACAAAAGAGAGGAACACTGTGTCTATGGAGAAACTACCCTGACCACCGACGGCGCTCCTCCAGAGGGCACAATTCGACGAAAATAACCTTTCTATTGTCTGGGGGTGAACGGTGTGACGAAAATTGAAATTGTTTAATATTCTTGATAAGTTAAAACTGGTATGAGTTCGCACTATCCATAATAATGTTGAAACATGGCGCCCTAAAAACTGTATGAAGATATCAGTGAATGCATTTATCAGTTTAAGTTTGCTTTTTTAATTAACATTAAAGCATGCTGATTCTCTATATATCAATGTTTTTGTGTTTTAAACTGAAGTCATGTTTTTAAATTTTATAGAGGATTGAAGAATAGGAAAGTTGAAATCGTTTTCATTTAAAAAATCCATGTAGTTTCCAAACATATTGTTTTTGTACTGCAAAGGCTTCTGAATTTGTACAATCTATCCAAAAAAAGTCTGTTTCTTGTGTTCTAGACTTTTTACAAGTCGCAACCTACTTAGCCTATGTCAAGCTTCAGGTTTCATTCACTTTGTTGATGTCTGGGTATCTTTTAGGTTCAACTAAACTGTTTCATCGCAGCAAAACAGACTGATACAAATTATACAAAATTGTTAAACTGCATGCTTATGTTAGTTCATATTCTTATTGGTTTTTTAATCTTCTGCATTTATGTGGTAACAATGCTCAGAGTCCAAATGTATTAACGTCGTTTAAATGTTTTTCCAGATGGTAGACACTATCAAATTTTTATTACTAAAACTGCTGTGATGTTATTCGTCCTCGATGGTCCAACTTTAGTCGTTCAACTCTAAATTTAGCAAAGGTGGTCTTTATTATGACCAACTAATTGAAAGACATTCATCAATTATCTCAAGATTTCTTAAAATTCATGCAAAAATAAACTGTCTTAGTAATTGTGTAACGGTTCAAGACGTGTCCCCCAAATGCCTGGTCATCGGTGCCGCCTTCGCGCCGATTTCCGACGCCCATTGTTGAATGGCTCTCGACGCCAACGCCCCGAGGCCCAAGACGGACTTGAAGCGAGCTTGCTTGCCCCGAGGCCTGGGAACTAACTAATGTAAGGTCGGTTCATTCACGTCACTTGAGTGCCATTGTCAGGCAGCTTGCTCTCCCGATGGCAGTAGTTTCTTGGGATTTTGGTGGCCTTTTTGGGCATAATTTGTTAATTACGGATTTACATGTGTTTTAAACTGCTGTTAGAATACATCTCGTCTCAAATAATCCTATCAATTTTTTTGAGTTTGACCAGCTTTACATTCAGGCCCTTCGATCGGCCCCGCAAAACTAACATTTATCGACACATGTTCCTTGTGGCATCCCATTTGATTAGTCGGCGATGGCCCCCCAAAAAATCGGACCCAAAAAGTTTGCGTAAGCTAATCCGGGGTGGTGACGACGACCGCCCAGGTAGATCAAAGCGAGTTCGAAGTCACAGCCGGGAGGGCATTGCCATTAATTCTGTCTAGATTGACGGGCAGATATTGAAGTATGCTTTTGAGCGTGTCATTCGCGTCAATCACAGAGGTTGTTACCGTTTTTTTTTGGGTTGTGGGGTCGGATTGTTGCTTTTTACTGATTAATTTTGTGTTAAACTGCGTCTGTATATGTTTGTCGTCAATTTTTTAAAATTATTTCATCTTATTTTTTTCCTTTGATGTCCCCAGGCAATGCGCGATTTGTTTGTTTATCCTTGCCGTGCCATCGACTCGCAACTCGTGAATCGAAACTTGTGAGAAAGCTGGTAGCTATAGACTTGAGCCGAGCCTAGCAAAGTGCGGGTATAGCTATTTATGTGCCCTTAGGCTATTTTGGCGATGAGAATGTTTCGGGTCTGGGGATATTTTGTTGTTTTTTGACTTTGGCGGGCGTTATCATGACGTGATTTTGTAAACTGCAAATTTCTACGTTTTCCTGTAAACTCAACCTTTCCAGATGCTCTTACCAAAATACGCTCTATGCGTAACCTTCTACTTTACCACAATCTTGCCATTTATCATCGGAAACACATTTAAACAACCATTTGAGCCGTTAACACCAAAATTCTTGGAAAAATTGGACGATCCCATCCATTACAACAAGTATCAGATACCTACTTATCATGAAGGTATGGTTTTTTGATAAAACTGCGAGACTCTCTCTATGTAATTTTACTTCCTTCTTGAAATCCCGACTCCCAGTATCAGTCACCCATTCCGACCTCTATCTATAACAAAAGTCCAAAAACAATAGAATTTTCCCATGCTTCATCCCCTCCGGCACCTGATGACGCGATTGACCCCCAATGTTGGTGGAGTAAATTCATCCGCCTGGAAAAGATGATGTTTCGCGGGTTTCTGACTACCTTGACTGGGAGAAAGTTACCTTTTTTGAGTTTTTGACCTCGTTGCGTACTTGGGGGTATTGTTCTTTGTTATAACTTCCTTGAAAATCTTTCTTTTTTGGGTGAATGGGGGTTTCTTTTGCTTCAGTGAAACTGCATCGGTGTTTTCATGATTATCTGGATGGTGGTTACTATGTTTAGAAACTTTGTTGAAAAAAACTGTATCATTCCTGAAATTGAAAAAAAAATTACATTTTCTTTTTGGGTTGAATAAACTGACAGTAAGTAGTTCGACTGGGTTTAATGTCAGACATTTATTTTGCAATCACTGCACATTTGCAAGGCCTAAATTATCAAAAGAAAACTGAATCATAAAACCGAGTCATCTGTTCAGGAATCCCAACAAATGTCTCCCTCTCAATGTACATCGAAGGCATTTCCTCCTTCAGTGCACAATCAATGGATTTTGCATTGGACATTTACTTTCAACAGGAATGGACAGATAAACGGCTTCAGCACAACGGAACTGTACCGATCTTAATTCGAGATAAAGCTGTTTTAAAGAAAATGTGGCATCCGTACGTTTTTGTAGCGCACTTTTGTTAAATTTAAACTGTCCATCTTCGAACTTGCGTTTCAGTGATGTCTATTTTGCCAATGCCCGCCACGCAAGTTTCCAACACATTACCGATGACAACTTTCTTGTTTGGTTGTTTCCAGAAGGTCGTATTTGGTACGAGTGTCGGATCAACATGGTCGTTATCTGCGCTATGGTAGGGATTTTTTAAACATAAACTGTTGAAGAAAATGTCTGAGTATTTAGGATCTCCGCAAATACCCTCTCGACAGCCAAGTATGCTCACTGCGTATTCTGAGTTACGCATACCCGGAAACGCAGTTGAATCTTGTTTGGTCGTCGAGGATCATCCCGGCAATTGATCAAAACCCTGACATTAGGATGCCGGATATGACCCTTCGACGGATAGAGAATGGTGATTGTAATGGGACGTATGCTACAGGGGTGTGGTCATGCAAGACTGCTGTTTTTAAGGTCGATCGGCAGATGATGCATCATATTATGGTAAGAAAACTGACGTCATTATTTCGAAGTTGGTATTAAACTGCATCGCTTTATCTTTTCAGCAAACCTACCTACCCAGCGGCATCATAATCATTATCAGCTGGTTCAACTTCTGGCTTGACATTGACTCTGCCCCCGCCCGAGTCTCACTTTCCATCACTGTACTTTTGACAATTTCAACGCAGGCTAATGCTGTCAAGTTAGCGCTTCCGGAAGTTTCTTATTTGAAGTATGTTTTATTTTTTTAAACTGAGTCCACCTTGATTTATGATTTAGAGCGATCGACGTCTGGCTCGGAGTCTGTCTCGGCTTCGCTTTCGGCGTCATGATCGAGTTCACCATCTGCCACTACGCCAAAAACCAGGAAATGCACCGTGGCCCGCCTTCCACCAACCACACAATCCTCGATTCAACCATGTCGACCCTCTTTGGCGTCAATTCCGAAACCCTGGGTCTCCACCGACGCATCCCCCACGGCCGAGGCAACAGCTGCCCCTACATTGACGACGAATCCATGTCGCCGGAAGACGGTGAAAAGAGCATCGGTGGTCGCGAAGCCATCAATGCCGAAGCCCGGCTCCGAATTCCAGCAGAACTCAACCCTGAAGCCGCTATCCAGCTGATGTTGAACGGCGCCAGCAGCCAAGAAAAGCTCCACCAAGCCCGAATGAAGCCAAAACAGCGCTCCATTCGGTTAAATGCCGACATGGGCAAGCGGGCCCTATCCTGGACACGATCCTTATGCAACTTGCGTGGGCGTGCCGTCGCTGTCAAGATCGATGAACACAGCCGGATTGTCTTTCCGATGTGCTTTGTTGCTTTTAATATTGTTTATTGGGTTTATTATTTGTATGTTGGATAATTCAAAACTGTTTATGCTTAAGAGCCGCCTAACTAAAGTCCAAAAAAGTCGGGTTGATTACATTAATCACAATTGCCACCGAAATCCCAGTTCTATGACCATGAACGCGTGAGTCTGTATCCCGAGTGCCAAGAATAAATAAAGAAATGTAAATTTATGACCTTTAATTTCATATTGACAAAAAGAGGAACGAAAATAGGGGCCGAAATTGACCGTGCTGATGCTATCAATAAAAACTGGCTTTATTATATTTTGGCCGATAATTTTTGGCGCTAACAATGATATTTTGTTTAACGATGGTGGAATGTTGTAAGTTTTAGCTCTAAAAAACTGTAATATTATGAAGACACGGTTTAGAAAAGTTAGAAACACCGGCGAAGGTTCAATAATCCCTTATTCATCAAATTTCACAATACGGTTTTACAAATCAGACAAGTGCGATCTAACTAAGGATTTTGAATTTTGCTATTCCGCAACATCTGCGATAACAATACCAAACGATTGTGGAGATGGGTTTAATTATTTGTCGTTTCGACCGAAACATGATTGTATAGTGGTGAATGGGCATAAAGGTTGGTTGAAAAACTGTACATTTGTATAAATTTTTTAAATAAAAAGTTGCAGTAAGATTTGAAACCAATGAATATATCGATTGTTTCATCAAATCCGAAAGCAAAATACTCTGTGGAAATGTGCCTATTTTGACAGATGTTGGGAAGTTTGAAACTGATGGTCTCGGATCAATTACGATTAAAGTAATGGAATTCACTGAAACTTGCCCAGTATCCATTTTTGGGGCTGTGTTGCATTTTGATTTGCCGAAAACTGTAAAACATGGTGACAACATTGTCAATGATGAAGGCAAAGAGAAAAATGGCGAAGATGAGGAAGAAGACCACGAGGAAAACGTGTTGGAGAATTCGATTCCGCTTTGGTGGATTGCTATTTTTTTGTTTTTGTAAGTTTTTAGGTTTTACTTTTTAATTTTTTGACGTTTTAAACTGAGTCCACGTTTTGTTTCAGAGCCGCTCTATTAATAATCGGAATCGGCTTCGGCGTCTGGGGCATCAAACTTTTCCTCCAACACCGGGCCGAAAATCGATCCCACAATACACCTCCATCCTTGCCTACAAAAACTCCCAAAAATGCCGTACCCCTAACAGCAGTCACAACAGATCCGACCGGTATCGGCCCAGAAGACACTCTAATCCCGCCAAGTCTGGATGGCCATAATCAAAAACCGAAGAAAACTTCCAACAAAGAAAAGAGCAAGCCTAGACAAAATAACAAATCCTCAGAATCCAAGGAAGCCTCAGAAGTCATGAAATTACCTCAATCTTCAACCGCAGCCCCGGCTTCGTCAACCTACGGCACTCCGGCTAAAAAGATTCGCCCCATCGGTGAAGTCAAACAACAAAAACCAAAATAGACTCTATTTTACAAAGAACAAACTTTCACTGGCTTCTGCTCTTGTGACTTTTTGCATTTCACAACCTTTCAATCATTCAATCACTTAATTTTTTTGCATTTGTACTATTGTAAACAGACATTTCTCCGATTTTCTTCTATCCTATTGTACTGTGCTTATCAATTCCCAACGGGCAGGCATCACAGGACACATGCCATATCGACTTTGACCTCAAACAGTGAACATGATAACCGATCATATAGTTAGAGGGCCTCTGCCGGGGCTCTGAGCAACACGAATGTAGGGACAATCTTGAGTCATTGGTTCCCACACATGATTTTCCAGCAGTTTTTTGCACAATATCTGGAAAAACTGACAGTTAGCTCTTAAAGGTGTATGTAGTTGACGCCAAAATCCACGAACGCCCTAACTCCTCTGCAAAAGCGACCCCCAATAGACATAGTTAGCCTACCCTAACCGCTCTAAACTACGTGCACATTCTATGAGGTGATAACCCATTTTTTTTCAAGGCCTGGAGGAGTCAAGTGAAAGGGAGCATCGACATGGATGATATAATACCTTCAACTTATTAGCTTTACCTTTACCCGGTTGCTGCCATAGGCCGTATTCCAGTGGAGCAGGCAGACTGATTGATAACCCTCGGGGTCGCTTGTCGCACCCACCCATACCTGTATAAGTCAGTCGGGGTTCGGACCACCAACCTTCAAGGCATTCACATTCACAGTTTGCGAGATTGCTACCATGGTGGAGGCTGTGGTGAATGCGTCCATGTTGTCAGATCCAGATTATCGACTGCTTCAGCCGTTTTGGGATGGGCTGAGATTGAATTATGGACATATTTTGAGATCGCCGTTGTTTCCGCCGTTTTTTGCGTTGAGTATTGATTATACTTGGGTTATTGTTTTTACGAGTGAGTTTTAAACTGCCCTGCGAAATCAGATGCAAAAAAAGCAATTTAAACGATCTGACTAAAAGTCGAAATGACAACTTCATTGGTTTATGACATTTTTTACGTCTTTTTAAACTCCGAACTTTTTCAATTTGTTGCAATCAATAAAAATTTAATTTTTCGGAAAAGCAGTTTAATCAATCTGACCAAAAATTTTATTGTTAAAATATTAAAAAGCCAGACATTTTAACATTTCAACTTTTGCAAAACTGTCTAGCTTTTTGTCGATCGAAAACAAGGTTTTTATGATTCTAAAGTTTTTTGCGTCATCCACAAAAAGTAGCTTAATTGGACCATTGGTTGTTCAATCGTAACAAGCTAAATTAAAAAACTGAAAGCGATTTCCAGTAATCGACATGTACCTCTGCGACTGGACCTTCTTCAAAACGGCCAAGATCCAAAAAGACCGCAAAGTCACCTGGGCCCTGATCAAAGAATCCCTCAAACTCCAATTCTTCAACAACATCCTCTGGATCTACCCGATGGCCCTCGTCCAGCTCATCTGGGTCCCCGATGCCGACCTCCCACCTTTAGCCCCCACTGTCTGGGAAGTCGTCTGGCAGAACACCGTCTTCTTCCTCGCCTTCGATCTGTACTACTTCACCGCCCATTGGTCCATGCACCGAATCCGATGGCTGTATCGCTGGTGCCACAGCGTGCATCACATGTACTCGAGCCCGTTTGCTGCGGCCGCCCAACATTTGCATCCGTTCGAACTCTTTATCGTGGCCACCTTTATCACGACGTTCCCCTGGCTGTTCACTACGCATTGTCTGACGTACTGGTTGTGGTTCGTCATAGCTCAAAGTGTATCCTACGAAGTCCATACTGGCTATGATTTCCCGTTTTTCTTGCATAGATTCTTGCCGTTTTATAGCGGTGCTCCGGCACATGACATGCATCACATGCGGCCATTGACTTGCTATGAGCCTTGGTTCAACTATTTGGATCGGATTTTCGGGCATCATATAAGTTAT
This sequence comes from Panagrellus sp. LJ2284, assembly GCA_024447225.1. NCBI lineage: Eukaryota > Metazoa > Nematoda > Chromadorea > Rhabditida > Panagrolaimidae > Panagrellus > Panagrellus sp. LJ2284. The sequence goes on along the minus strand of JAMRYC010000005.1, from coordinate 8,345,053 downwards.
AGTGATCTGAAGAAAATGGGGGCCGAAAAGGCGAAGCGGTACGGTATCTATGCGGATGGCGATGAAGCGGGTTTGAAAAAGATTAATTGAAGGGATTATTTATGCGTTATTGTCAATATGGGATGTGGTTTGGAATAAATGACGAGAAATTAGGGTAATTAATTGGATTTAAAAACTGGACAGTATTCGTAGATCGGCTATAGCTGGAATTCCTCCTTGTAATAAACACTCTGCGAGCCACTGTAGTTGACACCCGCATTGATGGAGGTCGACGAAGCGGCATAGCGAGCGAGATCGGCCTGGGATTGCAGCTTGTAGACCTGCTCGGGCGCATCCATGACGCTGTAGTCGGCGAGTTCGTTGAAGGCGTACTGGGAGGGGACGTGGATTAGGCGAGGCTTGACGTCGACTGAAATATGGGTTTAAAAACTGTGATGTGGACCGTAGGGATTTTACCTTCACCCTTGTTCAACTCCGGCAACTGATAAAACGACGGCGGATCATGGGTGCTGCGTGCAGTGTGCATCGAATCATTGCTGCTGACTGGGGTCAGATCGAATCCGCCACCACCAAATCCACCGTATCCAGCAAAACCGGCATATTCAGCCGAGTTGAAAGAACGCGCCGTCGTCGTAGACAGATCCCCGAGAGCACGCTCACACGAATAATACGGTGTCAAAGAAGACCCAGACAAATCAGTCACGCTGACACTCGTCTCCACATTTCCATCATCATCACCGAAGTCGCTAGAATGTGCGGTCGAAGTGGATGAATCCAACGCCGTTGGTTGGTGGAAAGTCGACATGGCTGGGGTTGGGCTTTTGGGTCGACTGATCCCTCATCGATACTGGCCCTGGTTGGATATTTTTGGCATTTTATGTTAATTTTTCAAAACTGCCACTTGTTCTTTGGTAGTGGCATCTGGCAATTTCATTCCCGGGTCCGTACCCATGACCGAAACCGACGAGGCTGCCGCCATGTGGCTCGCAGTCGCCGGTAGCTTGCCAGGCGCCATCTTGGCGCTGGCCCTGATCGCACTGACATTCGTCCAATGCGGCAAAAAGAAGAACACCGACGATCCGAAAGCTAAGCCATCGCCGTCCGCGCCGCCCGGAGCTCCTGGAGCTGGTCCTGGAAAGTCGGCAATGGCGGCGCCATCGCCGGCGAAAAGCGACCCCAAGCCTGGGGACCCGGCTGCTGCTGCTGGTGGTGATAAGAAGGCTCCAGACGGTGGTGCTGCTGCTGGAGGCCCGGCTGCGGGTGACGCTAAAGATGCTAAAGAAGTTTGTAAACTGTTCCTCCGATCGAATATTTCTTTATAAAAACACTTCAGGACAAGAAATCCGACGCCAAAAAAGACGAAGAAAAGAAGGATGAAGACAAAAAAGAGGAAGATAAGAAGGAGGAGGACAAGAAGGAGGATAAAAAGGTGTCCAAGAAGGATGAAAAGGTTTCGAAGAAGGATGGTGGGAATGGACGTGAGTTAACTTTTAAAAAAACTGTTATGATCTTAGAGTTGCAGCGTCAAAAGCAGACAAAAAGCAATCCGAAAAGCCAGAAGGCGACCTCAAAATGTCTCTAAAGCCTGAACTCGAGACAAATCGAACGCAGCCCAGCAAGTCGGTCAAGGTTAAGGACGACGATGACACCGTCAAGCACATTGAATCACTGAAGGAGGATAAGGAAAAGTCGGATGGATAAGTAATTGGATGGTTGTTTGGGACTGATAGACATTGGGGATTGAAAGAGATACAAAAAACTGTTGGAATTGATATCAAATCTGTAAAAATTACAACAAAAAAAACGAATTTGAAAGAATTACAATTGCAAAACTGATGAAAATAACAGACAAGGTTATTTAACAATAGCCTTAGGCAATTCCCCAACCAAAAACCCGCTAAGCTGAATCTCCTGCGGATAGGTAGCTCTAATTTGGCGCAAAAGTTCATAGTCGACGGCCACGTTTTGTTGGCAAATTTCGAGTTTGCGTTGGAGTTTGTAGCGATCTCCGTCGAGTTTGCGCCGGCTTTCTTTGGCTTTGTCTGGAATGGATTTACTTTTATTCTTAAAAACTGCGACCATATTTTCCATTTACCCAATGACAACTCCAGCGACAACATGCTCGACTTCAAATTATTCAACTCCGCCTGCAACGCATGCTGGGCCTTATCATTGCACAACTCTATCCCGGGTCTCAAACATCGCTGATTCTGTCTGGCCAATGCTATCTGCAATGGTGACCCCTTCAGCCTCAAACTCATGGAAATCTCGTCAATGGCAGCATCTGCCACTTTGATGTCTTTATCTTTGGCATTTAGTTGCCCTTGAAGGCTGTCTCGCCATTCATTCCAAGTTCGAATCGAATCTTTCAGCGTGTTTTCTACGTTGATCGCTTCCTGGCGCATGACCTGGGCCAGATCTCGCATTGTCGCGATTAGGCGTTGGACAATTTTACGGGATCTCGTTCGAGCTTTGGAAGATGCGTTCAAGTTGACGGCCGTGTTTTCGACCCATTCCTGGTATTCTGACATGCGTTGAAGAGGGCCGACATCGCGAAGCTCGAGATTGTCGGCATCAAAGTTTGCGCGGCGGGTTTGGTATTTGGCTAAAAAAACTGATTTTAGATGGGCTTGGTGTAACAAAAACTTGCAATCAACAGCCACGGCAGCAGCTCGATGATCCAAACTAACAGCTTCCTGTTTGAGGGTGAAATCTCGGATTAGACGGTTTTTTGATTCTGAAAACTGTTGTCCTCGTAGATCTATCGTATCAAGTTTTCACAAACCCCCATTAATTTCAATCTGCTTCTCAATAATCCCAGTAAACTCCTTCATTTGCTTGACACAATCCATGACCGTATCCTTTTCCTTCCCTAAAGCAGCGTCCACTCGATCATTGGAATCTACATGGATCCGTTTCCGTCGAACGGCGACACAGTTATCATTGCATTTCAGCGCGTCAGCTGTGATAGCAGCGCAAGTTCTTAACTTCCGAAAATATCGCTGCAAATCGTCATTGTCCTCGCGAAGGTCTTGAAGTTCTCGATCGATCTCGCCAGACCAATACTTCAAATCTTTCACTCGTTGAACCAATTGCTGGGTCGTGTTGTTCTGGAGACGCATGGCCCGGTTATTAGCCTCTTTGACGGTGAGCCTGGCCATGCGCAGGACTTCGGAGGGGTCATCGTGTTCGTCGACTCGCTGAAATTAAAGATTTTAAACTGGTCTGCAATCGTCATTTGGTTAAAAGTTACCCGATGCATATTTCCAGCCAGCACAAAAACTATATACAAAACAGCCAATGCTAAAATCGAAAACTTCCACCAACAGTGAAAAGTGCTGCGATGCGAAAACTGCAGTCACCGTTGACTTCATAGAGCTCCACCTTTGTTCAGAAATGCCGTTCATGCGAACTTCCGATGCCAATGTCGGCGCTTATTGAGTGGCTGGTCAGATAGACATTTTGACGTAAAACTGTCGTTAAGTTTGTTTCTCCTTTAAAAAATAAAAACAACGTTTATATCAGTTTTTCGTTGAAATTTTCGACTTTTAAAGGTTTACAACCAACCTAGCAAAATCAACTTTATTAAGTAAAAATTCAATGACTGACAAACTCCATTGGCACAAGCCAGTCAGTCAAATAGCAATACAACTACGAACGATAAGTTTAATTTACAAATTTTAAAGGCATAAAAGATAAGTTTGATAAACAGGATGCAAGCCGGTGTATACAATAGACACCCTTTGGGCAAAGATACATACAACGAATCGGAAGTTTAATAGCGCTGGTAATACTTGCGTTTTTGTCGGAATTTGGTTGAAATTTTATCGATTTTTAATAAACTGCGGGGGCACAACGACGGTTAAGGTTCACACAGTTTTCAATCGTCGTAATTTGGCGATTCGGCTGAGTCACCAGGGCCCTGGAATTGATTATTCTCTATTACAAAAACTGTACTTAGCAATGTAAAACATACTTGAGCAATTTTTTCGTCCAGCATGCGGAAGAAGTCGGCCTGGCTCGCGCTCTCGACCTGTCCAATCGGCTTGGCCGGCAACAGGGGGTCGTTTCCGGCGCCGGCGCCATTGGCACCCGTCAGATATGTGCCGCCGGTGCCGCCTCCGTTGGCATTTGTGTTGTTGGTGTTTCCGTTGCGGGAGTTGAGAATGTTCTCCAATAGATTGTTGGCCGGCGTATCCCGGCGATGTAAAACTGATTGGCCATTGGATATTCGGCCCCGACTCGGCGATTCGCCGCCGGCACTGCTCCCTTTGCCGGTGCCAGAACCTAGCAAGCCACCCGAATCCTTGTTTTTTCGTTGACCACCGTTGCCGGAGCGGCCATCGGGCGATGAGGGGGACGCTAAGTCCGGCTGACTGATCGTCCGGGACAATCGGCATCCCATGTCATTGCTGGGCACCAGGGCCACCTGTTTTCGGCCTTCGGCACGGGGGGTTGAGTTTGGGGTACAATAAACTGGTATAAACTGGACTTCTTGACTGTTTGGAAATGTATTCGATCTGAAACTTCCATTTTAACCACTTTCTTCAAAAAAACATAAACTGTGCCCAATACGCGTCGCGACACGTAAACCACGTCAAAATGGCGACAGCGCAAATTGGCTTACGCAAATGCCACCGGCTCACATCATACATAGTAGCAGATTACATAGATTCAGAAAACTCTTGAGGGAAAATGCTTCCTTGTAATGACGGGGTAAAAACAACGACTTGTGGATGGGGGTTCAGAATTATATATAGGAAGTTTAAATGAAAAACTGTCTATGACTTGCAAAATCAAAAATAATATGTATGTAACCAAAACTAAAAACTATATGATAGATGCTTTGAAAGACATGTAACAAAACTACAAAGTTTGCTGTTGAAAGACAAATTAATTTTTTAAACTGTAACTGCTATTAAGTGATCAATCAATGTTTCTCAATCAATCAATAAAATTTAAATTTTCATATTGTTTTAAACTGGTTTGTCATCCCGCGGACACGGAAATTGAACTCCAACTATGAAAAAAGAATAAGTTTCAGACACGACAAAAAGGGCGCTCAAGGCAAAACGGCCTTGCTGAATTATTCAATTCATTGGGACACGCTTTGGCTTTCAGCGGATGCTGTCGATAAGACACTGGCTAGCTAGCTAGTTTGAGGGCCTTCAAGCTGCTGGAACGATACGACCGTGCAATTCATAAATGGGGGACAAAGACGGATGGATGGAATGGGCAAGACAGGGGGATCTTTGTTAGGGTTGCTATTTTGGGAAAACTGATGGTCTTTCGTAGGTGCTGCTATTAACGTTATTTGTTGTTTTAAAAAAAGAAACACAATCAAAATATAAGAAAAAAACTGGCTGTATGGCGTAAGCAGTTTGATCCATTTTCCGAGCTAATAAACTGATGCTTGGGTTCATGAAGTACCGAAAGAAAAACTACCTTCTATCATCCAAAAATGATACTATTGCCATCAAATAACCCCCTTCACGTCTGTGGAATATTCCAGGCCACGAAAAAGACGACGACAACAGCGATAACGCGCAGCTTTCTTACACAAATGGCACCCAATTGCCCGTTTTGCAGAAAGGGGGGAAGACGATGAGGGGAGAAAAAACGCCTTAGGGCCTATGTCTGAAAAAAAAGAGGGAAGAAGAAAAAGAGTTGTGTCAATGACACGTGTTCCTGAGGCGTCGAGGGTGTGGCTGGGGCCGCGGCCGGGACCGGGACCGGCGCTGATGAAGGAGAGTCATTTGAGAATCCCAGGAATGAGGCCACTTTGGCCTTGGCCTCGGCGGTGGCTGGCTGGCTGGCATCGAAATATGAATGATGACATGCATGGTGGACTTCGATTATGGAAGTGCTTGGAGGATTTGATAATTATGTGCGGGGAAATGGATAGGGAAAAGAAAACTGGGACTTTAAGCGATAGAAAGATCCAGACAATGGCACTCAATAACACCGAATCCATCAAACCCAAGTTTAAAAAAACAAAACATACGTGGATAAACGCATAATAAACCCATTCAAACGCTTCCCATTCGCACAAAATAACTGATACCACTTGTTTTTAAATGCTTTTTCCAACAAGCAAGAACCCCAAGGCGAGCCCTCATGTCATGCAAAACAACAAACCACATCATAGACGTGTAAAGAACGGAGTCGTCGACGCCGACGACTAACCCTAACCATCATCATCCCACTTGTTTCGCAATTTGTTGAAAAAGGAGAAAACGAAAAATGTCATGTCGTTCAGGAAATCGCGAGTCGAGCTGAGTCGGACCAACGATCGAAATTTGACTTTTTGAGCGGAGGCAATTCCGGCCCGGCACGCCGGAGATGGTATCACGCGATGGACGGCAAGGCCAAGGGCGAAGAGGACGTAGTACTTTAACATTTTAACGCGGATAAATCGATGTAATTTCAGAGCTAGGAATAGCTAGGCCTAGATAAACGCTCCAAGCGATGGCTAGCAATGTAAAAAGTGTTCATTAGCTGGTGGTAATGCGCATTGCGAGAAGCCAAAGGGGCTAATCTGTGATGGCCATTTCCGCCGGGCGGGGAGACGGAGCTGCGCCTCCGTGCACTTTGGCAACGAGGAACACTAATGTGAGTTATGGTGTGTATTGGGGGCATTATGGCGGGGAAGGGGGTGGTGGGGATGGTTTCCGGGGTGGATATGGGGGTAGATGGATGTATTTTTGGGTGTTTTGTATCTTTAAAAACTGATTCGAGGTAATGATAATGTAAATTCAAACGCCCTACCAAACCCGAATCCCAAAAACTGCCAGCAATGCTTCCCTTTGACCAACTAAACATCGCCTTCCATCCAAAAACTGACACCCACCCCACCCCAATAGATGCTAATTGGCGATACAAAGATGCCCTCTCCGAATCCCAAGACCTCCTCAAAGACAAACAAATGCCCCCCCCCCCCCCCAACATTGACGTCGTTCCCGACGCCGACGACGGAAGTCCAGTCAGCGTCCTCGACCGGGTAATGCCGTCCCCATTTGTGAAAAAGATTTGAGTTGCTGCTGTCGTGCCACCGCGCCAGTCAGCTTCCTACTAGCTAGTAGCCAGCGGGCGTCAACACACGCTTATATTCGTATTCGCATGACCGCCAAACGAAAGCCCGAACATGGATTTGGTCAATTGGGTTATGTGGGTGTGCTTGTTGCCACCCTCCTCCTCCTTCGCCGTCTTCTTACCCCCATGGTTTGAGATTTCATTCCGTGGCATCGATGAAAAAGGAGGTTTATAAACGCATTTTGAAACATGGGTTGGTGGGGGCTACTGAGGTTTTGAATCGATGAAAACTGCGGCGTGAATGTTTCTGTCAATCATAAAGGGTAAAATCCATCAAAACAGTGATATTCAAACTTTATATGTTCCTTTGAACCAACGCCAAACATTTTGTAAAAATTATTCACATTGCAAGTATGTAAAATTTTTATATGATGTTTAAATTCAATAAAAACTGCGGTCAAACGACAAACTACACAAAAATAACTTCCGTGCATATTTAAAAATCAATCTCAAAGTCCATTTCTCACCCATTTGACATACACAAAAACCAATCTTTACCTCGAATAAAACAATGAAACTCAATTTATCCATTTAAACAAACAACAAACCCATGTAAGCCACATTTGTTCACCTGTGAATATCCATTCGAACCAGGTCCCCGCCCTGTTTTCGACTCTTTGTTTAAAAGCCCGAATCACAATTCGATTTTGTCATTCATTTTGGCCGAATACGTCTACCGTCGTCCAGGATGGCCTTCAACAAGTCCACAACCTTCGCTATCCTCGGATTACTCGGGTTCGTCGCGTGTGCCCACGGTGTCACAACCCAGACATTGCCGCCAACTGAAGATCGCTACGGCACTGACTATTGTAGTGCCGCAAAATCCAGCAATGCGACAGCATTTAAGGAAAAGTGTGACACTGATTCCGGGTTCCGGTTCTACTTTTGTGGAGTCACTTGTGATGGTCTTTATTCGACGGCTGAGAGTGGGTTTTTTAAACTGCCAGATGATTCAAATTGGGTTTTTTCTAGCCCTTCAAGCATCGAAGGCATCCGCCCTGGCATACGCCTGCGATGACATGTTCACATCGTACTTCTGTAACAACATGAAGAACACCTCAAAGTGCGCTGGTAACACGACGTTTACGGCTTTCAGACTTTGCACGTGGGTTTTTTTGAAAACTGTTTTACGGATTAATTTCTTATTACAAATGTTTAGAAAAACGTGTGGCTACTGCTAATGATAAAAACTGTTCGCTGACAATGCCTCAAAACTGTTCGCTGACAATGCCTATTTTACTCGGGAATTACCAGATTTCTATGTTTGAATAAACCCAGTACCATGCTTTTTGTTGCAAAACTGTATCACCAACAAAAAATAAAAAAACTGTATGCTTTTATTCTTGTGATACCCGTTATTAACCCAGTTAAATTAATTTACGATCTCACAAAACCAGATTCCCGTCTAAAAGTTACGTAAAAAGTGGAAGCATTCACTCGGTGTGAAAACACTTTGTAAAAGCCACAATCTTCGATTTGGAGTACGCGTAGGTAGAGGCGACGGTAGTTGGTGTTTTCTTCGCCGTAGAATACCCTGAAAATGTATAAAATTTAAATTTGGCACCTTTGTTTGGGCAAATTACCTAAATCTAAACGCAATTTGTCTAAACTTCTTCAAAACACTGCAGTTTTCAACAATTTGGTCAAGCACTTCCATCTCATCACCCTCCAAATCGAAAAGGAGATACTTTTTACTTGGCGCTGATGTGATAAAGTTTGTTACGATTTGCTCAAAAGATTGCAATCGCCATTGATTTGATAGTTTGAAACCAGGGACGATGTGGGAGGGCTGATTTCGTGGCAGGATTCCGGTGGATTGGATGGTTATTTTGGAAACTGGGGGTCTTTCTGTCTGTTCTGGATAATGAATCGTGACATCGCAATTGTCAAAAAAGCCTTTCATGTTTGCTACATGTTTAGTTGATAGAGGAGAGTATCTGGAAATGTATAAAACTGGTGAAGATCAACCTATTGTCAACAATCCCTACCGAACATACAAAACACCGCATAAATCCATTTCCTCATGATCCAAACAAACCCGTGGAACAACATCACCATTAGATTCCAACACTTTTGAACAATTAACCCCATTTTCAATCCGCGTCAGATGGGTCAATAGACGAGAGCGTTCTTCGCCGGGCGACCCGAGGCCCCAAACAGGTGGCCCAGATGCCTCGGAAAGCGGAACTTTGACAAAGCTCGCTCTGTAAATACAATGTCGCAGAGGTCGCGAGCAGGCGTGATTCGACATGGAGCCCAGCAGCGCATAGGAATGTTTGAAAAATAGCTCATATATCAACTTGTTCCACATTGGAAGGGTTTCGACGGCGGAAGTAGATTCGGCGCGGATTTCTATTAAGAGGTGTTGGGTTTGGAGGTTCTAAAAATTTATAAAACTGGTGGACGATGCGGTTATTGAAAATTGACGTACTTTAATAACTTTCAAAACTCTTCCAACGGCTTTCAACAACTGCTTCTCAGAATCCATGACTTCCGAATAGAACTGCAACTTCGTAATAGCGTATTTTGATTGCGAAATACCATCAATGATAGATTCCATGGGGAAGTAGTGATCATTGGTGACTTCGGAGAGGTAATTGATTTCGATGTCCACTAAAATTGTATCAATAAAACTGTAAAATTACTCAAACGATTCGAAATATTTGCGAAATGATGTTAGAAAAATTGCCAGATTTGGAACAGTGCGGATATATAAATGGATTTAAAACTGAGGTTGTTGAAATTCATCGCTCACCATTGATAGCATCCATAACAGCAGCGCCCTGCGGCAAAAATACCTCCCATCTTGACACGTTTAGCTCTTTTTCCAATCCTGTCGGCGCATTTGTCATGCCCGTTATCAGTAGACTTTTTCCAAAAATGCCTTCTTCATTAAGAAACTTTTCATCAAAACAGAGGGCATAATTGTCATGAGAAGTACCGACAATCTTCAGCTTATCACATTTGTATTGCGGTTTGGAGAGCAATTCGTTGAATCGCATAGCTTCAGACTCGAGATCCGACAATGCTGGGGGATCTTTGAGGTCGATTGTTTTCCAGGACAGGGTGGAATCGCTGGAATTAAGTAAGGTAGTATCAAAACTGGAAAGTCAGTCTGTATAGTTCGTACCTTTTGGTGTCATTATTTCCATTCTGGTCGTCCAAAAAAACAGCCTTCCAAGCTGGATCTTGTTTGATTCGATTCAAAATAACAATGCCAACAGCAAAGAAGAGGAAAACATATATCAAGCGCAGGAATAGTAGGGAGTTGATAAATACAGCCATGGTTATGTTAGAGAGGTGTTATAACGGATAACATGGGGGTGGAAGTAAAGGTTTTCATTGGAGAAACTGCAATGCGGCTGAACAAGTGCAATCAATTGTTGTTTTGGGTCGTGCGCAAAGGACCTTGAAGGCGGCGGTGAAGGATCGGGGCGTCATGACGGGATGGAAGGAAAGGGGCTGGGTGGATGAATGTGTAATTATTGATCATAATGGCGGTTAGAAAAACTATGTATTTAAGGAAAAAAAACTGTTCTAAAATAGACTTTGGAATAATTTAACATGTCATTTATGCAAATCTTTAATTCCACCATAAAAACACAAAAAAAATTAAACTGGGAGACGGTTCTAACGTGTGCCAATAATGCGGATCCTTCTACTAATATTATCTACCACCCTTTTAATTTTAACCAAATGTGCACCTCTGCCATTCGTAGACCCCGATCAAGTCGTCGACGATGCTCTCGATTCAACAAAAGAAACATCTGACTACCTACGGCAGAAACTTATCGCTTCCAATGAAAAACTTACCAAAGCCCTTGACAAGTACTACAATATTGTAACGAAATACCTCGTAATGATCTACGACGAGACGAAAGACCTTTTTGAGGACCTAAAAATGATGAAGATTGTCATGATGGTGTTGCTTGTCGGAATCGTTATTTCTTGTATCGTCTTTCCGATTGTGTATATGTTTTTTTTTAAACTGCCTGGCTACTTCTATCAGCTAATTTTCTAGATTCATGCTCACGATGATCCTCGTCGCCTGCGTCTACTGCCAAAAGAGCGGATTGGAAATAGCTCAAGCCGAAATCGTAATGGCCGATCGAAAGCGACAAAAATTGGCCCTATTTCGACAGAGACAAGCACAGAAGAGAGCGGAGCTTATGGGAGTTGGATCGAGCGAGTCTGTTGACAGTATGGACGGGGTGAAAGACTCTATCAAGGAGAAAACTAATTTGAGGGCCGTGGAAGAGGCGTCTGGGACTAATATCGAGAAAACTGTTATAAAAAATGTCATAGAAAACTGCCCGAAAACACCAATTCCATCCTCTGACCAAGGCTCTTCAACGGGGGTCACATCAACAATCCGGACAGAAGAGCCTTCACCGGCGATAACAAGTGAACAGTCTTCTACCAATATGGTCAAATCGGATTCTGTGGACGTTAAAACTGCCAACTCTGCAACAAATTTGGCGAAAACGAGATCAGAAGAAGTCAAAAAAGTGGATTCTTCGACAAATATTAACAATTATTAAACTGAAATTCAAAAACGCCTTACAATGTAGAGTAAAATGTAGCGATCAAAGTGACCGCGGCGGTCCGTGACGGTCCGTAAATTGGTCGTGGTGGGAGAAGCTTTGGGGTGCGACTTCACATCAAAATCCACACGTGTGCGCGTGCAACTCCACCTGCAGCCGCGATTTTAAAAAGAAATTTGCATGTTTCTGCTCCGCCCTTCGTTGGTGTTAAAAAAAGTCATGACGGATCGCGACAAAAAGTGCACGCATGCAAATTTCTCAAAAAAAAACGACGCTGCAGGTGGAGTTGCACGCGCACACGTGTGGATTTTGATGTGAAGTCGCACCCCAAAGCTTCTCCCACCACGACCAATTTACGGACCGTCGCGGACCGCCGCGGTCACTTTGATCGCTGCATTTTCCTTTACATTGTACGTTTTATACTGATGTGAAGTTTTATTGGTTTTTGTTTACTCTATGCTATAAAAAATAAACGGGGGTTTTTATCTTCCTTTATTCGTCTCAAAGTCATAGAAACTCTTCATAATCTTTGCGAATCTTACTTCTGCATCCACAAAACAGTGCCCTCTGCTCCATCATTTGCGGTCAAACGCGGCTCTCCGACGCTCCCGATGATCTGAAATCAGAACTTTTTAAAGTTTAAACTGTCGTAGAGTTCAGTTCACATATATTCCCATTGTCAGTGCACAATTCAAATATTAATTAATTAAACTGCGAGGTGGGCGTAAATTGTAAGAAAAAAAGCGTACCCCAAACTTACGGCAGCGTTTCTCGCAAACTTCTCTTCGGGATTCGACAAGATCGGATCAGTTTGAATGCCTCGGTTGACAAATTTCGATTTATAGGCAGCATGTTGGGCCAATTCCTTTTTATTGGTGTCGGACATGACGTGGAACATCATGCGTTTCCGCCAGGGCATTCTTTTGACGACGGCTTCCAGGGATCGGGGGTCAAGTTGATCGGGTCGGGGTGCTGCCTTCTTGTTGGCGCCATTAGCGGCTTCAGGGTCGGTGGCAGATGCATCGGTAGGGGCGGCGGCGGCACCTTCCTTTGAGGCGTCTTGCGGAATGTCGACATCACCTTCTTCATGGGCTTCCTGGAGGGCGTTGAGGTATTCCTTGTCGATGGAGTCTTTGACGCCCTGCAAATTGTTTTTACATAAAACTGTCAAAATTGAGATACAGTGGACATACGCTAGCCATAGCCTCAATCTGCTTTTGAATGATCTGCAACAACGATGAAACGATGGCGAGACCATTCAGCAACATGATAAAGATAAGAATGATGTATTTAAACTGGGATGGGACGACATCGCCGAAGCCGATCGTCAGGAAACTGATCAGCGTGAAATATAGACTTATACCTAAAATAAACTGACAATTTGTATGCCTAAACTATCAAAAATCCTACCATAATCCCAATCCTCCTCCAAAAACGTAAAGATCCACGCACAAAACAGGACCCAAAGCACATTCAAAACCAATAAAAAGCTCAATGGGAACTGCAAAAGGTCGTCTTCATCACCGCTTTGTGCTGATGTAGTTTCACTATCTGGGCCTAGTTCGGTCATCTGAAAATAACATAAACTGGTAAGTATGTAGTTGTTGAAAAGTTTCAAACCTTTCTCGCCAAATCCTTATTTACAACTTTGGTCGTCCTTGCAAAAAGGTGCCAGATAAACATACAAAGTCGAGCAAACAGACTACCCATCGAAACGAGTGCCAAGAAAGCTGTTGGAATACCGATAAAGGCGTAGATTATTGTTAGAATTCGGCCGTGGGGGGTTTCGCAGTAAATGTTACCATAACCTTAAAAGTTTTTATTTATAATTTAAAACTGGTACTGTATTATCCGCGTCTATACTTACCAATAGTAGTATAAACAGTCATCGAATAATAAACAGCTCCAAAAAAGGTCCATTTCGTGTCATTGAGTGACACTTCTGGGATCCCCAACTTTTCACGATACTGTATCAATGTTTTGACAGTGTGATTGTACGCTTGGAGTGGGGACATTGATTTGATGCCATTTAGACGAAATGCGGTTTCCTGAATTTAGATTTTTTAAACTGACTGGCGGACTACTTTCTTGCAAAAACAAACCTCAACCAACTTTTCGCGCTCTTCCGACAAATTCTTAAGATTGAACTCCTCATTAGGGCCTTCAAGGGTCATAAACAAGACCGCGCCAATGACAGTCAATATAATCAGAACCAAAACAGGAATAAGGCCACGGAAGCCTTTTTTGATATCCGCGAACAGGTCGCGGACGTGTTCGGCTATCATCCTGGTGTTGGTTCCAGGTTGATGGTGACGTTTTTACCCTCTAGAATGAGTTGGGTTTAATAAACTGCCTCCAAGACAACCTTGAAATGTTTTAGAAGTATATTAATATCGGCAAATACACTTCCTACACGCATGCAGGTCACAAAGAAAGCTAATATCGATAAATCAAAAAAGATAATTACGCTTTTTTATGTTTATTGCCAGGCATGAGACAGACTCATGAGTATCAGGTGGCACAGACTTGATTAACTTTTCTTGAGGAACTTGAAAACTGGCATGTCAAATGAACATTGAAACGAAACAAAGTAACTCCAAAACCAAAAAAATTTCAACAAACAAGTCCAAAAAGTTTAAACTTTAAAGGTCTAAATGCATGCTTTATAAACACCCACAAGTCTCAACCAAAACAACGCACACCGCAGCCTTCCAGGCAACGCCAATAGCCTCAGGGGGTCGACCCTTTTTGACAAATTTACCCCTCGTCCCCGCACTGGGATGAACAATAAAGCAAAGAGGACGACACGAAGCAATGCAATCGAGATTGGCACGCCCTGCCAGGTGCATATCCGACGACAACGATGACAGTTGGCGTCACTGACGACTGCGTTGGAGGGGATTGAATTAATTTCGTGTGGCTTGACGCTTTTTCCTGAAGGGTCTTTGGCCATTATTTTATGGGGGTCGTTGGAGGGTGTTCGGATGACCCTTTTTTTTGTATTTTAAACTGCAATTGCTGTGGTGAACCATAACATAAAACATTGTATTTTGTATATATTTTAATATTGAAATACAACACCAATACAACAAAGTTAGCATAGACGCAGCAGGCGTGTTCTGTTGATGTTTCGACCAAAGTTTTCTAAAATAAAACTGAAAAGCAACTGCTGCTTCGGGTTGGCCCATGAGTGCGGGCATTGTTGAGGTGATTGAAGGTGACGCGAAAACTGCGAGGTTGCATCTTTCGAAGCGTTTTCGAGATAATTGCAGTTTTTTTGTTTTGACTGGGGCGAGGGCGAAATACGTGATCCTTGTTTAAACTGGAGAGGCGTAGATACTCATAGTTAAAAAAATTCTTCATGTTTTGGTTAAAAAACAACTGTAAACAAAACTAAAAACTGGGACATCTATTAATCAATCTTTTTATCGACTGATAAATGAGACATGCAAACTTGAGATTTAAGTAAACATAAAAAAACTGCTTTTAATACGGTCGTCAGAAACGATTTCAAATGAACCGAACCGAACACGGAAAAAGGCGCACACTCCACAGTCCAAAGAAACGCACAGCGAGAGCGCGTCTCTCTCGTCGTCTAGCCCGACCCCGCTCCCTCGCACGAGTGCACACAGCCAGCCAAGCCAGGCGCGAGCATCGGGCTCTCTCCGTCAAGCGTCCTCGTCCCAGAAGGCTGGGTGGAGGTGGCTTTACTTGGCTATGATAGTATCATTACCATGCGCGGTTCAACTTGAATCATAACATGTGAGCCCATATCCTTCCTTGGATGTCTGAGCCTTGTAAAATTTTGAAAAGAAACATTTGTTTTTATTATTTTTAAACTGAGACAGCAATCAATACACAGTTTGCATTCTATCGTATTGTGTCTGTTTTTAAGTACACGCTTCCGCCAAAACTTATTTACTTCTGATTTCCATTCAAAACTTTAAAAACTGGATGTGATTTGTGATGTAAGTTTTATTTATGTATTACAGAATAAACGTGCACTTTAACCAAATGAGCGTGAAATATTTTGTTTGCTGATAAAATAGGTTTACTTTTTCTTCGAAATAACTTAATAGGAGGTCAATTGAGTTAAGGCTAGGCGAATAAGTAAACAAAGGATAGGGAGAACATAAGGGATAGTAGAAAGAGTCCTGCAGGCATGTTACATCAAGTTAGGATTGTCAAAGATGAATGAAGGCAGATATGTAATCGATAAAATTTGAATCAAAGTGTCAATTCACAACCATAAAAAGCAAAGTACTTTACGAATGTAAAAAAGTAAAACAAAAGGCATAGTGAAGCGAAATGGTCCACAAAGTAGAGGGGAAAAGCGAAAATGGCAGTGTCAGCGACACACAAATGCAAGGATGCGTAGGGTTTTCGTCGTCGGTTGATTCGTGGTAGTGAAAAATTCAGAATTTGGCGTTTAGAGGGGCTGCTTGGATGGCACCCAGATGCGGGATTGCGAGTTTTCGCTGATGGTCTGGATGACCTTGTTGAGGACGTCATCGAAGTTGACGCCTTGCACGACACGGGTGAAGAGGTCGCCAAAGGTTTGCTCGTTGCGTTGGATGCGCTCCCAATTGGCTCCGGCTTCAGCGTCATTGAGCTTGGGGTCCCATTCACTGAAATTAGTTGGTTTAAAACTGGTGAGGAAAGTCCATGGGTTTACCGAAGTTGATGATAATTCTGCGGCTTAACCAAAACAGCAATCGGATAGATGCCAGCCGTGTTTTGGAGGCGACGAATCGCGTGTCCGCTTACATCGAGAATGCAATGACGACCCTGGAATTTTGAATTTAAACTGATTGCCATTAAGAATTGGTGACTTACAGCATTAGCAACATCTCTCACAGCCTTAATGCTAGTTCCATACAAGTTGTCGTGGAATTGTCCAGCCTCGATGAACATGTTGTTCCGAACCTCGGCTTCCATTTCCGCCTTCGAAACAAAGTAGTAATCACGGCCATTGACTTCATTCTCGCGAGGTTCGCGGGAAGTGTGAGGCACGCAGCTACTGAAGCGGTTCGGGAATTGGCTGACGAGGGTGTCGTTGATGCGGTCCTTCAGGGAGCCAAGGATGATGACCGGGCGGACATAGTTGACTGAAATTTGGGGATTGAAAACTGTCGTTTTGTTCGAGATTGGTTTTCTTACTGTTTTGGAGTTCAACCGGCTCGTAAGAATGGACAGGCTCTTCGGCTGTGTTCACTAAAAATTTTATAATTAAACTGCGAACTTTTGTTTCTAATGTGATTAAACAGAAGTTAGTTTAAACCCCACAGAGACACTTTCAACAACGGACAGAACTTTCGACCCTAAAACACCGTTCAACTTCGCACAGTCGACATACAGTAACACTCTTCCTCACTCGACTTACTGTAATCACTGTCCGAAGTCGCAGTATACTCAGTAGAAGTAAAATCGGCAGGAACGCCTGGAGCAGGACCCCGATAGACCCCCTTTTTTCGAGCTTTGAACTTTGTGTAATGAAACCTACGATCATGGTCGGTGTATTCGTTCAACTTTTCGGTCGACTTTACGAAGGGGAACTTCCGTGAGAAGCTCAATTGTGATCGCGAGCCACGGCGACCCTCAAGGCCGCTCATGGAGGCGTTCCTTCCGAGGCTCTGGCTGCCAGCATTGAAGTTGACCTGCTTACGGCGTTGGCGTTCGCGCTTTTCGACGCGGCGCTTCGACGGAATAACTCCTTCCTGGGTTTCGTCGCCGTTTTCAGCGACTCGACGGGCAGTCCACCAGTCGTCATCGTTGGCGTTCAAAACGTGGAGAATGTCGCCATATTTGAAGGCGAGGGCACGGTGAGGGACACCGGTATCACGGCTGGGGTCATTGTCGAACAGGGCGCGGACGTAGACTTCGCGGCCGCGTTGCTGGGCGCCACCGACGACGGCGGGGGCGACGGCTGGAAGGGTGCCACCGATGCTGCGGAGGTCTTGTTGGGAGGCGCGGAGACGCTCGTTACGGAGCGCTTCGATCTTCTGTTCAAAAGCGGAGAATTCTTCAGGGCGGTATTGGAGGAGGAGCTGGACTTGGGATTCTGGAGGGCAGTTTTTGAGGGCGACGGCAGTCTGAGCGTGGTTGGCTTTGCGAAGGTCGATGTCGTTGACTTGGAGGAGGACATCGCCGCGACGGACATCACCGCTCAGGTCAGCGGCGCCACCAGGAAGAACGTGGCTGACGTAGATCGGGGCGCCGTCTTCACCGCCGACAATGTTGAATCCGAGACCGCCGGTGGATTTACGCAACAGGACGACCCGAGGATCGTAGTTAATCGGCTGGACAAGTTGCGTCGGAGCCGGATGGGCACCAGTGTAGGCTAGATGGCTCTGACTTCCGAATCCGCTCTGATTGAACTGTTGGATAGATTGAGAATCCTCAATTGGTGGTGGGACATAGTTCGGATGGGGGTTCTTCTCGAAATAGATCGTAACCTTGTTGCCAGTCGATTTCAAAGTATCAACAGCAAACTGATGGGTCACATTATCAAGTCTGACTTGATCAACAGCGACAATCTTGTCCATCGGCTGGAGACGGCCATCATAATAAGCAGCTCCGCCTTCGATGATTCGAGTAACGAAGATTCCATTATCATCGGGAACGTGCTGATTTCCAACACCTCCGGCAACACTGAATCCGAGGCCATTAGGACCCTTGGTAAGCTCAGCCTTCTGAACCTTCGGGTCGGATTCCAGAAGTTGAATAGCATAAGGCACACGTTGGACCGGGATAGTCACCGGCGGGGACACATGGGTCGGCGTCGTCGGCTGTGGCACAGATGGCGTATAATGGCCGGCATTCGTCGAGAATCCGGTCGTGCCAGGGTAGCGGTAGTCAGCAGCGTTCAAATTGGATTGGGACACACTGCGTGCTGGCTTTCGGCGTTTAACGAGAAGTCGGACCACAGGGCCGGAATTCTTCAAGGCGTCGACGGCGACTTGGTGATCGACGCCCACGCAATCGGTGTTGTTCACTTTGAGGATAATGTCGTGTACTCTGGAATTTATAAACTGTATGTTGAGTCTATTGTCAAGATGGAAAACTTACAAAACACGTCCATCCCGTGCAACAGCACCACCTTTACTAATTTCGGTAACAACAATGTTGTGATTGTCGGGTTCGCTGCGATCACGGCCGCCCGAAATTGAGAATCCGAGACCGGTCTTGTTCTTCTCGATGACAATGTCGTGGATCTCCCATTCGACGCCGTGTTCATCGATGTGGCCAGTGGTCTGGAAATTTGTGGGTTTTAGGTTTTGTGTTTATTAAACTGGACGGTTTTGCGTTTTCCAAATATTAGACCATGACTCATACAGTAACATCGCAAAAATAGACAAGCCCAGTAGTCAGAAATCAAAACGTTCCCAAACGGGGTGACTCATTTCGGCCTCTTTTTTACATTTTCGAGATGCGTAAACAGAGGGAAAGAAACGTAGAACTTGATATTTTGCGATTTTTGTATCAAATTTGCAAAAAAAAAACTGCAATAAGATGAGTCTGGCGGTCACTTTTGACATCAAAAACCAATCAACTTTGTAAAAAACTGCATGAAAGTTTATAAACATACCGAAGTAGTCTGCGTATACGCCCCAGTAGGCCCATCAACGGTCCTCGTCGTGTATTCCGAGGTGGCCCAGCCATCGCGAACCAGCTCCTTGCGTGTTTCATGTAATGTGTATTGGGACTGGCTGCTCACATTGCCTCCAGACAGTGCCGTGCCCAATCCAGTCGTTCCCAGACCGACACCGGTTCCGAGTCCTGTGGAAGTCAAGCCAGTAGCGGATGCCCTGCCTCCGAGAAGGTCATCATAGCCATTCGAAGTATAGGGGCGACTGATAGGGTCCAGAGGGCGCCTGATAGAATCCAAAGGCGACTGATAACCACCACCAGAAACGCCGAAGGGCGGATTCGTTTCCCAGCGTTCGGCAAGACGCTTCGTTTCACGGGATTTGTCTTCGAGCGGGATTCGGTCGTTTAGGAGTATGTTGTCGTAGAAGTCTTGGATGTCTATAATGGGGGATTTTGTAAACTGTTCAGACTGTTGAAGAAATAAAAAGGTAATAGCGTACCACAAAGTGCCTGGAAAAGCCTAGACTTAAAGATGCCAATGACCTTCTCGATGCCATGCTTCAACTCGGCATCGCTCGGCCGATTCAGCTCGGCATGGTACTCCTCAAGGCGCTCAAGGGCACGATGTGCCTCGCCGGACTTGTGCGGCGGCATTCAAACCCGGGGAATTCGTGGCAGTGAAGGGGTTCCGGGCTTCGGAAGTTTGTTGTTTTTCGATCGGTGATCGGATTCAGGGCCCCAGAGAGCTGTGAATCTAGCTCGATGGGGGTGAAGGGGGTCGTTGGACGCTGGAATTAAAGGGTTTTAAACTGAAGGCACTCGATTGACTTCAAATTCACGAATGTACAAATTTGGGTAGACAAAACTGTAACGTCTTATACGCAGAATTGACAATACTAAACTTGGAACTCGTCCAACTTTCCATAGACCCCATCCCAAGTCAAGTACCCCCTAGAACCCGCAACTTTCCCCCTCGTTGATTGTTTTCTTTTTTCCAGAAAAAAAGTCCCAAGTACATAGATGCGATGCCTCGTCGTCGAGACAAGCAAATATTACCCAAGTTAAAGATGTACATGCATGCATGCAGTCAGAGCGCAGGTCGTAATCTCTCGGCTCGATCGTCACTTCGTCGGTCGACGAAGAAGAGGCGTCCGTCCACCCCACATTCCAGGGACCCAGGAGCCGACCGCTCATCATCTGGCGGAGGCAAAAAGTGCTTCGAGCAGGGATGCGCGTTGGCTTGAAAAATTTTGGCCAGCCAAGTGTTTACGACCGTTGGCAGAAAGCTATCGTTCCAGGTTCGAGTCCTATGGCGCACGACGAGTTTTTTCTTGTTTTTAGGAAGTGTTTTCACACCAAAAAAAGTGAAATTGCCCTACCAGAAACGCTTGGCTCGAGTTCGAGCCAAGCGTTTGGCTCGGCCTGGCTAGCCAACGCGCATCCCTGGCTTCGAGCATAAAACCGAAACAAAACCTCGCGCAATCAACAAACTTTTTTCGTCCGTTTTCGCAGTCCGCAGCCCCCAGGGCCTCCCCGGTAAGCTGGCGTTGGTTGTCGACGGATCGAAAGTCAAGCAACACTTGACGTTTTTGTTTCGCGACACAAAGGCGCTAAGCAAAACAAAACAATGCTAACCCGCTGTTTCGAGGATAAGTTTTTCTGGAGAGGACAACGTTACATGGATCCAGGCAAGATCCAGGGCCTTGGAGGATGGGTTGGAAGGGTGAATCAGTCCCTGCGATGCGATTCATGGAACTTGACGCGTTGTTTGTCGGATCGATATTTCGAGGGCTAGAGGAAAGTAGGGTGGAAACAACAACCGTTAAAAGAAGATTTTGGCGATGCGGCGACAAGATGGAGGTGGTGATGTGTTTTCCGGAAGGGGGAGGGAGGCAAAAAGTCAGATTGTACCGATTACAGGTTTTTGCTGCGCGATGGAGGCAAGCGGTGAGGCATGATGGACGCCTTGAGGTCAGAAAGTTGAAGTTTTTGGAAGTGAGGGTTGCGTTTTAGGGGGGATTGGAGGGGATTAACGGTGGATTTGGGTGGGTTTTTGGGGTTGGGATAAACTGCACATGCAACTCAAATATGTTGTAAAACGATCGTTATGGCATTTTTAGGCATCAAAAACATTAATAATGAAAACTGCGACGAAAGATGTCTCTATGAAAAGCAAAACATCCCCCTATCAAACCCCAAAATCAGAAAATCGCGTCAAGACCCCCTGCCGTGCACACCGCACGTTGCCATCACTCGCCTTCCCTGCCTTTTCCGTCATTGCCCACTGCCCATCGGAATCGTACTATTGCCGCAGCCACGAAAACGGACTGCATGAATCACCCCCCAGAAAACCTCCTAACAGCGTTCCGAAGGCATCTATCGTCCGAATCAATCAGCCAGCAACGCTAAAAAGGAACATGACTCTTTCCGCTGGTCGCTAGTCGGCCGGCGGCATCACAAACACCGTGAATTGAAATTGTATGCAAATAGAGCCCCACCGCAAAGACGCACACCTTGAGGCAGGACCGGCTGGCTGCTGCTTCACCGATTGCGCCGAGCTTTACGTTGTTCCACGCTTAACGTATTTTGCTTTGAGGCGAGGGGGGAAAAGGTGAGCATCGCCCGAAATGGGAATGAATAGATGCTTTTACATTACAATAGTCGGCGCGGAGAGAGTTGTAGCAATGTGTAAAGATACAAGCATAGGCAGAGCGTATCGACTGGAATTGGTGCTTGTCGATTAGCACTGTTAAGGATGGGTCTATAGAAAGCGTCTTCATGGTTGGAAATAGAGGGAGACTGGCGATGTTTTGGTTCTTTTACGATTTTCGACGAGACCGTGGATGCGAAAGAGGGGAAGTGGTGATAAAATGGCAACATTCCGACGCACCGTTTGCATCTTATGATTTGAGAGGGGTGCTAAACAATAACATTGACTAAAAAGGGGCTTGAAAACTGTAAGGTCTTCTATTTGGATGAACAAAGTCAAAAAAATAACTGTCAACAAAACAATAACTAAACCCTCAACACATAAATAACCCTCTAATCACAATTAATTATCCGATTCCACAGTTTCAAAGCTTCCCGCTCCGCCATATCGCCATAACTCATAAATCCCCGTAATCGCCAGCGCCCACTTCCACGGACACAAAACATCCAAGGGCCGCGACAGCCGAAAGGAGGAGAGGATCGCAAAAATAATTTGGCGCATCAAATCTCGACGGACGACGACGGCCCTCGTTCGTCAACGCTTTTCGTCGGTCGTTTCAAGCAGCTGCTATCTGTCAGGGGGCCACGGGTGCACGGGGACCCCTGGCCGAATGACCGTGTCACCTCGAAGAGGGCCCCCGATCAGTGAGCTTCATTCACGTTTCGGCGGCGAGGTTACGGCTCGGCGGCGGCGGACCTCATTCCACGGAATGACGACATCAATTTGCTTGAGGACATGCCGGATTTTTGGGGGTGCCGATAGTGGGCTTCTGAGGTGTGATAAAACTGTGAGAACTTTTAGAATCAACAAATTTTTTAACATAAAGAAAATGTGGTTTAAAACTGTTCCAACGTAATATATTGTTTTTAACAACTGGTTAACTAATGAAATAAATAAAAACTGTCGAACCTTGGGTTGGGAATTTAAAGAAAGCTAACATCAACAAACAAAATAAAAACTGATGAAGTTAAGTCCCAAATCTCAAAACAGAAAAACCTTCAACTTGACAACAAAACAAAACCCAAATCGATTTGTCGCTATATTTGGAAGACCGTTTTCGCAGCGAGCGACCCGGGGGACCGGTTGTCGGAGGTCAATGAAAGCCTTATCGGACCGTTTTGCGGGTCTACATACAGTCAGGGGCGCGCAAGGTGAGCACGGGTCAACCATTCATCGACTATTATAGATTCGGTCTTGAATTAAGTGATCGACAAGTTTTTTAATGGATAAACTGGCCTGAATGTTGTTTTTACGAAATTTCGACTTTTACAAAAACTGATAAAACATTGACGAATTGAATGGAAACACAAAACTGTGGGATAGTTGAAGAGTTGAAATATGTAAATAACTAACAAAACAACAATTTAGACGAAAACAAAACCCTCGCATCAATAAGCATAGGCATTTAGTAATGGCGGCATTGAAAGGAGGGTCGAGAGGGTGCGAAAAAGGTCAAGTGCTTCTCAGATCGGTCGTGCGGAAATGGTAGAATGCGCGAAAAGGGGGATTTTGTGAAGGTTGGATGTTCGTATGGTGGAATGGTCAATGTTAAACTGTCGTCATTAAATCAATCCTGACAAACATAGATAAAATTAAGAATGTAAAACTGAACGGGACTGTCTGTTCTGCAAACCAAACAAAACTTTCCAACAAACGCATCCATGCCGAAACAACAAAACCACTCAGACATCGCCCTGTAACCTCGGACCTCCACCTTGGGCAGTTTTTTCGCCGAGGGCAGGCTGGTGGAGGGCGAAGGTGGCCTTCAACCGCTACCACGGCCGCGGCTACCCCTTGTTTCCGAGAGAGGGGCGCAGACCAGACCTGCAAGGTAGCCGCCTGCATCGGTGGTGGGCCACCTCGTCACAACCGACAACACTGCCCTGGGCCGGTGGTTGCAACAACCAACGTTAAGGGGCAACCTTGACGGGAGGCTGTCTCACCGGTGGCGTGTGACACACCACCGACTGTCCTTTTCCCGAAGCTGTACGGGGGTAGCATGACGATACCACCGAGGTGCGCAAAGGTTGCGAGCCGGTGGCTGACCGGGGAGGGTATTGTTTCAAGCCGGGTAGGCACGACCTATGTGGAAGATGACCAGTTCGTAGTCTATGTTTGGCCGGTGCTTCACTCTCGAAGCTTTCTCGCGCAGCGAGCTAACCTCACCTGGGTGGCTTTAGCTATCCCGTGCGAACGGCGCCCCGGTTAAGCCGATGATGGCTGTCAAGAAGGGGTCCACGTTGAAGCCTCGGAATAGCTCACAGACACCCTCCCCGATCAACGACCAGCATCACCTTTTCTTTCTAATGGGCAGCTTTAAAGGTAATGGACCATCAAAGCGTCCGTCGATAGGCGGCTAAACGCCTCGAGGCAAGTTTGCGCAAATTCCAAAACAGGCTTGTTGAAAACTTGACGAGCTTTGATTGAAAAGCAAACATTCATCAGTATGCATAAATTTAGAGAAAACTGTTGATTCTGGTAAGATCGACGGCACGAATCAATGTTGACAAATGTCGAGGCCATCGCCAAGTTGCCGCGGCACTATCGCCCTCGCAAATCTGAATAATCGCCGTCGGCATGCGCACTTTTTGCCTCTCTCATCATGAGTTTAACGACCGACAGAGGCATCGGAAAAAGAAGACCGACGGAAACAACCACTTGATCAAGGCCTTCACGAAGATGGTTAAAACTGGATTCTATGGCTGGCTCGGTTCCAATGGCATTGAGTTGTCAGAGTTTGGGGAGTTACTTTTAATGGTTGATAGTTTTTGAGAATAAATAAAACTGCAGTTTAGGTGGCTTGTTAAAATAATGCTAATTATTATAATTCAATTCTGATATTTTCGTCGTATAAAACTTTAATTCAATTTTTCGCTGCACATAACTAGCATGGCTTCAAAGGCTTCCGACAAAACCATGGTTTGGTCGTTTCAAAGGTTACAGTGTGATTCGTAGGCCCATTGCGGCCACTGGTCAACTTATGACCTTTACATGACGGAATTTGAAAGCTGTAATAGCAGATGAAAGCGGAAAATTATAGTTTAGTTTAATAATCAAAGAAATTAAATTTTTCATACTACAAAATTTAAGTACAACTTGCAATTAAAACATTTAAAGCTCAGTCCGACAGTTGAATAAAATCATCCGACACCGTTGAATCCTCCGAAATCGACAAACTATGAAGACTCTTATTGCCAACATTGGCATTGAAATCGGGAAAGAGATTCGGATAGGTCGCGGGATCGGCAATGGATTTACTTAATTTCTGAAACGACATTTTTAACTAATAAAACTGCACAAAAATATCCAACCGTTTGAGGTTGTTCAGTCAACACCAATCTCCAAAGCCCAACACATCGATCGATCTGGGAAGGACAGTAGGTATGCGCAAAGAAGGCAGCTTCCGGAATCCGGTCGAGCTCAATCAACACGTCGATACACTCTTCATTCTTCTGTTGAAGCATCAACGCAGAAAGACGAATGTTGCCATCGGCGCATTTCGAGAGGGAGTTCAGCTGAAAGGTTTTGTCAAAATTATTAAACTGTTACGAATCTACTGATCCTTACCAATTCAATCGATCCATTGCAAGTTGCCAACGTCAACAATCCACCGTAATCATTGTTTTTCTCATAGGCTTCGATGCAAACATCCCATGCACCGAGTTCTGACGCCAATTTAGCCAGCGTTCTCCAAGCATTGAAACTGTTGAGATTCTCAGCGATTTTACGGCTGGTGTCAAGCAACTTTAATCCAATAGCGAGCTCAAATCGATGCTCCAGATCATCAGAAACGGCAAGAGCCTGCTTCTTGAAGCCGAGTTTTTCGAGGTAGCGACCCAATTTGGCTTGGTATTCGTTCGGGATGCTGGCGAGGAGAGCATCAGCGTGGTCGAAGTCGGAAGCTTCGACGGCGAGCTGATACCGGATGAAGGCCAATGGCAAAGTTCGAATGTACACATTGCCTTCGAAATCGGTCAGGGCAAGGAGTTCAGATTTCGGAAAGAATCGAACAAGGAGGACCGCACGGTCAAAATGGGCCACAGTTTGCTTATCACCGGACACCATGTACTGGACACTGTTGGCTGATGTGGTAAAAACGAAGCAGCCTTCGATCCAGAGGGAGGAGGTGACGGTTTCGGGGTAGGGGAGGGATGGGGAAAACTGAGGACCACTGCTGTCGGCATTGTAGTTGAGGATGAAAAAGGTCGATTTTCCGGCAACAGCGACCTGGAAATTACGGTAAAATAACAAAAACTGACTGTCATTGAGAACTTACTTTAGTTCCATCCTCATTCCAATAAACTTTTACCGCCGAAAACTCAACATTTTCAATCAACTCTCCAAACCAATCATAAAACGAAACAAAATTCGCCGATCTGACGGTCAAAAATGGACCGCCGTCGATGCCTTTGATGGGAAATTCGGTCTTGATGGAAGTGTCTTCCTGGAAATGTTAAGGTTACCAAAAACTGAGGTAAACGTCGGATCTTACATTGAAATTCCGATAGATTCTCACACTGCTCTGCCCATCAACAACCCCAAAAACATTGCTTCCAACACTGGCCGCCGCCCACGCAAACTCCTTCCCATGTCCGAAGGCCTTGTTTCGGAAGGCGCTCGCCGTGCAGATCATCCATTCATCATCACCGGAAACTGCCACGAAGCGACCATTCGGGCTGTGTTCCATCTTTTGGGGGTACAACTCTGCGGTTGTGACATGGGTCCATTCGAGCTTCAATGGCGCTTCATCGACTTCGGGGGCATCGACCAGGTTCAAAATAGCCTTGTAAACATCGACACCGTGGGCTCGAACAACCTTCCCAGAATCGTCCATCGAAACGAGCGGCTCTTCATTGCCAATGGCCAGGACTGCAGTGCCTTCATCAAAACCAACAGCGATGGAATTTCGTTTCGGCAAAGTCGATGCCGTCCAGCAACGACCCAGACCGAAGGTTACTGTAGATTCGCACTTGAAACTATTGACGTTCCAGGCTTTGATGGTGTCGTCCTCGGACCCAGAATAGAGCAATGGCAGCCCTCGGGCAGCGAAAATAACGGCATTGACATTGTTTGAGTGGCCTTTCAAAACAGACACACAAGAACGGGCCAGATAGTCCCAAATACGGATGTCCCAGTCATCAGACCCCGAAGCGAGGTAAGGGCGACCATCGCCGGGGAAGAAGTCAACGCAATTGACCTGGAATTTTAAAAATTAAACTGCGAATTGCCGAAACGTTCACCAACCCCCTGATCATGTCCAACCAACGTAAAATTAGCCACTTTGTTCCCGATCTGCCACACCTTCACCGTCTTATCCAACGAAGCCGACGCGAAGATCGAGTTATCCTTCGGATTCAGGGTCACTTGCATGATGAAGTTCGTATGCCCTTCGAACTTCTCCGTACACTCGAAATTCTTATCCCAATCCCAGACTTTGATAAAAGTATCATCACTGGCAGTAATAAAGACACTCAGAACCGGATGGACAAGCGCAGAGCGAATGAAATCATCATGCGCTTCGAAATCGGCGATTTTTACCGTGGTGTTATAGTTAAAAATACGGACATGGAGGTCGTCGGAGCCCGTGACGATCCACGACTTCCGAGCAATAAACTTGCCAACACGGACCGGAGAAGCCGCTACTTCAAAGGACTTGACCAACGTCGCTTCCGTCGTGTGCCAGATGTGGACTTGTCCAGAGTACAGGGCCGTCAGGAGCCAGGGCTCGGTCGGATGGAGATCGACGCATTTGACACGGTCAGATCGGCACAAAAGCTTGCGCTGGATGTCGACTTTCATTGGGATGGTTTCAAAAAACTGATAAAAGATGAAGATGAAATAGCTGAAGGGCAGTAGAAACTGACTGGAAATAGAGGCGGTCCAAAATACAAACTGCGAATGGAGAGCCGGCTAGCCCTCGGTCAGCGTGTAAGGCAACGTAGCTTTGCGCAAATTTCGAAACTGGCGTACACTGATGCGACTGCGAATAAGGGTGGGGAAATTTTGAATGGATAAAAATGAGGCATGTATGTGTAGATCTATGTTAAAATGGAATAAATACTTTTGTATTTTAAATTAGCATTTTTGTAAGAGAAATTCGACCACCGTCCAATTTTGAAACTTACTAGCAGGATGTAAAAAACGTTGAAATTTGCAATTTATGAAAACTGCAATGAACTTCGTCCTCGTTTATTACTTCTTTGTTTAAAACGATCAATATTATTGAACGTTTTAGTGCTAATTATCCACGGAGTTAGCGTTATCTTTACCTTTTATTTTATTCTTAATCTTCAATCCTTTTGGACGATAATGCCATCACTTACACTCAGCAATCATACAGTACGCAATTTAGTTTTCAGGGAGTTACGTAAATGGCAAAATTCTGATTGTGGAGGAATTTCAGGCCCAGGTGTGACAATGAATGGCAGTCGCTCGCGGTGCCCATGCGTTCTTTCAGAAGCATAGCGTTACATATAAAACTGTCAACAATGTTCAGGTCTCCAATCCGCAAAACAGTTTCCCGCATAACTTCCGTGTTTTCTATTTTTGTGATATTGATAAATAAATAGTCATCAAAAAATAGCACTGAAACTGTGACAGATTGAAAAACATTGTGCATTCCTCTATTTTTGGCTTGAAAAGTTTGAAACTGTAAAATGCAACGAGTCAGATTAGAGAAACAGCAAACTGATAAGCACTTTCCATTCATAGCGAATTCACTTTTTGTCGGATTGAAACCGCCTCAAACTGTGCGCCTTTGTAAACTGAACAAAAGCGCGCCAAGTCCGACCAGCTGAGGTTTGCAATCAATGTAACAGGCCATTGTATTGCATGTTGCGGTGAGACAGACTGTTTCAAAAGTAGGTGTCTCCACCCCCACGCCCAAACAAGGCCAAGACAAAACCCCTGCAACCCAAACCGAAAACAAATCGATCCTACCAGCCAGCCAGAGCCAGGCCCAACCGGTGTCGTCAATTATCCCTTTATCTATCCCTCGGGAAGCCGTGTAGTGTTTGTCTGCAAAGGCCACTTTTCCACGACGCCGACGGCTCATGCTTGCGTTGATTTGTGTGTTGTTGCCTCCGTGGGGTTTTTTCTAATGACGATTACTTGAATCATACATTTATTTTTTCATTTTTGCCTCTCTGGTTCGAAGTTTTCCTCACCTCAAAGGTCGATGACAAGTATCATTTGACATTAGAGGGGTTGGATTGTTTGTCTAATTGGGAAATCATGATTTTCGCCGACCTTTGGCAGGGGTTTCTCAACTTTGTTGTTTTAATTGGCCCTGTTTTAGCGGTTTAATGGAACGGTGGCGGGTTGGGGGTGCGATTGTCGATCTTTGACAGAGGCTGAGTTGGTTGTTTGCTTACATAAAGGTGGCTGGCGGGAAGGGTATATTTATAAAGGTGGATGGGGTTGATTGTGGGTTATTGCTTTGACTTCATTGTCGTAAATCTTTATTTTTCGAAAATAAAAAATTTCTTAATTTGATCAAAATATGATTTTTTGATGTTTTTAATTTTTTTTTTATTTTGAGTTTTGGCTCCGCCCCTTTTCTTGTTGACTCAACCCAAGTCAATTCCCAACTGTCTACACTCCTCAAATCGATACAGTCTCATTCCATCGCGTAAACGTGACTTTCTAACTGTGTAAATAAACTTCAAAACGCTCTTAACTTTCATTTGCAGCCATCCATTCGGCTTATAACCAACTAACCCCCATCCCAACCATGGTCAAGGAAGACTACGGCCCTCTCACCATCTACACCTGGATCGCCGTGATCTACATCATCGACACCCTGCTCTTCTTCGGCCTCTACGTGTTGATGCAAACGTCGCCGAATGACTTTGCCGCGCCACCGACCGTCATCCTCGGCATTGCTATTGTCAAGATTTTCCTCATCGGTCTCACTTTTGGACCCAAAAAGCTGTGTTATTTGGTTGTTATTGTTACTTTGGTCTGTTTATCTTGCCATTTTCAACCCATTCACTTTAAAACTCTATCTATCTATCAATCTTCCAGATCGCCGAAGGCATCCTGTTCCTCGGCTGGCTCGAATACGAACTCATCAACATCGGCACCCTGTATGGCCACAATCGACACGCTCTCAAGACCTACGGCATCGCGGCCTACTTCTTCGTCGCTCTTTTGTGGAAGGTCATGCTGCTTCTGGCCGTGCTCAAAGCGAGACGGATCGTCATTCAGAAGGCGTTCGAGCCCGTGCCCTCCCTTCAAGCACGTTTTTTGAAACATCAGGATAAGGAAATAGCAAAGATGCGTGTTTAGTCATTGTTTTTATTAAATATTTTTGATACTAACCCATTAACAATGTAAATTTATTAGCTTTAACCAACTTCTTGTTATTTGATATTGATTTATTGTTGTTTTGCCGAGGCTTGCCATAGTGAATAAATTGACGATACATTTTTACGTTTTCATCGTAAAATTACGTAAAAGAACAATGCTAAAGCACATGCAAGAACGGATGTCATGTTCAAAAAAATTCGAGAATTCCGATTTAGACGTTTTTGCAAATCCAATTCCGGTTGGTTTGTAAACAAAATTTTGTAACGATAGTTCAGATCAGACGAGTCTAAGTTATCACAAACAGTACATTCGCACTCATGTTTGTCGAAACACGGGCATCCGGCGCTCGCCAAAACTTTGTTCGTCCGTCACCCTCGAAATTTGCATAGTTTTCGACATTTTGAGTAAAAATTTTAAAGTTTTTTAAACGCCAAAACTTTAAACATGAACGAATCCGGCTATGTCCCAGGATTCCTGAAGAGTGTAGCTGTAGGCACCCCCCAGAAAAATTTCAAGCCGCTAGCTTCATTATTCATTCCATGCGAATGATTAGAAGCCTGATTTCACCTTAATTTAGCAAAATTTCACAGTTTTTAAATTGTCAAACACGTGAATATTGATGAATCCTTTTGAAATTCTGGATTCTGGAACTAGATAGGTGTAGCTACCCCTCATAACTTTTTCAACGCTCAAAGTGGCATGCTGGCTTCAGGCGAATGATTAGAAATTTGATTTCACCTTAATTTTGCTACATGATACAGTTTTTTAATCATAACAGTCTTCAATGGCATCGAATCCTAGTCAAATTCAAAATGCCGTAGTTTCTTACCCCTAGGAACGTCTCTGTTTTATTTCAAACCTACAACTGCCGTGCTGACTGCATACCAAACTTTGCAATTTCGTGTTCACCTTAACATGGCCATTGTGAGTTTTTACATCATAAAAACCTTCAATGGCATCGAATCCTGGTCAAACTCAAAATGCCATAGTTTTCTACCATTAGGAACGTCTCTGATTTTTTTCAAACCTGTAAATGCCAAACCGACCGCGTGCCAAACTTTGCAATTTCGTTTTCACCTTAATTTGACCACTTTTTGGAGTTTTTAAATCATATAAAATTTCAAAATGCATGGATCTGTATGAAACTCAGAATCCCTTAACAAAATGGTCATAGCTACCCCCAAAAAAATTTTCAAGCCTCTAGCTATCCTGTCGACTTCAAGCGAACGATTAGCAGTATTTTTCCGAGGAGAACCCGCGCTCATCCAAATTTTGTCGCTTTTTTCACGGTGCCGGACGCCCGTGGAAAGTGACAAATTTTCCAAAATATTTTTGTTGCCACATTTGAATAAGTGGTCGGAAAGCATCCAAAGTGTGGTCAGCGATCTCGTTCAATGATAGTTTGAAAAGTTTTTGATTCCGATTCTAAAAAAAACGTCACATGTTAGCGTAGCAAAAAGCAACTAAAAGCAAATACCTTTGTGCGAATACCTTCAGAAATACTGTTCATTTTATCGAAAGAAACTGCATCATCGAATTTTACCATCTCTAACAACTTTCCGATATTTCCATTGATACCAACACTTATTTCATGCTTATAAACTTTAGTCAGTAGTTCTGGCAAATCGTGCAGAAACACGCCTTCATAGATGCCGTCTGCGACAAAAATGTGACCGACAGAAGGAAAAGTGTTTACTAACGTACCAATCGTAACATTTTCGGAAAAAGTGCATTCCCTAAACTCAACATCAGTCATATACACCCTCATAATATTCTTATAAAGTACTGTCAAATTCCATTTTTTTATAATGTCCAGGAAAGCCAGGTCTATTCGGCAGTTTGTAAAACGTAATCTGCAAAACTTCGTTAACTCAAAGCGCCCTTGAAGGTTAGCAGATGACAATACGGCTGAGTCGGGAATATTGTCAAAGTAAACTTCGGCGGGTTCAAATATTGTATCTAGCGCTGAATATTTTTGAAAGTTGCACGATACAGTTATGCCATCATCTTCTGCGTATTTAACATATACACTTAGTTTTCTAACAGACGATTTCACAAGTGTTAGGGGTTTGAATTTGAACGTGGAATCAATGTCAGCAAGTTGGAGATGGTAGGTTTCGACAGGAGTGGCAAGTTCTCGGAAACGCCGTTGGAAACTGTAGGCAAATTTTGACAGTGGATAGGACATGGTAAGAGGCGACAGTGTGGAGGAAGGAAAAAAGCTCGAACTGAGTGTGGGCGATCGATTTGAGGGATAATGGAGGGTACGGTTGGATGTGTGTGTTCGTGGTTGACCCTATTGATGGGCCAAAAGAGGCTGTGTGGGTGTACTTAAGAGTCAAATTCGTCAAAAAAGCTAGATAAAAAGCAAAAGCGGTTTATTGGGGCCCCATATACGTATAGTTTCTTCATTAACACCACAAAATGTACACATGAGATCACAAAACAACTATTCAGTTTCTTTAATCACCGTCCAACACCAAGTCCAGAACTAATTCCAATAGGCCCGATAGGTGTACTGACTCCAACGCCAGAGCTGATGCCGAACAGACCGCCACCACCGCCGCCAAGACCTCCAAGTCCGCCGCCGCCGATGCCTGGAGCGCCGACACCGATGCCACTGTTGACGCCAATGGGTCCTACGCCAGGAACACCGACTCCGACGCCACTGCCGACACCGACTCCACCACCGCCGCCTCCACCTCCGCCAAATTGACCTCCACCGAGACCGAGTTCATCGGAAATGGATTGTCGGCCGGTATTCGTTGGACGATTTGTAGCTGTACCAGAGTTGGATCCGGAACTAGCGCCATTACCACTGGTTTCAGTGCCGAAGGGGAAGGGATTCGATTCGCTTCCGGTGGAAGAACTGCTACCTCCATGGTTATGATTGTGATGATGGTGGTGATGATGATGATGTGGACGGGTTTCTGGCTCGAAGTTGTCTGGCAAGCGTCCAAGAGGGCGACCACTACCAGAATCCGGGCCGCCTCCGGTCATGATGCTGTTGCCGCAAAAGTCGAAAGTTGGGTTTTTCTTGCAGGCAAAGTCTTTGATTGATAGGGCGCGGGCTAAAAAATTAAGTTTAACAAATATAGTAAATTTTTTTAATTATTGACTTTTTTATAAATTATCGATTTTTTTCTTAAATTTACGAAAAATGCCAAATATTACCTCGTCTAACTCTAGTACTCAATCTCGTCAACGCCTTATCAACTCTCGGAAATCCAACCGCCAAAACAAACATCCCAGCCACAACCAATATCAGTGTTTTCATGTTTCTGAAAAGTTTCACCGCTAAACAACCCAAACGAAGCCGCAATTCCACGATCAATGGAACTTTTAACGTTTCTCCCAACCCCTTTTATAGCCAACAATCATCTGTCGATCGGTGAGTTAAGACGATCACGCCTGCTACTTTCACGTTTCGCATTGTTATGCCTTTTTTGGTTGTCATCAAACTTCCGTACACATCGAAAGTGAAAGGTAAAATTGATTAATTGTACTAACTTCAGCGTCGAAAACCCAAACCCAAATAGCTGCCTTCACTTTCACTATCTCGAGGCATGTGTCGGTTTCCATTGTCTTTTGTTTGGCTAACATAAGAAATGCATCAGTCCATAACAATGGTAGGGTTTGGCCTTGTTTAGATTTATTGACATTAACGTACCACGAGTTGTTTGTTCTTTGATCGGCACCAACCGTTAAGAATGCGTTTTGAATCATGAATGATAGTAATTGAGTCAATATGGTATTTTACTACTTTTAGTTCGAGGAAGTGAAAGAGATCAAATATTGTTTTGATCTTTATGGTTTTTATCAATGTACATTTCACGTGAGGTGGCGGGTTATTGATTATAGCTGATAGTATTTGAGTGATTCTTATCTTTGTCGGTGTTAAAGGGCTTATATTTGTTTGGTCGGTGTTGTGTAGCTGTTGATGCCCGGCAGACTCTTAAATCTTGTCAATTTTAGTTAATTTTGACAACTATGATGGCAATCGGGCAGCATCAAAGCCTTCCTCACAACTTGAAACTTGGCGATCTCGACATAAACGAAGAAAGGTGAGCTAAACTTATAAATTCAAAGTCCATTAGCCTCCAGGGCAAATAAATAACCAACCTGTGACAGCAGTCATTTTTTCGCGGTCCAATGTAAACCAAACAAATTGCCACCGCCATTTCTCTTCCTCCTGTCTATGTCCACCGAATGTTTGAGAATTCGAATTCCCAAAAC
Organism: Panagrellus sp. LJ2284; assembly: GCA_024447225.1. NCBI lineage: Eukaryota > Metazoa > Nematoda > Chromadorea > Rhabditida > Panagrolaimidae > Panagrellus > Panagrellus sp. LJ2284. The sequence continues at coordinate 8,310,571 of JAMRYC010000005.1, read as the reverse complement.
CTATAGCGCCCTAGGGCTGGTCTCATTTTCTAATTTCGGCAGGGCATTCCCTCAAGGGACGCCAAACGTGTGCCGTCTTCCCGAGGCCGGAAGGAAGCCTTTCATCCCTCATTGATTACCTAAAAAAGGAACCCTTCAAATTTTGGTCATTGTCCAGTCTAGCCTGGGCCAGACCACTCCAGTCTGTCGTCAAACCAAACCATTAAAGGTTAGCTTGCTTGCAAACGCACTGAAAAGCTTACCCCAAAAATGTGTACTTTGGCGTTCATCGGATCTCTTCCTCGACGTCGACGGCCTCGAGGGCATTCAAGGTGAGCTAATTTGACTTTTACATTGTTTCAAACTTCTAAAACGCAAAACTTCATCTATTTAACTTCGTCTTTGTCAATTTAACTTGCACTTTTCTATTTCAATTATGTCCAATTTTGCAAAACCCCAAGAAATCATAAAAAATGCCATTCCCAGGTTTTTCTCTTTTCATACATTATATAAGCATGTTTTTTCCTCCCTCTTTTTGCCGCTCAATGCTCGAACTCTGCTCCCAGACATTCAAGGGGGTTAACTTTGTTCCGCTTTTGGCAGGGCTTTCCCCGTTGCTATGAGTATGTCTAATCTTGCGACTTGTAAATAATATTTTCGCAAAAATGCAATCTTAAACCGATTTCCACCCATCAACAACCCACCCATTACCCTTCAAATCGTAAGTACCCCCATATCAATCATGGTCGATCAAAAATAGACATTTCAATCAAACCACCCTAAAATTTAATGATGCCGGTTCATGGCCAAAAAAGGTGCCCCACAGTCGAGGGATGCAAACCCGTTCTATGCTGTTTGTTTTGTGATCGACTGATCTCCTATACCCTTTGGATACATAGATGTATTTGGGGTGGTTTATAACAGTTTTCTCGAAAACTCAGCACTATTGTTTTTTATGTTGATGAGAATGGTACCCCTTTTGAATGGACTCACACTGTTAAGATTAGTTGTTTTCGTTCGTGACCTTTTTTTGTGTAAAAAAGACACAAACTAAATTACTGGGCAATTCCCCTTGGCCAAAACACGTTTTCGTAGGTTAACGGCTGACTGACGGCATGTCTTGCTGTTTTGAGGGTCATGCGTCAGGGAATTTTTACAAATCTGCAAAATTTACGTGTTTTGGAGTTATTTTTCGGCACAGTTGTTGTTGTTTTGTCACAAAAAAACTTTAGGAAACAAAATTATGATAGATTTCCCCACGTGAGATTGCTATTTCAACTTTTTAAGAAATTAACCACTAAAAACACCTCCGCGATCACCTAATCAGTAAGCCCTCCATTCCTTTTTTCAGTTCACTTTTATCAAACCTTCCCTCCGTGTGTTCATTACCACACCAAAAATCACCCACTTTGTGTTTTTTTTATCTTCAAGATTTGTGTCAACCGTCCCCGTTTCAACGGCGCGACGGTTCCCCCATCGCAACTACGAAACTGTTAACATTGCGGTTTTGGCACAGTGTTTCCAACTTTGTCGGCCGGCTATGGTTTGTTTTTCTACATACTTTTTTACTTAAACTTTTAAAGCCTTAAAAACAATTCCAAAAGCATGAAAGTCAGTCAAATAGGTTAGAAAGATCCGCAATTTTTAAAGCCATCATCCCCTCTGATAATCACGTTTATCTTGATTGCTGTCTGTTTTGACGCTTTTGCGCATCGATCAACATCTCTTTTCTTAATCAATCTCCGGACAAACTCCCCCTTTTTCTTCCTATCCCAAAAAACTCACGCAGCAAGTACGTACCTAATTTAATGGCCGATTTGTCGGTTTGATCGTTAGTTTTGTTCTTCATGATTGTCACAACCTTCTGATTGTGTCAGGGTCGTCGTATCTGTTATAAGATTTGTTAAAGAGGAGATCTGTCTTTTTTGAAAACTTTGAGTTGGTTTTAACAAAAAAACTTATCGTCAAATAGTCGTTCACAATATTTAACCGTTTACTTTAAAATGTGAAAAATAACGGATTGTTACAAATTTGAAAATCTCTTTAATTTTTTTACAAAAAAAATTTGCCAGGTCTTCTTGGGCTTCTACTAAATCAGTGTATCTTATTTTAAATTCCATCATAATAGTGTTTTGTAAAAGTGACATCACTCACACATTTTGACTACTTATCCATCCAAAAAACGCTCATTCAACTTTGCTTGTTGACTCGGTGTAAAAATGTTTTTTTTTTTTTTTTTCGCGTGAGTTTACGCTTTCCGTCTCATCCTCTCAAAAGTAAACTATGACATGTGTACAAGAGTAGCCATTTTTTGTCACATTGTTCAACGTTGTCAAAGAGGATTTTAAAAACTTTGATCAACATTGCGCGTTTTGACGAAATTCGTCGATCGTGTAGATTTGTCCAGTTTTGTGACCATCTTATTCAGAGTTAGGTTCATTCCGTGCTCATAAAACGGCTTTACTTGTCTTTAAAAAGTTATCCTTATCCATCCGCCCGATATCTCCATGTCTAACTTTGCTGATATTGTGTCTTCTTTAGCATCACAAATCGCACCGCTTCTTGTATCCATGTAAAAAACAACCCAAAACGAAAAGTCGCCAAACAACTAGTATTTTCTCGATCACAAAACAGTTCAGAAGTAAGCCCTTTCCATCAGGTGTGTATTATGCGCATCCTTTTTATGACCCTGCAACAAAAATGTTCGACCTTTTATGTGCAAACACGTGTGGCTGCCAAACAAAGAAAGTTTCAACCGTTTTTTTGTGACTCGCTGTGTCGATTTTAAAGTTGACACCGAAATTGACACGATTTTGTTTATTCAGTCGACCTTTTCACCTTTCAATCTAGTTTTCTCTTTATTTTTAATGTAAAAAACATTTAACATTAGTTGTCAAAGTAAGAAAATATAAAAAAGTTTTATTTAGTTGTTCAAAAGTTCATCGTCTAATGCGTAAATTTGACTGTCTCGAACGTGCTAGAAAAAAGTGTGTATTCCACGTCAGTCTATCATGATGTTGCTCTCTTAAATGGCGTTAATTAATTCTCCTGGGAGCTTGTTTATTAAAAAATGCGCGGCTATCCTTTTTTGGCTTATTTGTTTACAAATTTAAAGACACAACTTTGAGCGCAATGCTTTTGTCAGTAATTTTTTAATTGCACATGAGAAGTTCAAAAAACAACAAAAATCCATAACTTCCGATAAATTTAGAAGCAAACAAACTAAAACGTCACTCCAACGTGATGTGGAGCCCCGTTTTTTTGCGTAATCATTGTCATTCCTTCATTAGTTAAGTGTTCCTGCCGTTCTCCGCGTTCCAATTGTTTGACACTGATAAATGAGCCACGTAAAGTCAAGCCTCGAGGACACTTTTCTTGATGTAAGCCATTGTGTGACTCTGGCGTAGATATCTGACGTTTTCTTCGATCTGGGCTTTCCCCAAAGTACATAAAACTAGGCCATTTATCAGTTGATTGTACTCGTATCAGTCTATCCCTGTTTTTTACACTTAGCTGCCGTAGCCGTGGAATTGAATGTGCCGAAAGTCATTCACCGGATTAAAGGGGGCTATCCATTGTTAAATGCGACTGCATCGGATCAGATCAGCTGTCGATTGGAGTGACATCGGTCGCGTCCAATCAGACCAACCCAATCCGAAATCCGGAATGCACGGCTTTGGCGTCACAAGTTCAATCGGCTGAGCTGGGGCTTGTATAAAAAAGTGGGCCATTTTGTCAGTTTATTTATTTGTCTGGTTGTATTTCAAGCTCTATCTGTTATCACTCACTCTGTTGAAGCTGTCTGTCACAAAATTCATCAAAACTTAATCAATTGAAACTATTGCCAACCTAAACTGCCATTTCGTTGCTGACTAAAGATGCCAAAACTATTCAGCGGCCCGACGTGCGAAAACTCGAATGATCCCCGGCGCAAGATGACGCTGCCGCCCCACATGATGGTCAACGATGCTTTCCCGATCGAAACCAACCTGACCGACACTACAAAACGCCTGGCAGCATCCACAGAAGGCAGATTTACCATTATTGATGAACAGAGCAAGGAATCGGATTCTTTCGATGAAGACACTGATACGGATACAGAAGGTACACGGGTATTTAGTCGAAGTGAGTTTGCCATACTCTTTTAAGTTTTATTTTAGCTAAATTATCAACTTTCAATACGCTTTTCAACTTAAAATTAACCCAAATTTCGAAAACAAAACACCCCTCCCCGACCACATGGCCATCGACCTTATTTTTATCACCCCACCGCCGTCCAAAAGCAACTTTGACCCAAAAGCCATTATCTAAAAGCAACCCTGACCCGCCTCCTTTCAATGAATCCATCCATCCCTCAAAAATGTGCATATAAACACCCTTTCCAAAAGGCTAGAAATTCTATTTACGTGTCCATCCGGACTCTCGGTGGAGCGCCACGGCCACAATGTATCATCACGTTGGACGACGGCGAATCCAAAAAAAGTTTTTCATTCTTTCATCAACCAAGCCAAGGCCACAGCTGTCCACTCTGGTCTTTGCTTTGAGTTAGGGCAGTGCCACTACCGCCTGGGGGCATGTTTTTTAAACTTTGTCAGAGATCTTGGGCTTTGAGACTATAGGCGAGGCTGTGGGCACATGTTCCGTGTCTGGATGGGTGGATCAATGCGATTTTTACTTGTTTTGATTGAAGTTAGCTCCTATAAACGTACTTTTTTTGCAAAAAAACTAGTTTCAACTTTTTACTTAATTTGGTTTTTTAAGTATTCAAACACTTTACTTGTAAACAAACCCCTAAAATCGACTTTAAAAAGTCCCCGACCCCATAAAACCAACCTAAATCCATTTAACTTCCCAACAAACACTGGTAAACACCAGCTTGGACTCTCGTTAAACTTCTCCACTAAAGAATAGGCAAACTTGTCAAACTTTGTGTACATCTATCAACACGTGCATGCACAATTCGCGACCATTTTTTGAAAGTTTTGTTTTGTCGCACTTTTTTCTGGGTTTAAAAAGCGTTTACGCTAACGCAATTTTCACAAATTGCACGTATGTACCTATTGTCTCGTCTGATTTGAAGTTTCTTGTTTTGCAGGCTTCGTGACGACGACCTCAACAGCGCCCCTCACTGTGGACTTCCCGGCCCAATGTCCGACCTCACTGCCTCCGCCTAACTTCTTGCCGGTCCCGGCACGAATGGCCGCAGCCAATCGCTTCCGAATCACGCGTAGTGACACGAATCCTGCCGTTTGTCTGCAATTGAAGCCGGATAAACCTGAAATTAAAGCACCTGTAGCAGTAAAACCGACATCTGGACCCCTTGTTCAAGGTCCAGCACTCCCGGAACGGCGATTCAAGCGTGGGCGATGGACTTGCGTGGAGTGGGGCCCTGATGAGAAGAAGAAGCATCCGCCGATTGTCAACAGCAATAGTAAGTGCGCTAAAACGTGTTTTCAAACTTGATAGATTGTGTTATGAACGCATTTATCTCGAAATATTGCAAACTTTGTCCTTATTGTTGCATTTGACCCCAAAAAACCGATCAAATCGCAATTTCTGGCTCACCTGACCCTGATTTCTGTCCCTTGCCCTTTCAAAACATCAACATTTCCCAACCTCACACGCCGTGAAAGCCTCTGGCGGTAATCAATCACAATTAAATCAAGCTCCGCCCCCTTTTTTTAGCACAGAAAATGTGTTTTTAATTAGATTTTATCGCTTTTTTCTTACATTCTGACGTATCTATTGACAAAAGCAACTTTTCCATTGTCATTAGTACCGTCACAAACTGTTTTTCTGTCAAAAACGACCATCAAATCAAACACGACTCAACAATCACCCACTTCCGACAACTCCTTCAACTTTCATTCCCAACCTATTGATTGTAGCCAGCTTTCTGGGTGTATTGGGAGCACCTTTAACCTACCAATCATCGTTTAACGACTAAAACGACCCCAAAATGCGCGTACTTTCAGTCTCCGTGCCGGCTTCGCCCTTTATCACCCACACGCCGGCTTCAAACAGCAACAGCAACACGACCACGCATTCTGATGCGTCGACAAAGCGGCATCTGATTCATGAACAGGCGTTCTTTTCGTTTGAAAATCAGTTTCCTGATGATAGTGATAGGGAAAATGTTTTGCCCAACTTTACGAAAGTGAGTTTTATTTTTTTTTCACTACCAAAGTTTATCACTTATCAGTGAGGTTGTTGTTTTTGTTGCAAATAATCAAAGTAAATAAGATTACTGATTAGCGGTGTTATCCTTATCAGATGAGACCAGGAAATGGAAAGTTCTTGTTTTTTTTTATTGTGATAATAACTCAAAGCTCAAAATTGTATCTTATAAGCGGGTTGGGGACTTTTATCGGTTCCACATTCCTGTTTTCATCAATGAGTTTCTTCCAGGAGCCAGAACAGATGGACGAGTCGACTGATCTACCCTCACCTGATCCGAAATTGTTATCAACGCAGAGGAGGGCTAGATTTTTTGCGACTTCACCGGATTTTTGTATGTTTTCGATTTTCCAATTAAAAATATTGATGAAAAATGATGGTTTATGGTTACAGTATCAACCTCAGGCCGAGTTACACCACTTGAAATGGGGCTCCACGGGTTGGAACGATCCTTATCCTCCGGACATGGTCCAGGTTTAGTGTTGCCGCCTTCTGTGAATCCGATGTATATGGGTCGAGGTGGCAGTGTGCCGCCGATTGAACGGTTGGTTTTGACTATTTGAATTTTTGATACTTGGATAGAAAGTGACTTTTGGTCTCGATGATGCAAACAAACTACAACTTTCCAAAGCCCAAAGCTTCAACAATAACAAGATCAACTTTTTTCGAAGCACTCTGACATAAACCCCTTTCAAATCTGTCTACCTCTGTCAATCAGTCTGTCAACAGAGGCCACCCATCAGTTTCTAAGGTTAAAAAGTTCCTCAATAGCTGTGTAGAAACAACACATGTTAGACCCGACCGATCACACCACGGCTTGAAGGCATGAAGGCCCCCAGATGTCGGTTAGGCTTATATTTCAAATATCAAGAACTTTTCTGACTTGTTTGAAGTTTTTTTCACTACCCTCTGGAAAGTTTAAAAAAACCTTTATTTTCATTGAAACGTATGTCGCAGCTGCGAGGAGCAAGTAAGTCGGAAGATTAGATGGATGGAGTGACCTTTGGCTGTGCGTTATCTCATTCTCGACAATAACAACTCTCCCCGAGGGGCAGGCTAATGCTAAGAGGTCGTCGTCGCTTACCTCGGTTTCGTTTTCGTTCAAAACAACAAAAAAGTTATCTCTGGGCACTGGTCTGACGCAATTGAGATTAGCTTTTGCATAGTTTGAAAGCACAATGACGGCTTCCAGGTTTAAAGGTTGGCAGTTGCAATTAATTTGATAGCGATAGGAAGGCTGATCTTTATTCAAGTTTTTTGAGCTAAGAGTTATTTTGAGCCTCAAAGTGAAACAGAAAAGTGCAAACATCCAAATGTACCCCTCAGCTTGCAAGCCAAAGCTATCCTCAAAGTCGCTTTTTCACTGCGCAGTTTACTTTCAAACTGTTTCCACTACCTCCGTCCACGCGGCTGCCTCGATCTATCTATTGTTTTTGAAATGGAAGTTCCACAATTGCGTCTTGAAAAAGTTAAAGCGGACCCCAGAGGCCGGAGTCCAGTGACGCGCAGACGGCGTGGCGACGTCCATTCTCGCGCAGCCAGCCAAATCGACCAACTTTGTCGTTTTCAACTTGCAAGCTTGCTTCTTCGTCAAAATCCGAGAAAGCCACACAAGTTGTGCCTCGAGAAAACAACAAGGAGGACCTCCATCGGTCGTGATCTCCGCCCCCGGCCAAGGTAGACAGCCTGGCCGCCAGCCATCATCATTTTCTGCGTCCGTGTACCCGCCTGCTTCACATCCGTGTCGTCAAAGTCAAAGTGGAGGCGAAAAACACAAAGACAGCGCTTGCTCTATGCTCGATCTCGACGAGGGCTTTGTTCGCTAATTATTATTTATTGTCTATATTCGATCGAACATCACGTGAGCCTCCATTGGAAAGCGTGCAAAGCTGAAAGTGGCAGGAATTCAAGTCGAAGATTGAGGACAGCGCATGGCTCCACTTCCGGCTGCTATGACCGAAACTGCCCAAAATGTGTATATCGGAGGCGGAGCGGATATGAAAAATCGACGACTGAGCGAGTTATTTTGTAATGTTTGGTATGGACAGAAACAGCCGCCGTTTAGATTGAGGTTTGTGGGATACAGTATGACTTAATTGGGGTGTGGGGTACTGTAATCGGTTTCAAAAGGTTAAAAAAAGATAAAAATGTTTTTAATTGCGCAACGTTCTTTCATAGATAACTTTTTAAGTTTAAATTTGATCTCATTTTCTCAAAACAGCCAAAACAGTTTTCCAAAAACTTTCCCAAAAACCCACAATCCACTCTAATTCCATCCACCCCGCCTCAAACCTTTCAAAGACCCTCATTCTGTCCACTAATGTAAGCTGCCGTCCCCATCCTAATGCCATTACGTCACGTCAACGTACTACTCTCCTCCATGTAAAAAAAGCTCGTCCGTTTCAATGTTTTTTTGCTTTCATCCACTTTCCCTGCGGCCAGTGCCATTGAATGACTTGCTTTCCTCCATTTTCTTTTCTCTTTCTGCGTGCCCGTGCCATCGCGGCGACCACGTGAGAAAACGTGTTTGTCAGCGCGTTTCACTCCTCCTTTCGGTGTCGCAAAACCGAAAAAATGGACTGCAGTCGTCCCATAGTTTTGGCTTTGCCAGAGGGCACAAACATCGTGCACTCTGGTTCTCTGTCTCTGCTTTTTGGTGTGCCATTGGACGGCATCCTGACGGGGCCGGTTGTGATTTAGCAAAAATACTTTTAGTGCAAGTGGGTTAGGGTAGCATGTGTTTCGGACATTCGAAAGTGCGTGAAAAACAGCTCAATCTGGGTTATCACGTGCGGGGCTGCTGATTGGGGTACTATGGCCACTGGGCATAGACTTGATGAATGTCTAATAAGCCTTGGGGTAGTTTAATCTTTGTTATGAACGCTTTTTCAATTGATAATTAAGATCTTTGTTAGCTTAAAGCAGCTGTCTGCCTGTAAAATTTTCCAATTTACCCCTAAAATGACATCAAGCTCCTCCGTTCTCTGTCAAAGCCACCCATATCCAACTTTTTAAGCTTTCTTTCCTTCAAAAAAGCCATTTCCGCCTTCCCAAAGTTACAATTCCCTTCCATTTGTTTTTGTTTTTCCAGCCAAAACTCCGTCAAACCCAATTTTAGCAAATTTTAACCGCCTTTTTGCAGTCTAAAACCACTTTTTTAACAGCTTTGCCGGTTTCTATCCCTAAATTTAGTCAAAAAACGTCCCCTGGCAACAAAACACATTTCAAATTCCATTTTCTAAAACCTCCAAAGACAAACATCGTTAAAACCTTGCATCTTACCCCAATCCTGTCACAATTGACCCCAGTTTCCAAGATAAATGATCCTTTTCTCCCAAATAAAACCGCTGTTCACGCTTTTCCTCCCTCACATCAGTCAACCCACATGTTTTTAAGTAAGCAAAACATCTATTGGGCTTCGAATTACTGACAAATTCCGAGAAAAGCAAGGGTTTGGTCAAAGATTACGATTGTTATTTACGTTTGTTTACGTTTTAAACGTACACTTTTACTTTTTTGGTGTTTTTGATCGAAATCAAACTCTTGAATGGTCACAGTTGTGAGAAATGCTATCAGTCGAGGGAGTTTAGTTTGGTCTGCCGTCAGCTTCTGAGGGTTGTTTGTGCATTTTGGGTAGAAGCGGTCAGCTAGCATGGGTCTTTGGTCTGTTTAGTTGGCCCTGGATTGGGTTACAGAGTGCATATAAGGGTTGTGCCATGTTTCTTGGAAGCTGTTTGTTGGTTTAGATTACGTGTGGGAATAGCTTACGACGTGAAATGGTTGACGTTTTTCGTGTGTTTTGACATTGAACTCCCAAAATCTACCCTATGACTTCACTAACAACTTACAGTAACCCCCGATAGCGATGCCATCGACCGATTTCGGTGGAGATAGATCAACTTCAGCAAACTCTTCCAGTGCGCCGGTTTCGAAGAAGAACAGTGGCAGTATAGGGTCTCAATTCGGGGTCGATAGCTTGGTCTTGCTCAGTAAAGAGAGCTTTTTGTTACAGTAAGTTGGAATGGCACTTTTAAAGTTTCCTCCAAACACGTTTAAATGGTCCCAGACAAACATAAAACCACTTTTAACGATAAACCATCTGTTTATAAGCCCCAAAAAAGTTAAACAAACCCCCATAAAACAAGTCCATCACCATGCCTCACCTCGATCAGCACATGTTCGCCTCCAAATTCAAGCCGCATGTACTTTTTAACACATTTGTTTGTCATACGTCGATCACACCTTCCCCAAGCCTCGCCCCAAGCCATGATGACGCTCCGCGATCATGAACGCTAGTATCAAAAAAGTGATTCGCCCTCTTTTTATGTACCCTTTTACGGGGCCATTTGTGTTAAATAGACCAGCTAGCGGCTGTTTTCGGACCCTATTTCCGTCTATCATTCATCCGAGAAGGCGTGTTTTAACACAACTTCCACGTTAACTACATATAAATCGCCCCCAAATTGATCAGTGCGATCGCCAGCTTCACATACTTGTCTTGATTGTATACATATCAGGCTGCTTTATCTTTCCGAAAATAACTTTTTTGACTGCTGAAAATCTATTGTGGGAATCTTGAATTTAAAAAATGGAAAAACTGCTACCAGTACATGCGCAATTCAAAGCGGCGCAGATGCATCATCGAGACCTTGGTCGACGGCACTCATTGGCACCCGAAACGGTGCCACCGCCGAAAAAACAGAATATTTTGAAGCGTAATCGACGATCCTTTATTTTCAGCAGTGTCGGAAATGCCAGCTCGTCGCAGATTGTCGCGATCGACAGCAAGATTGAACAGGCTATGGTGAGTCAGCTTTTTATCAATTTCGGAAATCCAACGTATCTTTATAAACTTACTTGTCATCAAAATTTCAAATAAAAAATATTTTTATAAAATTTTTGGAGTCCACTTTTTTATATTTTTACTATTTTTTTTGTTTTTGCTGTCTACGAAGATTTAATTTTTGATCCAAACTAAAATTTTTAATGTTAAAATTTCTTTTTTTTTGCAAAAACCACAACGCATCTGAACAAAAACAAGATTAACATCAACTCAAAATTTCAACGCCTTATCAGTCCCGTTGTTTGATACCCACAGTCATACGCACAATTTTTTATTCAGTTTTTTTACTTTTTGAATGGACTAAAAACAAAGCTTAACGGGGTCCCCATGACAAACCGAAACCGGAATGCGAAAATTTATGTCCAACTTTTTTTTGTACGCAACAAAAATTCAATTGTTTTTGACAGTTTATCAATCAGCTTATCGGCTCATAACTTGCACTTTTTCTGATCTCTGCCACCACCCAAAAACCGCAGAAAACACGCTTTTTTGTCATTCCATACATTTTCACGTTATCCCTATCAAATCACATCTAACTTTGATCGGATGTCGATGGACTATCGTACTCCCCATCAGTTGAGCGGTGCCAACAATGCACCTACCGAATTGCGTTTTACATCACAAAAATTGTGACGTGAAAACGTTGATCCGAGCGTCATCATGCAATCGCAGGAAAAAAGAAGACACAAAATTTGGTTTTTACCCTGTTTTGCTTGGGTTGAATGAAGGGGGTTTCTTCTGATTACTGAATGAACTGTGATCTTGCTTGGGTTGTTGGTCGGAAGTCGCCGAGGTGTCTGTCGAAAAACGGTCTGGGCGGTGCCCCTTGCGGCGTCGGTTTGACCATAACATAATGATGGAGCGGGGGAGCTCGCTTTACTTACTTTACTGATTACCGGTGGGCCTGAACCGGACTTGATCAGAGGGGGCGGATACGGCTGGGTTGGGGTAAAGATTGCGGTGTAAACATGTTGGTGTAACATTTGCACGCAGAAGGGTGAAAGATGCGTTTTTGTAGTTGGGTTTGGGATTGTTTTGACGTCAAATTGCACTAACTTTTACAAATTGACTAAACGCATGTTAATTTTGCCTTTTTGGTTTTAAAAAACATCCAAAAGTTCGAATCCCCTCAAAACTCGTTTCCAAAAACCCGCATAATTCCAATTTTTAATAATGCTGCCACTGTCCTCCAAAAATCGTTCACTTCACAACCAGTGAAAATTTAATCCTATTCAAACCCAAATTTTGTCACAAAATCACAATTTCAATGATCACTTATCATCTCCAAAGCTAAATTTTCCCTTTCGTTCCAGGACCTCGTCAAAACGCACCTAATGTTTGCCGTTCGCGAGGAAGTCGACCTCCTTCGAGGCAAGATTGTCGAACTCGAAACCGCCGTCTACAAGCTCGAAGCCGAAAACTCCATCCTTCGTGAACACGTTCCGAATGAAGTCCTCCAGAACCTCAATGGCACCCCCACAAATGCCGGCAACCAAACTCAAGGTTCTACCGTCGTCGCGGCACAGTAACCAACCACCTTTACCGTATCCAGCTGTTTCAACTGTCCATTTTATACATTTTAACCAACCCACCAACCCTCATCATCGCCTAATTTGCCGGCGCTGATGGCACTCATCACCTCGCATGCAACTTCTGTATTTTGTACTATTCTATGCTTAAATTAAAAGCATGCCCGTCACACAAATCCGTGTAAAAGATGCCGCAATTTGGCATTGGCTCTTCCATCCAACTCAGTCTGAAAGCTTACATCAATTTAAATTTAATTTGCTTACTGTCCATTATCGGCTTACACTACCTACCCGCGTTTACTGTACAAAGAATACTCACCCTTTTCCGATGACAAATGTTGTTCTTTTGCTCCTGGTCATCAGTTTTCACCGTATAAACCTTACAAGGTCCACTGGGCTGGAAATTTTCTCTGTTTCGGTTCACTGTTTTTATTGATTGTGACTTCCCCTTGACTATACATGTATTTTTTGGCTTGATTTGCCCCCGTTGTACCTGTAGTTTTTATTGATTATTTTTTCAAATTGACATGAAACGGTTACATCAATTTTTCCAGTGTACTACGTTTGATTGAAACTTGAAGTTTGAAGAGTTTTGACTTGAAATTATGTTGTTGTTTGAAGAAAATGAAGATTAATGTGCTGGAAGGACTTGTACAATTGAAAAGAGCATTCATTGATAAAAAAACAATTTTATTAATAAAAAAATGAATAACATTTGTAAAAAAGTATCAAAATTATTTAGTGCTAAGCTTTTTCATTTCTTTGACAAGCTTCTTTTCCGCCTTTTTAGCTTGTTTTTTGCTAATTTTTGTTTTGGGAGGCCGCTGAATAGGGTTCCGCTTTTTGTAGGCCGGAGGAGTCTCATAGCGCTTCTTGAATTCTGGAGCTTTGAGCAAATCGAATATACGACTTTTATACTTTCGCCCACGATCGGCGGCGCGACAATCACGGCGAAAATCACGGTTTGCAATGAGAGCGCTTTGAATTTCGTCGATAAAATTGTCGTCGTCGTATGCTTTGGATTGCCCGGGTTGCTTGTTGGAAGCATGATGCGGGTTTTCGTTGAAGTTTTGACGATTGCCAGATTCAGGAGTGTGGGTTGACTTTGTTGAGTTACTGCTAGGCTCGGTAGAGGAATTCATGTTTGGGAAGCTGAAATACGAAACAGAGTTAACCAAAATTGTAGCGATTGTGAGGTAACAAGGACAAATATGGCGCGGTGTGGTGGTGGATTGAATGAAGAACAGAGTCGTAAGTTTATATTGGCGCGAAAGTGAGTAATGGAGAACAGAGACTCATAATAGCTAAGACACGCATCGATTGCGACGCGCAACGACCGGAAAAAGCATTGAGCGAGGTAACGATCATTCTTCGGAAATAAGGCTTTTGATTTATGTTTTATTCGACTATTACAAACAAACTCAAACTTTAAAAACTTCACAATACCAAACGGAACCGCATAAACTTAGCTCTTCGCGAAACATTCGAGTTGACAACGATTATACGATAGACTATCATAATTGTTTAGGCCAGAAATTCTAACAAAAACGACAGGCTGTTTTTTAAAGTGAATCTTGCGCAAAGCAGAAACTTTGTTTTCGCTAAATACGCGTGTCCATGAAATTTGATTAACACTGACTTCAACCTTGTAATTGTAAAAATAACTGGCATTCTCGTGAAGCAGTAAATTCATGCTATCAATAAGGTATGGCTGTGGTAACTGCACGATGATGCCACCACGGAGACGACGAAACAATTCAGAATTATCAAATTCGTCACGAAAAACAGCAGCGTTTCTTTCGGGCGATGCAACATTGTAAAACGGAATGAGTAACTGTGTAGCAGGGTCAATTTTAAACTGGTCAGTTGTGTAAATCGCTTCGAGACGAGTAATGGCAAAGGTGCCATCGACCGGGGCAGTGCCACAAATGCGAATAAAACGGGCAAAGCGTTCTTTGAAGTAAAGATTCTGAAGGCTGTGACATGCGTATTTTGAATGGTCAATAACGCGGGTGTAGTTAAAATTGTCTTCGGAAACAGCAATCCAGTATTGATAAGTATTGTAGTACTGACTCGGACCGTTGTAACTATCAACCAGCTGCATTTTGAATGAGTTTAACAGATACGGACGTCCAAGATCGATGATAATTCCTTGTTCGTAATGACCGTATGATGAGCTTATATCATGTTTTAGAACGGTGTTTAATTCAGAGTTCTTAAAAAACGAAGTTTCACCACCGGATATAACTTTAACACCGTTCTTTGAAGTTAAAACGTTCTCATTCTGCATTTGGTATGAAGGTACACTCACTGTGCGTTGATGATTGGCTAGAGCAATAAGAAAGTTCGAATCGATTAATTCAGGTGGTACACTTCTTAACTCATCAATAGTCAACTCGCCAAGCGGCAGATATTTGATAACATCAGGAAAATCAACAGATTTCAATGGATTTGCCTTAATCCAACGCACAACAGCTTGGAAAACAGAAACATTAGGGGCAGTAATAACGGCACGGATCAGCATCGCAACAATAGCATCCTTAGAAAGCGTTTTAAAACTTTCATGTGTAAGAACTTTGCAACAATTTTTAGTAATATACTCAATGGATAAGTCTGTCAACTGATCATGTGACAACAGAACGGCTTCATTAAGAATCGAACACACATTTTCGACAGAAAAATAACCCTAAAAAGTTTTACTTTAAAAGGTTATATTATTTAAAGACCTACTTTAAAGTAATCGACAGCAAGATCGACCAACTCTTTAATTTGGTACATTTGGGCAAGACGAATGACTTGAAAAACATCTTCAATCACAAAAACCGTAATGTCGCCAGTATAGATCCACTTCAAAACATTCTTGAAGCCATTCAGCGGTGTTTCGCGAATTTCAATGCGCTTTGAAGTTGCTTCAGTCATGCCACTGTCAAACATGTTTCTGAAAACAGTGTGTTAGCGTAAAGTTAGAAAAAGTAGCGTCTCACTTAAAATATTCGCAGCGTCGAGCCAAAATGACGCGATGTGCTGGAAGCTTGATGCCTTCGACGACAATCGTGATATCGGACAGTTCCTCATTGAGGCAGAGACTGCCGATTTGTTCGAGGAGGTTATACTTGGCAACGGACATTGATAACTAAAAAATATGTTAAACTTTAAAAAAATAGTAGCACAACAAAAACAACTGAATAGTTAGAAGAATATAAATATAATAGAACGGTCGTGGAAATGGCTTTACACGACGCAAAAAGAAACGCACTTGCATTCGCATTCTCTTAGAGAAAGACCGATTGAGACGCGCAGCTTTGGTAAGTCAAAGATCAGGATGGATTGATTGTTGGCGTGTTGCCATCTGTAAACCACAATTACATTGGACAACTCATTCGAGAGCTAAACTAATAAATTAATCTCGTTGAAAGCACGGTATAAGCGATAGGCTTTTCCGAAAAACCGACAGTATTGGTATGGTATTGCTCCTCTAGTTGTTTAAACTATCCATAATTGTGCTGTTTTTTGATGAAGTTACACTTATTTATTAGACAAACACATTTCAAACAATGTTAAACAACAAATCAAACACTGTAAACAAAATTTATCTGTTATCTGATCGACCCCAAGTAGCAGTTTTAATAACGGCGTATTGGCTGTTACTGGCATTAAAAATGTGTAAAATCAATATTTTGAATCCGGAATTTCATAAAGGAACATTTTGTTTTGTTATTCGTTGACGCAGTAAATCAACGATAACGTCAAACGTTTCTACTGGAACCGCCTCCAACTCACCTAACTCGATGCTGCTTAATTTCAAATGTTTCGAAATGTTATGAAAATCCGCGGAGTTACGAGGATTTGCTTTCATCCAGCCCACAACAGCACAAACAACTTCAATGTCATAAACGCCGCGTACACCGTTTTCCAACACCATAATAAGCGCCTCTTTTAACAAACTTTTGAAACTCTCGAGGTTGATAATTTCGCTACACCTAATATCTACGAAGCCAACTGCCAACGTTGTCAGTTCAGCATGTGACAAGAGAACAGCTTCATTTAGAATGGTACAAATATTTTCTGGAGTAAACATTTTCTAAAAAAAATGATGTGTATATAAGTTAAAGTTTTCAGCACCTACTTTTAATAAATTAGCAGCGAGATCAATAACCTCCGTGACTTGGTACATGTGTGCCAAACGAATAACTTCTAATGTAATGTCGATTGAGGTAAATTGTAAAAGGCCAGTGTAAACCCATTTCAAAAATACTAAGAAGCCATCAACTGACGTTTCGTGAATTTCAATGCGGTTTGAAGTGGACTCAATTAAACCACTGTTCAACATTGTCCTGAAAATGACAGTTGTAGATCGGTTCAAAAAAGTCAATGTTTTTTACTTGAAATAAGTGCAACGTTGGGTCAAAATAAGACGATGCGCGGGAAAGCTGACGCCTCGGACAACAATTGTAATATCGGATTGTTCTTCATTGAGGTAGAGGTCGCTGATTTGTTTGACAAGACAATCGGTTCCAGTGGCCATGGTAGATTGTGTTGTGTTTACTGAAAAGTACAATTATTTGCGTTTAGACTATAATAAAGCTCAAAAATCGTTCAAGTTGGTTGTCAAAAAAGCAGCGATACACTGAAAAACGTCAATAAACACTAATGCAGGCACGTTCTGCAACGATGAACGTCAATAAATGAATGGTTTCGACCAATCCGATCGGCATAAGTTGACTCTGTATTTGCCAGTGCACTTTGGCAAATACAGATCCCCTCATGGGTGTGCCCTGCAAATGACGAAGTAAGCACTGCAATGCGCGGCTAACGACGAGCCCTGTCGTAAGCTAATCGATCACAGTAAACTGTGTCACACCGGAATCGGTCAGCAGCAACGAAAACACATTTTTCCGTGAAGCAGAACTGCTAGATTACTTAATAATTGACGGTGTATGATAAGACTTTAGAGGAACACCTTCACAGTGGTAAGCGATAACTATGACGTCAGCTTTTAATAATGATGTGGTTAGGGGTAAAAGGCGGTTAATATTTGACACTCGGGGTCATTTGAAAAATCGCCATCGGTGACTCAGAAAGGTTGTTGGTGTAATCACGTACTCAATTACCAAAAAAAGTCAAAACTTTTTCTATTGTTTTAGTTTTATTTTTCAAACATTTTTCACAAACAAAAAAGCGATGAAGGGGTAGCAACAATGTAGAGTAAAATGCAGCGATCAAAGTGACCGCTGCGGTCCGCGACAGTCTGTAAATTGGTCGCGGTGGGAGAAGTTTTGGGGGGCGACTTTACATCGAAATCCACACGTGTGCGCGTGCATCTCCACCTACAGCCTCGGTTTTGGGAGAAATTTGCATGCGTGCACTTTTTTCGCGATCCGTCATTACTTTTTTCATCGCGAACGAAGAGCGGAGCAGAAACATGCAAATTTCTCTAAAAATAGCGAGCTGCAGGTGAAGATGCACGCGCGCACGCGTGGATTTTGATGTATAGTCGCACCCCAGAGCTTCTCCCACCGCGACCAATTTACGGACCGTCGCGGACCGCCGCAGTCACTTTGATCGCTGCATTTTACTCTACATTGTAATTCAAGTTTCACCAAAACGTGAAGCAGATGCCGACGACAAGCACCGACATAACGATTGCTGGCAGGTTGAAAGCAGATCCTGTGTTTTTAGGGGTCGAAACAGCAGGACCTGGGGCGGGGCCATCGGCTGGAGCTGGAGCTTGTGGCGATTGGTCGAAAGGCGAAGGTTTTCCAAGTTCCAGTTGATCACAGACGTGCGCATTGTTGCAGAGAGTAGTGTTGCAGTAGTATTCATATTGTGTATTTCTAAAACGTGAATTATTTAGGTACTTTTTACCTGTATAAAAACCCTACGTTTTAAAACACTTGTTTTCGTTCTTTAGTAAATCTTCCCTGTCAGGATGTATGCAGTTCTGCCAAGTTTCGTTTGTTGCAAGATTTTTTGCTGAAAAACGTTGGAAGAATTGTTTACGAAAGTTAAGTCTCAAAAGTGTAGAGGTTAACTCACTATATGCGCATCTGTGTTCGACGTTCGAGTGACAATCTGTTAGCGTCTTTTCAGGATTATTATTGTACATCTTGTTTGCTTTCTTGTTTATCTGACAAACAAGTTTGCCCTCCACAGCGTCCTTTAAACCTTGCTTCTCATTTTCGTTGACGCGGTTGCAATTCGGAGTGTCGCAGATATAAACGTAAATGCCACCGCTTAACAGAAAGATTAACAATTCTTTTAGTTAATGAACAACTACCTCCTAATCCATTCGTTTACTTCATGCTTCTTATGTTCAGGAACAGCGTCTGCGCATTTCTGTGTTGTTTTTTGGTCTTTGTCCGCGCTTACGGCTGAAAAAATATCACTCGTTTGCGGCTTTCATAAAACTGCCATCAATCAAAATAAAAACAAAACTTACAAGCAAAACAGTAATTAGAAGGACATTCTGTATTATCTCCTTTCGTACTATCATCGCAAGTAATCGCATTTGCGATGGCCAATGCCGACAAAAACACGGTGACAAAGACGACCGTCTTTGAAGGCATTGTTGGGTTGGAATGGGAAAGCCGTCGGCGAATAAAGAATCGTTTCCTTTTTTCAGTCTTTGCCAAAAGATATGCAAATTTAAACATGAAATGGAAACTGTCACGTATTGTATTAATTTTATTGTCGGTCTAATAAGTCTACTCCACCCATAGTTTTAGAATACTTGTTCCGTTCACTTTTATAAATTTTTGGATTTCTTTATCGATTGACAATCTCACGACATTGAACCGAAAGTTTCAAATTTTGTGCAAATTTCTTTATCCAATTACATTAATCATTTTAGTTAGGTTTATTTTTCACGTCAAGCACTACACACAAAATAAGCCTCGGTGAAGCAATCAGATCGCACCCAAGTCGCGGTTTTCATGTCGATGACGGCACACTGGGTGTTGTACGCGTTGTAGCCCCAGTTTGTGTAATCAACGTCGGTGCCATCTAGCCAGGTGTACTTTCCGGAGCCGTCAAGAGCGTTCAAGCCGATGTAGAACTGATCGATCGTGGCAAACTCGGTGCGAGCAAAGTCTAAACCAAAAAGTTGGTTATTTATTAGTTGTTTGAGCTTGAAAACAAACCAGTGATAAGAAGGTTGTCGAAGCCGTTGTGAACGGATGCCAGATGTCCGCCAAACTTGGTATTGCAATGGAGCTCGGCTTGGATGAAGCTTTTGGTCTCGTTGACATGGAAGAAGCACTGTTTGGTCGTGCGTGATTGGTAGCCGTTCAAATCGGCACATGCTTGAGCCGAGATGTGCGAGGGGGTCGTCGGCACGATGGAAGTGGTCGTTTGAGCTAGCGAAACGGCAACAAATGCCAAGGCCACCAGCAATGAAATGATGAACTGAGCCATTTTGGAGGGAACCGAAACTGTATGGTCACTGAACATGTAGACTACGTGCTTTTATAGGATACCTGGGCCACACCTCAAAGTTGATAAGAAGGAGTGAGCAACAATGACAACCGCGGTACAATGACGTTGTTATCAGCGGTGGAGGTGCGGCTGACCATAAAGTTCGATCAATGTTCAAAACTGGCCGTCTTTTGGCCGGCACCTCTGATTTGATATCAGTGACTCATACATCCAGATCTATAATTGCTCAACGTTGAACAACCCTAGCCTTTTGCAGTTTTTCAGTACGGTACCTAGTTTCATTCTAATCCGTGTTATTGTCGTTATTTATAGCTACCAAATAAATTAAAAAGTCAATTTATTAAATTGCACAGCAAGAAAAAGTAATCAAGAAAACTAATATAAAAAACAACAATTAAGCGCTGACAGGGCGCTTCATGTAGGCTTCGAGTTCGCGATCAAGGTCCTCGGCGGTGGGCTTGACTTCGGGTTTCTTGTTCGGGCGACGGTTCTTGGGTGAACGGGTTTCGGTGGCCTGTTTTTTGTGGATCGTCTTGAAGGCATGGGCGTTCTTGGGGCTGCGGCAATCGACATTGGAGTCGGACCGGCGTTGGATTTGACGGTTCTTCTGATGTTGGCCACTGCTACGTCGCTGATGGAAGGGCCGGTTCTCAATCTGACGATGGAAGGATCCACGGCGGACGATGACTACATCGGAACGGCGCTTCTGTTGACGGTTATCGTGGCGACGGCCATTTCCGGCGGAGTTGCGACGATTCTGGTTCACAGGGGAGCGGTTGGCGGGGTTCTTCTTCATCGGGCTTCGGTCAAAAATGACTTTGGACCGG
Organism: Panagrellus sp. LJ2284; assembly: GCA_024447225.1. Taxonomy (NCBI): domain Eukaryota; kingdom Metazoa; phylum Nematoda; class Chromadorea; order Rhabditida; family Panagrolaimidae; genus Panagrellus; species Panagrellus sp. LJ2284. The sequence goes on along the minus strand of JAMRYC010000005.1, from coordinate 8,289,782 downwards.
GTCGAGATGGTAGAAGTAGGTTGAGCAATAACTTGGGGTGCCATAATTAGACAAAGAAGAAATAAACGAAGTAGTAGAGATTTGATCCTGGTTGTTCTGATTGAATGGTGAAATGCGTTACCAATTAATGGGTATTTATACGCGCAGAAGGTATGGACACTCGGACAAACTCAGCTTACACACATCCGTCTTGCGCGTCGCTTTATCCCGCAAGACTCGAAACTGTATTAGCTAAAAACACGCTACAGCATATAAAAGCGGACTTGGCCACTGCATTCTGCCTAGCTTATACATTCATTGCCAAGCGATCAAGATCCGTTTTCCCGCCGCAATGTGTCATTAGTTAGCGACAATCCGCGACGTCATTGTCTCTTTTTCTATCTTCTCTATTTCATTGACTTATTCTTTTGAATCATGGCTATTAAAATCGCCGTTCGATCTTCCAACCGTCAATTTCGTCAGAACAATGTGGTTTCCCGTCGCGTCCATCGTAACAACCACGCTAACCAGAAGCATCGTGCGGCCTTCAAGCCGCGACAAACCGTTGTCGAAATTCACCGGTGTCCTAATAAGCAGCAGATTCACCACCGTTCCGACACTGTCATAGTCAAGGTCGTCCGGCCCCGAAACACCCTCAAAGTCGTGAAGCCGATTCAAAAAAAGAAGCTTGCCAACCGCCGCGCAGTCAATCCTATCCAAAAGATCCGCCAAACCACGGCCAAACTGACGGCTGACGACCTCGATAAGGACTTGGAATCCTACATGAAGAAGGAACCTGCCACTGATACAAAGCCTACCCCAGTGAACCCGATCCAGAAAAAGTCAGGTCAAAAGCAGAAACAGCCCAAACGCGGCACCAAAAAGAACCAAAAGCCTGAAGCTAAACCGACGGCCGACGATCTTGACCGCGAATTAGAGCTGTACATGAAGAAATCGACTACTGTTTAACTTTCTGTTGTTTTCGTTTTCCTTTTTTGCATTCTTTTTATTAAATAAAGTTTCAATACTGCCGTAGTCTGACCTTGATGCTAACTATCTGTATTTCTGTTATCGCGTAATTCTGACCCCCCAAAATAAATCAGTCCATCTGGGACTCAGCCTAATGTGCGGTGACTCCTCCTGACCCTCGAATCCATTACCAGTTCCTAGTGCTACTCATAAAATACAGCAAATACCAAAATGCGATACATACTTCGTGACTTTTATCATTCACACCTTATCATAGTGAATTTATATTGTTACATTTCCAATTACAAGTTTCAATCGTATCAACTGTTGCTACCTTTTGCAAAACATTCGAGATAAACGCAACTGAATGCACCTTCAGAGCAGTAAGTGCCGGTAATTTTAACAAAAACGACAGGTTGCTTTTTGAAATGGATTTCGCGCCATGAAGAGACCATGGTTTCACTGACAACCTGTGTCCAAGATACGTCATCAACGCTGACTTCAACGTTATAGCTGTAGACTTGACTTTTGTTGTCCAAGAGCAACAACTTCATGCTGTTGATAAGATAGGGCTGCGGCAATTGCACGACAATGTTATTACCAACAAAATCACAGGTATAACCATGGAAGTCGGAGTAGTCATTAAACGAGCCGTCGATAAGTGCATTGGGTGGTCTGGATAAGCCTCGAATGACAATAGCGTTCTTCCAAGCCAGTGCAACATTGTGGGACGGAATCAGTAGAGTCGTTTTAGGGTCAAATTTTAACGGTTTAGTTGTAAACAATGCTTTAAAGTGCCATATTTGCATGGTGGATCTCGTGCTCTTGATGCGAATGAAGCGAACTGGACGTGGTTCAAAGTGAAGCTCCTGGTGGCCGCGACATTTGTATTTTGAATGATTGACAACGCGAGTCCATTTGACTTCGTTTGTGGATGTTTCGATCGTGTAGGAATAAGAATGCCCGTTTTCAGTTTCGGCAAGGTCCATTTCGATTAAATTTAGCAGAAACTGACGCTGAAGATTCACGACAAAAACAACGTAATTTTCAGTGGAAAATTCGACACCATTTTGTGGCACCGCAACATTCTCATCTGGTAATTGATAGTCAGGAACTTTCGTCCGTTGTTGATGAGCGAGGTCAGCAAGGGCATTAGGATCGACCACATCCGATGGCACTGATGCCAGTTCTCGTGGACTAATTGAAGAAAGTGTCAATAAGTTGAAGATATCAAAAAAGCAAGTCGATTTAGAAGAATTAGCCTTCATCCAGCCCACCACGGCATGGAAAATGTCAATATCTTTGACCGTAAACACTTTGCGGGTCAACAATAAAGTAAGCGCATCTTTTGAGAGCTTGTTGAAACTTTTATGTTTAAGAAATTTGCATCTGTTTTTAGTTGCGTACTCAATGGATGCGTCGATCAATTCATCCAGCGACAAAAACACGGCTTCAGAAAGAACCTCACTGACAAGTTCGATATTCAATTTACACTAAAATTAATGTAATTAACAATACACCAATGTTTTTAAAACGCACCTTTAAATATTTTACGGCCCAGTTGAGCAGTTCCGTGATTTGGTACATGTTCGCTATGCGAAGAACTTCAACGACGTCTTCAAAAGATTCAACAGTAATAACGCTGGTGTAAATCCATTTCAAAACTAATTTAAAGCCGTTGAGAGGCGTTTCACTAATCTTTACACACTTGGAAGTGGACTCAATGAAGCCACATTTAAACATGGTCCTGAAAATCAGTAAATTCACGTAAATTCAGGTCAGTGTGAACAAAAATGATGGTTTCTTACTTAAAATATTCACATCTCTGAGCTAAAATGTTGCGATGAGCAGGCAGTTTGGTGCCTTCAACGACGATAGTGATGTCGGAAAAATCTTCATTGAGGTAGAGGTCGCCGATTTGTTTGACGAAACAAGCAGTTTCGGTGGCCATGGATGTAGGCATGGTGGGTACTAAAATTAAGATCACATTTTATTCTTCACGCTAGTTCACACCCGAGTACGCTACCAGACTGTAGCAGACTGGCGAGTGCGATATCGGCACAGACCAGGGATCGGCGACGGGCGGGGCTTTTGTGCGCAGTACGGCGGCCACACGATAAAAAATGTTATTTTTATAGCACATAAAAAGTGCACAACGATCGTCAATCAAAAGTAAGTTGACTGCGTGTTGTCTGTACTTAGCGTCGCGCAGTCACGACGAAAGCTTGAGGAAGGTAATCTAAGCGCTATTTTTAACGACAATCGACACAGTTTTCCAAAAAGCGACCACATTGGGATGCAAGCAAACATAAAACCGTTGGGAACACAGTGCGTTTGATTTCCGTTGACGGTTGTGAGATTCGACAAAAAGATACAGTTTACATACAGTAAGACCATACAGAAGCCCTTTTGAATGTTTTTTTCAACTTTTTTTTTTCTTTTTGTTCAGAATTTGCATATATTTTGGTTTAACGCGAGACCAAGGTTTCTTCATTCGACCTCAACTATGCACCTGAAGTCGCTCGTCGTCTTCAGCTTGGTGCTGTCAACATCCGCTGTTGAGAAACCTCCTCTTAGATGTGCTGTGCCCAACGGGGAAACAACGTGCGCATCCCAATACTGCTTCATCTGTAAGGTTTTCTTATCTTTCATTTATTGCAGGCGTTTTGTGACTTAATACATATTTCAGCGGCGCGCGTAAGTGGCACCGCAGCTGCTAATGATGTTAAAGTAGAAACAGTTGAACAGCGATGCGGGGCCGTGGAGGACGCTCATAGCGTTGAACAGAATGAAATAAACCATTGGATTAAAAAGTAAGTTTCAAATTTTCAAAAAAAAGTAATGTCTTGAAAAAACAAGGCTGTTTTTAGAGGTGATTTATACATTCAAGTTTGCGATTATGTCCGCGCTTATGACGAAGTGTGCAACAAGTTCTATCGTTATACTGTGGAAGCAATGAAGAATCGGGAGAGTGGCAAACATGTGTGTTATATGAAAGACGAAAATGACCTAGAAACCTGTTATGGCGAAACGAAAAAATGCATGCACAGTAAGCTTTCTTAGTAATTTTTTGGCATGTTCTGGTAAAGGTTTGAAAACAATAATTAAACGTCTTTTAGCGCACAATCTTAAAACCAATCAGTATACTAATGGTTGTGCTGATGAGGGTGCGACGCCAGTTGGAAAATGTTGGAAAGAGTAATGTTTATATAAACTCAAAAAGTATACATGAGCATGTTTAGAACAGTGATGGACGACCCTACTTTGAGGTATTTTTGCGAAGGATTTCTCTGCAACAACTTTCACGTCTGCGATGAGCAACTCGGATTGAAACCGCCTCCACCTCGCTCGCCCCCTGGTCCAGCTCCTCCTGGCCCTGGCCAAGATCCAAAACAAGGCTCTAATGACACCCTCGCTCCTGTCGCCCCAATTCCAACTTCCAGCCCCAAAAACACAGGATCTTGTTGCACCGTGCCAACGGTCGCCATGTTGGTTCTTATTGTAGGCGCCTACTTTTTTGCCTGATTAACTTGCATTATCGATACATATCTGTCTATATAGCGGGAGATGAAATAAATGTCTTTAACATAAGCTATAAATGAACACTGAGGTCAATGCGGTTGCTGTTACCGTATCCTGTAGTGACTTAAACAAATTCAATGCTACTTTTGGTGTTTTATGATTTATTCTAGAGAATGTTTGAAATATGTGGAAAAGTAGATGATAAAAAACTCATGTGTTAAAGTTGCCCGAGGGCGCACACAGAGGAGTGTACAAAAACGATAAAAAAGAATAACTATGTGAAAAAAAGAACAAGTTATTATATATTATTAAGGTCCAGACTGGTACTGCCGGATGCCGGTGACATGTTCAACGTAGAGGTCGCGGCTCCATTTGATGACATCGCTGACCATGAGACGCTTCATGAGGACAGCGTATTTGTGCGGGATGCCGAGTCTTCTGATGCAGGCTTCGTTGGCAGGATCGTAGGCGCCGAGAGACCCAATGATGAAAGCGTCGTTGAAGGTTTTGTAGCCGGCGTTCTTGAAATGCGTCTCGATGTCCTTGTATTTCTCCTTCTTTGCTTCCCTGGCCTTCTTGAACGCATCTGGACCATTCTCGAAGGGGATCGTGACGTCGATGATGGTGAGGATTTTGGATGTGTCGTTGATAAGGACGATGTCGGGGCGCAGGTTGGAGTCGCATTCGGGAACGGGCTGATTGGACAGAATTCGGACTTCTCGGCCTTTCTTCATCGGTTTCTGGAGTCGGTTGAGCACAGCATTGTGGCGGTTCGTCATTGTGACTTTGTGGACGTTGCATTGATTGAGGACGTGGGGAAGTGTCTCTCGCGGGTATTCGCACTTCCGACATTGCTTGGGGCCCTGGTATTTGTCGAATCGAAGGCAGCCGCGTAGCGGGACAACACCCAGGCGTGCGCGATGGATGAATTTGTATTCGGCGAAGCGGGTGAAGTTGCCGTCACGAAGGTAGTGATTGGATACCGGCGAGAGGGACGTGAGGTGTGCAGTCTTTCCTTGGTCCGGCTTGGCTTTGAGTCGTTGAAGGAAGTAGGCTCGAACAGCATCGCGGAGTTGTGGTTCTGCCGTTTGACGGTTGATTCGCTTGCCATCGAGGTATGCTGCAACGCCTGTTTCGTCACTTGAAAGCCATGTCAGCGGGATTTTCTTTCGAAGTTCTGTTGTCGCCATCCGTAGCCGGGTCCAATTCGATCGAGTGTCGGAAGATTTTCGGCCGCAGGGTCCATCCATCGATCCATTCAGGTAGTCCGATGTGAGGGTGTGGGTGACATGTCGACCGACTCGCTTCTTGACAACGTTCTTCAGCGTGCTGTGGGCTATTTTCGACGTCTCAGGATCCTTGGATGAGAGCAGGTGGATTGCTTGGGCGACGTTGCTGATGTCTGCCATGGTCTTGAGCGGCATCATGTTCATTCCGCCTTGCTTGTTGGACAAGTAGAGAGGTTCGGTGCTGGCCCTGTCCGGTAAGTTCAGCCACTTCTTGGCACATCTCTTGATGGTGTTGTCGAGGTTGCCGAGCTTCTTCTTCTTGACCATAGCTCCCTTCAGATGAAACGACAGACGTGGAACGACGAAGGTGTTGATGGCGTTGATCTTCTGCCACGGGGTGAGAAGGCTGTTGTCGATGTTTTGCACGTCCGTTTCCATGTTCCTGACGATGTCGTCTCCAGTAAATCCGTAGCTGAAGCCGGTTGGGATACCTAGATGACGATAGGTGTCCGCTCGGTCCATCGGTTCCATCGGCATGCCTTGAATCTTGAAGACGCTGGGCTGGACGCATCGGCGTTTACCATCGACGTGCAGCGTGGAACATTTGCTGGCGTTGAACTTCAGTCCCGCCCAGTCTGCCACGATGGACGCAACTTCCAGCTGTCGTCTGAGGCCTGCTGGGGAGTGTGAGATGACTGCCATGTCGTCAGCATACCCTTGAATCCCGATGTTGGTTCCATTCAGGTCGTAGCCTTCACCTGTTTCTGCGATGGCTCGTAGCATAGGTTCGATCGTCAGGTTGAAGACGATTGGCGACAATGGGCAGCCTTGCTTTACTCCGGATTTGATCGGGATCGGCGGTGTTGTACCATTACTGCTGCGAATCCTTGTTGTACAGCCATCGTAGAGGCGTCTGATGATGTCGATGGAAGCTTCTCCGAGACCGGCCCAACGTAGGTTGATCATGATGACGTCGTGGGAGGCCGAACCAAAGGCGTTTTTCAGGTCGAGCCAGGTTACGACAGCTGTCCGACGTCGACGGCGAGCATCTCTGATGATTGATTGAAGCTCGAAGTTATGCTCCAGGCAGCCTTCAAACTTGAGGAAGCCCTTCTGCGCTCTGGAGAGGCGGTTGTTGCGGATGCTCCATCCTGTGAGCCGAGCTGCCATGCATGATGAATACAGCTTGCCGAGGGTGTTGGACAGTGCAATTGGCCGCCAGTTGCTGACATCGTCGATGTTGCCCTTCTTGTGGATGAGAATGGTCACCGATTCTTTCCATGACGTCGGATAGTGCTTCAGACGGTGTGTGGCGTTGAAGATGGCAGCGATGACGATACAATTTGGGTCAGCTTTCCGCCACTGGGTGTAGCGTACTCGGTCGGGACCTGGAGCCGTATTGGACGTTTCTGCCAGACACTTTGCGACGAACTTCGAGTCGAGGGACGCAGAAAGGGGATCGTCCGTGTCTGGAGGCGGCAGTGTTGGGACTTCTGCAGGCATGGCACCGACGGGTTGACGTTCCGTGGAATGCACATTGTGGAAGTGTTCGTGTAGAGCGGCAACAGGGATGGAGCAGGTAGCAGCGGCTTCGCCCCGCGACGCCAGTTGGAAAATGTTGGAAAGAGTAATGTTTATATAAACTCAAAAAGTATACATGAGCATGTTTAGAACAGTGATGGACGACCCTACTTTGAGGTATTTTTGCGAAGGATTTCTCTGCAACAACTTTCACGTCTGCGATGAGCAACTCGGATTGAAACCGCCTCCACCTCGCTCGCCCCCTGGTCCAGCTCCTCCTGGCCCTGGCCAAGATCCAAAACAAGGCTCTAATGACACCCTCGCTCCTGTCGCCCCAATTCCAACTTCCAGCCCCAAAAACACAGGATCTTGTTGCACCGTGCCAACGGTCGCCATGTTGGTTCTTATTGTAGGCGCCTACTTTTTTGCCTGATTAACTTGCATTATCGATACATATCTGTCTATATAGCGGGAGATGAAATAAATGTCTTTAACATAAGCTATAAATGAACACTGAGGTCAATGCGGTTGCTGTTACCGTATCCTGTAGTGACTTAAACAAATTCAATGCTACTTTTATTAACACTCAAGCAAACAACAAAGGTAAACAAAACTTTACAAGAATCGGTTTCAAAAAAGCGAAGAACAACAACAATTAGGCACTGACAGGGCGCTTCATGTAGGCTTCGAGTTCGCGGTCAAGGTCCTCGGCGGTGGGCTTGACTTCGGGTTTCTTGTTCGAGCGACGGTTCTTGGGTGAACGGGTCTCGGTGGCCTGCTTCTTGTGGATCGTCTTTTTGGCATGGCTGTTCTTGGGGCTACGGCGATCAACATTGGAGGAGGAACGGCGTTGGATTTGACAGTTCTTCTGATGTTGTTGGCCACTGCTACGTCGCTGATGAAAAGCGGGACGGTTCTCCTGCTGGCGATGGAAGGATCCACGGCGAACGATGACCACATCGGAACGGCGCTTCTGTTGACGGTTATCGTGGCGACGGCCATTTCCGGCGGAGTTGCGACGATTCTGGTTCACGAGGGAGCGGTTGACGGCGTTTTTCTTCATCGGGCTTCGGTCAAAAATGACTTTGGACCGGGCCGAGATGGTGGAAGTAGGTTCAGCAATAACTTGGGGAGCCATAATTAGACAAAGAAGAAACAAGCGAAGTAGTAGTAGCTTGATCCTGGTGGTTCTGACCGAATGATGGTATCCCTTGCCAATGATGGGTATTTATACGCGCAGAAGGGTAAGGACACCCGGACGGACCGAGCTTACACACATTCATCTTGCGCGCTTAACTTCCCGAAGGGCGTGACCTCACAATGCGCGAGACTCTAATAGCTAAGGATACGCCATAACATTTGAGAACATACTTGGCCACCAAATTTCGCATACTTTCCTCATTTACTACCAAGCTATCATAATCCGTTGCTTCGTCGAAAAATAACAGAAGCCAAACCAACGGCTGAACACAGTAAACCTACGATGAAAATACCCCCGTGACTTGTACATTCTGCATTCTACCGTAGTAAATAGTACACCTTTCGGAATATTTACAGTTTTATTTCTACGAAAACTCCGAACCCTAAAAGTGAAACTAAACTCGTTCAGCCGCCCAGATGGCGCCCTTGCATCCGGTCTGAATCGCAAACTTCAAAGCGTCGAAAAGCGGCGCCTTTGGACCATCATTGACCACGCCCGTTTCGTGGTGCTCCATTTCTTCGTCGCGGAGCCGAGTCAGCGTCTTCAGAAGGTCAGCATGCGCCGTCGGGTCGTCATCGATGAGCTCCTTGATCTGATCATTGTAGTGCTTGCCAATGAGCTCCTCGACGGCCACCGTGCAGGCCATGGCGCCTTCCTTGCCCATGAGAGCTGTTCCGACGCCTAAACAGATTTGACAATGATGAAATGACATCAAAAGTGAAATAAATAAAAAAAACCAACCCAAAGCATAGGCCGCAACGGAGAAAATCGGCGCAAAAACAGTCGGCGGAACTTCATGCTTGGCGCAGAGGCGCTCCATCGTGTCAAGATGCTCCTTCTCCTCGTCCCACATGTGCTGAATGATGCTAGCGATACTGGAGCCCTTCATCACGGCCATCTGACCGGCGTAGATGCGATCGGCGCCGAGTTCGCCGGCATGATCGACGCGAATGATCTTTTCAATGAGCTTCTGACGCAGTTGGTTGTTAGTTTTGCCCGTGGTGGTGGCAGCGAGACGGACAAAGGTTCGGTGCATCTGAGATACCGTAATTTAGCTAATTGAACGCCTTTTGACCACGTTAGTATGTAAAATTCGGAAATAAAACCGAAAAACCGTCAAAAAAAACAGCCATTCCAATTACCGTATACCCATTTATTCCCTTCAAAAACCCAATAAATACTTTAAAATTACATACAATAAATTACTGTAACATGCACTAAATCTGCAATAAAATCAATACCATTTTCAATGATGATGATGAAGTACTTCATGGCCGTGGGTATGGCCATGGGCGTGGTCGTGTGAATGGTCGTGGGCGTGATCATGACCGGCGTGGCTGTTGAAAACGGCCGTTGGCACTTGTGGCACGTAACTTGGCACGGCATCCATCACGAATCCAGTGTCTTTGATCACTTGGACACTCAATTCACCGACAACGCTGTACAGCTTCTCCGTGACAGCGCTCAAAACAGCCTGTTCATCGGCGTCTCTCCGGATTCTCACATCGACAGTGCCCGCAATCGTGTTGAAATCCAGTTGCCAGAAGTGGGAATTCTTCAATTCCAGCACGCCTTCCACCGTCGTAGCTTCGGAGATACACCTATCAATCTGGGTATGGATGTGTGGGGGCGTTGTTTGAAGCAGAATCATGCCCGTGTAGTACGTCAACGGGTTCATGGTCAGAAATACGGCGACAGCCAGGGCAATTGTCGCGACGGAATCGAACCACTCGTATTCTGACATGAGCCAATGGGTGGTCAGGCAGACGATGTTGGACACGATAGCGAGAAGGGCCATGGCATTGATTCGGGGGAGCAGGAAGCGCGAAACGCCAGGGAAGACGGTGCAGATGGCGTAGGAGATGTCGGTGGCGTGTTCCTGGAGCGAGCTGGATTGGGCGATGGTCAGGACGTGATGGAAAGGCTGCCCCACGGCGCTGTAGCCAGCCAGGAGGAGGGAAATGGTTGTCGCGATGGAGGCACTGTAGAAGTAGTGATTGAGGGCGTGGCCAACGGCAACACCGTGTCCAGGGCCGTGGTGATGGTCAGCCGCGACGAGGGACTCGATGGCTTCCTTCAGTTGAAGGACGGCGGAGAGTTGGGCGAGAACGGTGGTGGAGAAGACGGCGACGACAGGGGCACGGACGAAGCCGTAGGTGTAGCTGAAAGGGGCAAGTTGACGGATTTAACCTTTTAAAAGGCTAAAAATCAGCTAAAATCGCAAAAAAAAACTCACTCATCTGTAACACTCAAAGCGCCAACGCCAATATTGACCACCGAAGACACCGTAGCAAAGAAGCTGAAGATAGTCAGCCAGGCCGCGCCGGTTAGAACTAGACTTCTGGTCACATTGACCACCCAGATGAGGTACAGTATGCAAAGTGCGCATCCAAGGGTTGAAAAGATCGCACGCTTGCCAGCCGGGTTGGACCAGACGGCACCCAGGGATCGTGAGGCTTTTCCCATTGCTCTGCAAAGCTACAGTATACCACTATTTCGACAATCTGACACAAAAAAGTATTTCCAACGAACTCAAATCGCCAAAACCATCAAAAAGGCCAAAATTCAATAAAAGTCCAACTTTATGCAAACAAATAATGGTAAAAATCAGTAAAAACCAAAAATATGCATCGAGATCCATCATCTAAGCCGTCGCCATGCTCGGCCGATACGCATTAGCCTTCAAAGCATTTGTGCGAGCAAAGCCAGTGCCACCACGATGCATCATAACAATGTCTTCCGGCTTCAGTGGCTTTCCATTGATAGGATCAACGCCATCCTTCTTCAACATTTCGGCACAGGCCGCGTTGACGACCCTCTGGCTCGTCTTCAGATAGCAGCACTTCGTCGAATTCGTCAAAATATCACGAGTCACCGGGCACATGTAGCGATCCTTCGAGCCGACAATCTGAGCATGGGACAGGGTTTCATCAATAGGGGTAAAGACGACCGGCATGAGCTCCTTGTACTTCAATGGCTTGTTAGTGTAGGGGTTGCGGACTGTTTTATCCTAAAATCGACGATTTTTGTGGTTTTTATATATAAATTTTTACAAATAACATACCGGCTTGGTCATAGTACCCTTCTGAATGCTCTCCAACAAAGCCGGGCCCCAAAAGTTGTTGAATTTGTTCTTCTTGTCGCCAGCAATGTTGGAAACGCTCTTGAAAGCCTTCTTCGAGGTTGTCAGACCATCGGCGTCGGTAGAACTCGTTTCAATCAGTCGTTCGACGGGCTGTGAAGATTGCGGCTCGGCACCGGAGACGAGATGGCGCTCGTTGTAGGCGAACTTCTTCTTGGCGTCTTCTTCGAGTTCCTTGCGCTTCTTAAAATATATAAATCAATCAACTTGCCAAAATAAATATATATATAAACCCACAGATTCGTCCTTCTCGTTAATAATCTTGCAGTGATGGTCATACGCTTCCATCTCAACCTTGTACATGTCCTTCCGATGGAGAATGTAGTTCAAAACGGATTCCTTGTCGAAGATGTAGCCGTCGGGGGAGATCAGAGGTTGTCTGAAACTTATGGACGTAAATTATATATATTTTTACCTCTAAAAACCACCCTTACCTGCACGGTTGAAGCGACAAGCAGCAGCAATCAAATGGCTTGATAGAATCCGCTCCCAGACGAGCATGAAGCGTGCCATATCCGGAAGTAGCGTTGTCCTTACGACGCTCCGAATACGAGTAAACAGCGGACGCTGTGGCGTTCTTTCCGTGACGAACCATCTGCTAATCGGTGGGGAATAGATCCGGCTACAATTGGAGACAATAAAAGATAGATTTCAGCGGATAAACAGGTCGAAAATCCAGGAACAAGAATAACTTTCGTTTTTTATAAGAAAGTTGTCGACGCGTGGCTTGAAGCGGTCTCATTTGGAAAAGTGTGCGCTGCGTTGACGTTTTCGTGGGGAGACCAGTTTTGGGGCCCTTTTCGCGTGTAACATCTTTTTTTTCAAAATGCATCAATTCGACCCCATTTTTCGCTCATTGTACTATTATCGTCATATCAAAACCATAGAAAGTACTTCTGCACTATTAAAACACCTGCTTTATAATCATTTCAAGCAAACTTTAATGCATGAGCTCCGTTAATGGAAAATAGGATACGGTAGCTGTTTTCACTTTTTTGATGAAGCAAAGAACCATGCAAAATGGCAAAAACATGCCTAGTCATGTTGACGGTTTTAGAAGAGGGGAACGCATGACTGGCGGAATCTACTTCCGTCAACATGGAAACTTATTTATGTCTATATCGAAAGTCAGGTGATGCCTTTTCTTGCAAAGATGAAATTTGGCCTTTTCCGTTTTTCAATCTTTGCCTTTTCGTTCTGCTAAGCTTCCGTGTTGGCGTGTTCTTTTTCCAGAAATGTACTTCCCATTTACATGTCTGCCTACACATTCCGTGACATCAACATGGGTGTTTTTTGCCGATGTCTGCCCCCTCTTTACTCACGGCCTCGAGCTTCGTCATCTGACAAACAGCTGCTGGTGTATTTCGTTGGTTGCTGGTCGCTCTCTGTTCTGGTAATCGCCCAGGGGAGCACCCCACTACCACAACCATCCGCAAGGGCCGACGGACTGACATCGCCAGGCGATTTCGACACTTTCGTGTCCGAACGCACTTTGCATCCGATACCGTAGGTTATTGATTGCGCCGACGGCCTCGTGCATACTCCAACCTTCGCGAAACGACCAGAGTCGGCCGGACTGGGTCCGCCCCAGCCGGTTGTGTCTGTATAAAAGGGGGTAGCGAGGCACCCAACATCGCCAGTCTCACTTCTAGTCATGCGGTCGTCGTCGTTGTTGCTGCGTTCTCTCCGTTCATGCCTTCGACCTTGTCTTCCACCTTTCGGCTGAATCGCATCCTACGCCTTTCTGAACACGTTCTAACCTCTCTGACACGACCTGCAATGGGTGAATCTTCATGAAACTCACCTCGAGACGGCTCGCTAACTGCTCCTCCTCGCTGCTGTCAAGGTTGGTTATCTTAGTTCCGCATTCTTTTTGCTATCCGACATCTCGGACGCCGACGCTTCATCCTCCAAAGAGTTGACGTGAGTCTATTTCGGAATCTTTCAGAATGCAAAAGGCAAATAGATCGCTTTGCGTAAAAAAGCCCGCACTTTTACTGAGTGTCGCGCAGTATAGCTTGCCAAAAAACTGAAGACATCGTTCGTTCGTCCCTCGGAATGCCGTTCGCCGCTCGCGACGCGCTGACTTAATCCTCCACTTGAATGAGTAATAGATTGCCCGTGTCAACATCTACCGTATATGCAACCCCGCTGCCTTAATGGGGCCCTTTCTACCGTACTTGTTTGAAAAAAAGTTTAATCTTCTTCGCTGTAATCGTGACAATGCCAACTTTGAAAGTCAGAACGACGTACCGTACGCCTGCGCCCAAACACAACTGCAAACTATAATAAACTTGGTGTATAAACGTAAAGAAATTTCAATGTCCCGAATGATTTCAACATCCGTGTGAGCTTACTCATCCATCCCCGTGCCCGCTGTGTCGAAATACTGGCGGCAGTTTCGTCACATCCCCTACCCGAGCGTACATATTCCATCATACTGTGCCTTTATTTGCATACCCTGCCCCGACCGTTCTCTTTCAATCGTCGCGAGTGGTCTAAACAATCATCGCCGACTTGGTTTCAACATCTTCCGGTTGCGCAGCCATCCCATTTCGACATCTTCATAGTCCGGCTGCGAACAGGTTTCATCCCTTTTCTTTCGAAATAACTATTTAGTGGGCGGATCGTCACTCCTTTCATCAAGCTTCCTCGCAACTCTGACTGCTTTACACATAAAACGTGGCCAGGCCCAGCTTCCTCTTCACTCCAAACCCTTCCAATCTTTCTGGGTTGCCGCTGTCGACGATGCTGTCCCCCACATACTCATCCGTCGACATCGGCACCGCGGCCTTTTCCCACATGTTCAAAACAATCCTCAGCGAGAATCAAAAATCGGGTCTTAAAATGTCTTCCAAATGGGCAGTCCAAAAATGTCAAAACTTTATCAACCAACAACACGGGTATTTTCAAACATCGCTGGTTTTACGTCTCAAAATTTGTCGTCATACGCTCCCCTTTCAACACCCCCGCATCGTTATTGAGTCAGAAGTCTTTCAAATGTGGAAAATGAGTCAAACGGATAATGGGAAATATCAAATATGAAATTGGTGGTGGAAAAAAATGGTAAATAATTGGTGGTAGAAATGGTTACTGTAATGTCGCAGGTGCGCTAAATTTTGGAGTCAGGTTTGAGTGGATTTTAGGTATTCTTGGAATGGGAAAATGGTAGTTAATTAACTGGGTTATGGTATGGGAAAATTGTGGTGTCAAAATCAAATGGGTGAAGTTTATGAAATTCATGGTGTCAAAATCAAATGGGTGGTGTTTACGAAACTTATGGTGTCAAAATCAAAATGGGTAAAATTAAGAATAACATTTTTGGAGTAGTGAAATTGGAAAACAATTTTGGTGTTTTGAAATAGAATGATTTATGATGTTTGGATAATGGAGAAATTGAAATGTGTATGGTTTTTGAAGAAGTTGAAATTTTATGGTCTTTTGAAAATGGTTAGTTGGCGCCAAAAATGGGTGATATTCAAATTTTCGTGGTAGCTTCTTGGTTCTTTTGGATCTTCTGCGTGTCGAAATCTAGTTCGTTGGCTTCCTTCGTGTATTTTCACACCGGCCGGTGTCCTTTGGATTTTCTTCTATTTTCTTTGGTTTTGTCCGCTTATTTCCCTTCAAATGGATATGGTAATGATGTTATGTTCGTCGATGTTAGCTAGCTGATGGGTCCCTCAAATGGTATTTATGTTAGGCCCCCCATGCGTGCGTGGATTTCTCAAATCGTATCGTATCGGCCTCTGTTTTGTTAACATTGCTGTCGCGCTGCCGCACGGTTCCTTGTGTCAAGTCGCCACTTTCGAATCCTTCCTTCTGATTGCCTGCGTACGTACTCGCGCTCCCGGCAGAAGTCTTGGCGGTGCTGCGTGTCTAGGGGCGTCCTGCCACGTGATGGGGCATCTCAGATGACCGCAGACTCTTCACGGAGTCAGTCACCAAGATGCCTTGACATGGACAGCTCTGATAATTTAACGGCACCAATACCGCTTTGGAATCTCCACACATGCATACATTGTTTCGAGGACTAAAATTGTTGAATTCTGCCGGGATTCTTGATTGGTTTTTTGGGCGTTTTTGTATAATGGTCATTGCTGCTGCTTATTTTGGTTTCTACTCTACGTGTTAGTGCGCAACTTACTTCGTCAGCCTTCATCTTCACGCATCTAGCTTCAAAAGCCTGTGCCACATATCGTTATCGCGTGTTTTCCCCGTGCCGATCCCAATTTCCGTGCCTTCTGCAGACCTTCCACAAAAGCCATGCTCACGAATCCATCTCGCCAACGCATAGCCGGAATCAGTGACGCACCAGATTCACCAGGTTGAATTTGGCCATTAGCTTAATGTGAGAATTCAGAAAGTAGCACACCCCTGAGGAGACTGCGAAAAGCAATAATCACGGAGTATTAATAACTGAAGAGCAAGACCCGCATTCGATTACTTACAGTATACAGTATGACGAAAGCCAGGTTACTTTTTGCTTTTGCAAATCTAACTGAAGTTCAGCTAATGAGTCACAACCGCGTACATGCATACCCTGCACATCCAGACCCCGGGATCATGATCTAAAGCCAGGTTGAATTTCTTCTTTTGGGAAAAATGTTCGATTCAGAAGTGCACCCCACATGTGTAATGTTACGAAAGCGCGATACTCATCCAGAGCCTGTCCAAAATGTTATGGGTCTTCGAATCCACTTACTTCCAACCATGCCAAATGTCCTCAAATCACACTATCGAACATATCAGAACAGACAATGCCTAATCTCACTGAAGACGATGAAAACCTATGCAAAGCTACAAAACCAACCCGTGTTCAGGTTTCCTTTGGTTGTTCCATAAAACCGCCATCGGATTCAGGATCTAAAAAGACGAAAAGCTGGAAAAGCTAAGCAATGCTAAATCTCAATCGAAGTGTACAATGCAAACCTCACTCAAATCGTCCCAAACTTGATAAAGGTTGTTTTTGGCTTTCGCAAAACCGTCATCGGATTCAGAGTCCCTTTCGTCTGTCCTTGCGCATCAGATGCACCTGCCAAGTCGTCCCAACTAGAATCATGCCATCTCAAACCAAGCCCAGATCCCTCTGTCAACTTCAAACTCAACCGCCAAACATGCCAAACCCCACAAAACACCGTATGAATCACAATCTAATATACAGTATACGTTGGTTGTCCCATGCTCAATAATCTACCTGCTAGTGTGCCGTTTTTTCTGCACTGTTTCATGATTTTGAGAAAAATAACTCAATCGTAATGTGCTACACTTTGCCCTAAACATCTTGCATTGAATATCGACTGTGTTCTGCGTTTTTCAATTTCTATCAGTACCGGTGTTCCCTCATTTATACCTTCGAACCACACCAACTTCAACAATGCGCTTCCTCAGCGAAACACCAACTTTTCTCGCGTGAAATGTTCCATCCACAGGCTTATGTTAATGTTTTCCAATTCAATTATGGCTAACTGTATGTACTGGGCACGTTCAAAGGTACGGTAATTGGTTGCAACTTGCGTTTTCAACTTACATTTTGTCCATTTTTTAGCCTAGCCTTTTCTGCTATCCAATAGAACTCCGCTTACAAAATACCATACACCGTATGTGCTATGAAATGATATTGATACTTTCGTTACCGTAACCACGTTGATTAAGGCAGCGCCAACCTTGATGTGACTGTGTTTGTGTTTTTCCATTCTCTTTTTCCGTCGCTGTTTTCTTCACCAACTTACGTTGCAATAGGCGTTGGGCACAACTGCAGTTCTAATATGTGAGTAGTCATAATTTGCAATGTTTTTGATCGGTTTGAAGCTAAACTATACCTGTGTTTAGATGGGATCAGTCTTCTAATACCAAAGCACGTCACACGTTTTCTTTCCTTCGTACATGTCGCTACACGAGTTGATGTTTTTCGCTTGCTGCGCCTACTTTCAAATGCCTAATTTTCAAACAACGTGATATCCCTGGCTTAAAGTGGCTACCATCTGTTCAAGTTGACATGTGTAATACGACCCCTGGGCAAAGGCAATTGTTATGGCTGATAGAAGGCGAAACTGAAGGTGGTCCTTGGATTTTGTAAAACTTAACTGCGATTCAGACTGAATAGAAGCTCGATAATCGAAGCAAGGCAAATGCGCATCAGACTTGACTGATAGAAATGAACTAGAAGCCGGACAATGGCTGATACCAGGTTTTCTTTGGATTTTCTCCAACCCTTCGATGTGATTCAGGCCTCCAAACTTCGTCTGCCAGATTCACTCACCCTATGCAAATTTCAAACTCAATGCGAAAACTCAAATCGCATCTCTTCAATGCTGGTATTGTTCTTCCCAAAACCTCACGCGACTTCAGGCCCAAATGTTAAACAAAACTCAAACCATAATGCTCTTCAACATTTGAATATTACAACCTCAAACACCGTCTTGAAATGCAACCTCAAACTCAAACAATGATGCCAAATGGCGATACCCAGGTTTCCTTTGGATTTTTCCAACTACCGTCTGGTTCAGATCAGCATCTACCCATCGCAAATGCCAAATCTTCCACAAGGCCGTTGCCTGTAGATCATCCTGTATGATGCCTGCGCTTGCCCTCCTTGAAGTTGCTCAATGGCCGAAAAACCCAGGTTTCTTTTGGATTTCCTCAACATATCCGCCTGGTTCAGGTCAACATGTATCGATACAAACTGCCACAATGCCAATATGCGCAAAGCCTCCTGTTAAAATATCCCACTTCAACCTCCAAATCTGCGAACAATGTTCAAAGCCAAAAACAGGTTTTCTTTGGATTTTTCCAACTACCGTCTGGTTCAGGTCAACATGTATCATCCCAAACTTCCAAAGTTCAATCCTCGTAAACTCATACCACTGAAACAAACATTTATCATGACGCACCCTCAAGTCGAAGCTAGATGGCCGAAAACCCCAGGTTTCTTTTGGATTTCCCAACATATCCACCTGGTTCAGGTCAACACGTAACGATACAAATTGCCACAATGCCAATAATTGCAAGGCCTCCTGTAAACATATCCCACTTCAACCTTCAAATAATGTTCAATGCCAAAATAACAGGTTTCCTTTGGATTTTACGACTACCGTCTGGTTCAGGTCAACATGTGCCCCTCCAAACTTCCAAAACACTGCCCATGTCTTCCACGAGACTGTTGCCAGTAGACTTCTCACTGATGCCATCACTTGCTCACTTTCGAAACAAAAAGCTCGATGGCCGAAAAACCCAGGTTTCCTTTGGATTTTTCGAACTACCGTCTGGTTCAGGTCAACATATAAACCAATCCCACCTGTCAAAATGCCACACGAAAACCCCTGAGGCCGCTGTCTGTGGACTCATCCTACTGCAAATCTCTGCCAATCTTCTACCTAATGCCACCAAACTCCGGCAAAAACAGGTTTCCTTTGGAATTTCTCCAACCCTTCCATCGGATTCAGGCCTCAAAAATACCACAACCCATGTCATACGACCAATCAAACATCCTACCGACCCCAACTTTACTCCACTATGGTTGCCAGGTTGTCTTTGGCGTTCAAAAAACCGTTGTTGGATTCAGGCCGACCTTTCTTTCTATACATCATCATCAATCAAAACTCTACTTCGCCATCCGCCAGCGACCGCTTCCCGTCTCAGGTTGATTTGGCTTCTTCCCAAATGTCATCAAATTCAGGGCTTATTGAACCACAAAACGTCAAAACCGATCTCATCTTACTCGTCATCCTTGCCAAACCATGTCACAAAATCGCTGTAATCAGGTTTTCTTTGGATTTTCCAACACTCTACCAGGTTCAGGTCAAGCGTACTCCCACGCTATAAACCTATCAGATCAATGTCACAACTCGGAATCCTCAAAACTTCCCGAAATGCCCTGAATGCCTCGCAGGCCTAAAATGCTATACTACCAAAACAATGGTATTTATCTTTTGCCCCTGTTTTGAAAAACCAACCAAATGGTTACCAGGACTTCCATGTCCCTCCAGCGATCTCAACAACCCCGCCCACTTTCAACTCTACCCTGCTCAACAATTCTGAAATCTCGACTACTGTTAGTTTCCCGCATTCCACACTTTTCTTGAATTACCATCTTCATCATAGGCCGTAAGCGTAAGCTAGATGCTACTGTAGTCGATGCCGCTCTATGCGCTGCTGCTCGTCATCCGCAACTTGTAAGGCTTATCAGTTTTTAGCAGCTTTACAGGTTTAGTTAACACGGCTAAATGTTGTTATAGATGCCCGCCGCCGATTCCTGCGCTTTACGGAAAGGCCCGCCGCGATAGTTGCTGCAGCTGCTGTTAGTTTTTACAAACTTCAAATATTTTTCGACCTTTTCGACAATTTTTATGACTTAACACTTTTCGGAAAACTTTTATACTTTTTTGAATGATTTTTGATACTTTTCGATGATTACTTTTCGGATTATATTTTATGTGACTTTTTTGAAACACCTTTTCGGATATACCTTTTCGGAAATAAAACTGTTTTCGGTTACTTGTGTTGGATGTGGACTCGGGGACAAACAGTGAACAGGGGAATGGAATTGAAACATAACAAACGAAAGAAATATGTTCAAAGAAAGAAGTTAAAACAGAGTTTCCTGATAAGTTGGTTTCGGTACAACAATTGCCGTTTTTGGTCGTCTCAGATCCGGACAAGACAGTTCCGATATAGATGCTGCGACGTTGGCATTTTTTATCTGAGCTGCAATTGAAGAAAAGTTCTGTGCCGGGCCAATCCTCGTAGAAGTTGACGAATTCGACCATGCCATTTCTGCCGACTTGTGGAGCATTATTGAAAAGATGCTTACAATAAACCGACGATAAGGCGTCAATACGATGATGGCCACAATCGGATTGCAGACAGGGCTCCAGGTGAACATCATCATTGCGGCAATCGATCCAATGTTAGAATTGGAGAAAGATAGAACATGTAACATCATCGGTCCAATTAAGACCACCAAAGGCACAATGGTTTGAATGAGTAGCACTTTTGTGATTTGACTTTGAACTGTTGAAATTGCTTCGGCCATGTTTTTCAACTCTTTTCGGAGTTTCAATGCAATGAGAACTGCACAGATGCCGGAAGTTGCATACGCTAGTGTCAACATGCTGGAGGCAAAAACTGTTGCCCGCGCCGCCGCCGGAACATCCAACTTCGTCGCGTAAAACTTGGGAATCTTGCCGATGCCGTCGGTCCAGTTCATTTTGAGAAAGTAGGCACCAAAGTTTTTGACGTCTGTTTCACGTGGACCAATCATGATAGCAAAATGAACCGTGTACAACAATGTACATGTTGCTGGAACGACGAGAAGGCACAGAAACTTGATGATAGAAAACTCATTGCCACGCACGATGAGATTGTATCTAAAGTTATCAAACGTGTTGCATCGTTAACCTTGCTTGAGTTGACTTACCGATAAATAAACTGAATAGGAACAGTTGTAAACAGTAAATATGTCGAAAATAACATCCAGCAAACACCCAGAAAATACCATGGTTCTGGTAACTGCGGCAGGTTGCCGATTGGAACAACATAGTAACTGTCATCGGCTACGAAAAACAGCTGAAACAAGTATTCTTAAACATTGGTTTGAGTGAACTTACGGCTTACAACGTCATTTAGAATAGAAGCTACAGTGTAATTCAAATCCACAGTGATCGAAGTTATCAGCACTTTTTTATAAGGACGTAAATGTAATGTCGATTTTTTGATTACCATAAAAAGTAACAATAAGTTACACAAAATTGATATGCAATTTGCAATGTTGGCATTCAGAAGCCGAAACAATAAAAAGTCTGGATTGCCAATAGAAAAAGAGGACATTTTTATGTTCAGCTAACACTAATACGCAGTTAAAGCTTCAAATCAGATGTTATGCCAAACTGAGCTATGGCAGGCACTTAAATAGCAAAAGTTCCAGACGGATTTGCGGCATACTCATTATTAGAGCTTTCAAAATAGGTTAAGCAATACAATAATAAAAACAAGATTTATCTGTCTAAGCCAGGTAAAAATTAAAACAAAGAATCTCTCTGAGATCATTTCCTATGTAGGTGGTGTAGCAGTTAGTGTGGTAGGCAATGTAATGTTTTTGCTCGTAGTAAAAAAATATTTTTGAATGTCAAAAGAAAAACGGATTAGATTTGGTACTAAACTTAATCTGTACAAGACGTGGGTTTTAAACTGAAAAACCAAACAAATGGCGTGTCAGAAGTACATTACTCAACCCACTGCCACCTGCGGAGGGCACAAAATCTTGCTCTTTCTTACAATCACCAAAAAACAGAGATGCTGTAAATAGCAACTTCTGGAATGTCGATTAAAGAACTCTCAAAAAAGTTCAATTCAGTCACCATTTATGTACATGCAAACCAATCACACATGTGATTACACGGAAAATTAAATAGAGAATCTCAACAATCTGCCTTACAAGCATTTGCATAGTTAATAAATAGGGCCCATTTACTATGAGGCCATCGGGTAAATTAAAAAGTTAAATTTAAATGATAAATTACGCGTCAACGATTTGAAGGAATGAAGCGGGATCGCTGAAGAGAAGCTCAGTAAGCTCGCCGGAGCCTTCGATCTCGGCGGCATCGGCTGAGGCTTCGATGATGAAGAATTCTGGGAGCTTTGAGAGTTCGATTTCATTAGGGACGCCTTCATCCGCGGCGGGAGTGCCTTCGTCTTCGTATTTGCTGTCCTCTACTTTGATGCATGCGCCCTGGAAAGATATTGATTAGTTATTGATTAGTTTGAAAAGTGGTAAAAATTACCTTATCATCCTTATTTTCAAAGTCCATCTTAAGTTCGAAACCAGGTTTGCAATGGCACGTGATACTACGCTCATTACAGTATGAGTTTTCGACGAGACACTGATCCTCGACAACGACGGTCTCAGTACAGTAACCACCGATGGTGCCATTGGCGCGATCTTCGACGGAATCCATAAACACGATGGTTGTCAAATCGTGACAACGACCGGCAATGTGGACATAACCCTCAGGGCAGTTGGCGACGCATTCGCCGGAGTGGATGAGCTTGTTTTCGGGGCAGCGGCAGTAGCCTTTCTCGCAGTAGGTGTTGTTTGAAACCGACTGGCATTGCTCGTTGGAGGAGCAACCTGGCTGGCCAACGTAGAACATGCGTTTGCAAACTTCGCCGATTTTGACGAATCCGGCAGGGCAGGCTCGAATTGGCTCCTGTTTCGCTGGGGATGCGTCATTTTGGGATTCGACGGGGGTCTGGGATGGCATGGTGGTGCAGCATTGAGCATTGCGGCCATCGGGGTAGTTGGAATAGCAGGTGAAGCCCTCAGGGCATTTGGACATTGTCGAGCACGGGTGGGGCGTCCGGGTTTCAGAGTTCAACAAAGGCTGGCTTTGCGGAGGGCATCCGGAAATCGGCGCTCCTGGAAGTGCTGGAGGCAATGTAGCGGAGCTGAGCAGGTCGATCTGCTCTTCAACTGGTGGCTGGTTGTTGGTCACTTCAGGCTGTTTCATTCCAGGATGAAGCTGGACATTGCCACGGCTTCGGAAGGCGACAGTAAGCTGGGCCGAGCTGGTAGGCGTGCAGCAGTAAGAATTCTGTTTTTCAGCTGAATAGATGCACTGATAGGGGGCGGATGTCGGGCAGGGGCTGAGAGCCATGTGGCAGGTTGGTGGCTCGATGGAATTGACAGTCAAGTACGGGATTTGGCCAGGTGGGCAGTACCCTTCGAAACGGCGTTCCAAATTGTTCAGCGGGTCAGAAGCGCAGCAAACAAAGTCAGCTGAGGACGAACTTCGGCGACAGATATACCCAGTAGGGCAGGAGTTCATTGCCGGGTTGCAAATGACCTTCTGACCGGTGAAAGGATTGCCGTAGGCGGCTCCATTCGGGCAGTCTTGACGGATTTCATCGTTTGAACAGCAGAGATGGATGTTTCCGGCCGAGGATCCTGTGCAAGTGTATCCATCTGGGCATTTGTTGGACCCTGGTGGGCAGACTAAGGGCTTCCTAGCATAGAGGAAGGGTCTACGGTTACCAGGGCATTGCGCACTGGAAGCCTTGGCCTTGCAGCAGACAGCTCGGTCTTTCGGACCTTCACAGGCATAACCTTCAGGGCAGTTGTTGGCCAAGATATTGCATCCCATCGGCTTACGAGTTCCAGCGACAAGGAACGGCGAAGCACCACGCGGGCACTTTTCCCAAGCTGGACAGCAGTAGTAGTTCTCATCAGAAGCGCGGGAGCATTCGTAATCTTCGGGGCATTCGTTACCAGCAGACGTTTCATCGCAGGTCATCGGGTCACGGGAGCCGAGCTCGAAATAGGGGATATGCTGGTCACGGCATCGGGGAATGGAGTTACTTGCACTGGAGAGAGCGGAGAACTTGTTCGTCGGCTGGCAGCAGATTTCAACGCCATCGATGGTCGATTCCATGCAGGTTGTCTTGTCGGGGCAGAGGATTTGGTCATCGCCGCAGACGAGAACCTGTTTTCCGGAAAAGTAGTACGGCTTGTGGCGTGGGACCGTGCATTTTGGAAGACCACGGCAACAGACGCCATGAGCACCAGCGCCGAGGCAGATATGACCCTTCGGACAGCCGCCAATGGCATTGACGACGCAACGTTGGTCGTTTGAAGTCAGACCACTCGGGCATCGACCAGGTGAGGCTTGTCTATGCCGAGTGATGGTGTTTGTGTTGATTCCGCGGGGCGGGCCGTCTTTTCGGCTTGAAAATGGTGCGCCGAAGCCGTTTCGCTCTTCGGAGCTGCAGCACATGAAGAAGTTCCTCACAGTCGAAGATTGCATGCATTCAAAGCCAATTGGGCAAGTGTCATCATCGGGGAGACAGGCAATATGCGAATCAGAACCCGGAATAATATAGGCCTGGCGATTGTAGGGGCATTCAGCAAGCGATTTACAGCAAATCGGGGTGTTGCTCGATGAAAGGACGCAGCTAGCGCCTTCAGCAATGCAGCTTGTCATCAAATTGAGTCGACATTTCTGAGCTCCGCCACCGGGGTAGGCTTCAGCGATGGCCATGCCCTTGGGGCATTCACCCATTTGGTCGCGACAGATGCGTTCACAGGCGGCTTTGGAGGTGAATCGGTTGGTAGTTCCACCGCAGCCGTTGTACGTGAATGGTAGACACTCTTGGGCCATGGTATCATAGAACCAGAAAGTATCTGGCCGGTACAGCGAACAAACATTGCCGACAGATCGCGGCGAAGTGCAAGCATTTTCAGACTCCGGGCAACAGAATCCACGCAGATTGCAACTGTTCCCAGCCGGGCAGGGGTTGGTCGGGCTGCAGCGTTGAGGCTGGTTGTTAGGATCCATTAGGGGGGAGACGCCGTTGCACATGCCTTTGATGTTGAGCTGGCAAGTGGCTTCGCACTCTTGACGTGTGAAAAAGTTGTTGCTACTGCCGTGGCATCCGTAGAATTGGAAAGGTTCACAGGATCCGGTTTCAGTGTTGAAGTGGTAGCGCTGAACGGTGACCCCACTGCCGAAGCAGGCGGTTCCGGCTGAGACTGATTCTCGGCATGAGAGTTCTTCGCTGCTACAGCAGACATGGTTGAGACCGAATAGTGGCTGCATACAGGAGAATCCAGTAGGACAGGTAGCTGGTGTCAACGGCGAACAGGCCGCATTGCTGGCGCCGGTTCTATACGGTTTGCCCTGAGGGCATTGCGACGTCACACAGAAACCTTCGCATTGTTCAAGCGTGTCAAAGTTGTTAGCGTTTCCACCGCATTGACTGAATCGGAACGACCGGCAGGAGCCAGTGGATTCATCGAAATAGTACCGGATGACAGCAGGCTGCGCGAAGTCACATGCAGTTCCAGGGTCCTTCGGGCGGTTGCAAACGTGTTCCGGAGCAGGGCAGCAGTACTGTTGTCCATTGTTACTGACGCATTGATAGTTGTTCGGGCACGGGTTATCAACCGAGCAAGAAGTGACACCACCGAGCGGGCTACCAGTCGGGCACATGCCCTTAGCCGGACAGCATCGACCATTCTGGCAGTTGTAGCCGTTCGGGCAAGGGTCGCTAGCGCTGCACGGATTCGGAGAAACTAACGGCGTATCACCGAGACAGGCATCATTGACGGCAGCACTGGTATCACTGCAACAGACACCGCCGCTGAATTTGCCGGAATAGGAGCAAACGAAGCCTTCAGGGCAAGTCGCTTCATCGCCGACGGTACAGGAAACGTAGCTGCCGGTGTGGGGGTTGACGAAACCGGCACTATTGTAGGGGCAGCCGAAATCACGCCCACAGCAGCGGGTGAGAGTGCCACCGACGAGATTGCAGCCGAATCCGACGGGGCAGGCGGAAGAGGCGCCGGATGAAGAGCCTCCAGAGCTGTCCAAAACGCAGGTCCGTGCTTCACCGGTAAGAGGTTCATAGAAAGTGATCTGATCATTAGCGCAAGTGACTTCAGTGTTAGCATGACGGAGCTGGGTCGGATTCTGGCAACAATAGGATGTACCAGTTCGGTCGTAGAGGGTGCATTCGTAGCCTAAAAGTGCAAAATTATAAAAAAAAGGTCATAAAGTCAAAACTTCAAGTGGTTCCCGCATTCCAAAAAAGGCTTTTCCTTTGAAAGTATAGCCAAAATAGCTACAATGACCTGTCTCGATGACATGAAGAGCCCCCCTCATCGCAACTTCGCAAGTTACAACCCAGACAATGACCACTCACCATCAGGACAGCTATCCATGCTAGGATTACAGGCGACCGGTGAGCTTAATTTCGTCAACGCAATACCCCCTACTCCGCAAATGTCCTCAGGGGCCTGGAATTGGGGCGACAGGATCGGGTCATCATGAGCGATGCGGCTGTGGCCCTCTAGGGGTTCGCATTCGTTCCTTTCTGCATTGAAGCGCTTGCCATCGGGACATGACTTCTTCGAGAACAAGCCTTCGAGATTGCAATACAAATAGCTTAGCGGATTGTCGGGATCGGCTTTTTTCGTGTCTGAACTTGGGTCGCATTCGAGTTTTGCAGTGGTTAGGTCTGGCAAGATCAGGAGACATGTAATCTGAAACCACAACTTGAACTTATCTATCAGTTTTTAGCTTGATTTTTGCATTCCAATCTCAATTTGAACCAATTTGTAGAATTTCAATCTAATCAATGATCAGAAACCACCTCAAAAAAGCCCAGAATCTTCGACAATCGCCCTTTCACCCACCCCGATAGCCCCAGGCCAAAAGAAGTTAAACTATATTCGTGTCTTTCTCAAAATTGCGCAATTGGAAGTCAGCCAATGTTGCCTTTGTGGCTTATTTTCACAAGCGGTAAAGCGTTTCAGTCTCGCTCGGGTCGCGCAACAGTTAGTCTCAGAATCGGTGCGACTAAAGGTCGAAGCTTCTCGGTTGTGACCAAATGTGCAATGAAGAATGAAACAAACAAAAAGGAGATCGCCGTGAGAAAGAGGGGATTGTTTCACGCGAGTTGTGGGAACTTTTGAAAGTTTTGAGGTCAGAAGTTTTGAAAACGTAAATTGAGATAGGTTTTTGGGGTCAAAATTTACAATTGGGTGGTTTTAAACATGGTATTTTGATTGATTTGCAAAAGTTTAGGGTCTAAAATGTTCCAACAGAGTTGCAATTGCATAAAAGTACAAAAATTGAACCAAAATTACAGTAATAAAGTCAAAAGATGCCGAAAACTTACCAATAAAACACTAAAACCTCCATAACATGGACGTCTCTGCATTACTCGTCGTGACTCCATCACATTCATAGTGCCTTGCCTGCGGCTATAGCAAGCTAACAGTGGCTCGCTTCCCTTTCGCAGACTGATGACCATTGCGCTGGCGTGCAGGTGTTCAAATAGGCCCCTGAGGCTACCCGTCGTCGCGCACCTCCTGCTCCTCCTTTTCGGATGCTTTCCTTTTTTTGAGCCCTGAGGGGACCTCCTACCAGCCTCCATCATCCCGCAGTTAGCTGTGATTTGTCCTGGTCTTGTATTTTTTGTGTTCTCGCATGACTGTTCCAAAGGACGACCATCAATGCATGCGTTTATGGAATCCCAGAAACTAACCTCCGTCCAAATGTCGCTACCAAAAAAGGTAGTAGACAGTCTTGAAGCAATCTTTTGTCGTTGCGAATTGGTTGCGAAATCAAATGACAAATGACCGTACGGAGGGGTTTTTTATTCCCTGCAATCGGTAGTCCGGTGGTCAGTGGTGGTCCCATGTGATGAGTCAGCTGAAATCGCTTCAACGGATGGACACAATGCACGGGATCCGAGGTATCCAGTGCAGCGAGGCCTATTTTCGGGTTTAATTAGTCATTTGAGTTTGAAGTGCCACTTAATAATGTTGAGAGTAAGCACCCCGGTGGTCCCTTACGATAAGTGTTATCAAAGTTGGTTAAACAAACACTTGTTGCTTTGTTTTGTTACCGATTCAGACATTTTTGTTCAAAAATTCCAAAAACAAAGCTAACTAAATTTTTCAAACACATTTTTAAATAAAAAAAGCTTTCTTTTGTTGGTGTTCCAGTAAACTACTTTATCGAAGCAATTAGTAAACCTCATTTTTTACAAACTGTAACCTTTGCTTGACCAATTCAGTAACTACCCATCCGATTGTCGGTGCGTTTCGATTCATCGTTGCGGAACCGGATTAGTCGTTCAAACATCGATCACAATAGACCCTCCGATGGAAGATGTCAAACGAGTGACTGCTCTCGAGATTGTCGCCTGAAGGCTTGCGAACGCGGATGACTCATCTTACTCCTTGACTACCATTTGTAACTTTTTTGTCAGTGAACGGTTTGGAACAACCAGAATGAACGTACCGTTTTCCTGATACATAGTAAATATGACTCACACTTGTTCTAAGTTTCTACAATTTAAACGGATAGTAAATTAGTTTATGGAAATCAAAAGCAATAACTTCAATAGAAAAAAGAACGGAAAAATTTGCAACGCCGTACTAAACTGATGAAACTTAAAAAAACGGATCGTGATTGCTTAGCAATGAATGTGTAAGGTATGCGGAATGCCGTGGCAAGTCAGGGCCCGAGCAACCTTCAAGTCCGCTTTTTATGATGTAGCGTGTTCTTAGCTAATACAGTTTCGAGCCTTGCGGGATAAAGCGCCGCGCAAAACGGATGTGTGTAACCTGAGTTTGTCCGAGTGTCCATACCTTCTGCGCGTATAAATATCCATTTATTGGTAATGCATTTCATCATTCAAGCAGAACAACCAGGATCAAGTCTCTACTACTTCGCTTATTTCTTTTTCGTTTAACTATGGCCCCTCAAGTTATTGCTGAACCTACTTACACCATCTCGACCCGGTCCAAAGTCATTTTTGACCGAAGCCCGATGAAGAATACTGTCAACCGCTCCCCAGTGAACCAGAATCGTCGCAACTCCGCCGGAAATGGCCGTCGCCACGATAACCGTCAACAGAAGCGCCGTTCCGATGTGGTCATCGTCCGCCGTGGATCCTTCCATCGTCAGCAGGAGAACCCTCCCGCTTTCCATCAGCGACGTAGCAGTGGCCAACAGCATCACCACAAGCGTCAAATCCAACGCCGTTCCGACTCCAATGTTGATCGCCGAAGCCCCAAGAATGGTCATGCCACAAAGACGATCCACAAGAAGCAGGCCACCGAAACCCGTTCACCCAAGAACCGTCGCTCGAACAAGAAACCCGAAGTCAACCCTACCGCCGAAGACCTTGACCGCGAACTCGAAGCCTACATGAAGCGCCCTGTCAGCGCCTGATTACTATTGTTCTTTGTTTTTTTTGAAACCGACTCTTGTAAAGTTTTGTTTACCTTTGTTGTTTGCTTGAGTGTTGATAAAAGTAGCATTGAATTTGGTTTAGTAACTACAAGATACGGTAACAGCAACCGCATTGACATCTATGTTCATTTATAGCTTATGTTAAAGACATTTATTTCATCTCCCACTATATAGACAGATATGTATCGATAATGCAAGTTAATCAGACAGTGAAGTAGGCGCCTACAATAAGCATCAACATGGCGACCGTTGGCGCAGTGAAACGAGACCCCGTGTTTTTGGGGCTGGGAGTTGGAATTGGGGCGACAGGACCGAGGGATTCATTGGAGCTTTGATTCGAAGCTTGACCGAGACCAGAAGGAACTGAACCAGGGGCCGGGTTAGGCTTTGTCAGTCCGCGTGCCTCATCACAGAAGTAATCATTGTTGCACAGATTGCCTACGCACACATAATGGTAAGTAGTTCCTCTTGTTCCAACGCTAAAGAGAGACATGATTTAATAATCTTTTATTTGAAAGAAAAAACGTTACTATGTTTCACACTTTCCCGTAACATTTTTGACGCTCAAGTTATGTGTGGCGCATCCCCTTTGGATTGGAAGTGATGTTCCAGTTTTGGCTAAAACAAATTTTAACAATGTTTCATAACTTAATCAAATAACGCCAAAAAGAATACAACGGAAACTTACACCACATACACAAAGCTTCTTTCTGAAAAAGGTAACAAACTCAGTTGGTAAAGCGTGTTTAACAAAAAAGAAGTGTTTAAAAAAGTTTCTTTGAAAATTTCTGTTTTTAATCAAAAACTTATGTTTTGGAAAAAATCGAAAAAAAAAGTTAATAGAGATCGTTTGCCCAGTTTTAGCCGTCTATTGAAAAACAAAACGTACATTTTTTTCTTGTTCACCACAATACTCGAATTCATGACTAAAAAACGAATTGCAAACTGGGTAACCATATTCCCGATATTCCATTGCCTTCTGGGTATCATGTGAAAGAATGTTACATGGGACCCCTCTATCAAAATAATTGCACAATCGCACGTATAAATCCCCCCTAAACACAGCGTATGTAATTTTTCTCATTATTATTTTGTTTAATAATTTGCAACCTACTTTTTAGTCCAATGATTCATTTCGGTCTTATTATAAGTTCGGACTTCCTCCAAGGTTGCGCAGCGGCTCGTTTCATTAATCACTTTAGCAAGACCTGGTGTGTAATTTATGATAGCGGCTAAAATATTCAATAACATGTTTTTCGCCGCACACTGCATGCAATTAATAAACAAAACCCACAGCTATAACAATGATTGGAAGAACAATTTTTCCTACCGGTACCATGTGGATTAGTCCAATCTATACACACAAAAGCACCACTTACAACAGTAGCGATCGACAACACCGAGATGGTGAAGACGACCGATTTCAGAGCCATGATTGAGGTCGAATGGGATGGTGTGAGGAACCGATTCAACACTGAGCCAAAAAACATGCAAATTTTAAATTTAAAGTTCAATGGATTTGCAATCTGGCCTTCAATAGGCCACTGTAAAAATGATCGTGTTCTTTTGTTATGTTGTGTTTTGATTTCGGGCGCAACGAACATACCATTTGCAGTACCGTACTGAAAAACTCCAAAAAGCATAAGATTGTTCAACGTTGAGCAATTATAGATCCGGATGTATGAGTCACTGATATCAAATCAAAGGTGCCGGCCAAAAAACCGCCAGTTTTGAACATTGACCGAATTTTATGGTCAGCCGCACCTCCACCGCTGATAACAACGTCATTGTACCGCGGTTGTCATTGTTGCTCACCCCTTCTTATCAACATTGAGGTGTGGCCCAGGTATCCTATATAAGCACGTAGTCTACACGTTCAGCGACCATACAGTTTCGGCTCCTTCCAAAATGGCACAGTTCACCATTTCATTGCTGGTGGCCTTGGCATTTGTTGCCGTTTCTCTAGCTCAAACAACCACTTCCATCGTGCCGACGACCCCCTCGCACATTTCGGCTCAAGCATGTGCCGATTTGAACGGCTACCAATCACGCACCACCAAGCAGTGCTTCTTCCATGTCAACGAGACCAAAAGCTTCATCCAAGCCGAGCTCCATTGCAATACCAAGTTTGGCGGACATCTGGCATCCGTTCACAACGGCTTCGACAACCTTCTCATTACAGGTTTGTTTTCAAGTCTAAACATCCAATGAATATCAAGTTTTTGGTTAAGACTTTGCTCGCACCGAGTTTGCCACGATTGATCAGTTCTACATTGGATTGAATGCCCTTGACGGCTCCGGAAAGTACACCTGGCTCGATGGCACCGACGTTGATTACACAAACTGGGGCTACAACGCCTACAACACCCAGTGTGCCGTGATTGACATGAAAACCGCGACTTGGGTGCGATCTGATTGCTTCACTGATGCTTACTTTGTGTGTAGTGCTTGATGTGATAGTTGAACATGATCAAAAGGTGTTTGTCTAACGTTTTTTTAGTTGAATGAAGAAACTTGCACAAACTTTGAAGCTTTCGCTCTAATGTCGTCAGATTGTCGATCGATAAAGCAACCCAAAAATTAATAAAATTCTAAAACCATGGGTGGAGTAAGCCTTACAGGCTTTTTCACTATGCGTTACAGGGACGTAATCAATGCAAATGATAATGAAATCAACACAATATGTGACAGTTTTTCGTTTCATTTTTTTATTTGCATATCTTTTGGCAACGCTGAAAAAATGAAAAGAATTCTAATTTTGCGACGGCTTTTCCATTCCACTCTAACAATGCCCTCGAGGACGTTCGTCTCCGTCACCGTGTTTTTGTCGGCATTGTCCATCGCAAATACGATTACGTGCGATGATAGTACGAAAGGAGATAATACAGAATGCCCTTCTGATTACTGTTTTGTTTGTATGTTTTGTTTTTCTTTTGATTGATGGCAGTTGTATGAATGCAGCAAACGAGTGATAGCTTTTCAGCTGTAACTGCGGACAAAGACCAAAAAATAACTGCGAAATGCGCAGACGCTGTTCCCGAAGATAAGAAGCATGAAGTAAACGAATGGATTAGGAGGTAGTTGTTCATTAACTAAAAGAATTGTTAATCTTTCTGTTAAGCGGTGGTAATCACGTTTATATCTGCGACACTCCGAATTGCAACCGCATCAACAAATTTGACAAGCAATTTTTGGATGATGCAACGAAGGGGAAACTTGTTTGTCAGATGAACCAGAATGCAAACAACATGATCGACAAAATGCGTAAAGAGACGCTAAACGCTTGTTACAGTCACCTCTACCACAGATGCGTATACAGTGAGTTAACCTCTACACTTATGAGACTAAAGTTTTGTAAATAATTCTTCCAACGTTTTTCAGCAAAAGACATTGAGTCAAACGAAACTTTGCAGCACTGTCAAGTTCTTACTAGTGAACAGTTACTAAACAACGAAAACAAGTGTTTCAAAACGTAGGGTTTTTATACAGGTAAAAAGTACCCAAATAATTCACGTTTTAGGGATAAAGAATACGTATACTATTGCAACACTACTCTCTGCAACAATGCGCACGTCTGTGATCAACTGGAACTTGGAAAACCTTCGCCTTTCGACCAATCGCTACAAGCTCCGGGCTCCGACGCGGGCGCAGGCCCCGCCCCAGATCCTGCTGTTTCGACCCCTAAGAACACAGGATCTGCTTTTAATCTCCCAGCAATCGTTTTGTCGGTGCTTGTCGTCGGCATCTGCTTTACTTTCTGGTAAAACTTGAATCAGCTACCCCTTTATCGCCAACAGCAACCGCATTCACATCAATGTTTATTTATATCTTAAGTTAAATACATTTACTTCATCCTCCGAAATACGGACATATATGTATTGAGAATGAAAGTTAATCAGACAGTGAAGTAGACGCCTACAATAAGCATCAACATGGCGATCGTTGGCACGGTGAAACGAGATCCTGTGTTTTTGGGGCTGGGAGTTGGAATTGGGGCGATAGGACCGAGGGATTCATTGGAGCTTTGATTCGAAAATTGACCGAGACCGGAAGGAACTGAACCAGGGGCCGGGTTAGGCTGAGGCTTTGTCAGTCCGCGTGCCTCATCACAGAAGTAATCATTGTTGCACAGATCGCCTACGCACACACACAAAAAAAAAGCGTAATCTTTAGGAACATTACGCTTCCCGTAATCATTCACAATGTAATCTTAAGTTTACGGAAAGCGTAAAGTTTTGCACGTTTTCGTAATCGAAAGATTACGCCGCGCGTAATCTTTCGATGACACCCGGGTGTAATTATTAGGAACATTACACTTTGCGTAATCTTTCGATTACTCTTTTTTTTGTGTGCATAAGAGTAAACATTATTACCAGATAAGTCATCACTAACTATGCTTATGTTATTCATTTTTATGTTGCAAAAAACGTTACCTTGTGACACACTTATTTGTAACATTTTTTAGGATCATGTCTGTAAAATAATTAACAAAATAGGATAGAATGTGTGAGGTTGCCTCAATGGCCCTGGCCGACCGGAATGCTTCGCTTGAAGCCGGCACGACATCTAGAGCTTTGATTTTTTCATGAGACATGCCCATAGGTACCTAGATGCACAATTCTGAGATTTTGCCTGATTGTGACGGCACCTAGAGCCTTGATTTTTTCATGGAACCTGCCTATGGGTACCTAGATGCACAATTCTGAAAATGACATAAATGCCATGTCATTTGAACTTTTGGCATTGAAAAAACTTCGAAAAACGTCAAAAAGTGCCACTTTTAAAGTGAAAAAGTGCCGGGAATGGTTCGCTTGAGACTGGCGCCGAACCAAAAGGCTTGATTTTTCTATGAGAGCTGCCTATGGACATGTATATGCACAATTTTAAATTTTAGCCGGATTGATTCACAATTAAAATTTTGCCATTCGGAAAACTGCTGTTCAAAATTCGAAAAAATTTAAAGAGGCCACAACTTGTTTCGAACCTGAGTGAGAGTGTGCATGCAAATTTTAAACGCGCGCATTTTTGGCGGTCGCGGCGACCCGTGAAAAGTGAACGGAACAACTATTCTAAAACTATGGGTGGAGTAGACCTATTAGACCCTCTTTATTTTGCATCATGTGGATGTAATCAATGCAATTGACGATGAAACCAATACAATACGTGACAGTTTTCGTTTCATATTTAAATTAGCATATCTTTTGGCAAAAGCTGAAAGGAAAGAAATTCTTAATTCCTCGACGGCTTTCCCATTGCACTCTATCAATGTCCTCGAGGACGGTCGTCTTCGTCACCGTGTTTTTGTCGGCGTTGGCCATCGCAGATAAACTTGAATGCCATACTCGTTATGCTCCTCACGGTGGAGAGGTTTACGAACTTTGTTCTTCTCAACTCTGTTTTTCTAGTAGGTTTTGTTTTAATTTAAATGTCGTTTGCCGATGACAGAAAAAAGACAACTTTCAGCTATAAGCGCGGACAATGAAGAAAACCTAAAACTGGGATGCGCAGACATCGTTCCCGAAAATAAAAATTATCAATTAAACCATTGGACTAAAAACGGTAGCAATTACGTTAAACTTTGCGACAAGAAGGGTTGCAATAGGATTATCTATAATGATATGGAGGCTTTGAAGAACCTTGAGAAGGGGAAACTTGTTTGTTATGAGATGGGAAAAGCCCTTCCTATTGTAGCATCACTCACAGAGACGCTATGTGAAGCTAAATACGCCGGTTACAATTGCGTATACAGTAAGTTTACATTTTCTGATAATTTTTTTAAAAATATCAAACGTTTTTTAAGCAAAAAATGTTACCACTAACGAAACGCTGCAGTCTTGTATGAAAATCGACGAAAGACAACGAATGAATATGGGGAAGTGTGTTAAAACGTAGGGTTTTTATCAGACAAGAAAAGTAATTCAAAGCTACGTTTTCAGAGGTACGCAATACGAATACATTTGCGACACTTCTCTCTGTAATCACGCGCGTGTCTGCGATGAGTACGTTGACTCAGCTTCAGGCCGCGGTCAAGGTCCGAGTCCGGGTCAAGATACGAAAGGTCTTAACGAAACTGCCGTCCCCCAAGTGACAATAGCCCCTGAAAACACGGGATCGCAATCCAATCTGCCATCGATCGCCATATCGGTGCTTGTCGTCGGCATTTATTTTACCGTTTGATGAAACTAGGATTTGCTACCTTATAATGCTGTTTTGCGTACGAAAGAATGCTTGATGAATATAAGTGTAAGAATAATGTAGACCATGCACACAAAAAAAAAGCGTAAACTTTAGGAACATTACGCCTGGCGTAAACTTGCACAACGTAATCGAAACATTACGCGCAGCGTAAACTTTCGCGTGTTTTCGTAATCGAAAGTTTACGCCGAGCGTAATCTTTCGACTACACCCTGGCGTAGTCTTTAGGAACATTACGCCTGGCGTAAACTTTCGATTACGCTTTTTTTTGTGTGTGGTTGCTTTTGGAGGCTTTATTTACAATTTTTGTATGTAATCCTATAAACCACAAACAAAAACGGGCGCGTGCTAGCCACGTAATAAAAACAAAAACAAACAAAACAAACTTAATTTAACTTGAACTGGCGTTTATTTAAAATGGCTTTGACAATCTTCTAATCACAGGTTTGTTTTCAAGCTTAAACAACCCTAGAAATAACAAGTTTCGGTTTTTTTCATTTCAAAGTACCGTAGACGGGAGCAATAAGTATTGTTCCCTCAGCGGATGCATTTTGACAACGAATCGATTCTCTAAAAGGCGCTTATGTTAGCTCACGCACGCTTTCGTTGTTAGCTGCGCAAATCAGTCGTCACTTCATCGTGTGAAAGATGCCCATGACATACAGATTGTCACACGGATCGATGCAGCGAGGGCGATAGTTTTCTTCGTTGCCATCGCATATAATCCGGATCAAAGACCTTTTTTTTATTCAATCTTTCTCATCCTGCTCTTTCAAGATTGTTTCGCTGTCCCCGTTTTTGCTCTTTTATTGTTACTGTAAAGGTTTCCATTTCTGTTTGTTTTCATAACCGATTCGCGATTCTTAACTTTAAACTTGGTTTTAACTCTAAATATTACGAATTCGATTTTTTAGCAAGCCTTCAATTTAAACCATGGCTAAAGGCACAGATCGCCTAGTCGAACAAATCGCTAAACTCTACCTTAATGAAGAGTTTTCCGATGTCACGATAATTGTCGAAGGCATCGAGCTTCCAGCTCATCGTGTTATTTTGGCTCAACGATGCGAATACTTCAAGTAAGAAGCTTGCAATTTTATTAAATTTGCTATAATATCTAAGTTTTCAGGATCATGTTTAAATGTGGCTTGTTTGAATCGATCTCAAATCGTATTGAGCTTAGTGAGACACCACTTCACGGTTTTGAGCTTATTTTAGAATGGATTTATACAGACCGTATAGTACTTGCCCTGTACGATGATGCACTTGACGTTCTGCGTTTAGCTCACATGTATCAAATCCCAGAGTTGGTCAATGAGGCCGTTCACTATTTTAAGGTAAGGCCTGAAACTTGAACTTTGTTAAATACCTTTTTTGTTTTTAGTCTCACTTCACAGATGAAAACGTGTGTTGCGTTTTGAATGAGGCTGTTATGTTATCATTGGATGGACTAGCAGAAGATGCCATCCACTATTTAAACGAAATCGGTGACTTAAATTGCGGTTTTGACAATTTGTCAAAGGACGCACTTATTATGGTGTTAAAGAGTGGTTTATGCTACGTGCCTAGTATTGAAACCGCGTGTGCCGTAATAAGCTGGATGAAAGCGAACCCATTGAAATCGGATGACTTTCCAGAAGTCTTGAAGCACTTATATGTGCGGGATATCACATTAGCAGAGTTGGAAGCTGTTCCAGAGGATGCATTGGAGATCTTCATCGATTTGATTCGACAACGAAACAAAGAAGAAATGTTTCCAACTTATCAAATGCCAAATGTGAATGTTGCTTTACCAAAGCATGGCGTGAAAGTTATCACCGGTGGTAAAAAGTCGTTCTTCTAAAAAGACGGAAGGATTCTGAAACACAGAATCGGCGAAGCTGAGGAGGGCATTTGCATTGATCTTGGATGCCAATTTAAGCTAAATTCAATTGAAATGCATCTGGTCGATAACTCTAATGAATCTTATTCTTACTGGATCGATGTATCTCTAGACAATCAGAACTGGATCCGCGTCATTGACCATTCAGAAGCCACTTGTAGCAGTCTTCAGAACCTACACTTTAAATCGGTTCATGCCCAATTTATTCGCATCTTCGGTACTGCGTCATCCACAGAAGTCTTTCAAATTTCAAGTTTCGAAGCGTTTTACACAACTGAGCCATTAGAAGTCGACTCTGAAACGACTTTCATCATTCCGGAATCCAACGTAGCCCTGGTCGAAAACAACGCTATCATTGTTCAAGGCAATTCCGAGCCGGCAAATGCCCTTATCAACGGTGAAACTTACGGATACACTTGGGAAAGTGGTTTTACGTGGAATCAACTCGGTGAAGGCATCATTATTCAACTGGCTCAACCCTATATGATTGATAGCATGATCTTGTTGCTTTTCGACAAAGACAAACGTGTCTACAGTTACAATATTGAAGTCAGCATTGACAAAGTCAATTGGACACAGGTCGTCAGCGAAGAAAATGTTGCTGGCAGGCGGGATATTAAATTTGAAAGACAAGCCGTTGTTTTTGTCAAACTGACTGGCACAGGCAATTCTATGGACACTGTTTTTGATTGTGTTCATTTTGAGTGTTTTGCAGAGATTTGAGTTTTGTTTTTTTTAGACTTTAAAATGCAGTGTTACTTGGAAAGAAACGCAAGTTACAACTTTCAATACCTTTTTTGATTTGAAAAAAAAATTTTACGTATAAAATAAAGTTGTATGTTTTGGTTATGGTAGACAGTAGAGAACTGTCCATCGTGACTACCTTATTAACGTTTTCGCCGTCAGGTGCGTGTGCAATCGATGGATGTCCACAGTGTCAACCTCGCAGACGTCCCGCGGGTGCCAACACACGCGTTCAATTTGGCTCTTCCAACCTGCTACCCAATCTTGCGTGCAGTGTGCGTATTCATTTACGATTGACGTATTCTGCAACACTCTCGTTTTGCTTTTGAAGTAAAATTGCAATAATATATATTTCTTTAGTGGGAAGCATGAGACCCTTGAAGCCTACCACTATTTCTACCGGTATACATTGCCTCGTCGACCAAATCGGTGCCCTCTACCTCAATGAAGAAATGTCTGATGTCACAATTGTCATCGAAGGCGTCAAGCTTCCCGCTCATCGCCTTATTTTAGCTCAACGTTGCGATTATTTCAAGTAAAACAACATCAAGTTTGTGTGAACCATGCTAAAGATATCAGTTTCTAGGTCAATGTTCAACAGCGGCCTGATCGAGTCGACTTCAAACCGAATAGAAGTAAAAGAAACATCAATCGACATCTTCAAAGTAATTTTAAAATGGATATACACTGGCAGTATTGAAATCCTATCAGTGAAGCATGCCTTTGATGTTCTTCACCTGGCTAATATGTACCAAATTGCTGATTTGATGGACACAACTGCAAATTATCTCAAAGTTGGTTTAAAACGATATAATTTTTTATGTTTATATCACTTTTCCAGGGTCGAATAAACATTGGCAATGTATTCTCGATTCTCAATACAGCCGTTTTGCTGTCACTGAATGATCTGAAAAGATCCGCAACTGACCTCGCCGCTGCCAACGCCATCGAAATCTATCGGCATAACAACTTCGTAGAGCTTTCAAGTGACGCTCTCATCGTATTGCTGCAGAGTGCCAATGCTCCTGAAATTGATGTTTTTACAGCCGTCGTCATTTGGATGAAAGCGAATCCATCAAAATCGGCTGATTTTGTTGAGGTTCTGAAAAGTACGCCATTGGGAACATTTAGTCTTGAAGAGTTGGCAATAGTTCCTAATGACCTCGTCGATTCTATTGTCCTTCAAGAACTTGCTCAAGATCAACGGCGGCACAAAAACATTCCCGAGTATCAGCGGATCAATGAGAATGTCGCAGTCCCAGAACACGGTGTCACAGTTGTCAAGGGCGGTAATCCTGCGTTTTTCACCAACAACATGGGTATTTTGAAACAAGCTGTCGGATCCGCTGACGGCATTGTCATCGATCTTGGACGTCAGTTCCGGTTGAATTTATTGAAAATGCAACTCGTTGAAACTGGGGGAAAATCGGCTTCTTATTGGGTCCTCGTATCCACAGACAACGTCAACTGGACCCGCGTCATCGACCATTTGGAATACACCTGTCGCGGTCTTCAGAATCTCTACTTCGACCCGCGTCTTGTCCGCTATATTAAAATCTGCGGCACTGCTTCAACCGGCTTATTCGAAATATCCCGCTTTGAAGCGTTTTGCACAAATCATAAGTTTAAAATCGATCCTGAAACCACCTTACTTATTCCGTCCTCCAATGTTGCATTAGCCGAAAAGGGCGCCATCGTCATCAATGGTATATCCGATCCGGAAAATGCGATCATCAATGGCACACTACAAGGATGTACATCAAACGCTATCTTTGAAGGCATCATTGTTCAATTACCCCAGCCATATCTCATCGACTGCATTAGATTCTTGCTTTGGGGCCGTGATTCACGCGTTTACAGTTACAAGCTTGAAGTTAGCACCAATGGGATTAATTGGACACCTATTTACAAAGAAGCAAGGGTCTCTAACTGGCGCGAAATCGACTTTCAACGGCAACCTGTTGTTTTTATCAAAATCATTGGTACATATTGCTCCGTCGATCTTTCCTTTAACTGTGTTCATCTGGAATGTTTTGCTAAGGGTCCAAATCATACGAGATCTACAGTAATTATTTAATTGTAAATCTGTTGTATTTTATATTTTCTGTAATTAACATTAGTTTTGAACTACCTCATAAACGACGATTAGTTTTTTAAACATGTGTACTGTGGAATATATAAAACTCTCGACGAACAAATGCAACATTGTTCGTTGAGCCCATCGATTGTAAAAGTAAGTCAAGCTCTCGCCGTTAGGTGCGCGTCCCGATCGACCACTGCCGCGGCACTTCCGCGGGCCTGCGGTGGCGTAGTCGTTGACCCGTTCATATATCGATGTCTTTATCTAGTCGTTGACCCTGCCTGTCACTCTCGCGAGACAGTTATTTGTGACTTTTATTGTTTCAATTTACGCATTTTTTAGCAAACAAAGCTCCAATTGTCCATGCCTTCTGGAATATATCAACTTATTGAACACATAGGTGGCCTCTACCTCAATGAAGCGCTCTCCGATGTCACAATAGTCGTCGAAGGTGCCAAACTTCCAGCGCATCGCGTTATTTTGGCCCAACGATGTGACTATTTTAGGTAAGGAACAACATACCAATTTGATGAATGTCGACCAAAGTTGACTTTTTTCAGGGCTATGTTTGAAGTTGGTATGATCGAGTCGACTTCAAAGTGTATTGAGATCCGAGAAACACCGCTGAATGGGTTTAAATTGATTTTGGAATGGATTTATACCGGACGTTTTAAATTTACATCGATCGACGATGCTGTTGAAGTTCTCCATTTGGCGAACATGTATCAAATCACAGAATTAGTCAAGAAGTCAATACATTATTTTAAAGTAGGTTTTACCAAATTAATTTTTAACGAAACCATAAAGCGTTACCATTTTAGCGCAACATTGCTGTAGAAAACGCCTGCCTGCTTCTAAATGAATCTATTTTCTTATCACAGGACAAATTGACAAATTCTATTCTTGATTTTGTGAACGCCAAGTCTTGCGAACTTGTAAAAAACGAAAGTTTTCAATATTTATCAACGGACGCACTCCACCTGATTCTAACCAATAGGGTGCTTGCTGCTTTTGATGCCGACATATTTCATGCTGTTGTTGGTTGGATGAAAGCGAACCCTGCAAAGTCAGCACACTTTCATGACCTTCTAAAAAATGTGATTTTTGACACAATTACTGTCGAAGAGTTGGCTACTGTACCACCGGACATCATTGACGCTAATGTTCTCGCGAATTTAGCTTGTCAACAACAGATAGAAAAACGCATTCCTACTTATCAAACACCAGATGAAAATGTTGCTCTCTTAAAGAAAGGTGTCAAAGTTATCACTGGTGGTCGAACTTCCTTCTTCAAAAAAGGAGGCATGCTGAAACACACGATCGTGCCACCAGACGAGGGCATTCTTATCGACCTTGGTCGTCCGTTTTTACTAAATTCGA
Source organism: Panagrellus sp. LJ2284 (assembly GCA_024447225.1). Taxonomy (NCBI): domain Eukaryota; kingdom Metazoa; phylum Nematoda; class Chromadorea; order Rhabditida; family Panagrolaimidae; genus Panagrellus; species Panagrellus sp. LJ2284. The sequence goes on along the minus strand of JAMRYC010000005.1, from coordinate 8,248,182 downwards.
TCAAAATGCGGCTTCTTGATGATTTTGAATTCGAAACTTATTCATACCGAATCGCAGTGTCTGTCGACAACATCACGTGGATCCGCGTCACTGATCACTCAAAATACAAATGCCGCAGTCTTCAGAACCTCCATTTCAAGGAGCGTTTCGTTCGCTATATACGCATTGTTGGCACGGCTTCGATGTATGGCTCCTTTGAAATAACGCACTTTGAAGCATCCTACACGAGTGAACCGTTTCAAATCGACCCTGAAACTACGCTAGTCATACCATCAGAGAACGTTGCATTGGTCCAGAAAAACGCCATCGTTACCAACTGCTCTTCATTTTCGGAAAACTCTATTATTAACGGCAGATTTCGCGATTATCCCGACAAAGTCGATTATACGTTTAAATATTCTGGTGATCCGTTTATTATTCAACTGCCTCAACCCTATCTTATTGACACTATGCAATTATTACTTTGGGAAGACTGCATCTACAGCTACAAGATTGAAGTCAGCGTTGATCAAGAGAAATGGACGCAGGTTGTCAGTGAAGAACACGTTTCTTCTTGGCGTAGTATTGATTTTGAAAAGCAACCTGTAGTTTTTGTTAGATTGACTGGGACATGCACAAATGTTGGAAGTTTTTTGTTCAAGTGTCTGCATTTTGAATGTTTTTCAAAAGGCTAAACATTGATTTACTGTTAAACTTTGTTGTTGTTATTTTTGTTTTAAGTAGTAAACATAAAACTTATATTTTTTACCATATTACTTGAGCCACTTAGATTAAGCTTTACAAACATTGGTTATGGTTAACAAATCCCGAACATCCCAATAATTCTGGCGCTGCAGAAAGTCGTGAACCATCAGTTTTGTCCATATTTTCAACAGTAATTATGACAAAACGCAAATTACGGATTGTAACAAATGCCTCGACACGGTCGGAAAACATATTGTCTGAATCGGGCAGCTTCTTCGTCTCTGGCAATTTTTGCTAAACGTTTGATTGTATAAATTAGGTTGGAGAAGGTCTGATGACTCACCCTCGATAAAAGCAACAACACTGGGAAAGACTTTTTTAAGGCTGCCTTTGGATTTGCCACTAAGATTCTTGTACTTCTTTAAGAATTTGTTAATAGCGCCCCTGACAACGGTTTCGTTTCTTTCAGCAATCGCGGGAAAGGTAGACGCGATCATCACAAAGGTCTGTAATTTAAAAGAGTTAATATTATCTGCACTTAATAGAGTGTAAACTAGCCTCCTTAACAAATTTCTTGGCATTATCCTCAAGTTTCTCCACATTTTTAGTGATAAGGTTTCTGAGACGGACAACCTTGTCATGCAGTTCCTCTGACTGGGCATTGAGGGCATCCAGGGCTTGGTCAAAGGTATCGTACTGTTTTTCTTTAAAAACGGACACAAGGAGCATGTCCTCTTCTTGTGTCAGATTCGCCATAAAATCCTCGACTTCCTGCATAGCAATGGCATTACTCGCGACGAGGCATAAAATAATGATAGCGGAACGACCAAACATAGTTCTGAAAATTAGAATTTAGTAAGTCAACAGCATGCAAATAAGTGGAAAGTTGGTTGAGCTGATGAATTTGAGCAAAAACAAACTGATCAGTGTAAAACAATGATTTTTGCTTTCCGTTTCAGCTTTTATACCGATAGACAAAAATTGGTAGACTTTATTGCATGAATCATTCACTATGATGGTAATGTTTACTGGTGCAAAACAGTGTTTGTTTATATTCATTAAATAAACACAAAGAAATATGTTACCACGCAGTTTTACGTCGCACGCGTATAATGCTATTCAAAGTTTTTACCAGATCATTGTAAACTGTTTTCTCGTATTTCACAAAACGTTCGCAATCATAAACATGTTGAAACCGTTCATTTTACGTAAACGGAGATCAAATCACAAATTATTTTTGCAAACTGCAACATATAAGACGCGCACGAATGTCAATTTTTCTGACGTCCACAACTTTCGTGGAAAAGTTTGACAATTAAGCTTAATAATAGCAAAATGCGTCCAAACTCTGATATTTAAAGAATAGCCGCTTAATTTTGACGTTTACGGTCGTTTTTTCCAAATTTGATAACCAGCTGAGTAAAATCCTGAAAATGCCAGAAGTTTTCCGTTTTCTGCTCAGCGGTGAGCAAACTCTTGATTTTGTTGCCGATTTCTGATTTTTAACACTTGCGTTGTTTTTGCATCTTAATTTTGTGCTTTTCAGTCATTTTACCCGGATTTACAAAACAAGCTCAACACACAATAACAACAGGACTGAGGAAACCGCCGAGGTAGCCGATTTACTCAGCCAGCGCGTCGGCTGAGGAAACCGCCGAGGTAGCCGATTTACTCAGCCAGCGCGTCGGCTGAGGAAACCGCCGAGGTACCCGATTTACTCAGCCGCTCCTCAGCCAGCGCATCGACTGAGGAAACCGCCGACCTCGCTGATTTACTCAGCCAGCGCGTGCGCACTGGCAGGTCTCATCACGATTGAGACTGCGCTCTCGGTGCACAGCTTTTCCACAACAGCGCATGCTTTAACTTTGTTCGACCGTGCCCTCCGGCGATATCCGACCTCCCCTTTGCCGTTCTTCGTATCTTGCATGTTCAGAAAAACAAGGTGAACCTACTGGTATGCATTGGAAGAAGGTGTGATGCAGGTTTCGTTTCGGATTTTTGATTTAAAGAAAAAAGCCACTTACGTAGGGGGATACTTTAAATCGAAAATCCGAAACGAAACCTGCATCAAATCTTCTTACTATGCATACCAGTCTATTCACCTTGTTTTTCTGAACATGCAAGACACGAAGAACGGCAAAGGGGAGGTCGGATATCGCCGGAGGGCACGGTCGAACAAAGTTGAAGCATGCGCTGTTGTGGAAAAGCTGTGCACCGAGAGCGCAGTCTCAATCGTGATGAGACCTGCCAGTGCGCACGCGCTGGCTGAGTAAATCAGCTACCTCGGCGGTTTCCTCAGTCGACGCGCTGGCTGAGGAGCTGGCTGAGTAAATCGGGTACCTCGGCGGTTTCCTCAGTCGACGCGCTGGCTGAGTAAATCGGCTACCTCGGCGGTTTCCTCAGTCCACGCGATGGGCTGAGGAGATCGGCGATTTCGTGAAATTACTCAGTCGGCCTGCTGGCATGTATGTTTTTTGGTTTTTCTTTCGTTTTTCATAAAAATAAGAAACAGTTGCAAAAGGTGTTGTGGAAAACAGAAAAATGAATGCAGAACTCAAAAAATAACACATGGATGATCAAAATCCACGAATTTGACGAAAACTCAAAAAATTAACAAAACGCTGATACAAAAATGGAACTTTCTGAAAAAATTGTTAAAATTGAAAACAGTGAGTAAAATCCAGACTTTTCCACAAAAATCGTGGACGTCAGAAAAATTGACATTCGTGCGCGTCTTATATGTGTATTATATGGTCGTTAACGCTGGCCTACTATGAAACAATGCACACCTACTGCAAGCGACTTTTTTTACCTTAACCTGTACCATGTTTTCCCCAAAGCTTTAACCAATCAAGCATAGACTAATGGCTTGGATGCGCAAAAGGAAAAAAAGCACTTATTGATCGATGAAAACACAAGATCGAAAGAGCCTTGGCAGTGTGCTTTATAACAACGCAAAGCGCAACTTAGATTTGCGGTTTTTATAGGTATTTTCTTTTAGCTTTTTCTAATTGTTTTTGTTAAAAAACTTGCAATCTACTACCTATGGCTTTTAAAACGAATCGCTTCGTTGAACAAAACAGCCACCTCTACCTCAACGAAGAGCACTCCGATGTCACCATTGTCATCCAGGGTGTGCCGCTTCCGGCTCATCGCTTTATTTTGGCAAAACGAAGTGAATACTTCAAGTAAGAAACTTTCGAATATGTTAAAGTTAACTCTAATCATATCTGTTTTCAGAACCATGTTCGAAAGTGGCATGATCGAATCCACTTCCAACCGTATTGAAATTCACGAAACGTCATATTTATCCTTTAAATGCATTTTAAAATGGATTTACACCGGCAACCTAGATTTTTCTTTGCTTAGCGATGACTATGAAGTTCTTCGTTTGGCCCACATGTACCAGATAACGGAACTGGTCAGTTATTTTATCGATTATTTTAAGGTAGAGTTTGATAATTAAAAAAGTTTCTGAGTTAAATCATTTATTTGCAGCGTCATTGCACTGCGGACAGAGTCTGTACGATTTTGAATGAAGCTGTTTTATTATCGCTAGAAGATTTGCAAGATTTTTTATTTGAATTTCTCAGTCTTCTCCCATGGAAAAACCTTCGACATGAGAATGTGGAAATACTGTCAACGGATGCCCTTAACATGATGTTGAAACGAGGTGTTACAGCCGGTCCAAGTTTTAGTATTTTTGATGCCGTTTTGGGATGGATGAAAGCGAACCCTTCTAAATCTACTGACTTTCCTAGTGTTTTGAAAAACGTTGTTTTTGACACTTTTTCTCTTGAAGAGTTAGAAAAAGCGGATATTGTCGATGCTACAGTTCTCGCAGATCTTGCTTATCAACAAAATGTGGAAAAGCGTATCCCTGCTTATCAAACACCGGATGAGAATGTGTTTCTGGCGAAGTATGGCTTTAAAACCATTTCTTCTGATGATAAAAAGGTTTTCATAAAAGACGTCAACGTTCTGGAACACAGAACCGAGGAGGGCATTCTCATCGATCTTGGTCGGCCGTTTCTGCTAAACTCGATCAAAATGCAGATCTCTAATGATCATTCATACTGGATTGCTGTGTCCAAAGACAATATCAATTGGACCCGCGTTATTGACCATTCGAAATACAAATGTATCCGTCTGCAAAATCTGTTTTTTAAAGAGCGTTTTATTCGGTTCATCCAAATTTGTGGCACTGCACCTGTCAAAACAGATTTCTTAATATCAAAATTTGAAGCGCTATACACAACTGAGCCGTTTCAAGTTGACCCTACAACTACGTTAATAGTTCCATCAAATGCTATTACACTGGTCAGAAACGACGTACCTTTGTCGGCAGACCACGCTTCACCAAACAGTCTTATTGTTAACAGCTACAGTGAAGATCGCCCTTTTGCTACATTTAGTAGGGGTGTCATTGTTCGATTGCCGCAGCCGTATCTTGTTGATACTATGAAATTATTGCTTTTTGAAAATGGCGTTTATAATTACACTATTGAAATCAGCGTCGATGGAGTCAAGTGGACACCGGTTATCACAGAAGAAAACGTTGCTGGCTGGCGGGACATTAATTTTGATCGACAACCTGTTGTTTTTGTAAAACTTACTGACACTTGTGCAACTAGCCGTGCCTTTGATTGTGTGCATTTGGAATGTGCCGCGAAGGATTGAGTTTTTTGTTTCCAACTTTTTTTATTTTATCATTTAAAATTATCATAATAATGTGTATGTCAATTTTCGCTACAGTAATCTCAATATTTGAATAAACACTTTATTAGTTTTCCTCAAAATGTATTATTACAATAAACATGGGCACAGTCGGTTATTGCTTTGATTTTTGCCAGAACGCGATAGAGCTTCTTCTCTGATTTGAGCGTAGCCCTCTGAAAGTGTGTTGTAATTAGTTCTGGTCAGATGCCGTCTGACAACTTACTGATGATGTTGTTGGTCAGAATAGGAAAAACCTGCTTAAGGCGGGATTTTGATTCAGCACCGAGACTGTTGTACTTTTCTCGAATCGCTGTGTAGACGTTAGTGGCAATGCGATTGAATGCTGAAGAGTCATTGGCACCGTACGCGGGAAGGATGGACCAGAGCTTCGTGTAAAACTGTTGAAGTTAATTGATAATATGCCATACTTATTCGGGGTGTAAAACTTGTCTCCTTAACAAGTTTCTTGGAATCATCGTCAAGCTTCTCAATATTGTCAGTGATAAGTTTCTTGAGTTTGGTAACCTTGTCAACCTCGAGAATATCATCACTGTGCAACTCCGCGGACTTGGCTTTGACGGCTTCGAGGAATTGGTCCACGTTTTCGTACTTCTTGTGGTCGCGAGCAACGGACATCAAGATTTGGTGATCTTCAGAGGTGAGTGCATGGGTAAAGTTTCTGACTTCTTGCAAAGCGCCAGCATAACCGGCAACAATTAATATTACAAAGATGACGGAGCGGCCAAACATTAAAAAATCGACGGAATCAACGCAAAGTCAAAGATTGACATGCGTGGCAGAGTAAAAACGTGATTAGATACTGATTTTTGTAATCCACGGGGGTTTATATACCCATGTAGATCGTCGGTTAGGTCTTTGCAATCATGATAGTGATTTACATTCGCGCTAAAAGGTTTGATTGTTTATTTTCATTACGTAAACACAAAGAAAAATATGTGACGCTGTGGTTTTAAAAAACAATGAATGTTGTGTATGACAGATAGAGTTTTTATTTGTTTTCAAATTTTTTTTTTATTTCGAAACCTTTCTTGTTGACAAAAACTATCCGTATTTTTCGTCATCGTTCGCTGTAAAAAATCCAAAACTTAAATAAATACTTTATTAATTCAACTGAAAACAACGATTACAACGGAGCATCAGTCCAAACATGGCATCGGTCGCTATCGGCAGGGAACATGGGCTTGCCAGCGGCACAGCCGAAGTCCTTGGCAAATTCGGGAATGTCGCGCATGACTTGGTTGACACGGCACACTCCAGGGGCATGGGGGTTGGTCAGAAGTTGATGGACAAGGTTGGCGTCCTCCTGGAGCATGCACCACGAGAAGCCATAGGTGATCCAGAAGATCTGGTTCGGCGTGAATTGAGTCAGCCCCGGAAGGCGGTCTTCTTCAACGCCCTTGCGATCGACCTCGACATATTTACGGTAGGCCTTGTAAGCTGCTTGCTGACCACCCAAATCGGCAATGTTTTCACCTTGAGTGTTGGCGCCATTGGCACAGTGGACATTTCCGGTCTTCAGAGGGCAGCACTTCTCGCTGAATTGAGACACGACGCATTGGGCCATGTTGATGAAGCCCAGGGTGGAGTTCTTGTCCATCCAGCCGCAGCTTTCCCAAGTACAGTCAGAGAGGGCGCCGACGGCACCGAATTGGACACCTTCATCGTCGTAGCCGTGGGTCAGCTCGTGACCGGCTGTACCGCCTTGGCCAGCGTAGTTGTAGGCCTGAGGGAAGTCGTAACGATAGTAGGGCGGGTTGAAGGCAGCGAAGGGGAAGGTGATGGAGTTGCGCTCCGGGATGTACCAGGCATTGACTTCGGAGGGTGGGCCGCCGAAGTTTTCACTGCAATTTTTCAATTTTAAAGAGGTTTTTCAACATTAAGTGAATTTTTACCGATCCGGCTTCTTCTCCAACAATCCAAAGTTCTCAGTCTGCTGGCTCGCCTTATTCAACGCCAAATTAAGATCGAAAAAGTCATTAATCTTCAGAATGTCATGATATTTCGCGTGATAAGCGTTATCAATGTACTGCGAGGACGTGAACGAGAACCACCATGGCCAGCCGATGTTTTTAACGAGTTGCTTGTCTGAAACACAAATGAAACTACCGTAGCTTCCACTGTACTTGTTTCGACTCACTTTTAGCCAAAACATTGTTCAGCGAGTACTCATCAATCCACTTCAATGTCTTCGTCATGTTCAAGAAGGCTTCAATGACCAAGTCCGTCTGACGCGCGACATCGGCACGCACTTGATCGCGATTCTCAATGTTTTTCACATAGATATAGCCAGCGCCGTATGGCATGTAAGCCGAGACGTAGTCGACGCAGTTTTGGGAGGCTTCATCGAAGAACTTGATCGGCTGTTTGGTGCGTTTGTTGGTTTGGAACTTGCGAATGCTTCGGCTGAGTTTTCGGAAGTCGCCTCCGATGAAGTCGCTGACGGCAGTCAGAAGTCTAAGACCAACGAAGTTAGCAAGTGTCTTTTGCGAAACACGCTTTCCACCGATCATCGAATCAATGGCACCGAAAAAGGCGGGCTGGACGACGACATATTCGTCGCGCTGGTAAGCCGGGCTGACATCGACGAGCAGGCCGGAGATGTAGCTGTTCCAATCGATATTGGGGTAAGCTGCCTCGAGATCGGCCAAGCTGTAGACGTTGTATTGTTGGTGGTAGTTTCGGAGAAGGTCATCCGGAACTTCGGCCAGGGCAAGCAAGATTTCGAATTGGACGGCATCGGTCACAGCCGCGGCAATGTCATCATTGGAAGTTGTGCCGCCGATGGCTTTGTTGAACAACTGCGCGAGAGAAGTCAGATCAGCGAGGTAGTTATCAGCTTGGACACGGTTTTCGTTCTTAGTATAGTAGTCCCTCGGCATGGCAAGTTCGCCCTGGTTGATGTAGAGCGCATGGATGGACGTGTTACCGTAATTGACCGAAACATAAGAACTGAACAGAGACCCAACACCGTACTGGCTTTCATACTTGCCCAAAGTCGTCCAAAACTGGCTCCAGCCAATTTCCGACCATTTAGAACTCGCCAATGGCAAGCCGCCGAGCTGGCTCAACAATTGCGTGTTAATCTTGCTCGAAAGATCGGGGCTTCCGGAGTTGAAGTTCGTAATGCAGCTATCATAGGCATGTTTGAAGATCTGTTCCGTCAAAGACGATGAAGAAGTGATCTTCGCCGTTGCCGTGGAAATCTGATTATTCACATTTTCCTGGGACTGATCGTAAGTGCCAATTCTCGACGCTCCCGGCGGGATGGTCGCATTCTTCAGAAAAGTGTTGCATGTGAAGGCATAAAAGTCCTCACAAGGATCAACAGTCAGATCCAAGCCGGCCAAAAGTAGCTTTGCCGCATCGGAAAACCCATCACTGTTGCTGACGCTGTAGCTTGAGGGCGCCGCCGAGGCTAACCCGACCGAAAGTGCTGAAAAATACAATTATTATACCGAAATAGTTAAACGTATAAAGGAAAAGCCTACCCAAAAGCACGTAGAACACCGTCGACATGCTAACAGCACGGCTGGCGTGTAAAAGAGCATTGTAGAGGGGTCGAAGCGGGCTTTTATGGCTTTTCGAAGCTCTAATTAGAGAGGAACTGATATGGATGGTAATAAAAATACATTTTTCTTGATGGTATTTACTTTTGAATGGTCATTACCGGAGGGAACATAAAAGGATGGCCGTGTTATCACACGATCGGGGTTGGAATTGGGCATTTGGAAGTTTTGATGGACAAATTGCCGCAAAAGAGGAGGTGAAGTGCAACATCAGCAAAGATGCGGTTGTCTGAGGGGATTGAAGTGACGAACTTTGAAGCAAAAGTACAAAAGAGTTGAAAACTGCAAAATGATAGATTTCTGTAAAAAACAAATGCATTGTAAAAGAATTGTTTAAGATTTTTCGTTGTTGAACAATGTAAAACAAATTTTATTAAATGATAAATGTAAATATAACATAATATTTTTTTTCGATATTTATGCAAATTTTCATAATTGAATTGTATTTTTTTGCAATTTATTTTCAATAAAGTTGAAATAAAGTTTTGATTTGCTCAAAACATCCATTTGCATGTGACTGTCTGAAACAGTTTTGGTTTCAATGCCCTTTTAAACACACTTTTTAACCCGAATGCACTAAATCAACACGCCTATTGGCCATTGAATTCTCTTTTCCGAAACCTGTTTGTTACACATGCCCCTCAGCGTGTGATGTATCGCAAAGATATCAGCCACCCATGAAAAAACATCTCTCCGTCCCCATCGCCATGGCCATTCCTTCCGTCATCCATCGTGACCGAATAAAACACGTCCATCTGCGACTGGATGAAGGCCAGACGACCCCCGTCGATTGCGGCCACTAGGGCAATACATACTTCTACACGGCTCTTTACTTTTTCTATCGGCAGCATTGTATGAGGCGATCGGATCGCCGCGGGCCGGACGACGGAGATCCCCCCGACTGTACCCGCCCTCGAGATCCAAGGTCATCTCGTGTGCATGTCCGTCGTCGGTTCGACCTGCATGACCTCGCCACGCAGTCTTCCGATGAATCGATTCCAAAACGTGGAGAGAGGGGCTCTTGTCGTCATCGTCTGGGGCGGATCCTGGAGCACGTTGTTGCGATTTCCGACGTGAAAAGTTGGAGAATGAAGTTTACTTTGGATTGTTTTGACTCCTTTTTTTGATTTTGAGGGTCGAGTTTGGATTTTTTCCTGCCTTCGCGTTTGAATTTCTCTATTTTGACTTCACATTTTTTATATCTTCTCATTTTTAGGTAAAAAATGGTACTTTCAACGAGAACCCACCTAACAATAGACGCTCTTATCAGCGTCGTCTTTGGTGCCGTTCTCTTTTTCGCGCCGGATAAAGTTGGCGATTTTGTTTTTGTAAGTTATAGCATTTTCAAAACATCAAAAATTCATCATAAAACTTAAAATTTTCCAGAATTCAACAACCGATGGCGTTCATTGGCACCTAATCCGCTGCGTCGGTGGCCAAATCATGGCTGCGGCATTCTTCTTTTTCAAATTTCGTGAGCGTCCGGAAGAAACGCACTCAACTTGCTTCATTCTACGGGTAACGGCATCCATGTTTGCACTGCTTCTGGCTTTTAACTCAAGATCTACCAATCCGGGACTTATTTCTGAGCTTGTGAGTTTCTTACTTTTACCCTTTTCAAAGTTTGAAGTTAAAAATTGGTTTTAAATGGCCCTTGAAACTTAACGATTAGACATTCAACCCTTTTTCGGTCACAATTGACACCGGTTTCCGCATTTTTTCTCACCACTGTCATCGTGACAACGTTAAATCAGTGTCAATGAACTGTGGTGGGTAATGAATGTGTCGCGCGTCTGAAACGAAGGGTGATAAGTGCGTCCAAAAAGTGCAAATTGACAAAAACGATCGATTTTAGTTTAAAATTTAACTTTTTGCAAACCAACACTTTTCAGTATCTCAAAGTATCCATCTACATTAACATTGGCATCATCGTCATCGCCATCCTCCAACTAATCCGCCTTAAATTCGTCATCGGTGGCACCCTTTTCAAAGACCATGTCGGTGGCAACTTCCTCTTCCAACTGGACTCTCTCGCTTCGATCGTCATCGGTATGGCCTGGCTGGCGTGTCCCGAATGGCTGCTCCATCGTCAAGTCAAGGTGACTCTGGATGCTTCACATGCCCTCTGTGCCCGAGTCATGGGAACCTTATTCGTAGCTGGTAACGTCGTTTCGGCACATACGCTGCATTGGAAGCACCAGCAAGACCGCTCGACTGCCGCTGAATCACGAATGGTGTGCTGTTTGTTCATTCTGTCTGCCCAGATTTGGAGTCAAATCGCGTATGAACGTGATTGGTCTGGAGCGCATTGGGTTGGTATCTCATTGTTCAGCACGTGGACTGTTATTGCCACGGTGTACCGTACTTATATTTACTTTGCCATTGGTGATGACGGCAAAAAGAAAACTAAGTAGCGTCAATTGCATTTACTTAAATTTTTGTTTTATTGTTAATCAACAGACGAATAAAAATCATATTAAATTAATATTTAAAGATGTTATTGTTAAACAATTTATCAAAAGAATGTCAATTACAGTTATTTACTTGAAGCATTTCCTACTTTGCTTGCGTAACATTCGAGATGAACGACGCACAGTGCAGCAGGTGTTGAATTGTAGGTGCCTGTTATTTTAATAAAAACAACAGGTTGTCTATCAAAGTGAACTCTGCGCCAGGAAGCAACTTTTGCTTCGCTGAAAACTCGCGTCCATTTGATTTGATCAACGCTAACTTCAATGTTGTAACTGTAGATTCGGTTGTCCTTATCGTAAAGCAATAGTTTCACGCTATCAAGCATATAGGGCTGAGGTAGTTGCACAATGATGCCCTTTCCAAGTTTTGTATACGTAAAACCATGTCTATTAGTATAGCCTTCGAACGTGCCGTCAATAAGTGCATCCTCGTTTGAGCCTTGAATGGTAATAGCATTTTTTTAGCCAGCGCAACGTTGTTGAATGGAATGAGTAACGTGGTTTCAGGGTCAATTTTAAACGGTTCTGTTGTGTAAAACGCTTTAAGACTGGATATTTCAAAGGCGCCATCATTTGGAGATGTGCCACAAATGCGAACATAGCGAACAGGACGTGTTTTGAAGTACAGTTTCTGAAGACCGCGACAGATGTAGTTTGAATGGTCGATGACGCGGGTCCAATTGGCGTTATCTTCGGATACGTCGATCCAATATGAAAAATTTCTTCTGCCAGTTTTGACGAGTTGCATTTTGAATGAATTTAGTTTGAAGCAGTGACCAAGATCCACAACAATGCCCTCCTCGGATGTGTGTCTTAGAACTTCACCAGCACAAGGGCTTGAAAAGAAGGAAGTTCCACCGCCAGCAACAACATTCACACCATACTTGGGCAGCGCCACATTTTGATCCCGCAATTTTCGACGTGGCAAGGCTTCCTTATCCTGTTCAACGGTTGCTTTCATTAGAACATTAGCATCGAGGATATCCGAAACAGCTACAAATTCCCCAAAACGGATATCCTTCAGCGGCACGTTTTTGATGACATCAGGAAAATGAGCAGATTTGGAAGGATTCGCCTTCATCCAACGAGTGACGGCACGAAAAATGTTAATGTCAGAAACATGGGGCACAGAATCAGACAGGATTACGTTGAGTGCATCTATTGAAAGTTGTACGAAAGTGTCGTGGTTCAGAAGTGGGATAGGGCACTCGGCGATAATATCGGATACATAGTCTGTCAGTTCATCGAGTGATAAAAGAACGGATGTGTTTAAAACAACGATGGCATTATCGTAAACGATTTTGTCCTGAAAAAAACCGATATAGATTTTGTATTATCAATCATAAAGTCTGCATACCTTTAAATATAGGATGACCAAATTAACCAGTTCTGCAATTTCATACATGTGTGCCAAACGAAGAACATCCAAAGCGTCATCCATAAGCTCAAATTTAATTTCGCCAGTGTAAATCCATTTTAAAATTGCCTTAAAACCGTTGACAGGGGTATCCTTGAGCTCAATGCGATTCGAAATCGATTCGGAGAAGCTGCTTTTAAACATGTTGCTAAAAATGATACTCAGAAACAAAAAAAACCAAGCTTCTTACTTGAAAAACGGGCACCGTTGGACCAAAACAATACGGTGAGCAGGAAGGTCTTCGCCGTCAATAATAATTCGGACGTCCGACCATTCTTCATTTAAGTAGAGCTCCACAATTTTTTCAGCGATTACTGTCATTCAGCTGTAACCACAAACTATCAGGAAACTAAAAACAAGAATTTAAGGCTATAATTTTAGTTAAAACGTGAAACTTCAGTTAAAGATTAATAAGGTTTCAAAAATTAACATTTAAATGCGTGTTTTGTGACAGAGCTATGCCGTTCTCGATTCAGGATGCCATAAAGCACATTCCGATTGGCCGAAAAAGACAGTTCCTGAACGTCCTTTTGTTAGGACCCTGTCGGGGGTGTAAAAAAACGCCTGTTGGGCGCCGATGGATCGGATGGCAAGCCGCATCAGCAGATGCGTAACTGTCACTCATTGCGCAGCTGTGGATCAGGGATCACACTCGAAATAACAACATTTATTAGCTGCCTGTTTTTGACAAGACTCTTTAACAGATTTCCATTGAAGTTTATACCTCTTACTCTGCCGTCCGAGGCGACAAAAAATCGTGAATAATTAATTGACCAGACTCTTTAACAGATTTCCATTGATACTTCAGTTTATACATTTTACTCTGCCGTACGACACAACAAAAAACCGCAGATAAGAATAGTACTGAACCAATAAATAAAGGCCGCAAAATCACGAATGGTGTGTTGTTTCTTCATTCTGTCTGCCCAGATTTGGAGTCAAATCGCGTATGAACGTGATTGGTCTGGAGCGCATTGGGTCGGAATTTCATTGTTCAGCACGTGGACTGTTATTGCGACTGTGTACCGTACTTATAACGAACATTCTGGGAAAACCGAAAGGGTCACTGAAGTTTGGAAAACTTTTTTCACGTTCAAACGTTGAAACTGTTTGTACAGATCAAATTGAGGGTGGAGATGACGAATTCGCTACTGGTTTTGCATATGGATGCCTTCTGAATCCACTAGGCTCCAGAATCCGCCTGGCAGAATCCATGATTTGAAACTCATACGTGTGTGGTATCAATCGATTGCCCACGCTTAGAGGATCATTTTAAAACCGGGTAGACAAGTATTGATTAATTTTGACAAAAGTTATAAGGTGTCAAAGTTGAAAAAAACGACGAGATAGCCTTCGGAACGTTTTATCTCGAAAATGAGTTAACTATTCCAAATTTTTTATGGTTGATTATAAATGAGCGCTAATTAATACAACTTTTTGTGCATGGAAATAAATTTCTGTGCGGGAGAATGTGGTTAAAATTGGGGCAAACTAATCACTAATAACCGTTAATTAGGAATTTTTAAAAAATACGAGAACATTAAAAGAATCGGTGTTGCCAAATTGTTAATATATCTGTTAACTATCATTTTAGAAAAATTTACACTGACAACTCACAAAATTATCGATTAAGTTGAAAATAACAATTAAAATACAAAATTTTTTTTTATTGCTTTTTTTTGGCGTTTACTGTTATAAAATGTTAGTGTGATAGTTTAAATAACTGTAACTTTTTGTCAACATGTATAAAAAAAGAAATAACCCCAGGGGCTTCGAACCCACTGCTGTGCGCATGCAACGAACACTTCGGATGAGGTTCACCGTATGTGCACGCACCACGAAACCACGGGTTCAAACCCCCTGAGGTCATTTCTTTTTTTTTTCATGTTAACAACAAACTACACAGATTGTAAAATAAACATTAAAATTGTACAACCGTAAACGCAAAACAAAGCAATTTAAAAAAAATTTTGTATTTTAAGTGTTATTTTTAACTTAATCGATAATTTTGTGAGTTGTCAGTGTAAATTTTTCTAAAATAAAAGTTAACAGATATATTAACAATTTGGCAACACTGAATCTGTTAATGTTTTCGTATGTTTAAAAAATTACTAATTAACGGTTATCAGTGATTAGTTTGTCCCAATTTTAACCACATTCTCCCGCACAGAAATTTATTTCCATGCACAAAAAGTAGCATTAATTGGTGCTCTTTTATAATCATCCATAAAAAATTTGGAATAGTTAACTCATTTTCGAGATAAAACGTTACGAAGGCTATCTCGTCGTTTTTTTCAACTTTGACACCTTATAACTTTTGTCAAAATTAATCAATACTTGTCTACCCGGTTTTAAAATGATCCTCTAGGTGTGGGCAATCGATTGATACCACACACGTATGAGTTTCAAATCATGGATTCTGCCAGGCGGATTCTGGAGCCTAGTGGATTCAGAAGGCATCCATATGCAAAACCAGTAGCGAATTCGTCATCTCCACCCTCAATTTGATCTGTACAAACAGTTTCAACGTTCGAACGTGAAAAAAATTTTCCAAACTTCACAAGGGGCTCGAATATGCTCGGTTTTCCCAGAATATCCGTTTTATATTTACTTTGCCATTGGTGATGACGGTTTTTGTTTTATTGTTAATAAGCAGAAAAATCAAAATCAAATCATTATTTAAAGTTGGCATTGCTTGACATTTTATTGAATGAATATCAGTTATCGTTAAAAATTGTTTAACAGAACTGTATTTTTAAAGAATTCTAGAAATTGGGTGCTGGATTTGGGGGTTACGGAGGTACAACCGCACATCAAGATGTGAACACAAATACTGTTACGACAAGAAACCACCTCCAGTTTTGATTGCGTAACATTCAAGATGAACGACGCGAATTGTACGAGTTCTCAAACTGTAGGTACCAGTCAACTTAACAAAAACAACAGGTTGTCTGTCAAAGTGAACTTCGCGCCAGGAAGCAACTTTATCTTCGCTAAAAACCTGCGTCCATGCAATTTTATCAACGCTTACTTCAACGTTGTAACTGTACAACTGGTTGTCTTCGTCGTAAAGCAATAGTTTCATGCAATCTAGCATATAGGGCTGAGGTAGCTGCACAATGAGGCCAACACCGATATCTTGGTAAGTGTAACCACGATCATTGTTGTTACAAACAAATGTCCCATCAGTAAGTGAATTTACCCCGCATGAAAAACCCTGGAGAATAATAGCGTGCTTCTGAACCAAAGCAACATTGTCCGTTGGAACGAGTAACGTAGTTTCAGGGTCAACTCTGAACTTCTCAGTTGTGTAAAGCGCTTCAAAAGTTTTAATTTTAAAGATGCCATCGGCGTGTGAAGTGCCACAGATGCGAATATATCGCACGGGACAAGCGTTGAAGTAGAGCTTCTGAAGGCTGCGACAGGCATACTTTGAATGGTCGATGACGCGGGTCCAGTTGACGTTGTCCTCTGATACGTCGATCCAGTATGAATAGTTCTTTTTATCAGTTTCATAGAGATGCATTTTGAACAAATTCAATTTGAAGTAGTGCCCAAGATCCACAACAATGCCCTCCTCGCAAGGCCTGATTGTGTGTAGCAAAACATTGTCAGCGCTGGGGTTAGAGAAGAAAGCAGTTTCACCGCCAGCAAGAACTTTCACACCATAGTTGGGCAGCGCCACATTTTGATCCCGCAATTTTCTGCATGGCATACCTGCAGTATATTGTTCGGCTGTTGCCTTGACAAGAACGTTAGCGTCGAGGACATCTGGTGGAACAGCTATCAGTTCTTTTAGTGTGATGTCTTGCAGTGGCACATTTTTTAAGATTTCAGGAAAATCGGTGGATTTTGAAGGATTTGCTTTCATCCAACGAACGACGGCACGAAAAAGATGAGTGTGAAGAACAGTAGACACAGCATCAGTTAGGATCACGATGAGTGCATCTTTTGAAAGTTGTTCAAAGGTGTCATGTTCCACAAATTGGGCGGGCTGATCACTCACAAAGTCATTCAGATAATCTGTTAATTCACCAAGGGACAAAAGGACGGACGCATTCAGGATCATGGAGACATTATCAACAGCGCACGCTTTCTAAAAATATTTATATCGTTTGACTGTCACTCTTAAACTTTGCTTACCTTTAAATGTTTAATGACCAAAGTCATCAGCTCCTCGAGCTCATACATGTGTGCCAAACGTAACACGTCTAAAGCATCACTAACTAGATTGAGTTCAATTTCAGCAGTGTAAATCCACTTTAAAACCATTTTGAATCCGTTAATTGGCATTTCATGAATCTCAATGCGATTAGAATGCGATTCGGAGAAGCTACTTTTGAACATGTTGCTGAAAACACTGTTTAAGAACCGCGCAAATTTAATGTTACTCACCTAAAAAACGGACATCGTTGCACCAAAACGATGCGATGAGCAGGAAGATCTTCACCGTCGATGATAATTCGAACATCCGACCATTCCTCATTCAAATAGAGCTCGCTGATTTTTGCAGCGATTACTGCCATTGATTGTTAAGCGACAAACACGGGGAGGAAGTATCAGGAAACTGAAAAAATGTCATGTATGCGGTAAATATAAGTATAATATTGCAACTATGCAACAGATATCGCGTGAAACTTTTATTTAAAATTAACACGATCTAGGCATCCCGAAAAAAACCACTTCGTTGTCTCGTCTTGTGATACAGAGTCAATATATTTGAACTACCCTAACTGGTCGATCGCCACGTTTGCCCATTACAAAATACTTGAGTGTTAATTCACATCAAACTAACTCTGTCCTACGAAAGACAAAAAACGCGAGCCTGGAATGTCCTTCTGTTAGGATCCTTTCGGGGGTGTAAAAAACGCCTGTTGAGCGCCGATGGATCGGATGGCAAGCCGCATCAGCAGATGCGTAACTGTCACTCATTGCGCAGCTGCGGATCAGGGATCACACTCGAAATAACAACCTTTATTAACTGCCCGTTTTTGACCAGACCCTTTAACAGATTTCCATTGATACTTCAGTTTATACCTTTTACTCTGCCGTACGAGGCGACAAAAAATCGTGAATAATTAATTGTATTAAACCTTTAAATAAAGACGGAGGAATCACAAATAGTGTGCTGTTTGTTCATTC
Organism: Panagrellus sp. LJ2284; assembly: GCA_024447225.1. Classification (NCBI taxonomy): domain Eukaryota; kingdom Metazoa; phylum Nematoda; class Chromadorea; order Rhabditida; family Panagrolaimidae; genus Panagrellus; species Panagrellus sp. LJ2284. The sequence goes on along the minus strand of JAMRYC010000005.1, from coordinate 8,230,162 downwards.
TGTCTGCCCAGATTTGAGGCAAGAGAACCTGATCTACAACAAAATTATTATTTGTTACTATTGCAAAATACCCCATTGGAAAGTTTATTTGAACGTATCGCAAGCTATGAAACAGAGTTGGCTCTTTAAGACTGAAAACAGCATCACAGGCAGGACAAAACGAACAAGACGCGGCTCAACGTAGACGAAGGATGTTACAAAACTATTTTTAATGATCGATGAGTTCAGCTGAAATCGTTTTTGATAACACACAAAATTTTAATTTCATTTACAAAATTTTAATTATCACGTTGTAATTTGTTACTTAAAGTTAAAATGGCAATGACATCATAAATTATTTTTAAGTCAGTAAATGATTAATTACTTGTATCAACAGTTTCAACTTCTGCAGTTGGAGCGTTTTCAATAATGTTAGCAGATTCTTCAGGCGGTACAACATTTTCTTTAATCAGCACCGCATTTTCAGGGTCATTTTCAAACGGCTCACTTCTAAAGAACGCTTCAAAACTCGATATTTCCAATGCTCCATCACTCGGGGCAGTGCCACAGACGCGAATATAATTAACAATGCGTGACTCAAAGTTGAGCTTCTGAAGGCTGCGACAGTTGTATTTAGAATGATCAACAACGCGGGTCCAATTGACGTTGTCTAAGGAAACATCAATCCAGTATGAATAGGTCCGGTTATCAGCTTCGACAAGTTGCATCAAAAACGCGTTTAATTTAAAAGAATGACCAAGATCCAAAACAATGCCATCATTGGAAAACTCGATCGTGTGTGTCAAAAGTTGGCCAGAGCCAGGATTCGAAAAGAAGGCAGTGTCACCGCCAGCAACAACTTTCAAGCCATACTTTAGTGTTGCAACGTTAGTGTTGACCAAACCGCTGGTCTTGGCGGTCTCCCACAGATGTTCTTTAGCAGCATTCATGATCACAGTTCCGTCAATGAGATCAAATGGGACCGTAAGAATCATTTCACCGACGGTAATCCCGTTAATTGAGATGTTTTTCAAAAGACCAGGAAAATCTTCTCTCTTGTCGGTATTTGCCTGCATCCATCGGACAAACGCTTCCAGGATCTCAATACTGGAAAGAGCGGATACTGCTTCCTTCAGAATCTTGTCTAAAGCAGCAGTTGTGAGCAATGGGAAGGTATCATGTTTTAACAACTCCGATGGGTTTTGCTTCCAGTTGTTGATGACATGTTGAGTCAAATCTCTTAACTTTAAAATTATGGCTTCATTTAGAAGACGGCTCATGGTGTCGATTGTGCAGATGGACTGAAAACTACTATCGATATTTCTTCTAAAAGTATAAAAAACACACCTTCAAATGTTCAATGTCGAATTCTTGCAAATCAGTGAGTTCATATGTGTGCGCTAATCGAAGGATTTCAATATCATTATCAAAGTCCGTAAACTCGATTCTGCCTGTGTAAATCCATTTCAGAACCAACCTGAAAGCATCGATAGGTGTGTCTCGTAGTACAATTTCGCCAGATGGATTTTCGTGCAATAAAATGCGCCTAAAAGGAAACTCAGATGAGGACAAATTTGTAACAAAATTTCTTACTCAAAAGCAGGGCACCGTGTAACCAATATCACTAAATGAGCAGATAAAGTCACATCACCAACGATAATTTTGACGTCTGCGGCTTTGGCACTCAAATACAGATCGCTTATTTCTCTTACAAGACGTTCTGTTCCATCGGCCATGAGGGCAAAAATGTAAGACGTGTATGTAGTGCTGGTGACTTTGAGAATTGCTTTTATGCGAGCAATACTATTACAAAAGTTCCACTTTCATTTCAACATGACGTTTACCCTCTGCCCAAAACAGATAAGAGCGCATAAAAACTGCAAAAAGTCGACTATTTTGATCGCCTTTTCTAGAGTCATCGTGTTGATAACGTGAACGAACAGTCAAATACATGCTTTAATTTTCCTTTTTTGGTATTCTTAACCGAAACAAGTGCAAAAGTGTATCATAAATGATAATTGTGCCCCACAAAGTTATCTTATTCCTGTTTTCAAAACATCCAATGCAAGATAAGCACACTTTCGACTTCCAACTCGACCCGAAAATCGTGTTTCACACTACTTCCTGTGCTTTGTGTAACTTTTTTTGAAACACGGAAGCTTAGAATCAACAAACCAGAGGCTGTAGACGTAACAAAACAAAATACTGCGGTCGTTGTGTCGATTCTACATTGTGCAGCACAGTCTCGAGCGTACTTAACCCATTCCCGCCCCACCGAGCACGGACTTGAAGTCGAGGATGAACAAACTGTCGAGAAAACACCAACTTGACGCTGTTGTACAGTTTGTTGAAACACAAGCAAGGCGGCGGCCATGTCTTTCATCCCGCGAGCTCTAAATTCGGAATTGACTTTGTTGCCGTCGGGCAGGGTTTTGAAAAATCGGCTTTGTAAGGTTTGTTTTTGTATTTATTTAGGGCGTGTTTTGTAATTTGGATCTTTTCTAGGCCCCAACATCGGAAGCCACGGCAACATACGACCAAGACGATGCTCTTGCCACTGGAATTCCGACGCCGATTATCATCAATGCCTATGAAAAGTGGGCCGCTGGCCAATGGGGCTTGATTGTTACCGGTGGCATTTGCATTGACAACTTTGGAATCAACTATTTACCGGGAAATATGTGGATTGGAGAGAGTGAAGATTGTCCGATCCGTCGGAAGGCGTTTTCGGAACTGGCCAAACGCGTCCACAGCTATCACGGCACACTGATTGGGCAAGTACAGAACATTGAGGACGCAGCGGCATATCTGAAGGCGGGTTCCCATGCTGGAGCAAAACACTTGGCAAGGACCATCTTTGCTGCAAAATATCTAGCGGAAAGTGGCTTTGACGGGATTGAATTGGCCGTACCGGAGCCGCCAAAGGATGAAGAAACTGGGTTGCCGTTGTTGCATCGGGTTTTGGAGTTGATCGATTTCACGCAGACTATTATTCGGTAAACAAAACTTCATTTTTACAAATCTCAGATCTTTAATTAATGATTTTAGAACCGCCCTTCCCTGGCAAATTGCCGAAAAGTTTGTCATCGGCCTCAAAGTCAGCACAGCCAGGCTTCAACAAGGCGGGGTCGACATGACTGGCATCATCAGAGTTTTGCAACAAGCCGAAGCCAGCCGTTACGACTATATTAGCATTGCTGGTGGTAGTTATGAAACACCGCTAAAGAAAGCCGAGAGTCGTGAACATTTGTACCGTCGAGTTATCAATGAAGCCCGTGAATACTTGGGGCAAGAAATTTCGGTTTATGGTGTCGGTGGATTCCGATCAGTGCCATTGATGGATAGTTTGGTTTACTCCAGGACATTGAGTGGTGTTGGAATGGCTAAGCCGGCTTGTGCCGAGTTTGGTGAGGCTTTTCGATAAAAACAACTTAGTTTAATAATGAACGGGAACATAAAAAGTGCCGTTCTAGACTTCCCAGTCAACGTCCTCCACCACCGCGTCCAAGCAACCCTCAAAAACCCCTATGAATACGATAACGACACCGCGGTCCTGGCAGCAACGGCACAGCTCCAACAAGCAGGCAGCAAAAACATCATGGAATCAGAAGGCAGTGTCAATGATGGAATCATGGATCTGACCACACGGCATGCTGTGAAGCGATTTGAAGAGGCTAAAGCGGATTACTTGATTCGGAAAGCAAAGTTGAAGGAAGAGGGACGGAATTTGCCTGGGGCTATTTCGGTTTATTTTGATTAAGTCGAGTTTTTGTGCCATTTGTATCTGAAATAAACTTGAATTTTGTGAACTACATCAGAATTGGGGACGAAATAGCGTGATTTCGAATTGCACCACAAAAAACACAAAAATTAGCATCGATAAGCTTCGAAAAAGGCGTCAAGTCGGCGTGTCCCAATTGGGCGCGAATGGCCCACGGCGATTCGGGGCCTATCTTTCCGTCGTGCAGTTCCGATCCTCCGTTTTGAACGTTATTTGTAAAAGTAGGTTGTACTTTATTACTTTAGTATCACTTTCACAATACCATTTAAACTTAAAAATTTTGAATTTTTTAATTTGCAGTTATTTTTTGTTACTTTTAGCCCCCGGATGTTGTTATCGACCTCAATACTGGCTCTCCTCCTAGCCGCACTGATAGCCCCCTTTACCGCGATATTCTTATGTTCAAAGAAGAAACAACTCCCCGGATCGTCGACGACAGGCACGAATGGTGCCGCTAACAACGGGGGCGGCCTCAAATCGAAGCGCTGCAACAGGTCGGCCGGGCTTGGCAACGATGATCCCGATCTGATAAAGTCCGACAGAGGCGTTGCCGGCACCAACGAAACAAAGCAATCCGATAAGGTCGCCGAATTCTCATCACCAGTGCAACCCCCGACCGATGCCAATTCGAAAATGGGCCAAGCTGGCAAGAATAAACCGACGCCAAGTAGGGAGCAGACGCTCGTGTCAAAGGAGCAATGTGACACCGATTTGAGGAGTTTCCTATCGGAAGTCCAGAAAAATGGCGGCGGCGGTAAGCCTGAAAAGGCTAAAAAAGACAACAAAAGCAATGATAAGGCGGATAAACCGCCGAGTTTGGCAGCAACTCAGGAAGTCATGTCGAAGGAGGGGGTAGGGAAGAAGGCGGCCGACAAGAAGGCCAGTGATAACAGCAAGGAGCGTCATAACAAGCCGAAAGTCGAACCCACACAGAATGAATCCATAAAAACGGTGGCAGATGAGCCGAAAGTCGAACCCGGCGCGGCGACGGCCATGCCGACACCGGTAAAAGAGGAGAAGAAGGAGAAATCGACGATGAGTGCCGTTGGTGGTGGTGATGGCGCGTGCAAAGTAAGCCACAGTACCCTTTTTACATCATTCTAAGCCACCCTTTTCCAGATCCAAAGCGAACACCCCATGCCAGGAGTACCGCAAACCGATGGCGCCGCATCCAAATACATGGGTCCATAAAAACGTAATCAACAACCACGCTGCCTTAACCTTGTTTACAACACATCCCGTTACCTACAGCTACCCCTTATCAGTCTGCCATTGATTAGTGTTTTTTTGCGTCCAAGCAACATTTTCTGACACGGATTCAACAAGTTTTTATGTTGTTCCGCTCATCCGACTCATATTTGGACGCTCCTTATTTGTTGTTTGACACATTCGCGAGCTTTGCTTCGATCTTTTTTCAAAATTTTAAAGCTGATTTGCCTCTGATAAACTTTGCCAATATAAAATAAAGTCAATATTTGTTGTTTTTAGTCGGGAATAACCTGTAGCACTGCCAAAATGTCTCGTTTGACATTGTTTATTACCGTTTTGGTTGGATTTGTTGGACTTTGTGCCGCTTTTCCGATTGATTACAACGATTCGGTGGGTTTTTTGCCTTGAAAATTGATTTGTCCATCCGTTTCTGACTTTCTTTTGTTAAGAAAAAGGTTCAAAAACGCTAATTTTTGTAATAAAAACATTTTGTAATTCAAAATTTCCAGGAAGTCCGCCAACTTTTCAACCTTGCCGCCCACACATTTTCAGGCAAGACCATTGCTTGTGTGGACAAGGCTTATCCGGATCCAGTTCGGAAGTATCGCACATTTTTCCATTCGGTTTGAATTTTTTTTATTAAAATTTACCATTTTAATTTAAAATTTTTAACTTCAGGCTACCTACATCGACCAACTGTCCTCAAACGTCTCCGTCGTCGTCTACGTTGACAAGCCCACCCAAAACATTGTCGTTGCCGTGGGTGTTTTCGAGTCTGAAGGTTGGTTTTACTATTTTTACACGGGTTACTGTACTTTTAAGTTTTCTAAGAACACATTAGCAACCATTTTTTCCTTATTTTTGATGTACTTTGCTCGGACTATACGAATTTTACACCTTTTGCGCCCTTTCCCAGCTCTTTGAACTGCTTAGCCTCTGTTTTTGATGAAGTTAGTTTTTCAATTAGCCGAATCACAGGTTAGAATGTTGGATGTTTCTTGATGTTATCCCTCGCCGTTGGCAGTATAGTTTTTTGCAGACATAAAATGGCAGCAATTTACAACTTTAACATTTTGTTAGTCAGCCAGTCCTCGTTCAATTTCGGTCGTTTTTCCAAAAATGCATGCAAGCTTTGGCGTCTGCATGCCCGCTTTTTCCGTCGTCAACACACCAATTTTAATAGGCATTCCCGCTGACTGGCGTAGCGGCCCATAGGCTACCAGTCCCGAGAAAAGCATGTGGAAAAGCCGCTCCCCACAAATGGAAAAACTACAAACTGCCCTCTGAGTGTTCGTTGCTGCTTATCGGAGCCATGCTGCTCCAACGGAGGCACCACGTGGCGCCCACGGATTCTACCCAACCCAAAATTTCACAATCGCATGATTATGTTTCAATAGACGCTTCCCCAAGCCGATAATTTAAAGAACGATGAACTCGGAACTCCGAAATTCAGCACTTATCAGCGACAATCACGTGTCGCCACGCCGAAAAATTGACACTTCAGCCATAATGGGGCATCATGCCGGTGAAAAACTCCATACTTTGATGCTCGAAAACACATGCGAGTAACAAAAGGCACCATTATGAAGATGCTCCCATTCGTCTGATCATAGAAACTCCACGTCAAAATACTGTTTCTTGTGTGCATTTTATGCGCACCCAAAAACAGAGATCAAAGTGCGTGCTTTTTCGGAACGTTGTTGATGCGTTGGGTGTTACAAAAACACATGGTTGCCACTTCCTACGTGGAGCGATTCTAGTCGGAATTGGGGTCAGTGATTGATTACTGTACCTTTATTTTCTCATTTCCTTAAAAACGTAAAAAGTTTCATTTAAATAGTTAAAATTACAGTAATCTTGCTTCTAGCGACAAATTTAAACTTCTATTTTAATGCATTTCAAATGCCAAACATTTGATCCCCTTCTAATTTCCGTTTAATCCTGCAAAGCTGCTCGCAATTACTACTACACATCCAGAAATGTCTTTTTTGAACCGTCTGAGTGCCACAAAGTCACGTAGGCTCGTGCCATCGTGCCACTTCCCTCTAATGTATTAATTCAAAGGGTTCACGTGCTTATGCATGCACGCATTAACCCGGACGACGGCCGTTGGGGATAGCTTTTCTCGCTAAATAAATGTACGAAAAAGGGTGCAAATTATTAATGTGACACGTTTTGATGGTTGCATTTTTAATTGACGCAATGCAACTGCAAGGTTGTCTGGGCTAAAAATAACTTGAAAAATTAGAAACTGTCTTTTAGTTAAAAAATAATAGTTTAACGCAACTTCATTGATTTTAATTCTGATTTTCGATTTAATTCAATTTTCAATAAAACTCTATGCTGGATCATTGTGCATTTGGTTTCCTCTCCCTCGCTTCGCCTTTTTTTCAAACATGTCGACGACATGTTGGTGGCTGGTGTCTGGGCGGCTACAATGTGCATGCCACGTTGAAAGTCGTCCAGGTCATCGTTTGATTTTCAAGTGCAAAAGGCGAATGAAACGATGACGAAAAGTTGAACACAGATGACGAAACATCAAAGCAAGGTGCTATCAAACTTGCGAGAAGTGAAAAGTTCTTGCAGAAGATGACGTTACATTACAGAAGGACAAAGAGGGGCATTGATCAAGTGATCAGGAACTTGAAAAGGCTGTTGTTTCGATCGTCGATCAGATTTAATTTGATGTAGTGATGACCTCTTGCGCTACTGTACCTCTTACAATTTGCATTTTTGCATCATCGGAATTTGTCAAAGTTAAAAACAACATAGCCAAAGCTAACAAGGGATCGGCACGGAGTCGCCTCGGCGGATCGGGATGAGACCTATGCCATTCGAAAGAGCGTAAAATTCTAAGTCGAAATGATCAAATTATTTTTGCTGAGGTCAACGGCAAAGTGGGTTTGGCATTTTGGCTGGTTTAGCATGCGTGTGGTCACATTTAGAAGCCCCAGATTTCAAGCTGCAACGGTCTAGTGGTTAGCGCAAGCCACTACGACTGTTTCGCTCTCAGGTTCGACTCCCTTCGGCCTTCGTCCACTTCTTCGAAGTTGTTGCTGTGTTGGTAACAACTGATTGAAATTTTTGTTTTTATAACTTTAAAGTTTTTATTTAAAATTACTGTATCTATGGAAATTTTTTACATTTACACTACCGTAGAACCAGGGGTAAGACAGAAAAGTATTTTTTCGTCTTCGACGAACACCCAAGGTATTTTATAAAACTTCCGAAGTATTCGGTTTCGTGCATCGTTAACGTGGACAGGGTTGAGGTCAGAATCTTGCGACCCGGCTTCGACCTTAATTATATAAACGTAACTTGCGGTCGGACCGATTTTAGGCGGACCAGATATGAACTGCCTAAAATCGCGGGCAGAACATGTTGACACTACCTCACCCGGGTCGTAGGGTTATCAACCCGGCCCACCATCAACCTTGGATGGCGGACTTCGAATCTGCCAGTGCGCTAAATTCGTGTTTATGCGTTGCGAACATTACGATAAATCAAACTTTATGCATGACTTCGCCTTTTTTCACAAAGTGTTCGATTAATTTGATTTTTGGTCAAAAAAGTTAAATTAAAAAAAATAAATTGGCGTTCTTGTTAGTATGCCACTTACAAAATTTTTGGTGGCAATAATTAAAATAAAAAAGATTTTTCACGTACAAATACGTGATGCAATAGCGCATTTCGACAGCAGAGGTTGCAAGAAATGTCGAACCAGCGAGAGGAGGCGTCGTAGTGGCTTGCGCTAACCACTAGACTATCCCAGCTCGTTTTGAAGCATCTTCGGACGTGAGGACACAAATGATAAAAAATGCGCAAAAATGCCAAACTTCTTTCGCCGTTGACCTCAGCAAAAATAAATTAAACGTTTAGGCTTAGAATTTTATGCTCTTTCGAATGGCATAGGTCTCATCCCGATCCGCCGAGGCGACTCCGTGCCGATCCCTTGTAAGCCCATGTCAAACCAGCTCGAACTAACGCGAACCCTGATCTACAATGACGTCATACCCGCTGCAAAGTGACTGAACAAAGTACTCAATCGTCAATTTTTCCCTCTTTTCTTCGTTAACTTTGTCCCGGACTCCTGACTAATACACAGTTCATTCGAGAAAAAGTCAAAGAGACATCTGCCAAGCACATGTCCTGACCGCCTCAGCTTAGCATAATCACCTTTTCCCTTTGTTTTACACCCACATTTCAAAGCCATAGTGCACCCTACATCGTTAAATCTTCATCCATTAAGCCAATTTAGTTTTCATCATATCAAAAAATGGAAAAAAGTACATTTCAAGGCCATACAACATCCCCCGACCAAAGTAGCATGTTTCCACGCAGCAAACACGGTTTCAAACAACACTAAGTATCGCAAATAGCAAATAGATCCGAACAATGAGTGCTCTGAACACCTTTACAATGAAAATTCTAAATAGGTACTGTCGTTCAAAGTACGGAGTTCCAATGGTCGTACGTTGATCATGCGGGGGTTAGCGAACGCGAATTAGTCTGTCTAATACTGTAAAATGGAGAATTTTGAACGGATAAATCGAATTATCTCTGATGGAAATGTACTTTTTAGGGTTGTGGTTGTTATTTTGGGGTTAAAATTGGATGAAGTTATGACGAAATTTAATTGGCATACTGTACTTTCAGACGAAAATGTCCTCAAGGGCAAATTGCTCTACAACAACCCGGTCGATTTCCATGATCTCGGCAATGTCGACAAAATCTTCGCTGATATCGTGGATCTCAAGTGGGAAATGATCCGGAAGCACATCACGACGCCGAGTTATGCTCAGTTTACGGTAACTTTCACAGGCTACTCGATCGGTGGTGCCGTTGCGACCCTGGCAGCCATGAGAACGATCTCGCATCAACATCGAACTCCAAGCGCTGTCAAGTTGGTGACATTTGGAGCGCCTCGTGTCGGTGACCTCACATTCGCGAATTCTGTCGATCGTGAGATTCCGTCCGTGTTCCGTGTGACCCATCGCGGCGATCCTGTCGTCCAATGGCCGCCATGTGTTCAGACTTCTGATTTGGGGTGCTCTTTGGATGCGCCTGAAGCGCCGCATCACTTTGGGACGGAGATTTTCTATGACAATGATATGAGCGAGGGAAGTAGCTTCACGAAATGCACCAATGCCGATGAGGACCCGAAGTGCAGTGACGGCAAGGCGAAATCGCTGAAGTTTAACGACCATTTGTGGTATTTCGGGGTGAGTTATTACAAATCAGGTTACATAAGTATGTATTTTGTGTTGATTCATGTTTGTTGTCGCCGACAAAACAGTGTTCATCACTGATGCGCAGGCAAATAGAATAGAATCCGCGGCGTTTCTGCTGTCATCTTTTCTCTTTCCCCGTTCCATGTGTTTTATATTATGTATTTAACCGCGTTTTTCCATCTATCTTTTCCCTGTGCTATTTCTACTTCACGGAATGCGGCTTGCACTGACAGCACTTCCGTCGCCCGCGTGGGTCCAAAGTACGCAGACATGCGTGGTGAGCGCGTGTTAGTGCCTCTGAATCACAATCGGCGGCGGGCGACGTCGTTTCGATGGGTATCGTCGTCGTCGCCCGATGTGATGTGAGCTCACTGATTTGTACATTCGACTCAACCCAGTCCGACCCTATCCTACTGTCGGAACGAAGCGCAAAGACAACGCGACCGTCTAGCAACCCATCGAACGCATAGACTTTTTTAATGCCCACACAGTTGATAAAGTTCAACTCGACTGCCTGGCTACACCTTTCACTTATTCAAAATAATCTGCACCTCGAAAGCCACAAGGCACATCCACAACTTCCTGAGTATTGTTAAAAAAAAGGTCGAATACTATTCAAACAGGGGTGGCTGTGTTGCATGTGCGCCTTCACGTGCGTTCCAGTCCAGGTTCAGAGTACACGGAGACCAACAAAAATTGACAACGTTGGCTCGAAAGTGCTTTCCCTTTTTCTCTAGAGTTTGTTAAGCACCGAGCAAAAATTGCTCGACGTCAACTTTGACTCTGTAGCGAGATTATTTCAACGTTTTTCTGGAAGGTTCGGCGAAGTTTCAAGTTGGAGGCGCTCAAACTGATTGAAAATGCAAAAAAAAACTCAAAACTTAATCAATTTAAAACATTATTTAGCACAAAAGTGAAACTGATAAATACACTTTTTTAAATGTAAAGCAAAAATTTTTATACAAGACCCTCAACTACCATTTTGTAAATTAAAAAAAGTTGAATATTTGACTTTTTCGACATTTACCCTTAAATAAAACATGCTTCCTGCCTGCGAAGTGTCTTTTTATAACCCCCAAGACGGTATACAAGCCAAGCCGTTAGTCACGTATCCACAAATACGTGGGATTAGGCCAGCCGTAAACGGATATGCAACAGAGCCCGAAAGAACACGTTTTACGTGTCTGTACTTTCGTATTGTACAAATACAAACGGATTTACAAGTAAATCTGGCCGCTTTAGTTGTGAGGGAGGTTGAATGAGGTCATAAATGACATGATTTGTTTATGGTTTGTAACATGCTGCAAAATCGTCATCAAAATAGTCATTTTTGCGTACTTTCATCGCAAATTTACTATTTCTGGCCCCTTTTTTCTAAGGCTTAATGAAAAACATGGATGCAAAGCACCTTTAAAGATCGTCATTATTATAGTCTAGCTGATAAGCACAATGATAGCCAGTGAACGCCATGATCGAGGTGATTTTACGCTCATTATCAATGCGCTGCACTTCCTGATTTTGATTTTTTCGCTCTTTCTGGTGGCAAGAAAGCGACCTTTGTCCCTCTAATTAAAGAAGGAAGGACGAAGGTTCTTCCAGCATTCTCTTGTATCATCGTATTGCTCACGCAACACGCTGTCTTCGTCGTCGAAGCCACGCGGTTCCTGCCTGATATCGGCCGGCAAAATGGGCTGCGTGCGCGCCACGTGAACAGGCGTTGCACTTTTCTGATGTGCGATTAAAAGGGCGACACAAACAATCGAATCAACTACCAACTTTTTTGTGTTCATTGTCAACAACAACTTTATGCATATTGAATCACAAATTTTTCATCAAAAAGTTAGTTACAAATACCCATTTCAGCACAAGGTCATCTCCTACGGTCAAAACGACTGCACCGACGTTGCTGGAGCGGAGCCCAGTGGTGCTGGCGCGGCGCCAATCACGATCGCGTCGATTCTTATCACGACTGTTGTCGGGGGCGTGCTTGGTTCCGTCATGGGCTGATTAAAAGTACTCTGAGTTTGGCTGTTGCGCCACGTGGACCACGTGTGCGCATCATGGTATTTCATCATCTTTATGTAGTCTGCAAAAAATAAAGTCGGTATCTTACGTCCAAAATGCGAATGACTGATCAGCTGGGCAAGGGCAAGGGCTAAAGTGAACAGTTATTGTTGTGTTCCGCATGTATTTTTTGAAAAAGAAGTCAAAAATAACCCAGACAAACATCAATTTAACGCACTTTGAATAAAGAAGCAAAAGTTCATCCACCACAAATCCATTTCGTCTCTAAAGGCTTGAAGTTGAACATGCCCGAACTTAAAGTTGTTCATGTCTGTCTAGGCTTCATGTTTTGCAAAAAACATTTCGACGTTCATGTGGTGATTGTCCATAATTTTTGGTCGAGAATAAGTGAGGATGTTTTTGTTGGGGTCGGTCGGTCGTGGATTAAAGACCTCTGCAACATACTTTAAACCGGGGCAGGCAAAACAAAAATTGCAAGTAGCCATCCCCGATAAACACGGAACACATGTACTCCGGCTTCTGATGCCTTTTTCACATGTGCCTTTCCCGATGTCAATGTTGCGAAACTTGCTATTTATTTACTTCAACCAATGTCCCGAAGCCTGCATATTCGAAGAGTTTTGACACAACACGTGGTGGCCGGGTGGCAAGGCATCGACCAACGAGTAAAAAAACAACAGTTTATTTGTTCAGAATTGTTGTTTTCGAAGTTTAGAGGATGTTAGGCCCTTTCGTGTCGGGACCAATCTGACTCAATCTTTGTTTTTTCGACTTTGTAATACCATTTTCCAAGTTTCCAACAAGTCAATTATAAATGAGTATTCATAGAATCCCTGCACATAACATCAATCTTATACAAAACATGGAATAAATTTCAATTTTCACAAAAACAGATCAGATCAGGCTTAAAGATAATAATTTAAAACATGTTCAAGTGGAAGATTTTTTGCGCGGAAAAGCTCGCCGGTATTAAAGTCGGTAGTTGTTTGTCAAAATGTTGTGGGTTTATAAGTTTTAAAAATAGATGGAAGCAAAGTGCTTAAAGCTGGACTGCCATTTGGTGCTCGTGGAGCGAGAAGAGGTTTGGACTTGTCAGATCGGTTACGGGTGCCTGGGGCGCCGGCGCTGATTGTTGCTGGATCAGTTGGTTCAGCAGGAGCGTCGACAACAGCTTGGTCTGCTCGGTGTTCAGGTTGAGGTTGGGGTTGTAGGTTGAGACGGGCGCGTAGGTCGTGGTGACAGGCGCGGCGGAGGTCGTGGCGATCGGCACATGGGGCATGGTTAGGGGAGCTACCGGAGCTGATAGGGGAGAGGTTGAAGGTTTGAAGGAGTCATTGACTGATGGGCAGTAGGCCGAAGTCGAGGGAAGATTCAGGCAGGCGAAGGCATTGGCTGTGGCGTTGACTTGGGCGTTCTGGGCCGGAGCCGGTGGGGCGACAACCGCCGGAGCAGTGGCAGCGGCAGCGGCATAGTTAGCGCTCTGATTGATCAAGCCCAAAGTCGCATGATGACGGTACTGATCATTCCGACGCTTCTGATCATCAATCTCAATCTTGGCCTCCTTCAACTGAGCCTGCAGCAAGCTGATGTAGTCGACAGCACGCTTCAGAATCAAGGCACGAGAGGACTGAAAAGACAAATTCACTTTAGTTAACGTTCTTTGTGCCACTATTTTCAAATTCTATCCCAGCCCAATAGGCCTCCATGCAAGTCTATGTTTACCCACAACCGTATGCGCTCCGCCGCCACCACGCGCTTGACACATGGCAGCCGCCCCTGACAGCCTTCCCCTACGGCGCCGGCTGCATTCCACGAACAAAGTCCGCTTTTTCCGACAAGCCCACGTGAACGTCGTGCCTCGCACGTGTAGACAGCGGAAAAAGCGTACTTATGTGTACACTGCAGTCAGCCCTAGCCACCCAGCCGCTGTAATTCTGGTCCCAATGGCCTTCGCCAACAATTTTACAAAGCAGACAGCCAGCGTGTTCGCGAAAAGTGAAAAAAAAGAAATGAAAATAGAGTCATAACGCTCTAATGCTAGCTGCGTGTAACAAAAGTCGGAAAAACGGAAAGAAACATGAAAAGGGCCCGGTGCGTGCAAATTCTGCTACAAACTATGGCGAAAACAAACAAGATTGGTTCACAAAAGGGTCGGAAATAGCGTATTTTGTAGTTTTTAGCGGTTTTTGAAACTTTTTTTTGATGATTTTACTAATCTTCTTCAAGAAATCGCAAAACGGATAATAGCTACTCACCTTCTCGCCCTCAAGCAACGGGATAGTGTTCTTCAAGGCCTGGAAGTGGTCCTTGATGTGATCACGGCGACGGCGCTCGAGTTCATTGTGATGGGCTCGGCGATCGTCGTCAAGTGACGGCGAGCCTGACTTGGGCGAGAAACTGACTTCATCCTGAAATTCTGCATTCTTAAAGCTTGCTCTTTGGTGCCATTTTTGGGAAGGGACAAAAAAGAATGGATTTCGGAGGTCTGGGTGGCAGTGCTAGGCACATCCTGGGGCCATTTTTTCGAAATGGGGGTCTGGGATTTGCAGTTTTTTGACAAAAAACAGAATTTAGAGTTCAAACTTCAAACTTACATCAGAGAAATCACCATCATCACTGTGGTACTTGCGTTTGCGAAGTGGTGGCGCGGTTTGGCGCGACGAAGGGAGCATGTTGGAGTTGGGCGACATAGCGATATCGAGGAGCGTCAGTGTCACGGTTGATGGGCACGGTGAGATGCCGAAAGTGGAGAGGTACTGTAAGTAAGCGGTTGTAAAAAGGTTTGAAAGTGTAACACGTGGGTTTTGATCACACGGAAGGCAGGGAAAAACAACAAAGTGATCTATGGTACGGTAGTAGTAAACTTCAAAGAGGTGTATTTGCAAAGTTGTAACTTGGCCAAATGCCATTATCACTGCTACAGATGGCCCTCAGGTGTATCAGCCCCAGTGAAGCGCCGCTGCCGGGCCCACCCGTCCGAATCGGCGAAGCGGGCCTCGACTAATGTAAGTCGGCTCGTCGACCCCCGACGACGAAGCGCGCTCGCGCCCGCCATCAGCTCCGCCCCAACCCTACGTCCTGCTTTTGCCGCCCTCAACACACGCGGCTCGCACACGTCCGCGGGAAAGCACCCCGACATGATGCAGGCGCAGTCGGCTGCACCGCCTCAGGCGCGCCAGAGAACACTCAACCCAAGGGTACTACCCGGGGTCATAGAACGTTTCGGCATTTTTTCAGCGAAGAACGATGCGTACCCTGGACCCAGGGAGGCGGGCCCCGTCAATGCAACGTTGTTGTCTCGCGGAAACTCCAGACAATTGGTAAAAACGACGGTCCAAAATATCAAGGTGCAAGGTCAAAATAGGCCCAATTAGCATACATCACAATTTAATTACTCCAAAATGCCAAAATCTAACCATATTAACCTACAGTAACCCACCGCGCAGGTGCACCACACAACATTTGTACCCTTTTTACGCGTGTCTGACACACCCGAACCAAAACCCCGTGAGCAAAGTACGCAATCTCGCCACAGACCACTGTAATATGCACATGTTCACATTTGTTAAAGTTTAAAATGGGGCCAGCGGGATCAGGTGGGGTCCGATTTAAGCAACTTCGAGAGAAACCTTTCGCATTCTTTGCTCGTTCGATGGTTTCGGGAGACTTGCTACATGGTGCAAGGGTACAGATTCCAGGAAGGCCTGAGGCTAAGTAAGTAATAAGTAAGCATGGAGGAAGTGTGGCTAGATTTCGACAATTTTAAGGGTAGAAGTGAGGAAAAGGGTACAGTAAGCGGGGGCAAAGTGTTAATGAAAAGTCTAGGTTCTGTCTTGGAGCGTTTCCCGGGGGTAGACAGCGTGCTAAGGGGCTTTGATAGTGCGTTTTTACAACAATCATGTGAATGAACGGCGACTGGTCGAGCTGGCTTTGAACTTGGAAGTTTTTTTTGTATCGTGTTTCGTCATGCTTGGTTTGTTGGTTAAAAAAGTGATGTGATGGGGATCGAACGCGGAAATTTGGTTGCGGTTTTGAAATTAAAGCAAAAAATTTAAATATCAGGAGACGCTCAACATTAAGATGTTGTGGAAATGTTAAATTTCGTACAAAAAATCCTCACTAAAACAAAAATTTGCAAAACTAGCTCTCCCAAACACCCAAAAAAGCCATTCCATTCACCTTGGAACCAGATTCTACGTGCTCCACCGCCACCCCAACCAATTGGATCCAATCCAAACTTCAATTCCCCTCCAGCTATCTACCGTCATCACCCAACACCTCCCGCGCAAAGCAAAATCACGTTGTCACCACGATTTTGCATGATGACACGCGGGGTCCGCGTTGCGTGTCTCCAGGCTATCCAGTCTACCCTCGACTGAAGTTCCTTGTTCGATTTGGTGATGCGTAGAATGTCTATTTGGGGAAAGCCAGCGTTTCCGCAGCTTCGCGACTTCGCGGCGTTGCGGCTGTCATGAATCAACTACCGTATCCGAGGCTACTTTTAGTCTAGTTCAACTTTTTATTATACTTTGCCGGAAACAAAAGATCAGCAAATCGACCCTTCAACCGACCGTCGTCTACATTCACACATAAATGCTATCATGCGACCTGATTGATCTTTCCCCCTGGCAAAAACCATCCATTTTTGTCGTCATTGAGATTAGAAGATTGAAACAATTGAAACAATGACCCATTGTCTGGCGAAAATCAGACGAACGTGTCTCGAATCGGTCGCAGTTCAGCCTTTTTTGAGGATGAACGGTAAAAAAGAACCCCAGCAAAAAGTGCACTCTTCTATCAGTTTTTGTGCGCCGCTTTGGTTGCACATGTGACGGTTCACGTGTTCCGGACGTGGCTGTAGCCATTGTGTACGCTGGTCGCCGGCCGCGGCCCTCGCGTACGATTTTTTGTTAGAGTGCAACGCCTTTGAAGCTCGCCACATAGAAAGAAAAAACATGCTTAAAGCCAGGCGATGGCCATGCTGTCTTGCTGCCTCTACCCTCGGGTATGATAAAACTGCAATGATGATGGGCGTCATGCGTGTTCCTAGTCTGGGAAGTCGGGTCGAATTCAGCAAAAAACTTTTTGGAATTGGAAAAAATTTGATAAGGAAGTGCAATCGTGATCATTGAATCGCATAAAACAGGCCTGCGCGAGAAATTTTTAACCTTGAATTTTCCAATTTTTCATTATTTGCACTTTTAGTACGGTACAGTCAATAAAAATCACCACAAAAGAACGCAATGAACTTTGCCTTCCCTCAAATTGGGCTCAATCTTTGTAGGCTAATATCGGTATCATTGAGTTGCCAATGATGTTGATGTTCTTGTTCCTCTACATAGCTAACCAAATATACCAACAAGGAACACATGAAACACATCATTACCCCCGGTTTTATCTATCTGCACCGTCGGCGGACGGAGATCGGTGCAAATCACCCCTATAAAGAAAAATGGTACCCAGGTATACTGTAACTTTGCACATTTTTTTGTAAAAATACTTCCAAAATACCTCCAACTGATCTTTGTCATACCCTTTCGAAAATCAACAACATTCCAAATCACATAAAAAGTGTAGTTTTCTATCAAACTTCAAACCCGCGCACCCGCTACCGTAACCCAATGACGCAATAAGGCCCAAAACGTCGGATATGCAACCCCAAAACTAGTCAAGATGATTCCCCGATCGCAGCCAACGCCGTCATTGTGACTCCGACGGAGATTAGCAGGGTTGATAGCCGCCGGGAAAGTGGATATTTGTCGCCGCCGGCCCGCTGGCATGCACGTGTCTTATGGTTGCACTTTTGCGAGGTGCAGCGTGCGCCGAAGATGTAGAGTAGACTTTGTCCGATGGAATGAGATGATGGAACATTGTTTATCGCTACTTTGGTGCTATTTTTTCTCCGCTAAGATTTTTGCCCTCTTCTTTTGAGGTACACTTTTTGAGGAGGATGTTTGTTTGTAATGGTTATTTTGGTCGGCTTGACGGACGGAAAAACGCGCAAACGAGCTCTTCTTCCCTGCGGACATGTGCAGACTTGTTTTGCTGTTTTTCCTCTTCTCCTTCCCCATTTCAAATGTGAATTACGATGGACGATTCAACGCGCCCCGCTTTGCATTTGTGGGCCGAGCACATGGCGCAGACACGTGTTGTCACAGTTTGCACGCAAGGGTGACAATAAAACGTTCATTTCAGTCGACTTGAGTCAGCCAGGGCCTCCAGGAGACTACTATTTGTTTCAACCAGAGGGTGGCGGCCGCGGGCGACTCCGCGTTCGCCTCACTCTCAAGGCTGTATCACTTCCGTCGCTCACAAGCTATCACTGCCCGATCACAGCAAGAAGACAAAGAACACCTATTTCAGTCGAATTGCACATAACTAACTTAATTTAGAACTGTCCTGTCAACCACCCCAGCCGGATTCTACCGTAATCAGAGGGGCCATTTAAAAGCGCAAATGATGGCAAGGTGACGAAATTCCGTGATTTAACGACTCCATTGCATCTATTTTCACCGACAAACAACCTGCAGACCTGAACTTTTGTCACATTTCATCGAGTCCCACACGTTTTTGATCGCCAGGGATACTGTAGCGCGATCACATTGCCCCGGCTAGACATGCACGATAAGAACGCCCAGAATGGGAGTAAAAAGTATCAATCGCCCCAGGTTAATCATGGTGGGAGCGCTTTTTTCACGTGAAAACGCAACTTGGAAGTGGCCGCCGCTGAGAGGAGGCTACCGTATACCTAAAATATGCAATTTGCAAACCTGATGCCAAACGAATTTTAAAAATATTTGTAAGCAAAGTACTTTGTGCCTGAGTAAGCGGACACGTGAAAAGTGACAATATGTGTGAATATGGGCTATAAACAGAAGTTTTCCAAGCGTTGGAAACGTGTATCTACGCAACGTGGCAGGTTGTCTCGGTGACAAATGATGGGATTTTGGAGGCCAGGGGGTTCAGTGGATGTGAAGCTACATTGAACAGGTGTTTTATTTGATCGATAAACGTAATAAAGTTGCTTTTTGATTTGTAATTTGCTTCAAAAATGGTTATTTTGCACAAATTGCACTTTCCAGCCACAGATTTTAGTCAAAAATTTTTGCGACAAGAGGCTACCGGCAAATTTTACGACTTTTACGACTACAATACAGCGCAACATTGCCCTTCCGACAAACAAAAAAGATACATGCGTCAGGACCACCATGTGTCCTCGGCTAGAGTGCGACAAGACTCCATCGAACGATCACATGATAGTGATGTTACGAGGCCTTGGGTGCGTCTTCAAGAACAATTCTGAGCAAAGAACAGAAAAGAACCGAGTGAGTTTTGGCACTCACAACAAGAAACAGTACATCGGCCGCGGAGATTAGGGAAACGGAAACTCGAAACCCGTGCGCCAGGTACAACTAACCTGGTCGATGTTGGCATTAGCATGCGCAAAATGTGTAAAATAATGTGTTATTCATATTCAGGTTGGGGCAGTGGACTGGGTGGATACATTTTTCGTACTTTCTTGTGCTGATAAACAGTTTTCCCTTCTTTTAAGGAGGGGGATTACTGTAAGTTATTAGGGGGTCTGTTTTTGGACATGGCAAAGGTCAAAGATATTGAGGCCCAATTTGCTGTGGGATTATTAAATTTGTGACGAGAGGGACTTTGGACATGGAAAGTGTGATTTTGAATGTGTTTGGGATGTGTGATTTGTGGTTTGGAGGTTGTGAATTACTGTAATTTGCCAAAATTGGCCATTTTTGCCATTTTGGGGCATTTTTACCGTAATTGCGATCCAATGGCATTCGTTAAAGTGCATTTTGATCAAACAGATTCATAATCATCACGCCTCGAATCCAATCGAACAATCTTCAGGTCATGTGTCTGACGAATTTTCGAGCACCACGCGCGCTACAACTCGCCAACGTGCGCTTTGACATCACAAAAGTTGCACAAAAAATTTCGCAATGCATCTCTGCTACTTTGGTTTTGCGATTTTACGTGGAAAAGGGTGCATCTTGTGTTGTGGGTGATGGATTTCTGCAACCACGAGCAAATCATTCCATTGGAACGGACGGATTCAGGCAATTTGCCATTCGACAAACTTCCACCACCTACCATCGCCGCCAATCTTTGACATGTCGAAAATACAAACCTAAACCTCGAGTGGAACTGACTGAAAACTGAATGAATCCCACGTGAATAGCATGTGGCGAGTGCACAGGGGTGGTAAACACTTGCAATTGCATCAGGATGGACCGACCCAGACAGGGGTGCACGAACCCAGGAGGGACAAAGTTCACCTTTTCCCCCGGTACGATCGCCAACGGCAAGGCAGGTGGGTTTCACATGATTGTAGTGGCACTTGTAGTGGCACATGTCTGTCAGATGGGAAAGGCGGAAGGGTAGAGACACACTGTCGGCGGGTGATAAGTGTCGTGACGGGGCGAATGGTTCGGTTCAATCGGAACAATGATACGTTTTTTGTGTGGCGATCAAAGTATTTTTATCTTTAAAAGTGACTAGGACGAAATAAAAACAATAATCTCCACCTAAAACTGAAATAAAAACACTAAAAACAACCATTTTTCAACCCATCATCCACATGCCAACCACACCTACAGTACCCTCGGCAACCATTTATCCCCAAAGCCGTACTTTGTACCGTCCCCAATCACATCATAAACATCCACTTCCGCAGAAAGGGAATTTAAAAATGTACCAAACAAAAACATTAGTTGCCCTGCAGCCAGCCACATTTCAAAGTTCTTCAGAACTTTAAAAAAAAACTATATTTCGAAATCATTTTCCCCATTTTTAGTCTCGTACTTTCCAATGAACCGACTAAAATTCATAACACTCTCACGTTGTTGTAATCAATTCAAAACAGTCGTTCCCGATCGCCAAAACTGTCAATCAAAGCCATTGTTTCGAGTCACCTGAAACAATCTTTAAAAATGTATCACTTTTGTCACCCGATGCCGCTGGCCGTCGACTGTCTACACGGAAGACACGTGAATGATGCGGCTAACCAACGTGTTGAGCGTTCACTGGTCATGCGTAAGCCGCGTTGTAAAATGCTTTTCCATACAAGCTGGGTGCGGACAATTGCAATTGTAAAGTTCATCGAAGAGGGTTGAAGATGGAAATTTAAATGGAATTCAAAATTTGTTCTAATTATAACTGCAAAGATTAAAAAGTGGGGTAAAAACAAATAAACTTGTTAGACACAACTGACTGGGATTATTGTAATTCCCAAATTTCGAAAGCATGAAGTCGAAATCAGATACAACCGACCAAATGATTATTCAAACTTTTATAAAGCACTCAAAAAACTTTTTTCTGTAACAACAACAACTTTTGGAAGATTACAAACGAAAACAGAAAAAGAAAAGCGGCAAAATGGCCGTCAAATTCGAGTGCCAGCGGCGATCGGCTGCAAACGCGTCGACGCTTCGGTGTGCGCAGTCGGTGGTCGTTGCCTGTTTTCGCGGCGAGACCATTCTCCGTTGTTTTTGCTGCGGTAGAGCGTTTGTGTTTTGAAATTTTGAGATTTTCGTTTATCCGTTATTTCATAACTTTGAACCGCGTTTCTTCTTTCTTTTCCTAGGTTTCACGTTTCAATCCCGTCGATTTCAGATTCTCCACTGCCGTATCCGTCTCCATCGCTTGCCAAGATGACCACGAACCCGCAGCTGCCGAACCACCTGATCCGCGAGCTGATGCACACCATCCGACTCAAAAGCGATGACACTGGTTGTAGCGATGGTGATGCCATGGTGAAGCTAGCGCTCTCCGGCAAGGAATCTTCCAACGTCTTCAAATACGTCGTCGAAACCCATGTTTATGCGAACATCGGTCGGGGTGGCATGTCCTTGCAAAGCAAGCAAGATGTATCGTCATTTTACCTCAAATTTCTAACCAAAGGATCTAAGCGCTTGGCTATCCGGTTTGTCAAGCTTACCATCGTCGAGGGGTACAAAAAATCCTTTACTCCCAAGCTTAAATCGTTGATTAATCTCGAAGATCTGAAGTTGGAATTTGATGGTTCATTTTATGGTGTAAAATCAAAAAATTTTCACGTTTTCTTCAACAAAGTTAACAAGGGCAATCTTTCGTTCCCTAAATTGCGAAAACTGGACATTTCATTGAACTTTGATAACTTATTGGTCAGTTTTTTTCCTTCCGAATAATGAATTTAATCATACTTTTTTTAGAAAATAATGTCAACGACTCCCTCCTTCCCCCTGCCCGAAGACGTCACCATTCGATTTGATCTAGTGAGCGGCGTGCCAAATCTGTAAGTCCATATTTTGTTATTTTATAACAAAGTTTTTTTAATTTGGTAGTTTTAGCGTCTCCCCTCAAACATTTCCTAATGTAAAACACCTTATGATCAAGTTTTATCAAGTTTTTCGAATTACTTCAGCAACGCTCCACCACATTTCGGTTATTTTCAATTGTTTTACCGGCCTCGAAACTGCCAAGATGAAGTTCTGTTATGATCGTTATACACTGAAAAAAAAGGTGTATCGCAACAGCGCGTGACACTTTTGGGTGCAACAAATTCGTTGCACTTTTTGCCACAGAATATTTCCCTACGGAAAAGTGGAACGAATACGTTGCAATTGGTGCAACGAAATATTTCGTAGGAAAAAGTGCAACATCATCGTTGCACCGAAAGTGCAACGTTTGATTCCTTAAGGGAGAGATGCTCTCTCTCGTCGTCTGTGTTTTTGCATCTCTCGCACGCAATGTCACGATCCCTGTTTCATGATACCGCGGTTGATTTTCCACTTTCCCATCCGTCGGGACAATGTGAGAAGCCCTCAGGGCCCGTGTCTAGCATTTGAATATGTAAGACTTGTAAATTTTGGAATCAATTAACAGCTGTTAATTACCACATATGAAAAAACGCAATCCAAAAATACATTTTTCTATTGTTCAGCCGTAGGTATGAAACGTTGCACTTTTTTTGCGACAAAAGCGTTGCACTTTTTGCTACCCATACGTTGCACTTTTCCTACCAAACGTTACACTTTTTTTTTCAGTGTAGGTATGAAAACGTATTTTCTGAAATCGTCGAGCACCACAACAAGCTTCGCGACACCAACTTTTCCTTCCCCGTTCATGTCGACTATTATGAAACCGCTAGTCTTGATGTAAGTTCTATTACACTTTTATTCGACTGCTAACCCGATAATTTTGTATATTTACAGTATCCCGAAAGTCCAACGATCGTCTATGAGCAGTTGAAGTCTATTGGTTTCCAAAAGAAAGAATCTGTTGATTAGAATGAATTCGGCGGTGTTGGAGATGCCTTTTTCGTTCTCAAAAAAGAGTTTGGCAATGTCAAGTTGAATCATCGTATCAGACACAAAGAGGATGATTGACCTGAGTTACATTTGATGTAAAGTTTTTGTTAAGTGTGTTACCTTTAAATGTTAAATTTTTGTGCGAAAATAAGATACTAATTTTATGCTGTTACATAAATATGAACCCCACAACTAACCGTTTTTACGATAAGCAGTACCTTCCTGGAGACTACAAATAAAAACGGGAAGACAGATTAGTCAGAAAAGCATTTGACATCAAGTGCCAGCGGCGATCGGCTGCAATGACCTTTCGGAGTGCGCAGTCGGCGGTCGCTGGCTGCTTTCGCGGTGAGACACTCTTCGTCTTTGCTGCGACGGACGTTTGCGTTCTCACATTTTAGGATTTTGGTTGTCTCGTTACTTTTCCGCGTTTTATGCTTTATCTTCTATCTTATCGGCTTCACGTCCCAATCAAGTCGGTTTCAGTTTATCCCCTGCTCTATCGTCGTGATGGCCTCCAATCCGCAGCTGAAAAACCACCTCATCCGCAAGCTGATGGACACCATCCGACACAAATGCGACGGCGATGCCATGGTTTTATTGGCTCTTTCCGGCAAAGAGCAGTTTTCCCACTTTAGATTTGATGTCGAAAACTTTATTTATGCGTCTACGCGTCAGAACAGTGTTTCCCTGGAAGACTTGTTTTTTCGTTCAGGACTTCATTTCCATTTTCAAACCGAAGGATCTGAGCACTTGGTTATCCGGTTTGTTCGACATCTGTTTGCGTGTGATGCCCCAACTATGCCATTGCCATTTGGTTTGTTGTTCTCTTTTGTAAACGGAAAAGTGGATGTTACTTTTCAGAGAAGATCACCAAGTTTACCATTTTCAAGGGGTACAACAAGTCGTTCACTCCCGTCCTTAAATCGTTGACTGATCTCAAAGTTTTGACATTGGACTTTTATTGTCGTCCTATTGATGATTTCTTCAACGAAGTAAACGACGGCAACATTTCGTTGACTAAATTGCAAAAATTAGACGTCCGTTTGAGTTTTGACGACTTAATAGTAGGTTTTTTCCTTGTTTGATAAACTTAATCATACTTTTTTAAAGAAAACAATGTCAACGACTCCCGTCTTCCCCTTGCCCCAGAAGGTCACCTTTCGATTTGAAATAATCGACAGCGTGCCGGATCTGTAAGTCGATTATTCGATATTTTTGTCAAAATTTCATTAATTTCGCACTTTCAGCGTCTCCCTTCAAACATTTCCTGAAGTCAAACACCTCGTGTTGGATATTTGGCAGGATATTGAAATGACTTCAGCAATGCTCCACCACGTTTCGATCGTTGCCAGCTGCTTCACCGGTCTCGAAAGCGCCAAAATGGAGTTTCTTTATGACCGTTATGTGATCAAAAACGCATTTGCCGAACTCGTCAAGTTTCATGAATCGCTTCGCAACACTCACTTTTCCTTTCCCGTTGAAGTTGACTACGAGAAACGCGTTAGTCTCGTTGTAAGTTGTACTACTTTTGATAGACTGCTAATGCGATAATATAATATTTACAGTATCCCGAAAGTCCAAAGATCGTCTATGAGCAGTTGAAGTCTATTGGTTTCAAAGAAGACGGTCGCCCAGGCTTCTTTGTTTTTAAAAGAGAGTTTGGCAATGTCAAGTTGAACCATCAGATCATACACTTCGAGGAGTATCGGCCTGACATATATGAGATGTATAGTACTTGGTTATTATAAACACTGATTTCACGCTGTCACATAAATATGAACCCTAAAATTAACAATTTTTACAATACATATGAGACTCACCGCAACCAAAAACAGCACCTTCCTGCCGGTTACAAGCGAAAATCGGGAAGGCAGACACGCCAGAATGGCAGTCGACATCGATTGCTAGCGGCGACAAGCTTCAGACGCGTCGACGGTTCAGTGTGCGCAGTCGGTGGTCGCTGACTGTTTTCGCGACAAGACCACGTGTTGTTCTTTTTGCTGCTGCGAGCCTCGCGGCGCGAGCGTGTTTGCATTTCCAAATTGTAATATTTTTGCGTTTCCGTTGTTTCGTTACTTTTCACCGCTTTTTTACTTTTTTCCCCGCGTTTTATGTCTTAATCCCGTCGTTTTCAGTTTCTCGACCGCCGTATCCGTCCCCATCGCTTGCCAAGATGACCACCAACCCGCAATTGCCGAACCATCTGATCCGCGAGCTGATGCACATCATCCGACTCAAAAGAAACAGGACTGGTTGTAGCAGTGGCGACGCCATGGTTCTCCTGGCACTCTCCGGCAAAGAACCTTTCTCCGTCTTCAGATACGTCGTCGAAACCCAGGTTGTTGCGATTACGGATTGGGATGATGTTTCCCTGGAAAGCAGGCAAGGTCGTGCAGAAGTTGACCTTAAATTTCTAACCGAAGGAACCAAGAGCTTGGTTATCCGATTTGTTCGAGAACTGCATGCGTATGATACCCCGCCTAGGCCGCTGCTATTTAGTTTGTTGTTTTCTGTTCAAGACGAAAGGGCATATGGACATTTTTTTAGAGAAGATCATCAAACTTACAATTGACGAGTTCGACAAGTCGTTCACTCCCACTCTTAATTTGTGGTCTGATCTCGAAGTTCTGAAGTTGGGCTTTGGTTCTGATCCCTTCAATGATTTTTTCAACGAAGTTAACGATGGCAACATTTCGTTGACTAAATTGCGAAAATTGGACATTCGTTTGACTTTGATTGACTTATTGGTGAGTTTTTTTTCTGTTGTTGTGCGTAATAAATACACTTGATTATATATATTTTTAGAAGATAATGTCAAATTCTATTTCCTTTCCCTTGCCTGAAGTTGTTACCTTTCGATTCAGTTTTAACGTCCTGTCAGATCTGTAAGTCAATATTACAATATTTTCTGCTAACGTTTCATTAATTTTGTATTTTTAGCGTCTCTCTTCAAACGTTTCCTAAAGTCAAACACCTCGTGTTGGATATTTGGCAGGATATTCAAATGACTGCAACAACGCTGCGCCATATTTCGACCCTTATCAGTTGCTTCACCAGCCTCGAAACAGCCGAAATCGAGTTTTTCTATGATCATTATGCGTATAACAACGAATTTGCTAGAGTTGTCGAGTTTCACGAATGGCTTCGCGACACCAACTTTTCCTTTCCCGTTGAAGTCGACGTCTATGAAATCGCTAAACTTGCTGTAAGTTATATTACACTTTTTTTTCGACTGCTTGATAATGTTAAAAAATTTACAGTATCCCGAAAGCCCAAAGACTATTTATGAGCAGTTGAAGTCTATTGGTTACAAGGAAGATGGTAAGCCTACCAATTTCATTCTTAAAAAGGAGTACGGCAATGTCAAGTTGAATCATCAAATCGAACACTTTGATAAGTACCGTTTCGATGACACAGATGACGAGTATTGACATGATAGCTACTAGTGGTATATAACATGTTAACGTTGTAATTAATTATACTACTGTATTAGTGTTTAGTAATTGTGTTGTAAAAGATTTGTAATTTGATTCTGATGTGATTTTTAGTTGTTTAAAAATGCAATTTTGATGGAACGTTACTTTTTTAATAATATTGTTTTCTTTTCTGTTACCTCCATAAAAGATGATATTATTTATCGAAAGCATGTTTAAGAAAGCACTTTTTTCGTCAGCGACAGTTGCTTACTGTATTACAGCATAAACAAAAATGCAAAACCGCTAGAATGGCAGCCAACATCGAGTGCCAGCGGCGATCGGCTGCAAACGCGTCGACTTTTCGGTGTGCGCAGTCGGCGGTCTTGGCTGTTTTCGCGGCGAGACCGCACTCTCCGATCTTTTTGCAGCGATCGAATGTTCGCAAATTGTTTTTCGTTGTTTCGTACTGATTCCCGCGATTTGTTTTCCTTGTTTCCACTTTTCAATCCCGTCAACTTCAGCTTCTCAGCCGCCGTTTCCATCTCCGACGATTGCCGCGATGACCACAAGCCAGCAGCTGAAGAACCATCTGATCCGCGAGCTCATTGACACCACCTGGCTCAAAAGCGATGGTGAAGCCATGGTTCTCCTGGCGCTTACTGGCAAGGAGCCCTTTTCCGTCTTCAGATACCTCATCGAAGCCCGCGCCCATGCTCATTCTCTTCGCGGTGACATTGCCGTCAAACGCTCGTCACCTTACACGTCGCTATTGGTCCCCCTCGGATTGAAGACCGAGGCATCCAAACGTTTGGTCTTTAGGTTCGTTCGAGACCTTGTTGTGGACAGTCCCCTGCCTAAGGGCTTACACTTTGGTTAGTCGTTTTGTTGTTGAAATAGGATGCAAGCTGTTTCTTTTTTAGAGAAAATCACCGACCTCACAATCCGTCGTTACATCAGGCTTACTTCCATTCGAATTCCATGGACTGACCTCGAAGTCCTCAAAGTCAGCGACATCCCAGACGCTGCTTTTGGTAGTTTCTTTAAGGATTATATCAACACCCCTCTGCCGAACTTGCGAAAACTGGAAATTGGCCTGACTTTGAAGGGTTGTATTGTAAGTTTTTTTTTTCTTCATTTGTTCATTGTGTATTTATGCTTTTTCAGAAGCTGATGAGAATGAATCCACCGGTTCCACTGCCCGAAGACGTCACTTTTCTCATTAATGTTCGTAACGATCCGGCTGATTTGTAAGTCAACCTTTTTATATATAATTTTCTTAAATTTTGATTTTCAGCGGGTTTGCGAACACATATCCCAGCGTCAAGCACTTCGAAGCCACTGTCCAGGTTTGGACTGACCTGACCGCTGAACTCCTTGAACCACTTTCGACCATCATCAAGTGTTTCACCGGCATCGAAACCGCCAAGCTCGTACTTTCCCACGACCATCGTTCGGGCCGAAAGGAGTTCGAGAAAGTTTGCAACTTTCACGAGTGGCTTCGCAACACCAAATTTTCCGTTCCCGTCGAAATAGAATTCACTGAAAAATTCGATTTAGCGGTAAGTTGCACCGTTTTTTATCGGCTGATGTGATGATGTTGATTCTTTACAGTACAACTTCGATGTTACAAGCCTTTATACGCAGCTAAAGTCGATTGGATTTGAAGAAGACGATTTCGTTTTTCATCTTATCGTGAAGAAGGAGTTTAACAATATCAAGTTGGTCCATCGCCTTGAGCACTATGATTCGAGCGACTGATGGCGATGGTGATGGCAGTAATTAGAGCTTCTAACGATGGCTAATTTGTCGCATTTTTTGTTTTGGTGACGTTTTGTAGTTTGGTTTTTGTCTTTGTAGCTGTATTTTTTGGTTTGTATAAAAGTTGAGAATTGAACTAGAGGTACTGTATGCGTAGAGAGAACAATGTTACGATATCAATGATAAATACTTTTATATTGATTGCTTTGCTTCTGTGCCCTTATCTCGTTGATTTCAGCTTCTCGTTCACCTCGACTTCCGCGATGATCACAAACCCGAAGCTACCGAACCACTTGATTCGCGAGCTCATGAATACCATCCGACTCAAAGGAAGCGGCGATGCCATGGTTCACCTGGTTGTTTCTGGCAAAAACCATTTCCCCATTTTTCAATACGTCGTCGAAAATCACATTTATGCCTCCGCCTATTACGACGATGTTTTCCTTGAGAGCTTGCCAATCGCGTCTCTATTGGAACCCGTCGAATTTCTGACCGAAGCTTCCAAGCGCTTTGCTATGCAGTTTGTTCGAGAACTCTCTGTGGTGGATCCATCGCCTAATCGTTTGCCTTTTGGTAAATTGTTGTGTTTTCAAAGAGAGTTAAAAGCCGTTCCTTTTTAGAGAAAATCACAAAACTCACGATTCCGTCATTTTACCAATCCTACATTCCCATAATTAAGACGCAGTCTGCCTGTCGATTTCGAGCCAAGGTGAAAAGGCCGACCCCCGATTTTTTGACCCCCCAATTTTTTGAGTCAAATATGTTAGCATACCAGAGCATAGTTCAGAACCGGAGTATTTCGATTTAAAACCTCCGGATTCTGGAGATACGGATTCTGGAAGCTTTAACTTCAAAAAATCGTAGCGAGTTACAGCGTTAAGATAAAATTCTGATTTTTTGGTTACAAGGGTTTTTTTCAGCGAGCAAGATAATGACACTTTCAGATTTTTTTGAAAAGTGTAATAAGTATCGATTTTTGTATGTTGAGTTGTTAAAATCGCCTGTAACTTTTTTGTATGCAGAATCGCCGGGTTGGCACTATGTTCATCGTGTTGCCCATCATTTTCTGCTTCGAATGGCACCGGTCCGGCAAAGTTCTGAGCTCTCCAAGTGTGCCTTCTGCGGCGCCTTCTGGAACGACTTCCCAAAAAACGCCGACAAACCGCCCGCTCGCATTTTGGGTCATATCGCAGACTCACAAACGATTTATATCATTCGAAAGAGCGTAAAATTCTAAGCCTAATGAAACAAACCGCAACTTCCAAACGTTATTTTGAACGAAGTTATTACCCTGTAAAGTGGTAAAATCGAAAGTCGCTCCAGAAGGCGCCGCAGAAGGCACACTTGGAGAGCTCAGAACTTTGCGGGACCGGTGCTATTCGAAGCAGAAAATGATGGGCAACACGATGAACATAGTGCCAACCTGGCGATTCTGCATACAAAAA
The DNA here is from genome assembly GCA_024447225.1 of Panagrellus sp. LJ2284. Lineage (NCBI taxonomy): Eukaryota > Metazoa > Nematoda > Chromadorea > Rhabditida > Panagrolaimidae > Panagrellus > Panagrellus sp. LJ2284. Next base: position 8,200,003 of record JAMRYC010000005.1, on the reverse strand, counting down.
AGTTACAGGCGATTTTAACAACTCAACATACAAAAATCGATATTTATTACACTTTTCAAAAAAATCTGAAAGTGTCATTATCTTGCTCGCTGAAAAAAACCCTTGTAACCAAAAAATCAGAATTTTATCTTAACAGTGTAGCTCGCTACGATTTTTTGAAGTTAAAGCTTCCAGAATCCGTATCTCCAGAATCCGGAGGTTTCAAATCGAAATACTCCGGTTCTGAACTATGCTCTAGTATGCTAACATATTTGGCACAAAACAAAAAAATCGAGGGGTCGACCCCTTGAAATCGACAGGCAGACTGCCTCTTAAAACGTGGACTGACCTTGATGTTTTTACCGTTTACTTTATTTTGGATGATAATTGTGATGATTTTATCAATGCAGTCAACAGTGGAACTATTTCGTTGACTAACACGCGAAAGTGGAACCTTGGCATGACGGTTCATTCGTGTGTGGTGAGTTTTTGTGTCATTTCGATTCGACAGTGTTGATGTATTGTTCCAGAAGCTATTGGCATCAGCTCCTTGCCTGCCCCTCCCTGAAGCCGTCTTTTTCAAACTTTATGATGCCGACGTCCTGTCTGACCTGTAAGTCACTATTCGTACACATTTTATTTTCAATTTCGCCTTCCAGCGCTTCCCTGAAGACATTCCCCAGCGTCAAGCGTTTTGAGGCCAAAATTTACTTTTGTCGTGGATTGAATCCTGAAAATCTCCACCGAATTTCGGCCATAATAAAGTGTTTCCCCAGTCTCGAAACAGTCAAACTCAAACTCGATAGCCTTTCTACGCACTCAAATGATTTTACGGTGACTTCCAATTTTCACAAATGGCTGGCCAACACCAACTTCTCCGCTCCCGTTGAAATCAACTTTGAAGAAACCTTTAATGTAAGTTGTATTTAATTGTCTTTTATCCCCTATGTAATCCGTTTACAGTACTCCAAGGATTCAGAACTTTATTCTAAACAATTGAAGTCTATTGGTTACAAGGAAGACGGTTCAAATCTCGTCATTAAGAAGGTCTATGGCAATGTCAAATTGGTCCACCGCATTCAACGCTGGGGTTGGTAGCAGCCACAAAACACTCTATGCTGCTGAAGTAGATCGACGGCTTCTGATGACGATGGCGTAAAAATAAAATTTTTTGATGACTTGGTAGTATAGTGTTTTCAATTTGTGACTGTAATGATTCGTATACATAAAACTTAATATATTGCATCGGGTTACTGTATGGGCAGAGAAAAGAACACTGTTACATTACCAGTGATATTTATCACCATTTTTAGTTTTACAGACACACGGTTCTTCGTTTTGTTTGCGATTTCAGTTTCTTGTTCACCACGAACCCTTTTGATTTCAGCTTCTTCACCGTATTCGTCCCCGTTGTCCACCACGATGACCACGAATCCGCAGCTGCCGAATCACCTCATCCGCGAGCTCATGCACACAATCCGATTCAAAGGAGAAGGCGATGCCATGGTCCTCCTGGCCCTTTTCGGTATAGAAATCTTCTTCGTCTTCAGATACGTCGCCCAAACTATTTCTGCTCACGGTTTGTTATAGCATTTCCCACAGCGCGATTACCAGTCCATCGATTAGCAATCGATTGCCAGTCGCGCAGTCAATGACCACGCGTCGGACGATTTGACCGAGACAGCCGACTGCCTCATTTCGTCGATAGCTGCCCTCTTTGGCCCTCGCCACGCAGCGCCGTCAAACGTCATCACGTTCGTTTTATCTTTTCTCTTTTTCAACCCTTTTTGGCATTTCTGACGTTCACATGATTCTTTTTGATTTTGCGACATCAAATCTAACAACGCCTGTCGTTTTACTTTTTTATTGCTTTTCTTGGCCGCAATGTCATCGCCATCACGCGTCATCCTCCGCCGATTTCAGCTGCGTCACCGTCAAATCCGTCTCCAAACTCCCGACCGCCATGACGACCGGAATCCAGACGCTGCCAGACAAACTCACCAGTACCCTCCGACGCGAAAGAATGATCGATGCCATGACGCAGGTGACACCCTCCGGCACAGAAACACCCTCCGCTTTTCGAGGCATCATCGAAAGTTGGAATTCTCCCGATTCGACTGGCATCACTGCATTGCCTGCCGAGACTGGCATCTGCGATGACGTTGTCAGCTGTGTAAGTCGTATATTTCGGTTATCTGTAAAGTTTATATATAATTGGCCAACTTTCAGGCCCCCGAGTGCCCAGAATCCACCCGGGATTGGGACCCCGTTCGATTGGAAAAAGGCCGCTTCTACCACGCCATCAAAACCGACTATCACGACGAAAGACTGGAGAACGAAGTTGACGACGGTGCAGCTACAGGACACCCGATTGCTGCCAGTAGGATGCTTCAAAGCCCCAAGAATCGCACAAGTCCGACTCCTCGTGTCGAAGAAGTCGAAATGAAAAACCGTAACCCTGAGGCACCGGCTGCCGCAGCCGATGTCGATGCAGCTGTACCACCTCAAGAGGGACGAAATAACCGTTCAAATCGATTGTCTTCCTTAGAAGTTTGCTATTCTATTTTATTTATTTTTGTTATTCTTGTCGTAATAATTGGTGTAATAGTGATCATTGGGTGTCTTAGCAATCCAGAATCCAAACTTAGAAAATTGATCGAGCCCTTCTTACAGTAGATTAAAGCCGCGCTACCAAATTCTCCCGATCTTTCGTGTTTGTTGTCATTATCCATTTACATATTTTTGTTGATCTCTTTTACTTTTTACATTGTCGCATTGTCAATTTTTCACCTTTCCATTTTGTTTTGTTGTTTTCACGGTTATCACTTATTTAGACGAAATCGCTTTGTTATGACCTTTTGAGATCAAATGAATAAAGTTCTACTTTTGAAATTTAGCTTAAAAAACGTTTCTAAAACCTGAATTGCCGTTGAGTGTAATTTGGATACAGAAAGCATATTGACAATTTTTCACGTAGTTTTGTTTTCACAAACCTTGAAATTTACACTACTTTCGATTGATCACAACTAGAAAAGCTTCCTCGCGATTACAAGTTTAAGTCGGAAAACAGATTAGTCAGATTGGCAGCCGACGTTGAGTGCCAGCGGCGATCAGCAGCAAATGCATCGCCGTTTTGGTGTGCGCTGTCGGCGACCGTTGGCTGTTTTCGTGGTGAGACAACTCTCCGTTGTTTTTGCTGCGGAAGAGCGGCTGCGTTTCGAAATTTTGGGATTTTCGTTTATCCGTTATTTCATAACTTTAACAGCGTTTTTTCCGTCTTTCCCCACGTTTCACGCCTTAACCCTGTCGGTTTCAGCTTCTCTACCGCCGTATCGGTCCTCGTCGCCTGCCACGATGACCTCAAATCCGCAGCTGCCGAACCACCTCGTCCGTGAGCTTATGAATACCATCCGACTCAAATACGACGGAGATGCCATGGTACGTCTCGCGCTATCCGGCAGAGATCCTTTTTCCGTCTTCAGATACGTCGTCGGAAACCATGTTTTTGCGTCTACGTGTCAGGATAGTGTTTTTCTGGAAGTGCATTCCGAGCGTTGTGCTAATGTTTTCTTGCGAAATTATTCTGATGATGTCAGATTTCTAACCGAAGGATCCAAACGCTTGGCTATCCGGTTTGTTCGAAAACTCATTGTGTGGGATACCCCGTCTATGCCATTGCCATTTGGTTTGTTGCTTTCTTTTCCAAACAGAGAGTTTATTTTACTTTTTAGAAACGATTGTCGAGCTTACCAGCGTCGTGGGGTACAAAAAGTCTTTCACTCCCACACTTAATTCGTTAACTGATCTCGAAGTTCTGAAGTTGGACTTTCGTTCTTATCCTTTTGATGATTTTTTCAACGAAGTTATTGACGGCAACGTTTTGTTGCCAATTTTGCGAAAACTGGAAATTTGTTTGGGTTTTGTTGATTTCTTGGTCGGTTTTTCAGTTTTTGAAAAACTCAATCAAGCCTACATTTCAGAAAATAATGTCAACAACTTCCTCTTTCCCTTTGCCCGAAGACGTCACCTTTCAATTTGATATTGATGTCGTGCCAGATCTGCAAGTTTATGTTACCTTTTTTTATAATAAAATACTTTTATTTTGTACTTTCAGCGGTATCCTTCAAACATTCCCCAACGTCAAGCATCTTAAAATAAGTGGCAATGTTTACGCTCCAATGACGTCAGCAACGCTTGGTCAGTTTTCGACCATTGTCAATTGTTTTACTGGCCTCGAAACCGCTAAACTCGACTTCTACCGTTGCCGTTCTGCGTTTAATATCAATGTTGCTGAAGTTGTCGAGTTTCACGAACGGCTTCGCAACACCCACTTTTCCGTTCCCACTGAAGTCAACTTCGAGGAAGCGGAACAACTTTATGTAAGTTGCACTTATCATCGACTACTTATGCAATAATTATGTTTTTTACAGAATTTCAAAATTCCAAATCCCCTTTTTGAGCAGCTGAAGTCTATTGGTTTCAAAGAAGCCGGTCGTCCTTGTCGTTTTATTCTTCAAAAAGAGTTTGGCAATGTCAAATTGAAGCATCGAATCTGATGACTCGGTCTTCCATTGTGATGTAAAATAATTGTATTGTTTGTTGTGTTACCCATAAAGAAAAAATTTGCTACGCTTTCATCTTCTTATGAACACCAATATAAACATCCTTAAGATTACAAGCGAAAACGGGAGGATAGATTAGCCAGAATGGCAGCCGACGTTGAGTGTCGGCTGCAAACGCGTCGATATTCTGGAGTGCCCAGTCGACGATCGCTGGTTGTTTTCGCGGCGAGACCACTCTCCGTTCTTTTTGCTGCGGTCGAACGTTTCCAAATTGTTTTTTGTTGTTTCGTAACTTTTTTCTTGCATTTCTTCTCTATTTTCCATCCACGCCCCGTTCCCGCCAGATTCAGCTTCTCATCTAACGACTGCACTCAACAAAAAACGTAAAAACGTCTACTTCTACTCGAAAAACTCGTGTCCCGTTACATATACCATCTGTTCTATCGTGCCTTTCCGCGTTGCTTGCTCCGCTGTCCTCCTTTCCACGTCTCAATCGCATCAGTTTCAGCTTCTTCTCCGCCGATTCTTTCTTTCTTGATGTTCACGATGGCCACTAACCCGCAGCTGAAGAACCATCTGATCCGCGAGCTCATCGCCACCACCCAGCTCGAAACCAACGGCGAAGCTATGGTTCGGCTGGCGCTTTCCGGCAAGGGGCCGTTTAACGTTGTCAAATACATCATTGAAAGCCATGTTTATGCTTATGCGGATTGGGGTGGCGTTTCCGTTAGTTGCTTGTCACAGTATGTGTATCTATTGGTCCCAATTGGGATCGAGTTTGAGACCGAAGGAAGCAAGCGTCTGGTCTTTCGGTTCGTTCTGGACCTTATTGTGGACAACCCTACGGCTCAGGTTTTGTCATTTGGTTTGTTGTTTTATGTGGTTGAAATTGGATGGACATTGATACTTTTTAGAAAACATTACCAACCTTACGATCCGTCGTTACGCCAAACCTCTCACTGCCATCCTCGATTTATGGTCCGGCCTTGAGGTCCTCAAAACAGGCGAAATCCCGGATGCTGCTTTTGACGATTTCTTTAACGATTTTGTCAAAACTTCGCTGCCGAATTTGCGAAGACTGGAAGTTGGCCTGACTTTGAACGGGTGCATTGTGGGTTTTTGTTTTGTTTTTGTGTTTCAATTAAGACTTTTTACTTTTTCAGAAGATGATGACATTAACGCCTGCTCTTCCTCTTCCGGAAGAAGTCAATCTTCTCCTGACCGTCCGTGAAAGTGTCCTGGATGATTTGTAAGTCAACTTTTTATATATAATTATCAATATTACACATTTTCAGCGGTTCCCCGAACACATTTCCAAACGTCAAACACTTTGTAGTTACTTTCCTGGGTTGGACTGACATGACCGCTGAACTCCTCGACCGACTTTTGACTATCATCAAGTGTTTCACCCGCCTCGAGACCGCCAAGCTCGCACTTTCCCACGACCACCGTCCAGGTGAAAAAGAGTTCGCTGGAATCGTCAAATTTCACGAATTGCTTCGCAACACCAAGTTTTCCACTCCCGTCGAAATCGACTTGAAGGAATCCGTTGATATTTCGGTAAGTTGCCCTGTTGGTATACGGCATAAGGGGTCATCTTAGTTCATTTACAGTATATCGAAGACAAGGAAAGCGTTTATGCCAAATTGAAGTCGATTGGGTTCAAGGAAGCTGGCGTCCCTCGTTGTCTTGTTATGAGGAAGGAGTATGGCAATGTCAAGTTAGTCCATCGTGTTGAGCACTACTACTTGGAAGCCTACCCGATCGACGAGGATGAATAAAATTTGCCACGCATTTATCTTATTATAAATACAACACAACACCTTTTAAGAGACTCACTACAATCTGCATCAGATTCTTAGGGATTACAAACGAAACCGCAAAGACAGATGTGGCGGAGTGGTCGCCGAAATTGGGCGCCAGCGGCGATCGGCTGCAAATGCATCGTCGTTTTGGTGTGCGCAGTCGGTGGCCGCTGGCTGCTTTCGCGGCGAGACCTGTCTTCGTTCTTTTTGCTGCGAACGTTTCCAAATAGTTTTTCGTTGTTTCGTAACTTTTTTCTTGCATTTCTTCCGTCTTTGCCATCCACCCCCGTTCCTGCCGGCTTCAGCTTCTCGTCTAACGACTGCACTCAACAAAAGACGTGTAATCGCCTACGTGTACGCGAAAGTCCCGTGTCTCGTTATATAAACCGTCCGTTCTATCGTGCCTTTCCGCGTCGCTTGCTTCTTTGTCCTCATTTTCACGCCTCAATCGCATCAGTTTCAGCTCGTCCTCCACCCTTCCGCGATCTCCACGATGACCACCGACCCGCAGCTAAAGAACCATCTGATCCGCGAGCTCATCGACACCACCCAGCTCAAAACCAACGGCGAAGCTATGGTTCAGCTGGCGCTTTCCGGCAAGGGGCCGTTTAACGTTTTCAAATACATCATTGAAAGCCATGTCTACGCTTATGTGGATTACGATGGCATTTTCGTTGAATGCTCGGCATTCTATAAGAATCTATCGCTCCCCATGGAAATTGAGACCGAAGGAAGCAAGCGTCTGGTCTTTCGGTTCGTTCTAGACCTTATTGTGGACAGCCCTTCGGCTACGCAGTTTCCTTTTGGTTCGTTGTCCTAATGTGTGGTTGACATAAGATTAAAGTTGTTACTTTTCAGAGAATGTCACCGACCTCACGGTCCGTCATTACGCCAAGCCACTCACTGCCATCCTCGATTCATGGATCGCCATTGAAGTCCTTAAAATTTGCGTCATCTCTGATGATGCTTCTGATGATTTCTTTAACGATTTCGCCAAGACTTCGTTGCCGAATTTGCGAAAACTGGAAGTTGGCTTGACTTTGAACGGGTGCATTGTGGGTTTTTGTTTTGTTTTTGTGTTTCAATTATGCAATTTTTCTTTTACAGAAGCTAATGACAATGACTCCTCGCGTTATCCTTCCCGAAGACCTCACGCTTCTCCTGACCGTTCGTGATAGTGCCCTGGCTGATTTGTAAGTTTATTTTTTATATATAATTTTCACTAATTACATACTTTCAGCGGTACTCCGAACACATTTCCGAAAGTCAAACACTTTGAGGCCACTGTGCAGGTTTGGACTGACCTGACCGCCGAAGTCCTCGACCGACTTTCGACCATCATCAATTGTTTCACCAGCCTCGAGACCGCCAAGCTGGTACTTTCCTACAACCATCATCCGGATCAGAATGAGTTTGAGGGGATTGTCAACTTTCACGAATGGCTTCGCAACACCAAATTCTCTGCTCCCGTCGAAATCGACTTTAAGGAGTTCGTTGATATTTCGGTAAATTGCCCTGTTTGTTTATGTCGTAAGTGATAATATTTATTTGCAGTACGTCGAAGACATTGAAAGCATTTATGCCCAATTGAAGTCGATTGGGTTTGAGGAAGATGGCGTCCCTTTCTGTCTTGTCATGAAGAAGGAGTATGGCAATGCCAAGTTAGTCCATCGTGTTGAGCACTGCGATGCCACCAGCGACAATGAGGAACTCTGGGCTGACGAGGTCCAGGATTTCTTGAACGACCTTGCCGTCGACGATGACGTCTATTCCGATGGTGACTACATGTATGATGACTATGGCATTGTCGATGGCAGTGATGAGGATTTCTAAGATCCATAATTCAGCCAGTTTTTAAGAGTAGACAATGTTAAATTGATTTATTGCATTTAATCCTGTTTTGGTTACGTTTTGTAGTTTGGTTGCTGTTTGTGATTGTATTTTTTTGTTTGTATAAAAGTTGATCATTGAAATAGGGGTACTGTATAACTAAGGCGAACATTGTTACGTCATCAATGATAAATACTTATACATTTCTAGATTTGTACGACTTTTTGGTGCCTAAATTGTTATCCTGAACGGTACCTGCATTCGTTTATTTTTAGCTCCTCGTCGTCGTCGACCGCCATGATGACCATCAAACCGCAACTGCCGAACCACCTGATTCGCGAGCTCATGCACACGATTCGACAAAAACACGGCGGCGATGCCATGGTTCTCCTGGCTCTTTGCGGCAAAACCCATTTCCCCGTCTTCGAATACGTCGTGGAAACTCGCATTTATGCTTCTGCCGATAAAGACGCCATTTCCCTGCATAGCTTGCCAGTCGTGCGTAAATCAGTTCCCCTCGAATTTCTGACCGAAGCTTCCAAGCGCTTGACTATGCGGTTTGTTCGAGAACTCGCTGTGATGTATCCTTCGCCTGATCGATTACCATTTGGTAAGTTGTTTCGTAAAACAAACGGAAGGCTCGATGTTGTATTTTAGACCAAATCACCGAACTCACGATCCATAAGTTTAACAAACTCTTCATTCCCGTCGTTAACTCGTGGACTAACCTTGACATTTTTACCATACTCTTTATCTCGGATTATAATTCTGATAATTTCATCAATGCAGTCAACAGTGGCACAGTTTTGTTAACGAACACGCGAAACTTGAACATTGGCATGTCGGTACATTCGTGTGTGGTTAGTTTTTGTGTTATTGTTTCGATTTGACAGAGTTAATGGTTAATTTTTCAGAAGTTTTTGGCCTCCATTCCGTGCCTCGCCCTCCCCGAAGATGTCTTATTCAACATTATTGACGCATTTGAAGTCCCGTTTGATCTGTAAGTCGGCTTTGCTACACTAAACTTTCTTCAAGTTTGGTCTTTCAGCGCTTCCCTGAAGACATTCCCCAGCGTCAAGCGCTTTTCGGCAAAAATTTACTTTTGTACTGGAATGAATTCTGAAAAGCTCCACCGAGTTTCGGCCATCATTAAGTGTTTCCCCAATCTCGAAACGCTCAAGATCGATTTCGATTATAACCATTTTCCGCGTCCAAATGATTTTACGGTGACTTCCAACTTTCACGAATGGCTGGCCAACACCAACTTTTCCACTCCCGTTGATATTACCTGTGAGGAGCGCGTTGATGTGAGTTGTATTTACTCGTTTTTAATTTGCTGGTAATGTATGAATGTTGTTTGCAGTTCGGCAAGGAACCAGAACCTTTTTCTGATGAATTAAAGTCCATTGGGTACGAAGAAGATGGTGACCCTTCCAAATGTGTCATTAAGAAGGTCTATGGCAATGTCAAATTGGTTCATCGCATTCATCATAATGGTTATAGCGGCCTTGCGGAACTCGAAATTGAGCTACCACTTTGATGTTGATTAACCGACTGATCTGACTATGATACTTTTGAAGTAGGACTTTTTGATAATTTTGTAGTAAATGATTGTAATTTGTATACATAAAATTTGTTATTGGCATCGGATTACTGTATGGGCTGAAAAGAGAACACGGTTTCGTTACCAGTGATATTTATCTGCATTTTCAATTTTACAGAGACACGGTCTTCGGTTTCTTTGCGATTTCAATTTCTTGTTTACCACGAACCCTTTTGATTTCAGCTTCTCCACCGCCGTAACCACCCTAGTCGCCTGCCACAATGACCACAAACCCGCAGCTGCCGAATCACCTGATCCGTGAGCTCATGCACACAATCCGATTCAAAGGAGAAGGCGATGCCATGGTTCTGCTGGCCCTTTCCGGCAAAGAAACCTTTCCCGTCTTCAGATACGTCGTCCAAACTAGGATCACTCTCCGTTTCACCCAAATCACTAGCATGCATTTGTTTAACTCGAAATCTTACAACGAGATCTCCCCTTCAGTCAAACTTGGCGTCACAGTTTCCACGAATGCAGCAATGCGCGTGTTCAGTCGGTTTGTTCGGGACCTTACCGTGATCGTGTCGCCTCGTTTACGCTTGCCAATTGATTGGGCCAATCTTGAATGGCTTGCCGTCTTTGATCATTCTGGTGGCAAGTTTCTCGACGACATTGCTAAAGGCACTATTTTAATGCCTAACCTGCGAGAACTGTTGTTTTCACTGACTTTTGAAAATTTGATGGTAAGTTTTTTACGTTTTTTTGTCATCAACGATGATCTTTTTTCAGAAAATCGTATCTATCGCATGTTTCCCGTTTCCTGAGAAAGTCACTTTGGTAATCGAACAGAAATGGTCCACCCCTTCTCGTCTGTAAGTTATTTTTTACCATTAAATATCGTGTTTTGACTGATAATTGTCTTTCAGTGGCCCCTACAAAACATTTTCCGGTGTCAAACATCTCAAAATCATCTACAGTATGCGAAACGATTTAAAAAAGTTTGAAGTGCTGAATGAGTTGCCTACTATTATCAAATGCTTCTCCGGCCTTGAAAGTGTCAAAATTGTCCTCAGAGATCATCAAGCCTTTACCTCGAATCAACCTAAAGTCGCCGAAGTTGCAGAGTTCCACAAACGACTTCGCACTGCCGACTTCTCAGTTCCTGTCGATGTCAATTACCGTGAAGATATCGTCAGATCCGTAAGTTTGGATACATCTTTTCAATCCACTGTAACAAAAACTGTTAATTTACAGCCTTATGACGATCCGGAAGTATTTTATGACGAACTAAAGTCCATGGGTTTTAAAGAGAAAGATGCTTATGAATACGTCTTTTCCTTGGACGATCACAACGTGAAGTTGTTTCACCAAATTAATTTTTTACAATTCATTGGTTGGTTGGGGGTGTGAATTTTTTTGTTGATGTTTGTTTGAATTGCTATTTGTTTTTGTTTATTTTATTTTCATAAAAAAAATGACTACGTTAAAAAAACTGATTTTTATTTCCAATCATTTCGGGGTTGGTTTTGCGTTATGTTACAGTATCGCTCGATGTATAGTTGAAGGAGGGCAACGTCCAACTAATGCGCCGCCGGGTGCAAAATCAAAGTCTGGACACAAACGCGCCACGTCCCACTCATTGCCAGCCCATCGATTGGCAATCGATTGCCAGTCGCGCAGTCAATGACCACGCGTCGGCCGATTTGACCGAGACAGCCGACTGCCTCTTTTCCCGTCGATAGCCGCACTCGTTGGCTCTCGCCGCGCAGCGCCTGCGCTTACTTTTATCAAACGTCATCACGCCAGTCAATCCTTTTTGCCATTACTGACATATCCACGTTTGCTTTTGCGACCCTCAAAATTCAAAAGTGCCACATTCGATTGCCTTTTTTACCGTTTTGGCCTCGTTGTCATCGCTATCACGCCTCATCTTTTGCGATTTCAGCTTCGTCACCGCCAAATCCGTCCCCAAACTCCCGACCGCCATGACGACCGGAATCCAGACGCTGCCAGACAAACTTACCTGTATCACCCGACGCGAAAGAATGATCGATGCCATGACGCCGATGACATCTTCCGGCACAGAAACACCCTACGCTTTTCGAGGCATCATCGAAAGTTGGAATTCTCCCGGTTCGACTGGCACCAGTGCATTGCCCGCCGAAACTGGCATCTGCGATGATGTTGTCAGCTGTGTAAGCTGTTTCCTCAATTTGGTGTGATTATTATATATAATTGGCCAACTTTCAGGCCCCCGAGTACCTAGAATCCAGTTCTCGCGAGTTGGACCCCGTTCGATTGGAAAAAGGCCGCTTCTACCACGCCATCAAAACCGACTATCACGACGAAAGACTGGAGAACGAAGTTGACGACAGTGCAGCTACTGGACGCCCGTCAGATGCCAGCCGTCGAGTGCTTCAAGAACCCACGAATCGCACAAGAACGCCTCCTCCTGGTGGCGAAGAACGCGAAATGGACGATCTTCGCCCCGAACCACCGGCTGTTGCTGCTGCCAATGCATCTGTGATGTCGACGTATACCTGTTCGATTCAATGGACTGCCCGAAATATCTGTATTGCTGGGTTGATTATTTTTGTCGTCTGTGTTTTTGCCTTAGCGCCTTATGTATGCCTCTTTATCCCTAGCTGTCGTGCTGCAACTCAATCAATGGCAGCGGTCCCTCTTAAAGGTTGAAACCTGACTACCACATCACCCAACTCACCCAAAATCTTTCGCGTTCGTTGTCATTATCCATTTACATATTTTTGTTGATCTCTTTAACTTTTTACATTGTCGCATTGTCAAATTTTCACCTTTACATTTTGTTTTGTTGTTTTCACGGATAGAGTTGTTACTTATTCAGACGAAAGTTCTTTTGTTGTAACCTTTGGAGATCACATGAATGAAGTTCCACTTCTTTAAGTTAGTTAGCTGTTTAGGTGGGACTTAGATACTGATTGATCATTCAGTGTTTCACGCTACTTTGTTTTCATAAACCTCACATATGACTCAAAATGGCAGCCGAGATTGAGTGCCAACGGCGATCGGTTGCAAACGCGTCGACGTTTTGGTGTGCGCAGTCGGCGGTCGCTGGCTGTTTTCGCGGCGAGACCGCTCGTCGGTCTTTTGCTGCGATCGAAAGTTTGTGTTTCCAAATTTTGCTTTCATTTTCGTTCTTTAGCATCGATTTGTCGAAGTGATCAGACGCCAGGGGCGGTTTTCTTTGAATAGGGTCAATCCTGGTGTTTGCGCAGTGTTTTGTGGTTCAAAACTGAGGAGGCAAGCACATCATTGATTGCGTGTTGGGTGGTCAGTGGCCACTGGCCACACGTCGCACACATGCGTGCTTTCACGTCAACGGCCCGCTTTGTTCTCGTTGTTGTTGTTGTTGTTCCTGTTGCGCAGCGCCTTGGATCCCCCCGTTTTCATCAAACGTCATCATTTCCGTCTATTCGTGCCAGTTCGCGTTACCGATTCTCCGTCACCCACCACTTCCCTTCGATTTCAGACCCCCAGATCTCCAAGTATGGCCATCGTCGCCGATGAACCGAAATCTCAGCGTGCGCCACCGCCGGCAAACCAAAACTCACATACAATTCTTCATTTTCAAAGTTCTTTCGAAAGTACTGATGTAAGTTTTGATTCCATTGCATTCGGCTTCTGGTAAGTTGTCCACTTTCCAGAGCAGCGTTACCCAACCATCCTTCTCCGAGGCATCATCATCCGTGGTATCAAACATCGTGCAAGTCGTCTACCCCAACACAGAACCGGCCCCCAAAGTTAACCCCGATGTCACCGGCAACAGTTCCAGTGGAGGCCCGACTTCTGAAGATTCCGCCGTGCCACCTCTCGTCAAAAAGGACGAAAAAGCATCTGAGACTGTTCCCTCGATTGATGACAAAGTCAACAACAGCGCTGAAGCACCATCCACAACGACTGACGTTACTCCCAAAACAACAGAGGCGTCTGAGGAAGCGACTGCTGCCAAAAAGGATCAAGCATCCCAACAAGAAACCAATCGAGGACGTCGTCGGAGATCATCGGGGCTATTAGGAGGTTGTTTCCCGTTTCGTAAAAGTTCGAACTAGTCATACCCTTCGGCCACTTCTGACAGCTTCCACTCACTAACAATCTACCGTATTATACTGACCTCCTCACCTTTTTGTTTTTGTTTTTGTTTTTACAAGCTGAATTTCTACTTTTGTAACTTGATGGGTCTTTTTTATTGTAACACATTGCCTTTCATTGTTTAGGCGTATTTTCGTTGTCATCAACAGTTTTGACCAATTTAACCAATAAACTGTCTAAACAGCTTACAATTGTATTACATGCAAACTTGTCATGTTAGAACTCAGACACGCAAGGCCTTACCAGCCACAAAACAAACATCTGATCACGATTTACAAGCGAAAACAAAAGAAAAGAAGCACCAAAATGGCAGTCGAGATTGAGTGCCAGTGGCGATCGGGTGCAATCGCGTCGATGTTTCCATGTGCGCAGCCGACGGTCGCGGGCTCTTTTCGTAGCAAGACCACTCTCCGTTTTTGATCGATCCAGCTTTTGCGTTTTGAAATTTCAAAGTTCTGACTCATCGGAACACCACTGGTCGTAAGAACCGCGAATTAGGATGAAGCGAAGCTTAATCTTTCAAAGCTGCACGGCTGATCGGGCCATTGTTTGCGCGTTGGGGTGGTCAGTGTCCAGCCGGCTGTCTGTCTGCACGTAAACGGCCCACTTTGTCGTCGCCGTCATTGTTGTTGCGCAGCGCCGCGGATAACGGTCGCTTTTTATCAAATGTCATCATTTCCGTCCATTCGTGCCAATTCGCGTTGTTGATTCTCCGTCACCCACCGATTCCTTCCGATTTCAGACCCCCAGAATCTCCAAGTATGCCCATCACTGATGCACCTGGTCTCCAGTCCGCGGCGCCGTCGACAAGCAATCTTAGCACAGCTAAAGAACTTGTTCAACAACCTTCCGTCGAAAGTGATAATGTAAGTTTTATTTTCATTTTTTGAGTTTTGATAGTAATTTGCTTACTTTTCAGAGCGAGTTCCCAGAATCCGCCTCAGCGCCATCGGGGTCAGGCGTTTCAACGCCAGCGCATGTCGCCGATGCCCTCGCAAACAGGCAAGGCACCGAAGAGCAGGAGCATCCAGCTGCATCCAGTGTGGCAGCCGCTGCCAGTGGCAGCCAAGACCATGCCAGTGGATGCTCGACTTCTAACCGTTCCAACGCAATCTCTACCGCCAACAGTGATAATGGAGCTGCACAGCCTGGTGACCCCCTTCTCAACAACGGTGGACCAGAGGTTATACCTGCTGAACGTGATCTCGAAGCACCGGCGGCAGCGGCGGCACCGCTTCTTAACGCAGTACCTGAACAACTACAACAAGAAGAAAATCCTCAAAATACCGAAGAACGATGTTGTTCTAAAAAACAGCTGATATGTGCATGTGTAATAGCTCTGTTGTGTTTTCTTTTGTACCTAGGAGTATATTCCTATATAAATGAGGTTTCAATCGCCTCCTTATTTTCTTCTGAACGTAGTCCGTTTTCCCCAGAAGTCTACGAAATGGATAACTACACCCTTTGGCTATTAACCAGCCCCTAACAATCTACCGTAGTACTGTCACCTCCTTACTTTTTTGTTGTACAAGTTGAATTTTTATTTCTTTTATTTTGATGGGTCTTCTCTATTGATTGTTTATTTCACTGCCTTTTATCGTTCTGGCTTATTTTTCTATTGTCACTGACAGTTTTGACCAATTCAGCCAATAAACTGTTTGAACAGCTTACAAAAACGGGATTGTATCACTTTGAACAACTTACATGCTAGGACTCAGACTACCAGTCGTAAAAAAAACATCTGATCACGATTTACAAGCGAAAACAGAAGAAAAGAAGCGCCAGAACAACAGCCGGGGTTGAGTGCCAGCAGCGAACGGCTTCAGACGCGTCGACTTTTTCGTGTGCGCAGTCGGCGGTCGCTGGCTGTTTTCGCGGCGAGACCATTCCTCGTTCCTTTTGCTGCGAAAGAAATTTGCATTTCTGAGATTTGATTTTAAGTCGTTTCATATCTTTTTCTTTCTCATTTTGCTTCATCGTCCCTCTTTTCACGTCTAAAATCAGTTGATTACAGCTTCTCCATCACCGTATTAGTCCTTCGTCGACCGCCATGATGACCACAAATCCGCAGCTGAAGAACCATATGACCCGTGAGGTGATGCATGTCATCCTACCCACCAACGACGGCGATACCATGATCCGGTTTGCGCTTTCGGGCCAAGACCCATTTTCCGTCTTCAGATACGTCGTCGGAAACTACACCAAAGCCGTTACGTATCATGACCGTGTTTGCATTCAAAATGTGTCATCCGCCGCGCCTTCATTCAAAACGTGTTTTTCGTTTGCCACAGAAGCGATTCAGACTTTGGTTCTTCAGTTTGTTCGAGAAGTTCATTCGCTGAGTAATCCTGCTAAACACATATCATCGAGTCTGTTATCACGTCATTGAAATGGGATGAAAGGCGTTGTTTTTCAGACCAATTTACGAGACTTATAATCGACAATTCCGACAATCCATCCTTCACGTCTAGATCCATCTTCTGTTCAAAGTCGGACCCCGTACTGAAGCTGTATTACATTTCTGACAGTTTTCTTGACGATCTAATCAGTGGCACTGTTTCATTGGCTAACCTGCAGAAGTTGGAGTTCGGTTTCACTTCCAAGCAGATTGTGGTACGTTTTTAGTGACTTTCACTTTTGCTACAGTACTTTTTAGAAGTTGATGTCAACGCCTTCTTCTTTCCCCTTGCCCGAAGACGTCACGCTCTCTATCGATGATGAGAAGGATGCACTGTCTGATCTGTAGGTTCATACTTTTATTCGAAAACTGCAATTTTCGACTTTCAGCGTCTGTCTCAAAACATTTCCGACCGTCAGACACCTTGATGTCCACATTCTTATCTATCAAATGATTTCTGCCCTGCTCCACCAGATTTCGACTTTCATCAAATGTTTCACTGGGCTCGAAACTGCCAAAATAGGGTTATTCCGTAATCATTATTTGGCAGACAACCGTTTTGCCGAAATTGACACTTTTCACGAATGGCTTCGCGACACCAACTTTTCTGTTCCTGTCGAGGTCAACTTCTGTGAATACGTTCAAATCTTTGTAAGTTGTACTTGCAACGCATTTTCGATTAGATTGTGACATTTTGTTTACAGCCCGTTGCCAATTTTGAATCGATTTGCGAGCAATTAAAGTCATTTGGCTACAAAGGATCCAAACTAGGATTCATTCGGCAATTCGTCATTGCAAAAATGTACGGTAACGTCAAGATGGTTCACATTGTCAGAGTTACTTGATTAGGAGACACTCGTGGAGAGTTTTATTGGTAATGTTGCATTTTTTTATCTCGACCTAATTTTGTTGTTTATGTTATATTCATAATGCTGTTCAGTAAAGAATACTGACAATCCGGATTCGAAGTAGGTCCACGAAGAAAGCCACATTGTGAAATCTGTATATCGGGACAAATGATCTATTGTTCAAGTGCTTTGACGCCAGAGGCGGTTTTGCTGCTGCAAATTCTCCTGCGATTGAACGTTTGCGTTTTGAAGGTTTGGAGTTTTTGTTTTTTCGTCATTTTTGTCGCGATTTTTGCTTTTTTTCTGCTTTTTCATGCTTCGATTTCACCGGTTTGAGTTTCTCGTCCAACTGCTAACAACACAGTCCCTCGCTACAATGTGAAACTCGCAAAACTTTGCAACTTGAAAAAAAGAAACTTTATTTAAAAACAAAATAACGAAGCAACAAAAAGTAAAATTAAGACACTGTTATTCATAATAGGCCTCAAATGCATCCAACTCCAGAACTTCATTCAAAGGCGCGTCGCCACGGATTCGAATAAAGCGAACTACGCGTTCATCAAAGTTAAAAGCTTTAAAAGTGTCGTCAAGAAGGCTTCCTTGATCAACAACACAGGTCCAGTTAGCTTCGTCCGGGGATACAGAAATGTCGATGGGGCTGATTACGGAATAACGTTTGGGTCTAAAGGCAGTAAACGTATTGAGCTTGACGCGCTGCCCCAGATCAATGACAACTTCGTTTGTATCCACAACAAGTTCATAGAGAAAACGTTTAGACATGAACACATGCATGTTGTCGATAGTGATCTTAGCGCCGTACTTGGCTGTAGCAAAATTGGTATCCTTTTTGCCATTTTCATTCAAGAATTGCTGCTCGCGGGCGACTTTCATCAGAACATTGGCACTCATCAGTTCGGACGGCACGATCGAGGCCAGCTCGCCGAGGCTAATCGAATTCAGCGAAATCAGCTTCAAAAGGTCGGGAAAGTGCTCCGATTTGTCGGGATTGGCCTTCATCCAGCGAGCAAATGCTTGCAGGATTTCGACGTTGGTGAGATCATCGGGAAGATCTTTTAACATCACCTTCATGCTGTCTTTGGAAAGGTCCAAAAAGGTTTCATGCACCAAAACAGCAGAGCCACTTTCTTCGAGACAGTCGTATACCAAGGAACGCCTCGGCGACCATGAAGTTACGCTGTTCAAAATCGAGCAAAAGTTGTCGATATTGGAGTTGTTCTGAAAAAAAGGATGTAAACAAACGATACACAACAATTTAAAAAAATTTAATTACCCAAATATAATAAGTGGTCTCATCTTCCAAATCCACAAGTTCGTACATGTTCGAAAGGCGGAGAACTTCGAGCGCAGTGTCCATTGAACTGAATTCGACGTTGCCGGTGTAGATCCACTTCAGAACGGACTTGAAGCCGTTGATGGTCGTTTCGCGAATTTCGATTCGCTTTGGTGTTGCTTCCAGCAAAGTTCTGAAAAAACAAAATGTCAAAAAAGCAAAATAAACGTCGGAAGCATCTTACTTCAGATAAGTGCATCTCTGCGACAAAATCATTCGATGAGCCGGAAGTTCGGTGCCGTCGACGACAATGGTGACGTCGGAGAAGGCTTCATTCAAGTAAAGAAGGCCAATTTCTTCTGCCAGCTGGGCGACACCGCTTTGTTCCGAGATAGACTTTTCGAAGGAAGTTCCATGCGATTTGAGCTGGAACTCCTGAAAGTAATGGCTCGATTATGGGCTGGCTTGTTTTAGCGTTATATTTCGACTTTACCTCAACATAATTCGTGGCCAGCTTCTCTAACTCTGTGAGTAGAAACATGTCTGAAAGACGGGCAACTTCGACAGCAGTGTCCACTTGGCTGAGTTCGATTTCGCCGGTGTAGATCCACTTCAGGATGGCCTTCAAGCCATTGATCGGCGTTTCGCGAAGTTCGATCCGGTTCGACGTCGACTCGATCATGGCACTTGCGAACATCGTTCTGAAAAAAATATATATAAACGACTGTGAAAAGTCAAAAAACGATTCTTACTTAAAGTAAGGGCACCTCTGCGACAAAATCATGCGGTGGACCGGAATTTCGACGCCGTCAATGACGATGGTGACATCGGAGAAGGTTGTGTCCAAGTAGAGTTGACCGATTTCTTTTGCCAGTAGGGCGGCGCCGCGTTTGTACGTGGTAGACATGTGGAAGAAAACTTGACGAGTTTCTGAAAAACCAAATTGAAACTGCACACGTGCGCGAAAAACAGCCAAAGAAAGCACGACAGTCCACGAATTACAAGCTACATGTTAGACATTATGTTTTCCTGCGGATTTTACGTCGTAGATAGCAAGATGATGCAAATTCAGAAGGATTCAAACTGTGATGTTGATCTGTGCCCGCGAAACGACGGCAAAACAGCGCTCACAACAAACCCCGCGCTGGAGGGCAGACCGACCGGCTGTCTGCAATGCGCTGCCAATCAATACATCCATTCGATGACCAGTTTTACAAAATTGCATCACCTACCTAATCGGCGCACGTTTATTGAATAAAGCGACTATTTGATATGGAGAGGGTAGATGTCTGTATTACAAGCGAAAAAGGGGAACACAGAAGCGTCAGAATGGCAGCCGACATCGAGTGCCAGCGGCGATCGGCTGCAAACGCGTTGACGTTTCGGTGTGCGCAGTCCGCGGTCGCTGGCTGTTTTCGCAGCGAGACCACCCACCTTCAGTTTTGTGGTTGAAAACTGTGGGATCGAAAAGGCCACGGACCGCGCGTGGGGTGGTCAGTGGCCACACGTCGCGCAGTCGGCTGCCTGTCTGCACGTAAACGGCCCTCTTTGCCGCTGCCGTCGTCATTGTTGTTGCGCAGCGCCGCGGATAGCGGTCGCTTTTTATCAATTGTCATCATTTCCGTCCATTCGTGCCAGTTCGCGTTGCTGATTCTCCGTCATCCAGTGATTCCCTTCGATTTCAGACCCCCAGAATCTCCAAGTATGCCCACCATTGATGAATATGGTCTCCAGTACGCGGGATCGTCGACAAGCGATGTTACTAGCACAAGGAGGGGCCTTGTTCAACAATCTTCTGTCGAAAGTAATACGGTATGTTTTGCTATCATTTCATTTTTTCACTTGTATGAAATGCTTTATACTTTTCAGAGCGGTTTCTCAGAATCCGTCTCAACGTCATCGGAGTCAGGCATTTCAAGGCCAGCGCGTCTCCCCGATGAACTCGCAAACAGGCAAGCCAACGAAGAGCAGGAGCGTCTAATTGACCCCGTTGAGACACCCCCTGCCGGCGGCGACGATGAACATAATGCCAGTGGAGACTCGACTTCTAGCGGACCCAACCCAACCGAAAGTGGTGATGGAAACGAAAATCAACAACCCGATGAATCGAATGCCGATACTTCCCAATCATCACCAGCGCGTGGTCCCGGAAATGTGGACCCACTTCAACAAGAAGCTCCTCAAGTGGCTAACCAAGAAAGTTTTGGTAGTCAAATCATAGCCGTTATCTTGGTAGTAGTAACTATCTTTGTCGCAATTTTTGGCCTTAGTTTTTCAATTGTGCGTCATTCCGTTTCTGTGTCGCTTGAAAGTATTCAGAATCTCGCTCGCGTTAGCCTTAGCGCTGGTCCTATCCGTATGCCAGTGATTAACAACCCCAACCCCTAACAATCTACCGTACTACTGTCACTCCCTTACCCTTTTCTTTTACACGTTGAATTTTTATTTGTTTATTTTGATGGGTCCTCTTTATTGATTGTTTATTTCACTGCCCTTCATTGTTTCGACGTATTTTGCTTTTTTGTTGTCATTTACAGTTTTGACAAATTCAAACAATAAACTATCTGAACTCATTGAACCACATTTCCGATAATTTCCATCTATCAAAAGGGTAAAATGAGACATTTATGCCCAAAGAAGGTGGAACTTCGGCTTCCTGGGAAACACATGCGAAAACGGGAGGACAAAAGCGTCAAAATGGCAGCCGACATCGAGTGCCAGCGGCGATCGGGTGCGATCGCGTCGACGTTTCGGTGTGCACAGTCGGCGGTCGCTGGCTGTTTTCGCGGTGAGAGCACTCGTCGGTTTTTTGGTGCGATCGAGCGTTTGCGTTTCGAAATCTTTGATTTTTAGTCTCTCCGTTATTTCGTAACGTTTTACTGCGTTCCATGGCCCTTCTACGTTTCCATTTCCGACCATTTTCGTCGTTTTTCATGCCTTTTCCGTGTTGCTTCTTTGCCTCATTTTTGTCACTTACAGCTTCTCTTCCGCCGTATCCATCCCCGGCGATCTCCACGATGACCACGAACCCGAAGCTACCGAATCACCTCATCCGTGAGCTCATGCATACCACCCGACTCAGAGAAAACGGCGATGCCATGGTTCTGCTGGCCCTTTCCGGCAAGGAGACATTCCCCGTTTTCAAATACATTGTTGAAAACTACGCTTGTGTTACTACGCGTCCTGACGGTGTTTATGTCAATATTTTGCCACAACCCTTGCGATTTAAAGACCTTACATTTTCAAACAAAGGATCCAAGCGTCTGGTTATCCGGCTTACTCGAGAAGTTTTTGTGATCAAAACTCCTCCTAAACGTTTACCATTAGGTTTGTTGCTTCATAGGTTGAAAACGGGTAGAGTTTTGATACTTTTCAGAGAATATCGTCAAACTCGACCTGCTCAATTTTGACAAAGTATTCATTCCAATGCTTAACTCGTGGACTGGCCTTGAAGTTTTGAAAGAATGCTATTATGATCGTAAATTTGTTGCCGAAATTGCCAAAGGCAACATTTCGTTGACGAAATTGCGAAAAATGGAACTTTGTTTGACTTTTGAGGAGTGTGTTGTATGTTTTTGTGTTGTGTTTCTGTTCTAATTATGCTGTTCACTTTTTTAGGAACTGCTGTCGATGACCCCCGTGTTTCCTTTCTCCCCAGACGTCGCTTTTGACATTGCTGTTGCACCCGATGATTTTTACTTTGGCCTTTACGCTGCCCGCGATGGATTTGCTAAATTGTAAGTCAGCGTTTTCGTGTAAAATTTATCCTAAATTTCATTTTAGCGATTCACTTCACAAGTTTGCGCAAGTCAAGCACCTTGCAATTCAACATCGGCGTAACAGTGTGCTGCTTCCGACCGTGCTTCACCTGTTTTCGACCATCGTCAACTGTTTCACTGGCCTCGAAACTACCAAGATTGATCTCACGCTTCGCCACGACTCACTTCAAACCGTCTATAATTACAGTGAACTCCTTCACAAATGGCTTAGCAAGGTCAAGTTTTCCGCTGCCGTCGAGTTCAATTTGGAGGAATTGGTTAAGAGCGCTGTAAGTTGTGTTTTTGTTATCGCTTGTCGCCACTCTCTACATTTGTCTTCACTGTTGATGTGATAATCGTAATTTAGGCTGTCGAAGATGTAGATTCCATTTATGAGCAGCTGAAGGCTTTCGGTTACAAGGCAGCATCCTCCGGTTTCAACTGTGTCATCAAGAAAGAGTATGGCAATGTCAAGTTGGTTCATCGAATCCAACATGAAGTCATCAATGAAGAAGTGTTGCTTAACGTTGGTCCGCCCGTCAACATCGCGGAGGTCTTGGTTGAAGCTCTCGATGATGCCATGGAAAAGGAATTCGGCGAAGATGATGATGACAGTTTCGAGGACGACGATGACGGAGTTGATTATGGGGAAGATGACGACGACATGTCCGGCTTGGAGGACGATTACGGCGAAGACGATGATGATTAATAGCCCTTTATAAATAATTTTTGTTTGACGTTGTTTTGGTTTGTAATTTTGTTTGTTTTTGTTCATAAAAATTGTTATGCTTAACGCGAGCGTCAAGAGAGTGAATGAGTGGTTGGTTTGTTCGAACACTTACGAATCCCATAATTTACACTACGAAAAATAAGACTCACCATCATCATAAGCAGCACCTTCCTCGGGACTACAAACAAAAACGTGAGAACGGAAGTGGCGGAAAGGCAGCTGAGATTGAGTGCCAGCGGCGATCAGCTGCATCCGTGTCGATGTTTTGGTGTGCGCAGTCGGCGGTCGCTGGCTGTTTTCGCGGCGAGACAACTCGTCGTTCTTTTTGCTGCGTGCAAACGATTTGCGTTTTCCATTTTTGTGGTTGTTCGATGTTTCGCATCTCTTTTCCCCGTTTCCACGCTTCAATCCCGTCGGTTTCAGCTTCTCCATCGCCTTATCCATCCCCGTTGACCGATCGCCACGATGACTACCAAGCCGCAGCTGAAGAACCATCTGATCCGCGAGCTCATGGATACCATCCGATTCCATGGAAACGGCGATGCCATGGTTCACCTTGCGCTCTCCGGCAGTGATCCCTTTTCAATCTTTCGATACCTTGTCGAAAACCGTATCCATGCTTGTGCTGATCGCAGTAATATTGTGATCCAATGTTCACCCTTCGGCTGTTCGTCAATTTCCATCAAATTTATGTTCGAAGGAGCTTGTCTTTTGGCTATGAAGTTTGTTCGAGAACTTTATGTGTTGAATCCCGGGTCGAAGCCGTTGCCTTTTGGTTTGTTGTTTATCCAATACTTATTTGATTCACCTGATGCCAAGATGTTACTTTTCAGAGAAAATCACCAACCTGACCATCCGTCGCTACGTCCAACCATTCACTTCCATCCTCAAGTCGTGGACTGACCTCGAAGTCTTCAAAATGTGCGATATCACGGATGGTGCCTCTGATGACTTCTTCGACGACTATGTCAATGCTTCGTTCCCGAACTTGCGAAAGCTGGACATTGAACTGACTTTGGATGGGTGCATTGTGGGTTTTGGCATTGTCTTTAGGGTCTTTATGTTCTTTACTTTTTCAGAAGCTGATGACTTTGAAGCCTTCAATTCCTCTCCCCGAATACGTCGGTTTTTACGTTCTTGTTGCTGAATGTGGTTATGTGTAAGTCGATCGACCTTTATATAAAATTTTAAATAAAGTTTTCTAAAACATGAACTTTCAGCGCCTCTAATAATAACTTCCGCAATCCTCTTACAAACAATGCCCTATCTGATTCGTAAGTCGGTTTTTTATATATAAAACTCACTTTAATTCCGATCTTTCAGTCCCTTTCAAACGTTTCCCAGTGTCAAACACTTTTCGACCACTGTCCAGCTTTGGACTGAAATGTCCGCTGAACTCCTCGACCGACTTTCGACCGTCACCAACTGTTTAACCGGCCTCGAAACTGCCAAAATCGGCATTTTCTATCACCACGAATCGGTTCGAAATGATATTACTGAAGTTGTCAACTTTCACGAGTGGCTGCGTAACACCAAGTTTGCTGTTCCCGTCGAGATGTACTGCGAGGAACTCGTTGATATTTCGGTGAGTTGCAATCTTTATGGACTTACTTTTAGCTTTTTACTAGTCGCCTGCCTGGTCATTTGGTAATTTTGACTTGTTTCAGTGGTACGAAGGCACCTACGACAACGTATATGCTGAGTTGAAGTCTTTCGGCTACGAGGAAGACTGCTACCCCACGAAACACGTCATCGAGAAGGAGTATGGCAATGTCAAGTTGGTTCATAGCATTGACGTCTATGGTGGCTACGAAGTTAGCGATGAAGAGTGACTGTTTTGATTTTGAAGTTCATATACTAACTTTTTTCTAATAATGATAGGAGGACGTTTTGATTGTTAATTTTTTTAATTGTTCTTGTTTAAATGTTGTCCTTATTTATGAACTTATAAATGTAAGATACTGAAAAATCTAAGTGTATCGAGACGGGGTTTGCGCGAGAATATTTGGTCACCGACATCTAAAGTCAATAAATGCTCATCATAACCATAAAAGACAACTTCCTAGAAATTACAAGCGAAAAATGGTTGAACTAAAGCGTCAGAATAGCAGCCGAGATTGAGTGCCAACGGCAATCGGCTGCAAACGCGTCGATGTTTCGGAGTGCGCAGTCGGTGGTCGCTGGCTATTTTCGCGACAAGAGCACTCGTCGTTCTTTTTGCTGCGTGCAAACGTTTGACTTTTCAAATTTCAAGTGTTTACTGATTTCATCTCCGTCGACCGCCACAATGACCACAAGCCAGCAGCTGCGGAACCACCTCATCCGCGAGCTGATGCACACCCTCCGACGCAAAAACAACGGCGATAAGATGGTCCGGCTCGCTCTTTCCGGCAAAGAGCCTTTCTCCGCCTTCAGATACGTTGTTGAAACCTGTCTCGAGTTTCACTCGGATGGTCATGTTCAGTGTGCGCAGTTCCAATCATCGATCCCATCGGCTTCAACTTCTCCACCGTCGTATCCGTCCCTGTCGACCGCCACCATGACCACAAGCCAGCAGCTGCCGAACCATCTGATCCGCGAGCTCATGCACACCATTCGACTCAAAAACGACGGCGATGCCATGGTTCATCTGGCGCTTTCTGGCAAGAAGAACTTCCCCGTCTTCAAATACGTCGTCGAAAACCATGTCCTTGCTTACGCAAAGTACAGTATTATATCAATTCACTCCGCACCCCTCATGTCTCGATCGGTTTTCATCAAATTTCTGACCGAAGGATCCAAGGATTTGGCTATCCGGTTTGTTCGACAACTCTCGGTAGAGAATCGCAGTTCGAAGCAGCTTCCATTTGGTTTGTTGTTCTTGTATGTGTGAATTATCATCATAGTTCTTACTTTTTAGAAAAAATCACCAGGCTTGTTATCGATTTCTACATCAAACCACTCACTTATATCCGTATTCCGTGGACCGACCTTGAGGTTCTTCACATCACACGTGTTCGGAATGATGCTTATGATGATTTTCTTGACGATTTTGCCAACACTTCGCTGCCGAACTTGCGAAAACTGGAAGTTGGCATGACTTTGGAGAAGTTGATTACATTGGCACCTTCATTCCCCTTCCCCGAAGAGGTTGTTTTTGACATTGATTTTACAAATAATGGGCTGCCTGATTTGTAAGTCGTTTTTTTTATATAAACTTTTCTTTATTTTCGTTTTTTCAGTGTCCCCCTTCCATCCTTTCCCAACGTCAAGCATTTCAAGGCCAAAATTCGTCTCCTATCTCAATTGACCAATAAAATGCTCAGTGAACTTTCGCTCTTCATCAAATGATTCACCGGTATCGAAACTGCCAAGATCGTTTCTACCTGTAGACATGATAAAGTATCGAAGGAAATTGCTAGAGTTGTCAACTTTCACGAATGGCTGCGTAACACTAATTTTTCCATTCCCGTCGAAGTCGACTGTAAGGAATTTGTTAATTATACGGTAAGTTGCAGTTTCAACTGTTATTACCTTCATCGATTGTGATAATGGTTGTTTGTTTTACAGTTCTATCACGGCGACATTGAAAGCGTTTACAAGCAGTTGAAGTCTCTCGGCTACGAGGAGAATAGCCTTCCAACGAAAGGTCGGGTGAGGTATTACGACGGAGTCCAGGAGCCGATTTAGGAACAAGGTGAAAAGGCCCGACCCCAAATTTTACACTTAAAAATGTTTTGAGTCAGAAATGTTGGCACTACTTAACATGATTTGGAGCCGAAATGGGAAGGTCCAAAAGTTGCGGATTCTGGAGATACGGCGTCTGAAAGTTTTGGGGGTCGGTTCTAAAACAGGTCATTCCCGGGGTCACAGGACCCGACTTCTTGGCACCCGGGGGTAATTTTGGATGGGGAGACGAATGCCGTACTCAGAATTTTGTAAAATTTTCAAAAAATATATAAATTAGAAAAATAACTTTTTAAAACTTTTTTTTCTGCTCTTAGGAACAAAATGCGGAGTGGCGCGGTATCACTATCGTGTAGCCCGTCTTATTCCGCGTCTATAGGCACCGGCCCGGTCCGAAATAAACGTTCTTTAGGCGCTCAGCGTCTAGCTTCACGCAGAAACCCGGACTGTGCGCTGGGGCAAACGCCGTGCGCGCAACCTGCGTGCGGGGTGCGCGACCACCGCATCGCACTCGGCGCGTCGGGGCCACCCGTGGTCCACTCGAATGTGTGCGTTTTCAAGGGGGGAAACCCGGAGGCGGATACCTTTGAAGCCACCCAGAACACCTAAAGAACGTTTGTTTCGGACCCGGCCGGTGTCATTCGACGCAGAAAAAGACGGGCTACACGATGGTGATAACGCGCCACTCCGCATTTTATTCCTAAGGGTTCAAATTTGAAGTTAAAAAAATTAATTTTTTAGTTTATATATTTTTTGAAAGTTTTCCGAAATTCTGAGTACGGCATTCGTCTCCCCATCCAAAATTACCCCCGGGTGCCAAGAAGTCGGGTCCTGTGACCCCGGGAATGACCTGTTTTAGAACCGACCCCCAAAACTTTCAGACGCCGTATCTCCAGAATCCGCAACTTTTGGACCTTCCCATTTCGGCTCCAAATCATGTTAAGTAGTGCCAACATTTCTGACTCAAAACATTTTCAAGTGTAAAATTTGGGGTCGGCCCTTCCTAAAAAGCGTCCTGGACCCCGTCTTACGCTCCCCCGAAATACATCACACGACGGGATTGCATAGTGGGTTTTGGTCAGTACACGGCGCACGCTCTATCCAGCTGGGTCATGCAAATCTACGTTTTTTTTTGCACTGGGTGCATGCACCTGTGCGTACGCTGCAGCGAGAAAGGAGAGAAAAGGAAGAGAAAAGACTGCGAATTCTGAAGTTTTTTCACTTGAAACGCTATAGACTCTGATCCAGGATTCTAAATCGAATTTTCTCAGGTGAAGTCGTAGCCATGAATCTGCTCTACCGTTTGGTTCCAACCGCGTTAGAATTGATGCCCTTATCACCGAGTTGTACTATTGCGAACACTCGTGATTGCCGGTTTTGACACCCAAAAACCACATTATGCCACATTTACCGGCGATGAGTACAGATATCAAAAATTTCTCAGAGGAAGTTGTTTGCCAGCTCTTTGCGGTCATTTTGACACAAGCGGCGAGTGATTTGAACCAATCTGTGCCGAGATCTGCTATTGACAAAAAACAGCGGTTGACACTTCCGAATCCACACAATGCCACTTTTTATGATGATGCCGAAAGATATCGGAAAAATCCCAGACAGATTTGTTCGCTATGTTGTTGCGGTCAGTTTGACACAAACCGGGTGTAGTTTCGTCCAGCCTGTGCCGAGATCTGCTATTGAAGGCATCCGCGATTGCTGATGCGCGACCCCCCGAAGTCGACGTTTTGGCATGTTTCTCAATGCGGCCAACAGATATCGCAAATCGAACAGATGAATTTGTTCGCTAGGCTGATACGATCAATTTGACGTCAGCGGCGAGTGATTTGGTCACTTCTGTGCGAACATCCGCTATTGAGTGCAAAATTATAGGACCACCAAAATGTCAAAAAATGCACCGAACCTCTCCTTTTTTCCACCTTTTTTTGCGTGTCGCATGCAGGCGGGCGAGCGACCGAGCGCGTTTTCTTGAACTGTCCCCAAAATCCCGTCGTGATCATTAAGAAAAAGTATGGCAATATCAAGTTGGTTCATCGCGTTGAACACACGCTTGCGTACGATAACGACGAATACGGGTGGTGTTGATGCTGAATTTCATGTACTAACACTTGGCTAACAATAATACGACGGTTGTGCAATTGTAACTTTTTGAACTTGTAATCTTGTTTGAATGTTGATGCAATTTGTAAATTTGTAAATATGGGATAATATAAATCTATTTGTGCTAAAAGCGTCCGCCGAAAGAACAATGTTTCATTATCATTGATAATACCTGACGAGAATCGCAAACTTGTAGGAAAGTCGTCAATTAATCGTTGACAGGTTTTTTCACGTTTGATTTTGATTGTGTTTCACGCTACTTTGTTCTCATAGACCTGACACATTATCCAAAATGGCAGCTGAGATAATTTGCCAGCGGCGATCGGCTGCAAACGCGTCGACGTTTTGGTGTGCACAGCCGGCGGTCGTTGGCTGTTTTCGCGGCGGGACCACATTTCGTTTTTTTTCATGCCCTTGACCGTTTGCATTTCCAGATTCCGATGTTATACGTACCTTTTCCGTGGTATTTGTTTCCAAGCTTCATTTGTCAGTTTCAGCTTCTCCACCGTCGATCGATCGCCACGATGGCCTCAAATCCGAAGCTGCCAAACCATCTGATCCGCGACCTCATGCACATCATCCGACTGAAGAGAAGCGGCGATGTAATGGTCCTCCTGGCACTGTCCGGCAGGGAACCGTTTTCCGTCTTCAGATACGTTGTCGAAAACCACATTCATGCTGAATTGCATACGAAGTGTATTCTCATTCGTCAATTAGGCGCCTCCAAAAGTTTCTACACTGCTCTCGAATTTCTAACCGAAGGATCTGAGCGTTTGGCCATCCGGTTTGTTCAAGAACTGCATGCGTATTGTACCCCATCTAAGCTATTGTCGTGGACTGATTTTGAAGTTCTGAACTTGAACTTTGAATCTTATCCTTTTGACGATTTCTTCAACGAAGTTAACGATGGCACCATTTCATTGGCTAACTTGCGAAAGTTGGACATGAGTTTGACTTTTCATGACTTTTTGGTCAGTTTTTTTTATTTTTGTGTATGATGAATCATACTTAATCTTTTCAGAAACTACTGTCAATGACCCCGCCGCTCCCCTTGCCCGAAGACGTCTTCTTTCTGTTAAATTCTAATGGCGGCATGTCAGATCTGTAAGTCAACTTTTTTAAATAAAAATGTCTACAATTTCGTATTTTCAGTTGTCCCCTTCAAACGTTTCCCAACGTGAAGCACCTTGAAATAGACAGTGGGGTGAATGGTCAAATAACAGCAGTGCTCCACCAGTATTTGACTATTATCGCTTGCTTCAATGGCCTCGAAACCGCTAAAGTCGAGTTTCACCATCCCCATGTTACCATCAGACACCTTTTTGCTGAAGTTGTCAAACTTCACAAATGGCTTCTCAACACCAAGTTTTCTGCTCCCGTCGAACTTGACTGTCATGAACATGTGGTAAGTTGCTCTGTTTCGACTGACAAAGTGATAATGTTGATTTATAGTTCACCAGCGCCCGCAAACGCGATTTGGAGCAGTTGAAGTCTATTGGCTACGAGAAAGGTTGCGATCCCTGGACGTTCATCTCTAAGAAAGATTATGGCAATGTCAAGTTGGTTCATACCATTCGGTTCTATAATGGGTATGATTCTGACGATGAAGAATGACTAGTTTGATTCAGAATTTCATTTACTAACTTTGACAGTGTGATTATTAGAACGCATTTTCTGGGAAAACCAAAAACCCCAGTGACACTTCAAAAATTAATGCCATTTTTAATCGCTGAAACTTCTTGTACGGACTAATGTGAGGTCGTAGATGACGAATTTATACATTATTTTCTATATAGACGCCTTCTGAATCCGCTAGGCTCCAGAATCCGCCTCTCAGAATCCATAACATCAAACCCCTATGTATGTGGTATCTATCGATTGCCCACATCAGTGCGATCATTTTAACGCAAACCGGGTGTCTATTGATTGATTTTAACAAAAGTTATGAGGTGTCAAAGTTGAAAAAAACGACGAGATAGCCATTGGCGACTGAGAACAGCTCGGAATGGATATCAACCTACTTTTTTGATTAGCGCCATTGATAAAGCTTTTAGTAAGGAACATTTTGGAATTACTTGATTTTTGCGTTTCCGCAGGGAAAGTTATGCAAATTAGCTAAAACAAATTACTAAAAACACTTAATTACAAATATTTTGGCCATAGAATGAAAATCAAAGATTTCGTTTTGGCATAAGTTGAAAACTATCATTAGCTTTAGTTTTAGAAATTTTTTATGTTTTAGATAAACAAATAACTATTAAATTTATAATTAAATGCTTCACCTTAAAAACGGCATGCGCGCGCGGTCAACCACCTCCGGTTTTAAAGTGTCACCCGAATGAAGTGGGTTCGAACCCGCTGGCCTTATTTCTTTTTTCCAAAATTGTCACTAATGAAAACGTTATGTACAAGTTATTAACATCCGTCAATGTTCGAAACAATACTTAATTAACGCATTATTCAAAATTTTTGTATTATTTGCTAATTTTCAATTTTATTAAACATTTGTTTAGTTAAAACATTAAGAATTTCCAAAATTAAAGCTAATGATAATTTTCAACTTATGACAAAACGAAATCTCTGATTTTAACTCTATGACCAAAATATTTGTAATTAAGCGTTTTCAGTAATTAGTTTTAGCTAATTTGCATAACTTTCCATGCGGAAATTCAAAAATCAAGTAGTTCCAAAATTTTCCTTACTAAAGGCTTTATTAATAGCATTAATCAAAAAAGTAGGTTGATATCCATTCCGAGCTGTTATCAGTCGCCAATGGCTATCTCGTCGTTTTTTTCAACTTTGACACCTCATAACTTTTGTTAAAATCAATCAATAGACACCCGGTTTGCATTAAAATGATCGCACTGATGTGGGCAATCGATCGATACCACATACATAGGGGTTTGATGTTATGGATTCTGAGAGGCGGATTCTGGAGCCTAGCGGATTCAGAAGGCGTCTATATAGAAAATAATGTATAAATTCGTCATCTACGACCTCACATTAGTCCGTACAAGAAGTTTCAGCGATTAAAAATGGCATTAATTTTTGAAGTGTCACTGGGGGTTCGGATCCTTTCGGTTTTCCCAGAAAATGCGTTAAAACGGATTTTCTGGAAAAACCAAAAGACCCCAGGACACTTTGAAATTCAAAGTTCATTTAAATCGTTGAAACTTAGCGGACAGACTAATCTGAGGCCGTAGATTACGAATTCACACATCAAAACCGGATTCGGCGCCTTCAGAATCCTCTAGGATTCAGAATCCGTCTCGGAGAATCCGAAGTCAAAAACTTCCAAACTAAGTGTGTCAATCGATTGCCCACATCGAGACAATCATTTTCTTTTTTTGATGACGGTGATTAGACCACTTTGCCGGAAGTTATGAAGCTTCAAAGTTGAAAAAAACGACGAGATAGCCTTTGGCACTCTGTAGCTCAAAACTGTGGTAACTGGGCATGTATTTTTTTGTCTGCTAATGATGGCACTATATAAAAAGAACGTTTTTGCCACACGGGTATGAAATTCTAGGTTGGGGAACATGTTTATTTCTGGCACAACGTGATTTGCATTTATTTTTATTTACAAATATTTTTGTAATGCAACAAGTTTTACAAATTCTGTTTTCCCAAAATCTGAATAATGGTAATAGCTTTCGGTTTAGAAAATATTAAACCGCTTACTTGCTATAATTATGAGTTCTTTACAATTTAGTGCCAAATTTTCAAAAAAATCTTATTGCCATTTTGCATGCTGTTTAGCGTACAACTATCAACACTAACTTTGTTTATATGATGTTAGCATCATTCAGTTTTATGAAAAAAAGAAAATTCCCAAGGGGGTTTGAACCCTCATGTATGTGGATGTCAACGGCGATCGGACCTACTTTACCGTGCGTGCTAAGGTGGAGCGCAACATTTGTTAAGAAGTCGATCAAATCAAAAAATTTTGACAAATAATTTTCTTAACCGAAAGTTATTATCATTATTCAGATTTTGGGAAAACAGAATTTGTAAAACTTGTTGCATTACAAATATATTTGTAAATAAAAATAAATGCAAATCACGTTGTGCCAGAAATGAACATGTTCCCCAACCTAGAATTTCATACCCGTGTGGCAAAAACGTTCTTTTTATATAGTGCCATCATTAGCAGACAAAAAAATACATGCCCAGTTACCACAGTTTTGAGCTACAGAGTGCCAAAGGCTATCTCGTCGTTTTTTTCAACTTTGAAGCTTCATAACTTCCGGCAAAGTGGTCTAATCACCGTCATCAAAAAAAGAAAATGATTGTCTCGATGTGGGCAATCGATTGACACACTTTGTTTGAAAGTTTTTGACTTCGGATTCTCCGAGACGGATTCTGAATTCTGGAGGATTCTGAAGGCGCCGAATCCGGTTTTCATGTGTGAATTCGTAATCTACGGCCTCAGATTAGTCTGTCCGCCAAGTTTCAATGGTTTAAATTAACTTTGAATTTTAAAGTGTCCTCAAAAACCCGAAAGTGTTCGGTTTTCCCAGAAAATCCGTTCTAACAAGGGAAGTGTCTGAACGGGTTGAAACGGATTTGGATGGGACAAAAAACTTAGATAGTACTCCCATATCTAAGACTTTTCCCAAAATATTAGCTGCTGACGGGCCCCGAGGGTCGAGAAATGTGCCGTCAAAGTTCGAAAATTTGCGTTTTTAGAGGGCCATAACTTTTTTTTAAACGGGCCAATTGTCACGCCGTTTGGAGGCAAGTGAGACCCTATCAGGGGCTACAAATGCTAAAAAATTCGAATCGATCGAGACATACAACTCTGAGTTATGATTGTTTAAAAATTCATGAATTTCAAAGTGTTATAACTCAGAATTGTATGTCTCGATAGATTTGAATTTTTCAGCATTTGTAGACCCTTGTAGGGTCTAACTTGCTTCCAAACGGCGTGACAATTGGCCCGTTTAAAAAAAAGTTATGGCCCTCCAAAAACGCAAATTTTCAAACTTTGACGGCACATTTCTCGGCCATCGGAGCCCGTCAGCAGCTAATATTTTGGGAAAAGTCTTAGATATAGGAGTCCTATCTAAATTTTTTGTCCCATCCAATTCCGTTTCAACCCGTTCAGACACTTCCCTTGTAAGCGCTTCGTTGTCCGGTTTGTTCGAGAACTGCGTTTGTATGATACCCAATATATGTCATTGCCATTTGGTTTGTTGTTCTTTGTTCTAAAGCGGAGGGCATTTGTTACTTTTTAGGGGATCTTGAGGTTCTGACATTGGTGGACCTTTATTCTGATAATTTTTATGAATTCTTCAACAAAGTTTGTGATGGCAACATTTCGTTGGCAAACTTGCGAAAGTTAGACATTCATTTGGATTTTGACGAATTATTGGCAAGTTTTTCAGTTCATGTGTATTCAAAATTCAATCACACTTATTATATTTCAGAAAATAATGTCAACGACCTCCTGCTTTCCCTTGCCCGAAGTTGTCAGTTTAGAATTTCATTTTGGTGTCGTGCAAAATCTGTTAGTCAATCAAGAATTTTTGTTGCACAATAATTTCTTCTACTTCTTACTTTTAGTGGTTCCCTTCAAACATTTCCTAAAGTCAAACATCTTACGATAGTTATTTTGTTGGACATTCAAATGACTCCAGCATTGCTTCAACAGTTTTCGTATGTGGTCAAGTGTTTCACTGGCCTCGAGACCGCTAAAATCGAGCTCCACTATCGCCGTTCTGCGGACAAAAACGAAAATGCTAAAGTTGTCGAGTTTCACGAATGGCTTCGCAACACCAACTTTTCTTCTCCCATTGAATTCGACTTCATGGAAACCGTTCTTGTCGATGTAAGTCGTATTACCCTTTTATCCGGCTGCTAATAATGTAAAAACGTTTACAGTATTCCGAAAGTCCAGAAATTATCCATGAGCAGTTGAAGTCTATTGGTTTCGAGAAAACTGTTTCTGCTTTCGTTCGGTACAACGAGTACGGCAATGTCAAGTTGAAGCAACGAATTACTTATTCTAAAAGATTCCCCTATAATGTTCTAAACGATTTTCCCTATTCCCCTATAAGTGCAATGTAAAAAATGTAATTGTAAATTGTGTTACCCATGAATTTATTGCTTGGCTATCCGATTTGTTAATATAATGAATTTTGCAAAACAATTGCCTCATTTCGAACTCAAAGATTCACACTACTTCAGTTAAGAGGTTCACCGCAATAATAAGCAGGGCCTTACAGAAAGTTACAAGCGACAGATTAGCCAGAATGACATTGAGTGCCAGCGGCGATCGGCTGCAAACGCGTCGGCGTTTTGGTGTGCGCAGTCGGTGGTCGCTGGCTGTTTTCGTGACGAGAGCACTCGTCGGTGTTTTTGCTGCGCGCCAGAGATGCGGGGATCCCCGGGGACTCGAAATTGGCGGGGATTCCCCGGGGAGTCCCCGGGGATATCCCCAGGGATCCCCGGGGACTGAAAAAAGTTGACATTTTTTGATTTTTTGCCAAGCAAACTTTAATTAATTAATTAAGTCGCTTACCAGTGGTAAATAGCGTTAAAGTAACGAAACAGTCTGATTTGGGACTTAAACTGCTTATTTTCAATGGTTTAATTTTAATTTAAAACATTTTTTAAAACTTCGTTGCGAAAATCCCCGGGGACTAAAAAATTTTCGGGGATATCCCCGGGGACTCCCCGGGGACAAGTCCCCTTCGCATCCCTGCTGCGCGCAAACGTTCCAAGCGTCGATCCTATCGGCTTCAACTTCTCCACCGTCGTATCCATCCCCATCAGCCTCCACGATGACCACGATTCCGCAACTGCAGAACCACCTGATCCGCGAGCTCATGCACATCATCCGACTCAATGGCGACGGCGATGGCATGGTTCTCCTGGCACTTTCCGGCAAGGAAACGTTTCCCGTCTTCAAATACGTCGTCGAAAACCATGTCCCTGCTATCGCCGATCGGTGTAATATTTTCATGCAGGGTCGTGCCGATGTCATCAGATTTCATACCGATGCAGCTGAGCGCTTGGTAATCCGGTTTGTTCGAGAACTCCGTGCATGCGATACCCCATCAAAGCCATTGCCATTTGGTTTGTCGTTTACTATCTCAAACTGGAGAATATCTGTTACCTTTCAGAGAATCTGGACGTCCTGAAGTTGAACTTTTATTCTGGAGCTTTGGACAGATTCATCAACGAAGTAAACGGTGGCAATATTTTGTTGACGAACTTGCGAAGAGTGGAAATTCGTTTGACTTTTGATGATTTCTTGGTCAGTTTTTCCGTTCTTGTGTATAAAAAACTCAATAAAACCTACATTTTAGAAAATAATGTCAACGACTTCCTCTTTCCCCTTGCCCGAAGAAGTCACTTTTAAACTTGATTTTGATGTCGTGCCAGATCTGTAAGTCAACATTTTTATATAAAATTTATTTTAATTTTGTACTTTCAGCGGTCCCCTTCAAACATTTCCCAACATAAACATTGGGCTGAATATTACAATGGCTTCAGCAGTGCTCCAACAGTTTTCGACTATTATCAACTGCTTCACTGGCCTCGAAACCGCGAGACTCGAGCTCTACTATCACCATTCCGCGGACGAGAACCAATTTGCTGAAGTTGTCGAGTTTCACGAATGGCTTGGCAGCGATAATTTCTCCTTTCCCGTTGAAGTTATTGTCCAGGAAACTTGTCTTGTATGTTTTTTTACATTATTACTTTACTTTATTCAAAAATGTTCCAGGTTCCTGATATTTCGAAGTCTATTTGCATTGATGATATTGATATCGCGGTTTACGAATTGCTTTGCAACGTCAACTTTTCCTCTCCCGCCAATGACAACTTCCAGAAACTCGCTCTATTTCAAGTAAGTTGCACTTTTATACTACGTATTACCATTGCGACAATGTTGTGTGTTACAGTATCGAGAGAAGCCAAAGCCCATTCATGAGCAGTTGAAGTCTATTGGTTACGAGGAAGATGACGAGCCCACCTATTTTGTTCTTAAAAAGGAGTTTGGCAATGTCAAGTTGAATCACCGAATCAAACTTTCTGATAAGTATGAGTACCGTCACTTAAAAACTGTGGAGTCTGCGCATAGCTCTGAGGATGAGGATTCTCTCAATAGCAGTTCCGATTGAAAAGTGTTGAGTTATCGGTGGTCGATGATAACTTGAACGGACGTGTACTATCAATAATACTGTATCAAAATTGTGTTATCCATGAAGAATAAATTTTCCTGTCTAATTTCCAACTCTGAAATTTACATCACTAAAGATAAGGAGAAGATTACAAGCGAAAACAGAAGAAAAGAAGCGTCAGAATGGCAGTCGAGATTGAGTGCCAGCGGCAATCGTCTGAAAATGCGTCGAAGTTTGAGTGTGCGCAGTCGGCGATCGCTGCCTGTTTTCGTGGCGAGACCACTTTTTGTTCTTTTTGCTGCGATCGACTGTTCGCGTTTCGAAATTTCGAGTTTTCGTTGTTTCCTATTTTTTCTCGCGATTCCCGCTTCTTTCCTCTTGCTTTCACGCCCCAATCTTGCCGGTTTCAGCTTCTCCACCACCGTATTCATCCCCGTCGATTGTCACGATGACCACAAACCCGAAACTGCCGAACCACCTCATCCGCGAGCTGATGCACATCATTCGACTCAAAAGCGACGGCGATGCCATGGTGCGCCTGGCGCTTTCCGGCAGAGAGACGTTCCCCGTCTTCGAGTACGTCGTGGAAACTGCTGTCACTGTGGCTACAGATCGTCATGACAGTTTTTTTCAAAGTTTGGCGTCCACTAAATTTGCGATTCCCACTCCCCTCAATTTTGGGACAGGTGAAATCAAACGCTTTGTCGTTCGGTATGTTCGACGTCTAACAGTGAAAGATATTCCGTTTGAGCAGTTGTCCTTAGGTTTGTTGTTCCATGTGGTTGAAGTAGATTGAAAGTTGTTACGTTTCAGGGACAATCACCCATCTCACGGTCGAATGTTACGTCGAATCGCTCACTTCCATTCTCAACTCGTGGATTGATCTCGAAAATTTAAAGATAAAAGTCGTTTCTGATCAACTCTTTACCCAGCTTATCGGTGGCACTATTTCGCTGCCCAAACTGCGAAAGTTAGATATTCGCTTAACTTTTGAACAGTTTTTCGTAAGTTATTATTTTCGTTGTTGTGTTTCTGCATGCATAGTAATCTTTTTAGGAACTGATGTCGACGACTTCTCGTTTGCCTTTGCCCGAAAACGTCACTTTCAACATTGACGTTAAAAAGGATTCCCTGGTGAATGTGTAAGGCACCTTATAATGTAACTATTTTTCATACCAATCTTTTAGTGTTCCCTTTCAACCATTTCCAAATGTTAAACACTTTGTGGCCAATATGGAGCATTGGCCGGAATCTTTGATGTCTGAAAAATTTCACCGGATTAAGGCTGCTATGCAAAGTTTGACTGGTCTCGAAACGGCCGCGCTCAATTTTACCTATTTCCATGAATCCCAGCCAACGGATGTCGACGATGTTATCAACTTTCATGAATGCATTCGCAACACCAAATTTCTGCCTGCCCTCGAAATCAACGTCGCCGAATATGTGGATATTATTGTGAGTTGTGCCTTTAGTCTTTTGCAGCAGGGATGCGAAATGGCGCGTGGGGGGTTTCACGCGCGCGTCAGCTTAACGAGAACAAGAGGGGAAAACGGTCTGAGCAAGAAGCGGGCGATCAACGTTTAAATTTGTCCTCCTTTTTGATGCAAATTTTTTGGCTGCTCACCTTGCGGTTTATAATTATTTGACGCGCTCTCAAGAAAACTTTTCGCTGCTAGACCCACGCGTTTTCCTATCCGCGTCACGCACGCGTATTCGCATCCCTGTTTTGCAGATGTAATATTATTCATTCTTTTACAGTACGTTGAGAATGAAGAACTGATTTCTTCAAAGTTGAAGTCGCTTGGCTTCGAAGAAGGTTGGGGCCCCCGCTATTTTATCATTAAAAAAGATTATGACAGGGTCGAGCTGAATCACGACATTGAACATTACGAAGCGATCAGCGACACCGAGGAAGAGACGTCGTCGGATGAGGATGATTCCATGGAGGGCGCTTCATCTGACGATTACGACATGTCTGACAATGGTGAAGTCAATGACGATGATAATGTCGGTGACGTTTAGTGTTTTAATGTAAAACTTGTTTCAATGTTATTATAAGTTTTGCCTGTTTGTACTTGTTTGTTACTTATTAAAATTGATGTTCTATCATTACGATTTTTTGTTAATGTAAATGTTGTAATACTAAGTGCTACGCTGCCAACGGCAGTTTGGTTGACAATAGGGTCAGAATCAATGGCACGTTATGCCACACCAGACACGTTTTCCATTACAAAATGAGGTTTGTTTGAAAAAAGAACCGTTTACTTTGTTGGATCTCCAGATCCATACGTTTTGACATAATTGTTATGCAATTCAAATTCTATAAATTTCGAAGCTAGTTCTGGACTTGTTTTTTGTAATTGTGTGTGACCACGCCTCATTGTTTTCTAATCATGCGTTCAAACAATCGCTGACGTTAATCCAGTCACATAAGTAAACCTTCTCTTCTACCTCATACCGGATGTACTCGTGGACCGCTCAATATCTGCAGGTCCAGCCTGACTATAAACCACATCCAAAACTCTATCTATTTGATGCCGGGTGCGTTCGAACTTGCTGGGTAAAAAAAAACTCACTCGAAAAGAGAAGTTGCCAATTGATTGTCGCGTTCACGTTTTTTTTCAACTTTCAAGACTACTTTTGTTCTCTTATTTTTCCTCGGTTTTATCAACAACAAAAAAACAATGGTAAGCGCAAAAAAAAGGTATTTTATAAACTATATGTTTTTTTTAGCCAATCGAATTCAACGATCACAACATACTTAAAGTGAATGCTGATTTGTTGGACGTTTGCTG
Source organism: Panagrellus sp. LJ2284 (assembly GCA_024447225.1). NCBI lineage: Eukaryota > Metazoa > Nematoda > Chromadorea > Rhabditida > Panagrolaimidae > Panagrellus > Panagrellus sp. LJ2284. The sequence continues at coordinate 8,160,429 of JAMRYC010000005.1, read as the reverse complement.
CCGGGGTCAGTTTATCGAAAGCTTAGAAAAATCGACAGACTACAAAGGAATTCACTGGTCGTTGCGTTGTTATCCTAATGGTGCAAAGGATGATCAGATAGGAAAAATAAGTGTTGGCCTTTATACATCTACGGTTGACGGTTTCTCGGCTGACTGGACTTTTACAGTTGACCGGTCTGACATTGAAATAAAAGGTACGCACTAAAAACGGTTTTGTTTTATTGAATGTTTTTTCATTTGTAGGCTATTTCAATTTAAATTCGGACTACGAAATGTCACAAGCTAATACCAACCTGGCCGACCATGAAACCATCCGATCTGGTCTGATTATCCAAGATAGTTCGTTTACAATTCGATGCAGTGTTAAGTTTAAAAATGATCAAAAACTGTCAAGCAACAGTGTCGTTGTAAGTTATAAGGTTTTTGAACTTGTAATAAGTTTATGTCTTTCAGCGTCCAATCAGTGAAGACTGTTGCATTATCAAGTTTAATCGTAAAACATTGACTACCTTCAAACCTGAACAAGAAATTATTGAAGAAATGCGAACATTGGACGGCATTACGTGGTGGATTCAATACTACCCTTGTGGTGGACGGCAGGAGTTCAAAGAGTACGTCAGCGTTTGTTTCCACGTCCATGGAGGAACGATAAACGCAAAATGTTCGTGCGCTGTGTCAATTGGTGGCGTTCTTATTCAAAGTTTGTTTTTTTTTTTTAAAGTTATAAACTTTTGACTTTTTATTGTAACTCGTAGTGGCCGGTGTTGCCACATCAAAAAAAGGCTATGGTTGGAGGAAAGGAAAATGTTTCTCGCATCAGCAGTGTCAACTCGCTGATCATAACAACGATGTAATTGCCCTGGTGTGCAAAATCACTTTTGAAACGCCAGCACAAATGCCAAATGCTGTATTACCAGTGAGTTCAGGTGTATTAATAACAAATAATTGTTTTTATGTTTTTTTCAGTTTTCTCTATACGAAGACACTGATACAATGGTGGTTAAAGTTGACTATTTAGACTTTTTTGAACCCTGCCAATATTTTCAAAGTACAAAAAGACCAATTGGATATAACAACCTCATGTGGTGGTTAAAATGCTATCCGAATGGTTCTACGATTGCTAATAAGGGTTACTTAAGTTTATTCCTTTACACAAATGGGCGTTTTAAAGCAGAAGCTGACATCACTTTTATAATAAATGGACTAGGAGTTCGAGGCAGGGTTCTTTCTTGTGTTATTGTTCTTTTTATACATTGGGATTTGTTACAGATCAGTTGCATTCGTTTTGTAAAGACACAGTACAAAACGAATGCCACAAGTTGGCAAGTCACGAACTAGTTCGATCCAGCTCGATAATCGAAAATGGCGCATTTATCATTCGTTGCAAAGTTAGCTTCAAAAAGTTTGAACACACTGATCCAACACAATCAAGCAAAAATGGTGTTAAATCAAGCAACAAAGTGTTTGATCCGATCCGCCGAGACAGCTGTATTGTCAAACTAAATCGAAAAGATTTAGAAACTTACAAGCCTGAAAAGAGCATAGTTATTAAAAAACAAACTGTGGACGATACTTTGTTCATTATCGAATACTTCCCTTGTGGTAGTCAAACGGTTTACAATGGATACGTCAGTGTGTGTTTTTCCGTAACTGGAGGCCCGAAAGTAATTAACTTTTCTTGTGCCATGTCAGTTAATGGCGTTCTCGTTCAACGTAAGTGCTTTTGATTAAAATAGTAGGTATTATGACGCTTCTTCAATTTTTAGTTTCTGGCGTTGGCGTGCACGATGGAATGAAATGTTGTTGGGCAAAAGGACAATGTTTTTCACATAAGCAATGCCGATCTGCTGATCACAACAACGATGTCATCGATTTGGTGTGCAAATTTCACTTCAAATCGCCACTTGTTCAGATAAATGCACCACGCCCAACTCTGGCGGTTATGCCAGACCAAAACCCTCCTCACAATAGCTCTGCTGAGACTATAAACAAAACCGAAAGAAGTTCCGACATAGAAATGGCGGTGAACATTTTTCGAAAGAAGAATCCGTTAGAGATAGAACAAGCTAAAAGGTAAGACTGTTACGCATTTCTACACATCATAGTCAAAGTTTCAATTTAGTCTCGCTTTGCATTTAACATGTTTGCGGGATTATTACAAACATTTCAAACGATCAGTGTATTCGACGTCGTTACCCGATCCAGTAGGTGACAAAAAGTATTACTTTATTCACGGTGACGCTACTCTATCAACTGCAACTGTGAAGGATAAAATGGTATTTTTTGTTTTCTGTTTAGCTGCATAGGTAATTAACTGAGTTAAGGAGAATCCACTTGGTAACAAAATGTTTGTCAAAATAAGTGCCGATGAGTTGTTCACCAACTTCAACAAGGCATCCCCTGGTCGACCAGTTGGTGCTTTCACGCATTGTTTGTACGAATTAACGAAGCCAAGATTATTAAACCATAATAAGGAAGGTGTTAATGCCAACAGTCTTAATTATACATTTGATTACATCGTTGTCACCGGTATTGACAGCTACGTATCAGACGACGGGTTTGAGACCGTGTACAACTTGATACATTCTATGAATTTGTCCCAATACTACGATGAGGCGATGTCGAAGTGTCGTATTGACGCTGCCGCTATCAACTTTGTTTTTACATGTACAAAACTCCCGGAATTGTTAATTTGGCGACTGGCGGTAGATTTCAAGGAAAATTTAAAATTTGAACCTGAACTAGAAACCACTAAACGAATATCTTTGGAAAATGGGTTGAAAACGATGGAGAAGACACCATGGGAAATTAAAAGTGTCAATTGCCGAGATGAAGTGGTCAAGAAAGTTCAATGTAAGTCAACTAAAACAATTTTGAAAACAACAAATCATTTATCAACAATTTAGCCATCCTAAACTCGAAAACACATGGCATTTTGTCGCTAGATCTGGCAAGAAAGCTTCAAACCGAACTGCGTCGTTGGTATCCGAATTGGCGTGTCTGTGCAATGGAAATGACCCCACTATGGAGATTTGCCGTGCCATGTCTGATTTACCGAAAAGCCGCCTGTGACAAAACGTGGTATCTCGTGTTTTACGCGCCTTTGGAATGGTCGGAGCCACTGTTCGATGGCGCCGTGTCTGAATGTGGTGAAGATGACACCGAAGTGCAGCAAAGATTTGGCAACTACGACAACCTTACCAACCACAACAATCTCAACACCGTCGAACAAGGCTTAAACAACATTTTGGGTTATCCGGTTTCACTTTTTCCACATCAAAATGCCGCAGGTGCGGAACACTATGGCATCTTTATCAACCACCGTAAAGTTTACCACACCGTCAACATTAGATCTAACTACGATTATCTGTGCCGAAGACTAATACGAGTAGCGGTGCTTTTTGATGAACCATTCAAGTCCGCCATATTTGCCGTTCAGCAAGTAATCGACAGAAAAGTGTTGTCGGACCGCGACATATTGGAACACGCACTGCCTACGGTTTTCACGGCTGTCAAACAATTGTTGACTGGCATCAGTAGTGATCAGTGTATAGTTATCTATTGTAACCGTAATACTGCTTTAAAAGTTGGCAATCGCCAAAGCGCCATTGTCACTGTTGGTTCTATCAAAGTTGTCGTTGTTGTATTGTAAACTCGCTATGTAATTTTGTTGTTTACTTTTTTCTTTAACATACAAATACATAATAAATTCACTACAGGCAGAATCTGCACATTCCGGGAGATTACAAGCAAAAAGAAGAAGACATGTGCGGCAGAATAGCAGCCCACATCAAGTGCCAGCGGCAAACGCGTCGACATTTCGTGCGCAGTCGGCGGTCGCAGGCTGCTTTCGCAACGAGACCGCTCTTCGTTCTTTTTGCTGCGATCAAAGATTGAAAACTAGGGATGCGACTTGGCTTTGAAAATCGTGGCTAGCCCCCGTGGATTTTGCATGGCTATAACCCGCAACAGCCAAAGCCAAGTCGCATCCCTATCACGGGTCGCCGGCGACCGCCAAAATTCCGTTTGTCCGTCACCAAAAATTTGCATGCTTTTTGCACGCGCGAAATCGAGTGAACTTGTAGTTTTTTCAACAAAAATGGCAGTTTTTTGCTTGCCAAAACTTTAAAAGTGAACGAATTGCCTTCAAACTCAGGAATACTCATCTAGACCTTTGTTGGCATCACTCTGATTTTTTTCAAGGTTGTAGGTGCCGTGCCGACTTCAGGCGAAGGGCTCCATTATTTTTTTCACCTTAAATTTTTGGGTTTTTGAAGTTAAAAAATCGTAAAAAATGCCAAAATCAACGAAACGCCATTAAATTCAGGAATACTCATCTAGACACCTTACAGTAAACCTCTGTTTTTGGCGAAAGTTGTAGGTGCCGTGGCAAGCTCAGGCGAAGGGCTCCACTGTCATTTTCGGCTCAAATTTACCGTTTTTTAGGATTGAAAAATCGTATAAAGTGCCAAAGTCAAGCAAATGACGTTAAACTCAGGAATACTCATCTACATGCCCTACCGAATACCCAAAAACTTTTTCAAGACTGTAGGTGCCGTGCCGGCTTCAGGCGAAGGGCTCCAATATGTTCATGTGTTTTCTTCGGATTCACTTTTTTTCAACTCTGTGTGTGCGCACTTTTTGGCGGTTTTTGCATGGGGCCGGAGACCCGTGCTATTGAAAACTATTTTTCGTTGTTTCGTACCCTTTTCCGCGGTTCTTTCTCCTCTGCTTCCACTCTTCAATCCCGTTATTTTCTTCTTCTCCACTTCTCTTCTTCCGTACCCCTGGTTCCAATTTTCCGTCGATTTCCGCCTTTCGTCTACCTTGACCTCCACAATGGCTTCAAATCCGCAGCTGCCGAACCACCTGATCCGCGAGCTTATGCACGCCATTCGACTCAAAGGAAAAGGCGATGCCATGGTGACGCTAGCGCTTTCCGGCAAGGAGCCTTTTTCTGTCTTCAGATACGTTGTTGAAACCCATATTTATGCGTGGATCGGTAACAATTATATTTCCCTAGAAAGCAGGCAAGGCTTTACACAAGTTTACCTCAAGTTTTTAACTGATGGATCTAAGCGCTTGGCTATCCGGTTTGTTCGAGAATTGCAAGCGTGTGATACCCCATCGAAGCCATTGCCATTTGGTTTGTTGTTCTTTGTTCTAATAGAAAGGGTGTGTTTTTTTTTATTTTAGAGAAAATTATCGAGCTTACCATCGTCAGATCGTTCGACAAATCGTTCACTCCCACTCTTAATTCATTGTCTGATCTTGAAATTCTGAAGTTGGACTTTTTTCCTTATGCTTTTGATGAATTCTTCGGCGAAGTTAACGACGGCAATATTTCGTTGAGTAACCTGCGAAAATTGGAAATTCGGTTGTCTTTAGATGAATTATTTGTCAGTCTTTTCGTTCTTGTATATATAAAACCTAATCATGTTGTATTTCAGAAAGTAGTGTCGACGACGTCCTCTTTCCCCTTGCCCGAAGACGTCACTTTTTACATTAATGATTACAATATCGAAACCGATCAGTAAGTCAGTTTACACCAAAAAGCATTTTCATTTTGTACTTTCAGCGGTCCCCTTCAAACGTTTTCCAACGTCAAACATCTCAATATAAGTGGTAATGTGGATCGTGAAATGACTTCAGCTGTTCACCAATTTACGAACATTATCAATTCAACGGCCTCGAAACTGCCAAATCGAACTCTCCTATGACCAATTTACGTATGAAAACAGAATTTCCGAAATTGTCGAGTTTCATGAATGGCTTCGCAACACCAACTTTTACTATCCCGTTGAAGTCAACTTCGAGGAAGTCATTCGACTTTATGTAAGTTGCACTTTTACTTTCTACCTATTCGTGGGATAATGTTGTTTTTTACAGTATTGCAAAAAGCCAAAGTTCATATACGATCAGCTGAAGTCTATTGGTTACAAGGAAGATGGTCGCCCTACCTTTTTGATTCTTAAAAAGCAGTTTGGCAATGCTAAGTTGACTCATCATATTGAAATCGTTGTTAACAGTGTCACTGACTCGGATAACGAGTATGTAGACAGCGATGGTAGCGTTGATTTGGGCGTAATTGCAATGTTAAAACTGTATTAGTGATATAATTTCCTTGTTGTGTTACAATATATAAAGTTTACCTGGTCCTGCACGATATTTCGCAAAGATTATGGATGATTAGAACTCTTTGCTGCTGGACGTATAAAACGCACGCCTAAAACATTAATATCTTCAAACGATAATCAAACAAAAAAAATTTGACGCTGAATGAAGACAGTCAGCGATGCCAACTGTCGTCCACGACCTTTACAACCAAGAGTTGACTTTCGTTGTGCAGATAAAGCTGCCATTTAATTTGAGTCAATAAATCGTTGTTCCCCAACCTTTGGATTGGATAAGACAATAGCACGCATGTTTCGACCCACTCAACAGAATCAAAGACAATAACACGTTGTGCCACGTCAGACACGTTTTTTTATCACAAAAAAAGTATATTCCAAAAAACATTTTGGACCGCATTTGTTATTTGTAATTGTGTATGTGCCACGCCTCCTTTTCAATCGTCCAGACATTTCCAAGCTTCCCTCATTTTCCTAACAAAACGCAGACTACACGTCACTCCAGTTGCATAAACCTTTTTTTCACCTCATTGGCTGACTCGTTGAGTCCTCAATGTCTGCAGGTTATATCTAGCCCAAAAGTAAAACACGCCCACAAATCTTTCTGCTGCGTTCGAACTTGCCGGGTGTGAAGAACTTACTCGCAAAGAGAGGTTGCTAACTGACTGTCACGTTTGCTTATTGTTGCACTTCCAAGAATACTTTTGTTTTATAATCTAAATCTGATTTTATCAAAACAATGGTAAGCTTGTTTCATTTTATATAGTAATAAAACAATAAAAATATTTTAGGCAATCGAATTCAACGATCATAACATTCTTGAAGTAAACGCAGATTTGTTGGACGTTTGCAGCCCGGGTCAGTTTATTGAAAGCGCAAAGAAATCGACGGAGTACGAAGGAATTAACTGGTGGTTGCGTTGTTATCCTAATGGTTCAGAGGATGAACAGAAAGGAAAAATTTGTGTTAGCCTTTATACATCTATGGGCGATGCTTTCTCTACTGAATGGATTTTTACAGTTGGTCGATCGAACATTAAAACAACAGGTACGCTTTAAAAACGTTTTTCGTATGTAAAAATTTAATCATCTTTAGGCTTTTTTAATCATCATTCGAATTGTGAAACGCCACAAGCTAATACCTACCTAACCGACCATGAAACCATCCGATCCGGATTGATTATCCAAGATGGTTTTTTTATAATTCGATGCAGTATCAGCTTTAAAATTGACCCAGAAGAAGCAAGTAATAGTGTCGTTGTACGTTTTAATTTGAAGTTACGTTTTAACTAAAAAGTTTGTTTTTCAGCGCCCAATCAGTGAAGACTGTTGCATTATCAAATTTAATCGTAAAACACTAAACACCTATAAACCTGAACAAGAAATCGTCGATGAAAAGCGAACGTTAGACGGCATTACGTGGTGGGTTCAATACTACCCCTGTGGCCGGCGAGATGATTTCAAAGGTTACGTTAGCGTTGGCTTTCACGTCGACGGAAAAGCGAGCAAGGTAACGTGCTCGTGCGCTTTGTCAATTGGGGGTGTTTTTATCCAAAGTATGTGTTTAAAGAATGTCTGTATATTTTTCACATTCTATTGCAATTTGTAGTGGATGGTATCGCCACATTTAAAGAAGACTGCAATTGGAGGAAAGGAAAATGTTTCTCGCATCAGCAATGCCAACTTGCGGATCACAACAATGATGTCATTGACTTTGTGTGCAAAGTTCATTTCGAAACGCCAGCGGAAATGCCAAATGTTGCACTACCAGTAAGTTGACATTTTTAAAAGGGTGTGTGACGATCACTGTGGCGCAGGTAGTTGATTAATGTAACGCGCGAAAGCATTCCGACTTGTGAAGTTCACGAGGCAGTTTCTAAAGCCTAGGGATTCAAAATGCATTGAATACCAACATTTCAAGTTAACAAAATTTTTGGCCGAAAAATCATATTTCAATTGTAGTGTATCGTAGGGGTTTTCGAGTATTTCAAACAACGCGTTTTACAACAATAATTAAGTTTATGAAACTGTTTTTCAGTTTTCATTATACGAAGACAGCGATACCATGGCCGTTAAAGTCGACTATTTAAAACTATTTGAGCCATGCCAGTATTTTCAAAGTACAAAAAGACCAATTGGATTTAACAATCTAATGTGGTGGTTAAAATGCTACCCGAATGGTTCTACGGTTGAAAATAGGGGCCATTTAAGTGTATTCCTCTGTATAAATGGGCGTTTTGAAGCAGATGCAGACATAATTTTTATAATAAATGGACTAGGAGTTCGAGGCAAGTTTTGTACATGTCTCGTTCTTAAATATAAACATAGCCATTTGTTACAGATCACTTGCATTCTTTTTGTAAAGACACAGTACAAAATGAATGCCACAAGTTAGCAAAGCATGAACTAATTCGGTCCAGCGCGATTATTGAAAATGGTGTATTTGTCATCCGCTGCAAAGTTAGCTTTAAAACAACCAAAAATGACAATCCAGAACAACCAAGCACCAAAGATGTTGATGCGATCCGCCGAGACAGCTGTATTATCAAAGTAAATCGAAGAGATTTGGATACTTTTAAAGTTGGAGAGAGCATAAATATAGAAAAACAAACTGTGGACAATACTTCGTTCTCTATTCGATATTTTCCTAGTGGTAACAGCAAGGAAAACAATGGATACGTCAGTGTGTACTTTTCCGTAAGTGAAGGCCCAAGAGAAATATATTTTTCTTGTGCCATGTCAGTTAATGGTGTTCTTATCCAACGTAAGTATTATGACTGCCATTATAGAATTGTTTATGACGTCTCTTACACTTTTAGTCAGTGGTGTTAGTGTGTCAGATGACATAAAATGTTGGAGAAATGAACAATGTTACTCACATAGACAATGTCAACTCGCTGATCACCACAACGATGTCATCGACTTAGTTTGCAAAATCCGCTTTAAACCAGATTCTGAAAAACCAAAAAAAGTATCATCGGTGAGTTTGTAAAAGTTTTACGTGTGAAACATGCCAAAAAGCCTGCGTCTTGATGTTAAACCACACTTTCAGAATGATACACCAATGGTCTCTTTGAAAGATTTATTTAAACAGAATCCGCCTCCAAATCGATCTGCTGACAGTGAAAACAAAGCCGAAAAAAGTTCCGAGATAGACATGGCAATGAACAATTATCGACGGCAGCATCCCTCAAAGATACATTCTGCCCAAATGTAAGATCGTTACGCATTTCTGAAAACCATAAATAAAGTTTCAATTTAGCCTTGCTCTGCATTTAACATGTTTGCGGGATTATTACAAACATTTCAAACGATCAGTGTATTCAACGTCTTTGCCTGATCAACTAAGTGACAAAAATTATTACTTTTTTCACGGTGACGATACTCCACCAACTGTTAAAAACGTGAAAAAAAAACTGGTATTTTTTTATTTTGTTTCTTTTTTATCATCTCAATTCAGGGAAATCGAGGTAACAAAAAGTATTTCAAAATGAGTGCTACGGAATTGTTCACAAGTTTTAACAAGGCGTCTCAAAGTCGACCAGTCGGAGCATTTACGCATTGTCTGTATAATTTAATGCTACAAAGAGATCAGGTGGATGTCGGCAATCCTATTGGAGTATATGATTACATCGTTGTCACTGGTATTGACAGCTACGTATCAGACGACGGGTTTGAGACCGTGTACAACTTGATACATTCTATGAATTTGTCCCAATACTACGATGAGGCGATGCCGGGGTGTCTTATTGACGCTGCCGCTATTAACTTTGTTTTTATATGTACAAAACTTCCGAAATTGTTAATTTGGCGACTGGCAGTAGATTTCAAAGAAAATCTGAAGTTTGAACCTAAAAGCATCGACATGGACTTGGAAAACGGATGGAAAACGTTGGAGGAAACACCATGGGAAACTGTTACTGTCAACTGCCGAGCTGAAGTCGTCAAGAAAATACAGTGTAAGTTAATAAAAACAACTTTGAAAACAACAAATTATTGATTAACAATTCAGCGAAACTAAATTCGAAAACACATAGCATTTTGTCGCTTGATCTGGCAAGAAAGCTTCAAAACGAAATACGTCGTTGGTACCCGAATTGGCGCGTCTGTGCAACGGAAATGACCCCAATATGGAGATTTGCGGTGCCATGTCTGATTTACCGAAAAGCCGTTTGTGACAAAACGTGGTATCTCGTGTTTTATGCGCCTTTGGAATGGTCGGAGCAACTGTTCGATGTCGCCGTGTCTGAATGTGGTGAAGATGATGTCGAAGTGCAGCAAAGATTCAGCAACTACGACAACCTTACCAACCACAACAATCTCAACACCGTAGAGCAAGGCTTGAACAACATTTTGAGCTACCCAGTTTCACTTTTTCCTCATCAAAATGCCGCAGGTGCTGAACACTATGGCATCTTTATCAACCACCGTGAAGTTTACCACACCGTCAACATTAGATCTAATTACGATCATCTGTGCCGAAAACTAATACGAGTAGCTGTACTTTTTGACGAACCATTCAAGTCCGCCATATTTGCAGTCCAGCAAGTGATCGACAGAAAAGTGTTGTCAGGACACAACACGTTAGAAGACGCACTGCCTACGGTTTTCACCTCTGTCAAACAATTGTTGACTGGCATCAGTAGTGATCAGTGCATGGTTATCTATTGTAGCCGTAATACTGCTTTAAAAGTTGACAATCGCCAAAGCGCCATTGTCACTGTTGGTTCTATCAAAGTTGTTGTTGTTGTATTGTAAACTCGTTTTGTGTTTATTTATGTTGTTTACTTTTCACTTTTCTTGAAAACTGACGATACGTACATAAACTAAACCGCTTATAGATACCAATAAATTATTGAAAAAATTTGGAACAATTTTGTTGAACAAATTCAAAATGCCGAAGAAGTGCAGACATTGCACCCTGTTTCGTTTTAGGAACCCCAAAATAACACCTTTGAACACAAAAGACTCACTACAGTCAGAAGCAGCACATTTGATGGATTTTAAACAAAAACATAAGGACAGAAAAACCAGAATGGCTTGGTAGCCGAGATTGAGTGCCAGTAGCGAGCAGCTGCAAACGCGTCGATGTCTCGGTGTGCCCAGTTGGCGGTCGAAGCTGTTTTCGTGGCGAGACCACTTTTTGTTTTTTTGCTGCGAATCGAACCTTGGTGTTTTGAAACGTCGCATTTATGTTTTGTCCCTTTTTCTGCGTTTTTTCTTTTCTCCCGTTTCGACACCTCAATCCCGTCAATTTCAGCTTCTTTCTCGCTGTATTCCTCCCCGTCGATCGCTACAATGACCACAAACCCGTATTTGCCGAATCATCTGATCCGCGAGCTGATGCACACCATCCGAGTCAAGAAAAGCGGCGAAGCCATGGTTCTCCTGGCTCTTTCTGGCAAAGAGCCTTTTTCCGTCTTCAGATACGTCGTCGAAACTTATATGTATGCCTCGGCGGAGCGTGATGATATCTGTTTGCGATGTTCTTCACCAGTCTGGTTTTCAACAGTTTCTCTTGACTTTCTGACCGAAGGATTCAAACGCTTGGCTTATCGATTCGTTCGAGAGCTTTATGTTAAGGGTCCTCCATCAAAACAGTTTCCTTTTGGTTTGTTAATATGTGTCAACGCCAAATTGTCTTACACTAGTTGCATTTTCAGAGAAAATCGTCGAACTTAAACTGTACAGTTCCTTCCGTTTCGATGATTTCACTTTTATGCTTTCTTCTTGGACTGATATCGAAGTTCTTACAATCGATGACCTTAACTACGGATTTCTCAAAGATGCTGTCAATGGCACTGTTTTGTTGACTAACCTGACTAAATTTGACGCTCGTTTGACATTTTATCAGTTCACGGTAGGTTTTTGTAGACATTGTTTTTGTTTACTGCTACTTTTTAGTATCTTATGTCATCAACTTCCCGGTTTCCCTTGGCTGAAGATGTCACTTTACATTTTGGTATTGAAAACAACAACCTATCTGATCTGTAAGTCACTCTTTTTTATGCAACTTTTTTAATTTTGAACTTTCAGCCCTTCCCTGAATACATTTCCCAAAGTCAAACGCTTCACGGCGAACATTTGGTTCGGTGAAGAAACATGTCTTGAAAAACTTCACGGCCTTCCGACTATCTTAAAGTGTTTCACCAGCCTCGAAACTGCCAAGATTGATGTCTCGTGTGACCACTATTCTTTTCCAAATGATTTGGTTGAGCTGGAAAAGTTTAATGAATGGCTTCGTGACACCAAATTTACCGCATCTGTTGAGATCAATTTGAATGAATGCGTTGACGTTGCTGTAAGTTGTGTTTTGATGCTCTTCTGATCTGATTGCGTTAATTTAGTCCTCCGAAGACCCTGAATCCATTTACGAACAGCTAAAATCGGTTGGTTACGAAGAACATTACTGCGAAACCGACTACGCCATTACCAAAGATTATGGCAATGTGAAGTTTTTTCATTGCATTGAACATTTCGATACATTGACTGATAAGGTTGATGATTCCTCGGACGGAATTTCTGATCTAGAGTTCGGTATATCTGATAGTGATGAACTTGGTGACGACGTCAATGGCGATGATTAATATTTTTCCAAAGTTACCTACTGTTCCGTTTTGATGTTATAATTGTTGTTGTTGTCGTAACTTTACTTTTTTGAACGCAAAAATAAACACCGTTAAAATTAAAAGGTTCTTCCCAATCATAAGGAGCATCTTTCTGGGGATCACAATTAAAAACAGGAGAACGGATTAGCCAAAACTGCAGCCGTCCTGAAGTGCCAGCGGCGATCGGCGGCAAACGCGGCGACGTTTCGGTGTGCGCAGTCGGTGGTCGCTGGCTGTTTTCGCGGCGAGACCACCCATCGTTTTTTTGCTGCGTGCAAAGTTGTTCCGCTACTTTTTTCGCGCTCTTTTTCCCGTTTCCACGCTTCAATCCCGTCGATTTCAGCTTTTCCACCGCCATATCCGTCCCCATCGATCGCCACGATGACCACGAGCCCGCAATTGCCGAACCACCTGGTCCGCGAGCTCATGCACACCATTGTCTTCAAAAAAAGTGGCGAAGCTATGGTTCGGCTGGCGCTTTCCAGCAAAGAAACCTTCCCCGTCTTCAAGTACATCATTGAAAGCCGTGGCCATGCTTATACGGAGGGCGGCGACATTTTCATCCTGTGCTCGTCTCCCTACACGTCGCCATCGGTTACCCTCAAATACCGGACCGATGGATCCAAGCTCTTGACTGCCCGGTTCGTTCAGAATCTTCTCGTAGACAGTGCCCTGCCCAAGGACTTACACTTTGGTAAGTTCTTCCATGTGGTTGAAACGGAATGGAAAGTATTTTTTAGAGAAACTCACCGATTTTACGTTCCGTCGTTACACCAAGCCACTCACTGCCATCCTCGATTCGTGGACTGACCTTGAAGCCCTCAAAAGGTGCGACATCCCGGATGCTGCTTTTGACGATTTCTTCGACGATTTTATTAAGACTTCGCTGCCGAACTTGCGAAAACTGGAAATCGGCCTGACTTTGAATGGGTGCATTGTGGGTTTTTGTTTCGTTTTTGTGTTTCAATTATGCCTTTTTCCTATTTCAGAAGCTAATGACACGGCTTCCTTACGTTCCCCTTCCCGAAGAACTCACTTTCCATGTTTCTATCACATCCAATGCGTTGCCTGATATGTAAGTCATTATTTTTATATAAAACTTTCATAATTTTGAATTTTCAGCGGTTCCCTTCAAACCTTTCCCAACGTCAAGCGCTTTGTGGCCAATATTCAAGTTTGGACTCAATTGAATGCTCCACTGCTTCACCGGCTTTCGACCATTATCAATTGTTTCCCGAGCCTCGAAACCGCCAAGATTTCGTTCACCTATACCCACGAAGCGTCCCCGAACGACCTTGCTAACGTTGTCAACTTGCATGACTGGCTTCGCAACACCAAGTTTTCCGGCGCCGTCGAAGTTAAGTGCGAGGAAGGTGTTGATGTTACGGTAAGCTACACTTACACTGTTCATAGACTGCTGTTATTATGATGGTGTTTATTTGCAGAACGTCGACGACGTTACCCATGTTTTCAACAAATTGAAGTCGATTGGCTATGAGGAATCTGGTGCTGCTTATTATCTCGTCACCGAAAAGGAGTACGGCAATGTCAAGTTGGTTCATCGCGTTTCGCACTATGCTGAGGACAGCGATGACGATCAGAACCTGGCCGATTTGCTTCAGTATTATATGTACGGATTCGGTGATGGCTACGACGACGACGATGATGATAGCGAAGACAGTGATGATTATTGATTGTTAAGTTGGAACTTTTGTTTGGATCTTTTGTTATTTTATGTTAAGTAAAGGTTGATTTGTTTTAAGCGTGTGTCAATAGCATACTGTAACATGATCAGTGATAATACTTACATGTTTTACGTTTTTTTGTAACTTTTTCCACGTTTTGTTTTTTTCTTGTCTTCGGATTTCCTTCTCAGTCACGTCAATTGCAGCTTCCCGTCCACCTCGACCTCCACGATGGCCTCAAACCCACAACTGCCGAACCATCTAATCCGCGAGCTCATGCACACCATCCGACTCAAAAGAAACGACAATGGTGTTATCAATGGCGATGCAATGGTCCTCTTGGCACTTTCCGGCAAGGGGATATTCCCCATCTTCAGATACGTCGTCGAAAACTATGTTTTTGCGTCTACAAGTCAAAGTGGTGTTTCCCTGCAAAGCGTGCTTCCTAATGAAGCCTTTAACCACATAATGCCATGCCGCAGAAATCTCATGTTTTTGACCAAAGGACCTGACCGCAAAAACCATATGCCTTATTTTGCCGCTGAGTGTGAAAGTTTCATGCAAGGTCGTTCAGATGCCATCAAATTTCAAACCGATGGATCTGAGCGCTTGGTTATCCGGTTTGTTCGAGAACTGCGAGCCTACTGTATCCCGTCTAATCCATTGTTGTTTGGTTTGTTGTGTTTTGTTCCTAACTGAATGGCTCATTTTACTTTTTAGAGAACATCACCCAGCTTACAATCGTCAAGTTCGACAAATCGTTCACTCCCATCCTCCATTCCTGGTCTGATCTTGAACTTCTGAAGCTGGACTTTATTTCCTATCATTTTAATGAATTCTTCAACGAAGTTAACAATGGCAAGATTTTGTTGACTAACTTGCAAAGATTGGAAATTCGTTTGACTTTTGAGGACTTATTGGTAAGTTTTTCCGTTCCTGTGTATTCGAAACTCAATTAAGTTTTCTTTTCAGAAAATACTGTCATTAACTTCTTCTTTCCCCCTGCCTGAAGACGTAACCTTCAAACTCGATCTTGATGTCATGCCAATACTGTAAGTCAACACAACACGTCTATCCAAAAACCTCTTCCACTTTTTACTTTTAGCGGCCCCATTCAAACATTTCCTAACGTCAAACATCTCAAAATCAATGTTGGGATAAACATTCGAATGACTACAGCAGTTCTCCAACGGTTTTCCACTATTATCAGCTGCTTCACTGGTCTCGAAACAGCCAAACTTGAGCTCTACTATACCCATTCCGCGTATCAAAACGAATTTGCTGAAGTTGTCGAATTTCATGAATGGCTCTGCAACACCAACTTTTCCTTTTCCTTTGAAGTCGACTACCATGAACTCGCTCGACTTTATGTAAGTTGTACTTTTAATCCACTAACATTACGATAATGCTTATTACAGTATCACGAAAAGCCAAAGTCCATTTATGGGGAATTGAAGTCCATTGGATACGAGGACTATGGTGAGCCGGGCAATGACTTTTTCACTCTCAAAAAGGAGTATGGCAATGTCAAGTTTGCTCATCAAGTCAAATACCTTGATAAGTACCGCTACCACCACTCTGAAACATGAGAAACCTCTCAATAGCAGTTCCGATTGAAAAGTGTTACGTTATCGGTGGTTGATGATAGCTTGAACGAATGTGTACTAATAATAAAACCGTATCTATGTATGTATTATTGTGCTGTTAAACAATTATAAATTGCGTTAGATGCCCATGAAAAATAAATTTTGGAACACGATTGAGCAAAACCAAAGTGCTGAATCGTCATTACTAACCCAAGAATGCGCACTGTATATATACGAGACTGACCACAACCAGAAACAGCACCTTCTCAAGACTTGCAGGCAAAAACGGGAAGACAGTATCGCCATAATAACAACCGACGTCGAGTGCCAGCGGTGATCGGCCGCAAACGCGTCGATGTTTCGGTGTGCGCAGTCGGTGGTCGCTGGCTGTTTTCGCGACGAGACCACTCTTCGTTCTTTTTGCTGCGAGCCTCGCAGCGCGAGCGTGTTTGCATTTCCAAATTGTAAATTTTTCGCGTTTCTACTTTCTTTCCCCGCGTTTCACGTCTCAATCCCGTCAATTTCAGCTTCTCCATTGCCGTATCCGTCCCCATCAGTTGCCAAGATGACCCCCAACCCGCAGCTACCGAACCACCTGATCCGTGAGCTTGTGAATACCATCCGACTCAAGGAAAGCGGCGATGCCATGGTGCGGCTAGCGCTCTCCGGCAAGGAGCCCTTCTCCGTCTTCAGATACGTTGTCGAAAACCATGTTTTTGTGGATACTGACGAGGATGGTGTTTTCCTGGCAAGCAGGCAAGGTCGTCAAGAATATGACCTCAACTTTCTAACCAAAGGATCCAACCGCTTGGTTATCCGGTTTGTTCGAGAACTGCGTGCAGAGAATGCTCCCCCGTCTGAGCCAATGCCACTTGGTTCGTTCTTCTTTGTTCAAAATCAGAGGGTTTATTTTACTTTTCAGAGAACATCATCGAGCTTTCCGTACATGAGTACAACAAATCGTTTGATACCATCCTTAAATCGTCAATTAATCTCGAAGTTTTGACGGTGGATTTTTTTCCAAATTTTGATGATTTCTTCGACGAAGTCACCAATGGCAACATCTCGTTGACTAACTTGCGAAAGTTGGACATTAGTTTGGATTTTGACGAATTATTTGTGAGTTTGTCGGTTATATATGATAAACTTCATCACACTTTTTTAGCGAATAATGTCAACGACTTCCGTCTTCCCCTTGCCGGAAGACGTCACCCTTCGATGTGATTGCATAATCCGCTTGCCAAATCTGTAAGTCGACAATTCGATATTTTATGTCAAAATTTTTCTTATTTCGTACTTTTAGCGTATCCCTTAAGACATTTCCCAAAGTCAAACACCTTGTGCTGGGTTTTCGGCAACTTATCAAAATGACTACATCAATGCTCCCCCACGTTTCGACCGTTGCCAACTGCTTCACTGGCCTCGAAACTGCTAAAATCGTGTTTCATACTACCTCCTATTTGGCTAAAAACGAGTTCGTTGAAATCGTCGAGTTTCATAGGTCGCTTCGCAACACCCATTTTTCCTTTCCCGTTGAAGTCGACTACGACGAACGCGTTAGTCTTGTTGTAAGTTGTACTACTTTTAACTGACTGCTAGTGTGATAATATGAAAATGTTTACAGCATCCCGGAGGTCCAAAGCAACTCTATGAGCAGTTGAAATCCATTGGTTTCAAGGAAGAATCAGTTGGTTTCAATAAATACAGGAATGGAGATGCCTTTTTTGTTCTTAAAAAGGAGTTCGGCAATGTCAAGTTGAATCATTATATCACACACATCGAGGCTTATATGCTTGACTAATAGAAGATGTAAAGTATTTGTTAATTGTGTTTCCTTTAAATATTGAATTTTTGAGCACAGATGTGCAAAAACAATAAACTGATTTTACGCTGTTACATAAATATGCAAAACTAACAATTTTTACGATAAGAGATTCACTGCAACCAGAAACAGCGCCTTCCTAGAACTTACAAGCTTGAACGAGTGGACAGAATGACCAGAAAAGCAGCCGAGATTGAGCGCCAGCGGCGATCGGTTGCAAACGCGTCGACGTTTCGGTGTGCGCAGTCGGCGGCCGCGGGCTCTTTTCGCGGCGAGACCACTCTGTTCTTTTTGCTGCGACGAATCTTTTGCGTGTCCCAACTCGTTTCGTCATTTTTTCCGCGATTCTTGCTGCTTTACCTTCATTTCCACGCTTCAATCCCGTCTGTTTCAGTTTCTCCACCGCTGTATCCGCCCCCGTCGCCTGCCACGATGACCACAAGCCAGCAGTTGACGAACCATCTGATCCGCGAGCTGATCCACACCATCCGACGCAAAAACGACGGCGGTAAGATGGTCCGGCTCGCTCTGTCCGGCAAAGAGCCTTTCTCCGCCTTCAGATGCGTTGTCGAAACCTGTCTCGAGTTTCACTCGGATGGTCATGTTAACTTTATACAAAGTCGGAAGTTCTACAGACGAGATGCGCGTACATCCCCGCTCAACTTTTCGAGCGAAGGATCCCAGCGCCTGGTTAGTCGCTTCGTTCGAAGATTGTATGTTCACAGTAGTCCGTTGGAGCCCTTGCAATATGGTTTGTTGTTTTGCTTTCAAAGTGGGTTTGAAGTTGTGACTTTTCAGATGCGATCACCGAGCTCAAGATCCGTAGCAACAAAATCAAAGACTACACTGCCATCCTCGCTTCGTGGGCCAATCTCGAAGTGCTTAACATGGTCTTTGTTACTAGACCGTTTTTGACAAAAGTTCGAACTGGTGTTCTTAAGTTGACCAATCTTCGAAAATTGGTGCTGCACTTGATGTTTTATGAAATTTTTGTAAGTTTTTGAGTGTTTTTTTATATATAATTTTTGTTTATTACTTGTTATAGAAACCAATGGAAACGAATCCTCACTTCCCTTACCCCGAAAACGTCACTCTCGAGCTCATTGTCAATAAGGATCCAGTTCCTTACTTGTAAGTCAATGTTTTTATATATAACTTTCCTAATTCCAGACTTTTAGCCGCTCTCTTCCTACATTTCCCAAAGTCAAGCACCTTTTGTTCAATATTGAGCTTTACCTTCGAATCACCCCCGAAGTTTACCGTCAAATAGCGACTTTCATCAGATGTTTCCCCAATCTGGAAACCACACAGGTCAATTTCAACGTTCGCCACAAGCCGTTCCCAGATGATTTGACGGTGATTACTAACTTTCACGAAGGACTTCGCACTACTGATTTTCTCACCCCCGTCGAAATTAACTTCAACGAATCCGTTCAAATCTATGTAAGTTGCACTTTTCGTTGACTGCTGTCGAGATAATGATGGTAACTTCTTTGCAGTGGGCCAAAAAACCAGTCAAAGCTCTTGCTGAGCAATGGAAGTCGTATGGTTTCGAGGAGGACGGTGATGAATCCAAGTTCATTATCAAGAAGGAGTATGAGAACGTCAAATTGGTCCATCGGATTGAACACTATATGGATTAGCGTTTATGATCGAAATAATAAGGATGGTTATGTTTATTAGTTTTCTTTTAGTTCGTAATGTTTAAATGTTGTTATAGTTTAAATAATTCGTTGTATTTTTGATTTATGAGTTTTTGTTTTTCACACTTACATAACAAAAAACGTGTTACATTGTCAGTGTCAACTACCTGCACGGCGATCGGCTGCAAAATCGTCCGTCAGGATAATCGATACCACCGGCGGTACGGCTGATGAGCCGATTTTTTAACGCCGCCGAAAACTTCGCCGTTTGTGCCGATTTTGCTCCGCCGCCGATGTTTGAGCCGCTGCCGCCGCTGTTTTACAAGGGGGGCACAGGGGGCGTTGTTGACGCGGCTGAAAAGGCAGCGGCGGACAAAAATCGGCACAAATGTCGCCGGCTCTTTTGAGAACGGCTGAAAAAAATCGGCGCGAACAACATCGGCTGTGCTGACTGCGGCAGAGTTGTCGCGCGCGATGTTGTCGCGGCTGGGGTGTCGGCGGCCAAAGTTTCGCGGCTGATCAGCCGTACCGCCGATACCACCCATCAATTACTCTCCGTCAATGGCACTTTCTGGGAGGTGTCGTTTCACTCCCACCTTGAAGTTCTAAATCGCCGCTCTGTCGTCATGTTCTCGAACTCTCCCCGAACCCGCAAGTTGCTCGATCCCTAACTTGGCTTATAGCCGTTCTTACATGTAACGTTCTTAAAAATTGTAACTGTTGGATATTTTTCACAATTTTTTTTGCTCTACACCCATGGAATTTCGTACTTCCTTCCACCTCACCTCATTTTTGTTGGTAAATATATATAATTTTACCGACTTTTCAAGCACTTTCTTTTCAGTTCTTCTATATGCACCCCCTTTACATCAACCTTCTACTAAAGTCTTTTCCAGCAGACATCGTCAAGGATCAGACGCACGCGGTTGCACACTGTGTCAAAATCGACGTCGGAGGAGCCATATACAACTGTCAGCAAAGCCACAATGCTCTCAAAATGAGTGTCGAATCTTTCAAAGCTTCCGTGGCTCTACTGACAAAAGCACATGAATCTGATGATATCAAGAGTGAGTTGCTTCGTTGTAGCATCCTACCGTTTCTGTTTTCATTTGATGTCGTTGTTGTTTCAGGCGTCTTTATCGTCGACGGGGTGGTCAACTATCATGCAGTGAACGTTAAGCGGTGCATGGAGCAGTACGCCAAGTCTCTCAACCATCTTCTTCACGCTGCTGATCACAGTACTGCCTTTCGGCTGAACCTTGACGACATCGATGCTATTCCTGGGTACAACCCAAAGGAAGAAGTTCGCTCGTCGTAAGTTCAAAGTGTGCCAATCTAGTCGAATGTCCCACAACGTCTATTCGCGAAATAGTCGTGTATTTCAGTTCAAATATCAAAATAGTCACTATATTAGGATTGTTGCCTTTTTAACAATAAAGTTGATCATAGTTATAACGGGTATTCTGGCTAAACCGAAAGCCTTTGGACAAAAAAAAATTAATGTTAATATTTTTGGCTGAAACTTGGTAAACGGACTAATATGAGGGTGCAGAAGACGAATTCACCACTTATTTTGTGTGTGCGCGCCTTCTGAATCCGTCAGGCTTCAGAATCCGCCACGGATACTTAATGAAACAGAATCATGTCTTGCGGTATACCAATCGATTGCCCACATTGAGACGATCATTTTGATCTATACATCGACGGTAATCAGTTCGCGTTCAAAAAAGTTATGACACGTCAAAGTCGAAAAAAATGACGAGTTAGCATTTAATCCACCGTATCTCGGCGGAATGGGGGTGTATCCAAACATTTTGTTGTACACGTTGATAAAGTGTCTAATGGGTTACTATTCGGTGAAGAAACTGTGGTTCTGTCGTTGGGGGAATGATGTTAAATTTAACAAAAACTATTTACTGATAACGCACATTTAGTAATAACTTTGTTATTTCGCATTTTTAACGGATTCTGTCTTCCCCGAATCAGAGAAATGCGGTTTTCTTTTATTATAGAAAGTATTAATTATTTAAATAAAAGTACTCTAAAGTAAATAATAATTACCCGTTTCACCTTAAAAACGCGTGCGCGCGCGGTCAACTAGGTCCGATTCAGCGCGACACCTCAAAAAAAGCCGGGTTCGAATCCCACGACACCAATTCTTTTTTCCAGTTACTTTACTAAGTAAAAAGTTATTTTATTATAGTATCTCTTAAGAATGTTAAGAAATTCTCAAAAAAAAAATTGCGCGCCAGACACACCTTATAGTGTGTCTGGCGCGCAAGGCGGATGTGGTTAAGCTAAGCGTATCCCATTGCCCGCCCCCTTTTTGCTCGGAGGGGTTGATTAGCTACGCATTTGAGGCACTCCCGCCCTTTTTGCGCGTATAAATACCAACCATCAACAAGCTATTCAGTCATTCGAGCAGAACCACCTCGTCCAAGCCACTACATTCCCTCACTTCCAACTTTACCAACTTCATAATTATGGCTCCTCAAATCGTCGCTGAATCTATTTTTGCCGCCTCGTCCCCTACCAACCTTGCCGCCGATTGCTCCATGGTGATGCTCAAAGTTGATGGCCACACTTTCGCCGTCCAGAAGTCCTTGCTGATGGAAGCGTCGCCGGTCTTCAACGCGATGTTCAGCCACGACACCCGTGAAGCCGCCACCAGCCACGTCGAAGTCACGGACTTTGACGCCAACACCGTGGCCGCCATCGTCACCTGCCTCAACGGCCACCTCCCGACCACCGCCACCGCCGAGGAGATCATCGAAATGCTCTGGCTGGCCGACAAGTACTTCATGGAAGCCGTCACGACCGAGCTGGAAGCCATCCTCATCAAACTGGTCACCCTCGACACCCTGTTCGCCATCACCCGCTACGCTTCGGCGCAGTCCCGCTTCCGCATCATGGCCCGATGTGTCCACGTTTACTGCATGGCCGGAAAAGTCGTCTTTGCTCCAGAGGATTACGATGTCCAGAAAGCCCTGATCGAAGGAATGTTCGCTACTCGCCTTCGTTGAACAATGTTATATTTTGTTGTTTGATTTTTTGTTTTGATGATTGACTTTTTGACGATTCTTTATTAATAAATGCATATTTTTCAATACTGTTTCACTTGGGGTGGGACAACTTGGGTTTGTGTCGATTGCTTGACATAGCTACAGTATACTTTGGTAGGGTCGTTTGATCGGTTGGTTCTTCATGGGGTAAGCTTATGGATACACGCATTGCAACTGTTTGACGTAATTTGCAAAACTTGTTACACAACCGTATTTTTTGTAACATGTTTTTTATCAAAAAAGTTCAGTTATGATTACAAAATTACTTTGAGGACTTTTTTGACCTCTTTTCTCGACAATGCACCAAAGAACACTTCTCAGACTTGTCGCATTTGTCGAAAACGCAGTACGCAGCTTCCATGGCACACAACACGAAGGTTTTGTTGACTGGCTCCTCGCCCCAGATGCGGATGTAGCGAGCGTTGACCTTCTTGAAAAAGTGGTCGTGATTAGTGCAATATCTGTTTTCGCAGGCGTGGTAGGCGACGCGGGCCCACATGGACTTGTTTTTGGACACATCGACGGTGTACGTGTAAGCCAGCTGCTGCAGATGGTGCCAATCACTCAGATACAGGCCGACCTCGTTGATAGTGAACACCTGCCCCAGATCGACGACGATTCCGCGGTTCGAACGGTCTATGACGTGCTTCAGGAAGCGGCCTTTGGACTGGGGCGAGAAGTAGTCGATGTCGCCGCCGCTGATGACTCTGACGCCGTATTTGGGCGAGACGAAGTTGGTGTTGACAACGGCGCCGGATTTGTACATGGCCTGTTGCTCGCGGCCGACTTCCATCAGAACATTGGCACTCATTAGTTCAGACGGCACGATCGACGCCAGCTCGCCGAAGCCAATCGAATTCAGCGGAACGAACTTCAAAAGGTCGAGAAAGTGCTCCGATTGGTCGGGATTGGCCCTCATCCAGCGAACCAGTGCTTCCAGAATCTCGTTGTTGTTGACCTTGCCCAGATATATTTCCAGGACCTTCTTCAAAACCTTCAAATGGAGCAGAACGAAGGTTTCATGGTCGACGAACCTCCAGGAGTTCAGCCTCACTGTAGCAAAAGCGTTCAAAGACACGAAACCGATTGTGATGTTGGCAGATTCATTCAGGACCATCCAAACGTTGTCGACGGTGAGCTTTGACTGAAACTTGAGGTCAGAAAGGCCAGTGCATGTCAGAGACTCACATTGATGTACTCAACCGCCAGATATCCCAACTCCATCAGCTGATACATGCTGGCAAGACGGAGAATGTCAAGAGCGGTGGTGATATCGGCAAATTCGGAGACGCCGGTGTAGATCCACTTCAGAACGGACTTGAAGCCGTCGATCGGTGTTTCGCAGAGTTCAATACGATTAGACTTCGACTCGATCATGCCACTCGCAAACATGGCCCTGAAAACCACAGTTGTTGAATGGCGTGTCAAAGTCGGATGAGGCTTACTTGAAATAGGGGCACCTCTGCGACAAAATCATGCGATGTGCCGGAATTTCAACGCCGTCGATGACAATGGTGATGTCGGAAAACTGTTCATCCAAATGGAGACCGCTAATTTGCTTCGCCAGCTGATTCATGCCGGAATTGTTAACTGTCTTGGACATTGTCGGCCGTTGGGAATGCCAAGTGTCGGGTTGGGTTCAATTGTAGCAAAATTCTGTTGTTCGACGACAGTAGACGCGTCCGAGTACAGTTTGAACTACTTTACGACTGCATTGTTTTTGTTCTGCCGTCGATATTCAAATCTTTTTTTATCGTTGATAGTTATTTTGCATTATGGTAATACAAGCATGTCATGTTTATTTAATCTTAAAACTAGAAATTGTAACACAAACAATTACGTATAGAATTGAGACCCGTAACTTTTACAAACGAAAAACAAATTGTGCTTCAGCTTCACGTTGTCGTAATTTGTTTCAAATTCGAATTTGTTTAGTTGACCATTACGATTGAAAAACGATTCGAAACCAGTAGATTCCAATCGATCGTAGATACATTCCGGGGTTTGAGGGCACTGTAAAAAAAACACATATTTTTACATCAACAACAAACTAAAAGCATTACTTACATAATAAACTACGTTTTCGTTGTAGTTGATGTCAACGGGAACGGAAAAGCTGAGGTTACAAAGCTGTTCCTTGGCACTGACAATCCCAGCGAAACTCTGTGTGGTGAAATTATGCTCACAATACAAAACGAGATTGGCAGTTTCAACATTCGGGAAACACTTGACGACGGTGGAAAAGTGGTGGAGTAATTCAACGGTAATGGCGGTTTCATAATCAAACCGGACGTAAAAACGTTTGACCTTGGGAAATGTTTGAAAAGTAGAACTGAAATGTTCAATAACTTCCTCCTTATTACTGGCTAAAGTTAGACTTACTGATCAATCAGGGTATCGTCTTTAATACGGATAGAAAAACTAACGTTTTTGGGCAAGGACAAGCAAGAGGTCGTTGACAACAGTTTCTGAAACGAACATATCAAAAACGAACTATATACCGTGTAAATACCAACCAAATACTGATCAAAAGTCGGGTGAAGCGTTAAACTTTGCAAGTTAGTCAATGAAATAGTGCCATTGACAACATCGGCCACAAAGCTGTCAGAAACTTCGGAAATCGAGAGAGAAAATAGATTGGTCCAGTCGATTGGCATCCGTAAACCAACGGACATAGACAGGTTCAGATCCCGAACAAATCGACAGAAAAGGCGTTGAGCTCCCTCCGTAGAAACTGTCAACGAATCTTTGAAAGAAGAGCGTGGAAGTTTGAAGAAGTCAAAAGCTTCCAAATTTAATATATTGTACTCGTCGTCAAGACGAAGATAAACATGCGTATTGACGACGTATTCGAAAACGGAAAGAGGTTCTTTTCCGGAAAGTGCCAGCCGCACCATAGCATCGCCGTCTCCACACAATCGGACGATGTTCGTGAACTCGCGGATCAGATGGTACGGCAGCTGCGGATTAGAGGCCATCGTGGAAATCGATGGGGACGAAAAGCTGAAAGCGACGGGATTGAGGCGTAGGCACGACAGAGATGGTACCTCCGGAGGAAAAGACTCGATTCCTAGGCACGGAGGATCCGTAAATAAAAATCCGAAGGGATCCTTCGGTCCGATCTTTACCGGGGGATCTCCGGATTTTTTTGCATGCTATTACGCGACTGTCTTTACAGGGCCATGTTTGCGAGGGGCCTGATTGAATCAAAATCAAAACGTATCGAACTTCGAGAAACACCGATCAATGGTTTCAAGTCCGTTCTGAAGTGGATCTACACCGGCATCTCCGATCCCCCGGTCCGATCTTTAAGTTCTGAAGCTAGATTTTATTTCTTTTCATTTTGAACTTTAATAAATACTTCAACAAAGTTAACAATGGCAAAATTTTTTTGACGAACTTGCGAAGAGTGGAAATTCGTTTGACTTTTGACAACTTATTGGTCCGTTTTTCCGTTCTTGTGTATTCAAAACGCAATAAAGTCTAGTCACTTAATGTAAGTTTCACTTTTACTCAACTACTCATACGATAATGTTCGTTTATTACAGTATCACAAAAAACTAAAGTTAATGTATGAGCAGTTGAAGTCCATTGGATACGAGGACTGTGGTGAGCCTAACGAAGACTATTTCATTCTCAAAAAAGAGTATGGCGATGTCAGGTTGACCCATCAAATCAAATACTTTGATAAGTACCGATACCACCACTCTGAAACTGTGGAGTCTTCAAATGACACTGAGGATGAGGAGTCTCTTAATAGCAGTTCCGATTAAAAAGTGTTACGTTATCGGTGGTTGATGATAGCTTGAACGGACGAGTATCAACTGTGACTGAACTTAAAATTGTATTTATGTATTGTGACGTTAAACAATTGTAAATTGTGTTAGGTGCCCTTGAAGAAGAAATTTTAGAACACTGTTGAGCGAAACCATAAAGCGGATTCGTCATTACTAATTATCAAACGAAATGAAACATGAAAGCCAAACAAATCAGTCAGTGGAGTAATCGATAGCAGTCGCATCGGATGGCAAAAGTTATCGATTCGACCCCCTACACCTGTAGGCACACCATTTGGTGCCCTTAGCTTGTTTCACACCTTATGGTGTGTCCGGCGCGCAAGGCGGATGTGGTTAAGGTCAGCGTATCTCTCCCGCCCCTTTTTGCTTGGAGGGGTTGATTAGCTGCGCATTCGAAGCACTCCCGCCCCTTTTTGCGCGTATAAATACCGACCATTAGCGAGCTATTCAGTCATTCGAGCAGAACCACCTCGTCCAAGCCACTACCTCCTTCATTTCTACAACCCCAACATCTGATAAAATGGCTCCCCATATTGTCGCTGAAACCGTTTTCGCCGCCTCGTCCACGACCAGCCTTGCCGCTAATTGCTCCATGGTGATGCTCAAAGTTGACGGGCACACTTTCGCCGTCAAGAAGTCCTTGTTGGTGGAAGCATCGCCGGTGTTCAACGCGATGTTCAGCCACGACACCCGTGAAGCCGCCACCAGCCACGTCGAAGTCACGGACTTTGACGCCAACACCGTGGCCGCCATCGTCACCTGCCTCAACGGCCACGCCCCCACCACCGCCACCGCCGAGGAGATCATCGAAATGCTCTGGCTGGCCGACAAGTACTTCATGGAGGCCGTCACGACCGAGCTCGAAGCCATCCTCGTCAAACTGGTCACCCTCGACACCCTCTTCGCCATCACCCGCTACGCTTCGGCGCAGTCCCGCTTTCCCGTGATGGCCCGTTGCGTCCACGTCTACTGCATGGCCGGAAAAGTCGTCTTTGCTCCAGAAGATTACGACGTCCAGAAGGCCCTGATCGAGGGAATGTTCGCCACCCGCCTCCGTTGAACAATGTTATGTTTTGTTGTTTAATTTAATATTTTGGTTTTTGTTTTTTTCTTTTCTGATGATTATAGTTGATTTTTTTTGGTGATTCCTTATTAATAAATGTTATTTTTCAATACTGTTTCACTTGGGATGGGACAACTTGGGTTTGTGTTGATTTGACATAGCTACAGTATAAGTATAGGGCTTGCTTTTCTCGACAATGTACCAAAGAACACTTCTCAGACTTGTCGTATTTGTCGAAAACGCAATACGCGGCTTCCACAGCGCACAACACAAAGGTTTCTTTGACTGGCTCCTCGCCCCAGATGCGGATGTAGCGGGCGTTGACTCTCTTGAAAAAGTGGTCGTGATTGGTGCAATATCTGTCTTCGCAAGAGTGGTAGGCGACACGGGCCCACATGGACTTGTTTTTGGACACATCGACTTGAAATAGGGGCACCTCTGCGACAGAATCGTGCGATGTGCCGGAATTTCAACGCCGTCGATGACGATGGTGACGTTGGAAAACTGTTCATCTAAATGGAGACCGCGGATTTGCTTCGCCAGCTGATTCATGCCAGAATTGTTGACTGTCTTGGACATTGTCTCCCGTCGAGAATGCGAAGAGCCAGTTTAGCTTGAATTATTATGAATAATAGTGACCGATTTGGTTTAAGTTTGACTTTTTGTTGATAATTATTTTTTTGTTTTCTAATAAAGTTTCTCTGCTTCAAGGTGTTCAAGCTTAAGTAATACAGATATCGATTATTGGCCACAATTTTCTCTTTGATTAACTTTCTATCAGACCCCACTAATCGAAACTGTCGTCAAGACTCTTCACCACCGTATAAGATTCGGTGTTTCAACTTGACGCTGCCATACTTCTTTTTGAGATTGAAAAAGTTATTGCCAGGTTCACCATAGTCCTCGTACCCAAAAGACTTGACTTGGGCATAAATTGACTTGAAATTCGATCGAAGGGTAAAAAGAAGTTAAAGTTGACGTGACGAAACAACAAAAACTCCAAAGTTTCAAAACGCCCGATCGCAGCATCATTTTGAAACGATATCAGATCGATGACATTGTTTGAATGTGATATAACGAGTTTCATGCAAGTAGTTCAGTTTATTGGTTGAATTGATCAAAACAGTCAATGACAACAAAAATTAAAATACGCCGAAATGATGGAGGGCAATGTGTGGCAAATAAACAATCAATAGAGAGGACCCATCAAAATACAAAAATAAAAATTTAACTTGAAAAATAAAAAGGTAAGGGAGTGACAGTAGTACGGTTAATTGTTAGGGGTTGTGGTTGATAGTCTCTGGCAAACGGAAAGGACCAGCGCCAAGGTAAAAGTTGGGCTGTTTGGGGCTCGATGAAAAGAATGCGGAAATCTGATTCCAAAAAATAATGACCAATCCAACAACGACCGCCACAACAGCACACAACAAAAATTTACAAGGAAAATGTGCTTTTTGAGTTCTTTGAGAAGATCGTTGTCGAATTAATTCAGAATTCGGTGCCTTAGACGTCGTTTTTGGCTTGGAACTCCCGGTATGAGATCCCTTGATGTTCTTAGAGCTGTCATCAGGCGGTTTACCTCCATCACCACTGTTGGCAGTAGAGATTGCGTTGGAATCGTTCAAAGTCGAGCTTCCACTGGCATCATGTTCGTCGCCGCCGGCAGGGGGTGTCTCAACGGGTTCAATTAGACGCTCCTGCTCTTCGCTGGGTTGCTTGTTTTTGTTGGCGAGACGCAATGACCTTCTTCTGCCTGACCACGCTGACGTTGACTCGGATTCTGGGTAATCGCCCTGAAAAGTAAACAACTTGTTACACAATCGAAAAAACAGAATGAAAGCAAAACATACATCAGTACTCTCGGCAGAACGTTGCTTAACAAGCTGATTCGCTCGGTGAATGTCGCTTGTCGACGATCCAGCGGACTGGAGACCAGGTGCATCAGAGGTGGGCATACTTGGAGTTTCTGGGGGTCTGAAATCGGAAGGAATTGGTGGGTGACGGAGAATCAGCTACGCGAACTGGCACGAATGGACGGAAATGATGACATTTGATAAAAAAAAGCGACCGTTATCCGCGGCGCTGCGCAACAACAACGACGGCGACGACGACAGAGAGGGCCGTTTACGTGCAGACAGGCAGCCGACTGCGCGACGTGTGGCCACTGACCACCCACGCGCTAGCAATGGCCCGATCGGCTGTGCAGTTTTGAACCACAAAACTGAAGTAGTGTGGTCTCGCCGCGAAAACAGCCAACGACCGCGGACTGCGCACACCGAAACGTCGACGCGTTTGCTGCCGATCGCCGCTGGCATTCGATGTTGGGGTGCCATTCTGACGCTTTTGTGGTCCCCTTTTCGCTTGTAATACAGATGTCTACCCTCTGCATTTTAGTCGCTTTATTCAATAAACGTGCGCCGATTTAGTGATATCTTTTTGCAAAACTGATCATCGAATGGATGTATTGATTGGCAGCGCATTGCAGACAGCCGGTCAGTCAGCCTGCCAGCGCGGTGTTTGTTGCGAGCGCTGTTTTGCCGTCGTTTCGCGGACACAGGTCAACATCACAGTTTGAATCCTTCTGGATTTGCATCATCTTGCTGAGTATGTCGTTAAAACCCTCAGAATACAGTAGGAAAACATAACTTCAAACTCATACCTCGCATTTCGCGGACTGTCGTGCTTTCTTTGACCGTTTTTTTTTCGGCTGGCGATTTCAATTTGCTTTTTTCAGGGGTTCCAGTTCAAAGCTTGTCAAACTTCCTTCCAAATGTCTGCCTCGGACCAAAGCGGTGCCGCCCAGCTGGCCAAAGAAATCGGCGATCTCTACTTGAATGAAAACTTCTCCGATGTCACCATCGTCGTGAACGGCGTCAAACTTCCGGCTCATCGCGTAATTTTGTCGCAACGATGCCTCTACTTCAAGTAAGAATCTTGTTTCAAAGTTGCACTTTTGTTTATATATGGTTTTCAGGAACACGATCGAGTCGACGTCCAATTGGATCGAGCTTCGCGATACGCCAATCGATAGTTTCACTTGTTCTGAAGTGGATCTACACCGGCGAGATTGAATTCAACCAAAAGGATACTGCTGTCGAAGTTCAACGGTTGTCGAACATGTTTCTACTCACAGAGTTAAAAACGGTGTCTATGAAATGTGTCGAGGTAAGGTCGAAATGTAACGCCAAAACAAGCCAGCACGTAATCGAGCTGATATTTTTCAGGAGTTCAATGCTTCCTTCAACGTGTCGATGTCGGATCAAAGCGGTGTCGCCCAGCTGGCAGAAGAAATCGGACGTCTTTACTTGAGAGAAAGCTTCTCCGATGTCACAATTGTCGTCAATGGCACCGAACTTCCGGCGCATCGAATGATTCTGTCTCAACGATGTACATATTTGGAGTAAGATGCTTCCGACTTTGATTTTGCTGTTTTGACATAGTATTTTTTTAGAAATATGCTGGAAGAAACACCGAACCGTATCGAGCTTCGCAAAACGCCCATCAATGGCTTCAGGTCCGTTCTGAAGTGGATCTACACCGGCGAAACCGAGTTCACCCAAATGGACAACGCGCTCGAAGTTCTCCGTCTTTCGAACAAGTACAAACTTGTGGAGTTGGAAAAACTGGCCGGTGAATATGTTGAGGTAATTTTTGCATTTAGTAATACAATAAGAATATTGGTATTGTTAATATCCTTTTTTCAGGCGAACTTCAATGTCGACAACTTTTGCGCTATTTTGAACAGCCTTACTTCATGGTCGGCGAATGGTTCTTTGATAAAGGACTTTCTTTCAAAAAGTGGCGATGCTGTTTTGGTGCACGAAACCTTTTCGGACCTTCACAAAGACAGCATGAAGGTGATGTTAGAAGAGCTTCCCTATGACCTCACCAACGTCGAAATCCTGCAAGCATTTGTTCGCTGGATGTACGCCAATCGCGACAAATCGAAGCACTTTCCCGACCTTTTGAAGCTGATTTCGCTGAATTCGATTGACTTTGATGAGCTGGCGTCGGTCGTGCCGAATGAGTTGATAAGCGCCAATGTTGTAATTGAAGTCGCCCACGAGCAACGATCCATGTATGAAAGTGGCAAAAAGGATACCAATTTTGCTACAGCCAAGTACGGCGCCAAGGTCACCATCGGCAACGAGGATGTGTTTATGTCTAATCGTTATCTCGACGAATCTACTGTGGAAACAACCGAAGTTGTCATTGACCTGAGGCAGCACGTCAAGCTCAATTTATTTTCTGCCTCTAGAGACGACAACTATTCCGAACTCAGCCCCATCGACATTTCTGTATCCACGGACGGAGCTACCTGGACCCGCGTTGTTTATCAAGGAATCCTTGAGAACCCTCCTTTTAATGATTTTCACTTTGATGAACGCGTAGTTCGCTTCATTCGAATCAATGGCCAACTCCCTTTGAAAAAAGTTCTTGAGCTGGATAATTTTCAGGCCTATTATGAATAATGGTGAACGTTGTTTGTTTTCAATTTGACTTTTTGGTGATAACTACTTTTTTTGATGTCACATAAAGTTTCGATACAAATTTGCTTTGGTATAGTTTTCGACAACGTACCTGAAGCCGGAAAATGGACCTTGACCAGAAAGTGCAAACCGAATCATGGTATCGCCGTCGTTGGTGCGTCGGATGGCATGCAGCAGCTCGCGGATCATATGGTTCGGCAACTGCGGGTTTGTGGTCATTGTGGTGGAGCACCTTCCAGGGAATTACACGCAAAAACAGAAGGTCAGAAGCCTAGAATGACAGCCGACGTTAAGTGCCAGCGGCGATCGGCTTCAAACGCGTCAACGTTTCGGTGTGCGCAGTCGGCGGTCGCTGGCTGTTTTCGCGGTGAGAACACTCGTCGGTTTTTTGGTGCGATCGAGCGTTTGTGTTTCGAAACTTTGCGCTGTTTCATTGTTTCGTCACTTTTTCGCGTTTTTTGTTTTCCTACTCCTGTTTCCACATTTCAATCCCTTCAGTTTCAGCTTCTCGTCAACTTCGACCTCCACGATGGCCTCAAACCCGCAGTTGCCGAACCATCTGATCCGCGAGCTCACGAACATCCTACGAGACATTGGAAGTGGCGAAGCTATGGTTCTCCTGGCGCTCTCCGGCAAAGAGCCTTTGTCAGTTTTCGAGTACGTCGTCAATACGCATGTTAATCTTCGTATTAACGATGACGCTTTGACTATAAGCAACAATGATAAAATTGGACCTTTATTTGATTTTCACCTCGCAGTTTCCACGGAAGGAGCACGGCGCTTTTTCAGTCGCTATGTTCGGATTCTTGAAATGGTCGTGCCCGTTGACTTGCATTTGCCAATTGACTGGGATAATCTAAAAGATCTCTCAGTGTTCTATGCTTCCGACAGCTTCGTTGCCGATATCGTCAATGGCACTATTTCGTTGAAGAGTTTGCAAAAGTTCACGTTTGGTTCAATTTTTGATCAGTATTTGGTCTGTTTTTGCATGGTATCTAAATGATTTTTGAAATGCTGTTTTCAGAAACTGTTGTCGACAACCTCTTGTTTCTCCTTGCCGGAAGATGTTATCTTCAATGTTGATGTTAAAGACGGTGACGTGACTGATCAGTAAGTTAAATTTTATGCTGAAAAAAGTGCTGAATTACAAAGTTTACATTTCAGTGCGTCCTTTCAAATGTTTCCGAAAGTCAAACACTTTGAAGTCTGCTTTTGCTATAAAGCCGAAATGACTGTTAAACTACTCCATCAGTTTTCGGCCATCGTCAAATGTTTTCCTAGTCTCGAAACTGCCGTGTTCGATACATCGGCTTTTGGACAAGACTTTTGCCCCGATGATTACGCAGAAGTTGTCAGTGTCAAAGAAGAGCTCTGTAAGGCCACTTTTTCCGTTCCCGTTACTATCCGCTGCATAAAAGAATTTATGATAAAAGTAAGTCACGTTATTAGGTTGTGGTTGTTGATTAAACGTGATATTTTATAGGTACAAAATTCTGAAACCCCGGAAGATGTCTTTGATCGCTTAGAGTCTATCGGCTTCAAACGGGGCCGCCTTCTTGCGGATTATCTTTTCGACTTCGACACGGAAACCGATAATGTTAAGTTGGAATATTGGTTAGTTATCACACCTTATACCGTTTAATGATCTTAACATTAGCTTGAACACATAACATTGTGTACGAATGGTTTTTTTTGTATAAAGTGAATTTATAAATGTGTTTTCCACTTTGAGGTCTACTTTGACGATAGAGCCAAAATGACTGTTAAATTACTCCATCAGTTTTCGGCCATCGTCGAATGTTTTCCTAGTCTCGAAATCGAATATGCACATTTTTTATTTTAGCAAAAGCATAGGTACATAACAACTCTGTTGCACAACTTGGAATAGAAACATCATTTGAAAACAAAATTACGTGTCAATAGAAAGTACATGTGAAAACAAACAACAGACACGGTTATTCATAACAGACCTTGAAAAGGTCCAGTTTAAGAATTAGAATCAAATGCCGGTCGCCACTGATTCGAATAAAGCGAACAAGGCGTTCCTCAAAACTGTATTGCTTACAGTAGTAGTCGTCAAGGCTTCTTCGATCAACAACACAGGTCCAGTTGGCTTCGTTTGTGGATACAGAAATTTCGATGTGACTATTTTCGGGATACTGCATGACCTTGGGTCGCTGAGCATAAAATGTATTCACCTTGAAACGCTGCCCCAGATCAATGACGACTTCTCGTGTTTCATCATTAATTTCATGGAGAAAACGGGTGGGGAAGAAGAGATTCTTGCCAGCAACGTTGATTTTGGCACCATATTTGAGAACAGCGAAATTGGTATTGATGACCCTGCCATTTTCATACATGGCTTGTTGTTCGCGGGCGGCTTCGATCAACATGTTTCCGCTTATCAGATCGGACGGCACGATCGACACCAGCTCGCCGAGGCTAATCGAATTCAGCGAAATCTGCTTCAAAAGGTCGCGGAAGTGCTCCGATTTGTCGGGATTGGCCTTCATCCAGCGAACAAATGCTTCCAGCATTTCAGCGTTGGTAATGTGGACCAGTTGACTTTTCAACAACGTGCTGAGGCCGTCTTTGGAAAGGGTCGAAAAGGTTTCGTGCACCAAAAAAGCATCACCAATGTCTTCAAGACGATTGTCGATCCAGTACTGTTGGTGCTCCGGGAACAAAGCGATGTTGTTCAAAACCAAGAAAACGTTTCCGACTTTGCAGTTCTTCTGAAAAAAGGATTTTAACAATACCAATATTCATACTGTATTACAAAATGTAAAAATTACCCGAACATATTCACCGGCCAGTTTTTCCAGCTCCACAAGTTCGTACATTTTCGAAAGAAGGAGAACCTCGAGCGCGTTGTCCATTTGGCTGAATTCGATTTCGCCGGTGTAGATCCACTTCAGAACGGACCTGAAGCCATTGATGGGCGTTTCGCGAAGTTCGATCTGCTTGGACTCGATCATGTCAGTCGCAAACGTGGTTCTGAAAAAAGGTAAATGAACAAATGGTCAACCTTGAAACGAGATCCTTACTCGAAATAGGGACACCTCTGCAACAAAACCGTGCGGTGAGCCGGAAGTTCGGTGTCGTCAATGACGATCGTGACATCGGAGAAGCTTGTGTCCAAGTAGAGATGGCCGATCTGATTTGCCAGCTGGACGATACCGCATATTTTTAAGAAAGTTCCATGCGATTTGAGTTTGAACCGCTGAAAAGTAATGGCTCGATTACGGGCTGGCTTGTTTTAGCGTTACATTTCGACCTTACCTCGACACATTTCATAGACACCGTTTTCAACTCTGTGAGTAGAAACATGTTTGACAACCGTTGAACTTCTTCAACAGTCTCCTTTTGGTTGAATTCAATCTCGCCGGTGTAGATCCACTTCAGAACAAGCTTGAAACTATCGATTGGCGTATCGCGAAGCTCGATCTGCTTGGACGTCGTTTCGATCATCATGTTCCTGAAAACCATATAGAACTAAAAGTGCAACTTTGAAACAAGATTCTTACCTGAAGTAGAGACATCGCTGAGACAAAATCACGCGATGAGCCGGCAGTTCGGTTCCATCGACGACAATGGTGACATCGGAGAAGCTTTTGTTTAAGTAAAGATCGCCGATCTGCTTTGCCAGCTGGGCGGCACCGCTTTGGTCCGAGGTAGACATTTGGAAGAAAGTTTGACAAGATTCAAATTGGAACTCCTGAAAAAGCAGATTGAAATTGCCGGCATGCGCGAAAAAACAGCCAAGGAAAGCACGACAGTCCACGAAATGCGAGATATGGGTTTGAAAATACGTTTTCCTAGTGTATTCTGAGGATTTTGACGTCATACTCAGTAAGATGATGCAAATCCAGAAGGATTCAAACTGTGATGTTGACCTGTGTCCGCGAAAAGACGGCAAAACAGTGGTCGCAACAAACCCCGCGCTGGCAGACCGACCGGCTGTCTGCAATGCGCTGCCAATCAATACACCCATTCGATGACCAGTTTTACGAAATTGCATCACCAAGTCGGCGCACGTTTATTGAATAAAACGACTAAAATGCAGAGGGTATACAATGGAGCACCGCAAAGATGGTTCCGATTGTGTGCAACTGTGTGCGGTTGCGTGCAGGATCGTGGCGGGACCGCTGGGCCCGGTCGAGTTTGCGGGAAATACAAATCAAATTTTTGACACTTTCCTGCTTTCGAATCAACCCTTTTTCACCTTCGTACATACCATGAGCCCCTTAGGCAAGTCTCAAAACAAAAAAATATATATAAATCCACACAAATCAATCTTTGATTTGTCCCGTCCGACCGCCGCCGGCGGTTGAAACTTAAATCGTCGATTTCGACTCGTTTTCATTATTTTTCTTCTTCTTTTACCTGACTAAGATGCTTGTGGTACGTACGGAGGTGAAAAAGGGTTGATTCGAAAGCAGGAAAGTGTCAAAAATTTGATTTGTATTTCCCGCAAACTCGACCGGGCCCAGCGGTCCTGCCACGATCCTGCACGCAACCGCACACAGTTGCACACAATCGGAACCATCTTTGCGGTGCTCCATTGTATGTCGGTATTACAAGCAAAAAAGAGATCACAAAAGCGTCAGAATGGCAGCCGACATCGAGTGCCAGCGGCGATCGGCTGCAAACGCGTTGACGTTTCAGTGTGCGCAGTCGGCGGTCCACAGTGCTCACGCGGCCCCTTTCGACAGTCGCAAATGAAGGCGTTGTGTGTTAATGAAAGTCGAGAAACTGCGTCTCTTGTACATTTTGAAGTTTCGATGCTTTACTTTAAAGAAGTGCCTTTGTTCATTTTATCCAATTGAAAATTACGGTTACAACTTCAAATGCCGCTAGTAAGTTGGAATGTTGGTTAGTTATCACGCCTTATACCATTTAATAATTTTAACATCAGCTTGACCACATAACATTGTGTACTACATTACAATAAGGTTTTTGTATACAGTGAATTTACAAATGTTTTTCTTGACTTGTCATACTTTATTTGACAATGAAAATCACGTATCAACAGAAAGTACAAGTGAAAACAAACAACAGACTCCGTTATTCTTCATAACCGACCTCAAAAAGATCCAGTTCAAAAACATGCTTCAAAGGCCGGTCACTACTGATTCGAATAAAGCGAACAACGCGTCCTTCAAAATCATATACATTGAAGTCTTCGTCTACGCTTCTTCGATCAACAACACAGGTCCAGTTGGCTTCGTCCGTGGATACAGAAATTTCGATGTGACTCGTTTCGGAATAGTCAGCGTATCGAGTTGCATAAATATTATTCACCTTGAAACGCTGCCCCAGATCAATGACGACTTCTTGTGTTTCATCATAAAGTTCATCGTAAAAACGGGCGGGGTAAAAGACATTCTTGCCAGCAACGTTGATTTTGGCACCATATTTGAGAACAGCGAAATTGGTATTGACGACCCTGCCACTTTCGTACATGACTTGTTGTTCACGGGCGACTTCGATCAACATGTTTCCGCTTATCAGATCGGACGGCACGATCGACACCAGCTCGCCGAGGCTAATCGAATTCAGCGAAATCTGCTTCAAAAGGTCGCGGAAGTGCTTCGATTTGTCGGGATTGGCCTTCATCCAGCGAACAAATGCTTCCAGCATTTCAGCGTTGGTAGTGTGCTGTAGTTCACTTTTCAACAACGTGCTGAGGCCGTCCTTGGTAAGGGTCGAAAAAGTTTCGTGCTTCAAAAAAGCATAAACAATTTCATCAAGACGGTCTTCAATCCAGTCCTGGTCCTCCGGCAACAAAGCGAAATTGTTCAAAACCAAGAAAACGTTGCCGATTTTGCAGTTCTTCTGAAAAAACGATATTAACAATACCAATATTCATACTGTATTACAAAATGTAAAAATTACCTCAACATATTCACCGGCGAGCTCTTCCAACTCCACAAGTTTGTACATTTTCGAAAGACGGAGAACTTCGAGCGTGGTGTCCATTTGACTGAATTCGACATCGCCGGTGTAGATCCATTTGAGAACGGATTCGACGCAATCGATCCGAGTTTCGGAAATTTCGATACGGTTCGGTGTTTTTTCCAGCATATTTCTAAAAAAAGACATAACGTCAAAAAGCAAAATCAAAGTCGGAAGCATCTTACTTCAAATATGTGCATCGTTGAGACAGAATCATTCGATGCGCCGGAAGTTCTGTGCCATTGACGACAACGGTAACATCGGAGAAGTCTCGTTTCAAGCAAAGTTTGCCGATTTCTTCTGCCAGCTGGGCGACACCGCTTTGGTCCGAGATAGGCATTTCGAAGGAAGTTCCATTGAACTCCTGAAAAATATTAGCTCGATTACGGGCTGGCTTGTTTTGGTGTTACATTTCGACTTTACCTTGACACATTTCATAGACACCGTATCCAACTCTGTGAGCAGGTACATGTCCGACAACCGTTGAACTTCTTCAGCAGTCTCCTTTTGGGTGAATGCAATCTCGCCGGTGTAGATCCACTTCAGAACAAGTTTGAAACCGTCGATCAGCGTTTCGTGATTAATCCGCTCGGACGTCGACTCCATCCATGGATTTGAGAACATCTTGCTGAAAATATATATAAACGACAGTGAAAAGTCGAAAAATCGATTCTTACTTGAAATAGGGACATCGCTGAGACAAAATCACGCGATGAGCGGGAAGTTCGGTGTCGTTGATGACAATGGTGACATCGGAGAAGCTTTTGCTCAAGTAGAGATCGCCGATTTCTTTGGCCAGCTGGGCGGCACCGCGTTTGTTCGAGGCAGACATTTGGAAGAGGTTGACAAGCTTTGAACTGGGACCCCTGAAAAAGCAAATTGAAATCGCCAGTCTGCACGAAAAACGGCCAAAGACAGCACGACAGTCCGTGAAATACGAGATATGCGTTTGAAAATACGTTTTCCTACTGTATTCTGCGGGTTTTAACGTCATACACAGTAAGATGATGCAAATCCAGAAGGATTCAAACTGTGATGTTGACCTGTGCCCGCGAAACGACGGCAAAACAGCGCTCACAACAAACCCCGCGCAGGCAGACCGACCGGCTGTCTGCAATGCGCTGCCAATCAATACACCCATTCGATGACCAGTTTTACAAAATTGCATCACCAAATCGGTGCACGTTTATTGAATAAAGCGACTAAAATGCAGAGGGTAGATGTTGGTATTACAAGCAAAAAAGAGATCACAAAAGCGTCATAATGGCAGCCGACATCGAGTGCCAGCGGCGATCGGCAGCAAACGCGTTGACGTTTTGATGTGCGCAGTCGGCGGTCGCTGGCTGCTTTCGCAGCGAGACCGCTCTTCATTCTTTTTGCTGCGATCGAATGTTTGCAAACTGATGCGTGGAACAGATCCCATTGTTGTCCCGTTTTTTTCACCAGTTGTTTTTTCGTGCCTTTTCTGTTTTGCTTTTTTGCCTTTGTTTCCACGTCTGATTTCCGTCGATTTCAGCTCCTCCACCGCCGTATCCGTCCCCGTCGACCGCCATGAGGACCACGAGCCCAAAGCTGATGAACCGTCTGATCTGCGAGCTGATGCACATCATCCGAAACAAAAACGACGGCGGCGCAATGGTGCGGCTGACCCTTTCCTACAAACGCGCCTTGAAAACTTTCAAATATGTTGTTGAGCAGAAGGTTACCGCTAAAATCCATAGAAACGACAATCGTGCCACCTTGAGCTTTTTAAATTCGGTGCCCCTTGGATCTGATCGTACATCGGAGACCGTCCTGAGCATTGCTGAAGAAGGAACTCGGTGCATGTTTGTTCGATTCGTTCAAAAGCTCGATGTTAAGCTCGCGAGTTTGCTTTTGCCGAAACTCAGTTTTCCAGGTTTGTTTGCTGTTTTCATGTACTTTTGATGTATAATGTTGCTTTTTTCAGGCATCACTGATCTCACGATCGACCTGCCCGATTACACCAAGCCAATCACTTCCCTTTTGAAAACCTGGTTAACGTTGAAGAATCTCAAAATAAACATCTATTCGTATCACTTTTTGGATTCGGTTCATTCGGGGGCCGTTTCGTTGGATAATTTGAAGAAGTTGGACTTGACTGTCAACATTCGTCAGTTTACGGTGAGTTGATTAACACGCTGGTTACTCGTTAACGGTAGATCAAGTGCTATTATTGTTGTTTTTCAGAACCTGTTGTCCAAGACCTCGAAGTTTCCCTTTCCGGCGGACCTAACTTTGCGCATCGACTGGGATCGTACTGTAATGGCGGAAGTGTAAGTTTATTTATCGTATGAGACCATTTCATTGCTTTCTATACTGTTTCAGCGTTTCATTGGCTACGTTTCCGCAAGTGAAGAAGTTTCATCTTCGATGTTTGCACGATTCAAGGCCGACCATCGAAACTGCTCGCATGTTTCGCTCAGCTGTTCAATGTTTCCCGTCCATCAAAGCTGCGAAGATTGATTTCTACTCCTACTACCATTCTATGCATAATGATCACGATCGGAGCTTCATGATTTCTTCAAGAATTCCGCTTTTCCCGTCCCAGTTGACGTTTATTTCGATGAAAGCGTCGACATTGAGGTCAGTTGAAGTGAACAATCGGTTTCAATTGTACAGTAACTGAAATTTCAGTTCGTCGGATATCCTTTTCCGCAATACGAACATTTGGAATCAATCGGATTCACGGTCGTCAGGCATGCATGTGAGCTTGTTGTGGAGAAGCAGTTTCCAACTGTGAAGCTGAAACATCGAATCTGCCACGGAGTGCAAGATCCTTTCGGCGTCAGTGAACCAGGCAACCCTCCTCCGTTTGAAGATCCATCTGATAACGATGGTTTCAATGCCATGCTCAACTACGACCCCGAGGGAGAAGACAACTACTACAACTACTATAACAATTATGGCTAATATTAAGATAATGTTATGTTTTTGTTGGTAAAGTTATGTTAATAAAATGTTTATGTTTCTAAATTCATGCCTAGTTAATATAACAAGGTTCACGTGTTTCAACAAGCAAAAGTTGATTGTTGAAACAAAAGTGAAGTTACTGTATTTTATTCCAAATACATTTTGCATGTCATTGCCAGCGGCGATCGGCTGCAAACGCATCAATGTTTTGGTATGCGCAGTCGGCGGTCGCTGGCTGTTTTCGCGGCGAGACCACTTTTTGTTCTTTTTGCTGGGATCAAACATTTGTGTTTCAAAACTTTGCGTTTTTTGTTGTTTCGTCACTTTTCCGCGTTGTTTTCAATGCTCACACCCGTCAATTTCAGCTTCTCGTCCCCGTCGACCGCAACGATGACCTTAAACCCGCAGCTGCCAAACCATCTGATTCGCGAGCTCACGAACATTGTCCGATGCCGTGGAAACGGCGAAGCTATGGTGCGGCTGGCGCTCTCCGGCAAAGAACCTCTTTCCGTTTTCGAGTACGCCGTCAATACTCATATTCGTCTTCACCTATTCGCGACTTACGAGATAATGAACTTCGAAGGTTATGACAGTTTCATCCCTCCACCCCATACGTTTGAATACATCCTGACAGTTTCCACGGATGGTGCTCAACGCCTTTTTTGTCGATTTGTTCGAAATCTTGGCGTGGACATGTCGATTGGTTTTTGGATGCCAATCGACTGGATCAATCTAACCTATCTTTCGGTGTTCGAAGTTTCTGACAGCTTTGTGGACGATGTCGTCAGTGGCACTGTTTTGTTAACTAATCTTCGAGAGTTGGAACTTGATTTGACTTTTGGTCAGTACTTGGTATGGTCCTATTCGGTAGCTAGTTGGATGTTCAAATGCACTTTTTAGAAACTGTTGTCAACGACATCTTGCTTCTCATTGCCCGAAAAGGTTACCCTTCAGTTTTACAATGTTAACGACGGTGACCTGACTGATGCATGAGTTGATCATCTTATTAAAAAGTTTTGTTTGTATTGATTTTTTAGTGTTTCCTTTCAAACATTTCCTAAAGTCAAACGTTTTTCTGTCCAGTTTTGTTATAATGAAACCACTTTAACCGTTAACTTGCTCCACCACTTTTCCACTGTTATCAAATGTTTTCCGAATCTCGAAACTGCCCAGCTCGATTTGTTTTATCCCCACGATTTTCACCCGCTCAATTTCGAGGGGATTGTTAGTGCCAAGGAACAACTTTGTAACGCCAGCTTTTCCGTTCCTGTTAACATTTACTACACAGAACAAATGATTTGTAATGTAAGTGGTATTTTTAGTATATTGTTGATGTAAAAATAGTGTTTTTTTACAGCATCGTCAAACCCCAGAATCTTTCTACGGTCGATTAGAGTCTATTGGTTATGAACGGTCGTTCAATGTCATTAATCGTCTTCACTTTTACACAGAATACGACAATGTGAAGTTGCAATGCTCTCTGGTTTTCATCCATTATGATCACGATTCTGAGTAGCTTTAGACATCAGGTTTTCCTCATTTTTTGTTATATTTTTTTATAAAAGTGTTGTACGTTTTTATAACTACTCTGCATTTTATGTCTATTGGGTATTATTAACTGGGGGCATTAGCCTTTTTAAGTAACTAGTTGTATTTTTTTATCACTTTTTTTATAAATTAAAACACGTTTTTATAATGCAAGTTATCAACGACAAAAAAGATTTGCTTCGAATGTCGAACAAAAACAACGCAGTCGTATCAAATAGTTGAAATTGTACTGGCTGCCTAAACTGTCGTCGAGCGACAGCAGTTTTCTACATTTGCAATCAAGCTGACTTGGCACTTTGCACATCAAACGGTCCACTAAGTTCAAGACAGGCAACAATTCCGGCATAAATCAGCTGGCGAAGCAAATCAGCGGTCTCCATTTGGATGAACAGTTTTCTGACGTCACCATTGTCATCGACGACGCTGAAATTCCGGCACATTGCATGACTACGAAACCTTTGTTTGAAAACCAAGCTGTAAAAGTGCGTGTATCCAAAAGATTAACCCAAGAAGAAACAACCGATCCACCGACACCACCAAAGTATACTGTAGCTCAGTCAAGCAATCAACACAAACCCAAGTTGTCCCACCCCCAATGAAACAGTTTGAAAAATATGCATTTATTAATAAAGATTCATCAAAAAGTCAATCATCAAAACAAAAAATCAAACAACAAAATCAAACATTGTTCAACGGAGGCGGGTGGCGAACATTCCCTCGATCAGGGCCTTCTGGACGTCGTAATCCTCTGGAGCAAAGACGACTTTTCCGGCCATGCAGTACACGTGGACACATCGGGCCATGATGCGGAAGCGGGACTGCGCCGAAGCGTAGCGGGTGATGGCGAAGAGGGTGTCGAGGGTGACCAGTTTGACCAGGATGGCTTCGAGCTCGGTCGTGACGGCCTCCATGAAGTACTTGTCGGCCAGCCAGAGCATTTCGATGATCTCCTCGGCGGTGGCGGTTGTCGGGAGGTGGCCGTTGAGGCAGGCAACGATGGCGGCGACGGTGTTGGCATCGAAGTCTGTGATTTCGATGTGGCTGGTGGCGGCTTCTCTGGTGTCGTGGCTGAACATCGCGTTGAAGACCGGCGACGCTTCCATCAGAAGGGACTTCTTGACGGCAAAAGTGTGGCCATCAACTTTGAGCATCACCATGGAGCAATCAGCGGCAGGGCTGGTCGTGGACGAGGCGGCGAAAATAGAGTCAGCAACAATATGAGGAGCCATTATATGTATCAGCTAATGGGGTTGAACAAGTGAAGGAGGTAGAGGCTTGGACGAGGTTGGTTCTGCTCGAATGACTGAATAGCTCGCTTATGGTCGGTATTTATATGCGCAAAAAGGGGCGGGAAGGCCTAGATTGCCAATGCAACTTGCGCGGCTAATCAACCCCTCCAAGCAAAAAGGGGCGGGAGAGATGCGCTGAGCTTAACCACATCCGCCTTGCGCGCCGGACAAACCACAAGGTGTGAAACAAGCTAAGGACACCAAATGGTGTGCATACAGGACTAGGGGGTCAGTCGCCACTTTTGCCATCCAATGCGACAAAAATCGATTACCCCACTGACTAATTTACTGTAATAATTGGCTTTGACTTTTCACTTCGGGTGAGCTTTGCACCGAAAGTGCTTTTTGACAACCAGCTCAAAGACGGAGAAGGCTTCTTTGCCGGAAAGGGCGACC
Organism: Panagrellus sp. LJ2284; assembly: GCA_024447225.1. Lineage (NCBI taxonomy): Eukaryota > Metazoa > Nematoda > Chromadorea > Rhabditida > Panagrolaimidae > Panagrellus > Panagrellus sp. LJ2284. The sequence goes on along the minus strand of JAMRYC010000005.1, from coordinate 8,116,421 downwards.
TGGACCATCGTGCAGTTTAGTTTGTTACGGCTGAGGGTGTGCATCAGGTCGCGGATGAGATTCCATTTCAGCGTGGCGGTGGTGGTCGTTACGGTGGATTGAGGGCTCTGTTCCGACGGCAAAGGCTTTTGGGACGAGACTTGGCAGCCTTGACGTTTGTGGGCGATGAACTCGGAAACGCTGGGACAGACTGTTTGGCACGATCTGAAAAAGGCTTTCTTGATGGAACAGAAGTCCGAAAACGAAAGCTAAACTGACCTGCATTCGATTTTGATCGACGCTTCATCTTGGAGCAAGTCTTTGATCGGATCATTGCCATCAGAAAAGGCGTTTGCAAGTGTTTCTGCGCTAGATTGATTCCAAAACGGGCTCACAGGAACAGTGACTGCCATGCTTAGAATTTCTGGGAGAATTGGCAGCCCGAAGTAAGATACGCAGATAATGTCAGTGAAATCGATTACTCCACTAATTGACTATGCAATTGGTTTACACATTATTCATTGTTTCAGACTCATTATCGATTATTGCACATTTTCACAATTTTTTACTGTGGCGTAAAGTAGTGCCGGCTATTGAGACCAACACAACATACGGCAACGTCTATCTGTAATGTCAGAACTTCCGTAGTGATCGTCGTTACAGCTTGTCTTTTACATGTTGATCGCCATGCTGGTTTCAAACCCATACAATTGTTCGGCCAACAATGATCACCAGAAGATCCTTAACCCAGACGACTAACTGCGTCAAATTTACCATTGACAACAACATATAAATAATCAACTACAGAAAATTTTGTGAATACTAGCAAAGATCGATATTTTCTGTGCCCTTAGCTTGTTGTACGTTATGTTGTTTGTCCGGCGCGCAAGGTGGGTGTGGTTAAGCTCAGGGTACATTGCCGGCCCCTTTTTGCGCACACAAATAACATCAGCGAGATATTCAGTTTATCGAGCGGCTCCACCAGGTCCAAGCCTCTACTACTTATGTTTCTCTAATTCTAATATATGTTATTATGGTATTTTTCATTGCTACTGACAAGTTGTTCGCATCCGGTCAGTGTGCATGCTAGCGCGGTGTTTTGTCATCTTTTCTCAGACGCAGGCCAAACTCACAGTTTATATTCTTCTGGACTAGCATCATCTTGCTATTTATGACGTTAAAACATTCACAATACACTTGAATAACATAATTTCAAACGTGAATCTTGCCATTTACTGCCTGTCGTGTTTTCTTATTTTTTTACTTTGTGCGCATAGGTAATAGCAATAACACTTTGCTTTTCAGGAGTTTCAATTTAAATTAGTGACAATTTCTTCAAAATGTCTACTTCGAACAAAAGCGGTATCGTCCAGCTGGCTAAAGAAATCGGCGGTCTTTACTTGAACAAAAACTTCTCTGATGTCACCATCATCGTCGACGGCACCGAACTTCCGGCTCATCGCATGATTCTGTCTCAACGATGCCCCTATTTCAAGTAAAAATTGTTTTTCGAGTTTTCCTTTTTGTTTATATAAATTTTTTTAGGAATATGTTTGCGAGTGGCATGCTGGAATCGACGTCCAAGCGGATCGAACTTTGCGAAACACCGATAAACGGTTTTACGTCGGTTCTGAAGTGGATCTACACCGCCAAAGTCGAATTCACCCAAATGGAAACTGCGCTTGAGGTTCTGCGTCTTTCGAACAAGTACGAGCTTTTGCATTTGGAAGTAGTGGCTCGTCGATTCATTGAGGTAACTACCCATTAACACCTAAAAATATGCAGAATACTGTTAATAACGTTTCTTTAGGTCCACTGCGACGTCGACAATTTTTGCTTTATTCTTAACAATAGTGCTATGCTGCCGGATCAACAGTACTTGATTAGCGACTATCTTGACGAAAATGGTGTTGAAATTGTGGCGCACGAAACTTTTATTAACCTTTCCAAAGACAGCCTTAACATCGTTTTGAAAAGCCAATTGGACAGCGCTACCAATATTGAAATCTTGGAAGCATTTGTTCGCTGGATGAAGGCCAATCGCGACCAATCGGAGCACTTTCGCGACCTTTTGAAGCTGATTCCGCTGGGTTCGATGAAAGGCGGCGAGCTTTTGTCGATCGTGCCGTCCGAATTGGGATGCGATAACTTCTTGTGGGAAGTCGCCTATGAGCAACAAGCCATGTGCGAAAGTGGCACTTTCGCCGACGCCAACTTTGCTGCACCAAAATATGGTGCCAAAATCGCCATTCGCGGCAGATATGAATTTTTTTCGAACCGTTTTTTTAAAGAAGCGGATGTTAATTATGAAGAAGTTGTCATTAATCTGGGCCAGCGCTACAAGCTGAACACATTTTGGGTAGAGCGAGCGACGATGTACTTTGAACCCAGTCACATCAACATTGATGTATCCACGGACAAAGCTAATTGGACCTGTGTTGTTCATCAAAAAGGCATTGACCCGATTTACAGTGAATACGTCTTTGATGAGTGCGTGGTTAACTTTATTCGAATCCGTAGCGAGCGGCCTTTGAATCAAGTTCTGTGTCTGGGTAGGTTTTTGGCTTATTATGAATAACAGTGTCTGTGTTTTGTTTTCAATTTTACTTTTTGTTGATACGTAATTGCTTCTGTTTTTAAATAAAATATTTCTTAACTAAAATTGCATAAATTCGCGACTTTTACTTTTTCTGTTGTTGTCAAATTCATTGCCTTGATTTGTTTAGCATCACGCTACCAACCGTATCGTGAGCAAAACAACATTCAGTCACACTGTATTAGTTTTACACCAGAACTTTACGGTTGATTGAAAAATCTTTCTTTTATGTCCCTTTGTATTTCAAGCGGTCCACTATGTCCAAGATAGTCAACAACTCCGGCATGAATCAGCTGGCAAAGGAAATCAGCGGTCTTCATTTGGATGAACAGTTTGCCGACGTCGTCATTGTCATCGACGGCGTTGAAATTCCGGCACATCGCATGATTCCGTCGCAGAGGTGCCCCTATTTCAAGTAAGACCTTTTTGCCCTGGCATGCCTTCCAAGACGTGGTTTTCAGGACCATGTTCGCCAGTGGCATCATCGAGTCGGCATTGAAGCGTATCGAATTTCAAGAAACTTTGAAAAAGCAACAATTTTCTGAGTGCAGTAGGTAGATACTTATCTGCATAACTAGTGAAGAAGGGAAGACAAAAATAACATAATGAAAGCCAACGTTGAGTGAGTGCCAACGGCGATCAGCTGCAAACGCGTCGACTTTTCATGTCAGTGTGCGCAATCGGCGGTCGGTGGCTGTTTTCGCGGTGAGAGCACTCGTCGGTTTTTTTGCAGCGATCGAGCGTTTGTGTTTCGAAACTTCGGGTTTTTTGTTGTTTTGTAATTTTTTTCGCGTTTTTTGTTTCCGTTCTCTTGTTTTCACATTTTAGTTCCGCCAATTTCAGCTTCTCGTCCCCGTCGACCGCAACGATGGCCTCAAACCCGCAGCTGCCGAACCATCTGATCCGCGAGCTCACGAACGTCATCCGATTGCGTGGAGACGGCGATGCTATGGTGCGGCTGGGACTCTCCGGCAAGGAACCTTTTTCCGTTTTCGAATACGTCGTCAATACTCATGTTCGTCTTTGTCTTAACGACACTTACAATATAATAAATTTGGAAGCTTTTGACCAGATCAAACCTCCATTTGAGCTGTTTTTGACAGTTTCCACGGAAGGAGCTCAACGCGTTTTCAGTCGATTTGTTCGGAATCTTAGCCTGCCCATGTCCGTTAGTTTACGGACGCCGATCGACTGGGCTAATTTGAATGAACTTACTATGTCCACAGTTTCTGACAGCTTTGTGGACGACGTCGTCAATGGCACTATTTCGTTGGCTAATCTGCGTAAGTTGGAGCTTAGTCCGACTTTTGCTCAATATTTGGTATGTTTTTAAAAGGTGTCGCGTTAAATGTTTAAATGCGCTTTTTAGAAACTGTTATCGCCGACATCTTGCTTGTCTTTGCCCGAAGATGTCACGTTCTATATCGATGTTGAAGGTGATTTCTCAATTACTTCGTGAGTCAAGTTTGATGTAAAAATTATTGGAAAAGCATTAAACATTTCAGTTCTTTGTTTCAACCATTTTCCAAAGTCAAGCGCTTTGAGATGTGGTTCAGTTATGAAACCCAAATAACCGTGGAATTACTCCACCACTTGTCCACCGTCATTAAACGTTTCACCAATCTCGAAAGTGCCGAGATCCATTTGGATAATGATCACGATTTCCGCCCCAACAGCTACTCTGAGATTGTTAGTGCCAAGGAACAACTTTGTAACCTTAACTTTTCGGTGCCCGTTGATATCGATTACCACGAACAAGCCTGGTATAGTGTAAGTGAGCTTTCATTTGATCTTTGATGTATAATGTGTTTTTATTTACAGTACCCTCAAACCCCAGAAGACACCTGCAATCGATTGGAGTCTATTGGTATTAAACGGTTAGATGGTTCTGATCCACATTGTTTCAAAATTATCACAGAGTACGATAATGTGAAACTGGAATACAGTTTGGTTTTCGTGAATAATGATAGCGATTATCATTAGCTGTCGGCATTAGCTTTTTTACATAATTGTTTTTGTTACGTCGTTTTGTTAAAAGTTTATCAATAAATATGCCATTGTTTGCTTATTTACTATTATGCAAATTATTTTTCGTTATTGAAACATTTGAATACCGATTGCCGAACAAAGACAACGCAGTCGAAATTTATCGAGTAGTTCAAACTGTACTGGGCTGCGTGCACTATCTTCGAACGGCACCATTTTTCTATAACTGCATTCAAACTGACTTGGCATTCCCGACGGCCGACAATGTCCAAGACAGTCAACAACGCTGGCATGAATCAACTGGCGAAGCAAATCAGCGGGCTCCATTTGGATAAACAGTTTTCCGACGTCACCATTGTCATCGACGGCGTTGAAATTCCGGCACATCGCATGATTCTGTCACAGAGGTGCCCCTATTTCAAGTAAGGCTCATCCAACTTTGGCACGCCATTTCAAAACTAATTTTTTAGGGCCATGTTTGCCAGTGGCATGATCGAATCGAAGTCAAAACGTATCGAACTTCACGAAACGCCGATCGATGGTTTCAAAGCCGTTCTGAAGTGGATCTACACCGGCGTCTGCGAGTTTGTCGACATAAGCGCCGCTCTCGAAGTTCTCCGTCTCGCCAGCATGTATCAGCTGACGGAGTTGGGGTATCATGCGATCGAGTACATCAACGTAAGATTCTGACGTTTACTGACCTTTCTGACTCCAAGTTTCAGTCAAAGCTCACCGTCGACAACGTTTGGATGGTCCTGAATGAATCTGCCAACATCACGCTCGGTTTCGTGTCTTTGAACGCTTTTGCTACCGTGAGGCTGAATTCCTGGAGATTCATTGATCATGAAACCTTCGTTCTGCTCCATTTGAAGGTTTTGAAGAAGGTCCTGGAAAGACATCTGGGCAAGGTCAACAACACCGATATTCTGGAAGCATTGGTTCGCTGGATGAAGGCCAATCCAGACCAATCGGAGCACTTTCTCGACCTTTTGAAGCTGGTTCCGCTGAATTCGATCGGCCTTGGCGAGCTGGCGTCGATCGTGCCGTCTGAGTTGGTGAGTGCCGATGTTCTGATGGAAGTGGCCCGCGAGCAACAAGCCATGTACGAATCCGGCGCCGTTGTCAACACCAACTTCGTCTCGCCCAAATACGGCGTCAGAGTCATCAGCGGCGGCGACATCGACTACTTCTCGCCCCAGTCCAAAGGCCGCATCCTGAAGCACGTCATGGACCGTTCGAATCGCGGAATCGTCGTCGATCTGGGGCAGGTGTTCACGATCAACGAGGTCGGCCTGTATCTGAGTGATTGGCACCATCTGCAGCAGCTGGCCTACACGTACACGGTCGACGTGTCCAAAAACAAGTCCATGTGGGCCCGCGTCGCCTACCACGCCTGCGAAAACAGATATTGCACTAATCACGACCACTTTTTCAAGAAGATCAACGCTCGCTACATCCGCATCTGGGGCGAGGAGCCAGTCAACGAAACCTTCGTGTTATGCGCCATGGAAGCCGCGTATTGCGTTTTCGACAATTACGACAAGTCCGAGAAGTGTTCTTTGGTGCGCTGTCGAGAAAAGCGATCATAAAAGTCTTTGAAAGAAGTCTTATATTCATAATTAATTTGATTTGATTCAATCAAATCAAAATATAACTTTATTAATAAATTTGTTGCAAAAAATGCCGGTAAACATCCAAATTGTCGTAAAAGTATTGTGAATTAGATAACGCCTGTTCCAAGCACTTGGAATGTGCAGATGCGAAGTACTGCCCCGAATTCGATTAACCGTTCAAACGACCCTACTAATCTACTAATGTATATGTATACTGTAGCTCAGTCAAGCAATCAACACAAACCCAAGTTGTCCCACCCCGAATGAAACGGTTTGAAAAGTATGCATTTATTAATATAAAATCATCAGCAAAACAAAAAAGCAACTATAATCATCAAAAAAGAAAAAATCAAAACAAAAAATCAAACACCAAAATCAAACATTGTTCAACGTAGGCGGGTGGCGAACATTCCTTCGATCAGGGCCTTCTGGACATCGTAATCTTCTGGAGCAAAGACGACTTTTCCGGCCATGCAGTAAACGTGGACACAACGGGCCATGATGCGGAAGCGGGACTGCGCCGAAGCGTAGCGGGTGATGGCGAAGAGGGTGTCGAGGGTGACCAATTTGATGAGGATGGCTTCGAGCTCGGTCGTGACGGCCTCCATGAAGTACTTGTCGGCCAGCCAGAGCATTTCGATGATCTCCTCGGCGGTGGCGGTGGTCGGGAGGTGGCCGTTGAGGCAGGCGACGATGGCGGCGACGGTGTTGGCGTCGAAGTCCGTGACTTCGACGTGGCTGGTGGCGGCTTCTCGGGTGTCGTGGCTGAACATAGCGTTGAAGACCGGCGACGCTTCCATCAGCAAGGACTTCTTGACGGCGAAGGTGTGGCCGTCAACTTTGAGCATCACCATGGAGCAATCATCGGCAGGGCTGGTCGTGGATGTGGCGGCGAAAGCAGATTCAGCGACAATTTGAGGAGCCATTTTATCAGACGTTGGAGTTGAAATAGTGAAGGAGGCGTAGTGGCTTGGACGTGGTGGTTCTGCTCGAATGACTGAATAGCTCGCTGATGGTCGGTATTTATACCCGCAAAAAGGGGCGGGAAGGCCTCGAATGCGCAGCTAATCAACCCCTCCAAGCAAAAAGGGGCGGGCAATGAAACAGCTTAACCACATCCGCCTTGCGCGCTAGACACACCATAAGGTGTGAAACAAGCTAAGGGCACCGAATGGTGTGCATGCAGGACTTGGGGGTCGAATCAATAACTTTTGCCTTAATGCGACTGAAATCGATTACTCCACTAATTGACTATGCAATTGGTTTACACATTTTTCATCGTTTCAGACTCATTATCGATTCTTGCACATGTGTACTAATTTTTACTATTTTTAACTATGGCATAAAGTATTGCCGGCTATTGAGACCATCAAATCATACGGCATTGTTTATCTGTCAAATCAGAACTTTCGTAGTGATCGTCGTTACAGCTTGTTTTAATTGAACGCCATGGTGGTTGCAAACCAGAAAAACAAATGCGTCAATTGTTCGTCCAACAACGATCACCAGAAGATTTTATACCCTAAAAGATTGTATAATTTCGTAAGAAGGGGCAGAACGAATAAATTTTAAATTTGTGATTGAAACTGTGTTTTTTGTACGCGTCAAAAAGGAGAGCCAAAGAAAACTGGACACATCTGTCGACAATGGACGTCAATTACAGAAAATTTTGTGAATACAAGCAAAGATCGATATTTTCTGTGCCCTTAGCTTGTTGCTAATTTTATTGTTTGTCCGGCGCGCAAATTGGGCGTGGTTCAGCTCAGGGTATGCCATTGCCGGCCCCTTTTTGCGCACACGAATATTGGCCATCAGGAAGACATTCAGTTATTCGAGCGGCTCTGCCAGGTCCAAGCCTCTACTACCTGTATTTCTCTAATGCTAATATATGTTATTATGGTATGTTTCACTGACAAGTTGCTAGTAACCGGTAGCGCGTTGTTTTGCCGTCTTTTTTCCGACGCAGGCTAAACTCACAGTTTATACCTTGCTGGACTAGCATCATCTTGCTATTAATGACGTTCAAACATTCAGAATACACTTAAAAACCATAGTTTCAAACGTGAATCTTACATTTCGCTGCCTGTCGTGCTACCTTATTTTTTTATTTTTTGCGCATAGGTGATAGCAATTACACTTCGCTTTTTCAGGAGTTTTAATTTAAGTTGGTGAAAATTTCTTCAAAATGTCTACTTCGAACGAAAGCGGTATCGTCCAGCTGGCAAAAGAAATCGGCGGTCTTTACTTGAATAAAAACTTCTCCGATGTCACCATCGTCATCGACGGCACCGAACTTCCGGCTCATCGGATGATTCTGTCTCAACGATGCCCCTATTTCAAGTAAAAATTGTTCTTTGAGTTTTCACTTTTGTTTATATAAATTTTTCAGGAACATGTTTGCGAGTGGCATGCTGGAATCGACTTCCAAGCGGATCGAACTTTGCGAAACACCGATAAACGGTTTTACGTCGGTTCTGAAGTGGATCTACACCGCCGAAATCGAATTCACCCAAATGGAAACTGCACTCGAGGTTCTGCGTCTTTCGAACAAGTACGAGCTTTTGCATTTGGAAGTGCTAGCTCGTCGGTTTATTGAGGTAATTACCCATTAACACCTAAAAACATGCAGAATATTGTTAATAACGTTTTTTAGTTCAACTGCGATGTCGACAATTTTTGCTTGATTCTTAACAATAGTGCTATGCTGCCATATCAACAGTACTTAATTAGCGACTATCTTGACGAAAATGGTGTTGAAATTGTGGCTCACGAATCTTTTATGAACCTCTCCAAAGACAGCCTTAACGTTGTATTGAAAAGCCAACTGGACAGCGCTACCAATATTGAAATCTTGGAAGCGTTTGTTCGATGGATGAAGGCCAATCGCGACCAATCGGAGCACTTTCGCGACCTTTTGAAGCTGATTCCGCTGGGTTCGATGAAAGGCGGCGAGCTTTTGTCGATCGTGCCGTCCGAATTGGGATGCGATAACTTCTTGTATGAAGTCGCCTATGAGCAACAAGCCATGTGCGAAAGTGGCACTTTCGCCGACGTTAACTTTGCTGCACCAAAATATGGTGCCAAAATCGCCATTGGCGGCAGATTCGAATTTTTTTCGAACCGTTTTTTTGAAGAAGCGGATGTTAAGTATAATGAAGTTGTCATCAATCTGGGGCAGCGCTACAAGCTGAACACATTTTGGGTAGAGCGAGCCACGATGTACTTTGAACCCAGTCACATCAACATTGATGTATCCACGGACAAAGCTAATTGGACCTGTGTTGTTCATCAAAAAGGCATTAACCCGATTTACAGTGAATACGTTTTTGATGAATGCGTGGTTAACTTTATTCGAATCCGTAGTGAGCGGCCTTTGAATCAAGTTCTGTGTCTGGGTAGGTTTTTGGCCTATTTTGAATAACAGTGTCTGTGCTTTGTTTTCAATTTAACTTTTTGTTGATACGTAATTTCTTTTGTTTTTAAATAAAATATTTCTTAATTAAAACTTGCATTAATTCGCGACTTTCACTTTTTATGTTGTTGTCAAATTCATTGTCTTGGTTGGTTTACCATCACGCTACCAACCCTATCGTGTGCAAGACAACATTCAGTTTTCACACTGTAGTAGTTTTACACCAGAACTTTACGGTTGATTGAAAAATCTTTCTTTTATGTCACTTTGTATTTCAAGTAGTCCACTATGTCAAAGAGAAACAACGATTCCGGCATGAATCAACTGGCGAAGCAAATCAGCGGTCTCCATTTGGATCAGAGTTGGTAATCTGAGTCCGATCTGATTTTTGATCCGATCGGATTGAACTCAGATAATCGGATCATCTCGGATCACGGATGATCTTTTTAAGAAAATCGGATTTCGGATTGATCCGAAATCCGATCCGACAAACTTTTCGGATTCGGCATCGGATTGTGAATCCGATAATCCGAGAAAATAGCTAAAAATTAGATTAAATCAACAAAATTGGGCCTTTTCGTCGGTAATCCAACGTCAAAGCAGATATGACAGCATTGTACAAAGCTGAAAAAGACTTCTGCCCAAAATTTTGACTTAGAAACTTTTTTGATTTTTTTGCAAAATACTCGGATTGTCGGATTAACTCAGATCATAATCCGAAATCCGAAGGTTTCGGGTTTTCAGATCAATCCGAAATCCGATTCGAAAGGTCTTTCGGATTCAGTGTCGGATCGCGAATCCGAAAATCCGATAAAATCATCGGATTGCCAACTCTGATTTGGATGAACAGTTTTCCGACATCACCATTGTCATCGACGGCGTTGAAATTCCGGACATCGCATGATTCTGTCGCAAAGGTGCCCCTATTTCAAGTAAGACCTTTTTGCCCTGGCATGCCTTCCAAGACGTGGTTTTCAGGACCATGTTCGCCAGTGGCATCATCGAGTCGGCATTGAAGCGTATCGAATTTCAAGAAACTTTGAAAAAGCAACAATTTTCTGAGTGCAGTAGGTAGATACTTATCTGCATAACTAGTGAAGAAGGGAAGACAAAAATAACATAATGAAAGCCAACGTTGAGTGAGTGCCAACGGCGATCAGCTGCAAACGCGTCGACTTTTCATGTCAGTGTGCGCAATCGGCGGTCGGTGGCTGTTTTCGCGGTGAGAGCACTCGTCGGTTTTTTTGCAGCGATCGAGCGTTTGTGTTTCGAAACTTCGGGTTTTTTGTGGTTTCGTAATTTTTTTCGCGTTTTTTGTTTCTGTTCTCTTTTTTCCACATTTCAGTCACGCCAATTTCAGCTTCTCGTCCCCGTCGACCTCCGCGATGGCCTCAAACCCGCAGTTCCCGAACCATCTGATCCGCGAGCTCACGAACATCATCCGATTGCGTGGAGACGGCGAAGCTATGGTGCGGCTGGCGCTTTCCGGCAATGAGTCGTTGTCCGTTTTCGAATACGTCGTCAATACTCATGTTCGTCTTTGTCTTAACGACACTTACAATATAATAAATTTGGAAGCTTTTGACCAGATCAAACCTCCATTTGAGCTGTTTTTGACAGTTTCCACGGAAGGAGCTCAACGCGTTTTCAGTCGATTTGTTCGGAATCTTAGCCTGCCCATGTCCGTTAGTTTACGGACGCCGATCGACTGGGCTAATTTGAATGAACTTACTATGTCCACAGTTTCTGACAGCTTTGTGGACGACGTCGTCAATGGCACTATTTCGTTGGCTAATCTGCGTAAGTTGGAGCTTAGTCCGACTTTTGCTCAATATTTGGTATGTTTTTAAAAGGTGTCGCGTTAAATGTTTAAATGCGCTTTTCAGAAACTGTTGTCGCCGACATCTTGTTTGTCTTTGCCCGAAGATGTCACGTTCTATATCGATGTTGAAGGTGATTTCTCAATTACTTCGTGAGTCAAGTTTGATGTAAAAATTATTGGAAAAGCATTAAACATTTCAGTTCTTTGTTTCAACCATTTTCCAAAGTCAAGCGCTTTGAGATGTGGTTCAGTTATGAAACCCAAATAACCGTGGAATTACTCCACCACTTGTCCACCGTCATTAAACGTTTCACCAATCTCGAAAGTGCCGAGATCCATTTGGATAATGATCACGATTTCCGCCCCAACAGCTACTCTGAGATTGTTAGTGCCAAGGAACAACTTTGTAACCTTAACTTTTCGGTGCCCGTTGATATCGACTACCGCGAACAAGCCTGGTATAGTGTAAGTGAGCTTTCATTTGATCTTTAATGTATATTGTGTTTTTGTTTACAGTACCCTCAAACCCCAGAATACATCTACAATCGATTGGAGTCTATTGGTTTCGAACGGTCGGATAATCCTGATCCACATTATTTTAATTTTAACACGGAGTACGATAATGTGAAGCTTGAATACGGTTTAGTTTTCATGAATAATGATAGCGATTATCATTAGCTGTCGGCATTAGCTTTTTTACATAATTGTATTTGTTACATTGTTTTGTTAAAAGTTTATCAATAAATATGGCATGGTTTGCTTTTTTACTATTATGCAAATTATTTTTAGTTATTTAAACATTTAAATATCGACTGCCGAACAAAGGCAACGCAGTCGAAACTTATCGAGTAGTTCAAACTGTACTGGGCTGCGTGCACTATCTTCGAACCATTTTTTTTTTCTACAACTGCATTCAAACTGACTTGGCATTCCCTACGGCCGACAATATCCAAGACAGTCAACAACTCTGGCATGAATCAACTGGCAAAGCAAATCAGCGGGCTCCATTTAGATGAACAGTTTTCCGACGTCACCATTGTCATCGACGGCGCTGAAATTCCGGCACATCGCATGATTCTGTCACAGAGGTGCCCCTATTTCAAGTGAGGTTCATTCGACTCTGACATGCCATTCAAAAACAGTGGTTTTCAGGGCCATGTTTGCCAGTGGCATGATCGAATCGCAATCAAAGCGTATTGAACTTCAAGAAACCCCGATCGATGGTTTCAAAGCCGTTCTGAAGTGGATCTACACCGGCGTCACCGAGTTTGCAGACATTAGCACCACTCTCGAAATTCTCCGTCTCGCCAGCATGTATCAGCTGATGGAGTTGGGGTATCTGGCGGTTGAGTACATCAATGTGAGATTCTGACGTTAACTGGCGTTTCTGACCTCAAGTTTCAGTCAAAGCTCACCGTCGACAACGTTTGGATGGTCCTGAATGAGTCTGCCAACATCACGCTCGGTTTCGTGTCTTTGAACGCCTTTGCTACTGTGAGGCTGAATTCCTGGAGGTTCGTCGACCATGAAACCTTCGTTCTGCTCCATTTGAAGGTTTTGAAGAAGGTCCTGGACCGATATCTGGGCAAGGTCAACAACACCGAGATTCTTGAAGCACTGGTTCGCTGGATGAAGGCCAATCTCGACCAATCGGAGCACTTTCTCGAACTTGTGAAGCTGGTTCCGCTGAGTTCGATTGGCTTCGGCGAGCTGGCGTCGATTGTGCCATCTGAACTGATGAGTGCCAATGTTCTGATGGAAGTCGCCCGCGAGCAGCAAGCCATGTATGAATCCGGCGCCGTTGTCAACACCAACTTCGTCTCGCCCAAATACGGCGTCAGAGTCATCAGCGGCGGCGACATCGACTACTTCTCGCCCCAGTCCAAAGGCCGCTTTCTGAAGCACGTCATGGACCGTTCGAACCGCGGAATCGTCGTCGATCTGGGGCAGGTGTTCACGATCAACGAGGTCGGCCTGTATCTGAGTGATTGGCACCATCTCCAGCAGCTGGCTTACACGTACACGGTCGATGTGTCCAAAAACAAGTCCATGTGGGCCCGCGTCGCCTACCATTCCTGCGAAGACAGATATTGCACCAATCACGACCACTTTTTCAAGAAGGTCAACGCCCGCTACATCCGCATCTGGGGCGAGGAGCCAGTCAACGAAACCTTCGTGTTGTGCGCCATGGAAGCCGCGTATTGCCTTTTCGACGTTTATGACAAGTCTGAGAAGTGTTCTTTGGCACATTGTCGAGAAAAGAGATCCCAAAAGTCTTCGAAATAATTTTGTAATTATAATTGAACTTTTTCGATAAAAAAATGTTACAAAAAGTACGGTAAACGTTGTATGACACTTACTGTGTCATACAACTTCTGTTCCAAGCAGTTGGAATGCGTGGATCCAAAAGACTAATCTAAAAACGAACAACCGATCAAACGACACCACTAAAATATACCGTAGCTCTGTCAAGCAATTCACACAAACCCAAGTTGTCCCACCCCAAGTGAAAACAGTTTGAAAAATATGCATTTATTAATAAAGAATCATCAAAAAATCAATCATCAAAACAAAAAATCAAACAACAAAAATTAACATTGTTCAACGGAGGCGGGTGGCGAACATTCCTTCGATCAGGGCCTTCTGGACATCGTAATCCTCTGGAGCAAAGACGACTTTTCCGGCCATGCAGTAAACGTGGACACATCGGGCCATGATGCGGAAGCGGGACTGCGCTGAAGCGTAGCGGGTGATGGCGAAGAGGGTGTCGACGGTGACCAGTTTGACGAGGATGGCTTCCAGCTCGGTTGTGACGGTCTCCATGAAGTACTTGTCGGCCAGCCAGAGCATTTCGATGATTTCCTCGGCGGTGGCAGTTGTCGGGGCGTGGCCGTTGAGGCAGGCGACGACGGCGGCCACGGTGTTGGCCTCGAAGTCCGTCACTTCGACGTGGCTGGTGGCGGCTTCACGGGTGTCATGGCTGAACATAGCGTTAAAGACCGGCGACGCTTCCATCAACAAGGACTTCTTGACGGCGAAGGTGTGGCCATCAACTTTGAGCATCACCATAGAGCAGTCCATAGCAGGGCCGGACGGGGACGATGCGGCGAAAGCAGATTCAGCGACAATATGAGATGCCATAATATCAGCTATTGGAGTAGTAGAAGTGAAAGTTGTAGAGGCTTGGACGAGGTGGTTCTGCTCGAATGACTGAATAGCTCGCTGATGGTCGGTATTTATACGCGCAAAAAGGGGCGGGAGTGCGTCGAATGCGCAGCTAATCAACCCCTCCAAGCAAAAAGGGGCGGGCAATGGGATACCCTGAGCTTAACCGCATCCGCCTTGCGCGCCGGACACACAACAAGGTGTGAAACAAGCTAAGAGCTACAAATGGTGTGCATACAGGACTAGGGGGTCGAATCGACAACTTTTGCCATCCAATGCGACAAAAGTCGATTATTCCACTGATTGATTTACTAATTGGCTTTGACTTCTCACTTCGTTTGATACTTTCGTAGTGACCGTTGAAGCAGCATAGGTAAAGTCGAACGCAATGCTGGTTATTAACCGCAGTATTGCCAAAACTCAACATACGTACAGAAGATCTATTGCGTCAACCGCAATAGCTGTCACTAGAAGCTCCAAAATTTATTCAGATACCAAATTCACGGTTTTGGAATTTGCTATTTGGATGAGAACTCTTTTCACGCAATTCAAACAACGAATCAATGTCAAACAATGCACTGCTGAACATTTTTAACCACACGGTGTGCAAGATAACATGAAGTGTTGTCGGTGCTGTTGTTTTATCTTTTTTTTCACTTTTCTCATTTGGGTTAGTTAATGTGTGGTTCACCTTTAGCATTAGATCAAGTTTTGCTTGCAATGGGCATGTTTTTACAAGAATTTTGCGTTGTTGTAGTAACAGTTTTTATATCTGATGTTCTAAAATTTAAAAAACAATAGTTTTTATTTTTCACTTTTGCATTAAAACACACATTTATAGTTCTTTAAAATGTCTAATGACGTTGAGCAGCTGAGAATGCAAATCGGTGGTCTCTACTTGAGCAATGAGTTTTCTGACGTCAAAATCTCCATCGGTGAAGTTGAAATTCCAGCACATCGCAATATTTTGTCGCAGAGGTGCCCCTATTTTAAGTATTGGTGTCCTTAGCTTGTTTCACACCTTGTGGTGTGTCAGGCGCGCAAGGCGGATGTGGTTAAGCTCAGGGTGTCCCATTGCCCGCCCCTTTTTGCGCATATAAATACCGACCATTAGCGAGCTATTCAGTCATTCGAGCAGAACCACCAATCCAAGCCACTACCTCCTTCACTTCTACATTTCCACTATCTGATATAATGGCTTCTCATATTGTCGCTGAATCTATTTTCGCCGCCACATCCACGACCAGCCTTGCCGCTGATTGCTCAATGGTGATGCTCAAAGTTGATGGCCACACCTTCGCCGTCAAGAAGTCCTTGTTGATGGAAGCGTCGCCGGTCTTTAACGCTATGTTCAGCCATGACACCCGTGAAGCCGCCACCAGCCATGTCGAAGTGACGGATTTCGAGGCCAACACCGTGGCCGCCATCGTCGCCTGCCTCAACGGCCACCTCCCAACTACCGCCACCGCCGAGGAGATCATCGAAATGCTCTGGCTGGCCGACAAGTACTTCATGGAAGACGTCACGACCGAGCTCGAAGCCATCCTCGTCAAACTGGTCACCCTCGACACCCTGTTCGCCATCACCCGCTACGCTTCGGCGCAGTCCCGCTTCCGCATCATGGCCCGATGTGTCCACGTCTACTGCATGGCCGGAAAAGTCGTCTTTGCTCCAGAGGATTACGATGTCCAGAAGGCCCTGATCGAAGGAATGTTCGCCACCCGTCTCCGTTGAACAATGTTTGATTTTTTTTGTTTGATTTTTTGTTTTGATGATTGACTTTTTGTTGATTCTTTATTAATAAATGCATATTTTTCAAACTGTTTTCACTTGGGGTGGGACAACTTGGGTTTGTGTGAATTGCTTGACAGAGCTACAGTAAACTTCAGGGGTGTTGTTTTTTTAGTAGTGCTTTAGATGGGTTGTTCGTTTCTGGGGCACTGATTCGGATACACACAGCCCAACGTCTTCGAACGGACGTAGCCTATGTCACAGAAGCAGCCACGTACACATTGATCGCTTACAACCTTTTTGCCGTCACAGTGCTTTTCTTCCCTGTGGCATCCGTACCAGTACTCTCCCGCTTGGCACGATTCAAGCGTAACCTGGGGAACCGGTTTGAAAGCCGGATTAAACCTGGGGCAAACACTGGCCGGAACGCAGGCTTTGCCATGTCGGTAAAAGTTTGGCAAGCAGTTGCACCTCTGCAAACTTCTAACGCAGGTCAGTCTGTGTGCTATTTCCGGAAGCATACACTTGTAGTCATCTTGTAAACACCCGGTATAGTGCTCATTCTGGGGACAAGGCTTCTTGCCGATGCTGAAATAAAGTTTGAGTTTTTTTAAGCTATCGACGGTTTTTGTCATTGGATTCTACACTCACCCAGGTCGGGGTCTGACAGACGCCAGGCAACCAGCGGCAACAAGCAACAGGACGAGAACTGCGTTGATAGCGGACATGGTGGCTAAAAAAAGGAAAATTTACGTTTTGGAAACTAAAACTTGAAATGAAGCCATGACAAGTTCCAATATTCTTTATATAGCATAATAAAACCAATTAATCGATTACATGAAACGCCCAGACCTATTAAAAACAAACGACTTGACTATTTTTAAACTTAAAAGTATCGCCACGTATGACACGAATTGCCAGGCACTTTTAACAGCCAACGTGTATTTTGCGAGTTTTTAAGTTTTACAATTTTCTGTGGCTTTTGCACTTCATTAACTGTATTGATAATTATTTTTGGTTTAAATTTTCTAGATTCAAAATGTTTAATGCATAGTATAGGCCAATTTAAAACACATCCTGTGTTGCTTCGTTATTGTATTATGATTGTGTCTGAAACAAAAATGGCTTTTCTGTAGCGAAGTAACACACAAAACAGGAAACAATAAAATTTTTGATTTGTTCATTTTTATTGAACTTGCAAAATCACAAAGAAATGTTTTGCAAACGCCAAAAGAACAGAAAAAGTCGAAAAAATGCGAACATTTATGTTGTTTTGGGGCAATCGTCGACCGAAATGCAGCCCAGCTTCTCGTCACGAACCAAACCATCGGCGCAGTAGCAGCCCGGACGCAGACACCACATCATTATCGGATGGAAACGGAAACGAATCGTTAAGCAAGTGCGTTCTTGTTGACCACAGGCATACCACTTTTCATTGGCCTTACAGGAGTCGATAGAATCAAGCGAGATAGCGCTGAAGCCATCGACAAGATTGCCGCATTCGTCGGCGGAAACACAGGTGCCGTTTTGACGGTAGAAATTGGGCAAACAATGACAGGCTCCGGTTTTAGGGCATCCCTTTAGCGGGTGTGGCAGAGGATTCTCACATGTGGGTTCAACCGGGTTACAATCCGGGACGAATTCGTTTTCGGGACAGACAGCGGCCAGGGATGCCGTAGCGATCAATAGGAGGATGGAAAGAGTATTGATTGCCGACATGGTTGTCGGCGTCGAAATGATAGTGTATTGAGTTTTGTCTTTTCGAAGCGTATTTATATCTAACTTTTTATGATTCAACACGGAAAGGTCAACCACCACCCTTCACACGGTTTAATGACACGATCGTCAAGGCCACTGGAATCACGGAAGCACGGAACAACTTTTAATCGCCTACGTATGTGCAATTTTGTTTATTAGCAAAACCATAAACCACTTTTCCACGAAAATGCTACATTTTACAATGAGAATAGAAAAACGAAATAAAAAAGTATGCCGTTTATGCAATTTTTTTCAACTCAATAATGCCAGTGTAGATTCACTTCAAAATATGTAAGTTTGAAACCGTTAATTGGAGTTTTGCGAAGTTCGATCCGTTTTGCTGTCGACTCGAGCATGGCAATCGCAAACATGGTTCTAAAATCAAAACAGTAGCCTGGGTGATTGTCATTCTTATTTAAAATACGGCGCAATGAAAAAAAAAATTACAGAAAAGCATGACCTTCTGCAGCTGGACGTTATGTGAATCAAACAAAGAACAAGGAAAGTAAGAAAGAAAAAACACCATTGGCAAAACAACCCCGCTGGAGTGCACAATGACCAGTTATCGGCGATGTGTAATGTTATTGCCAGATAAATCGATGTTTCACCGTCTGCGTTAACGCGACCTTTCAGATAGATACATATAAAGTGAAAAATCAGATCTTTATTTAAAAAAATAAGACATAATGTAAATTGATTGATAAAGCCCCACAGTTTTGCACTATACAGTAATAATAAGAAACTGCGACCATTCTCAAGCCGAAAATTTCAATCCTCATCAGAGGAACTTCCCGACGTCGAAGAAGCAACTTGTTGCAATCGGGCGGTGTCCACAAGAACGTTGCCGGTTATTAGTTCGGCTGGGACAATGGATAAAAGCACACCAAAATTCATGGAATATAACGGAATCATCTTCAAAAGTTCCGGAAAGTGTTCAGATTTGTCACCATTGGCCTTCATCCAACGAACAAATGCTTTCAGAATCGAAATATTAATATCAGCGTCCATAGGATCATCGACTTCTTCGAGAACACAATAATCCAGTACTACTTTAAGCGCATCTTTGGATAGTTTTAAAAAAGTTTTGTCACGCAAAAGATCAAAAAAATATGTTTCAAGGTAACCGTAAATCGGATCGCTAGGCTGCGACAACAAAACAACATTGTTGAGAATCAAGCAAGTGTTGTCAATATTGCAGTGACTCTGAAAACAAGATATTAAAAACGATCAAAACATTTTCAAAAAACTACCTGAACGTACTGAATGGTCAACTTTTCTAATTCTGTGAGTTCATACATATGAGAAAGCTGAAGCACCTCAAGAGTAGTGGCCATCCTATTGAATTCCATTACACCGGTGTAAATCCACTGCAAAACGAGCTTGAAACCGTCAATTGGAGTTTCGTGAAGTTCGATACGTTTCGCTTTTGATTCAATCATGCCACTTGCGAACATGGTTCTGAAACAAACTTGTGCAATCATGAATAAAACGAAACCTTAATTCTTACTTGAAATACGGGCACCTCTGCGACAGAATCATGCGATGCGCCGGCATTTCAACATTGCCAATGACAATTTTGACATCAGAAAACTCTTTGCTCAGGTAGAGATCGCCAATTTGCTTTGCCAACATTGTGATTCCTCTGTTGTCTGATGTAGACATTTTGAAATGAAAACTCCTAAAAGAACGTGTTGTACGTCCTTACACTGAAAAAAGCGGAAAAAATTTCTCCGCGCAGGGGGAAAGTGCGGATACCCTGAAACAGAGAAGAGCACGACTTCTAGCTTTTGGACGTTGTTACAAAAACAAAGAGAGAGAATTGAATCTCCTTTTGTTTCAATTTCTATTTCAGCATTGAAAACAGTCAATGGTAAAATCGATATGATTTGATCAAATCAAAATCAATTAAAAACGCTCGGCCGGTATGCTTGATGATTGGCACTTTAATGCGTAAATGGGAAAGCAAAATGTGCAAAAACACAAGCTTTCATACACACTGACCGGCCGGCCGTTGGCGATGTAATGTTCTTGTTCCATCAATCAATGAAGTCGTTTCATTCCCTGCGTTTAAACAATGTTTTGAATAGCAAAATAAGAACAATATTAGAAAAAGTACTAACAGAATCGTCAATATTTTGAATATCTGCAAATTTTTAAACATCACTAATCTTTAACAATCTTATTAATTTTTATTATTTTTATTAAACAAAAAACATTAACACATTAAATGAACCCACAAGCAGCCGATAAGCATTCTCACGGGCAACGTCAGCCAGAACATATCAGTTCGGCTGGGGCCAAAGTTCATGGGACTTAATGGAATTAGCTTTAGAAATCCAGAAAGTGTTCCGATTGGTCGGTATAACATTCAACCATTGTTTTAATGCTTTCAGCTTCTTAACATTGGAAACTCCATCCACGTTCTTTAAAACAGGAAAAATAGCGTCTTTTGAAAGGTTCACAAACGCTTCGCGTGCTAAAGTATCAAAACCATGTTTCGCCACAAGCATGTTAAGCAAAGAACAGTGCATTGATAATAAAACAGTACTATTTAGAACCAAGCAGACGTTGTCGATGCCGCAGTTGTCCTGAAAAAAAGTATTCATCAGCATCTTTATAAATTTTTACTAATCAATTACCCCAATAAATTGAGCGGCTAGGTTTACCAACTCTAAAAGTTGATACATGTCTGAAACTTCGAGCGCAGTGTCTATTTGACTGAATATGACTTCGGCGGTGTAGATCCACTTTAGAACAATCTTGAAAACGTCGATCGACGTTTCGCGAAGTTTGATCTGCTTAGACGTTGATTCTAGCATGCCACTCTCGAACATGGTTCTAAAAAAGAAAACTTGAACAAAAGTACAGAAAAACAAAAACGATTCTTATTCAAAATGCGGACATCTTTCTGATAAAATCATACGATGCGCAGGAATTTCGGTGCCGTCGATGACAATAGTAACATCAGAGAAACGTTTATTCAAATAAAGATTCCCAATCTCTTTTGCCAGCTGGGCACTGCTTTGATACACCGTAAGCATTTTGAAGACAATAAAACTAGTTTTTATAGTAAATTGTTGGAAATAACAAATTGTATGCAACTTTCCGCCTGCAAAAAAGCCAGAGCCGAAAAACAAACGACACTAACAGTCAATCAATGCAATCCCCCAGCAGTGGTGGGCGAATATAGGATGGTTTTTGAATACAGTGTTCAAACCTACTGTGTGTCTTTACCATCTTCATAGCTTGCGTGTGTCCATCTTGCAGAGGAGTTGATTAGCCGCGCAAGTTGCATTTGGCATTCGGTCATCCCGCCCCTTTTTACGCGTATAAATACCGACCATTAGCGAGCTATTCGGTCATTCGAGCAGAACCACCACTTTCAAGCCACTACCTCCTTCATTTCGCCAATTCTACTATCTGATAAAATGGCCTCTCATATTGTCGCTGAAACCGTTTTCGCCGCCTCGTCCACGACCAGCCCTGCCGCTGATTGCTCCATGGTGATGCTCAAAGTTGATGGCCACACCTTCGCCGTCAAGAAGTCCCTTCTGATGGAAGCGTCGCCGGTGTTCAACGCCATGTTCAGCCACGACACCCGAGAAGCCGCCACCAGCCAGGTCGAAGTCACAGACTTCGATGCCAACACCGTCGCCGCCATCGTTGCCTGCCTCAACGGCCACCTCCCGACAACCGCCACCGCCGAGGAGATCATCGAAATGCTCTGGCTGGCCGACAAGTACTTCATGGAGGCCGTCACGACCGAGCTCGAAGCCATCCTCGTCAAACTGGTCACCGTCGACACCCTCTTCGCCATCACCCGCTACGCTTCGGCGCAGTCCCGCTTCCGCATCATGGCCCGCTGCGTCCACGTGTTTTCCGGCCATGTCAAGACGACTTCTGACATGGCCGGAAAAGTCGTCTTTGCTCCGGAGGATTACGATGTCCAGAAGGCCCTGATCGAAGGAATGTTCGCCACTCGCCTACGTTGAACAATGTGTGATTTTGTTGTTTGATTTTTTGTTTTGATGATTGACTTTTTGATGATTTTTTATTAATAAATGCATCTTTTTCAAATCTGTTTCACTTGGGGTTGGACATGTTGGGTTTGTGATGATTGCTTGACGGAGCTACGGTATACTTTGGTGGTCGATTGTTCGTTTTTAGGGCACTCAATTGATTGGAACGGACTTAGTTAGTAAACAAAAGCAATTTTGTTATCAAAAACGACCAACTCAAGCATTGTTTACTGTTACAGTCAAATTTGAAACGTCACAGTGTTGAATTTATCAACAGCAACATAAAGTTACAATCATTTAGCCCCAAACCAACTCTGATCCGTCTAATTTTTGGTAGAAACCTTTCACAGCTTTGGCACAGACATTGGCTCTAACGCATTCTCCTTCGTGGCGGTAGAAATGCTTCTTGCATTCGCACAATAGTATCTTTGCACACATTAACTTCTTCGGTGGCTTTGGCACTTCACATGTTGGTTCATTCAACGGGCAGGAAGCGTATTCCATGTTTTTGGGGCACTTTGGAAACGAAGATACCGTAGTTGCGATGAGCAAAATGACGAGAAAAGTGTAAAGCGAAGACATTTTTCTGAAAGTTTGGAAAAGTTTTAGTATTGTTGTTTTAAGTGACGCCTAAATAGAGCTGTAAAACACATTATGAGATGCGTTCTAACAAATGCACTTGCTTTAAATACCATGAAATGTCGGATGTTTCAAAGATGTCATCATACCATCTACACATAACAATAAAATTAACGACTTTTTAGAGTCCTAGTTTTTCTTTTTTTTGCTTATTTTTTGTAACAGAGCCAAGGATGGACGCGGGGCACGAAATATTGGCCTGGGCTAAAACTTCTTCACAGATTATTTGAAGAAGTTTTGTTATTATTGTTTGTTTCAAAAATTAACGGCCCGGCCCGTATTGTAACGTTCTCTTTATCGTCCCATTTAAGTTTTGTTTAACAAACACTTCTTTGCTCATCAGTTTATTTATATTACATCCAGCTTCATCAAACGATTGAGATTTTGTCAATCAAAATCCCAAACGCTTGTTTTTTTGAGCCTTTCATCAAAGTCTTTGTAAATTCCGGCACAAAAGCAAGCAGGAACACAGTTTAAGCTGTGAAGGTAATATCCTTTTTTACAGCCACACCGTTTTTTTGGCGTGCAAGTGCCATCGCCCCAACTTTGTATCGGGCGTTCGCATGATGGTAATCCGAGTCCAGGACATTTCTCCCACTCTTCATTTCTTTCAGCATCGCAAACATCTTTGGAATACGGTTGTGACAACGATCCCAATGACGAGTATCGTGTAAAACGATGTCATGACTCCTAAAAATGGGGTCAACATGAAAGTTTTTGGGAAGAAAATGTTGAATAACGCTGATAACCATGACGAAACGCCTTTTAAATGGAATCGATGATGAAGACAAGATATCATTACATCCACTCATAGCTTACTGTCAAAAATAATTAACGCGTCAAACACATTTCATTAATCATAAACACTATTAAAAATAATGACAATTTTAGATTGGCAATACTGTTATTGTGACGTAGTTAATCAGTAAGACCACTTAGAGGTGTTATTTTTCATCTAAAACGCATTTTCTGGGAAAACCGAAAGACCCCAGGACACTTCAAAATTCAAAGTTAATTTAAATCGTTGAAACTTGGCAAACAGACTAATCTGAGGCCGTAGATGACGAATTTATACATGAAAACCGGATTCGGCGCCTTCAGAATCCTCTAGGCTCCAGAATCCGCCTCGGAGAATCCGAAGTCAAAAAGTTCCAAACAAAGTATGTCAATCGATTGCCCACATCGAGACAATCATTTTCTTTTTTTGATGACGGTGATTGGATCAATTTGCCGGAAGTTACGGCGCTTCAAAGTTGAAAAAAACGACGAGATAGCCTTTGGCACTCTGTAGCTCAAAAGTGTGGTAACTGGGGCAGTAATTTTATTTGTGATAATGATAAAGCATTATAAAAGGAAGTTTTTGTTTCTTGGGGACAACTATTTTCGAGGTGTGGAACATGTTTAAAAGTGGCACAAAAGGATTCGCATTATTACTCATTTACAAATTTTTCTGTGATACGTCGATTTTTGCGAATTCTGTTTTCCCAAAATCAAAATAATGGTAACTGCTTTCAATTCAGATATTTGTAGCCAGTTCAGTTGCAATGTTTCTGAATTCTTTACAAATTAATGCCAATTTTTCAAAAAGTATGTTTTACCTCTTTGTACGGCATTTATCTGCCAACGATCAACACTAACTACTTTCGTATCATGTTACCTTGGTCTGACTATTTGGAAAAAAAGAAATTGTCCGAAAGGTTCGAACCCTTATGTTTGACGATGTAAACGGCGATCGGACCTACTTTACCGTGCGTGCATTTTGTTTTAAGGTGGAGCGCAATATTTTTAAAGAAGTCGATGACAACCTTAAATTTTCATGTAAAATTTTCTAAATCGAAAGCTGTTACCATTATTTTGATTTTGGGAAAACAGAATTTGCAAAAATTGACGTATCACAGAAAAATGTGTAAATGAGTGATAATGCAAATCCTTTTGTGCCACTTTTGAACATGTTCCACACCTTTAAAATGACTGTCCCCAAGAGACGAAAACTTCCTTTTATAATGCTTTATCATTATCACAAATAAAATTACTGCCCCAGTTACCACACTTTTGAGCTACAGAGTGCCAAAGGCTATCTCGTCGTTTTTTTCAACTTTGAAGCGCCGTAACTTCCGGCAAATTGATCCAATCACCGTCATCAAAAAAAGAAAATGATTGTCTCGATGTGGGCAATCGATTGACATACTTTGTTTGGAACTTTTTGACTTCGGATTCTCCGAGGCGGATTCTGGAGCCTAGAGGATTCTGAAGGCGCCGAATCCGGTTTTCATGTGTGAATTCGTCATCTACGGCCTCAGATTAGTCTGTTTGCCAAGTTTCAACAATTTAAATAAACTTTGAATTTTGAAGTGTCCTCAGAAACCCGAAAGTGTTTGGTTTTCCCAGAAAATGTGTTCTAAATGTAATAAAACAGAAAAATTATTGTTGTTTAAATGCATTATTCATAAATCTTCACATTGACAAAAACAGTAATAAAATGATGTGCAAAACCCATAAACCATGTTTATAGCTATTTGTTTTGGCCCGAGATCACGGCCCAGATCGACGAACATTCATGTGCTTCTCGGTTCAAAGAGGTTTACCGCCGCCGCTGAAGGGGTCGAGTACGATCGTGAAGCGCTTCGGTCCGACTCGAGCATGTACTTGATGCATTCTTCAAGGTGCAACCCTTCTCAGTGGATCAATTTCAATCACTCCGTGCGCAAGCTGCTTAGATTATAGCCCTATTGACAGTCTGGCGGCTGACGTTTTCGCAATTTGCTTTCATTATGAGCGTACTTGCACATCATTAGAAGTTTTGCGAAACTTAGCTAACCAAGTTGGCCCAAATAGTGAAAACGCCGGTGTGATCGATTCGTAATATGTTTCGCCGATCTAGGCGGGCTATTCAGTCTTTCTTTTCGGAAGCATTTTAAATGCCAGAATGAATCACCTGGTTGGAATCTATCTCGTTGTAGGGTGTTTTGTCTGTCGGCCGATTGCGTCGCGGCGATCATCCCGAAGCCTTGCCTTTCCGTTTTGAGGCCTGTACATTGTATTGTTTCTTTCCGGCGGGCTATAGTTACAATGGAAATTGGTTTCCTTGGCCGACAAGAGCATGGAAACCAGCTGTAACGGGTGAAGAGTGCCATTAATGGATATGCTCGGTCGTAAAACATGGGAATTGGCCGTCTTTCTGCAATTACAAGCTCACCGTTTTGTATCTCCACCACAGTGACATCATTTTCCGACCTCTACTATCGCATTTCATTGTTTCAAATTTCTCATATTTACATTTCCGTCAAAAAAATCCACCCTTCAACGCAACATCGATCAAGGGATAAAGCTTTCGGATAAGATACACTTTATCCCAGGAACAATCACGCTTTACTTTCAGCTTTGAAGCGTACCGAGTCTGCGAAAGTGTCGCGTTTTTGTCTTTTTGCAGGCCAGCTTCAATCCGAATGCAAATGAGAACCTTCTCAATCCTTCTCCCCCGACTGTTTGTCTGCCCGCATTGACCTTACAGTTTTTACGGTTCGTCGAGCTATTTGCGAAAAGGCGTCGAGACTTGGCCCTGTTTATGATTTCGGCGACATAAACAGTGGCAGAAACAAATTTAGTCTTAGTAGTGTGGCCAATTTGACAATTATGGAATGTGCTTTGCAACATTTTGATTCTATTAATCATCGTATGCTAGGCTTTGAGTGTCGAAAATGGCCGAATTCAGTGCCCGGAGAGCAAATGTAAAGAATTAGGCCGCCGTCGCGGTCCTTGAGGTCGGATCGCCGACGCCGTGTTTACCTGGGCCTGGGCCGCGTCTGGGGTCGTTGTACGTGCCGTCGGTGACTGTATGCGCGAGATTCGTTAGTGTTTGGGAATTGGGGGTTGGTGTGCGGCGGAATGGTTCGTTTTGCACATACAATTTACATGTTTTTTGCCTCCCGTCTTGCGAGTATACTGTATTTTTTTCGCATTTGACGTTTTGAAGCAAAAACTTGCATTTAGAAGTTTCATTAATGTGTAAAATCTCACTTTTGTATGTTCTAACGTTGCAAAAATTGATTGTTTGTTACATTTCTCTTGTCTAAAGCTCGATCTCGACGTCCAAACCGACAAAAAGCGCAATTTCACAGCCATTTTGCACCTTTTCAAACGTTGCAAACCTTCCAAACCCCTCGAATGACCAATCTGTCGAAACTAGCTTCAAAGCAAGCCCGATCGATGACGAAATAGCTAGTACCTTTCGCCCTCTTCGACCCCGCAACGCAAAAAACACTTATAAATGCCAGGAAGATGCAACGCAACAGGGCAGTTGCGCGGCCGTCGCCCGGAGGCCCGTCGGCACAATGCTTCTTCTTCGCGCCGTCGAAAGCCTCTTTCTCGTTGTTTTGTGGTCTGCCGTTCCTCCCACTCATCGGTGGCCGCTGCCATCGATCGGCAAGGCGAGCACGACCCTCTGCGCAAGATGGCCGCCCGGCCCGGCTAGCTATGACTGACCATTAGGCCTTATAAATGTACGTTCGTTCATCGGTATGGTCAGAGGTCGAGGTTTGTCACGGAAGGTGTGCCATGGCATGTGCAATTTGGGGTTTGGGTGCTCATGGGTCAGTGGCTGCCGACATTGAAGGCTATTTTGGGTTGTTTTTCGCGTGCGTTTTGAGATTTTCACCGTGTTTTTGTCGTTTCTATTGATAAAATCGTAAAATTTAATGACAAAGTTTATCAATTTCGACTTCCAGGTGCCCTAACCAACCCGTTCAGGATGTTAGGAATCCCATTCCTAACGACCTACATCAACAAAGTCGTCAAGGTCCAAGATGTCGCGGACTCTGTGGACTGGCTCAACTACTACGTCACTTCCATCCTTCTCGGCTCCTTCGCCCTAGCCATCTCCGCCAAGCAGTACTTCGGCAAGCCCATCCAATGCTGGACCCCCCAGGAGTTCGGTGGCGGCTGGAACGAGTACACCCACGATTACTGTTTCATCAATAACATGTACGGTGTGCCCATGAATCAAAGCATCCCAGACGACCTCCAATCTCGCGGCGACCACATGAGCTACTATCGATGGGTCCCGGTCATGCTGGCCCTGCAATCCGTCCTGTTCTTCCTGCCGAACTACATCTGGAATTTCATGCACAAAAATACCGCCGTGAATCCGCGTACCTATGTGCATGACATCAGAAAGGTCGATGCCCTCTCTGGCGACGACCGTGATAAGGCAATCGAAGCTGTGGCACTCCACATCGATGAAACTCTGCTCAATTTCGACCCGCATTACAGTGTGTGCACGCTGTTGACTGGCTGGAAGGCGACGATTCTGTATTTGGGCATCAAGTTCCTGTATCTGGCTAACGCCTTAGGGCAGCTGGTGTTGTTGAATGAGTTCCTCGGCGGTTCTTATCTGTCCTGGGGCTTTACTACATTGATGGATGTCGTCCAAGGCAAGGCGTGGGTGGAATCTGAACTGTTCCCGCGGGTCATCATGTGCGATTTCACTGTTAGAAGATTGGCCAACTGGCAGAGATACACTGTGCAGTGCGTCGTAATGATGAACATGATCAATGAGAAGCTGTATTTCTTCCTTTATTGGTGGCTGTTGCTGCTGGCCGCGGCTACTTTTGTCAATTTTGTGTACTACTTCTTTTCGTTGTTGGTACCGTACTTCCGGGCCCAGTTTATTTGGAGGAATGTTAACAAATCGGATCCTACTGTGAGTTTTTTGGTTTCTTTATTCAACTGATAACTTTTTAAAGCGATTTTGATGTTCAAAGTTTTTGTAAAAAAACGTTTTTTTAAACTTTTAAATGTGTTTATTATCGACTTTTTGTTTAAAAAGTTAAGATTTTTGCAATTCCAGATCGCCCATCTCCGCCGAGACGAATTCGCCGGCTTCGTCAACCGCTACCTCTGCCCCGACGGCGTCCTTCTCCTCAATTTCGTCCGTCAACACGTCGGTGGCCGCACCACCTTCGACCTTCTCAACAACCTGATCCACATCTACAAGGCCCGTCTCGGCTCCTCCATCGAGTCCTCCCCGACCCTCCTCAAGGGCTACCGCAACGACAACTACAAGAAGAACCTCGAAGAACACATGCCAACCTACAAGCCCACCGGCTACGGCCCCAGTGGCCTCGCCCCACCATACCCGGGCCAAAACGACTCCAGCGACATGGATTTCATTGATAATGCGGCCACTTTGCCGATTTCGCAGGCCGTCCACCGTACCCCCGTGCGACCGGCTGTTCGTGGAACGCCTTCTGCGCCGAGCGAGAATCTCTATGCTTCCGCGCCATCGGGAGCTACTTCGAGCAATGTTTGAGGGCCTTTTTACGTGAATTTACTTACCTTTTCAACGAAAAAACTAATACTTGTTTTGGCTTTTTTCATTTTTTGCTCACGAAACTCAAAAACCAAAGCTATCTTAACTGCCATTTGTGACTTTTACGTATTTTCGAGGTTCTCTTTTTTTCTCCGATTCGATGTATACATTTTTATTGTTTGTTTTTGCTTTTGTTATTTTTTACTTCTTTTACAAATGCAAAATGAATCCGATTCGATTTTTGGTACAAAAGTTGTTTGCGATTTCCGACTTCTGGGCCAAAACCCATTTTTCAGAGAAAACTAAGGTCCTTTTGACAAATAATGGTATTTGGCAGCCACTAGGACACTATTGTTGTGAAATGGATTTACCGGATTACATTTACAAGTGCATTGAATCGGAAACGGCTGTCAATTGGGCTGGGATTTGATGTGGGAGTTGTCAATTGATACTTTTTTCAACGTTAAGGACGTGCATTTTTTAAAAAGCACTCCAGATGGCGGCGCTCTTTGGAACTTTGGAACTGCGTCAAAAGCACAACCAACCTCTGATTTTTTATACAACAACAACTTTATGGGCTCTCAAACTCGAAAACCTACAGGGTACGTGATTCGAGAGGGTGTTTCAGTTCGAGCGTTCGTTCATACATAAGTAGGTGTGAGCTTGAGCATCTATCTCTTTTTTTTGTGGGAAGTTGTTTGTCGGGGTGGGTGTGTTGCAGGCTTAATGTAAGCGGTTTGCATCATTTTCAATGTTGTTAGCAACGACAACCATCACGTCTCCTGGTTACGGACAGCCGAGGGTCACCTAGCACTCGCTAGCCGAGCGCTCGCTTTGAACTCATCTCATCTTATCTTTTTGACGGTTCGAGTTTTTCATCATAGAAATGCCTGGGAGGAAAGGGCAAACACGTATATCCTCTGTGGTGTGAGCTTCTATCCATCCATTCAAAAGACCGCGCCCCTGTGAGTGCCCTCTCCAGACCCGTGGCTGCCAGGAGAGGGGTTAGTCTTGGTTTGAAAAAAAGACAAGTTGGTATTATAGACGGGAAGGGTGGATGGTTGCAGGGCATTAGGGCTCGCATGGCACGCCGGAAATCGGCTATTTGGTGGTGGCGCTTGTTTTTTTGCGTTTATCTATGTCCTGAGGGCATCCCAGAGGCCATGTTGTTAAAAAGTTTGATGGGGATGTGGTGGATTAATTTGACTTTTGTTTTACAAATTTGGTTTTTTGTTTGATAAACGTTTTAAAAGCCAATATATTTTACATTTTACTCCATTTTATTGCGTTTAAAACGTGTAAATTTGAATTTTGACGATGTTAGCAAAAAATAAGATGTTTTTTTCGATGTTCTGAAATATATTTTAAAATTTTTGTTTTACTATTCAAATTTCAAAACCCCAACCACTATTTTATAACATTTTTTACCCAAATAGCCGATTTTTTCAACCACTTTCCCCTCCAAATCCCATTATGACGTCCACCGACCCATAAGTAACCAATCCCATGTAGATCCTATTGTAATCTCGCCCAACATCACTCACCTATCACTTCCATTTCCATTTCCAACCCTCTGTTACTCTGTTATTGTTTCACACAGCCCTTTGTTACGTGTTAATCGGCACAATACGTGTTCACGCAAATTCGATCCGACCCGTGCCTCAAGTCTGTCGCCTTCGAAAATCCTTTAAGAAGGGTCGATCGTGTGCCTAGAGCCCCATTCGATCGTGTCTAACGGCCTTCCGTGGTCCCTCGACTGACTGACTTATCTCCGCCCTCTTCATTTGAAGCGTGTGCCGTTCTCGCCGACCCCTGACGACCGACCACAAACCTCAAAACTAAGACATAATGGTTGGTTTTTTCTTTGTTTTGGCTAGCTTTGAGGCTAATTGAGTGATTTTCTTCAGGCTGACCGCGCTAAGGTTGATCTCGCTCCCCTCCGCGCCGCTAACTTGCCCGTCTTCTTCATCGTCGGTGGTCCCGGCTCCGGCAAGGGCACCCAATGCGACCTCATCGTCAAGAAGTACGGATGGACCCATCTCTCCTCTGGTGATCTCCTCCGTGCCGAGGTCCAGGCCAAGACCGAGATCGGTCTCAAGTCCCAGGCCATCATGGACAAGGGCGGCCTCGTCCCCAACGAGACCATCCTCGACTTGATCAAGATCGCCATGGTCAAGGCTGCCCAGGGCGGCTCCAAGGGCTTCCTCATCGATGGCTACCCCCGTGAAGTCAAGCAGGGCGACCAGTTCGAGCACGAAATTCAATCCGCCACCCTCGTCCTGTACTTCGAAGCCAGCAACGCCACGCTGACCGCTCGTCTTCTGGAGCGCGGAAAGAGCAGCGGCCGTTCCGACGACAACGCTGCCACCATCAAGAACCGCTTGGACACTTTCCTCAAGAAGACCCAGCCCGTCGTCGACTACTACAACAAGCGCGGCAAGCTCGTCAAGATCGACGCCGAACGCAGCATCGATGCCATCTTCGTTGATGTCACCGTTGTTTTGGACAAGATCGTCGGCAAATAGAGGATTCAAGTGCTCGGGGTCTGACTTACTAGTGTAATATGGGGTGTGTATTGATATCAGAATTGGTGGGTGTCCAATAAATGGGATTGCTAATAAGTTTGTGTTTTGTGGATATTGTCGACATAATAGCTGGTCTAGCAAGAGCTTTTTTACTTGTGACGCAACGCCTTTTCCGATTCCACTAGAGCTGCGAATTCCGGCGCCATACATTTTTTCAACTTGTTTTAGTTTTTAATTGTTCAGTTAATAAGAACTTTTTGTTTTTTAATGATAAAAATAATGAAAAAACGATTTCATACAATATGGATTCGAACCAAAATTTAATATGATGCAAAATTTGCGCCCTATCCTACTAAGCTAACGTTGCAAACTGCAATTACCTACATTCCGATGTGTTGTTTTGCTTGTGCCAATCGCTGCAAATATTCATTTTCTTATCAGATTTCTGCATTTCAACCCCTCTAACCTTATCACCATTCCATCCATACCTCCCCCAACCCTTTTCCGACCAAATTCCACACCAGCTTACCAAATATTTCACGCTATTGTACTCGACTTTCCCGCTAAAACAACCACTTCCCTGCTCTCCCTCACTAACTGTGCCGCTCTAATCTTCTGGATCGATCTACACTCTCCCAAAATACCACGTCCACCCTCCCTTCAACGTTTCAAACTGCCCACAAGCGACGACTCGACTGTCACCAAAGCCATAGCAGCTTCCACACTGGCCGCCAGCCATGCATACTTGTAACATGTTGCGTTTTCCGTTTTTAATACCCCGGCTTCGTCCATGCATCCTATTCCATCCCATCCATGAAAAAAAACAAGCACCATTTTACTAGAGTCCCCTAACATTGCAAGTTTTGTTCCGGAGAGCGGCTCCGTTTTTCCGGACTGTCGTCGATTGGGACCCGACAGGCCAACGGAAACACGACCCAGTGAAGCAATGCTCGAAAACGTGTCCCCAGTCGACGACAACCAGGACCACAGGCAAAAAAGATCGTTTGCATTCGCTTTTCCAATGTACAATGACGCTAACATTAACATTAGTCAGGGCCCTTCCTGTCCATGGCCAATTTTTTCAAAGTGTACTGTCACGGGCTGCACCGCACCTATGCATGAAGCTTGCGTGATAGTGGTGGTGGTAAACAACGCGATCCCGGGGGTTTCTTATTTACTTTTCACTTTTTTGTTGCATCGTTGTTGATTTGGGTTTTCGCGTGTATTCAAGCGCAATTTCATGAGGGTCGGTATCGACTTACGTGTAGTCTTGATTAATTTGGTGGTTTTTTTTATTTTAAGTAGTTTTGTAATACATTTTTAAATTTGTTTCCTGCCGCGAAAAGCCATAGTGAAACTTTTTTCAAATCAACCAAAAAAGTTCAAAAACTGACAACAAATATTTCTTGCTCAAAATCATCCCGCCAAAAGACCCAAACAGAACACTACTTCTGACCCCCATTGACCTTGCAAATAATTCCAGCCGATCGCGATCGCCCGTCGGCAGCCGTTTTGACCTCCTCGGCTCACTTCCCCCTCCAAAAAATCAATTTGAACCAAAAACCGACACATTCCAAGTAGCTCCATGTCGCGGCCAATCTATTTTACCATTTCATCCCACTTTTTGATGGCCCATTTCGACGTCCTTCTCGCTTTTTATAGTAGTGTTTTGGTCGAGGCCACTTCTAAATTTTTTCGAAACTGAACTGAACCGAATTGCGTTCGTTTGCGAACATCGGTTTCTAGGCTAGCTTTCTAACTGACGAGCTGGTGGAGGTCGTCGACTCGGAATTATTCGGCTGCTCCCCTCAATCAAGACGACGAATGCGAACGTTGAAGCCTCTGAAGCAGGAGGCCAAGCTAAACCCTCTTTTTTTAGGCAATGCCCGCAACAACGTCGTCGAGAATGCAAAAAAAAAAAACAGCGCGAGAGTGGCGACGGGAAGCGAGCCAAGGCCAAATGTGCGCACGGCAATATTTTGGTATTAGGGGGACATTAGTTACCGGTGGAAAATTTGTCACGCGATAGAAAGTCGAATGCGGTTAGGGGTTAAGTATGCAATGTGCGCAGCAAGAGTGGTTTTTGTTTCCGGGACATGTTGTCCGCGAGTCGCTTGAAACTGTGTGGTCCGTCGGTCGGTCACTTTTGTGTGTATGCCGTTTCTAAAGAGCGTCCTTCCACACAGCCGCACGCAGCCGACGGCGATGGCGGCAGCAGCGCGCCCCGAACCAACCGAGGCCCTTATTGACAATGTTCGACTGTCTCTTGTTGTGTTGGTCTTCCGCTGCCTTCGCCCTCTCGAGTCAGCGTGCCGGCCATCCCGCTGACTCACAATGTCAGATAGATCCGCGGGAGGAGATGGCCACAGGCAACTGCCTCGGCCAACACTATCTTTTGGGACAGCCGGCCGCCGCTGGCACTTTCCTTTCTTTTCCCGTCTTCCGGAAGCTGCGTGTCACTGGCTTGCCTTTCTCCCTCCTTTTTTGCAAACCCTTTCCCTCGTCTCTGAAACAATGCTGATTCAATTGAGCCCTCGACCCTCTCGATGTCCCCAGCTGCCAGCTGCGTCTCGACTATCGACTTCGGAGCGAAGACGTGGCCATATTGCCTCTGCGCTGCTTTATATATTGTGCTGTCGCATCTCGCCTTTTCTGGGTTTTGGCTATGCTTTTCTTTCTTCGTTTTTGCGTCGCGGATTGGATTTGTTTATTCGCGACCTTCGAGGCAAGCGCCTTCTTCACATTTTGCGAGCGACTTACACGTTTTCGCACTCGAGATCGATCTGCAAATCGCCTCATTGCGACTGACCATTGCCTGCCTGGCTTGCGGGGTCCTTTGCTCGCCGCTGGGGCTCGACTGTCATGTCATATCCGTTCGGTTCTACCCACCGCATAACGGGCTATACTAAAATCGATGCCAACCGGCCGGCCGGTTGTTTTCGTTGACCCTTCGGAACCAAAAAGGTGCGCCGGAGCTTATCCCAAGGTCATATCTCGCCCGATCCCCATATATTCTTATCGTGATTCACATTGGCGAGATTCCTCATGTCCAACGCCCACGCAATTTCCGTTTTGTCGCCCTTCCCGATGACTACAACTCATTCTGACACCCTTTTTGCCTGTTCTTATCATAAATTTCAAAGCCACGACTCACCGTGCTGTCGTGACTCACCCTCCATCGATTACAATGCGTGCCCCGTGTCGCCCTCAAACATTTTCAAAACGCATTTTTATAAGTCAAATCTTATTTCTAGCCTACATTCCCTGCCATGGATGATTCCGGTGCCGCGCCCGAGCCCGTCCTCGAGGTGCCTCCACCCAAGGAGATCCAAGTCCTCGAGACCGCCGATGACATCAAGAATCGCCGTACCGAGGTCCTCCATCACTACTCCCAGTTCAAAGACTACGCCCGTGAGAAGCGTCATCACCTCGAAGAAGCCCGTCAGTACCAGTACTTCAAGCGAGATGCCGATGAATTGGAGATTTGGATCCTCGAAAAGTTGCAAACTGCTTCGGAGGAGTCTTACAGGGATCCCACTAATCTTCAGGTGCGTTTTTAAACAACTTCTTACCTTTTTATATAAAAATTTCACCCCTAAATGGCCGCCTTTTCAGTCCAAGATTCAAAAACACGAAGCCTTCGTGACCGAAGTCCAAGCCCATTCCAATACCATCGTGAAGCTCGACAAGACGGGTAATGATATGATTCAACAGAACCACTTTGAAAAGGAAACCATCCGCAAGCGGCTGGACCATCTCCACGAACTCTGGGAGAAGTTGTTCGCCAAGCTCCAAGACAAGGGTGTCCGGCTTCAACAAGCCCTGAAGCTGCTCCAATTCACCCGTCAATGCGATGAAATGCTGTACTGGATTCGCGACAAGGAAGCCTTCGTGACCAGCGACGACTTTGGAACCGATCTCGAGCATGTGGAAGTCATGCAGCGCAAGTTTGATGAATTCCTGAAAGAGCTGGAGTCCCACACCTACCGTATTACCGAAATCAACGAAGCCGCTGATGGTCTCGTCCGTGAAGGCCACCCGGATCATAATGTGATCAACGACAAGCGCGAGGAAGTCAACAACGCCTGGCACAAGCTGTCGACGTTGACCACTACCCGGCGGGAAGGCCTCTTCGGCGCCCAGCAGATCCAACGATTCAACCGAGATACCGATGAGCTGCTGTCCTGGATCGCGGAGAAGGAGACAAATCTTTCCAGCGATGATTTCGGACGCGATTTGAACAATGTCCAGGCCCTTCAACGCAAACACGAAGGCACTGAACGCGATTTGGAAGCTCTGAAGACGAAGATGGACAAGCTGGAGCGTGATGCCGAACAGCTTGGCGGCCAGTATCCGGATCGAGCCGACCAGATTATCGATAAGCTGGAAGAAGCCAAGGCCCGTTGGGACGATCTGATCCAGAAGGCGCAGAAACGCAAGGACGATCTCAACCGCAGCTATAATCTTCACCGATTCCTGGCCGATTACCGCGAGCTTTCCGACTGGGTCAAAGGCATGAAAGTCCTGATCTCCGCCAATGAGCTCGCCAAAGACGTCGCCGGCGCTGAAGCCCTGCTCGAGTCCCACCAAGAGCATAAGGGCGAAATCGACGCTCGTGTTGACTCCTTCGCCCAGACCGCTGAAGCCGGTCAACGCCTGCTCGATGACGGCGTCCGTGAAGCCACTGAGGTCCGGAACTACATGAACCAGCTCGCTGAAGAGAAGGCATCTCTTGACACCCTCTGGGAGCAACGCCGCATCCTCTACGAACAGTGCATGGATCTCCAGCTCTTCTACCGCGACACTGAGCAGGCCGAGACCTGGATGAACAAGCAGGAAGCCTTCCTCGCCAATGACGACCTCGGAGACTCCCTCGACTCTGTTGAATCGCTTCTTAAGAACCACGAAAACTTTGAAAAGTCGCTCGCCGCTCAGGAGGAGAAGATCAACGCCCTCGACGAATTCGCGACCAAGCTCATCGAGGGTCAGCACTACGCCGACAAGGATGTCTCCCGTCGTCGTGAGGCCCTTCTCGCTCGCCGTCAACAGCTGATTAACCGCGCCAAAGACCGTCATGACCGCCTCAAAGAGTCCTACAGGCTCCAGCAATTCGACCGTGACTGCGATGAGATGCTGGGCTGGATCAACGAGAAGCTGAAGACCGCCAAGGACGAGAGCTACCTCGACCCGACCAACATCCGTGGCAAGCTCCAGAAGCATCACAACTTCGAGCAGGAGCTCCGTGCTAATCGTAACCGTCTCGATGAAATCAACGAGGATGGTCGTGCCCTGATCGATGCCAACCACTACGCCAGCGATCACATCAAGACCCGGCTCGGTGAAGTCGACCAGCTCTGGGATGAACTCAACGCCGCAACTCAATTCAAGGGCGCTAAGCTTGCTGAAGCCAATGATGAGCAGCTTTTCAACCGGAATGTTGAAGATGTTGAGATCTGGCTCGGCGAACTCGAAGGCCAACTCGCCAGTGAAGACTATGGCAAAGACCTTGTTTCCGTGCAGAACCTGCAGAAGAAGCTGGCCCACATTGAGAGCGATTACAATGCTCACAATGAACGGGTTGAAGGCATCAAGCTGCAGACCGTCCAGTTCCAGGAAAACGGCCACTTCAACGCGCCCCACATCGCCAAGAAGCAGGAAACCCTCGCCCAGCGCTTTGAAACCCTCCGTAACCCACTCGAAAAGCGGAAGGAGAAGCTGTCCGAATCCCTCCAAGGCAACCAGCTCTTCCGTGACATCGAAGACGAGCTTTCATGGATCCGCGAAAAGGAACAGATCGCCACCTCAACCAACCGTGGCCGTGATCTGACTGGCGTCCAGAATCTTATCCAGAAGCAGAATGCCCTCATCCGCGAAATCGAGAACCACGAGCCCGCTATTGACAAGGTCGTCGAAAACGCCGAAGCTATGGTCGCCTCTGGACACTTCCTGGCCCCCGATATCCGTGAAAAGATTGCCCAGCTGAAGGACAATTGGCGCAACCTGAAGGCCAAGGCTGAGAAGCGTCTTGGTGAGCTTGCCGAATCTGAACAGGCCCACAAGTACCTCGCCGACGCTAATGATGCCGAATCCTGGATGCGTGAGAAGCAGCCCATCATCGGCAACACTGACTACGGCAAGGATGAAGATTCTGCTGAATCCCTGATGAAGAAGCACCGTGCCCAGATGTCCGATCTCGATGGTTACAAGAACAAGATCGTCGAACTCGCCCAGCAAGCGTCCCAGTGCAAGTATCAGGAGCATCCGGGTGGACAGCTCGGCAAAGAGTGCGTCATTGCGCTGTACGATTACGTCGAGAAGTCGCCCCGTGAAGTCAGCATCAAGAAGGGCGAGATTCTGACCCTGCTGAACTCCTCCAACAAGGACTGGTGGAAGGTCGAAGTCAACGATCGTCAAGGCTTCGTCCCGGCCGCCTACGTCAAGCGCATCGAGCCCGGATCGGCCCATCATCACACGGCCATGGCCGGACAGCCGCCATCGTCGATCAACATGCGGCAGCAGCAGATCGAGGACCAGTACCAGAAGCTGTTGACGCTCGGCGAGCAGCGGAAGCGCAAGTTGGAAGAGTCTTGCAAGGGATATCAGCTCCTGCGCGAGGCCAATGACCTGGCTGAATGGATCCGTAGCCGTGAAGCTGTCGCTCAGCAGTCTGAAATCGGCTCTGATCTGGAGGAAGTCGAAGTCCTGCAGAAGAAGTTCGACGACTTCAAGGGCGATCTCAAGGCCAATGAAGTCCGTCTCCAGGAGATGAACCAGATCGCGACCGCTTTGACGGCTGTCGGCCAGACTGAGACGGCTGTTCGCATCCGTCAACAGATCGAGGACCTCAATCAACGCTGGAAGGCGCTCGAAGAGAAGGCTGATCAACGCGAACAACAGCTCGGATCCGCCCATGAAGTCCAACGCTTCCATCGCGATATCGATGAGACCCGCGATTGGATCGCTGAGAAGAACGATGCCCTCGACAGCGATGACTTCGGCCGTGATTTGCGCTCCGTGCAAGCTCTCCAACGCAAGCATGAAGGTGTCGAACGCGACCTGGCTGCTCTTGGGGACCAGATCAAGCGTCTGGACGACAAGGCTAACAAGCTCCGTCAGACCCATCCCGAAGCCGCCAAGCAGATCCTGGATCTCCAGCGCCAGATCAACGAGCAATGGAACCAGCTGACCGCCAAGGCCAACTCCCGCAAGGAGAAGCTCCTTGAATCCTACGACTACCAGCGCTTCCTTTCCGACTACAACGACCTCATGCAATGGATCAACGGCATGAACCAGCTCATCTCCAGCGAAGAGCTCGCCAACGATGCCAATGGCGCTGAAGCCCTGCTCGAGCGGCACCAGGAATACAGAACCGAGATCAACGCCCGTGCTGCCACCTTCCAAGCCTTTGACCAATTCGGCAAGCAGTTGATCAACAGCGGTCACTATGCCGCCAACGATGTCGCCAAGCATCTCCAAGACGTTGAAAACGCTCGCAAGCGTCTCGAAGACGCCTGGGTCGCCCGTCGCCAAATCCTCGACCAATGCCTTGAGCTCCAGCTCTTCTACCGTGACTGCGAACAAGCCGATACCTGGATGACCGCCCGTGAAGCCTTCCTCAACCAGGACGACTCCAGCGACAATGTTGAGAGCCTCATCAAGAAGCACGAAGACTTCGACAAGGCCATCGCCTCCCAGCAGGAGAAGATCAACAATCTCGGCGACTTCTCGAACCGTCTCATCACGAACAACCACTACGATGCCCCGGCTGTCAATGAGAAGATGCAGCAGATCCAGGATCGTTGGGAGCGTCTGAAGGCTGCCCTGGTCGCCAAGCGTTCGAAGCTCGGCGAAAGCCAGACCCTGCAACAGTTCAGCCGTGACGCCGATGAGATCGAGAACTGGATCAGCGAGAAGCTGCAAGTCGCCCAGGAAGAGTCCTACCGTGACCCGACCAACATTGCCCAGAAGCATCAGAAGCAGCAAGCCTTTGCCGCTGAGTTGGCCGCCAATTCCGACCGTATCAGCACGCTTATCCATGCTGGCGAGAATCTCATTCACTCCAGCAAGTGTGCCGGTGGCGAAGAAGCCGTCAGCGACCGCATCCGCACCCTGAACGACCAATGGGAGATGCTGGTCAAGATGTCGAAGCAGAAGTCGCACCGTCTCAAGGAAGCCAACAAGCAGAAGTCCTTCATGGCCAGCGTCAAGGATCTCGAATTCTGGCTCGGTGAGGTTGAAACCCTGCTCCGCAGTGATGACTATGGCCGGGATTTGATCTCGATCGAGAATCTGCTGAAGAAGCACCAACTCCTCGAAGCCGATATTGCCCAGCATGCTGATCGTATCAAGGACATGAACAGCGAGGCCGACGCGCTTCTCCAGGCCGACCAATTCGATCAGGAACAGATTGACCAGCGTCGTAAGAACATCAATGACCGCTATGGCCGCGTTAAGGACTTAGTCTTGGATCGTCGTGAACAGCTGAACAAGTCCCTCACCGTCCATCAACTTCTCCGCGACATTGACGAGGAAGAGTCCTGGATCAAGGAGAAGAAGCTTCTCGTCAGCAGCGACGACTACGGCCGTGACTTGACTGGCGTCCAAAACCTGAAGCGTAAACATCGCCGTTTAGACAATGAAGTCGCTTCCCACGAGCCCCAAGTCCAACTCGTCCGATCCAAGGGCTTGGAACTCATGCAAGCGACTGGCATGGCTGGCCCTGAAATCCAGAAGCGCATGCAAGCGCTGGAGGACAGCTGGGAGCAGATCCGCAACTTGGCCGGCGACCGGAAGAAGAAGCTCGAAGAGAGCGAAGCATTCCAGAACTTCCTTGGCCGTCTTGAAGAAGAGGAAGCTTGGTTGAACGAGAAGCAACAAATCTTGTCCAGCTCGAACTTCGGCGACAACATGGCCGCTGTCCAGGGTCTCCTGAAGAAGCACGACACCTTCGAAGTCGATTTGAACGTGCATCAGCAGCGAATCCGCGATCTTATCACCGCCGGCCAAGCTTTGATTGATAACGGCAACCATCACGCCCCGCATATCAAGGCTCGTCTCCAGCAGCTGGAAGAGCATGTTGCCGAGATCCAGAATCTGGCCCGAATCCGTCTCCAACGTCTGCGCGACAACTCGGCCTATCTTCAGTTCAAGTGGAAGTGCGATGTTGTTGAGAGCTGGATCCAGGAGAAGGAAGCCCAAGTCCGCAGCGACGATTTCGGACGCGATCTCTCTTCCGTGCAGCTCCTTTTGACGAAACAGGACGCCTTTGACGCAGGTCTCAACGCCTTTGAACACGAAGGCATCCAGCGAATCAACGAGCTCAAAGACCAGCTCCTCCGCGCCAACCATGTCCAATCCGATGCCATCACCAAGCGCTACGACCACGTCATTCGCCGATGGCAGGAGCTCTTGGCGAACAGCCTCGCGCGTCGCCAGAAACTCATCCAGGCCCAGGAGCACTTCAAGCAGATCGAGGACCTCTTCCTGACCTTTGCCAAGAAGGCTTCCGCTTTCAACTCGTGGTTCGAAAATGCCGAAGAAGACTTGACCGACCCCGTCCGATGCAACTCGCTTGAAGAGATCCGCGCCCTTCGTGAGGCCCATGCCAACTTCCAGAAGTCGCTCGTCAATGCGGAGGAAGACTTCCGTCAGCTCCAGGAGCTTGATCGCCAGATCAAGGCCCAGAACGTCGGCCCCAACCCGTACACTTGGTTCACGATGCCCGCGCTGGAGGACACCTGGCACAACCTGCAGAAGATCATCAAGGAGCGTGAAGCTGAACTAGCCAAAGAACATCGCCGCCAAGAGGAGAACGACAAGATGCGTCGCGAATTCGCTCGTCTGGCCAATGCTTTCCATGAATGGTTGACGCAGATCAGGACTGAGATGATGGATGCCAATGGAAGCTTGGAGAATCAGCTCGAGAATCTGCGACGAAAGGCCGGCGAAGTGCGACAACAGAGGACGCAGTTGAAGAAGATTGAGGATCTGGGCGCTCTGCTGGAAGAAAGATTGATCCTGGACAACCGATACACCGAGCATTCGACCGTAGGCTTGGCCCAGGCCTGGGATCAACTCGATCAGTTGTGCATGCGCATGCAACACAACTTGGAGCAACAAATCCAGGCGAGAAACCAATCTGGTGTCACTGAGGAAGCGCTGCGTGAATTCTCCATGATGTTCAAGCACTTTGACAAGGTTTGTTTTATTTTTTCCGTCCTTGTGTTTATCGTACTCGCTTTTTTAAGCCATTTTGACGGTTTTAATCTACTTTTTTGACATTTTGTAACAATTTCTCTTGCAGGAGAAGACTGGCCGTCTTGACCATCAACAGTTCAAGGGCTGTCTACGCGCTCTCGGTTACGATCTGCCCATGGTCGACGAGGGCCAGCCCGAACCCGAGTTTCAACGCATCCTCGACATTGTCGATCCCAACCGTGATGGCTACGTGACCCTCCAGGAGTACATGAGCTTCATGATCAACAAGGAAACCGAAAATGTGCGCACCAGCGAGGACATTGAAATGGCGTTCCGAGCCCTGTCCAAGGACTTCCGACCATATGTCACGGCTGAGGAACTTTATGCCGTAAGTTTACCCCTCTCTTTTCTCACTTTCATTTCTACATTCATTTCACTTTCAGAATCTGTCGCCCGAACAAGCCGAATACTGTATAAAGCGAATGAACCCCTACGTCGAAGGCGCGACCGGCCACACGATCCAGGGCGCGCTCGACTACGAAACCTTTGTACAGGACTTGTTCCAGCTGTAATTTTGCCCATGTTTCATCCGTCCAAATTTGTAACTTGATGTATTCTGCCTGTTTTTATGTTGCTTGGAACCCGCTACCTGACTTCCATTCACATTATTTATATGTTTTACATTCTTGTCGACTGTTTTGCTTAAATTTTACTTTACTCTTTTAAACTTCTGTCCATCTCTAATCACTGCTTGTACCACACTTCCGTCTTTTAAGACTACCACACAAAAAACGATTTATTGATCAGCTTTGATTTGGAACTTTTTCAATTTTGTAATTTTTTTGACTTGATGGTCAGCGTAGATCGAATGTAATGAAGTTATAACTCTATTTGGGCATTGTTTTGTTGTTTTGGAGATGCAGGGACGACAGTGATTAATGGAAAGTTTATCTGATGCAGTCTGTTTGCGGCTTCGGGGGTCAGTTTAATGGGAAAATGCATTGAAAAGGAAGCGAGACGAAACGTGACAAATTACACGAGAAACGCTTGACGGGAATGGCGGGCAGTCCATTTTGTTGTGTCTTTTACGCTTTCAGGATTCTGAAGACGGACAAAGACGACGACCGTTAGAAAAAAGACGGACATAATCGATCGTGACAGCTTGTCGCCGACAAAGACGACCATGGAGGATTGTTGTTGTGATTTGGGGCTTTTTTTAAAGAACGGAACCGGCTTGGAGGTTCTTTGGGGATTGTGGGTATGTAGACTGTAATAGTATTTGTTCTTGGCGCGAGCCGGGTAAATCTTTTTGTATTACAAACCACAAGTTAAACAATAAAACTAATTTTTTTAGTTTTAAACAGTTTGCAAAAGAACAAAATTTTTGGTAAGGACACGTCGTCCCGTTATAAACTCTTCCAAAATAAAGAAAAAAGTTAGGTATCAATGT
Source organism: Panagrellus sp. LJ2284 (assembly GCA_024447225.1). Lineage (NCBI taxonomy): Eukaryota > Metazoa > Nematoda > Chromadorea > Rhabditida > Panagrolaimidae > Panagrellus > Panagrellus sp. LJ2284. The sequence goes on along the minus strand of JAMRYC010000005.1, from coordinate 8,073,222 downwards.
GATCAAAAAGGAACACTACATCACGTCACTGTAAACCGCAGATCATCCATCAAACAAGTGATCTAGGTGTACGTATCATGATACCCATTTTTTACAGACGTCTTTTGTGTTCACTGATCTGATCTAAATCAACAGTTGTCGACTTTGTAGTTGACCTTTTCACCGATACATGTTTTGCGCATTTGCACCTTGCCATTCTTTATAAATGCATGCTTTCTTCTAATTGCACCGATTAAAATGCCCTTAAAATATCGTCTAATTAACGACAAACGTGCAAAACAAACTTAACAAAACTGGTTAACATTCTTGAAAATCCACTATAGCATTGATTCATGTTGTTTGTGGATAGGGGCACGACCATGGTGGTCACACTGCGCCTAATCTTTCTCGTTAGTAACGTGCTAAATCAACTTTTTAGACAAACAAATCAAGGTTAATGTTATTAAAGCTAATAAATCACAACCGGTCAATCACCCCATTACCGTAATTGTATGTTGAAGTGTGCCATCATTTATTTTGTTCATTGTCACGTTTTCGTAACCTCCATTGCCCCATTTAAAATCAACAAAACCTAATCGAATTCCATTTAAAGAGCCCCAATTTAAATTCCAACGTCATTTGCTACTTTATGTGCGTCAATAATTTCCGGTAACCCCTTGCCAAGTGCTGATCGGTGATCACAAAACCGTTAACAAACGAGTCTGATTTGCGTTCAACCTGTGTACTGCGTGTGCTACTTATACAGCTGATGGGGGAGGACTGAAACTTACTTAATTTCGATTGTCTTTGTTGAAAAGTTGGTGGTTTAATTAATTTTGTTTTAGGTTTGATTTGACTTTGGTGTTTGTATTCTGTGTGTGCGGGTGTGCGCAGGTCACATAAAAGCGAGCAATGGTCCTCTTTGTACCTAAAACACGCAACGTAGAAGTCAATGTTGATTTTTTGAATGACCTTTTTAGTTTAAATGTACCTAATTGACAATTTTTTACATTTTTTCAAAAATTGAATGAAACTGACATTTTTGAAATTTTCAAAAGTCGGAATAGTTCAAGTGCGTAGTCGTAAAAGTCGGACTTTTAAGGTCAAAGTTAGTTTAACAACAATAAACCCTATCTTCAACATTGTTCGCCCCACCATAACAATCGCCCTTTTGATTGATAACCCCCCATCTGACCAGATCATGCCGCTGATCTACACGCCCTAAACGTCCTTAAAAACAAGTGCTTCTAAAAACCATCCAAAAAGACGTTCGTTTCAGCGTTCAAACCCGCCATAAATTAGACATGTGTCTCTATTCGATTCCATTTCAACAATGCGATTGACGTCAATCAATTAAAACTTCTTTTCAGTCTTTTTTAGAAGGCGTCGCATCTGGAGTGTATTTTCGGTTTTTTTTGTCGGCAACAAAGTCTGAAGTTTGAACCGAAAAGAACGCTTAATCACATCACGTCAATGGGTTGTCCGCCTGTTTTTGATTCCAGAATCCTTTCAATCGGTCTTTGACAGTCTTAACAACTTTAACCTCCCAAAGGCCAGGCAGGACCTTAGGACCTTCCGCTGAGTACTATGTCGAAATAAATCAACTTCCTGTCAGAGGTATTTTATGTATTTATGTCCGCACTTGTCAAATCAGTTAGTCAGACGCCGGCAAATGGTCGAATTCAAGTGTTTTTCAATCTTTGTGAATCGAACACGTGAAAAGACTGATTCCATTTGGCCTATTGCCCGTTATTGGCGCGGGTCTTTCGTTTGTTTCTCGTGCTACTCTTGCCATTTTCAATTACCTCGAGTACTCCCTTTCCCAGCCCCAAGACAAACTGGTTCCTCCCCCACCTGGCACGCCATAAACATTAACACATAACTCCTTTGTCCTTGATTCCCTCAAACCCGCAACCTTCCTCTTTTCTAGTATGGCGGTCGTTTCGTTCCCAGGGTTTTCATTCTTGTCATGCCGTGATTTTACAGTTACGCTTTTTCAGAGTCAAAAGTCAAAGTCAAAAAATGTTACTCGAAACTATTGTATTTTCGATGTTTTCTATTATTTCTGTAGCAGCGGAAGCGATAGAGTTCACAGCAGAAACGTATCCCAACCCGAAAACAGTGCAAGGTGCTCGTGAATGTAACATGAGGGCAGTTTCGAATGTCTGTGATCCGGATCAAGTGCTGAGTGAATCGTCGAGATACAGGTTTAACCAGGAGTTGCAGCAGATGGCCAAGCGGACAGAACGGGTTACTGGGTCGTTTTGTGATCGACAAGGTTTTGAACCGCTGTTGTTGATTGCTCATGAGGTTAGTTTTTTGTTTAGACAAAGTTAAAAAAAAGAAAAAAAGTGGTGGTTGATAGCGGGGTCGAACCAAGAGGTGAGAAAAATGCTAAAAAAATTAGTGGTCGGTAGCGGGCTCGAACCAATAAGTCAAAAACTTTTAAAAATTACGAAATTGTACTAAAGTTTTTAAAAAAATGTTTAAAAATTTTGTGGTCGATAGCGGGGTCGAACCAACGGTCTCAAAAATGTGTAAAAAATTAATGGCCGATAGCGGGCTCGAACCAAAGAAACTAAAAGCTCTACAAAAATTACGAAAATCCTTGCTGATGTCAAATTAACAACTTCTAGGGCACCCAAGAACTCGCCGACGCCATCAACGAAAAATGGAATCTCGACGGTCACTGCAAAAAGTCCGTCATCTTCTTCCTTAGCGCTCTCGACCACTCATTCTACTACTCGACAGAACCAGATACTGGATTCGGTACGCTTCACTAATCAATTCCCCTTCATTCATGTTTTAACAATCTCCCCCATTCCAGATCAATCCGACTTCATCGCCATCAAGATCAGTCAAGAAAGCTTCCTTGCTGAAGGCAATTACACATTCGCTCTGACAAACATTTTCAAACAAATCGGAGGCGCTCAAAACATCCAAGTCACCAGCGAGGACAAAGAAACCGACTACAAAAACCATCACAATGCCACGAGTGCTGTGGAACGAACAAGTTTGAGCACAATTGTAAATAGTCTAGTAGCATTGAGTGTTTTGGTCCCACTAATGATGAATTAACTTTAAAAACTTTCAAAATTGGCTTAAGTGTCGTATTCAACTGCCGACCTACGCATGGCCTCATGTTTATAACCTCAGAGTTTAATACTATTGCGTCGTATTTGGAGAAGTGTTTTAAAATGAAATGTACAAAGAATGTCGAAGAAATCAAGCTGTCAAAGTTCGATTGAACAAACATGTCAATAGTTTTTCATGGTAGTCTTGGAAGTGGTAATAAAACATCCGAGGGGATTTTATGGGTTTTGATAATGTTTTATGGATTTGCTTTGCTTGAGTTGAAGCTAACTTTTTAGATCTGAGTTGATGGGGTTAAAGTTTTTATGCGACGGAACACATTAGGAAGCACTTATGATTGATAGAACGCTGCAGTTTTCCTTGATTAGAGCCTCTAATCTGTACTTTAAAACCGTCGAAAGCGCAGTGAAAACAAAATTAAACTCACTTTGTCCCATGGAAGTTTTTATCTATCGGGAGGCAGTCGTCGCAGACATACTCGGCCAAGGACACTGATAATGATAGACGCTAACAGTTATGCTGATCACTGACAAAGTGCTTGTATCCCCCGTTCTCGTCCAATTTAACTGCTCAGCAGCGGTCGTGGACTCTTCAATCGGACCACCATCACCATGCTGCTTCGACTGTGCACCGGCTTGGCCTTTTTGGGTACGACTTTTAGGGTTGTAAATGACATTGTAAAACTTAATTTACTATTTTAGGCTTCGTGGCTGGCTATGGGTTCGCGGACAGTGATTCCAGCGAGGAATTGCGGTTCAAGCGGAACCACATTCTTGGAAAGAGGGTCAATTTTGTGAGTTTTCCGCTAAATTTCGACATTTTATCTTTAAATATTGTAATTTTAGGCCAATCTCCAACGCAGATCCCTCCTCCCCCGCGAAGGCGAAGAACAGTTCTACAAATACCTCTCAGCGTGCAACCAAGACGGCGAAATCAAGCTAATCCCGGCTTTTGACTGCCGAAACCAGGTCGCTGTCGGTCGCTACCGTAATGCCATCAATTCCACTGGGTGGTCTTACCTCGAAATCGAAACCCGCGCCGAATATGATACCGATCTCCAGGCCTATGCTGCCGGTGTTCTCGAAGGCGCGTTGACGAAGAATGTTTTGGGCTACCACATTTCTAACACAGTCGTTGATTACTGTACCGGCTTCAAGGGGTACTGTAAGCGATTGACGAAATACTTGACTGAGCATTTGAAATACGTGAAGAACAAGATCGACACGGCGCCGCGCGATGATCCGTACTGGCAGTCGATTCGTCGTAGTTACTTGCAGTTGAGCGGTGTCTGGAAGGGTTATAATGGGGTTCAGAGCTTCAAGGGGCCTGAAATTTTGTATGAAGTTCATCCGGTTTAGTGAGTTTTTGAATCTTACCCAACCTTAAAGACCGTTAAAATCTAAAACTTTAGCATGATCAACCTGAACGGTGAATTCATCGACCTCGAAAAGAAATTCAACAAAACCAAAGACCCCGAAATGTCTATGGAAGGCGACAAGTGCAGCGGTCTCGTCAAAGTCACCCCTGGCAATGCTGATATCCTCATCTCGCAAGTCACCATGAGCGGGTTCCAGAACTTGTTGCGTGTTTTGAAACTTTACAAGTTTGGTTACGGTAAGACTTGCCTAAACTTAAAGCATTTTATACGAAAGTCTGTTTAGATGAGCGCCTCTTCCCCGGCCACACCACAACCTTCGCCAGTTACCCCGGCATGCTTTACTCTTCTGATGATTTCGCACTCTTGTCGTCTGGTCTCGCCGCGATCGAAACAACGATCAATGTTTGGAACACGACATTGTTCGAAAGCATCCAGCCTAAAGGTCAACTCCACACTTGGGTTCGCGCTATTGCCGCTAACCAGATGGCTCGCACTGGTCGTGAATGGTGCCAAATTTTCCGTCGCCACAACTCTGGCACTTACAACAACCAGTGGATCATTTTGGATTACAAGCTGTTCACCCCATACAAGCCATTGCCGCAGTACGGTCTGCTTTACGTTTTAGAACAACTCCCGTGAGTTTCGGGTTATTTTGAGAAAAAATCAATAACCGATCGATAATTTTAGTGGTTTCACAATCTACAAGGATTTGACCCAATACCTTGCTGAAAACACTTACTATGCCAGTTACAACATTCCTTTCTTCTTGAAGACATCTTCATTGGGTGGTTGGGACGAAAAGGTGAGATTTTAAAAAATTTTTTTTTAAACAATCAATAATTTATTAACTTTTAGTTTTATCAGTAGTTTATCGACTTTATGCTTTCATATTATACTTTATCGGTTTTTGTTGCAATCCTACTATAGAATTAATCAATACAATATCGATTTTTACATTTAATCGATAATATATTGATTTTTTGCGCCAATCAATATTTTATCGTATTTCTCCATTTTCAGGCTGAAGAGCTCTACTGGTTCAGCTGGTCCGATGCGCCCCGCGCTAAAATCTTCAAACGTGACCACAAGAAGGTCACGGACCTGGAAAGTCTTAAAACCCTGATGCGCTACAATGACTACACGCATGAAGTGTTCAGCAAGTGCAACTGTACGCCTCCCTACACGGCCGAAGCTGGTAAGTTTAAAACTTTCGACATGTTTATAGCTTTTTGTCGTTTCGCGTCGCCCTTCACAGGCTAATCCTGACATTGAGCCAATAGTTTAAGCTGTATTTAGCCTTTTTGTAACGAAAAACAAGATCCGGTTTATTCCACAAATCCGTGTCCTTCATTGTTTGTCTTTTTAGCCATTTCCGCTCGTGGCGATTTGAACGATATCAACGGGACATATCCGTTGCCGGGCATGGGCCATGTCAACCACGGCGCCCTCGATTACAAGGTTCGTTAATCCCATTAACTTTTAAGTTTTAAATTAATCCCATTAAATGTGTTTGTGTAAAGTTTTGTATTTGTTGAATGCAACTTCCAGGGCACAAACTACCAGCTTTTCAAGCAGCTTCGCTTCCGGGCCATTTCCAGCCCGGCATACGATAACGTTCCGGCCTTCCAGTGGTCCAAGGCTGGTGATTTGGTATGTTTATACAAATTTGACATTTTAGAAGTGAAAATATTTTCATTCCAGGAAACAAAGGTAAAACACATTGGCCACCCAGATCTTTGGAATTTCGAATCCATCCAGACAGCCTGGGAAACTCCCGATGTCCAAGCCGAACTTTAATTAGACTCTGTTTATCCTTTCATAACATTCGTTTTGTTGGCCGTGTCTTTTTGGTATCATAAATAAATACGCTTCTCTTTATGTAAAAGTGCGAAAGGAACGCGACACAGTTTCACACCCATACATACGTAGTTTTTTTGCAAATGATTAATGTAAATACCAAACCCCCTCACTGATGACACAACATTCCGCCGCTAAAGCGTTCCACGAGCAGCCGGCGGCTACCGTACCCCACGCCCCGCCATAAAGCACACAAAAACATTATTAAAAGATTACTTGCCGTCGTTGTTCCATGCGCTTGTACAATCTATAATCCGATTATGAGCTTAGCTGTTTTCCACGGCAATTATACTTTTAGTTTTTTCTTTCAAATTAGACAAATTAAACGTGGCGGATTTGGTTTCAAAGAGCGGTTTTGGAATTCTTTGGTTTATTAACTTTTGAGACGTTGCAGGAATCTTGAGGGTGTGTGTTAATGAGCTTTCTTACCAGGAAGCTGTAGAGTTTAAATCGGAGTTTTTAATCATTTAAACGGGGTTTTAGTCTGTCTAGCGACCATGTTTTGCGTTACAAAAATGGCCAAACTCGCTTTACTGTAAAAAAACCAAAAACCAGCCTTAAGTTTTGGTCGTCTGTTCTTTTGATTGTTATCTACCAAGAATGTGCAATTGCACGGCATGGTTATTCACTGTTTTTCATACAGTCATTTGAGGTTAAGTAATGGTGCCAAAAAAAGTAAATGGCTACATGACGTTGGCTACGCACATGAAAAAACGTGTGTATTTTCCGGCATAAGGAAATGTCCTCAGGGCAAAGTATCGAAATCGAACTTTCTACGTAGCCCATTAAGGTAAATGTATGTTTCGTTTATGATCTTTTTGTACGTAGTACAGACGAAAGATAGCAGGAAAAAGTACACTTTTTTCGTAAGTTAAGTAGGGAAAGTCGGTTTTTCAAAGATCACCACATGATGGAAATACCATAGCTCAAACATGTCTGTCTGACTCGACTTCAATCCAGGAAGACAATGTAAACGTGTGCAAGCAATAACGTCAAAAGGGCAGGGTGGAAAAAAGCACACCACTGATCTTACCTCATTGCAAAAAAATAAATGGAAGCCCATTTAGTATGTATAACCTACCAACCCAATTGACAAATTATAACTAAAAATAAACCCACCTACTACCTGAAAGTTTAATGTAATCCGCCACCCTGGGGGCAAACACACGTCATTTACCCCTAAAATATTCAATTGTAACCCCCGCGGGACGATTTGTAACCTCGGTAAATGATGTGTGTTTACACATCTTCGTGTAGTATATAAATCCGGTGCCGAAGATGACTTCAAAGTACCCGTATTTTCGATCTTCTGCGGAATTTTGACTGTCTTTTTGCGAGTTTTTGCCACCCTCGATCCATTAGCATCACCTGATTTAAAGTGTTTGTCTCTCTCTATGGAAGTGCCAAATAAATATCACTTCACTTTTTTGCAATGTGTCCCCTCTCTCGTAATAACCTTTACCTGTAAGCATTAAAAAGGCATATTTTCGCTTCCCATGATTTTAACGTCACAAGGTGTTTGCGCTGTAACGAACCTGGACATTAACACGGCTTTGTATAAGTGCTACCTTTACCCGTAGACGTATTGATGAAGTTTCTATCCTTGCTTTAAAACTATGCCATGCACCTATTTTTTGAAAAAAGTCGGCCCTGTTGACGTAGTTTTCCGTGATTTTTGAAGACAGAAGACGGTAATTGTCAATGTAGAACTGTGCATTATGCTGGCTTAACTGTCTTTTTTAACGGTATAACGTATAATGATGTGGATCTTAAAACTTTGGTTGCCTGAGTTCAAGTCAACCTTTTAACGGGAATACGGCGCTTAAAAGGGCGAGATACTGTAGCACTCTCTGATGTGAAGGTAAATATTATAAACAAGTTTGCAATGGAGTTATTTGCGTAACTTCTACATTACTTAGTGACCTAGTTCGCTGGAAAAACTAATCTGAAACAAACTATTCAATTATGCAATTTCGGTATTTTTAATTTACATAGTTACTATTGAAATCAAATGTCAAACGGCACCTGCAGGTTCATACGTAGTTTAAAGCATGCAGTTGCAGCTGCCGACCCGCATCAAGACTACAGAATGAACCGGGAAAGGGAATTCTACGTAATTCGCGTCGTTTGGGGGCTCTCAATGAGGGTTTTTTGTGGTCATAATACATTTTAAGCCGGACTGCTGGTGACCTTGAAGGATTTCGAGGATAGGATTTGCGCATGGAGATGGATGCGTGTCTAACTTCCGATGCGTTCCGTTTAGGAACAACACATTTACGATAAGCTGGCCCACCTTGAGCTATGCCAACTGTATACGCATTCGAACAGACAGTGGTTGGCGTTAAGAATTCTTACAAGGGAAGGGCGCGAGCTTATCCTCTCGGATTTTGATGAAACGAAAACCACATGTAGCTAACACTAAAAAAAGAGCTTTCCTAAAATATTAGCTGCAGTTTGCCATTAGGGGTCGAGAACGGTGCCGTCAAAGTCCGAAAATTCAAATTTTCAATTACAAATAACTTTTTTTCTATCTGACCGTTTGCCACGCCGTTTAAAACCAACATGTATACATACTATTTCTACAGTTTGTGAAAATATAGTGTAATTTCATAATGCCATATTTGAGAACAGTGGTACACAAATGTGTATGTTTTTAAAATCAATATTTCTAACTTTCAAAGTTTTCACACTAATTTCAACTGTAAAAAGAAGTTATAGATAAGATGTTTACCTATATTTTTCTTCAAACCGCGTTCAAAAAGAAGTAACCAAAAAAAAGTTATGATTTTTCAAAAAACACAAAAAAATCGAAATTTCGGACTTTGACGGCACCGTTCTCGGCCCCTAATGGCAAACTGCAGCTAATATTTTCAGAAAAGTCTTATAATATGGTCAGCTATCTGTGTTTTTCATTTCATCCGAATCGGCCAGGATGAGGTCGCGCCCTTCCCTTGTTAGGACTGATTAGGAATGGCTAATGTTCATGCGATTTTCAAAATCAAAAGTAAGAATAATACAAATTTTCTTAAATTGACGCTAGAGAGATTGCAGACTATAGTGATGATCTAGCTTTACCATTTTTCCTCCCAAATAAGCCGGGATGATCGTAATGAAAAACGACGCTTCATTTTGCAGGTTACAATCTGTTCCGTTTCGATAGTGTGGGTCTAAGTACTATAAAACTACACAAATGCATGCAAAACAGTTCCAAATTTTAAAGGTGCTTTTTCTTATCCACAGCTGATATCAATAACCTGCACAAGATTAGATGTAACAAAATTAAACTTTCAAATAGGTACTTTTGCTGCAACACACATAAGTTAATGTGACGCAAATCACAGACCAACCAGATCCCATTTTGTAGTTTGGCTTACATTTTGTACCTAAAAAGATCCGTCTTTTCGTCGAATTTAACTATATTATTTTTGTAACCCTTTTTTTGAAATTAAAAAACACCTACAATTTATACACAAACAAACCAACTGTGACCATCATCATCGTTTTTTTGTTTTAGTTTGTTTCATTTCCCTCATTTGATGTGTCTGATGATCAAATTTTGATCAGTAATTTCGGAACTTCATTACTTTTAACAGTTCTTGTTAAACACGTGTATTTTGGCGTCTTAAAAGTATTACAGTTTAAGTAATCCATGCTTAGGATCATCTATCGTCTGGATCTGGATGGAATAACATTTATATAAAACATAATAACACAAAAATGATCGTTGTTTTTCTTACTGTAGGTTTGACGTTCATCTCTTCCGTGTTCTTGCCTTATTTGTTGAGTTCGTATTTTAAACCTTCTTTGAATAAACCGCATTTACCTCATCCCACTTTTGATGAAAAGCGAGCTAAACCAAAAGTGACGTTATTTTTTAGCAAAATAAAAAGATTGAAAGCCCTCTGCACTGTTGGGGGCTTAAATGTTTGGGGGTGGTTAACGAATAGAATCAAAAAATAGATCAACAATTTCTTTTCAAGGTGAGGTACTCTTAGGGACCCGTGTTAATGCTTTTATAATACAGATGTGGGAAAATAAAGGACGACTTTAAATGACATTTTATAGCATATTCGGTGGGTTCTAACATATTGTAATTTGTAAACATCGAATTTAATGGCTTGAATTAAAAGTCAAGCTGAGCTTAAACCCTTTGCACTGTTCTGTTTTTTTTTGTTTGTTTAATATCTGCTCTGTGGACGAACATTTTGTAGTCTGCCGTTGGACTTTGCGCGAAAATAGTATAACAGTTGTTATTATTTTTATTTTATGTGAACTAAAATAAAATTAAATCAACGGTTATAAAATTAAATACGTAAAATGGAAATTAGACACTTCCACGAAAAATTCTTACAACTATTTTTTAAGCATGTCGAAACAATATCCATAATTGGATATCTCTATCTACTCCCGACAGTTATCAACAAGGATAAAGAAAGCGCGGACCCGCCCCAATGGGCTTTGCCAACTCTTTCTTTTCGTTCAAATTTTTGTGGCGTCGCCGACGGCGAGGTGCATTCGTTTTGACGCCGACGGCGCTCCGCCCTGTGGGTTTGTGCCTTTTTTTCGTCGGTCGCGCAACGACAAAGACACGTCAAATGGGGTGGGCTTTTAAACCACTTTTGAAAAGGAGCAGCTCAGCTTTGGCCCCGGAAGAGATACTTTCGAGTGTAATCTTCCCCTTTTGTCTGTTGAACTTCAATACTCAAAATATTTTGTATTATAAGTGCTAGCCAAGTTAACTTTTACAACCGTTTAATATTTATAAGGTCACTCTCTCGATCAAAGATTGTAAATATTAAATTCCAAACCTCGTTAATGCTAACAATCTTTAACTGTAAATTATGCTTAATGTGTGTTCCAGTATGCCATTTACTGAACTACTTAAAGTGAAGTTTGTTCTCTGTTGATCGTAAACGCGCCGCCTTAACTGTTTTACAGCCATATTAGCCGCGTTGATGTTTGTTTTGTCTGAAAGGCTTGTAGTTGTTTGATATTTGTAGTTGTAGCCTTATAATTGGTGCTTGGAAAGTTCAATTAACAAAGAATGTATTTAGATTCAAACTACCCCCACCAAAATTGCGAATACTTCATTCAAAATCCACTTTTGAATGATCTCAGTGCCGGTGGCAACGTCCCACCCCGGCCTTGACGTAGCCCGAGGCCATTACGGAGCATGATCACGGGCCGTGTGGCCGTACCTGCCGTGGTCCTCTGTGCTCTACTGCTGATACAATGTCGGGCGGCTCCAACCTCGAGTTCTGGCCTGAAACAACAACCTATGAAGCCGATGAATGCTGTCGAAATGGTAAGTTTTCAAAACCACTTAATTTAAATTTGTTCAAATTTTATCAATGATGTCAAAATCTGCTTGCGTGCATATCCAAAACCATCCCTATCCTCCCCATTGCGTCTTCAAAAACCTAAATATACCCCCCTTCAACCTAATTATATCCAACTTACATGCCAAACATTATAACTAACCCATTTACGGTGCATGCCGTAGTGCGTGGGGCGACAAACAACCTCTCTATGCAACATTCCCATTAATTTTGTGCACTTTTCATTGCCACGTTTTTGCGCGTTACGTCAATTCTAGTCTGGTCACTTTCCCAGACAAAATAAACCCTCCACATTCGTTCGTTCGTCCACACAGCTTCCTGCTTCTTTGTGCTGGCTATTTCCGAATTCCTCGTCCGCCCACCTGATTTCCGTTTTCCCGAACGTTAACAAGCCTAATCCCTTCTCTCGGATAACACCAACATTAATTATCACAAACTGTAAACACCTTCCATTAAAAATAGTACGCTGCCATGCTTACAGTCTGTCGAAATGGCACATACATCAAATGCCTTTCAAAAATTAACAACTCCAGTCCCTAATTTATAAGACTGTTATCATTTTAATCAGCTTACGTTAGACAAACACTATATCACGTATCTCCTTATGACTTTTGCACTATAAGATATTGCAATGATCCATGTTTGAGAATTCCGTAGCCTGGCTGGATAGTACAAATCCGACTTTTCGGCACCTTTTTCGTCGTAACGTACAGTAATTAACGGGGGTATTTTGTTATTCTACCCTGTTAAAGACTATCGGCTTATCAGTGAAATCCGAATTTCGAACTCGAGGTTTTTTAATCTTAGTGTTATGTTTAGTTTTTATATATTTCTGATCTTAGTATTAAAATTTTGTAAAGTCGATCACTACGTAAAAAATTACGTATTATTTTTGGTTATGGCTTCCTCGAAAAACCCAAAGAATGTCTAGCCATCGAAGTACAGACGGGTTTGTTCCGCTTTGAAGACGAAACCCAACAACATTGACTACATTTGTAAGCTGTACCAAAGACGTAGTGAGCAAACCGGTGGCGTAATTGGCCGAAAATGGGTTGATTGAACTGTCTTTTTTCCAAACTAGAAACTTACTAAAAAAGTTTATGTTGTTGTTTTTTTGGTTTTGCACCCCGCATACACTTGAATGGGGTTTCTAGCAATAACTTCTATGATTGGAAATTACATTTATCGAAACACAGGTGCGCACTTTCTTGCCATCGTCTTTATCAATGATGGGATTATCCGCGTTATTGGAACGCTTTTTTCATTCAAAAATGTACTTAAAAATAGTGTCTTGTAAACAAAGAATCTTAATTGTATTTGTTAAAAACAAAAAAACCACATTTGAAAAGTACGATAGTTTATATTTGTTCCTTTGCAGGATTATTACGAAGATCTCATCGAGAGTGTCAACGAATACCATCGAAAGAAAAATGCAGCGAAAAATACTGCCGCGAAACGTATGCGACGGCAAATTCATCCCATTCGACGGCATCGTCACTAAACAATGCTAATTTTTTCAAATGTATCGATGGAGCTATAATTTTACGGGTACCATCACTGATACGTCATGCTACGCAACCTCGACCTCATCGACGACACCTTGGGCGTCGCAAAAGTAGAGTGGATCACTCCCACTTGTGTATTTTTTGTTCATTTCCTGCCAGATGCTTTACGATAATTTACCCCAGGGCGCAAACAACTCTTATCTTTCATCATGTACAACGACTACAATACTGCAAATTACTTGTATTAGATGCTAGTGTATTCACAAATTGGTTAAGCTTAATTAGGGTGATAGAAATAAACTTGCAAATTCTTTAAAAAAACTGTGAAGATTGTGTTTGGTAGAGTTCGAGAACATGTGCACAGCAGCTGACATAGTTTATGCATGTTTTTGTGTTTTTAAATCATTTAAAAATAATATTAAACAAAAACAAAAAGTTTGCAATCGATTGGACTCGAACCTCGCATCATGGTGGTGATAGCGATCCGCCTTAAACCACTCGATCACGGTTCAAATATGCGCCGATCGATAACGTTATTGATTGGTTTGCTCTCTAACCCCCTGGTTCGACCCCGGTCGACGTCATTTTTTTTTTCTCCAATATTTTACCTTAAAGTTTATACACTTACATCATTATTTTTGATCAGACGGCTTTATTTAATGCAACATGTTTTCTTAAGCGTGGCATAACATGTAAAATGTCGTCACTACAGTTTCGTAGAAAATTAAATTACATTAAAAAGGTTGTAAAGATAATTATGTTTCAATGAACTACTTTTGAGTATTAATAGAACATATCTACGTATACAACATGCTTCTACCCACCGTGTAGGCGTTCGACGATCTCGTTCAACCTTTTTGTCTGGGCATGTAAATGTAGACACCTTTACGTAAATACGAAGCCTCGAAAAAGAAAATAAAAACCCAACTAGTTTATCCAATGGATTATGACCTACATCCTGCGATTATAAGGTCGTAACACTCTTTCCTTTCCGATGTAGTCTATTAACTACGGTAGCGGCTACTAGTGGAACTATGTATGACCACCATGTGATGCCATACTTACGCTCAACCATCAAAAGAGGTCTGTCATAAACGCGTCCCTTAGGTAAATATACGCAATCGGTTAATCGTCGAACACAATTGTAGTTCCTGTGCCACGTTTTTCAAAAGTCGTATTTTTAAAAACTTCAGCCGTTGTACTTATGGACAATGTAAACGGAATCGGATTATCTTTCGGGTGCACTGTATATCAAAGAACTGGAACGGTAATCACAAAAGCTGGGTGTTAAAAGTGATGTACGGAGATAAAATTACTTACGTAGATCTCGGTTTATATTAGATTTGTAAAACATGTTTACGCGCAGGTTTTTTTGAAACGAAACCATTTCCTGTGTAGTCTTTTCGAGTAATTGTTACATGTTACCACAAAAAAAGATGGAAAGTGCTATAATAAGTTTTCATTCAATACAGACCTCACTTGCGATGTTGCATCCGGTCACGATTGTAAAATGAACGTTGAATACACTTATTATTACTTTTTTATCCTATTATCGCACAAATGCGTGAAATTATATACGGTTTCGGTTTGGTTTGTAGCAACTTTTCTAAAGAATGTGGAAAAGGACAAAACATAGGGGAGCTCATATGTACATACATCGAAATGGATGGAATGTAATTGGAATTGAGGAGGAGATAAACGATCATTCAATTCAATTTGTAGGAATGTACTTGAAGGTGGCAAACAAAATTGAATTAAACATATACAATTTAACAGTACAACAACAATAATATTGAAAGTTCAAACTTCACAATGTGGAATTCGATTCGGCAGGGCTACTTTGAACGGAGGAATCGTCTCGGGCAGTGCGGGCTAGCTTTAATTGAGCCATCAAGTTTCGTGATAGGACAACTTTCATGAGTTTGTCTCGACTTTCGAAGCGGCTACCTTCGTGTTCGTCGATTCTAAAAAAAGAAAAAAACTGTGAAGTCTTTATTTTCGAGTATAGTTTTGTCACAACATTTTTTGTATAATTGCATCACTTCCCCCTGTTAAAATTACGCAAAACACGTTTGCCTTCTGTAAAAGAAAGAAGAACCTTGTACCGTATAAACTTCAAATTCCAATTTGTGCGTAAACAAACTTTCGCTTAACTATAAATTACAGTATTATAACCATGTGCAGATATAAAACATAGTTGTAAATAAGTAGTGTAAATGCGAAAATCACATGGTAGCCCTACATAAGGTGTTCTTGAAGACTAATTGCCGATTGCAAAAAGGTGTTTTTAACAAGTTAACGTTGCTTATTTAGAATTAAACTGTTGGGAAGCACTTTGATATATGGGTAAAACCAAAATACTGTTTAACCAAAAATACTATTTGCCAAAACTATTTGTTTGTCGCACGCAATAGCAGTGAAATATTTTTACAACTGTAAAGAGGCTACAATATTTTTTGTTTTTTGAACTTAGTACTTTGACTTTCGAAAGAAACCGGTTCCGTAAAAGTATAAATTGTACGTATTATAAACTGAAAACTGTAAATATCAAGATTACTTTCGGATAAAGTAGCTTAAAAACTGAGGATTAAGCTTTTTATGCAGTTTTAACTATATTGTTTGTGCACTTTGACAGTCTACATAGTGCTGACCAATCATTAAAAATCTCACCGTAATGGAATTTCTTTCTGGACACCGGCAACGATACTGAAGAGAAATCTTTGGTAGTTTTTGAGCATAGGCAGACAGGGCGAATTGGAATCGGTTTTTGAGGCGGAAAAGCGCATCTGGAAACGGGTGAATTTAAAACTGACGAAATTATTTTCGATGGTTTGCAACTTGCTTCTCTGGGTTTATCGGACTCATTGATCACCTTCAAAATGCTCCCAATGGTCTGAATAAGCTGCTTTATGGAACTCCGCTCGTAACTGTAACGGAAAATAGGGTTTTGTCGGATTGCAAATGTAAAATATACGTCTGTAGACACAGACTCCACAGAAAAACCAAAACCGAAACGTACGTTAAAAGGATTTCATCAAATTGATGGAATGTGTCTCCGATGAAAAGTCGATTATCCGCGGCAAAGACAAGGAATGTGGCATCGGGTGTGTGACCTGGGCCATAATGCACTGTGATGTTGGCGTTTTTGCCGAGTTTGACCACTTCGCCGTGCTTTAGCCATCGCGTAATTTTGTAGGGTTTTACCTGAAGGTGGTTTAAACTGGGATTATCCGGTTCAGATAGATTTTCCGGTCAATATGATGGCAGAAAAAGCGATAAACATACCTGCCAATCAAAAGTAGAATCTAATTTCAATGTATACTTCCTATCAGCCCCGGAAGCACACAAATCTTCAACACAGTGGCTTTTTCCGGCTTTGCCATTGGCGGAAAATTGGTAGTTGGCGCCTGTCTGGAACGAAATTCACATAAAAATATGAAGGTTATAGGGGTAGCCCCGATGCGACATAAAAACTGTGGATTTAAGGTGACGAAGATGTCGCTTTTTACAACCGATCGGCAACCCCACGCGCACACACCGACATGCTTTCTCTGTGCAGAGATCATTTTCTCTCGTCGCCTGCCCCGACTCTTCTCTCGCACACAAAAGCCTAGCCCGCGATACATGCCCTGAATAAAACAACCTCTACTCGACAGACAAATTATCGAATGAAATGCGAGCTGATGAGATTTTTCGCCGTTTACCCGTCAGACGAAATCTTGGTGATCCTATAGTTACACTGATCGCATGATAATTTGAAATTTCAAAGAAAAATTTTGGGTTTATCAACGTTTTTGTTGATTTTTTATAAACTGCGGTGACGTTGATGTTTACACCTACCTGTTCAGCATGATTATGCGAATTGATAACCAACAACTTCATTTTAGCCGGAAGTAATCGCTGATTCTGGATGAAATCATACAGATTACCCGAGCCACTGCCCGTATCAATCAGGACAGCGCGTTCGTCGCCGACAATGAGATACATGAGCAGATTTGTGGAAACTTCGCGAATGCAATGAACAAACGGGGAAAGCTTCTCGACGGTGTAGTGGGCTTGGCTCGTCGACGACATCTCACCGCCTCGGGCAACAACAAAGACAACGCAATGGCATCCCGGTAGTGGTGGTCTTGGGTTGGAAGTCGATTTGGAATGCATGAATGTTTTATACAGGCGGAAAGCATCGGATGGGACATCAATGACAATGGAATAGGATGGGGTGGGGGTGGTTAGGAGGTGTTTGTTGGCGGAGTCGGAGTCGATAAAGGCTGTTTCTGGAGCATCGGCGGGGACGGAGATCGAGGGATGGCGACGGGTATTCGTTTGCGGGGAGGGCCTTTGGGCTTGGATTGGCCTGGGCGGTGGATTTCGGATTCGTGGGAGCGACGGGTTTCGCTGGAAATTGGTGGTTTTAAAAACTGACGCAAGGTTTCTGTATCATACACAATTGGGTTACTGTAGTACAGTATGCAATCAAAAACTGAAGGTGTTTTGAATTCGAAGAAACTCACATATCGCCAAAACACCGACAACAAAAGCCACACCGAAACGGCATCTCTTCCTCATCATGGACATCCATATGGGCCACCATGGCATCCTCACTAGCAAACGGCGCATGACAGAATGGACATCTAGTCCCCTCAAGGCTCCCAGCCGTGAATCCGATCTTGTGGCAACAAACTTTCGCGTAATGATACTGAAAGGCCGCTGCCGTCGGAAACGACTTCCCACAATCCGTGCAAACATGAACAAAGACCGCATTGGCCACTTCTGGAATCGGTTTCGGAGCCCTCGCGAAATAGATCGAGGTTTCATACGACTTTCCGACGCGGATTCGGAGTCTTCGAACCGGACCTTGGCAAACTTTCTTCGCCTCAGAACTCGATGACGAGGCTGTCGATGGCTTCCGCGCCGGTGATGATGTTGAAGGCTCCGACATCCTGAGAACTAACAATCGACCTCAAATTCTCAAAAGGCTATCAAATATCAAGAATGAAAACTGGACATCGTTCAAAAAACTTTTCAGAAATGCGTCAAAATTCATTTCCCTTAAAGCAAACCAATAAACAAAGTTAACGATTACAAACACACAAAGTTCCATTTTCATGGTGTCAGCATTGTTGTAAAGAAATGTTTCAGAAAGGGTGCCCGTTTATCTGTGACTAACGTCTGGGTTGGTGTGGCGGTAACTGCTCTGATCTCTGCAAAAGTTCACTAGTGGTAAGAGTCGTTTCTAAACTTGCAGTATAAAAATAACATACTTTAGGCAGTCGCCGTGCTTCTTGTACTCGAGGATGGCATTGACTGGCAGGTTCAAGACGCGCCGCATCGTGTCCCGGATCCGGGTCGTGATGGTGGCATTGTCGGCGCTGCGATTCCACAGGGAAACGATGTCCTCCTGGTTGCGGACACTGCATACGGCGCCGCAGATCTCTTCGCCGACGAGGAACTGTTCGCCGATCATCGCGAGGATGAGGTTCTCCCAGATGCGCGATGACAGGCCCTTCTTCAAGCGGAGGATCCACTTGCCGCCCTTGCAGTTGGCCTGGTCCTCCCAGACGGGCTGGATGCCGTCCTTGAAGAGGTGGAAATCGACCTTTTCGGCGATGTCTGCAAAAAATTATATATAAAAACTGCTCGTTTCGTTAGAGTATTGTCTGTCAATATATAATCATCAAAAATAACGTCCAAATACTCACCCGACGGACGCTTAATGTGACGATACGCCGTCCAGAACTGCTCGACCGACTTGAACGACGCCACGGGCTGCACGTAGCAAGCGTAATCCTCGGGATCAAACTTGCCCTGCGGCCTCACGAAATACGACAAAACGTAGGTGAATTCGAGCGCATGCTCGTCTGGGCCAGGGGTCGTGACTTTCTGTAAGGGCAATCAATGAAATGGGGCAAAGGAAAAGGGGTGAAAAACGAACCACAAAGGGGTCGGGACGCTTCTTGGGCGCAACCCGGGCTACCTGCTGCTGCGATTGCGGCTGCTCGTCATCACTCGCGTTAAGGAAGGGCATATTTACAGAGATCTGGAAGAAGAAACTGTTAGGGAATGGGACGGGCAATGAAATCCAACAAAATGCAATCGAAAAACGCCAGCCAAGAGCACGAATTAGGCGGAACGAGTGACAGCGTGACCGAGACTGACGTTCTGCGCGTAAAACGCGAACAACATTCGTGGTGGGAGTTACTTTGGGAGTGTGCGCGGGTGTAAAACTGGGCCACGATGGATATAGCTCTTTTTACAAAACTCCTACATAAATCTTTACTTTTTTCCCTCTCATCAACCTCCACCAACACAAATTTATTAACTCAAACACAAAATTCCCCCCAAAACAAACAATAAAACCCCGCATCAACCCAAATCCCCTCAGGCAGTCGTCTCAACTCGATGATGAGAAGTCAATCTACTTGTAATCGTCATAACGGTCGACTTTTGCTGTGAGATCATTTTCCCAACTGCTTGTCTGTATGGGGTTATGGCAACTAGCATAACGAAATTATCCAGTACTGAAAATTAAATTTGTTGAAATTCACTTATAAAAACTGCAAATCACAATAACTCGGTAAACCTACCCGAATGTATGCTGCACATAATAATCCCAACCTCCGTGAAAAAGCTCATGTATTTCCAACCCTGCCAGACGCCAATTATGATGAGAATGTCGGGCAGGATTATCATGACATTTGGTAGCATGATTTGGATAATGAGAGCTATCACCAAGTTTTTGTGAAGCTTGTAAGTTTTTTCACTAATGCTGTGTTTGACCTTTTTCAATTGGTAGACAATCATGGCAATGCAGGAACTTTCGATGATTGGCAGGATTACAAGGATGAAAAACAGGGCTAGCATGAAGAAGTACACGAGAAATGGGTTGTAATCGACGTCGTAACCGAATGCGTACTCGGATTCAAAGATTGGTTCTAGTTGTGGGTAGGTCTGGAATTGATTTTTTATTGATTGGCAATTTTTGAAGTTTTTGGGTTTTTGTCATTTGCACGCAAATTGACTGTGCATGCAAAAACGTGATTCAGACTGTGTGCGAATAATAAACATACTGTTCGAGCTAGCTGTGTGTGCAAATGGCACTTTAACGTTCAACCAAACAAATTATCTTTTTTTATAAAAAAACTGGTAACTGGTATTGGTGACTTTGTAAAACTTACATTCAAAGTCCTATTCCTAATAATCTCATACGGCGCATCAGCAATAATCAACAGCGGGCACAGCGTAATACCCGGCACAAATTGGCAGCAAACCAAAAATCCTAATCCGTACCAACTCATCATAATGTTGTACCATTTCCGTTCCAGAAGTGCAACCATTCGGTAACAGAAACACAACACCATCGAAGTAATATACGTACAAATCAGAAATATACACAATACGAATCCAATGTGCCCTGAATGAGGTCCAAAGAGTCTGGCAAATTTTCCAGACACAAAACCCGAAGTCGATGGAAACAAAGGCACTGGGCGCCACAAAACTGATAATTGAAGATCATGGAAAAAGCTACAGATTGAAACATTCAACAAAAACAACCGATAATCTTTCATTTCCTTCGGCGTTTTCGTAATCAACACGTACCAGACCAGCAAATGGAGGACAAAAGTAACCGATCCATTGAATGACAACACATTTAGGTAGTACGGTGCAAAGAAGGCGGCGAAGTCTTCCTCCAAAGTCCAATTGGGTTCAGCTCTCACTTTATGATTGGCGATAAGTGATTGAATTTCGGCAATTTTGGCATTAATAACCAGACTGGGGTCAGTACCGTTGTTCATGACGGCTGGCAGTTGGCCCAAGAATGAGACTAAACTTGTAACAAGGTTCAAAAAAGTCGCCGTTTTTACATTGCGAGCAGCTGTCGGTGTCACTGTTGAAAAACATTTTGGCACGAATGACGATAGTAACTACAGGTGGCTTATCAAAGTTTAGTTTTTATGCATAAACTGTGCTTCCCGGCTTGTGACTGATGTTTTTAGCCAAAGTTGGTTTGGTTTATTAGTACGCATAGGCCATTCAATCTTAAGTGGTCACTTGTACTTTTTTACATTGAATATTTTATTGGTAGTTATTTGTGAACCGTAAATAGACGGTTTTTTTTGAAATTACGAATCTTACGGGCTATATGGCCACATTTGAATAAAAACTGTCGCAAAGAAATTTGAGTATTGCAATTGAACAGTAAATTTTTACATTTTGCAATAAAATTTCAAAAATCGGAGTTAAAAAAAAAGAATACCAGTTTACTTTTTGTAAAACTTTTTAAACTGTTACTTCACAAATATTTTTCGGCACCTCAACGGCTTCTGGCACCCATATTCATCAACTTCATCACCGCTAAACACAACTCACGTCAACATTTTCACCTTCTCGACCCCTCTGGGCAGCCGCTTATCTTTACTTTCTCCTTTCATTCATCAGAGCCCCTAAAGAGCCCTATGCTTTCATCCGCGGGAAAACTGGAGAAATCCTGTAGTGGTGGTTGTTGTGCTTCCATGAAGGTGAGAGCTGTGAAGCTTTTTTCCCGTCCTGTCTCCGTCTTTTGGCTTCACCTTCACGGAGAGCGTGTGTCCCGAGATTTGTGTTGCGCTGTCGTCGCCCTCCTTCTACGGCTTTCATCTCTCAGGAATTCCCCGTCCTGCATTGAGTGATTCGTTGGCACACGCGAGACGACAAACTTTTCACCACAGCTTCGGGACCTTCTGGATTGACGACAGAAGTGGCTTTGGAAATTGTATTGTTAAAAACTGTAGAGCACTGACGTTTTTTTATTCACGATGACATCCTCCAAACCATCCGCCGTGAATCCGAATTCAAGTCGGTTTCGAGCGGCTCATGCAAGTTTTCGACTTCGCATGCTCCATGAACAACATGCGCCTGTTGCGGCTGAACCGGTGAGTCATTTGAAGATACTGTATGGGTATACTGTAAACTGGTAGCTCTGTTTTTAACTTTTCTTTGTTCTTCATTTCTGTCAAAAAT
The DNA here is from genome assembly GCA_024447225.1 of Panagrellus sp. LJ2284. NCBI lineage: Eukaryota > Metazoa > Nematoda > Chromadorea > Rhabditida > Panagrolaimidae > Panagrellus > Panagrellus sp. LJ2284. The sequence goes on along the minus strand of JAMRYC010000005.1, from coordinate 8,051,074 downwards.
GCCCTGATGTCCGATAACCCTCACCTCAAAGCCATTGTGCATCATCTTAACGTCCATCCACTCACCCCGACCAACTACATTCATGCCACAAATCCATCGCCTCAGCTGCGCGAGAGCCCCTCCAAGTCCCACGGCACTTTGTGCCATTCATTACTACCTTCGGCTTCGGCATCAATCCCGTCCCGTGTGCCCCGGCCGGGTTTCCACGTAACGCAAACGGTGCCACTCTTCGACATTTGGTTGAGCCGCGCGTACAATTTTCGTAAGTGAAAAACAGCCCGTAATCACGGTTGCCACGGCATCCCCGGCTCCATCATGAAAGACACCCCCGAAAAGAAGGAGAAGCGCAGTCTTCGCAAGTTTCCCTTCCACATGGCTCGATCCGATTCCTCGCAGCCCGGGGGCACCGGTTCCACCTCAAGTACTCCCACCACGACAATTCCGCCGAGTGTGCCGATGGCGAGTCGGACCCAGAGTGAGAAGCGATCGACTTTGGCAGCATTGGATTTGTGTAAGACTTTATCTGGGAGGTGAGTCAGCTTTGACTTATTGTTTTTTTTGTGCTGAAAACTGGCCAAACCTTCGTTTATTGCTTTTGGCATCGTTCGCGAACATTCTAAAATCCAATCCCCAAAAATAATCCATTAAAAATTATACTTCTTTTTTTGGTATTTTTCATAGATTGAATACAAGTAGCCTTGTGTTAGCTAAAGTACAAAATCAGGTTGCTAATTGAGGCCTTTTGCTTCATGCCCTGAGGGCTCTGAAGTTTGGGGGACCAAAGTTGTCGCGCGTGTCACGCAGGGGTGAAACGGTGGAGCGAGGGGGTTAATCACGGGAGTCTTGTATCTAAAAACTGGCACCTATGTTGGTTAAGCGTTCTGTCGCGAGAGAAGTGGTGAAGCACGCGAAATTGGGGGGCTTAAAGGCGACTTTTGGGGATGGTTATAATTTGCTATGCATTTTGGGCTTTGATTTATGTGACGCAGGAGTTTTGACTGATTTTTGATTAGTTTTACTGGTTTTTGTAAACTGTACGCATTATAGTACATCTTTGTTTTTTAGCCAACGCAAAAAACTCTACTCGTCAACGCCCCCGCACACGCCCACGACACTCAGTGTCGACGCCGCCGAAACAATCATAGCGAAACAAAAGATTAACAGGTAATTTTTAGAGTTTAAACTGGATCGCTGATTACGTCAGTTAATCAATATTCCAGATCAGCGAGCAGTGGCAGTACGCGCAAGCGACTGTCAGGTGGCTCTGCTGACGATGGCGCCGCTGTCACTGTATCACCATTGGCTGGAGGTGCTAGTGCCGTCGTTTCATCATCGGGAGTCACCCAAACTTCTGCAAGTGGCCATCATGGTCCACCATCGCCAAAAGGCATCGGATCATCGGTGCCGCAGAAATCGAAATTCAAAATGGCTCACGAAAGCTTTCGGATTCGCATGTTTCAGGAGCAATATGGCTTTGAGCCGGTAATCGGACTGGCATTTTTTTTAACTGTTGCTTGTTTTTACCTTTTCAATTCAAAATACTACTTTTTTTGTCTTTTTTATCTATTTAAACTGAGAAGTGGGTTATCAGCATAAACATTTTCAGGTATTTATGACCAAAAAGCGCGCTGCAGACAGCAAATTCAGCGAATTCAAAGGCGGTGATCTGAACAAGTACACCTCAAGATCCTATACTATCAAAGATGGAGTTGAAATCTTCGGAGGTTGGTTTATTTTTGCATTCTTCTGCGGCATGTGGTCAAAACTTTGCATAACTTCCGCCGGGTGTTCATTATCGCGTCCGTTAATAGGTCATTACCCGATTGATTGAAGCTTATGATGGGAATTATGAACATCTATGAAGTCTCAGTAGACTTTTCGTTCCTAGTCTTACTTGTTTGAGGTTATTTCTGTCTGTTGTTGTCTTGATGGTTCTTAGCTATCGAACGACCAAATACCGTAATCGATATTCGAATCGACGCCAGCGTGATCTTTATCATGACAGTATTCGGCGGTGTTCAGAGTTTCGGTATCCAAGTAAGGTTTTTGTAAACTGCAGTGCCAATTGAGTCGACTTTGGAGCGCAAAATTATGATCAAAGTCCATTATTTTCCATTCAACTTTAAATTTAACATAAAACTGCCAGTTTTGTGTACTGAGTACGCTTGTCCTTCAAACCTCAACGGATATCCCATCCGACTACATGGCCCTGTCTTTCTTACAAACAGCTTTGCCCTATCCCATCTGTTTCCGTCTCCCCGACCCCTAATGTAAAGTCAATTACCGCTGCTCGTTCCTATTCTTCAACTTTTATACGCATAAATACTTTTTTGTCATCCGTTCACATCATGGTCTACTCCTTCGGGACGGCACAACAGGTCCGTTTTTTCATCTCTTCTTCTATTGAATTGCAAAAATGGGCCCGTTTTGCCGGTCGAAAAGTGCAAAAAAGGTGACAAATTCGACGAGTACACTAACTCGGACACATCTGTTTCTGTAAAACTGTCGCTGTCTCTAGATCTGAGTCCAGTTGGCATTGTTGGATCGGAATCAGTGTGATTCGAGCTGGATTGGCTTTGATATTCGATAAACTGCTGCCCATTTCAATTAGTTGTAAAAGTTATTCGATTCGATGAGTTATGATCCGAGTGAATTCGCCAAGAAGCAGAGTGCCGTCACAGATTTTCCTTCGATTAAGATTGAAAATATTAGACGGTTTCCATCGAGAAACTCGAAGAATGTCTATGAACTGTATTTGGCATGTAAGTTTGGGCAGAAATTTTTAGTTATTTTTTAAACTGCGGCATACGGTTAACGTAATTTGATCATAAATAACTTTAATGAGTACATTTGGTCTTAATTTTTCAATTCGCCTGTTTTTATTTTTGCAAATGTTTTCAATTAAGCAAATTTTTATCCATTTGTTTCAAAAAAAAACTGCTTCGCGGGCGCTAGGGCTATTTATCTTCAAACAAATCTATTACATCAGCTTGTTTTGACTAAAAACTGTTTTTTTTATTCTTAAATCTTTACCATCACAACATTACATCTTTCACAAAAAAAAACTTCTCCACCTATTGACCACAGACAGCTTAGCGTCATTATTCCGTCAAAAAAGCTTGTATTACTCGTTACAGCCAACCTTGGTTTGGTTTGAAACCAAGTTAGAGTTACAAGTCGTCATATTTCTGTGTTGAACACATTCTATTAGCTTCCTTTAGGTCCCCACTGCCATAGCTCTTTACATCTTACGTTTTTCATGTGTATTTTACATTCATGTCAGCTTGACCGACATACCAAAAGGGGTACCAAGGGTGCCACATATAATGACCGTCATTTTCAATGTTTCCAACGAACTGCAAAGACATTTTGCATTCAACCTTTGTTGAAAAGTGCTTCCGCATTGTTTTGGGGCGTGTTATTGTTTTGGGGAGTGGTGCAAAAACTGTAGTGCAGCCTTTCTAGGAAATTTTACTGAATTTTTGTTAGAGTTCAAAAAACTCCTTTGTGCGTTGTAGAATCACACCGATATCACGCAATCTCAAAAACTGTAATTGGGGGAAACTCCGATGGAACTTAAGAAACTGAGGATATTTTTGATGTTTGAAATGTATCCGCTAACATCATCGCGTGCCGCGCATCAAAAACCCACCCGAAAACCTTAGATTCTCAAACTTTTGCTGCGCAATAAAAACTGTTCGGGTTGTCTCCTCAAACTTGTAAATCACACCAAACAGCACTGCCCCTAAACATTTTTTTCGCCTTTTTGTTCACACATACATTCAAATACTACTCCAAAGTATACCGGACACGGCTTTTCCGACACGAAACCTCAGTTCCGGTGTTGCCATTCTTCTTGTCGAAATACCAAAAGGACCAACGTAGGAAAATAGCACGGCTAAGTGTTGCGTTGAAAACTTTTGGAGGTCCTTTGGTTGCGCTATTGTAACAGAAAAAAGTGGACTTGAAAAAGTGCAGCCTCAAACTTCAGACGCCGTATCGGTGTCGGACGGAAATTCAGTCTGGTAAAATGGGGTCTGGGGTATTGTTGGGGTTTTTGTGAGTTTTTGGAATTCGAGAAATTTTGATGAAAACTGATGCAAAAATCGGAATTTTTAAGTTTTTTGGTTTAGTGCATCAAAATGTCCGAAATCTTATGACTAACGACCCCTTACCATGCTTATGCGCATGCATAATGTCCATTTTTTACGTGCTTGCATCAGTTTAATAATTAAAATGTCGCTACTAAACACGCTTGTCGATAGCGGATTACGCTTCCCTCGCCACCCACTATTTTTTGCGACCCCCGGAGGCACTCCTTTACATTAGCACTTTGATGAGGACGCAGTGACCCTAAAATAGTGCCTCCAGTGTGCCCTTTGTGTCCATTCAGAATCCTGGCATCACATATACCCTTTTTACCGTCCCTTGGCCGACGTAAAAGGAGCCATCATGCCTCGGGCCTGTTGTTTCTACCCTTTTATTCCAGTCCCCGTATGTCTTCAAGCGATGATGACCTGGCCAGTCGTGCGAGTAGCCATCGCTATCTGACTTCAAATGAAGCCCGAAGCCATCATCATCAGCATCAGCATCGGCAGCCAGAGACATCATGGATGGAGCAGCAGATCGCCCAGGCCCAACACGGCGAATATGTGACCGCCACGACTTCTACGGCTTCACTTTCCAACCCACAGACAGTGGTCGACATCCATCGCCGCCGGACAGTGACGCCACCAAGTACAGGGCTGCCCTTCCGGAAGACAACGTCGCCACGATGCGAGATGCTGACCGGGAACTACACCATGTCGCGGAAACGGTCCATGCGCCAACGGCTCACGGACATCGAGCAATGGGACTTGTCGCGCAAAATGACACCAATTCCGATTAAGAAAAAGTCGAAAAAGTCCGTCAGTTCGGCCAGGATAGACTTGTTAGCGGGTAAGCTTGGGGATATTTTCACATGCATTCGTAATGGGTCCGTCTTGAGGGGAATATTAAAAGAATCGCGTGAGGGTGTACAGTTCTTCTTCCTATTTTGGACTTGGGATGGACTTGGTAATGGGGTGATAATTTGTTTTTGAGTTTTGACATTATTGATTATGCACTTTAAGGGGTGCAATGTGGTCTTTTTTTAAACTGCCTTTATTTTAGCAATCGTAGCTCAGTTGGTTAGGGCGTTAATTTTGCATCCAAAACCCGTTGGGTTCGAACCCCTTATTATCCACTTCTTTTTTTCTTTTTTTAAAACTGCAACACCGGGTATGTAAGGGTAAATAACATTAGTATTTTACCAATATTAACCCCAAAACACATCAAAACTGACCCCAATCCCACCCTCGCAAGCTCTCATCAACCTCTCACCCTTCCATTCAACCCATCCTCCAATTCTTGGACCATTTCCATGCATACCTAACTTGATGTCATTGGCACGCGCTCCGGACCATCTTTTCGTATACATCTGCCATGCTAGTTGCTTCTGACAGTTGACCGTTGCCACTTTGTTCCTCTTTTTTCCTAACTAAAACTTACTATTTGATTTCAACTTGTTTTCCAAGACTGAAATTCCTGTTTACCGTCGCCTGTCAAAAGTGATCTATTGTTGTTGTTGTCTACCATTCCCATAGGCCCGAGCCATGGCCTCGATGGCATCGGCCCGGAACAGCGTCGTCTCATTGGTGTCGACCGCCGGCAGCGGCATGACCCCCTCAGGTGGAGCGTCGCGTCGAGGAACTTCAGCTTCCCAGGTCGAAACGAAGCTTCTCGATGATGAGGGCGTCATTTTGCCTTCCTCCAGCTCGAAGGATGATGATATTCTCAGTGATTCGAGTGATGATATCGAGAATTTAGCGATGCGGACCTTGGAACATATTAGGGATGAGGTAGTAAACTGGGACTCCGGTTGGTTGATAAACGTGAAATTCCAGCCAGTAAAATCAATCTCTTCCGTGAATCCCAAAGGAAAAAACAGCTCCAGCGACATTTCGAATTGCGGAAGGACAAAATCTCGGGCTGATTCCTCAACATCGTTCGATAGCGGGGTCGGAGCCAAGTCATCAGTCTCAAACGGCCTCAATGAGGGGGAGCCGAAACCGTTAAAAAAGAAAAAATCGATTGTCGATGTCGAGAAGGGCGAACACCATCGCCACGACGATCGCGAAGAGACAGCAGGTTGGAGGCGTTTATCGCTTCGCAGATGGCTTTGCTTCGCTTTTTTACATTTTTGATTAATTAAACTGAGTCTTTCGATGGGGCCTGCTGTTGAATGCCGTCAGTTGGTTGCGCTTCTTTTCTTCGCGCACTTTGAAAAATGGTCTTTTTTCTTTGCAAGGTTTTGTCTTTTTGCTTTTTTTTGTGTATTGAAAACTGCTTCAGCTGTCATTGTCTTGAACTTAGCTTTGTCTTCTTAAAATCACAGCTTCTTTGACCACAATGCATGCACACAGAAGCCAAAAAGGCCTTCACCGCCGACAATTTCCACCAATCATAATTTCAGCTAATATTCAAAACGAATTTGGCATTTGCGGATGGATTTTAACTATATTGAGTTACATACTTATTTTTATCACACTGCCTATTTCTGCTTGTATGTGCATAAAGGTAAACTGCACAGATGACTATGTTCCCTTGTTTTTAACAAAAAGTCAAATTCAGGTCGTTCAAGAATACGAAAGAGCCGTCATATTCCGTCTAGGTAGACTAATGCCCGGAGGCGCTAAAGGCCCTGGGATCTTTTTCATTGTGCCGTGTATCGATACTTATCGAAAAGTTGATCTGCGTGTTCTCAGCTTTGAAGTGCCGCCGCAAGAGGTTTGAAAAAACTGGTTTTCCTCCTAAATGCAAAATTTAAACTTCAGATACTTTCAAAAGACTCAGTTACCGTAGCCGTCGATGCCGTTGTCTATTTCCGCATCTCAAATGCAACCATATCAGTCACAAACGTCGAAGATTCGTCCCGATCGACTAAATTACTGGCTCAAACGACGCTGAGAAACATTCTTGGCACGAAAACATTAGCAGAAATGCTTTCCGATCGCGAAGCCATCAGTCTTCAAATGCAGTCAACATTAGATGAAGCTACTGAGCCCTGGGGGGTTAAGGTTGAACGAGTCGAAGTCAAGGACGTCCGACTCCCAGTCCAGCTTCAAAGGGCCATGGCCGCCGAGGCAGAAGCAACACGAGAAGCTCGTGCTAAAGTTATTGTGGCCGAAGGCGAGCAGAAAGCGTCGCGAGCATTGAAAGAAGCCGCTGAAGTCATTGCCGAGAGTCCGTCCGCACTTCAGTTACGGTACCTACAGACTTTGAATTCGATTAGGTAAGAAAGATGTTATCTAATAAACTGCAAGAGCCATTATCGTTTTCATCTTCAGCGCCGAGAAAAACTCCACCATCATCTTCCCAGTGCCGCTGGACCTTCTCAGCGCGTTTTGCCATCGACCGGCACCAAAAATGTAGATTTTTATCTTTGTTTTTTTCTTCTTTTAAACTGCTACGCCTACATCCGTTTTGCAACCCCTTTTTTTTAAATCTTGCACACCAAAGTTTTGCACAATCCGCTTCTGTCGAGCCTTCACGCATTGCAGGTCCTCCAACGATGCTTCCTCAACCCCGGGTCCGTCGAAGCCACATGCACACTGAAAACTGGAGGTCCTTCGATCAGCTTCCAAGAAGCATTCAGATTCAAAACAAAAATCAACACATCCATCCACAACGTCCTCATTATCCATCCATTGCCCTTTTTTAGATTCTCAGTCGAGTGTTTTTGCTATTTTTGCAATTTTTTAAGATTTTTATCATTTTTGTATATTGCTTTTTTGTAAGAACGATTATAAACTGCTTCCTGAACAGTGAGAGTGTGGTGAAGCTTGGGTGGTTTTGCAATTTGCTTAAACTGCTGGGGAGACCTAAAAAAAACATAAATGTGCTTTGGCAAAGAAAACTGATGCGGCATAGTGAATGTCCATTTTGATTTGCTAATCACTAAAAAACTCCCATAAGAATAAATGTAAAGATAATTCCAAGAGTTAAGCGAGGAGCCGCCACCACTGCCGAAAAAAATCCGCTCTTGCTGCCTGTACAAGTACCCCGATTGGGTGCAGAACATGGTGTCCGGGCCTACCAGCCGCGAGCCCCACAGCCACAGCCATGGCCACAATCACAGCCACAGTCCGCCGACGGCACCACGCAGCGACGCGAATCTGACACAGGGTTCAACGTACACCACCAACACCAATGGCCCGCGACAGGGCCAGTTTATCGGGAGCGGGTGGGTTTTAGTTTTGAGTTTTTCAAATTTGGCAAATTTTACATTTCTAAACTTAATTTAAACTGTCTGTTTGGTTTTAATCCTTGTTCAAAACTTTCATTAAAATGTTAAGCCGTCTACTTGTTCATAGAACAAAATTTCAAACCTCCATCCTCAATTAATCACGCCAAACTCTTCCACTCCCTAATTTTTGCTCATTTGACCCACGCATCCGGTCAATTAATCACATCAAAGCACCGCTCACAAGACACTTTTTTATATTCTCACTAATTTCAACTCGTAAATCCGAACTGAATGGCCCAATCACCTAACCCTAACAGCCAGCCGCTCTTAACCGATTGAAATGCCCGTTAATTCGATCTACACCCAACAACAACATCCCACATTTGGGTATCAGCCGTTCATTACGAAGGTTTAGTCAACTCGGCATCGACGTGCTGGTCCACAACTGTCGCCCGCGGGTATACGCAGCTGTCTCCGCCCTTCCGTTTAGTCACCTTTAACTTTGAAAATGGCCAAAGTCCGCGTGGATCGCAACCCCCTTTCGATCGGCTCAGGTGTCATCCCTCTTCAAAACTCATTTTTTACTTCGCATTTCCGAGACATATTTTTGCTATATTTATGATGTGACGTTATCTTTCATGGATTTTGTTGATTGGATCGGATTTCCATGGCCACCTGACTTTTGAAAACTGTCCGCCGTTGTTCACATTGTCGTGAAATCTGAGCCTGTGCATGAAGATCTGATCAGATAGCCACCCACTTAACATACGTTTCTGCAAAAACATAATGTAAAATTACAAATGTTTATGTCTGTTTCGCGGTTTTTGTCTATTGTTTGGTTTTTAAACTGCCCAGATCTTTCTTGAAAAGCCATTTTTAGTAGTCTCGCTTATTATCTCTTCATCAAATTGGCCATTTTCGGGTGGACGTCCGTCAGCTAGTCAGATAGCTTCTTCAATCCTGGCGACGTCCGGCCCTCGCCCCAAGGGCCGTGTCGCCGCGGCCTCCCTCGCAGCGATGAATTGCGTCAAACGGATGCGGGAACACAGTGTCGAGATTCAGCTCAGTAAGGATGAGCTTGACTGGTTAGTTGAATGAGTGTGCATAAACTGTCAATTGTAGTCATTGTGTTCTGATAACACGTCTATCATGTCTGTTTGATATTTCAAAACTGCAAGTTCTTCTAAAGGAATGCCATCTAAACCGACTAATCACCTCAAAGCGTACTGCTGTATTAGGTATAATATCAATCAATATGACTTTCTGTTTACATGTTTCAGATTAATATTAACTAAACTTGCTTTAATTCAATAATTTAACTATTTAGTTTTATCTTAAACTGGCATTAGTGAGCGATACTTTTTACAGCCTACGTGACGCCAGTACATCCTCCGCTCAAAACTATGCCGGGTCAATTAATGCTGGAGGTGGTGATATGAGTAAGTGAGTCATCTAAACTGGCACTTGACCAGATTATACTCTCAAATCACAAACTCTCCAACCCCCTTTTCAGAACCACCTCGTTCTACAGCCAGTAACCGTCCCGCTGGCAGCATCCCGCCAAGCGGACGCCCTTCCTCATCTAATGTTTTGCTGAAACAAGCGCTCGCTAACCGAATTACGCCGCTTCTCGCTTCGTCATCTGCTGCATCTGCTTCTGCAAATTCAAACGCAAATTCAAATGCGAACGCTACTTCAAGTCAAAATTCAAACGCTAATTCAAATAGTGCTCAAAATGGTCAAAATCAAACTGCTTCGCGAGCGGGAATGTCCACAGGTGAAGCGGGATCCGAAAGGGACAGAAGGAAGGCTAGCGATGCTCCGAGTGAAATGAACAAATCTGTCTTGGCCAATCCTGCATGGTACCGTGACAGTGAAGGTCGGACTGGATTCAAAGCTGCGGGAGCGACGGCAGGGGTGAGGGAATCGCCGGAGATCAAGAAGGGTAAGGGTGGTGGTGGTGCGGATTCTGAAGGGACCAGAAGGACGGCTGATGGTAGTGATTTTAAAACTGGATTTGAAGACATAAAGGTCACTGATACGACAAAACAAAAAACAGGTCAAACGACTTCTAAGGCCCCAGCAACATCCTCAGACACAGTCCACAACCCAATGGCAACCTCTGAATACGAGAACGTCGAAAAGGAAACGGATTCCGATACGACAACCTCCTCAAAGATGAACAAATCTACCAGTAGTGAGGATACGCTCATCTTGGCTGCTCCAACTTCTTCAACATCTTCTAATCAGAAAACTGCGTCGTCGACCACCCAACGCCCAACATCTACAACATCTCCCTCCAGTGCCCCTCGCCACTCCACCCCCTCATCCCCTCAGAAACGACTCTCACCCACAAGTTCCCCTAAATCTCGAATCCCGACTTCCGGATCCATGTCTCCCCTCAAATCCAACCTCTCCAGCAACAGCCTTCTCAGCCCATCCCACTTCCGTCAAAATCGCCACGGAAGCGAGCCCGAAATTCTCGATGCCACATCCAACCCCGATGATCTCAGATACCGCCGAGATTCGACGACTTCCGACAACTCGAAAATCTCCCACAAATCCGTCACTTTCTGCGAGCAAGTCGAAATCAACGAAATTGAGCGTCTTCAAAATCGTGGAAACCGTCACAATGTCAAACGCTCGCCGTCGGAGGGTTCCAGCGGATCCAGCGATTCCGAGGATGCTGTCGATCTAAACGAACATCTGGCCCCGCTTCGACGAGCTATGAGATCGGCCAAACTCGATCGAAATAGTTCTGAACGCGAAGACACGCCCATCGCCGAGGATCAGGACGACCGTCCGAGGCCATATGGGTCCCATCCGACGGAATCCCAAACTTCAACTGATTTGAAAGCGGCTTTCCCACGGCCGCCGGGACTCACTGAAGACGAGTGGAGGAACATGGTTCAATCGATCTACGTCGCCGAGAGTAGTGGTACTTTTGGGGCCGGAAACCTCGGCCGTGATGCTCGATCTGATGATCAAAGCGCACATAGCATCTATTTGGAGGACATTTACGGCCCTGATGTGTATCAACAGCTCCAGGAACACCTTCCGGCCAGTGTAGCCAGGGCTGTCGCGGCTGAGAGGGAGCGGCAAGCTGGGTATGGGAAAGATGGTGGCTATGGTCGAAAAACTGTGCCGATTGAGTATCGAAACAATCAAGCTGATTGGGATCGACGAATGCTTGGATCAATGACACGATTGCATGCAGAAGATAGTGATACTGGGTCGATGAGAGGCAGTGGACAGGCTTCGCCCATGATTGGGGCGGGTAATTTGCCTCCGGGGCATGCAATGGTGAGAAGTGCTTCTGGGTATTTGAACTTGCCGGAAAATATGGGGCCACTGGAGATCGTGGCACCGAAACAAACTTGTTATGATGCATCGGCTGAGAATTCGCCACTAGAGGCACGGAGGCCACCTGGATGGCAAGTCGGAAGTGCCGCTAATAGCCCTAGATTGTCGGAGAGAGGTGGGGTTTCTGGATTGGTGCAGGGTGGGAGTGCTTCTAACAGTCCCAGAAGTCAGCATGGAAAAACTGGCACGCCTGCTCTTCCTTCAGCTACCACCACAACCCCCACAGCGAGCCACATCCCACGCCCTCTCGGCTATGAACCACCTCAAAAGGCATCATCTGCCGATCCAACTCTTACAGGATCCTATGACAGCCAAACAACGACCAGAATCGATTCATCTCTCGATGCCGACCCGCAAACGCACTCATTTTACGACAACATCGGCAACCCTCTCCCCACATCAGCCGCGAATCCCCTCCAACCTGGGCAATCATCCCAAAACCCAAATCTCTATATCACCAAACTCTCCATCAATCTCAAATCACCCTCAGCAGATCCCCGAAACACCCAGAATCAACCTTCCGCTCCAACGGCAAGCCAATTCAGCACCCTAGAATCGCCAATGACCGTCAGAATCTATGAAAATCAACCTTCACCAACACAATTCGCACAAAGTAAACTGCCTCCAAGTGCTGCAGTGCAACCCGGTCAACCAATCCCCGCCGAAGAAGCCGTCGCCCTGAACCGTTTCGTCCAAGCTTATGGCCCGATGAATCGTGGAAGTTCATCCGGCGGCAAAGCCCCCATCTACGTCGATTCCGAGAGCGAAGAAGCACCTCGCGATCCGAAGCCGAGCACTCGTAAACCCAGCTTTGACTCGATGTTGTCTACAGATTCGAGGGAAAGCGTTGTCAGTGCTGTCAGCTACAAGGCTGAGAACAAGGGTCGGCGTAATTTCAATTATTGACCTCATTTTGACTGAAAACATAAATAACCGTACAAATTTGGATTGTTTTTTGCTTTGCTTGCAATTTTACATGTTATTGAGAGATTTATATAAACTGTTCTCACTTATGAGCGTTATATCAGAGAATCTATTAAAACACATTGAAAAAGAAATGCCAATTATGAATGCACACTTTCTCAGAAACTGACTCTATAGCTGAGCAGTTCCTCCATCCATTCTTACAGGGTTGGCAAACAATATTTTATACAAACGGAAATGGTCTTCCATTACGTATTCTCATGACAGTCGAGGGTGCTAGGGTATTCATTACGGCCATTTGTTACGAAAAAGGGGCAGGTGAACTGGCAATTGTCTAAAAAAACTGGTCCGCTGGCCAGCCTCGAAAGGCTATAAACTGTTTGTTCCGCCCTTAGGCAATGCATCTATCTTCCTTTCCTCAGATTAGAACCATTTTTTCGCACCAAATAAAACCCCTCGTTGGCGTCGGTTTGCTTCATTCCTTCATATTCATCGCTAAGCAAGCATCAGAAACAGGGCGGACCATCTCGGCAAGGCAAAAAATACCCAGCAACAGCAGCCCCTGTGGCGGTGGTGGTCGGGACAGGCCGGAGGGGTCTCGAGAGTCCTGACAGACACAAAAAGCAAAGACAGCAATGTGATGGAGGGGCGGAGCCTGTTGCATACGTTTTGCGGTCGTCCTTCGAGTTCGTCTTCGACTTTTTTCTTGCAGGGTCCAACCGAAAATCTGCTCATGAGTGCTTTAGGTCAATTTTGTCGATAATGAGGCACCTTTAGGTTTTTTAAAGTTTAAAACTGTAGTTCTTTCTGTCAACCTCTTTTTTACGTAAAATTAAAATAGCTAGCACTCTGAAACATGTTTTGCACACTAAAACTGTGACAGTTGTTTCGCAAGGCCAAAAAAGAGTTGAACTGTACCCGATAACCACGAACTTGGACCACGTTATCACTCGATCGCGTATTTTAGACGTGAAAAACTGGGCGGTTTTGTGCAAAATGCATTTTTAGAACTGCCAAATGTCTTTCGCCTTAAGCCACCTCATTCCGTCCCTAATTTTATGCGTGGTATTGACAGTTAGCATATCTGCAACAGCCGAACATGGTGAGTTGACTTTTTTTTCTATTTTTAACGCTTCTAAACGCCTCATAGTTTACATTAAACTGTACCCACATTGGAAAACTCTTAAATCAATGATTTATATCCAAATTTAACAACTGTCACTTCCCTCCAATTCGAAAACATCTTTTCTGTCAACCATCCCATTTTTTAAAACGTTTGTCGCATAGCATCCTGCGGTCCCTTGACACTGTCCACTTTGGGGCCTTTTTTGTTTCCGCATGTCCAGCAAAGACGTTGGAAATTCCCTGTGGTCTTGGTTACTTTTGTAAAAAACTGAGCATTTGGGCTGAGTCACCATCCAAGAAACACTAACAATGACCAACCTAAATTGGCAAAAATAAAGGAATCCATGGCCATCGAAGACGGCCACGACAGCGAATTGGGTGGTTTCTTGGGAGGAAATGAATTTCCGGCGCTCCAAAACCATGGTCTAGAGTGACCAGGACTGTCTATGGCTTCGGGGTGGACTACATATGTATATTAGGCGAGCGAGAATGGCCGGAGACGGCGGCGATAATGGAATGCTTTGCGGCAAATTTTGAAAAGCTTTGAAGGGTTTCAAGGATGTGGGGCAGTGAGGTGGTTGGTTGCAAAGTGGCTGGAAATGAGCCCTGCGCGAGTGGCGGCGAATTGGTGAAATTGGATAGGAAAAACTGTGTTTTGCTTTTATTTTCTCATTACGATTGCAATTGTTTGATTTAACGGAAAACTGAATACCGCTACGGGAATCAAATAATCATCTTATCAATTCACAATCAAATTTAAAAGTCCAAAAACTGCAGGAAAGGCTCTTATAGGACATAATCAACGTCCATATTTGTTTGCGCAAGTCTTTAATGCTCTTATTTTCCGCCTCAATGCATAATTTACAGACCTTCATGACGGCTTTCACCCCTTTTCGAGGTTGTCCGAAACGCTTTCAATGAAAATTCCATTTTATCGCAAATATGCATAAATAGGCCCGTAGGGGTTTTCGCATTTTTATATCTTTCTTATCAAAAACTGCCCTGACAAGGGATCGGCATTTGCTCCCGGACGCGGATCCAAACGAGACCTATGCCATTCGAAAGAGCGCAAAATTCTGAGTCGAATCCGTTATTCAAATTCTGCAATGGAATTTTTTGAAATTTTGTTTGAAATTTTTGAAAATTTTAAGTTGAAATGACATCAAAGTCATCGCGTTTAAAACCGACCGAACAACCGGCTGGAAGGTCGAGTGGTTAGCGCAAGCCACTCTGACCCGAACGGTCCTCGGTTCGAGTTCTCTCTGCAGCTTCACCATCGTGTGGAGTTTCCGAGGCTGTTCCGTTAATACAAATGTGCCATTTATTTCTTTATTAATTTTGTAATTTAGTTTTTGGGTAAGCTTATATTTTTTGCACATTGTCTTCTTGGGGCGTGGATACGGTGAACGGACATTTCTCCGAAACCCTTCTGACCCAAACCTGGACACGGGCCTGAATTTTTCGGCCCGGGCCCGGCCCGGACACTTTTCCGCCCGGTTTGACCGGCCCGGTTTTACAAATTGCCGGCCCGGCCCGGTTGGCCCGGCCCAGCGTCCACGTTTGTTCTGACCGATAGTTTTCTTGCCCGAAACACTTTCACCGAAAATGCGTTTCGCCGAAATCCATCTCACCAAAACGGGCAGTTGGCTGGGATGGCTGCGATTCACCAAAATCAGAGATGTTGCCCTTGGAGCCACCATGGATCCTCCGAATCTGTTATCCGGACGGTTTTCACATTTACAATTCCTTCGCTCTGGAGGATCCCTCCAAAGTGCGGGTCCTCCGAATCCAAGTCCGAGGCTTTGGATCCTCCGAAGCTTGAACTTTTTTTAATGAAGTACAATGATAAGAGGAACTCTTACAATTTTTTCAAAAGAAACTATTGTAAAGTCATTCGAACGGGAATTGTCCCATAAATGTAGCCTACGGGTCGGGTCAACCCGTCGCCAGTCTCATAAACGTCGGACGTTCAAACGTCGCACGTCGAACGCTTTTTTTGGACGTTTTCGATCCGGCGTGTGAGCATGTCCATGCACGTCTCACCTTTAAGGTGCATGATCTCGAACAGAAAAGGACAATCGCGGCCCAACGTGCGACGTTCGAGCTCAAACGTCGGATGTCCCACGTTTATGAGACTGGCGACCGGCCCACTCCGGTCCGGACGGGCCCAAATAGGGTCGGCTGAAATAACATTGGGCCGGTGCAAGGTCGACATTTTTAGCAAAGTTTTGCTCAAACCACGCTAAATTAGACAAAAAGCGATGAAGTGCAGCCATCCCAGCCAACTGCCCGTTATGGTGAGATGGATTTCGGCGAAACGCATTTTCGGTGAAAGTGTTTCGGACAAGAAAACTATCGGTCAGAACAAACGTGGACGCTTTTCGGAGAAATGTCCGTTCACCGTATCCACGCCCCAAGAAGACAATGTGCAAAAAATATAAGCTTACCCAAAAATTAAATTACAAAATTAATAAAGAAATAAATGGCACATTTGTATTAACGAAACAGCCTCGGTTGAGAAATCGGAAACTCCACACGATGGTGAAACTGCAGAGAGAACTCGAACCGAGGACTGTTCGGGTCAGAGTGGCTTGCGCTAACCACTCGACCTTCCAGCCGGTTGTTCGGTCGGTTTCAAACGCGACGACTTTGATGTCATTTCAACTTAAAATTTTCAAAAATTTCAAACAAAATTTCAAAAAATTCCATTGCAGAATTTGAATAACGGATTCGACTCAGAATTTTGCGCTCTTTCGAATGGCATAGGTCTCGTTTGGATCCGCGTCCGGGAGCAAATGCCGATCCCTTGTGAGTGAGTTTCCCCATTGCAACCTCCGACCTCAACCAATAAGCTAATTCACTTTTTCTTCCCTCGGACCGGTCATTGTGAGAAAATGTTTAGCCCATTCCGCCATGTAACATACATACATATTGCCGCTGGCCACACGAAACATGGGAAACAGTTGTTCAAAGCCCTGAGGCGAGCGACCGCGCTATTGCGTTAATTTGTCGGCGAACGGCCGAGGGACTAGCGCGAGTTTTGGGTCGCCGTGGCCGTTGCTGAGCTAACATAGCGCCTGAAATTTGGTTATTCCACCAGGAAAAACAAACAGAATTTGTTAAACATTGGCGCGAAGGGCTTTGGCCATGCCGGCAAAACATGACAGGGGATGTCTTTGATGACAGCTGACATCGTTGAGGTAATTGTAAACATTAGGGGGAGATCGTTGGGGTGTTTGTAAACTGAGCTGGAATGGTCTAGTGGTTAGCGCAAGCCACTGGAACACTCTGGGTCACAGGTTCGAGTCCTAATGCCTGCATTGAGACTATGTTCCTGTGACCTGGTACTGCCATTCCTCATAACCTTAAAATTTCATTTTTATTTTTGAAATTTAAATTTTTTATTTTTTTCCAAGTCTCGAAGCTGTACTTGAAGACAAGCTGGTCGTCGAGATGTTAAATTCGCATCCCGCTGACTTCCAGCCCTCGTACTTCAAAGTGCATTCGCAACCCAAACTTAACCGTGCAACTGAAGCCCAGACAATTTTGTTTCAAAGTTAACCTGGCCCAGACTTGAACGGTTAACGTTGACATTCAAGAGGTATTCAAAATCCGACTTTGAACAGATTTTTGAAATTTGCAGTTTAAATGCTAACGCGGATGTATGGCCGGGCTTCTATTGCGCTTCAGAGACAAAGTTTTGCCATCTCGGCATAAAGTCAGAATTTAAGAGAGAATCCAGCAGCCGATTTGGGATGGCCGACACAGCAAATTTACACTCTCAAATGTTTTGAGTCAAAAAGTTTGGTATACCAGAGTGAGGCCCCGAACCGGAGTATTTCGGTCTGAAACCTCCGGATTCTGGAGATATGGCTTCTGAAAGGGTTTTCTTCAACCCATCATAACTCATTTCGGGAAAAAGGTAGAGGGCTGAAATTTTGGTTCCGGGGCTTATTTATGATGGCGAACAAAATGCTGTACTCAGAATTCTTTCAAAATGCCTGGAATTATCGATTTTTAAATTTTGCTTTTTTTAAAATGACCATAACTTTTGAACGTGTTGAGTGCGGTGAGAACCGACGATGCCATTAGAATCCTCGTCGTTTTTTGCTTCGGATGACATCGGTTGATCTGGAAAAGGAGGAATTCGCATCCGCGAAAATAACATCTGAACGCATGCGCTTCCCCAAAAACGAAGTGTGTGCGGGGCGAAGTCGAGTGCGAGTGCGATGCGCACGCAATGCTGCATGCAACCTGCAACCCAACCAGTCGCACCCGAGCGCGCGCGCTTCTTTTTACACTGGCGCACATCTCGTTTTTGGGGAAGCGCATGCGTTCAGATGTTATTTTCGCGGATGCGAATTCCTCCTTTTCCAGATCAACCGATGTCATCCGAAGCAAAAAACGACGAGGATTCTAATGGCATCGTCGGTTCTTACCGCACTCAATACGTTCAAAAGTTATGGTCATTTAAAAAAAAGCAAAATTCAAAAATCGATAATTCCAGGCATTTTGAAAGAATTCTGAGTACAGCATTTTGATCACCATCATAAATAAGCCCCGGAACCAAAATTTCAGCCCTCTACCTTTTTCCCGAAATGAGTTATGATGGGTTGAAGAAAACCCTTTCAGAAGCCATATCTCCAGAATCCGGAGGTTTCAGACCGAAATACTCCGGTTCGGGGCCCCACTCTGGTATACCAAACTTTTTGACTCAAAACATTTGAAAGTGTAAATTTGCTGTGTCGACCCTTTCCCCTTGGTCCTAAATCGGCTGCTGGATTCTCTGTTAAAATCAACCGTGAAAGCTAGTTCGAATTAAAGCATGAATCTCTACCCCGAAGTCCAACTGAACATTGCGCTTCAAAGTTCAAGTCTGAATTCCACATCGAAATCTAAAAAGCAGTTTCTTTAAACGAAACGTGCATGAGTAACAGCTTCAAGACTTGGAAAAAAATAAAAAATTTAAATTTCAAAAATAAAAATGAAATTTTAAGGTTATGAGGAATGACAGTACCAGGTCACAGGAACATAGTCTCAATGCAGGCATTAGGACTCGAACCTGTGACCCAGAGTGTTCCAGTGGCACTACGCGCACAGCCCCACCTTATTCTCCTACATGGTGGATTTTTAGCTGCGCGCAAGCTGCGTTTCTTCGACTTTCCATCCCAGTTCGACTTTTTTAAAATAATAAATTTACACTTTTATCCACATTATTCATCCGTTTCCACTGTTCCCTGGACACTAGAGGTGATTAGCGTTTTTTTGGTGTATCGCAGGGTCAAAATGGACAAAGTTAGCTCGTCCCAGCGAGGTCAGCGGAGAACCCTCAGGTTGAGAGTTTAAAATCCGTTAAGCTCGAAGGTCCTACTGATAATCCTGGTCGGGTTTGTCTTATCTTGTCCAGAAAGCTCTGTTTTATTGTTGGAGTAACAAAGATTGAAATTTTATAACGGATTTTGAGGTTATTAGAACCAAAAACCTCAAAGTTGACATGACGAAGTAACATTTTATATATTTTTTTTCGCAGTTTTAGCTTCTAAGTGTTTTAAAACTGTATTTAAGTATTTAATATGATTACATTGATACCACAGATATCATAAAATGAAGTCTGGTGATACTTCGTTTCGCAGTGCCCTCGAAGGGGCTTCATTTTTGAAAATTTACAAAAGGGTTGCTTAACCTTCGAGACCATTCTGTGTTATCCTGGCGTATTTACAAATACGTATTCGTTATAGATTTTAACAAAATAACGTAAAAGTGCGAAAAAAAATATATAAAATGTTACTTCGTCATGTCAACTTTGAGGTTTTTGGTTCTAATAACCTCAAAATCCGTTATAAAATTTCAATCTTTGTTACTCCAACAATAAAACAAAGCTTGCTGGACAAGATAAGACAAACCCGACCAGGATTATCAGTAGGGCCTTCGAGCTTAACGGATTCTAAACTCGCAACCTGAGGGTTCTCCGCTGACCTCGCTGGGACGAGCTAACTTTGTCCATTTTGACCCTGCGATACACCAAAAAAACGCTAATCACTTCTAGTGTCCATGGAACAGTGGAAATGGATAAATAATGTGGATAAAAGTGTAAATTTATTATTTTAAAAAAGTCGAACTGGGATGGAAAGTCGAAGAAACGCAGCTTGCGCGCAGCTGAAAATCCACCATGTAGCGATTTGTGCGCGTAGTGCAGTGGCTTGCGCTAACCACTAGACCATTCCAGCTCGGCAGAACATGTTTCCAAAAGTCAGGACAACCATGACTTTAGCCCCGTAAAAACTTCAAAAAATCGAAAAAAATATTCAAATTATCGATTGGCAAAAACGGACTCGACATTTCGCCTTAGAATTTTGTGCTCTTTCGAATGGTATAGGTCTCGAGCCGATTGGCGCGGGTGACTTTAAAGCATTCCCTTGTTAAAAACTGAATTAGCCAGTTGATCAACATCGATACCAACCTAAAATCCACCCTCATAAAAGCGCCGCGCAGCTGTCAAAGCTCATAAATACCCTGCATCGGCGGTGGTATCGGGCCACTTTTTGATTGCCCCCACTGAATCAGGTCCCGGATCATTGATGCCAAGAGGCTGGAGGGTAATCTTCAAATTTATTACCTCGACGCCTGTGGCCAAAGTGCCTTGAGGCTCGAGCGTCTGTTTTCTCACTTCTTTTCTTTTCGGCGGGTAATGGAACAAGTTTTTTGACGACCTCGGATGATCGATCTCTTCCCATGACGGCTGGCTTTAGTGCGATTTACTCACTTACTCACTTTTCTTTGACATTAGCTTGAGTGGGGGTGATGGACAAGTGAAAACTGGAGGACATTATTCTTATTTTTGCGTAAAAAACTGCGATGTGTTTTTAAATTTGAATTTAAACTTTAAGAACGGTTTAATGAATTGATAAAAACTGCCATCACCGTTTGCCGACGATTTTGATCTTTTTCGATTGATAGCAATGACAAATGTACGCACGCAATGATTGACATTTGAGACAGCCCGTCTTCCGCAAAGAAAACAACAATGTAAAAAAGTTGGCTTTGATTTTTGAGGCTTTTCCGTCAAAGAAACTAACACTTGTTGTAAAACATGAGTATCGAGATTTGTACAACTAGCAATGTTTAAAGTATTTTGAGAAGTGTGCTTGGCAGTTGGGCTGGGGATCGGGTTACAAGCGTTGTTGGTGCATAAACTGACGAAAACTCTGCCATCTTAAATAAAACACTAAAAATAAACTGTTTAAAGTTTTGAGGATCATAATTTCCAGATAAAGCCCGCGTAGCCTGGGTACCAGTAATGGAACGCCGAACCGAAGTTGCTTCAGCCATCGGAGACGCATTAAAGGAGGATGCCGAAAAGACGGCCAGAATAGGCAAAATGCTTAATGTTAGTTTTGTTTTTTTAATAAACTGGGTCTTTGGTTTTAAGTGCGTAATTGAGTATTATTTACAGAGTTCCCTGGCCAATCAAGAAAAATCGCTGGCCGAAGGCAAACAAAAGCTGCATCACGTCCTTCAAGCTACGCATGCGCAACAGACCCGACAGCCGTCAAGCTCCACTTTATCAGCCCCCTCGGCGTTCTTTGTTGGTTGTTTGTTCACGTGTCTCAGGTTTATCCACTCAACTTTATAATGGTAAATAAATCTCGCTTATATATACACCGATAATGTTGATTTGCAAGCTAATCGTACAAAAATGAGGCGAAATCATAAAAACTGTTACAAGAAATTTACATATCAAAGGCACAAAAAAGGCATCCGTAAAGGTACCCAAAATCATCAAAAGTGAAAATCAACCCAATTACAACAAAATAACTGAGCCATCTTTATCACTATCCGAAGCAAATATCGTCGTCTGCAAGGTAGCGCCGCTCAATCTCGGAAAATTGGCCATCTGCTCATCTGTGACCGACTTCCGCATGACTTCTTCGTACGGCATACCCACTCTGGACATGTTTCGAGCGGAACTGCCGTTTAGAGGTGTTAGCAGTGTTCGATTGCCTTCGGAATATTTGGAATGCAGCGTTGTTTCAGTCCAAAAGCAACAAGGGAGTCGTGCCATCGCTCTTGTGAAACCAGTCCGGAACCGCTCGCTCAGAAGGCCGTACAAAATTGGGTTGATGCATGAATTTGCGTATCCGAGAGTCTGCGCGATCGATTGGATGACGACAAGGGATTTGATATCGTATTCCCAGAAGGACATGGTGGGATAATCAAGTCCACGCATGAAGAATCGGAAATTTTGCGGGAACCAGCAGATGCCGAAGGTTAGAATGACGGCGAAAACCATGCGGGTGGCGTGGCGTTTCATTCTGGAAAGGATTTTTTTATAAACTGGGCTAAGAATGCCTGAATCAGACTTGCTGTGAAAAACTAACCGCATGGACGATCGCGACGTAACAAGACGCTGTTCCCAAATATGTTTGACCAGAAGGAAGTAAAATACAGTACACAAAAACAGTGGCAACAAGTATGCAACCACATTGAAGCCCCAATAATAGTATCTTGCCCCGGTAACTGATTCGACTTCCCTGGCAATTTCTGTGGAATCGACGCAGATTAGTAATACGTCTTCTGTGTTCTGAAAAGTAAACTGTTCATTACCCGGATTTCCTTTTCAAAATCACAATAAAGCCACAACTTACATTACTTTGAAAGAAAGACAACACCCCAACATTTCTCATCTGCGGCAAATTAATCAGAAATGACAAAATCCACAAAGCCGCGATGGCAAAATATACCGTATACCCTCGACGTAGGGTCTTTGGTCTTGTTGGCCGCGTTATTGACTGCAAAAAACTGTTGTTTTAGCTGATTCCACACTTAACACAGTAACTCACCTGATATCGATCAAAAGCCAGCAATCCCAGCGTCCAGACACTTACATAGCAAGTGAGGTACTGTAGACTGACAGTGACATAACACATTGTTTCGGAAAAGTCCCATCCATACATGTAGGCATAAGCACTAATGGGTGGGCAAAATGTCAGGAAGAGAAGGTCTGCTACGGCCAGATTTGCGATGAGGATGTTTGTACTATAAAAGGACATAAGGTTAAAGGGTGGTGGAACGATTTTTTGGACTTTTAGGGATGGGGTTGGAATTTGGGGGGAATTGAAAGGATATAGATAGTCATGATAAACTGGGTCATGTTATGACACTCCAAATTTTGTGATGAACTTACCAATCATGTAGCTGCTTATTCATCGCAATCACAAACAAAACCATCAAATTTCCAATGACACCGATAACAGTGAATACAATGAAAGTTAATCCAATGGCTGTAGTGTACAACATTTTGATAGAAGGCAGAAAACTGTAACAGATATTTATTAATCGATCAAAACAACTTTTCGCGGCACGGCTCGTTTAAACAAATTTTAACGCTCTAAACTGGAATACGAAGCTGATGCAAAAAAGTAGAGCCAACACCAGACAAGCCTGTCCTTTTATCACCCCCAAAATGCCATTCGCAATAAGTATCATACGTGGAATAACTAAATTCACATTTTGTAAAGCCTGGGAATTCGAACACGTAAAACCAGGTAGTAGACGAGTTTTTTCGACAGTGTTAAGTGCCATGAGAACTGCGCACATGGATTCAGTGAGATTCTGGTCACGATAGTCTGGTACAAAAATGGTATTCCGAAAACTGGGACACAAACGGATAAATTGGGGAGGTATTGTCATACGAACAAGGCCTAACACGCGTGAAATACGTCCGTCAAAATAATAATTATTTAATTTTCCCCCGTCTGGACAGCCTTCAAGACTTTGGAAGATGGAAAAGTTGGAGTTGGTGGAACAACAAAATTGCAATGAGTTCATGCGAAAAGTGGGGGCAAAAACAAAGCCGATGCCCTCAAACCGCCCCCGAAAAAACCTATTCCAAGCAAAATGGGCCGAGACAAATGGCTTCCACGCACTCTAGGGTAGTTTGGAATGTCTTTGACCGCAGTTTTCAATGTTGCTAAAATGTTTTAACACACGCAAAAAGGGTAGGGTTACGGTAGTGGAAGGTTAATAGGTCGAAATGTAAAAACTGTCCCGAAAAACCGAATTTCGCCCCCAATTGAAACCCGTCAATAAAAGTTTCCCGAATTGCTTTCCATTTTACAACAGAAAACATGATTATGAGCGTTCATATTCGCTAATAAAAACATAAAGGACATTCCTGCTATGGCCCTCTGACACCCATAAAGTCATAGCTGCAGCTAGACTCGATGTTGATGGAGGGCGGCGCAAAAAACTTCCAATTTCAAGGCGACTTCCAAGTTCCAACCAAAAAACAAAACACAATAAGACTTTTGACGCTTGATCCGATCTTAGACATTATGGTCACCCCAACGCCTACATACTTCAATTTTATAGCCTCCAGCTCCATTGTGGCTCCTTTTGAATGCAGAGACGAACTTTAATCCGTTAAGGTTTGGAAATGAAACACGGATTTTGAGACGAAAGCAGTCAAACGTAGTTTAATGCGTGTCAAAAATAAGTTTGTATTATTTTTTTCCGCGTCACAACAGAATAGAAAAATATAGTTACGGAAGGCTTGGATTTGTATGGGTAGAAGTGTTTTGGTCAATGGAAGCGTGGATTTTTGAAAATATCGAAAACTGGTTAGACGCGTGCCGCTGGAAAGAGTCACTAACGGCATTCCTAATTGAAAATGCGTAAAAGCATAGTGCGAACAACACTTTAAAACAGATTTTAAACCCTTCGTAACAGAGCTAAGGATGGAAAAAAGGAATCAATTTAAGCTTCATTGATGTAAAAGGTTTAAAACTGCCACTCTTTACATCGGCTTCAGCTTATCAAAGTTGTTGCTTAATAATTTTTTAATCTTAAACTGGTGTTCGTTTTACAACACCGTGATATCACCATCAAAAAAGAATCCCCCTCGGTTCACAAACCAAATTCATAGCCAATTTCCATACATTAACACCCGACTCATAGAAGCAATACCAAAATAGCAAAAAAAGCTTCTTTATTCATGCAATTCCGCATCAACGCCTTGCCTCCCACATCGGTATGTAAACTGCGCTCCGCAAGATTTCGTACATTTGCAACATTACCAGAAACCCATGAATGTGTGCACTATTGGCCAGTTTTTTTGTTGCTGGTGCCATGAAAGGCACTAACAAAATGAAAATTGAATGATCTGCCGAGCGGGCCTAACAGAATGTCCCTTTTTTTGCAACATAGTCCAAAAACTAAACGCGATTCATCTATAAACTGAACATTAGACCAACGGTGATACAAAATTACAAACAATATCCAAAACCACTAATGCAACACGTTCAAAAACAAAATTACCCATTCAAACCAATACGATGCGCATTTTTTAAACACATTGAAATGGTTTGAATCACCAATTGGCACTGACTGTCTACACGTCGTGACACATGGGAAGGAATTCGAAATTCATTAAAAAAACAAAATTTATCATCGGATAGAAAGAACGGCCAATAAGCTTAAATAGCTGGTTTTATCTTCTATTTTTTAAAACGTGAGACTGATGCCATCATAAGTGGAGAGAGAGCTGTTCTCCGGATTATGACGCATAAGAGCTACATGCCAAGACACTGGATAAACATTTGCTCAGTTCCGGCGGTTCTTTACAAAACTAAGTCAAGGGAGTCAAACTGGAGGAGTTGTAGTTGTTTAATTACAGTATGAAGACGGCTTATGAATGAAAGGGCAAGACGAGCGCGTGGACGAGTTCAATGAGCGGGAGTACGAGTGTTTGGCGGGTCATAAACTGGAGTGACTTTGATTGCCTCTAATTGTGGTGCGGGAGGAGTGCTAATTGCTAAACTGTATTATTAAATTAAACATTTTATTCTGTCGTTGTCGATGAACTTGTTTTTACAACTTTAAACTGTACGCGAAGACAACAAAGAACCAAAATATGATCATCCACATCCCCATTACCGAAACATTAAATTTATGAATGAATTGAACAGCTGTGATTCTTGTTACACGGATACGAAATGGAGGCGTTCATGCACACATTTTTGTATGAAATATGTAAAACATTCGTTGGTATAGTTACAAAAATCAGGCGCTACATGTGTTTTTGATGGAATTATTTATAAAACTGCACAGCTCTCGTTATCCAACAGCTCAAACATATGAAAAAGTACATCCGAAACCGTAAACTCTGGTCAGTCACCGCCTTTTATAGTCAAAATATTCAAATAAAAGCGTGTCCATGCGCAAACAATGCCGCTCTACAGGGAATTCGACTATTCCAGACATCACAGCCATGCCGGTTTGACTGATATTCCGAGAAGTCAAAAGTTCACGTACATTTTAATGACAGAAATCCGCCTTTTTGGCAAATTAAGAAAATCAAAATTATGCTACATGCAAATCTTGGCAAACATCCTGGAAATTAGGGCTGGCTAGAGGATGTTTGCAATCTGATGATGTTTAAGGGGTGCAATTAAAACTGTATTGAGGGTGCCGTAGAGGAAGTCACACGTTCGATAAGACAACCCCCTCTTTAAATTAATTTAAATTGGGTTTCTCCAACATGGCAAATGGCTTACAAGTTGCATAAAACTGTGTTCCACCAAGTGCACAAAAAGCTGCTCAGACTTTGTTACAAATTTTAAACTAATTTGGGTTAATTAAAACTGTCATTTCTTTCTGGGAGGGAAAAAATACCTTTCTACGTAGAATTTTATGCATAACATTGAGGTGAAAACTATTGTCTGGAGAAAACAGGAACAAGGTGTAATAATTTAGCAAAAGCGTGATGCGCGAAAACTTCTATTTGTCACAAAAAAAACTGGAACAGATCGTGTCTATTATAACAAAAAATAAAGAAGCTAGTAAGCAATAAATATTTAACTTATATCAATGTAGGAAGTGTGCGAATGCATGCAAAAAGCAGATAACTAGAGATAAAATATGTGTTTTGGGAAAAAATATTGTCGCTGCAGGAAGAAGAAGAAGCATAGCTAAAACGAGCGAACGACGAACGCGCTGACAAAGCGGTAAATGAATTTATTATGACAATGGAATTCTTGATGGGAAACCGGTCGCCAGTCTCATAAACGTGGGACGTCCGACGTTTGAGCTCGAACGTCGCACGTCGGGCCGCGAGTGTCCTTTTCTGTGCGAGATCATGCACCTTAAAGGTGAAACGTGCATGGACATGCGCACACGATGGATTGAAACCGTCCAAAAAAAGCGTTCGACGTGCGACGTTTGAACGTCCGACGTTTATGAGACTGGCGACGGGAAGGGAGGAAAAAACTTATTGTTGGAGACGTTCCGTCGAGGAGTTGTAGTGTTCATAATGCAAAACTGTGTTCTTTCACCTTCTGGGTTACAGATTTATGTTTATACAACTACAATGTATATATTATGTGGGTTTAGTTTAAATGAAATGGTATAAGAATTGATAAAAACTGAGTTCTCAAATTTATCATGAATAGGTTATCAAAGTTTTTTTAAAAAGTGATGTGTATATCAACTGAGCAGAAAATAAAAACGATAGTAAGTGATTACTGTCGCTATCTTGCTCTCTTTGGTCTATCCATTAATAAAGTAATGATAAAAGTGATATACTATGCGAGATTATGGCTAATACTCGTCCTATGATTATTGAACGATGCATGGTATAGTTATTTTTAGCTTTATCTTGATTTAATTTATATAAACTGATGGTTCAGCAACATATGATAAATTGACTCGCTCAAAATAATGGTAAACAAAAAGACAATACGTTCATAAATTTTGTTAGACATTGTAAACTGTTTTGAGCGTGTACGCTAGTATTACCAAATGCAACAAATAACACCCATCAGACTACCACTAAAAGTACAAACCCACCCAAAACGCACTAACCCACATCATACCACTAAAATAACCCGACCTAACCTAATATAAAATTAACAAAAACACTAAAAGTGCCATTCTACCAACAGATGCCAGACTTTATGAACCTCCAAATGTCTGCATAATTTTAGACATAGTAATTCAACCCAGCCGTTCCCAGAAGGAAAACAAACTAAACACGATATTTAAGACCTAATATGAGCGAGCCTTATCATATTTTGATATTCGATACATTTAAAAGGCTTTTTTTATAATTGTTTACTTATTTTTTTACAATGTGACTGACTAACTCTGCCAAAACAGAGTTTCCAAACCTCACAAAAAAGCAACATCAACACCAAGAACTCTAGTCGCTTAGGTCTTTTTTACAACTCTTTCCGCTAAAAAGTGCTAACCTAATCATATTATTATGTTTAGTTAACCACGTTGTAGGTTGTACAGCTATAAGCAGATTACCGTTGCAATGTATGGTCGAGATAAACTATGAAATGGTGATGGAAAGGGGGAAGGAAAGTCATAAGGAACTACTTTGCGACTTATCGGGGGCTCTGTTACTTATACTTGTAATCGAGGAAGCTCCGCCCATAAAGAGAAAACAAACGAATGACAACAGACAGTGCTGTGTGCACACTCGAGAGATTCTCAAGGTTGGCATTACGTTAGATTAGATGATCAAATTTCAAATTTGTTTACTTTGGAGGAGGGTAATGAAGGTATCGTTGGAACCAAACCTGGTGGAATTGCAAAATTGAAAAAAAGCGTGGGTTTTTGGTGGTTATTTTTGGGTGGCAGCAAAGTAGAGTCAGGGAGTCATGGCTGGGGCAGACAAGGCTATTTGTTGGGTTTTGGGGGAGAAAATTGGAGTATGTTTAATAGAATTTTGGAAAGGGGTGGAGAAAGTCAAGTGTTTTTGTGTTTTTGGTGGTTTGAGACGGTTTTTTTTTTTAAATTCTAATTTTAATTTTTTTAAACTGTCGTTAGGAAATGTATCAGCAACAAAAATGTATCGAAAAATTTGATAACAAACATCAAAATCATCAAAATTTGGAATTTAAACTGTACTCCGTTCGTTATTGTCTGATTCCAAAATAATCTCACCCAATCCCCCTCCAAATCTGACCCCATTGGTCCCCCAACCCCAGACAATAGCCCATTCCATCAGACAATAGATTTAGGCATTAAAGGATTTCCTACGACCTGGAAGCCGTAAAAACAACGCCAAAGATGCTTGTTTTCGACCCTGCACGAATAATTAATGCCTCTGGAAGCAGGCAAACTGAATCTGTTCGCGTAGAACAATTCACCAAAGACCTTTCCGCCACGGAAGACAGCTTATAACGTGGAAAACGTGAAATTTATATAAGATAGTCAGCCATGTTACCCGCTTTACTACACATTAACTACCGTATTACAAGACGATCATACTAATCATGCATCTGTGGATTATAATAGATAGCTTTGCTTATGGGAAAGCAAGATAAAGGGCATAACGAAATGTGGATGGTCGGATGGAGGCAAAAACTAATAACATGTAATAATGATAAGTACAGACGGAAATGGAAGGCGTCCTTGGCAGATTTCGGGAAAACATGCATCAAAACACTTGTCATCTTAATGGTCAGTTTGGGGTTAGTTTGAGTAAATAATCTACGGTATTGTGGTTTTGTGATTTTAAAACTGAGATTCGATGGGCGAAGTCCAAAAACTAAAACAAAATAGCGTCAAACGCGTGAAGCACTGCACTTAATTATCAATTACAACGTGGAAAACCTACTCATCGTAAAGCCAGACAACCCACCCCGTTGAAAGGTTCACAAATTACGTGTGAAAAAGTTAAAACATTTCAAATTCACGTTTTAAACGAGCGATTCCGATGCACGCGATGGAATGGACGTCAGACTTGGCGTTTGTTGTAACAGATAAACCAAACCATGCACGACTTTTTAATTTTAAAACTGTTGGTAGCGTTCCTGAGAAGACAAATCTGTCAAAATACGACGAATTACATAAACGTGCAACGGCAAAAAACGTGTCTAGGTACACTATGCACTATGCGTACGCATGCTTTACCGGGTATCATCGAACCTTCAATGGGATTAACCTAGCTAACGGTGAGGAGGACGAGGAACTACACCCATTAAAACTACTTTAACCATGGCGTCTGCCGTCATATAAGATGTTCATAATGAAAAGGGGTATTTAGACATGGGAAGAAAATATTGAAACAAGTATTTCATGCCAGTTTTAGTGAGTCATACTTTGGGATGACTGGATGGCGAACATTTTACGTCTAAAGATTTTGATTAATTTTAGATGTATTTTTTAAACTGCACAATCATTTCTAGGGCCAACACAAAATCGGTTCACATTCAATATATTAATCCAAATTTGCGATAAGTGTATACTTTATTATCAAAAAAACGAAAGTATACATAAACTGGCATTCGATTGTGCTAGCCACTGAACACCAACCCTAAACACATCAACTGCCCTTGTACCGGATGGCACAACCTGGGTCACAGGTCAAAAGCCTCGGGGGGAAGGGCAACGCGTGCTTTCTGGCGCTTTTTGTAAATCAAAAATATCAAACTAGTATAGTTGATAAAGGTTGTCAGCAGTATTTGTTATTTGTGTTAGCAAAATGGTAAATACAGGGTGACCCAAAAATAATGCAACACGGTTTTTCTGACTTAACTCCCGAACAACTTAATCTTTTACTGTCTAACAAAAAAAGATCGATTCTATACTCTTTTTGTGACGTAGGATTTCAACGGTTTCCAGGTAGCTTCCGTTTGCGGCTCTACAGAAACCAAAACGCATCTCGAAAAAAAGGTCAGTGCGCCGCTGCTTTTTTTCAGACGTTCGAAGACCCCCCAAGCGTCGCAATTTTTGTAGGACCTTAAAACTTTAGCGCTAATTAGCATAGACCCTTAGCTCCAAAATCGAGCACAAACTGGAAATAACTGGGTTTCGGGACGGGCATACGGTGCCCATCTCGAAGGTGAGCTCGTGTCGGCTTGCATGCCTGTGAAACACACTTTTTTTAACTTTTCCCCCTGGGCGGCACAGAACCCTTTCGAGATGCCAACTAACTATTGAATCAGTACTGTAAGGACTGTAAGAGTACTGTAACGTCAAAAAAGCGCGATCTTGAAGCAGGGTTTTTAAGTTTTACCCCGAAAACGCAAAATTTGGGAAATTTTGATGCTGCTCAGAATCCGTCCGAAATCACAGCCAAACTTCAATCCTGCCAGCTACCAAAATTCACAGACATTGTTAGACATCCTATTAATTAAATTTTTTTGATTTGACGGTAATCGAGGGCCGTACGTTTTCGCAAAAAAATCGGAAAACTGCACTCGCTCCACAAGATCGCTTGCGGCGCACAGGCCGTTTTTTAAAGATTTTGTTTTGCTTCTGTAGAGCCGCAAACGGAAGCTACCTGGAAACCGTTGAAATCCTACGTCACAAAAAGAGTATAGAATCGTCCTTTTTTTGTTAGACAGTAAAAGATTAAGTTGTTCGGGAGTTAAGTCAGAAAAACCGTGTTGCATTATTTTTGGGTCACCCTGTAAGTTTTAACATTTTAGTAATTTTGGTCTTTAAAAACTGGCTCGAGCTGGAACGGGCTGCGTTTACAGAATTAATTTTGTACCGATTGACTCATGGCAAATTAAACACACTTCGTTACGACAATTTCAATTACTAAAAAAGAGAAGCCCCCTAACGTCACTACAAAATTTAGTGCAACATTTACACTTTTATAAATGGGGGTGGATTACGGTAGCCAGCCAAGTTCTAGCGAAGGGCGCCGTAAAATGATAACACGTGTAAACTGGTTATACTAAAAAATGTCCTCGTAAAACAATGACACTAAAAATTGTGCTTCGAATGTACCGCCATTATTCGAATCCTCCAAGGGCTTCCGAAGACAGGCGCGTCAATCCAAGCATCTTAGCTTAAGCCTACAAGTCCCTGGCATCACACGTGTCGCAAGCAAATGGAAATTAAACCGGAAATTGTCATCCATTTCCAAAAACAACTCCGTCCAAGAATGAATCAACGTGCAAATGCTTATATAGTACATAATTGCACGTTAGAGTACAGTAGGTTCTACGAAGCCGGTTTTATGAGGAAACTGGACAATCTTGATTCTTTCGGCATGAGTCAGATAGCGTGTTTGGCGACCACAATGAACTCCAAACAATGATACAACCAAAAGTTGTAGCTTTGAAACAATGAAAATGACTGATATCATAGACAGATCCATGAAAAACGGAAATAGAGCTTTGGTTATTAAAAGTTCAAAAAAGTTTCACGGCTCTTTCGGTTTATCAGATAAATTTGTGAGAGATTATTAAAGTCCAATGAATATCAAGCAAATAGAAGAGTATAAACTGTACCGACGAAATACAAGGTCACCTATATAAAAGATAGAAACATGTGCCCTCCGATAATAAACACACCAAAAGGCCATTACGTACTTCTTCAACACTGTTTCTTTCAAATTCCAGTATTTGTTGCCATTTGCAGTGCATCAAGGTACGAAGGTCAACGTAGTTTTTCTGCTTTATCCATTAAATCCGCCCCATGTTCTGTCCTTTTCGTGGTGTTATACGTTTTTTGCTTTGACACGGCCATTTTAGAACACATTCAGGGGAGTTTTATAGCATTTGTCTAAGCCGGGGCTAAGTCGAGAAGATGAAAGCTCGCGGAAGAAGTGTGTTGCCAATGCGGGAAGTTCGTTGGTCGCGGAAAGGAGTGCCCTGGATGGGTTGAGTCATGTAAGATAGGGGTTTCTGGGTGTTTTTAAACTGTGAACAGTTCTGGAGTTCCTTAATAACTATTATTAAAGTATAAAAACATTATGTTTAAATTTCACGGCTCAGATTCATAAAAATGTAGACTAAGCGATCGTTGTTCGCAAAATGTAAAAAAACTGCATATATGGTACTCTTCTGTTAATTTTTAAAGCATAATCAACACGTAAAACTGCATAGTAATTGAGATGTAGCTTTAGCTTTTTTTTTATAAATAAGCAAAATTATTGTCCTGCAACAAAACGTCAACATTTAAAACTGGTAAATAGTCATTTCCTAAAAATTTTATTTAAATCCCGATACATTCCAATTGAGATCACAAAAACAAATCCAAACAATCACGTAACAAGTTGATCACGATTAACAGTGTAAAACCTCGGAGACAAGTCATTGCACGGTAAAGAAAACCGATTCCTCGCCAGCTGGTATGCCGTTGGCGGATGAGTCGATGCCGTCGTGAACTCGCTTACTGCCATGGTCAATCTGACTGGAGTGTGTGATGTTGTCGGAAAAGCCAACGCTTTTCTTGTCATTCGTCGATTGAAAAGTATGTAAATCCATGGATTTACGCAGGAATTCAAGTTTCCCAGGATCAAAATGTAGGTTATCAATAAGCGATCTAAAATTACAAAAACTGTAGGTCCGTAAGTTCTCTATTGCCAAACTCACAAATATCGCCCATTTCCGGCACAAAAGCCAGCACTGTGTTCATCAAACAGTACGGCGCCCACAGGAAAAAGTTGCACGCAATAATAATCAGTGTTAGCCGAACTGTTTGGATCCTCTTCCGGCCAAATTCAGACGTCTGATTCCGAAGCCCGAGGGACTTTTTCCGCAGCTTGTTGACGTAATCACGGGTTCGATGGCTGACCTTTTCCGCGGATTCTGTTTTGTCGTCTGTGTAGCTGGGGACTCGTTCCACAGTGCATTTGGACAGCCACACCGTTTTACAGACAAAATAATAAAAGCCCGCGGCGGTCATGGACGGCAGGAGCCAGGCTACGGTGGAAAAGTAGACGATGTACGCTTTTCGGAGGAGTTCGTGATTCTCGAAGATGGTGGCACAAATTTGGCGTGTTTGGTTGATGGCCATGGGGTCTATTGTTTGTTTTCTAAAACTGAACGGTCATGGAACTGTTGGAAATGGCAATGCCTTACAATTCCCAGAAATAAAACTGCGGAAGCGAACAGATTAGTGCCAGACACCACGCTGCCGTGGCAAGGTAGTTCGGGCGACGGTATCGGTCGCTACGGTAGTGGGCGAGGGGGCGGCAGATGGCCTGAAATGGGGGTTCAGAAGTTTGTTGAGATAAACTGAGAGCATTGAGTTCCAATACCTGGTATCGATCAGCCGAAATGGCAACCAACAAAAACGCACTTGCATACATCGGAAACGCTTGCAGATATTTGACAAGCTTACAAAGCCAGTCGCCACCGTAAAAGTGCGGAAATGACATGATAATGGCGACCTCTGTGCCAAGGGCCAGGATGGCGTAGAGGATGTCGGCGACGCATGTGTGTAGTAACAGTAGCTAAAACTGGGAACTTTTCATAACATCATTTTAGTATATTATTTGTAAAATTTGAATAAAAACATTATCTTATTTCTAATGTTTGGGCACTTTTAAACTGCGGTTGTGCCTACGTATTTTTCAACTCTAACCCACCTGAACGGGCGAAATCTTATTCTTTGTCATCCGGGATCCTCTCCAAATCACAAAGACCAGAAACAAATTCCCAAAAATTGCCAGCATCATGACCACATTCATGTGCAGCAGGACGCCGAAAGATGAGCCATTCATGGTCACCGTTTAAAACAGCTTTGTCCCTGAAAACATAAAAACTGATGAATTCAGACATTTAACGTCTAAAAATATAATCAAAACAATAAAAATTCGTGACGACGGAAGCTTCATTCACGTTTTTACAGACAAAAACAACCAATTGATATGGGTTTATTACACGCTAATCCTGGAAATGAGTGGGTGAGTCAGTTTCATAAGGATGTTGAAAACTGTTCAGTAAGTGGTTTGTGACTTTTTTGTTTAGATGAAAACTTGATTGAATAGGATAAAAAACTAAGCATAAATATTTAGTACTATATCAATCATATCAAATTTCGCGTGAAAGATTCATGGCTTTTAGATTGCAACTGCAAAAAACAAAAAACTAAACCAAAAAATGCAAGGTTTGCAAAAGGACACAATTTCCATCCATCCGCTCTGAACACAGTACTAATTGTGCCCATAATTAAGCTAGAAAGCAACATGAAAGCAAAATACAGTTGGAATTTAATTCACAAAATTGCCCCAAACCCCGATGCCGTCAGTGGAATGAAAATAGGTTCGACGAACATGGAGTCAACGTATTACAATAGTGGCTGGCATATGCCAGGGCATGGCGTGGCATTATGTAGCGACTACGAAAGGCGTAAACAAAAGGAAACAGTATGCTACATTTCGAGATTGGAGGGGAAGTCAGGATGGCGTTCGAGGAAATTCCGTTAAAACAATGGGCGGAAAGATTGGAAAGCAGGATGAAGTCAAGTTTTGAGAACTTAGATTAGGTTTAATCAGCGGAATAATACGGTTTGGGTGTTTGTCGGGTATGACGGCACGCGAGTGGTGATTGGTGTGGGATAAACATAGAAAAACTGGTGACAGGTTCGAGTTTCTGATGTAGTACGTTTAAAATAAAAGGTAAATTCAACGTTTTTACGCTAATTTTGTAAAATTTAAACTGGAGGTAATAAAACTTAGCCTAAATGTCCATCTGCCACCTTCAACCTCCCAAAAAAGCTGCAAACATCCACCCATAAAAGTCTCAAGTACCTGACATCACCCCTTCCCATCCCATGCAATCCATAGACGGAGATAAGTATGCTCCATTTACGGTCTCTCTGCATAAACTTTCAAAAATCCAAATAACAGCATATTTAAAGCCAAATGATGGTTGGATTATACAGCTTGCATGTTTGGAATGACTAACTTATGATTAGAGTCGCTAAATAACATATGATTTTGTCAACGTGAGGAATATTAGATGTGACCGTGGCCTTGTAAACGTCAAAGAAAGCACAAATCACTAAAAACTGTGGCACAAAAGTGACATATATCATGCGTATAGTATAACCGTGACGACACAAACTTATCATGACAATTATAACTCAAAGAAATGGTGGATGGCAAATACCCGAACCAAGTCTGCGTCAACATGGCATGGGGATGTATGATAGGAAGCGACAAAATAGCGTCTACAGAATGCCGGGAATTGGCTCCGCCTACTTTTTATTCATAGATAGAAAGTTTGAGGGTAGATTATGGGGATGGAGAAAGAAACAAAGCATGCGGTAGGACGGATGTGGAAGTGTTCAACTATATTGGGCAAAAAGCGTGATTATTTTGACTTAAAACTGTGGATTTTGTCAGCTATCAAAGTTAGTAAGGATGGCTGACCAAAAAGTAAAGTCACGTAATTCTTAAAACTGGAGGTTTGATGCATGTCGCAGCTCTGCGTTTCACAGCTTTAATTGAGCTCCCAAGAAAAGTGCATCCATCCAAAGGCAGCTTGAAACTACTATGAACCTTTTAAAACAACTTTTAATTGAAGACGCAACAAAATTTATTTCACTTTTTTTCAAAAATACACATATCCTCGTCGCCTGATTCCGAGATAATAACACCTCCAAAGCCGGCCTTGCCTGCGCACTAGCCGGACATGTCACAGCTTCTTCAATTATAAAACATAAGCCTGTCTTTCCTGGAGATCATGATGACATCGGTGACATCACAGATATGGTAGCCTACTTGATGTACCCCCGACTTCCGGTGAAACGGCTTTCTTGAATTTGTAAACTGAGCCTACACCGTTCTAGTTCATCGTGTTTTGTAAAGTTCGCATTTGTGAAAAAACGATAAAAACTACCAATTTATTTCAAACGTACGTCTATAATATAGTATCATCCGCAAAAAACACATCACCATCAAAGAAAACAAACAGATTTTCACAATTATTTGCCATCGGGACTCGATGTGGGTTCTGAGAATCCGCCCGAGGCAATGTAACCTCGAGAAACGGGCGCATGTGTTCTGTGGACCGCTAGAAGCGTAATTACAATATGCGCAAACAAAATTGAAAAGATTGAAATTTGTTTTTGAGACACTTTTGGGGTGCTGTAAGTGGATTTAGGGGGGTGTTTAAGGGTAGTTTTTTTTGTGTGTAAACTGTACATTCTAACTGTACGCCAAAAAATTCATATGGAATTTAGTAAAATTTTTATAAGTCTGCTAAATCTTTTTCCGAATACAGTTTGCGCATCCCTCACTTCTAAAATTCCAAAAAAAACTGGGGCTTTGCATTAGTGTGGGCAGTTTTCGTTCGTTTTTTACCCTCCGGCTCGTTTCAGCGAGCCAACAGCTCTTTTTTGCGGGCTTTCCAGTCGACTTTTGCGGTTCCCCCGGCTCCGTCGCAGCGTCGCTGTCGACAACGAACGTCAACGTCTTGCTTTTCGTCTTTTAGGATCCTCAAGGACATGATGTCCCGCTATACATTCCTTCTAACATTAAAACTGCATAGTATTACCCCCAGTGCGCGCGCGCCTGTCCGTGTATCCAAGGACATTACACCCCGCAGCTCCCCGCATCGCACTCGCCTCTTGGTTGCTAGCCAGCGCGCTGCAGCAGCAGACAACGCAGTCTCGCTCTCGCTTTTCTACGCACACACACGACAAACCCGCTCGCGTCGACTCTAATCCAAGTGCGCACGCACCCAAACCAATGGGTTCCCCTCCATTCGACGCAGCACCCCGGGTACTCTCGCCACGATGACCGCCCTGAAACTACGGTCAAACGAGGGGTGCGCCCAGCCAGCCGGACGCGCACACTCTGCCTTGCAGCATGGTGTGTTTTGGCGATTTGTCCGGAATTGTAACGCATTTGATCATTGACCGTCCTTTTTTTGACCGCAATTTGGCGCCCGATTACTCCCGCACAGACTACAGTGCCATCGGCCATGACTCAACTTGGCCCAACACTATTCGTGCTGCCAGCTTGCAGTTATCGATTGGCCTTCGACCACTTTTCTCATCGATTCCTTTATCCCTTGACGCGCTGGCTCGATGCCAATTTCGACTTGTTTGTGTTTTGCGTGCAATCATTCACGTTCTACGTGTATTGGGGCTGTCAATATCACATGTTGTTGACTGTCTCGTGAATTTGTTTCAGTATTCTAGCCTTGTTGGATTGTTTTCGCGAATAAACTGTCTTTACGTTGTGGTGTTGCTTCGATTCCCCCAAATTTACCAATTTCCCACCTTTTCAGTCGCATCTATGACTGCGCTGACTGCTCAGTATCTTCTAAGCCAGCCATTTAAGAACAAGCAGTCAGCAGCGTTGCCGCCCATCGCCAATGGCACCAAACAGAGGGAACAGACGGACCACAAGCTCGAATTTGTACCGGGCGGCCTGCTGAAACCACCTGAATTGCCAGCCTCTGTGATCCGTCTCGTTCCCGGAGGATCGTCTCGGCCGAAGATTACCTTCCCGGATTCGAAACACAAGCCAAGCTCTTCCGTGCCATTGTCGAATGCAGCGTCGTGTTCTAAGTTGAATGGAACGAAGAAGACCAATGCCCCGACGGTATTCAAGGCCGCGTCCATGCCATCTTTGGTCAAATACCCGGCCGAAGAATCCGATCCGAGCAGTCCAGAAACGAGTGAACCGACTAGTGGCTCGAGTAGCAGTGCCCCGAGCGGTGGAACTACGCCGGAATCGATCACGACAGCTTTGACGAGTGTTCCGAGTCCTTCCACACCTGTCGCAGAGCAAACCCAAGACGAGTGAGTTACATTTTATATATAAATTTTGCATTTTATATATATAATTTCCAGATCCTCGGACGACGATGTCGATCTACACCCCCTATTGCCGACGGCAGAGCGGAAGATCAAAAAGCGAGTCGAGGTGAAGACGCTACCCCCAAGTCCGAAGAAGGAACCCCAAACTCCAGTGAAATCGTCCACGCCGAAATTGATTGGCCCAGTGCTACCCCCAGGCTATAAACTTCCTTCAACGCCATGCTCACCAGTGAAGTCAAGTCCATCGACGTCGGCATCTGCGAGTTTGCTGGTTAAGAAGAAGGAAAAGGAACGCAAAAGCTCCGAAGAACCGTCAAGCAGCGCCGCCGAGCCGAAATCACTGAAACGCAAGCGTCTTCTATCCGCTCAAGGCGAACATGAAGCCCTTTATCCAGTCGTTGAATCGCGGGTCGCTTCAATGTCCTCCTGGCGCGGGTGCAAGATTACTCAAGGACAGTCTTCTCTGAAGGGGCTGTACAATCCGCACAATAACTGCTTCCTGAACTCGGTTCTGCAGTCTGTAATGCACATTCCGCAGTTTACGAGGTATATTTTGGAGCATCATCAGAAGGATTCGCCGAAATGTAAGTTGTAAATATTATGGGGGATTTCTCATACGATGTTTTCAGGTTTCGGTAACTACTGCCTCATCTGCGCCCTCAAAAATCACTTTCACCGAAGCCTTCGCCAGCAATCCAGCGCTAACTGGATCAACAGATACATCGATGACATATTCCCGAACCACATAACGGGTCACCAGGAAGACGCCCACGAAATGTTGCTCTTCCTGCTGGATGCCATCGATCGCCAGCAGCAACGCCTGAATCGCAGCCAACACGGCAAGTTCTCGAGTATCATTGAACAGGTGTTCGATGGCAAGGTCCGATGTGAATGTACGTTTAATCGCTTTCCTTAAAAACTGAACATATTCACATATTGACATTGACATCTTTCCAGACACCTGTGAAAAATGTCGAAACAAATCGACCTGCTACGAACCTGTCCGAGGACTCAGCGTTGAGCTGCCGAGAAGCGCGAACCACCCACTCACGATGAACAATGTATTGAAGGATTACTTCCGTGATGAGAAGATTTCGGGTTACGAGTGCCGAAGTTGCAAGCAGCGTTCGGTCGCGGTGAAAAGGACCCGCGTATTGACGGCCCCTAACGTACTCATAATCCAGTTGAAACGGTTCATTCGCTTTTCAAAGAATAGTATTTCCGTTCATCCTTGTGTAAGTTATGCTTTTTTTAAACTGTTCAATCAATCGGATCTGGATTCAGGAAACAATGGACCTCTCCTACGTGATGCACCACAATGAACCGACTCGCTACACGCTGCTCGGTTTCATCAAGCATCTCGGCGGGTCCCAATCTTCGGGTCATTACACGGCGACGATGCTCGGCTTCGATGGTCAAAGCAGTTTCCTTTTTGACGACGAATCTGTAAGTTTTAAACTGCCCCCCGCTGTTGAAATACTTCCAAAAACTCCATTTCAGCACCGCCCCCTGCAATTCCCCAATCGCACCAAGCCTTCCCAGCCGTACATCCTCTTCTACGCGAAGCAGCAAGACAAATCTACGGTTTCCTCGTCCAACTCCCGGACTCACTTCCCTCAATCCACGCCCCATAAGCGGCCCTTTGCTCCCTATCGCGGTGATCGCGACTAATTCTAATGTATGTGTTGTCTCGTCAAGATTTTTGCTCATTAATTATTTCACACATTTAGTCTATCTGTGATTGAAAACTCCAAAAACAATGCTCTTTTGTAGTCCCTATGTTGAGACAGTGTGTCTTTGCAAGAAATGTTATGTATGTGATTGTGATTGTACTGATTTGGGCCATTGCATTTTGGCTGTTGATTGAAGTGTGTATGAACGGCTATAATAAGCTTTCCTATGTTTTTCTTTTGATGTGTTAACTATGTGATTCTATAGGATTTTCATTATTAGGTTTAGTACGATTTTTGGTAAACAGTTTTTTCCTCAAGCATATCATTATGGTTTTTATCTAATGCTTTTGTGTCGTCGTCATCGGTATTGCCGCGTTTTTCAACTTATTATGCAAGTATTACACTGATCTAAATATTATAAAAGCTGGCTTTCAATTTGGATAATTTATCAACATTCCCGAGGAGATCAACAAGTACTATGGTAAAAACAAACAAAAAACATCAAATAAGGCAACTCGATCATGGCATTCTGAGAATCATATAGCAGTGATAAATCTGTGATGAAAGTATAAAAGGTTGAAACAAAAACACGTAATAACAAGGTGAAACAATTGATTGAAATTGCAATAGAGCATGCAATGGATGCTGTGAAATGTAAAAAAGAGATAAATAAATCAACAAAAACTGGGTTAGAGATCTGCTTCGGCGTCTTCTTCCTCAGGGACTTCGTCTATCCGCTCCTGGACCAGGGCTTCGAGGTCTACGGGCGGTCGGGAGGGGGCTGGTGCGGCGGGTACAGCTGGTACGGGTGCCGGTACGACGTGATCAGCACCTTCTTGATTCGCAGCGAGTTGGTACGGTAGAAGAACGCTCTTGACATGGCAGCTGATGAGGCTTTGGACATAGACGGCCTGATATCCGCGTGTCTTGGCGATGTCAATCTGGACATCGGTCATGGCGGCACGAACGGTGGCATCGGGGAACATCTCTTCCAGTGTGAAGGCTGCTTGACCGTCTTCAGTGGCTGCCAGCTTGTCCAGGAAGTACTGAATGTTGGCCGGGAAGGTGATAGCCGGCTCTGGCATGTACGGTTCTTCTGGATCGCCAGCCTCCTCAGCTAATCCTTGTCCATACTGCTCGGCTTCATCATTGAAGATAGCCATAGCCTTCTCCATGGCTTGCCTCTGGATATCCTCATCATTGGCGTCCTTCTCGTCCATGAGGGCTTCTTCGTAGAAGATCTTTGACGGATTCGAGGGATGCTCAAAGTTGAAGATGTAAAACAGGTACTTGTACCCGGGCCGTGCCATTGGAGGGTGCACCCAGCCTTTGAGGATCATCGAAGACACGTAAGCTGCATTGATTTGGATGAAGTATTCCGGTTTGGCATCAGCTGGCATTGGGGTCAGTTCACGAAATGGGACGGACTCCGGGATCATCGGCCTCACCACGGCTGTTGTCTTCTCGGCTTCTGACGGTCCTGGGGCTACATTTTCCTTTGTTCCGTCATTGTCAAACGGGAAAACCTGCATCGGTGGCATCGGGCCAATCTGGGCGACGTCCTCAATCCGGCGACGCTTCACTTCTTGAGATGCCGTGGAATCGATGGAGCCGCCGGAGCTGGAGAGTTCGTTCCTTCGATTGCTGGATCCAAGCGGGCCTCGTTTACTTCCCGCTGACCTCACAAAGACGTCGGCCATCTCGACATCTCTGTCGACCGTCGAAACGGATGAAGCGTCGCTGTATGCGCTCAGAATCTGCGTATACGCGTCGTGAATGGCCTTTTCCGGATCGACGAACATCTCCTTCAACTTTTCGAGCTCGAGTTCAGTATTGAACCACGCAGATGTTCGAGATCCAAAGATAAGATAATCGATATGGGACTGCTCACAGACCCAGACGGCAGCCGTGACAGTAAGCGGCATCAGGTAGGAATGCAGGCTGTCATCGGCGGCGGCCTCGATGGCTTCGTTATCGGAGTACTTGCCCAGAAGCTTGAAAACTTCGAACTTGTCCTGGTCATTGTGGTACAGGTCGTCATACTCGGCCATGGTCATCTCGCGGAAGTGCCTGTGAAGCCACAGCGGCAGAAACTCGACGCAGTGTTCAATCAGTCGAAGGAGGCAGTTGTTCATGATGTCGGCGACCTCGGACCATTCGGGCTGGTAGTTCTCATCGAATTGATCCTGCAACGTTTGCCACAGGTCGATTTTCATCGGAGGCGGATTCGGGAGCATCCAGTCTTCGTGGGGAAACTCCTCAAAGTCGTCTTCGAACTGCATGCCGTCCTCTTCAAAGTCGTCTTCTTCGCTGTCATTCGGTACGGGCGGAGCCAAGTCTTCAGGCTTAAGAGGACTGCGTCGTGGTATCGCTCGCCCGGCGGCTTTTTCATTGGCTCGCTTCCGCCTCTGATGCCGCATGTTTCTCGAGCTGATCACTGGCGATGTCGTCGACGTGTTATCAGAATCAGATGACACATGTGGCGCGGTGTTCTGCTTCGCAATGACTTCCGTGAATTCATCAAACTTTGAAAAGCCATCGACGACAGCCTTTGTGAGACTGTTGATCTGAAGCGCTTGCTGCATCTGGGAAGATTTCAACTCATCGATGTACTGCTTGAGCATGGGATCAGTCGTCGGTACCGGGAACATGTAAGGTATCTGTTGGCTGGCACTGGTCAAATCGGAAGTCGAAGGCGGAGTCAGAGCAGTGTAGGCAGACGGAATGCTGGCAAAGGACGACCCAGGGATGGTATCGATGGAGAAGAGCCTTGATTGGGTCTTCATGTGTTCGAGGTAGTGTTTCTTGTCGCGGCGATGCTCGAGACGCTTTTTGTTCAGGTCTAGTCTAAAACTGGGAAAAGGTCAGGTATTAAGGGAAGCAAAGAAAGACGGGAAAACGCACCTTCTCG
This sequence comes from Panagrellus sp. LJ2284, assembly GCA_024447225.1. Classification (NCBI taxonomy): domain Eukaryota; kingdom Metazoa; phylum Nematoda; class Chromadorea; order Rhabditida; family Panagrolaimidae; genus Panagrellus; species Panagrellus sp. LJ2284. The sequence continues at coordinate 8,008,287 of JAMRYC010000005.1, read as the reverse complement.
GTTCACGGGATACTGTAGGCGCACTCTGAACGCTGGCACTTCCGACATGGACAGACTCCTCAATGGTGGGGATGCTGTGGGTGGTGGCATCTGAAAGGAGAAGCATAAAAACTGGAATTATTGTGGACGAATCTTTACCTTCTTCCTTTTCAACTTGCAACCGTGCCGGGGCACTGATAGCCGTTGCCGCGACGGATTCGAGCTCGATGTTTTCCTTGGGTGGGAGGGGTCTAAATAATCAAAACTTAAACTGTTATGACCTCGGAACTAGTAAACTCACTGTTCTTCAGCATTTAAAAACGGATCCAACTTCACTTCCCTCTTCTCATCCCGAATGAACGGATTCAAATTTCGCCTCACTTTTCTCACCGACAGTAGCCCATGATCGCAGAATCCGGCCAAGAAGCACACTGACAGAATCCAAAAAGGCAGCGACGGCAATATGATGGCAGTCAGAAAGAGGCCGATCAGTTGCGGATCGCCCACGACCGACATGTTGCAGCCTGGGGCGGTGGCGGCGCTGCAAATGTAAACGATTAAAGAAATTCAAAACTGTTGGCTCGAATAAAGTGGAAGCGCAACTACTAAATGTCAAAATTGCCCCCCAGCCGCTGTCATTTGACCACAAAGAGTCAAAACAGCAAACTGAAAACACGAAAAGCTATGTTTCCATTGAAATTTGCTCGGAAACAGATGGTTCAACCAACAGCCTAGTCCTGTGGCATCCCCCTTGTAGACATGTAGACACAAAATTAATGATTCTTGTTGAGAAAACAAAAAAATTCTGCCACTTTCTTTATGTTTTTGGATGTGGTGTTCGGCGTTCGAAAAAAAGAGGGGCGGTCGAACGGATGCAAGTCAACAGGTGCGTGTCTTGACTGATAGGTCTCATCGTTCTTGGCGGTGGGGTGAAGCTTGCAACTGTAGGCGACACTTTTTGGGTTCGGACTGGCAGCTAATGTAAGATAAGTCACATCGAAGAAAGGCAAGCCAACGCCAGGAAGACGGGGACCTAAGAAAAAACGCGAGCCAGCAAAGTGCATGTCGGGACATAAAAACCCTTTTTGCAGAGGGGGGCCCCTAGGCAATGGGCCATAAAACTGCTCTGTGGTAGGCCCTATGAGTTGGCTTGCTTGCATGGTGGGCAGTGGGTTAGGTTCAGGCTGATAAAGTTGGTTGGCGCCAAGTCCAAAAGGGTGCATTGCTCACATTAGGCAGGTTTTCATTAGCGTAATTAACGAAGATGGAGTCGGTTGTCAGTTTGGGGGGTGAATGGGTGGACGGGTATAAATTAACTGTGTATTGAAAAAAACCAACTTGAATAATTGGGCCTTCCGTACGAAGGGATCGGCCTCCCGAGTGATGTCGTCGTGATGGAGTGTTCGATTCCACCAGAATGGCGGGGTGGTCGAGATCGACGATAGGGAACACCTACAAGGTTGGATTTGAGAAAAACTGGCATAACGAGTCGAGGTGGTAAGCACTTACTTGACACTATCAGCCACACGTTGACGCTCCCAGGCGGTCCCGACGCTATCCTGGAGGACACCGTATTGCAGAAAGAGGCCAATTCCGAGAGAAAGGGCGATTGAAGCGAAGATGGCACCTGGAAAATAGGTTTTTTGTAATTTTTAAACTGCCCAGCATCCGTTTGTGACAAATGACGCCCTCATAATGACCTATGTATGTCACAAGTTTCGCCAAACAACTTCTTTCCCACCCCTGGCCACCCAGGACCCCCTTATGCTAGCGCTATCAGCCCACAGCTGCCCGGACCCACCACCCTTTTTAGTCGTGGTCGGTTTTCACAGGGCATAACGCAGGCAAAAACCCTTTTCCTACCCCCCAGGCAGTCCTTGCTTCGAGTTTTTTATCGGTACCGCCGCTGGCGCCAGTGTAGTCGTTTCGTGTCGCCTCATTGTCACAATGTTTAAGACGCCAAAAAAGTGCCCCCCGGAAACGGCCATCAAGAGCGTTCCCCGGGATTTATGACCATGTGCCATCATCCTTCCGAAGCCGTCTATTTGCCCTCTTAACAGTGAACGAACACATCCCAGCCCATCCACTACTCATTTTCCCCCATCGTTATTTTGTTGACGTTCCATTTTTTCACAACGGAACGCAAAAAAACGAACCGCCAGTTTGTGTTCGTTCATTCTCGTCGCTCTCGACCGAACCGAAGAACACGAAGATAAATGGTCTTCGCGTCAGAGTCGCCACAGGCGTTTTGTCTCCCCCCACCAACCCATCTTCATACGGCTGTCTTTGACGATGATGACTGCCTCAGGGCCACCCATCATCTCATGGAAGGCGCTGTTGTTGAATGTTAACGGGCGCCCCCCTCCGGCCACCATCACCATAATATCGCGTTCGGTAAAAAACAGACGGGAAACGTCGACCTCTGGAGCTGAAACATAATTAACGACCTCCCCCTGGCTTGAGTAGCGACGACGTCTCGACCGATTTTTCAACGTTTGACGGCGAACAGGAGACCATTGAATGTTCGTCGTTAGCGGTTATTTAGTTCCACCGTAAATTTGTTTCCCGTCGGGGCAGGCAGGTTGGAAGGGGGTAAAAAAATTGGTAAACGTCGAGATGGTGGGTCCTTTTTTGCAGGGGGTTCGGGGTTTTGATAGCGCTCGCGTGCTTTTTAATTCTACATTTGGCAATTTCGCGCTTATGGGATTTCAAAATAACAAAACTGGAGTTTGAATGGTATGCCGATTTGGTACAAACGCCCTTTTTGCACCCTTTTCCGGCCAAAATTTCAACCCCACATTGTTCTAGCCAATTTTCGCCAACTCTAACCCAAACTTCTGCCCCTTCCGACTCCCATAAACAATCACCACCACCACAACCGCCACTAAACTCCCTTCCGATCGTAAAAGCATCCCAAAAAAGGCCACAAAACCCGGATCTTTTGTTTAGTTTTTCCAGACCCTCTACCCAGTCCACCCAATTCGCGCGTGACTTTGCTTGCCATTTCCAAAGTTCCTCATCGTAATGATCACTTTGTTCATTTTTCCCACCCCCTCGAACCCCGCGAAAGTTTCCCCGTTACTTACCGAGCCAAATATCACTAATGAGCCCTTCCCCGAGGCCATGCTCACGCGCGTACACCATTTCAGGGGTCAACTTTTGGGGGACTTCTGCTTCGTGTTGCTGATCGGTTGTTTCACTATCGCCGCCATCTTCGATGGATGCAATCAACGGAGCCCGACGGCGTTGTTGGCTACGGTTTCGGTCTGGAAGGTCACGGCGACGGAGCGAGTTATGGAGCCGGTACTTCTGCAGGGCTATCTGGACGGCGACAACTGCACAAGTAATAATAACAATGATCATGGCGGTGATGACAGTGCCGTAGTAGACCATGGAGTGTCGAGTGGATCCGGCGGCGACGTGGCACAGGCCGGAGAAAGCGTCCATTGGGAGCTGGAATGGTAGATTCAGGTTGGTTTGTGACTCTTTTTTTAACATAAAAACTGCGAATATTTTGCTATCCCGACTAACCTCATCCCAAAAAGCAACCGCAACCACCCCCACAATAGCCACCGGGGTCAAATAGACAATGCCAGCAAGCCATAACCGCGCACTGTACTCATTTCCGCGTTGCCCAAAGGTAAAGTAGTTGTCATTCCGAATCCTGGGGCGCAAGATTCGCAGCATAAAGATGGAGAAGATCCACAAATAGCCGGAAATGATGGTACAGGTCAAGAAGAGGGTTTCCAGCGCACAGGAATCGAGCAAATGCCTAAATCTGGATGGGTAAATATTTTTTAAACTGAATATTCTGTCAGGAGACTTACATTTTCGGGCTCCGTCGAATCCTTCCATTATCAATACACATCCCAACATGGCGAAAGCCTTCCGACCCAGATAGGACCCAAATAGCAAGATAGCCAGTAGCGCAAAGGAAGGCCTGACCGAGGCAGAAGATGCTTAGACTTGAACTGTAGATCTTTGAGAAGGCTATGAGATAGATCTGGAAAAACTGTCGATAAGTATTTGTCCTAGGTCTAAAACAAAAACGTACCGTAATCAAAAGAAAAACAGCCCCCGTAAGTCCAGCAATCAGCGAATTCCGGAAGCGAAAGTGGTCCAAAACCCAGTCAAAACCAGTCAGTGGAGTTTCACATGGCATGAAGCAGGAATCCATCACCGGATCAGCGCGGTGCAAAGAAGTACGCTTCAGGTCATCTGGGCCGGCGACCAATGGCCATAGGCATTGATTGAGGGGGAATGTGGGGCCTTCGCCGAAGTACTGAAATTTAGGGGTTTTTGTTGGGGATTTAAACTGGCACTTTGTCCCTACGAAGTCAAAACCTTGACTCAAAAGATTGTTTTTAGATTTTAAACTGCCACTCATAGAGAAATTTCAAAAAAGTTGTTTAAAGCTTGTTTTTGGTATAAAACTGGTCACCGCTTTAATCCGTATCCAAATTCTGCTCACCTTACAATCCTCAACCGGACTAAAAACCTTCTGCTTCTCCTCAAAACTGACTGCCCTGGGTTCATTATCCTTCAGCAAGACCGTATCCTCGCAATTCAAGAAACTCGGCCACAACCCAGCTTCAATCACGAATGGGCATGCTTTTTGGGCGGTTTCACAGACGCTTTTCGGAAAGACTTGCCAGAGCTCGAGAATGCCGGGTTTCGGCTTTCCGGCTTCGTAGAACTCATTTTTCGAGCAGGGGCGATACATTGACGAACAGAGGAGGGGACCGAGAACTGACCAGCAGCTAAAAAGGGTATGGATTTTAGTTTTAAACTGCATCTGGCGAAAGTACAAAAATTACCTCGGAAACCTCTTTATCAACTCATATTCCTGCGGGAAATGCGTAACAGCATAGTTCCAAGTATAGTTGTAAGTGATGGGGGAGCCAAAACAGTGTTCATCAGCTCGAGGCTTGCGACAACTGCCCGAGGCCTCGAAGAACTGGAGCCGGCATTCGCGTTGACAGTACCACTTTTTGGATTTGCATTCGAAGTGGGATGCGCGGAAGTTCTGAAAATGGGTTTGAAGGTAAAACTGGGCCTGTTACGGTTATCGAATAGAAACGTTTGAAAGAGAAAAACATTCGAAAACTTCACAATTTTTATATCTAAAACTTTAAACTTGACCGTTTGTGTACAAGACTTACTTTTGACGTTTCAGATATCCGATCAAACTCCTTCCCGAAGCAGACGGTCCAAACACAGCCGATCAGAATCCATATCCGCATTATTTTCATTGCCAGAGCTGGTACCCAGTGGCGTCAAAAATCGAAACCCGTAGAAGAAGGCGTTCGATTTTCGGCGGGACCTCTCTCTCGGAATCGATTTCAGACTCCCTCCGCGTTCCAATGACGATGTTACGTGTCTTCGGGGGTGTTTGACGGCGACGTTGTTAGCGCAGGCCCATTTGTAATGATCACTCGCAGGCAGACAGGCTGAAGGCGAAGTCTACTACCGAAGCCGCTGTGGAGACTCGGCGTGTCGTCTGGAAAGGACTTTTTACCTATTAAACTGTTGGGCTTTCGATGTTTTCGGTAGATGGTTTAACACGGCTCGAAGGGGTGCCCATGATCATCAAGATGTCGTGAGCAGTAAGAGGGCAGTTTATTTTGCATTTTAATTGCCCTTTCAGACGATGGAAATGGGCGACAAGCGAAAAGAACACCGCGCAGAGAGACGAAATCGAAATTGTCGGTGACTTTGAGCCGGTTGGGCATGGCACGGATCATAGGGGAAGGACGCGGTGGTGATTTACAGTCGCGAACAATGGACAATTTGTGAGGAAATGGATGACATGATGACTTCGCGCAATGGGCAGATTTGTGGTTTTCTATTGGCTATGGGCACTTGTGGATCGATTAAAACTGGGACAATATTGGCCTTGTTCACGCAGCTAACATTGACCCTGCGCTGTTGCCCTTAATGATGAAGCACGCCAAAGAACAAGCCGAACTCGACCAGCGGTCAGTTTATTGGAACCCCAGCCGCCGGCAAAGGAAACCAAGCAAGCAAGCATGTGTTTTTTTTGTAAACCTTTTTTTGCCCTTTGCCTTCCTTCGCAGGCATTGCAGTCGAGTAACAATTGCAATTGCCACAGGGCAGGGCAGGCATTACTCGCGCAGAGCCGGGTGGTTTACCCTTTTCGAAAAGCAATCAACTTTAACCCCATTTGTCAAGGGTAAAAGTGGGTAAAAAAAGGGTTTTCGACGGGACAATGGGATAATAAAACTGCTTCGATTAGACGTTCCATGTCATAAGTCATCGATATTGACTTTCTGTACTCCCGCGAAATCAAAAGTGCCACCCATGGTCCACAAAGGGTATACGGTCTTGGCCGGCCCGCGAAATTTGAAAAAGGGCCACCTAGGGTTTACTGTGGATTTTCTTTTTTGGACCGAACACGCGAATTTAAAAAAAACTGTAGTTACCATATGCTTTTTTTGATCCACGACACGTAAAATGTTTTACAAAACTGTTCCAAGAAGTATAGTTGCAAAAATCAATAAACCCCACACCATCTACAGCTATTTTTTGAGACATCACAACTCCACAAACCCCTTGCGTGAAAACGTACGTAGCGTAAAAAATCACCGCCTTTCTTCATTCAAAAGGCATAGATACATTGTTGGTGTTGCTCTACTAGCCCGAGGCGAGGCTGCAGAACAGCGTTCGCAGCCATTTGGAAACATGTACTTTTGCGACAATTTCGGCTAATAGTGCATTGCCCAAAAAACAAAGATAGCGCAAAGCACTCCAAAAACAATTCAAATTCGTGGCAAGAGCCTTGCCTCCACCCGACTAATCTGCTTTTCAGGCATTTTTTACGCATTGGTTCACGTTTTTTGATCGGCTGATAAGAGGTGAGCCGTCCACGAGTCTGCAGTGCGATTGATTGGTAGGTTTTTTTGTGGAAAACGGGAGCTGTACTACAATGATGGTAAGTTTAGTTGGGATGGATGGTCGCAGTGGACGTGATAGTGGAAAACTGGAACGTCTTTGTAGAATTTTAAAGTTTGTGTTAATTTAACGCCAAAATAAGTAAAACAATAATAAAAACTGAAAACAATAACTACATATTCGATGGATATGGTATGTTTTGAGCATCCAATAGCAATCCAATTAGAATCTAACAACCATCAATAAAAGGAACGCCATTTTCCATCACGATCAGGGCTGTTTTTTTCGAAAATTTACGACGTTCGCAACATTTCGGTTCAGAACGGGTCAAATAGTGGCGGGAAGAAGCGCTTTGATTTGTTAGTTGGCATCTGACTTCACAAAAGGGGGTGTCATTTCAATGGTGGTGACCTTGATGGATTTGAATTTCAAGCGCGAACGAAAAAGGTCGATGGCGGTGACGACGGATTTCTATTGAATTGGCGTGGCGACACTGGCACCAAACAGTTGTCAGTTTCTGAATGGAGCTGAATGGCGATGGTCGAAGTCGAAGTTCGAAACAAAAGCTTGCGCGTGGCCGGAAAAACCCTGTTAATTCGAATTGGGTTTACAAAAAAGAGGCAAAGTCAAATGAAGTGGGCCAAGGGGTGGGTTAAAGTTGGCCTAGGCTGTCGAAAAGTGAATTTGTTAAGCATACAGAGAGGCCAGACAGTGGCTATGTGGTCGCGGAAGTACTCGAGATGATCTGGGGCGATGGTTTGGGGGTTGGGATCAGGGCTGAGGGGGTTGATGCCCTGAGGGGGGTTTTGATTTTTTTGAAAACTGAGAAAATTTTTGATTCGGTGATCATGATGACAGTCAAATATGATAAGTTTTGACTGATTTAGGCATAGTTGCCTTGAGGAAATTTAGTAAAAAAACTGAAAAGAGGTCCATTGAAAAAGATGATGACGCCGATCAGACAGTCCCATCACTCCACCCCCAAATCGGCTCAAATCTCACCGGTCAAACAGACCTCTCTCGCGAGACCGGCCAAACTTACAGCCAGTCGACGACGGCGACGAGGTTCTCGCTCAGCTGCACGCTATCTCCCACTTTTTTGCAATTCCTATTTTTTGCTGGTTTTATTGATCTTTGCTTCCTTCCTTTCCGCGCCTCTCCGTTTCTTCCCTCCTGGCAGCCGTTTTTTAGCCCTTCGAGCATCGGCGACGAGGAGAAGTAAAAAAAGACTAGAGGCAAGCTCGGCTAAGAACACATTTTACGCAAAATGTGTCGGCAATGCGTTTGTACTAAAGGACGAATGCACGCCACTGCCATTCGCCTGTTTTATGGGTTTCCGAGGCAGACGCCTGCCTGGCGCAATTGAGACCGGCTTCACAGTGTTCGGGGCCGACGTTCTTGTTCCTTCGTTCGGAAATGAGCAACATGAAAGTAGATTTTATCCGGGAGGGTTGTCTGGGATGAAAAAAACTGGGTTTAGCATTCTCCCTGCAATTCAGAACTGAAATGACCGTCTGAGACGACGAAACGGTTATACATTGCGAGCTGAACCTTTATTCAACAAAATTGATATGAAATATAAGAAAAATATATATAAACTTGATGCATTTTCACTTTCACCAAAAATCAGCCAATTATACATTTAAAACTGGATAACAACCGATCACGATTACTCTATTACGTTCACATTACCTACCTGAATCGTCAGAAAGCAAAAAAACTGAAATTGAAATGAAAAAAGATCAAAATCGAAGCAAAACGAACGCGAGCCCAAATTTCCCCCATTTTCCTACGCCTTTTCAAACGCCCCGCACGCTTGGCAAAGTGCGCCCAACCAGCCTACAACGCAGCGAGCCCGCTTTCCCTATTTTCTCCCTGCGTTTTCTTCGTTCTCCACACTTTTTCGCAATTTCCAACAAATTTCACCAATTTTACCTTATTTTTACCGCTTTTTCGTACTTTTTTCCTTCCCTAAACCTTCCAGATACGCTTTACGTCGATTTGCGAGCGTTTTTATCCCAAATTTTCCATCCCCACTACCAAAATTGGACATTTATCTCGCGTCGCGATAATTTTATATATTCCTACTCGTTGTCAACTAAACTTCTTCCAATTCCAGGTCACCCACAGCTTCAGAATGGACAAGCCAAGGCTCGCTCGCGTCACCCAAGTTCTCGGCCGTACCGGCTCGCAAGGTCAGTGCACCCAGGTCCGTGTCGAATTCATCGACGACACCAAGCGTTCCATCATCCGCAACGTCAAGGGCCCCATCCGTGAAGGCGACATCCTGACCCTCCTCGAAGCTGAGCGTGAAGCCCGTCGTCTCCGTTAAAGATCCAACAAACCTCGATCGTTTCTACCATCTTTGAACTTTTTCGGATATGTCTGCAACATGCCCATCCGTTTGTTGTCGCTACATTTTCGTACTGGCGGTTGTTGTTTGTTGAGTTGTTTTTGGTAATATAAAAAACATTTTATATATAGTCGAGACGAGTTTGGGATCGGGGGTTGATGTACTTGTGGTTTAGGCTGCAAGAATGGCTCCGGTCATAGGTTATATTATTTTTGTAGGGTTTTCATAGTTTAGAGTGTAGCAGCGGAGCGGATGTCAAGTCAAGGTACGGGGGGCCAGAGCGTTATCAGCGCGACCCAAGCCCCGGGACGGAGAAGCTGCAGCAGCTCCGCGAGAATGCGGTGTTCATCGGCGAAAAACCAAAGGGCGTCAAGGCTGTTGTGTGGTTCGTTCGCTCAGCAACAGGGTCATTTAGGAAGTTGTGCTCATCACATTCACGTTTTACTCGGGTTCTTCTTTCTTCGGTGCGTGTGTGATGGGGTGATAGTGCGACGTGAAGACTAGTCAATCGCTTTCAGGTAAAGTAGTGGTTTTATTTTGCATCATTGCTATTGATTGGTTCGTTCGTGACGGCATGGATACAGTTGACGTGAAGCCGATCATCGTGGACGGGGTCCCGTTTGATCCATTGCGGCAGTATCAATGTAAAGTTTGTTCCGCCCACGCTACTGGATTCCATTTCGATGCGCAAAGCTGTTCGGCTTGCGCGGCCTTCTTCCGTCGGACTGTGGCCCTGGGGAAAGTGTTCCGATGCCAGAATGGTGATAACAAGTGCGAGATCGTCTACACGGAGCGGAATCTCTGCCGGAAGTGCCGCTTCGACAAATGTCTTCTCATCGGCATGAAGAAGGAAAGCGTTCGCCCTAAGAAAACAGTCAATGCTGTAAGAGCGTATTGTACGACCTCAGGTTTGAAGCGGAATAAGCGCTTTGCTACAGTATCTGTTATAAATGTAGGCTTACCCTCTCAAACCATATTCATCTTTTCCGATTCCAGATGGCCCCCTCCATCAAATCCCCCCTATCAGCGCCCTCCTCCCAATCCACATCCGAACCCGTGTCCGAAGCCGAAGAATGCCACAGTGTCCAGCCAATCGTGGCACCTTCATCATCATCGACCTCGCCAGCCCGATCAGTCGTCGAGTATGCACCCATGTCGCATGCCTTCTATCGACCAGCTCCGTCCACTTTGAAGCTTCTGATTGAAGAGGAAATGCGGATCAGTGAACGTCGAAGGATCCTGTTTTGTGAGAGGCCTGTTGGCAGTTTGTTGGGTGCCAGTAATAGTTGTGTAAGTTTTTCTGGTAGTTTTTGAGGTTCTCATACTTCTTTTGGTTCTGGTACTTTTCAAAGTTCTGGTAGTTTTGAAGGTTCTGGTACTTTTTTGATTCTGGTACTTTTTGGACGTTCTAACTCTTTTTTTGAAGTTTTGGTACTTTTTGAAGTTCTGGTAGTTTTGGTGGTTCTGGTACTTTTCCGTGTTCTGGTACTTTTTGAAGGTTTTGATACCATACAGAGTTGGTAATCCGAGTCCGACCCGATTTTTGATCCGATCGGATTGAACTCAGATAATCGGATTATTTCGGATCACGGATGATCTTTTTAACAAAACCGGATTTCGGATTGATCTGAAATCCGATCCGATAGACTTTTCGGATTCGGTATCGGATCGTAAATCGGATAATCCGATAAAATTAACAAAGTTCTGTTAAAAACAACAAAATTGGAGCTTTTCGTCGATGAATTCCACTTCTGAGCACTTATGACATTATTTTACAATGTTCAACAAGACTTCAGACCAAAATTTTACCTCATGGAATTTTTCGATTTTTTTGCAAAAAAACTCGGATTGTCGGATTAACTCAGATCACAATCTGAAATCCGACGTTTTCGGGTTTTCAGATCAATCCGAAATCCGATCCGAAAGGTCGTTCGGATTCAGTGTCGGATCGCGAATCCGAAAATCCGATAAAATCATCGGATTGCCAACTCTGATACCATAAGTGTTCCAATATATACTTTTTGGTTTCTTCCTATAAGTTTAGTCTAGCCTATTTGCATTGCAAACATGCACTTTCAAAAAGAACACGCATAAATGAATGAAAAACAAAGTTAATTGTAGGAATTCACGAGTGAGACAGTCTAAAAATGGCTCATCTAGTTTTAATATTGTAAATATTGACAAATTTTGTCTATCAAAAACACTAACTTCCTCATTCCAGCCCTTCATGCAAGCCGACATCAAACCCCTGTGTTTCCGAAGCTTCCGAAAATCTATCCGAACCCACATTCTCCTGATTTATGAATGGCTTCGAGCATGGCCAGAGTATTCAATGCTCGGAAACAATGACCAAATCGCATTGCTCCGAAAGTGCGTCCTCTATCACACCGTGTTGGATCCATGCTTCATCACAATGCAACTGGGGGATATGTCAAAGTTTGTGATGCCAAATGGAGGCTACGTGTCAACACGTGAAGATTGTGACGATGGGTGGCAGGATGAAAAGGAGATCAGTCGGGAGAGCAAGAAAATGTAAGCAAAGCTTTTCCAAATTCATCATAATCGGCGAAATTATAACGATTTGTAATATCTGATGCCAAAAATCGGTGTTTTAGGATTTATTGGCCCCTTCTCGACGGCCTCATGAGCACCATTGTCCAGCCCATGATCGACATGGCCATCACTTTTGAGGAGTTTGTCGCTCTAAAAGCGCTTGTTAGCTTTCAAGGAAGTCAGTTGCTTCTCAAATTTCGATCAATAAACATCATAAAATCAATACTTTTAGCAATGTGTGACATCTCAGACGACGGTCGACCCATAATGAAGCACACATTAGATGCCATTTGTCGCAGCTTACACGAAATAGTGCCGGATGGTGATAAGAAGGCCATGCGATTTGGCAATATTGTTTTGTTGTTGTCTCCTGTTTTTGTAAGTTTACCATTTCGTCAACTTTTCTAGAAATAATAATGTTGACTTCCAGGATACTGCCCTAAATTTCGTCGAAAGCCATCACAAAGTTCATTTCTTCGACCTCTGGCATTTGGATTCTTTGTTGTTACAGTTTTTGAAAAATAAAGTTTAAAATTTACCAACCTTTCGAAAAAAAACATGCAAATTTATAAATTTTTGGCAATGCAAAGTGACAGTACTGTAATTTTAGGTTCCTCATTGTAGCCTTATCTACAATAGGAACTGTAATTTCAGTTGCTAAATCATGGATAATCAGCTAGGTTCAGCAGCAGAAGGCACGATGAATAAGCTTTCGGGTTTGTTTTGAGTTTTATCACTGCTAAGCATACGGTAGAATTGGAAAAGTTGTAGGCGAAGCAGCCAACAACCCCGTTTTACGCGTCGAAGGCCAGCTCGCCAACCCTATCAACATCACTGAGAATGCTGATAGTATCATCACCATGACGATGGACCGTGTCGAGGAAACCCTCAAGGCCCTCCAAAAATTCGGAAAAATTCCGTCCTCACCGGCTCTTGGCCCGCTGACTGTATCTCGGCCATTTGTCGCAGCGCCGTTCATCATGCTGAACCGCGATCGCATTTCCTCGCCCCTCAGCGATCTGGATTCCACCCAAGGTGACAACTCGCCGGATTCGCGTGGGTATTCTTTTCGTGTTCTCAGTGTTGGCGATGTCCAATTGACTCCAGATGTTTCGCTGGCTACTGGTCGGTCGCTCACGGACTTGCGCACGCCTCTCGAGGACAACAGCTTGCCGTCGATTGAGTTTGGCAACTTTGGATCGGGGTTAAATCCTGGGGAAATCCAGATCTGTAACCTGGAAGCGCCAATTAAGGTGTTCACGGAACAGAAAGTCCAGCGGAACACCGTCGGCGAACTTCAGCTGGTCGAACGGATCGAAGTGGTCGGCGATGGCATTGTTCGGGGTTCTGGGGATTTTGTGAAGCTTGTTCCGGCTATTGACAATGTCGGGATCGAGGTGTGTTAAAGTTTGAAAAAAATTTAATTTGCAAAAAAATTCCCATTTGCACACATATGTTTGCAACAAAACTGCTATTCGCACACATGCTTGAACGCGTCAACCCTGTTCAGCATATTGTGCAAATGATCAAAACCCTATTTAAAAACTAAAAAATTCTAAAATCGATCGATACATCTTTCCAGCCCGTTCCCGTCCTCTCAACCCGCCACGAAGTGTTCCTCGGCGCTGGCCAAATCCTTATTGAGCGCACTACCCGGCTCATTCAAAACCCTCGTCGCGGTGGCTACCGTCAAAACGCTGCTGGTCATATCGAGTACTACACCTTCAAAAGCGACTTGCAAGATGTTTCCAATCGCGTCGGAGGTGTTGCTCCACGTGTTGAGACCATCCCGGATTCGAAGTACGGTCTCATCGGCCCTCTGAAAATCACAACACGTCGCGAAATGCAGCGCCTTCACGATGGTGACTACCGTACCAAGGACATTATCACCATTGAGATTATTCGTAATTCCAATGAGCCAACAACGCCGCCCGATGCCAATGTTGACGCGGTCGAAATTCCGTTCAAAGATCGCGATTACACGGAAAGTGACGGAAATGGAACGAAGAAAGTCATTGAAACTGTCAAATTTGGCGATGGATCGCTGATTATTACAAGGGTTTTGGAGATTGCGGCTTTTAATGGGTATAATGTGAGTTTTGAAAAGTTACTTTTGTCTAAAGTTGAACAAAATGTTGTAATTTGGACAAAAAATTAGTTAATATCATAAAATTATCAAAAATAAGTCCAAAAATACCAACATTTATGCAAATATGACCTAATTAGAATTCCCAAATCCCACCCACTCCCCCAAAGCGCGCCCTATCAGTCTTATCGCATTGCCATCCCCAGGGTTTGGTGCGTGCGCGAGTCTCTGCCAACCATCCGCGGCTCTATGGCTACTCCCCCTCCTCCTGCGTCCCAGCAGCCTGGCACTGTTGCCGATGGTAGGCTACCGTAACGCCAGCACTTTCCCATAACATACTTCCTCCCTCTAGGCGTCGCTCAAACCCATCACGGCATCGATGCCGCCCTGCAGGCCATCTTGAACAACCAGGCCAATGCCCACAACATTGATGTCGTTGCGGTTGCGAACCATCTCACCGTGAATGCCATTGACAGCATCGAGACGACCCTCAAGGCTTACCGTAACTTCGGTCGGCCCATCTCCATCCAGGGCCCGTCTGCGAAGCCGTTGACGGTGACGAGTCCGTATGCTCGTCGGGTTGCGCTTTCACGGTCTCCGTTCTCGACTCGCACGGCCCGGGGCACCCCTCGGAGCAATGTTTCGTCTACTCGTACTGCGCAGGAAATCAGCCCTGGCTCGACGGCTCGAAGCCAGTTCTCGCCACGCACGGCTCGGGCTATCAGTCCGGAACCATTGACGGCGCACGATCGGTCACCTGGGGCCCTTGTGAGTCCTGGGGAAGCTATTAGGACTGCTGCGGCTGCGGTATGTAAAGTGGAGCATGTTTTTTATATCAGGATTGCAAATTGCAATTTTTTTTGTTTTGTAGCAAAATTCCCATTCGCACACTTTGCATTTGAAAAAAAATTCCCATTCGCACACGTGACCAAACGCGTTTTTCTTATTCAGCTATGTGTGCGAATGTTTCAACTCCCATTAAATTTTTTGAAATTTTTATTTTTTGAAATAATCATTTTTGTCAAGTTTCAGGGCTCCTTCACGTCTCTCGACACCCGCCAATACCAAACTGCCGTCGAACCGTCCCTCCGTTCCGACCCCAATGTCAGCACGGCCAGGCCCATGCTCACCGGTGATGACACTTCCGCCCAAGGCAGTGCCGCCACGACTACTCCCAGCAGCCTCCGTACCGCTCGTCGCCTCTCCCCTCTGGCTGGGTCTTCCACGTCCGATCAGCCACGTAAGCTTACCCCTGCCGAGCAGTGGGCCAATGTCAAACCCGGCCCGGGTCCACGTATCGTTCCAGCTTCGGCCAAAAAGTCGGTCTCCAACACGAGTGTCCACACGGCTCGCGAGAAGAAGCCTGTTGCTGCGGCTTCGGGCAGTCGTCTGGTCCCCAACAAGACGCAAAGCTCGAAGAAGCTCTGGGACGACCTTGTTCAGGCTGCTAAAGCTGCTGGTGCCCCGATCGAGGCGAAGTCGCCTGGATTGGCTGCTCCGCCAGCGCGTGATGAGAGCCCGGTGAGCACTTGCAGGCCGCTGGAGGAGACTATCAGCGAGACGAATATTCATACTGCTATTACGCGGTCGCCGGTTCCGAGCTATGTAAGCTTAAGATAAGCTGGAAGTTCGATCAATGGCACATTTCAGCAAGCCGTCGGCAATCTCGAAGCCTCCAGTACCACTTTCCCCGTCCGCGGTGCCACCAACGTCATCACCGGTCGTGGTTTATCGGCACGTGACCAGCAGGACCATACTGCTCATGCCACTTCCCCGCTCCGTGGTGCCACCGTAACCGGCCGTGGGCTCTCGGCTCGCGATGCACCTCATACGGCTCAAGCTGCCACTTCCCCGTTGCGTGGAGCTACTGATGCTCAGTCTGGTCGTGGTTTGTCGGCCCGTGAAGCCTTGGCTCGCACGCCTAAGAAGGTCTCCTCGGCTACTCAAACTGGCCGTGAAGCATCTAAGCGTGCTTCTCGCGTGTCCATCGATCGCACCAACAAGAGCGATTCTACCCGTACCGGTTTGGAGGCATCTAGCCGTGCTGGTATTGAAGCGCTCAACCTGAAGCCATCGTACCACGCCGGTCTTGAGGGATCTGATGGTGCATCTACCCGTACCGGCCGTGAAGCCTCGAACCGCTCTGGCCGCGATGCCTCTGCTCGTGGTGGCTTGAAGCAACCAGCTAACGTACTCTTTGAGCATTCTGACAAGTCTGGCCGTGACGCATCCACCCGCACCGGCCTCGAAGCCTCGACTCGTACCGGCCTCGAAGCCTCTGCCCGCGGCTCGTCTACCAAATCGTCCGACTACGCTGGTCTCGATGTCCCTGCCGGCTCTGGTGGTGCCGCGTCTACTCGCACTGGCCTTGAGGCCTCTAAAAAGTCTGGCCGCGATGCCTCTAACCGCTCCGGTCGTGAACACTTCAACCAAGGCCGCCACTTCCCCCATGTCGTCGACTCTTCCACCCAGACCGTCCACACCGGTCTCGAAGCATCTACCCAGACCGGCAAGTCGGCTCGCAGCCCCCACCCCGGCAAGTCCGCTACCCGTACCCCCACTGCTAAGGAACCCTCGACCTCCACGGCCCGTCTCGTTCCCAAGTCGCCGTCCAAGCACAGCTCCAAGTCCAATGTGCACTCCTCCGGCTACCCTACTGCCATTTCCGCTGGCCCGAACACCCGCAACCTGCGCACCGCCCAGGGCACCCAAACCGATCCCACTACTAATGACAAGTCGGTCTCCACTCACACTGGCAAGGACCTCAGCGCCCCCAAGAAGAAGAAGAAGCGCCCTGCCAAGGGTGAAGAGCGCAGCCGCCGTCGGCAAGGAATCGAAGCTGGCCAGCAACCATCGGAATCCGCAACCGGATCGATTTCGGAGAGTGAACCGCGCAAGCTTCGCAGTTCGTCGTCGCAGACCTCGCAGAAGTCATCTGGCTTCCCGACTGCCCGCGAACAGACGAGCCCCGTGGTGCGCACTGCCGTTGAGAATCCGATCAAGCAGGGATTGGTGAGCTTTGTAGCATCTTTGACCAGTTTGGAAGTCATGTTTCAGGCCCCGCCATCCCATCTCGGCCTGCCATCGCCACCATCGTCCACGCTCGCTTCATCTCGCGACGTGAACCAGAATCCTTCCCAGCTTCGGCCCAATGAATCGTTCCACACGGCCAAATCGGGCTCATGGCACACGCTTCCGACCACGGAATCGCCGGCGCCTCGCAGCAAGAACAGCAATGCTATTCGGACGGGTCGGTCACCAGCACCGGTAAGCATTTCAGTTCTTCTTTGTAATTTGGAATTTACGAATTTATTGGAACATTTTGTCCGAGGACAGTTGTGCCCGACTTTTCCAGTCATTTCTCTCTAAACTGCCGGACACGCGGACGCACGCAGTGTTTTAGTATGCACTGTGCGTAAACGTAACCGGGACACTTGTTCCGCGCGGTCAAAAAAAGCGAAATCGCGCGCGTTTTTTTCAATTTCACTTAGGTTTTTTGAAATGCCAACACCGACACAGTGGCCGAGTGGACTAAGGCGTGCGTCTTATGTACGTATGGTTGTTATAACCGCGCGGGTTCGAATCCCGTCTGTGTCATCACCTTTTTGGATTCTAATTTTTTTGACAAATCTTGTATATTTTCTTTCACCATGATTTTTTCTTTGCAGAACTCGATCAGCAACGCTATTCCCGGCGGCGCCCCTCAATCCCCCGGTGTCGCGACAGCCTATTCGCCTGGCCCACGTACTGTGATCAATGTCCGAAGCCCGGCTCCGCAGAGCATCTCCAATGCCCGTGCCGGCAATGCTTATCCCCAGTCTCCCGGTTTCGGCTCCAACGCTCAAGCCGGTGCCGCCTACCCACCGGCATCTCCTGGTGTCGCTACAGCCTACTCTCCCGGCCCTCGTACCGCTGTCCTGGCTCGATCTCCGGCTCCGCAGTCCATCTCCAATGCTCGTGCTCGCACTGCCTCGGAACGCTCCACCGGATACCCGGCCGCCGATGGTCTCCAGCCTCAGGATTATCTCAATGCCCGATCTGGTGACATCAAGGTTGCCCGTTCTCCGGGTACCGCCAAGGCCTACTCTCCCAGCACCCGTACTGGCGTCCAAGCTTTGACCCCCAAGGCGAGCGCGTCGGCTCTTCAGAAGTCCAGCGCCTCTGCGGTTCCCAAGTCGTCTGGCACGCGCACTGGCGTCCTGGCTCTATCGCCCGCGCCGAAGTCTTGCCGATCGGGTCTCCCTCAAGATCAGCAGGCCGATGCTTCTACTCGTACTGGCCGCTCGCTGTCGGAACGCTCGTCCGGCTACCCGACTGCCGTATCCCCAGGCTTCCCAATCGACGATGGCCTCCAAGCTATCCGTACCTGCCGCTCTCCTGCTCCGCAAACAATCTCAAATGCCCGAGCTGGTGATGTCAACGTTGCCCGATCGCCTGGCACTGCCAAGCCGTACTCCCCCAGCTCGAATGATGCTGGTTTGGCCTCACCAAGCACCCGTACCGGCGTCCAAGCTCTGACCCCGAAGTCAAGTGCGTCGGCAGTTCCGAAGTCAAGCTCATCGGCCCTGAAGTCCCCCAGCACCCGTACCGGTGTCCAGGCTCTTTCGCCAAAACCAAGCATGTCTGCGTTGGGGCTGAAGTCAAGCCGATCGCTGGCCCCTAAATCGTCGGGCACACGCACTGCCGTCCAAGCTTTGTCGCCGAAACCGAGTGAATCAGCGCTGGGTCTAAAATCGAGTCGATCGCTAGCCCCCAAATCATCAGGCGTGCGTACCGGTGTCCAGGCGCTGTCGCCGAAGCCCAGCCAATCAGCGCTGGGTCTGCAGTCAAGCCGATCAGCGGTCCCCAAGACGTCGGGCACACGTACCGGTATCTTGGCCCAGTCGCCCGCTCCGGGATCTGGCCGTTCAGGCCTCCCACAAGACCAGCTCGCCGATGCTTCTACCCGTACTGGCCGTTTGCTATCTGAGCAGGCTTCCGACCCCTCTGCCGCTGGCCTCCAAGCTTCCGGACTTCCTCAGGATGCCCGGCCAGCCGATGCTTCCACCCGGACTGGTCGTTTGCTCTCTCAACAGGCTTCCCCGACCGCTGGTTTCCTCCAGAACGCCGCCGCCGGAGCGCCGCAAGATTTCGCCAATGTTCACCAAAACTATGATGCCGACACCCGCTCGCCAAGCACCCGTACCGGCATCCAAGCTCAGTCGCCCGCTCCGAAGTCAGGCTCCTCGGCGTTTCCCAATTACCCGGCTGCAGATGCTTCCACCCGAACTGGCCGTTTGCTGTCGGATCAGTCTAACAACTACCCCGCCGCTGATGGCTTCCAACACTACGGAGCGCCGCAAGACGGCCAGCCTGGCTATGATGCCGACGCTTCCGGTTCGTCGAGCACCCGCACCGGCGTCCAGGCCCTCACCCCGAAATCAAG
Organism: Panagrellus sp. LJ2284; assembly: GCA_024447225.1. NCBI lineage: Eukaryota > Metazoa > Nematoda > Chromadorea > Rhabditida > Panagrolaimidae > Panagrellus > Panagrellus sp. LJ2284. The sequence goes on along the minus strand of JAMRYC010000005.1, from coordinate 7,988,979 downwards.
CGCGTCGGCGGTTCCCAAGTCGAGCTCATCGGCCCTGAAGTCTCCCAGCACCCGTACCGGCGTCCAGGCTCTGTCGCCGAAGCCCAGCATGTCAGCGCTTGGTCTGAAATCCAGCCGATCTCTTGCCCCCAAGTCGTCAGGCACCCGCACTGCCGTCCAGGCTCTTTCGCCGAAACCGAGTGAATCAGCGCTGGGTTTGAAGTCCAGCCGATCGCTGGCCCCGAAATCATCAGGCGTGCGCACCGGTGTCTTGGCGCTGTCGCCGAAGCCAAGTCAGTCGGCGCTGGGTCTCCAGTCCAGCCGATCAGCGGTTCCGAAGACGTCGGGCACACGTACTGGTATCTTGGCCCAGTCTTCTGCCCCTGGATCCGGCCGTTCAGGCCTCCCGCAAGACCAGCTCGCTGATGCTTCTACCCGGACTGGCCGTTTGTTGTCTGAGCAGTCATCCGACCCCTCCGCCGATGGTCTTCAAGCTTCCGGACTGCCTCAGGACGCCCAGCTTCGCGATGCTGCCGTGTCTCGATCGGTGAGTACTCGTAGTTGTCCTTGATTATTCTGAAATCAAACTAATTTTTGCAGCCGAAGGTCGAACAGGCCGACTCTTCTTCGACTAGTAGCTCGCTGTCCGACCAGCCGTCCGACTACCCCTCCGCTGATGGCCAGCAGTCTATCCCCGCTGGAGCGCAGCAAGATGGCTCCAATGCCCAGCCCGGTGATGCCGTCGTTGATCGTTCGCCTAGCTCCTCCAAGGCCTTCTCCTCCAGCACCCGCACCGGCGTCCAGGCGTTGACCCCGAAGTCCAGCGCATCAGCTGTTCCGAAGTCGAGCAGTTCGGCCCTGAAGTCTCCCAGCACTCGTACTGGCGTCCAGGCCCTATCACCGAAGCCGAGCATGTCAGCACTGGGTCTGAAGTCCAGCCGATCGCTGGCCCCCAAGTCATCGGGCGTGCGTACCGCTGTCCCGGCGTTGTCGCCGAAGCCCAGCCAGTCAGCGCTGGGTCTGCAGTCCAGCCGTTCAGCGGTTCCGAAGACATCAGGCACGCGTACCGGAATCCTTGCCAAATCTCCTGCCCCTGGATCGAACCAATCTGGTCTTCTTCAAGACCAACAGGCCGATGCTTCTACCCGCACTGGCCGTTTGCTATCCGAGCAGTCTGGCTTCCCCAACGCCGATGGCCTCCAGCAGCCCGGAGAAGCCCAAAATGCCCAGCCTGGCGATTCCGTCAATGCACGATCGGCGAGTACTCGGTCACCTTCCTCGAAGTCGAACCAACTGGTGCAGCCGAAGGTTGAAATCGCTGACCTTTCCGTCCGAACCGGTCGCTCGTTATCCGATCGCGAGAACGCCGATGGCCTTCAGCAACCCGGACAGTCTCAAGATGGCCAGCCTGGCAATGATGCCGACGCTTCCGGTTCGTCAAGCACCCGTACCGGCGTCCAGGCTCTGACCCCGAAGTCAAGTGCGTCGGCGGTTCCGAAGTCAAGCAGCTCGGCCCTGAAGTCCCCCAGCACGCGTACCGGCGTCCAGGCCTTGTCGCCAAAACCCAGCATGTCTGCGCTTGGTCTCAAGTCAAGCCGATCGCTAGCCCCCAAATCCTCGGGCACGCGCACCGCCGTTCAGGCTTTGTCGCCGAAACCGAGTGAATCAGCCCTTGGTTTGAAGTCCAGCCTTTCGCTGGCCCCGAAGTCATCAGGCGTGCGTACCGGCGTCCAGGCTCTGTCGCCAAAGCCCAGCCAGTCAGCGCTGGGTCTGCAGTCCAGCCGTTCGGCGGTTCCCAAGACGTCGGGCACACGTACCGGTATCTTGGCCCAGTCTCCTGCCCCTGCAACAGGCCGTTCAGACCTCCCGCAAGACCAATTCGCCGACAACTCTACCCTCCGTACTGGCCGTTTGCTGTCGGAGCAGTCATCTGACCCCAACGCCGCCGGCCTCCAGGCTTCCGCATACCCTCAAGATGCCCAGCCTCGCGATGCTGCTGCCGCCGCCGGATCGTCGAGTACTCGTACTGGTGTCCTTGCTCGGTCGCCAGCCCCGAGTTCGAACCAATTGCTGCAGCCCAAGCTCGAACCTGCCGACGCTTCTGCCACTGGCTCGCTGTCCGATCAGTCGTCCGAATACCCCTCCGCTGATGGTCAATTCGTCCCCGCCGGAGCGCAACAAGATGGTTCCAATGCCCAGCCCGGTGAAGCTGCCTTGGCCCGCTCGCCGAGCTCTTCGAAGGGCTTCTCCTCCAGCACCCGCACCGGCGTCCAGGCCCTCACCCCGAAGTCAAGCGCATCGGCTGTTCCGAAATCAAGCAGCTCGGCCCTGAAGTCTCCTAGCACGCGTACTGGCGTCCAAGCCTTGTCGCCGAAACCCAGCATGTCAGCGCTTGGCTTAAAGTCCAGCCGATCGCTTGCACCCAAGTCGTCTGGCGTGCGCACCGGTGTCGCAGCGCTGTCGCCGAAGCCAAGCGTCTCCGCGGTTGCCAAGTCAAGCCAATCCGCGCTTCCAGCCGATGCCTCTACTCGTACCGGCCGTTCCATCTCACAGATGTCTTCTGGCTACCCGACGGCTCACTCGCCCGGCCCCGACACCCTGAAGTCGCTGAACGCTGCTCGTTCCCCGATCAACGAGATTCGTGCTGGTTTGGCGCCATCGGCTTACCATGCCCTTGCCATTCCGGATTCGACCCCACCAGACTCGCCTGTCACGACTGCGCAACTGCTTGACGGCGCTCGTACCGGTCTTCAAGATCGCAGCCTGGCCGATAAGTCGAGTTCGTCGGCGCTTCCGCAACAGTCGCCCAGCACTCGCACCGGCATTGGAGCTACGAAGTCCAGCGCGTCGATGTTGCCGAAGTCAAGCCGCTCCGTACTTCCGCCGGCGTCTCCTGGTGTCGCGACGGCCCACAGCCCCGGTCCGCATACAACCTACGCCCGGTCTCCAGCTCCGCAGTCGATTTCGAACGCTCGTGCCGGCAATGCCTACCCGCCTGCATCCCCTGGTGTCGCTACAGCCTACTCTCCAGGGCCCAGTACCAATCTCCAGGCCCGAAGCCCGGCTCCGCAAAGCATCTCCAACGCTCGTGCCGGCAACGCGTACCCGCAGTCTCCCGGTTTCGGCTCCAATGCTCGTGCCGGCTCAGCCTTCCCTCCAGCCTCCCCCGGCGTCGCCACGGCATACTCGCCCGGTCCTCGTACCGCCATCCAGGCCCGATCTCCAGCGCCCCAGTCCATCTCAAACGCTCGCCCAGGCAATGCTCGTACCCCAACCCAGGTCTCCTCCGGCTACCCGACTGCCCGTTCGCCCGGCTTCGACGTCAAGGAGTGCTTCGATGCCATCAAAAACGCTCGCTCTCCGGCCCGACAGGCTGCTGCTGCCGCCGCTCGTGGCAGCTATGGTCAAAGCCCAGTGAAGACGGGCAACGAGCCCAGCGAACGCTCCACTCGCACGGCCAACCGCCCAAGTGGTGCTGCTTCGGCCATTTCTGGTCATCGCCTCTCGCCGAACCTGAACCTCGACCCATCCCAGTCCCTCTTCGGCCATTCCGTTCCCCCAGCTGGCAGTACCCCGGCCGAGGGCATCATCGCCGGCGATGTTGGCCAATTGGCGCCTCAAGCGGGTAACGCGCCGTCCGAAGCCGATGTCGCCCTGGGCCAGCAGTTCGAGCAGCCCCAACAGCCTGGTCGTCGTCGTCGCTCCGGTGGTCGCGCTCCACGCTCTGCCCGTACAGTCTCGCCCAACGTGTTCACGGCCGTCAGTCCTGGTGGTTCGCAACGCAGCAGTGGATTGCCGACGGCACTTTCGCCTGGTTATTGTAAGTTACGCTATTTTAAGATTCAGTAAAGATGTGGTCTTTGCAGCCTCCGGCGCCGACATGAAAACCGAAGAACTCTTCCCAATCCTCGACCCTGCCACCGTCCCAGCCCGCAACCTGCTCCCAGTCGAAACCCCGCCAGGCTACAGCCCTCCGAAGTCGCCCTACGTCGGTGCCTTGCCCATTGACAGCTCGCGAGCCCCAGCCGACACCTATGCCCCGGCTAACATTGGCCGTCTAGCCCCTTCGCCAGGCATGACTACTGGAGTGTCGCCACTGGTCGCTTCGACGAATTCGCCGGTCCAGATTGCGCTGAATCCGGCAACTGGGCTTCGTAAGTCGCTTCCACCACCACTTCCGACCTAATAGCCACCATTTCAGCCGCCCCTGTCCCCGCCCCACAGCCCGATGGCCAAGACGATGGCGTCGACACTGTCTCGGTCGAATCCTCCGATGAAGGCGAAACGATTGCCGTAAGTTTACTTCAGAATCCACTTTTTTTAACATTCACCCCACCCGTTCCAGTCGGCCCTCTCCGTCACCATCGACAACACGCACATCGACCCTGCTACTGGCCGTCGCCGCCGTCGTATGCGCCCGAAGCGCATTGTGCTCAATGGCGAGGAAGTCTGGAAGAAGCCCCAATAGACTTTTCAAAATTGAATTCACTCTTTATTCTCAGATGCCTTCAGGCGTCGATCTAGCTGATTACTACTACTACTGCTTACTACTGTATTTGTGATGGGATGTGAAGATGTGGATAAACTAGCAAACAAATTACGTTTCGCAGGGCTTTTTGGGGGTGCCGGTTGGCCTGGCTTGAGTTTTACAGGGGTTTGACGGCGAATCTGTTTCCTTGGGGATCGGAGCAGTGCGGTACGGCGATTGGATTCATTGATGGCGGATTCGAGGACTTTGCCGAGGTCATCCAAGTCGAAGTTGATGGTCGCTTTTTGGGTCTTTTTGAAGGGGACGGTTGACTTGCTGCGTGGGCGGGATGGTTTGGTTGACTTTTTGGGGCTGATCGACATCTGAAAACGAAGAACAGTGATAAAAATAACAAAAAAACATTAAAAACAACAATTTAAAACGCGTCGAAACCATACGTTGAACTGAAAAAAATATAAAACGACGCTCTCTCGACCAGTATTGTCTCGACTGTTTCGACTGCCAACAGTTGGTCAATCCCGCCCGATAATAACAAGCCATGTGAGATAGTCCACCTCCAAAATACTCTGCGCGCTCCGATTACTCAATCTAAACGATGCCTCAAAGTGCGATAATTGGATTAATGAGGTCCTTGGCTGCGCGCTCATGAACAATTTTGTGTTCAGCTATCCTGTTGCAACTAACTGTCTTGAGAGTTTCATTGACCGAGACGTAAAATGTAAACATTTTCTGCAAATGTTTTTGATAAAACTGCGAAGATTGCTGGCCAGTCCAAGAATGATAAACATCTTCAGAATCAACAAAACGACAACATCAAATCATTTGCCGATCTTTTATAAGTAAACCGTCCCGAATGGCCAGCAAATCATTTTCGTTTTTCCAGTCTTTCTTGTTTCTCGAATGCTTGCTTACGTTACTGGTTTTTGTAATTGCTTTTTTTTTAAATTTTGTTAATCTAATAAAAAAAACGTTTAGAACTGCCGTTCCGATTATGAGACCGACCATGGTGATTCCTGTTCAATGAAGTCAACGTATATTATGTTTTTGGTAGCAGCGAGTGGTTGATGACGCCTTTTGATCGATGTGTTCGCATCAGAAACTCCTTTCGCCTTAAGATTTAATTTCTAAGTAAACTAAATCCACTCCATTGAACAGTATTTTCACAATTGGCTTTAAAATTGTTACATGTGTGCAATAAAAAGGAAAAACGTCTAATCAAACAACAAAATCTTTTTTCTGAAGTTTTACGACCTTATCAACATTGCAAAAAACCTTGCTTCGACTCGTAATTTATGTTTTCTCACTTCCATCATAACCAAACAGCAAGCGTTTTTATGAAAGCGGATAGTACCGGTTGTTTACGACCTGTACGGCGACCAGCGTCCACTCTCGGGAACCTCGGGTAGTCTCGGGAGTGCCGCGCTCACAAGGGAAGTATTTATACTAGTTGAAACGGATTTGGATGGGACAAAAAACTTAGATTGTACTTCCATATCTAAGACTTTTCCCAAAATATTAGCTGCTATTGCGCCCTGAGGGCCGAGAAAAATGCCGTCAAAGTTCGAAAATTTGAATTTTTGGAGGGCCATAACTTTTTTTAAGATTGGCCGATTGCTACGCCGTTTGGAGGGTAGTTAGACCCTATTAGGGCCTACAAATCCTGAAAAAATCGAATTGATCCGAGGATACAGGTTGGAGTTATGAGACTTTGAAATTCATGAATTTTTGAACGACCATAACTCAAAGGTGTAACGTCCGATCGATTTAAATTTTTCTGGATTTGTAGGCCCTAATAGGGTCTAACTACCCTCCAAACGGCGTAGCAATCGGCCAATTTTAAAAAAAGTTATGGCCCTCCAAAAATTCAAATTTTCGAACTTTGACGGCATTTTTCTCGGTCCTCAGGGCGCAATAGCAGCTAATATTTTGGGAAAAGTCTTAGATATGGGAGTACTATCTAAGTTTTTTGTCCCATCCAAATCCGTTTCAACTAGTATAAGTACTTCCCTTGTCAATACAAGCTTTTGTTTGACCGGTGGTCGGCCACCCGAACCGCAACGCTGTGAAAACGGAAGCTCTATTTTCGGGTATGCCAGGTAGCACCGCCTCGGGAGAGTGAGTGAGGACCACCGATTTACTGGGTGCGCGACCTCGAGAGTGCCTGAACCATTTAAGCCGAACCGCCAAAACAACAATTGTCCCCGACAGTCATAGCGACCATCCAAACCGGAGGTTGTGGTTTCGCGCACTTTCGGCTGTCAACAACAAACTTTAGAATCTATTTTAAACCCATTGGAATTCCATAATTTTTGCTGTTGTCAAAAATGAGGCCCTATTTTACCGTAACCATGCCATCATCGCCAAAGGATGCCTACAACGCTGTGCCAACGACAGCTTTCCCAGAATCGCCTGACCTAATCATCGACCAAATCAACCCCCTTCTAAATACACAACGTCGCCCCAGGGCAAGTATCGATTGTCTTCGTTGGATTTTGGCCGTTTTATTGCTTATCGTACTTTCAACCCTCTGGGGCAACATTATTGCATTTAACTTTTCACTAGTTTGTGCATTGCCATCGAACTCACCGAACTATTTATCTTTTCTACCACAAGAAACAAGTGTCCGGCTTCGGTTTCTGGCATCTGAACAGGCCGCTTTGACCATTGTCGTCGCTGTGACTGCGCTAATTGGCACTATTGGTGTGCTTTATGCACTTCCACAATATGGAATTCGACTTGTTTTGATCCCATTGGCATTGCTTTCCGCCCTTGTCACATCATGCCTGCCATCTGCGATGATTAGAGGCTTCTGGCCGACGTTGATAATGCGAGGGCTTCAAGGCTTCGGATTGGCAGCGATTGTCCCGGTCATTGGAGTGTTTGCGACGAAATGGAGCACACCGACGACGATTGGTACTGTTATTTCCGGGCTTTTTGCGTACTTCCAGCTGGCACCGATTCTAGTTTTGCCGCTGAGTGGAGCTGTTTGTGGAAGTGGCCTCGGATGGGAGGGCATTCTGTATGTCCAGGCTGGAATTTGTGTGTTTTGTGTGGCGGCTTTTGGAACTGTGTTTCGGGAAAGTCCAGGTGAGAGATTTGAGGATTTTGAAACTTTATCACACTTGTTAATTTTTGAAGTGGTAAAGTCACAAACCGCTTAAGAATTTTTGCATTTGAACTGGTAAACCGCGGATAAAAACATTCAATTGGATTTTTTAAATACCAAATATTACATTTTTCCGCTTTCTGAATGTTTCTGACAAATGAGTGTTTTTGAAACCAATGTTCAGTTTTTTTGCAAAAACTAGCTCAAGAAATTTATCCAACCTCTGCAACTTTCAGATTTCCACCCTCTCCTCCAATCCGACCCAGTATCGACGACGGAAACGCCATCCCCACCGACCCCTTACAAGTCAATCTTCAAAACTCCATCTGTTTGGGCGATCTGGCTTGCTGGAGCTGGCTATTTCCTCGTTCTCAACACCATTTTCCTCTTCGCGCCACACTATCTCCATCACGTCCACGGATTCTCAGCCACTAAAGCAGGTCTTCTCGCTACTGTTCCGCCGTTGATTGAATTGATCGTCAAAGTATTGGCAGAATTCGGCGGCGAGAAAATCCATCGAATCGGTGTCACTTGTCGACTACGATTGTTCAATACCATCGCCTTTTACGGAAGCGCTGTCCTGCTGATCGGGCTATCTTTCATGCCAATTCAGCACTCATTTGTGTGCTACAGTATCCTTGTGGCTTCGACAGGCATTTTGGGTCTGGCAGCTGGTGGATTTTTAAGAACAGTCGCAATTGTTTCGAGGCAGTTTAGCCATTTTGTTACTGGCGTCATGGCTATTGGTTAGTTTGAGGTCAACTTCGGCCAAACTAAAGGCTACATTTTCAGGAGCCACCGCTACCCTTCTATTATCACCTATCATCGTTCACAGCATTGCGCCAGCCAACAATCTTATTGAATGGCGAATCGTTTTCTGGATTCTTGCTACAATTCTTGTTTTCACAAACGTAATCTTCATTAGCTTCGTTAACGGACGCCCAGCCACATGGACCCGGTCACATCGCTTCTCAACTCGACCGCCATCAACACGAACGCTGATTCGGACTTATTCTTTGACACATTGCAACTCCAAATCTTCCTCAGAATCCACCGTAATCAACTAAAATACAAAAAAGAAGCCCTCGAAACCGCATAATCTCAACCTTTATCATCAGTCTCAAAAATTAATCACAAAATTCAAAAATAAAATCACTTCCCCTGAGGCTTATTAGCCGTGAAAATGGATTGTGCAGCCACAACATTGTTTCCCGGGCTTTGTCCAATCGAGCTCGGCAAAATGATGGATTTGTTCTCAGAAACGGCGTCAAAGTCAAAGTTGAAGGTCGAATCATAGGGACTGTCAGAACTGCAATAACAAACAATCAAAATAGGCAAAGAAAAGTGCAAAAACAAACCGCTTTGAGTTGAAATTGTACAGCGAGCTCTTCCGATGAAGAACAGGGTTCGGATTTGGCTTCAGTTTATTTCTCCGATACATAACCTTATCCCATTCGCGCTTCTCTTTTTCTTTCTCTTTCTCAGAGTTTTCAGACGTGCTGGTCAAGGTTTCGGTGGACCAGCCGCACCTCGCACAATGTGGTTCGTTTAGGCAGGAGTATGTGCCGTTAGCAAGCATTTCGCAGTGATGGCGACGATACTTCTTGGGAAATTCGTCGGTTATGACGATAGGGCTTTTTCGGGGAAGAGAAGTTTGGGATTCAGGGACGAAGTTAGGGTTGCTCGGTTGGGATTGGAAGGGAGGCGGAATCTGAAGCGGTTTCGTGGATCACTTTGGCCAAAAAAATAACGTTTTCACAAAAAAAATAAGCCACGCCTTTTTTGGGCGGGGTCAAAAGTGGGCGTGGTCGGACAAAAGGGGCGGGGCCGAAGAAGAATGCGTGTTTTTCGATAAAACTCACCCTGATAACAATCCTCGAAATGCCCCCCTCAGGAATATGCGACGGCATCGTCACAACAAAGGAATTCTGTGCCGACGGCGGCGCACACCACTTTTGAAGAGGGTCACTGTAGAAAGTTGTGCTTTTGGTTTTATTGGTAGTCGATGAGAAGCTGGGGTAGGGAATGATCGGAGCGGGACGAGGACGATGAAGTGACGGTATGAGGGGTTCAGAGGGTTGGGATGGCTGAGAGATTTGCGACGGCTGTGGGTTGAAAGTCGACGGAACCGTGTAGAGGGCAGAATTCGTCGAAAAGTCCGACCTTGCCCTGTGGATCGAAACAATAGAGGCATCAGGGCGGGACGATTTCTTCGAACTAGTACGGGACTTCGTTTTAGACGATCGCGTAAACGATTCTTTGGACGCTTCAGAAACGCAAGAGGGGGCGGATCGTGCTTTTCTGGCTTGACGGGCTTTGGTAGATTCCGATTTTTTCGATTTCTTGTGGCTGCGACTGCGACTACGGCTACGGCTGCGAGATTTCGACTTTGACCGTCGCGATTTCGATGAACGCCGCAACTCTTCGGGATTCACAACAATGACTCGCGGAGGCATTCTTGTCAAACGACGACCAATCGTTATGACAACGGAAATCAGGCCAATGGCCTGGAAGAAGTGATAGACGCCGAGGAACAGCAATCCGAAGGCTATGCTGCCGCGTTGCCAGATTGTGCCATTCAGCGACGTGCAACCTTTTCTGAATCGCCATTTTTAGTATTTTTAACAATCTAAAAAACACCTTACTCTCGACACTCCTCCGGAAAGTCAGCTCTAGCCAGCGCCGACGCCACAACGCCCTCCAAGATGCTCAAAATCATGGCATCGACCATCGTTGCGACGATCGTCCCTAAAATCCGCCAGTTTTCTTTAAACTTTAAAGATTCGAAATAAAAACTCACAAATATTCAACAACTTAAAAGTACAAACATAAAGCACACAAAGCTGTCCCTGAAGCAGCCAGATACACAGCCAAGAATACCCGATCGACGGATCCCACGAAATCAGAGCAAACAGCGTGATGCAGCAGATGACCAAAAAGGCGATACATTGGAGCAGGCTCAACGTAAACAGGCAACAAGCCCCCTGGGCACGTTGGACCATCTCTAAGTTAGGTTGACGCGGATGTCGTCGACGAAAGCTTTGGCTTCGACTTCGCGACCGTGATCTCGACTTTGACGACGACATTTCACCGACCCGATCCGTCCCGACACTTTCCGAGTGAACGGCCTCTGTGAATCAGATTGACTGCCTGCCAAAAGAAAAAATGCCATGCAAAAATGCCGTATTCATAATTTCAACAATAACAAAGTACATCGATCCATAAAGAAACAAACTTCTACGACTACGATTAAAATTCAAATTAGAAAAACAACTACTTCCGAATGACAGGATCCTCATCGAGCTTGTCTTCACGGGTGTGTTTGACGGGGAATCGCTGCCATGTGAACTTGGGATCGTTTTCGTGGCTATGTTCGACGGGGGTCGGCTCGGCCAAGTTGATACCACCGGCTTCGAGGGCCGTGTAGAAGGCTTGCTTGCGTTCACTGCGAGCGACTTCAGCAGCGTCAGTGGCGGCGATACAGGCTTGGATGCCGCTTTGTTGGCAACGATCAGCCAGGATACGGCCAATGTTGTGGGCGGCACTCGTGTCGACGTTGCTGGAAAGTGAACCATTAGCTAACATGAACGCAAAAATTTTTCCAAATTAACGAAATCGTCAAACATTTACATTACATTTCGTCCAAAAAGCAATATTCCAAAATTAAAAAACTTAGTAATTTCAGAATTTAAAACCATTTTTCGCTTTTTCAAACCCAAAAATGTATGCTTGACGACGAAGATACAAAACTAACCTATGCAACTGCTGTGAAACCAGTGGCTCCCGAGTTGACGCCGTCAGCACGACACCGTTCTCAATGTGAACAATGTGTGCATCAGTGTGGTTCTTCGAAGTCAGCAAAACGGCCCTGAAACGTTACAATGAACACATCAATCAACCCCCAAAAAACAACCAACTTGTAGAAAAAGTTCTTCTTTTCCCGGTCCTTCTCGAAGGCCCAGCCAGTCTGTCGACGCTGGACACGTGTGGCTTCGAGATTCCGCGGATTCCGATTCACGAAGGTTGGGAGGAAGCGTTTTGCTGCGCTCATCTGACAATCATAACCATTAGTCAAGCTTTTCAAAACAAAAATCCGTCTGGTATTAACAGCGAATCAACGCCAGATCAAATGTAGCCAACACGAATCTCTAGTCAAAACTTTATTCAAGGAACGTAAAACAAAAGAATTAGACAACAAAGGTTAGCGGTTTTTTAAAAACCAATGAAAATTATTGATTCAGTTTAGCTTTAAATAAGACGGAAATTTGTTGGAACCATTATTCATTGACGACGTAGAATTTAAGAATAGACACCGCTTAGTGGGTTAGATTCAGTTTCTGGAACGTTTGGCTGAAAAAATGAAAGTGGATGCATTGGCAAGAGGTCAGTAAAAAGCAGGCGTTAAATGGTCAAGCAATGGAAAACTTACGTTGAATGATCTGAACATCAGAATCGGATTCCGATGCTGGGTACCTGATTCGGGGATGACGGGCATTGAAGTCCGAAATTGAACTTGACGGTGCCGGGTGAGAATTCGATGCCGATGGTCCGGGTTGTTCGTCGCTTTCGTCGACGTCTATCAATGGGGGCGTCGGGAACCGGCTAGGAGCCCGAGTCGATGACGATGTAGCCCGGTGATTGGACGATGTAGCCCGAGGCCCGAAGTCAATATCGGCAAATGGCGTCTGGAAGGTATCGAAAGTCGTGTATCTGGCTCCCTCGGGGCTTGGCTGACGATTTCGAAGTAGTTCCCGAGCGTAGAGACTGCTCGGCATATCGCGAAGAAAGTTTCGGTTTCGGCGTTGAAGTGCGAGCAGATTCGGGGTCGCGATGGAGCTGGTTCGATGTTGAACAGGTCGAGTACGACTAGAAGACGACGATGTCGGCGGGGCAAGAGGTTGATTGAAACGGCAAGCTGGATGGGCGAACATTTGGACATTGTCTTCCGTGTCGGCATCGCCTGAGGAGTCTTCATCGTCGCTGAGGTCGATCACCGTCTCATTATTCACCGGCGGCACTGGAGGTTGATCGCGATTCATAATATGGTCCATAAACGTCCTCAGGGCATCGTCATTGGGCGGATAACGGCTACGATGGACAGCCCTATCATAAAGCGACGATGGAGGCTGCGGCGGTGGGGCCATTTCACTGATGACTTGGACGTCGCTGTTGTCGGTGAAGAGGTGACGGAAGCCGATCTCGCCGCGGGGCCTGGAAACATCATATTTACTTTCAAAACCGCTAAAAATGTAGAAAAAACCCACCTCCACTCCGTATTTTCATGATAAATATTCAACCGCTGCCCAGAATTCAAGTAATGCGTCAAATTGCTCAGAAAATGGTGCGGATTTGCGATGCCCATGATGTTCAACTGCTTCGTGTACGTCGTCTTCTGATTCTTGTTCTTCTCCAACAAATAGTCCATAATAACATTCAAATACCGGTCGAAATCGATGACTGTCTTCTGCAAAATACCTGCAAGCTCCATGGAAAGGTATGGTATGAGTCTGGCCCGGACTGTTTTGACATGTTGTTCGACATTTGAGGGGGAACTGTCAAACGGAAATTTGGGAGCGATGCGATTCCGAGGACCCAGATTGAATCGATAGATTATCCGGCGAAATTCGGGGTTGTTGTAGATGCTTTCCCGGGATGGAGGGTGGTCCTTTGACATGAGAAGTATTTTTAGTTGGGAATATCGGGAGATGGTTTCGACGATTTCGTTTTTGGACTTCAAACCATCGCGTTTTCTGAAACAAAATGAATTGTAATTGCGATTTTAAGAGTTAAAAAACATACGCAAAGGCTTGGGTCTCGATAAAATGCTCAATCCTGTCCAAATTCGCATAAAGACGCGTCAAATTCTCCGTGACGTATTGCGTTTCATAGCGGAAGTCGTGATTGTCGGGCAGGGATCGGATTAAGTCCAATTCGTAGTCGGCGATCTTGTCTGGGACGTTTTCGCTAAAAAAATATATATAAATTGTATATAAAAACCACGAATTACAAAAGTTAGAAAGTCAAAATAGTTCGAAAACTCACACTTCCCCCTCAAAATCGTCAAAATTCGCCGGCAATTTCCTCGGAACCGGTCTCAACTTATGCTTGATATATTCCAACGGCTTTTTACACATCGGACAGCTCGGATTATTGAAGATCCAGGTCGATATACACACGTAGCAGAAGTAATGCGAGCAACACGACAACAACGTCGGATCCGTGGGGACTTTCTCCAGACAAATCACACAATTGCTGTCAGTTCCAGGGGGAGCGACGATCTCCACGACATCGTCGTCGTCAGATTGGCGTTGCTCGACTTCCATGACCTCGTCCTCGTCTTCATCGTCGAGACAGATAACATTTAAGCTGGGTTCAGGCATGTCTGACATGGGTTAACCTAAAAAGGGGTGCGAATGACGAGGAAATGGGAAACGGGTTCAGTGAGGCCATTAAACAAATATTGATTTCAATGATGGTCAAAGAGCACGCGGAAATGGGTTTGAATGCAAAACTCGATTTGGGAGAGGCCGATATATCAATGGGGGAGGTATTTAAGAGGTCATGAATAGTTGTGAAAGAAGATATCACGTGATTTGAAGCCGGAAATGCGACAAAAAGTGGCAAAAGTGACGACGGAGCCGGCGGCTGTGCGTTTCTCCAGCGAAGAAGACCGACAAAGTCTGGTGTATGTTGGTCGCACTTTGCCAATGCAGTTGAACTTTGGTTCAAATTTTTTTCATTTTTATAAAAATTATAAAACGTGTCTGTTCTCAGTACTTTTTATTGCCATTAATGTAGCCTTATTAAAATTTTGTTTTATAAAGTTTTTAGTTTTCATCAAAACACTTCAATAACCCCTTAAAAACCGTTTTTCTTAACAAATTTACAAAAAACCATTCAAAAATCCAAAAATTTCAAGTCTTTTTCTTTGGTGGCGTTGCCTTTGCCCCTGGCGCCGCTGAAGATGAAGCCTGTCCTGTATGCTTCGCTGATCGACTGTTGTTACTGTCTCCCTTTGTGCACACTGTCGTCTGTTCTGTGATACCGTAATCGTCGCGAGATACAAGATCTGGGTCCTCGGTTATATTCTAAAACTGTCTTCCGTCAGCTCGATTTTAAAATTTTGCAAAAAAACGCACCCCAGTTTCATCAACTGTTCGATCGCCGCCTGCTTTTTTAACGGTAATAGCAGTCACTTTGAGCTTTTCGGATGGCACTTTTTCGGATTTGAGTTCCTTTTTACTTGGGTGTGAGGGTATCTTTTCGGAGCCTGAAATCAGCTATTATACAATATTTTAACTTTTTACTGCTTTCATGTGAAATACAGCATTTTTCCGTCAAAGTCAGCCAAAATTGACCCACCCTTTTTGCCAAAACCCTGTTTACACATGACCAAAAAACTAAAAGCCATAGCGCTCTGAACAACGACAATTATCGGTAAGGAAAACAACAATCCCATGGTGGTTTAGCTATTCTCTGTGCCTACAGGGCCTCAAAAACGGCGGTTCCGAGCCATCGTAGGCCTATTTTCGTCGATCTGGATGGGTGAAAATGCTAATGTTTTTGTTTTTAGGTTCCTTTTTTCACTGTGTTTTTGTTGTCAATCTTGTTTTTGATACAATTTTATTTAAAAATCGTAATACTCAATCGATAAATGTTATATGAATGTCAACGAATGTTGTGTTCGACCTCAAAACCAGTACCACCACTTCTTCTGCGGCTTAATTGCGCCGTATTTTTTCGGGGGATTACACGTGGTATCTCCGGCCACGCACCACCTATTTGTCTGGCATTCTGGATCGACCCCAGGGCAGACACAGTAGTATTCGCAGTTGTTATCTGCCGCACAAGTGCCATTAGTGCTGGTGCAAATCTCACCATTAACGATGCAAGGCGATGGTCTTGCTGAAATTTTAAACATTTAAACCGTTTTTATTTATTAAAAAACAGTGTTAACTCACGGATTGTGCATTTTCCAGAAGGCCCCAACTGATAACATCCATCACAGACACACGTTTGCTTGTTGGTGGTCCGATCAACGATGCAATGGCCATTGGCACAGTCATAGTTCTGACACATGTCACGAGTACTGTAGGTAAGGGTGAAGCGAAGTTGACCAGCTGGCTTGATGGTGTACTGCCAGTCAGTATGGTTGCCATAGGTGCCGACTTCAGTAATGCTGAAATGGAATAATGTTTATAATTTAAAGGTAAAATTCATTTCCTTACGTAAAATTCTGTCCATTGACACCATCAACAGTCAATGACGTTGGCGTATCCGACTGAGATGTGTATTGCGCAAAGTCCGTTACGGTAAAATCGTAATACAAGCCATTGATCCGCGTCGAAGTAAGGGTGAGTTTACATCCTTCTTCAAACTGGTACCGAATCGGGAATGAGAAAGTGCCGGTTTGATTTGCTCCGGTCACCGTTTTTGATAGCGCGTCAGGATTGGCAGAGCAATTGTAGACTGTAAAAAATTGTAAAAATTTATTGACAAATGATAAATAAAAAACTGACCCGGAGCTGGTCCTAGCGTAGTCGTAACCGGAATAGGGTGACATTCAGATTTTGCGAGACAGTTCAATTGGCTCCGAAAAACAGTTTCAGCATCGGTCAGCACTTCCGTAGCATTTTTGAGCGCCTCCAATTGCGTTGCGAAGATCGCCAAGTCATCTACAGCTCGATTAAGCTCCGCATTGAATTCCGCAATCTCTTTCACCTCAGGCCCGGTGACATTATCGAAATGCGCCGTATATTCAGCGATTTGAACAAATAGACTGAAAAATTCTCTCACAATCATTCAAAAACCTTAAAACCCACGCTTCAATCTGCGCATTAATCGCCGCAGTCTCACTCAAAAGGGTGTACGGATCTTCTGGGTCGACACCATCCGGAATCACGAAATCCAGCTCAGCTCCACCGTCTGAGCGCGTGTTTTGCAAGAACTAAACACATCTTTTAAACTTTAGCTTACCAATTAAAAAAAAACGTTTCAAACCTACCGTATGCGTCTCAAACCCCAAAACGCATCCAATCACCACGAAAGTGACAAATTTTCTCAACATTTTTTAAGAAAAATGGTGTCCCAAACAGCGATGATCAATGTGAGGCTGCTTGAAAATACGCTGTTGGCCCCTTATCAGCAGTCAAACGCAACGGTAGCCGGATGGCTTCTGTTTTAGGGTGTGCCCCTTTCCCCGTAAATTGTTTCTTCCTGATTATTTGAGTGTCGGGTGATAAGGGTCGTGACGAGATTGAGGTATGGAATTTAGGGTCGAGATATTTGTCAGGTTTTTGGTTACAAAAGTTTAGATTGGGTATTTATCAGTTTATTGGATGTAAGAATCAGTTAAAATAAGTGACATAAGTTCACAAAAGATAATAATGTCAAGCGATCAGAACCAGTACCACCACTTCTTCTGTGGCTGGACGGCATTGAATTTCTTCGGTGGTTGACAAGTAGTTGAACCATCGCACCATGCGTTTGTCGTACAAGATGGATCCACACCAGGACAGACACAGTAGTAAGTGCAGGTTGCTGGATCAGTTTCGCATGTGCCAGAAGGAGTAGTACTGTTGCAATAAGAACCATACGTTTCACACGGATCCGGATGTTCTAAAACGAATAAAATCAGTGATGTCAGCATCAAAAAATCTTACTATTTGTGCAAATGCCATTGTCATCAGCACTGAAGCATCCATCGCATTTGCAACCAAGCGAATTGTCAGATTTAACGAAGCACGTTCCGTTGCCACAGTCAAAGTTCCCACAAGGGTTATCTAAATTTTACAATTCATAAAAATAACAAAGCATTGCTAAAAAGACGTACATGTATCATAACTCAAGGTAAAGGCAACCTTCTTGCCGTCCGTGGCCGTTATGGTGATTGGGAATGTGCTAATTCCCAAAACAGTGCCATTTGCAGCTAGACTAAAATATTTGCAAGTTTATGAATCATTTGAAACCAAGTTTTGTAAAACGACGTACACAGTTTTTGAACCACTGCCTTGTTCAATCGTCAATTCGCCGCCGTCCTCCGCATTAAAGTTCGATACAGTCAAATTAACCCAAAAACCGCTTGAACCAGTGTTCACAATCTCTAAAGGACACCCAATAACCTTCAAACTCTGGAATATCCATTGCCCTGTCTGGCCCGGTGCAGAAACACTCTTCGTCGTCGTAGACGATTCCGAACAGTTGAAGCCAGCCGAGCATTCGGATCCTGCCAGACAGGTCAACACCAAGTTAATTTTGTTCAAAGCGACGGAATTATCATTTTGCTGTTGTCTAATCGGTCCAAGTTTGCTTGCTGCAGTGGTGAGACTCTCCTGGACAATGCTCAACCGATCTGTCAGGTTGGCAAGATTGGAAAAGTCGGGCCCAGTGGAATCGTTGTAGAAGTGGTTCCGGAGTTGGTCAATTTGCGCAAGCAAGCTAAAAAACAAAATAAAACTTCAAAAAACAAAAAACCAATCCTACGCTTCAGTTTTAGCCGAAAGTGCATTCGCATTGGCCAACAAATCGGTGGCACTGTTGGCATCAAGACTTGGTGGAAGTGTGTAATCAAGAGTATCTGACTCTCCGACGTCGAAATTGATGACCTGCGGGGAGCTTTGGGCGCTGATCAAGAACTAAATCACATTTTAAGGTTGCAATTGTCTCAAATAATGCCAAACAAACCTCTCTCGGATCAAAATCAAACCCAACGGCAACGGCCAAAAGTGCCGTCAAAAATATACATGTAAAACGCATTTTCAAAGCCAGAAAACACGGACACAGTAGATTTGGTCGCGTCAACTTCGCAAGAGGGTTTGGGCGTCAGCGAAAAAATGAATTTTTCTCTTATCAGGGTAAAGCAATTACGTCGAAACACGGGAGCGCTACCGACTTGCTACTGTTCAAGCAAAGCTTATCAGTGATTCTTGATAGGGGTCTCATTCCAGGTGATTTGGTGATTCTTTTCGACAAAAAGTGATTGTGGGCGAATAATTTATTGAATAAATAAGGGTAAAGGCAATATTATGACATTTTCGGGGTGACAAATGTGAAACAGTTATGTTTTAGTTGATAAAATCGATGTTTACGTCGATCAATCAATAAAATCGTTAATTTAAAACAAAAATTAAAAAAATCAATATGTAATCAATGAATCGATAAATTCGATATTCAATCAATAATTTACTTCAAATCGGCAAGGTTCTTGTGCTGCGTGTCACGCTCGCTGACAATGATCTGGGCCTTGTCCTTGATGGGCCAATCGACATTGATGTCCTCATCGAAGGGGTTGATGCCGTACTCGGTCTTGGGGTCATAGACGCCGCTGCACTTGTAAGTGACGTGGGCGCCCTCGGGGGAGATTACCTGAAGATATCAACTTTTTTAGTAAAAAATAAGTCTAAAAAACTCCCACCTGGAAGCCATGCAAAAAGCCATCAGGAATCCAGAAGTTTGTCCGTGTCTCAGCATCGAGAACGACACCGTGCCATTTGCCATAGGTCGGCGAGCCCTTTCGGATGTCGACCGCGACGTCGAAGATCTTACCAACGACAACGCTGACCAGCTTGCCCATGCCGGGTTGAGTGTGGAGGCCACGGAGGACGCCGTATTTGCTGAAGGAGTGGTTATCCTGCTTGAGGGTTTCATCGAACCCAAGCTGTTCCTTCCATTCAACGACGTTGTAACTTTCGACGAAGTATCCGCGATCGTCAGGGAAGACCTTGGGTCGGATCAATTTAAGGTCCGGGATCTCGGGGATCGTCTCGATCTCGGCTTTGAAGCGCTTCACGACGGCGGGGATCGACATTTTTGCTTAAAAACAACGAATTTAACAACTTCAAACACATTTTAATGTAAAAAGAACAACAATTGAAACGCTTGTAGCGCAATTTAATCCAAAATCAACCAATTTCTCCTATTCTCGCATTGTCAGCACCGACTGTATCACAGACCCAGATCAATCTCGCCTCCTGCGCGAAACCCCCGCGTCATAATGACCTTGACCGACAGTCCTGATTCCTTATATCTTTCAAACACATCTTCTGAACAACAATTGATTGAATTTGTGATAACTTGGAAAACAATTACCGTCAATTCTGAATTTGAAATTTCGATTTGCAACTTGATTTCAGTTGAGTTGTTTTCAATTTTTGGTCCCCTTTTTGGTTTTGACTAGTTTAATATGCAATTTTTTATACTTTGTGTTTTGTGAACTTATAAACAATACAAAAAAATATTCGAAGATTCTACCGACGGCAAAGGAAGATGTCATTTTTGTGTCCATCTTCGAATATGTTTTTTAATATGTGTATAAACAGTTTTAATAATGACAATATACAATGTACCCGGTAAAGTGATGAATGTGAGCGTCTCCGACAAACTTATTAATCAAATAGTAAAATAAAACAGGTCCTCAGGCCTTTAGAAGGGGCGAATACCAGAATGATGACACTGGAGCAAGTCGCCGATCACATTTTGACAGGCTATGTGTTGGAGGCCCAGACCTGTGATTCCGCCAGCTGGGTTGCAGAAGACTTCGCATTGGGGACCGCTGAAATGACAAATTGTGTTAAAAACTGATTTTAATCTCTTCAAAATATCAAAATGGGCCTTTTGATGGTTGCCTTACCTCTTCTTGGCGACTTCTTTGTGCTTACAGCATTCCATGTTGTTGTTACCGTTAGAAGCGCACTCCAAAAACGGAGCTACATTAAGCAGACCACATTTGCCTTGTTCGAAGGCTTTTCGAATCTCGACTTGAGTGACATCATAACGGCAAAGGTCAAGACAACCTGGGGGCATAAGGCGTCGTTTGCAACAGTCGAGAAGTAAAGAGCTGGCTTTTTGGGCAGGGACGCATGGGATGAAGTCTGGGGCTTTTCCGCATGTATCCGGCAGTTTCGATTGGGGCAGAGTTTCGATCAATACGGGTTCAATTGGTTCAATGGGTTGGGGGGCGGTGGGTGGAGCCGGCCCGGAAGCGCCACCAGTGGCCCAAGCTGGGGGTGGTGGCGGTGGGCGACGAGGCTTGGCGATGCCGAGATTGACTAGGGATTCTCGGTCGACGAGAGAGGAGATTAGGGTGCCGATTTCTAAAAGACAATTATGGTTTTTTTGATTTTTAGTGAAATTAGCTTACTGTCAGTGAAAATGCTGGAATTCGACGTGGGTGGTCTGTTCACATTATTCGTCGTGGGTGGTCCAACACCAGGTTTCTCTTCTACAACTTCCGCTGTCGCAATCCCTTTTGCCTTCACCTCTTCACTGATTTCAGATGGCTGTACTTCAATCCCATCAACTGGTGGAGCCGTGTAGCCTGAGGGTTTCACCGCGAAAGACCAATGTCCAATCCCATCGCCACTAACGGCACGAATTGTGGTCCTTTCTGGGGCCGGATCGGGATCATGACCGGCGGTTTCTTCTTCATCTCGAGATAGTGAACCGACTTTTTTGAAGGAAACACTTGAAGGTGCCCACAAACCACTAGGCTGATTTGACGGTGGCGATGGCGCAGGGTTGAAGCTGTTCACATTATTGATCGCTGCATTAGTCGGAGGCGGAAGCGGCGTTTCACCAGCTTCAAGCTCCACAATTTCATCCTCGCCATTTGGCATTGAAGGCGGTCGGATGATGCCTTTCTTTTTCTTCTTCTTTTTCCGTTCCGCTTCTGTTTCGACGCTTGGGATGTGAATTTCGCCATCGATTGACCCGTTTTCTCCGATTGTCGGTTTTTCTTCAATATTTGCGCTGATTGAAGCCTCTTCAATGGCACTACTAATAGTCGGTGGAGGGGTAGCACCGCCAGCACCATTATTGTTCGGGATCAGCGTCGGGAAGGGGTTACCATCACCACTACCCCCAAAACTGGGCACCGGTGGCATTGTAGCTTGCTCAGGCCCAGCTGAATCTGGCCCCACGGGGTTAATGCCGACCTCTGGAGGCGGTCCGA
Organism: Panagrellus sp. LJ2284; assembly: GCA_024447225.1. Taxonomy (NCBI): domain Eukaryota; kingdom Metazoa; phylum Nematoda; class Chromadorea; order Rhabditida; family Panagrolaimidae; genus Panagrellus; species Panagrellus sp. LJ2284. Next base: position 7,967,457 of record JAMRYC010000005.1, on the reverse strand, counting down.
AGCCAGGAAGCCCTGGCAGTGGCAATAATGGGGCAAATGTTGGGAAAGTCGGGAATGTAAACGGCGCCGGAGTTGGCGGGGGCGTTGGAGCCGGTGGCGGAGATGGCATATGCGACGGTGGGACAAAATTATTATTATTTCCACAGGGCACGTTTCTACAAACAGCTGGACAGGCCATTCTTATCCTTGTTGCACAGCAATGACCAGCATGGATTCGTCTACAGTCGAAGAATGGCTGCCTAAAGGGGTAGAAATAGCCCCATTGAGCGGTTATTAGGGGTATTACGGTAGCAATGGTGAAGAGAATTGGTAATAACCGCATGCTGAAAGCGATATTTGTCAAATTTCGATCAAAAATCAGATAAAAAGTGAATGAAAAACGGTGAAGATTCTCAAAATACACGTCAAAGAAGACAAAGAAGCACGCCAAAACACTTGAATCGTTCTTTTTAGATGCAAAAGTCCATCAATTGCCACCAGGGATGCGCATTCGCCGGCGACGGGGTTCCTTTCGCCGGCGCGCGTTGTCCCCGTCTTGAACCTGTGCACAGCCAAAAAAAGAAAAACCGTCATTTTTCGTCGTTTTTTGCCGATCTTTTTCGATTGTAACGTATCCTCCGGGCATGAGGAACTTTTTGAAGCAAAAAAGTAATAATTTAGTGGTAAAACCACGACGAAAAGTCGGTTTTCATTTTCGTGCAAAGTGCTTTCACCACGAAAAGATGGTGTGCGCAAACCCCTCGCCAGCCGTCGCCGGCGAACACTGGGCGAATGCGCATCCCTGATTGCCACCAGCAGCAAGGCTGCCTCTGGACCTCCTTCGAACACAAACATTCCCAGTCGATTTTGGACGCAACTCGGACTCAAAGTCGCTCCTGTAGCCAGTAAGACTGTAAGACTGTATCCGTTACACTTGTTACTCACTTAAGTCGCGTCCACAAAACGATGATCCGATTTGAGGGCCGACTGGCTGGAGGGGATCCGGATTGGCGCCCTCCAGCCACCCTTGAAAGAGGGGCTTTTCTGGATGGGAGCCAGCCCAGCCCAGACTGAGAGGGTGTTTTATCCATCCCCACTTGGATCGAACAGAAATCCAAAATGCGTAGGGGTGACAACGACGACGACAACTTCGACATCGACAAAAAACAGGATTGTAGCCCCTGGGCTGACTGAGGAGGTGCGCGCCGCCACCGGTGGCTGGCAATTCGCCTCCACCTGCTCGCCTGTGGCCTTCTGATCATTCGGGGTGAAACAGGGACAACCAAAAAAGGGGAATCTCATGGACCCCAATGGGATGGGTCTAAAGCCGGTTTGTTTCCGCCTCTCCCAATCAAAATAGCCTTAGGGCAAGCGGAGGGAAGGTTAAGATGAACCAGGACCACGGCGGCTTCATAGTAGTCGAAGTGCAGGTCCAGGTGACTCATGGGCCGTTTAGGCTGTTATCAATGGGAGTCTAGAACCACATGCTGAGACTTGGAGGCCTTTGGGCGACAAGTGTGACGTCAGCAGATGCTTGTTTGATGACAGGCTTGTCATACCTAACTAGGACGACTTCAAGGCCAATCAAGCGTGGCCGGTAGCAAATTGCAAGTGATTCATGTTGCTTTCATTGTTTTGCATGATTTTTGACACCGTTTGCAGAAAATTGGGTGATTTTCGTAAAAGTACCAGAACGCAAATTTGCAAAAACTTGCAAAATTTGGTTCTGGTACTTTTTGAACTTTGACTTTTTCATGGACCAAAAGTTCACTAAACTGCTTTTGACCATCTTTCGAAGGTTTAGAAAGGCCTAAGTAAAATCATCGATCATGTTTCAAATTGCTCAATTTTCAAAAAGTCGTCTTTGGGAATTAGAACCTCAATTAGACGAATACCTTCAAAAATGTTTCAACGAATGTTCGGGTTACAGTGGCATGTTACTCTTTTGCTTAGGTTTATTACAACTTTTGCAAAAAGTATCAGAACAGCAAAATGTGAAAATCGACAAAATCGTGTTCTGGTACTTTTCCACATCACCCTTTTTGGCGACTAAAATTAGTGTTTTTTGATTGTTTTTACTTTCTTTACCCCTTCTTTGTTGGAATATTGCCCTTATCACTATTCCAAGAACCTTTCCAACACCAAAATTAAAACTCCAAAAGAATGTGATATCGGATTAGTTCTGCCTCCCAGCGCCTTTACAACTCAAACAATGACCAAAAAAACGTCACAGAAATCTCATTCAATCCGGTTGTGGTCCTCCCAGCCTGGCGATGACACATCCGTTTTCAAAAAAACGTGGTATAACATCAACGCCCTTGTAACTTTTTGGCTTTTAAGTGCTTTTACAACCAAATGGCTATAGCTAAAGCAATAAAATCCAATGTAAATATCATAAAGGACATCATAAACGTTTATTACTCAACGTAAGCAACATACATGTTAATACTTGTCGAATAAGAAAACCAAAAGTGAACAATGAACTCGTTTCTAACAATTCTACTCAGTATCGCCGGTGGTTTTTGGACGCATAAAAACAGTAAAAACATCAGTGTTGGTTAAAAACAATAAAAGAAAACACCTGTAAGTTCTAGTAATAATATTATATTTACAATGTCACCACTAAAAGCAATATTGACCCAATGGAGTAAAGATTTTAAAGATTTTGGTTTGGCAAAAGGAACAAGGATGTGTTTTGACAAGGATGAAACCGTGTTCGACACAGAAAGAAGTGCAATTTGGTTAGTTTTGAAAATAGAAGTTAATTAACAATAAAGTTAGTAAAACCGGGCTAAAGAGCGTGAGGGACCCTAGAAACAGTCGACAGTGAAGTGATAACTATAAATTGTTGAGTGAAACATCACCAATGTGGACCCTTTGCAGGGTTGTCGTGGGGGAGCACATGGAATTCTGGCCGACGACAGCTTCACCGTCTTTTCCGACGAATAGGGCTAAGCCATTACGATCCTCGTCAGAATCGTCGGTCGTGTTGGAACGGGTGCGAGTTTGGAGGCTGCTTTCGGCGAGGACTTCGTCAATGACGTCCTGGGCGTCGTGGCGGGTTCGTTGGACTCGGTTTATCATGGTGGATAGTCTGTCGTCGGACATTCGACGGATGGAGTGCTTAGCTGCGGCGACGGCGGTGGAAGTCGATGGATTGGAGGATGAAAAGGCCGAAGATCCGGGCGGGGCTGAAGTTCTGTCGGAAATCGGCGAAGATGAAGGTATTGGCACGGGTGGAAGGGCATCGGATTGAGAAGTAACGCTGCTATTCGTCGCGGAGGAAGCCGTCGAAGTCGATGTGCATTGATGATCGCCGCCATGCCACGAAGACCGTTCCATCGCTTGAACTGGCTGGACAGGCTTGCTCAAATTGAAACTTTCTGCCACCTTTTCCCTCGGCGATGAAGCATCATCCAAGCCAATAGCCAGCGCCCCTGTCCTTGATGGTGCCTTCCTATCAGCTGGGTTCAATTGGGCTTCATCGGAGAAGGTTATCGCGAGATTCGGCCTGAAATTATATATAAAAACAATCTTAAACGACCTTCAAACCCTATTATTATATATAAATTATATATTTTTACTTATAAAAACCTTTCCAAACAATCTCTAAATCCAAAAACTCACACTTTAAACATCGGATCAGTCCCCTGATGGACCATTTTCACATGAATATGCACTCTCGAGTTGTCCTGTCTCTGCCGTCCAGTGTAACCATCCAATAAATAGCTCTGTTTCAGCTCATTTGACCCGCTGGCAGCAAATTCTGATAGGTTGATGACAACATAGCCGACTTTGGTCACTGAACCGTCCCTTTCTTCCTGGAAACAAGAAAAAAATATATAAAAACACCTTTCAAAGAAAAAATATATAAAAACCACCATAAATCAAAGAAAAACCCACTCTTCTAATCGAAACTTTACATCGACACGTTTCCAACTGCCCAGTCTGTGCATCCGCCGGGATCTTCACCGGAAACGAAAACCGTGGCCCCAGTTGGACGATATGATTCCGCGTATGACCATGATTGGTAAAACTTTTGAAGTTTCCGCCGTCGAGAAGTCGAACTTTGGCAAAAAAGACCGCAGTCACACAGGTTACGTCGGTTATTCGATTTACTTCGAATTCGACCAGAAACTTTACCCGTTTTTTACGTAGAAAAGCCATGGGATCATGCTGTAACAATACCATTGTTCAATATCAAAAGAACAATAATCAAATGAAAGCAAAAGGTACTGGCGTTGGTCTTAAAGCTTGCCACGTTCACGGGTTTTTTGGTCCGTTTCCGTGTGGGTTTTAATCGGGAAACATGGGGGCGAGACAGAGGGTGGAAGCGAAAAACTGTGCGAATGAAAGTTTATATGTTGAAAGGGCAAGGAAAAGGTTAATCAAAAAGGAACGCAGGGATTTAGGGGATAAAGCTCGTTTCCATGGGGATTTATCGGGGTGGAACACGCGAAGAATGGGTCCAATCAAAGGTGGGGCGACTTGGAAGTGGAAAAAAGGCTAATTTTTAGCAAAATTGATGCAAAAAAGATACAAATTTACAAAATTGCAAAGGTTTTTTCTTTTTAAACCAAGGCATCCTACTCGTGGAAAAACGTGTCTACATGAGAAAAACCATAAAAGTACACCGCAAAAAGGGAAACTGCATTACCCCATTTGAAAGTACATCCAATTTAGAGCAATATGGCAAAAGCGGAATACACGCGGAAGGAAAGGCGTGAGAGTTATTTGTAAAGAAAAACCGATAAGGGCAAAACCTTTTTGCACGAATGAGTTGAACCAACCTCAAATACGAACTCGCGCCAAGACCACGCGATGCAGCCGAAACATTGCATGTCGCGTCTTCGCTGCCGACGGCGCTGGCTGGCGATGGGCTATAAAAAGTCGTCGCGCAATCGGTTTCGGTGTTGCCTCGGGCGGTCAACAACTCGGGTGGGCATAGGTGGACGTAATCCCCGCCTCGGGTAGCGGAGATCTGGCTGAAATTGGGTGGTTTTTCGAGGGAAGTCGAGGCGAATCGATGCGCGCAGAGGGCTGCGATCAATGTCGCGGTCTTTTTTCGTCGTCGTTTTCAAACTTTTGAATGGATCGACTTTTTTCGACTTTCAACAAAAAAGTGTCTTTTCAACATTGTCGTCGTCGAGGAGGGGGTCGACGATAAGCCAAACGAGAGACAGTTTCACGTCGTTTCGGGCGCATTTTTTGACAAAAAAAACGTGGAAAGGTGTGTCCTGGTTGGCGTGAGTGGCGATGGCGGTGGTAAAGAATTGGGCCCAAAATAACGAAATAGCTATTTGCCTTTTTGTTGTTTCTTCTATCACACTCACGTTGGTTTCTAGGGCCCGAGGCTTGGTTGGTATGACTGTATTGGCTTGACTCGGTTTGGGGCGTCCTTTTCCGGAAAAGCACACCTATAAAATTAAATTTGGTCCGATGTGACTTGAATGCAAACATTCTTTTGGTTCACAGCCCCGATTTAACGACACCAACGAGAATTTCAGATAAGCAGTTTGTGGGGGAGTCCTTGATGAAAAGTTGGCCAACGAAGCCATCAAAACCAAGGCCCAGATTTAGTTTGCTTAACCTGGCTGGAAAAAATTAGCCACTAAACTGGCGGCGGTTCGATGGATCTAGCCGCTTCCGTCAGGGCCAGCCGTGTAAACACAGACACATCAAATCAATGGCCAAAGCACAACACACAGTTCAAAAGTGCAACAAAACCAAACTCAAAACAGTTTTTATTAAAAATTTAATTAATTAGGCAAAAATATATCAAACACCAGTTTAACATTTACAGAGCCCACCCCCTCTGCCAATACTCAACATCCGACATTGGATAATTCCGATAAGCCTGCCGAAACGGTGCCAGCGGCGGTCTCAACTGTCGATGCGCGTAAATCGGACTCGCACCCGTTTGATACACATCATAGGGACTGAAGGGTGGTCCCATGTAGGGATAGATGTTGTTGTTGATGTTGTAGTCGACCGGGATGATCATGTTTTCCAATGCGATTCTCTGCAAAATCGACAAATAAGAACTTTCGTTTCTTATGTCAGTTTTCAACTTTTGAGCGCGTGCGCATAGTCGGTCCAACCACGAAAGTAAAAAACCACCCTGCGGGCATATTTCGAAATGCAATTTTGAAGAGAGTCGATCAAAACTCACAACACGTTTCTCTGGCAGGCCCATGTTTTCGTATGTTTCACGCGGTGTTGCGTATTTTGGCGCCATGTATCTTCGATTGCCATCACCATCGTTTCTTCCATTTAGATTGGACGCAAATTGTCGGTAAAGGCCATCGGTTTGGTCATTTTGTAATTCTCTATCTTTTCCACTTCGTTTCCAATCGCTTTTATCCCCATCGGCTCCGCGTTTGACAAGTCGGCGCAATCTTTGGAGCGGTTTGTACGTTTTGAAGTCGGTGGGTTTGACTTGTTTCGAGGCTGATGGCCTTTCAAACACCGCTGGGGGCTCATAAACTTCCTGAAAGCCAATCCAAATCAGTTTTTAGCCTAATATTTCGAAATAGATCCCACCTCAAGCACAACCGGCACATAGCCAATAACACTCCGACGCTCTCGGGGGAAGATATTCCGATCTTTGGGGAGTAGCTCACGATGGCGCGTGTATTCGTTGTTGAACATGTAGGGATTGTTGTAGGGGTCGAGTGGGCTGAGATTGTGGCCGTAGGACACGGATACGTTATCCCTATCTGGAAATTATCCAGTTGGTGGCAGTTTATAAAAATTAAAACTCACGATAGTAGTAATTTCCGCCAAACGGAAACCGATAGGCAACACCTTTACTAACTGGGAAGGGAATGTTGATATCGCCCTCATTACCATCGTGGCCACCGAAATCGTGTTCCATCTAAACTAATTTTTGATTTTTGCCAGTTTTTTTGAAATTTTTAAAACATACGCCAAATCCAAATGTGCCTTGATACGGATTGCACATAGGCGCTTTACAGGAGATTGGTACATTTGATTTTGGCACTTTTCCGAGGGGCATAAGTGGTTGCAGGTCTGAAAATGTTTACTCATTCGCTGTTTATTTCTCAGTTTTCTCACTTCGATTAGCAGCCAGAGCCGGATCACTGACAAGTTGCGTGAAATCTTCCTTGTTCAAGCCCAACATATTCACAGGATGGTTCATGTACCCAAACTTAGTCGTTGTATCCGAAATACGATTCCAGAAGCGGCCCTGTATGTCCATCATGCCCCAAGACGGCACGGGAATGTTGATGTCGCCACCAATGTGCTGAAAAAAGACCCCGTTTGCATGCGCTTGGCTGGCGGCTGTGTTTTTTTCGCACGGAACACATGAAGGAAGTGGGGAACGCTGCTCGACCACTTCATCGACCGAACGTTGTTCTAACACGGGGATATAGCTCAGGGGTAGAGCGCTCGCTTTGCATGCGAGAAGTCTGGGGTTCGATTCCCCATATCTCCAGAAAGTTCCTTTTTGATGGAGGTTACTGTAGATTTTTTTTGCTAAATTACTTACGCGGGAAATGGAGGGATCCAAATCGACACCACCGGAGTATTGGTTCTGGAATGGGAAGACAGGCCAGTAGTCGCCGTTGTGGGAACGGCCGGGAAGGGGTTCAAAGGGACCTGGAAAATGGGTGTCAATACAGTTTTTACGTCGGAATTATTATAGTTACCTGGAATGTTATACGGCTCTGCAGGCTGCCTAGCAAGGGCGTCCTTTTTGGCGGACTGCTTCAATCTTCGCATCAAATATTTGTAGTACTCGATCTGGGCAGGCGAATCCTCTTCTTCAGTCTCCTCAGAATCCTCATCAGAATCCGCTCTCACAAACCCAGCAATCAAAATCAGCTGGATAAAACACAACAAAAGCGCCAACCGCCACCGCATGATGATCAGCACCACCAGTTCGACTGATATCAACCTGAAATCCCAATAGCCATCCGATCCCCTTTAACGTGTCGACCCCGATATTTAGTCATTAAACCCATTAATAGAAAGCGAATTTGTGTTAATTGTTCTTTCATTTGATCGAAAGCAAGGTGACATGCAATAATTGGTCAGTGGTCCGAAACAGTTTTCGCGGTTATCATTCATTTTTCTCATCAGCTTGCTTGTTGCTGCCGTTGCCGCCTTCGTCTTCGCCACCGCCGGGGGCCGCGGCCTTCTTGGATTCGTCCTCGTCCCCTTCGCCTTCACCCTCTTCGCCTTCTTTCTTTGGTTGATCGGAGGAGTTTTGCTTCTCCGGCGGTGGGGCGTCCATTTTGGAGCCATCTGCCGGCGGGGCTGGTGCCGCGGGGGCCGGGGCCGCAGGAGCAGGCTTTGCTTTGAGGGGCTTTTTGGCCGCTGGTTTCTTCTTAGGGGCCGGTTTCTTCCCTTTGGCGTCTTTCGGAGTCGCAGCTCGAGGCTGGGCAGCCGGCGGAGGTGGCGCTGCAGCTGGAGCAGGCTCTTCTTCGTTTTCGTCTTCTTCCGGAGCGGCTGGGGCGGGTGCTGCGGCGGGCTTTTGTTTCTTGAGGGCTGTGATCTTCTGAAACAGACGGTACAATCCTTCGACTACATCAGTTTTCTCACCTCAGGCTTGACAGGCTTCAAATTGCCCTCGCCACCGTTATCATTCTCAGCGGCCCTGGCAGCCGCCGGCTGATGCTGCTTCTTCTTCCTCGCCATCGACAGCGCCCGATCAACATTGACCTCCTTTTTCGGGGCTTCATCCTGCGCAGCCGGCGGCTCAGCTTCACCATCCTCGAAGACCTGGTCATCCTGGCCTGGCGGCGGTGCCGGAGGTAGATTCGGGGTCTTTGTCCGCTTCTTGCTCGTCGTATGCGCCGCAATGTTGGGCATTCCCGGATCATCGCCCTCCGGAGCCGGAGCAGCCTCTTCTTTCTTCACCTTCTTCTTGCTGTGCTTGCTCGACTTTCCAGACGGCGTAGAGCCAGTATTTTGGAAGTCAAATGGTCCAGTGTACGGGAATTTGAGCTTGTCCCGCATGCCGACCAAGGTGATGCCCATGAAGGTGTAGTTCGGCTTGTCATCATCGCTGTTCTTGTCTATGTATCGCTGGATGACTTGAAGTTGCTTCGGGGCGTAGGCGAAGATTTCTTCGACTGGAAAGCCAAAGTTACAAAAAGAAGGCAAGAAAGTTACAGTTTACATACAAGCATCGAAAAAGAACCGTTCCTTGTTAGCAACGATTTGGGATTCATCCATGTGGTCAAACCAGGGGAGTAATTTTCGTCCAAAAAAGTCGATAGAAGTGTACAGCCATGATTCAAGGTCGTCAAAGCGGGTCATTTCCTTGAATCTGTGATAAGCTCGAGGGAGGAAGCGGGTTTTGGCTAGTTTGAACAGCTTTTTGGGGGATCTGAAACCCATTTTGTAAAAATTTAAACGGAAAAGTCCAACTTACGGGCTCTCTTTCCCATCTTTCCGCTTGAAATGAAAAGCCGTCGAAAAACCGCCCAAATAAATCAACGTATTATTCTCCAAACCGAGCATAAACTTGCTTGGGGCAATATTCCGATGCAAATACCCCAAAGTGTGAAGATCATGCACAGCCTGGAAAGCCTGCATGGACAATCTCGCCGCCGTGGGCAAGCTGAAGTCAGCCTTCAGCACCCTTTCACGTAAATCGTCCAAATTGAAGTCACACAGAGTCATGACCATGAAGTTGAAATTCTCCGGAACCCTGCCCTTGCTGACAATCTTCAAAAAATGGTGATTAAACCGCTGATCCTGCTTCGCTGCCTCCAACAAGATAAACACGTCCCTCCGAAGCTGCTTCACATCGCCATCATTGTAGAATGGCTCGATTTTGAGGGCACTGAATTTTTCCGTTTTCGTGCTCCGAACCATGTAGACCCGGTTCCCGAGCTTCGCTTCAACGACGAAGCTTTGGTCATTGTTGCCGTGACCCTTCGATTTGACGATATATCCTGTTTTGAGGTTAGTAGGAAAGTTGGGATTCTTGGCAGCCTTGTACTTGGCCTCCGGAATGCCGCTACGGTAGTTGTTCACATGCAGAATCGCACCGCCTTTCTTGTTTTTGGACTTTTTCTCGTCTTTGTGCGCGGCTTGGGCTTGGCCTGGAAGCCAATGATAATATTTTAATGTTTAAAAGGTGTTAAAGTTGCTTACGTCGAGCACGCTGAAGAGCCTGCGCCGGATCAGGGCTCTCGACGTCATCGGGGCCGGGATCCATGGAGCCTAAGTTGCGGGTCGATTTGGCCCGCCCGCGGGGAACTGAATTCAACGGTGGGTATTTGGGTTCGATGGAAGGGCAGAGGGACAAATTTTGTCGTGGAAAGCCAAAATTTGCATTGAAAACCTCGAAAATTTTGCCAATTTGAACATAGGCCCCAAAAAGAGGACCAAGATTACGGTACTTTTTGCAATTTTTGTTATTTTGTTACATTCAATTTCAGTTTAACATACTTCCTGACACATTTCATGATCATTAGAACTATCATTGATTTAAACGACTGATTTTTATCCCTGAAAAAGGCGCAAAAAGCGACATTACAGTGACCTATTTTTTTCTGACACCATTTGTTGCAGTTTTTTTTACAAAACTGTCATAAAAATTTATCTTAATAAAGTTAAATTTGACATAGTAACACTAAATAATGCTTTTACGACGTGAAAATTGGAACTCAAAATGTTGAAATTAGCTGAAAATACGAAAAAGCCATCATTGCGCGCATCAAAAGTGCACAAAGTTGCAGGATGCGCAGCCCTTTAGCTTTTTTTGCTTTCATCATGTTAAACTTTATCCATCCGTGATTCGAGAAGACAATGATTTCCCGACTCTTTTTTTTCAACCCACACTGATGAGCCGACTGTCGCCCGAGGGCATCGCCTGCGTCTATTGCGGGCGGCTGCGCAGTGCAACCTGTCTTTTTTCCCGCACCCGACAAACAACTTGAAACAAAGAATGCAATGCAGAAGTACGTGTACGAGAACGACCATATTGAGACAGGCTTTTTTGAGATCTTGAAACACGCCTTTGACGCCCGAAAAAAAGAATTCGGGATCTTCTCCGGACGAGTGACCCCCTTTTAGGGGCTGGACATGCACTTCCACCACGGCGATGATCGCCGTATAAAAGGGCCTGCGATATCCTCAGAATCCACAGAGACGCGGTCATCTCCTTGGATTGCTTGCTCTAGGTAAGTGGTTTTTCGCTTCCTCGGAGTTTCAAGTTTTCAATTGGTGCCATTTTCAGGATGCAAGTGCACACGGCCACATTTTTGGCCTCGTCCATTTCGGGCGTGTCGCTGATCGCCTGCTTGTTTGTGATCGGCAACATCTATGCTGATGTTCAGTCCATCTGGGCCGAACTCGACTCCGAAATCTCAACCTTCCGTTCGACTACTGATGACCTCTGGCGCGACATGATGCAGGTGGCTGCCACCAAGGGCCGTTTCCGTCGTCAAGCTAGCTACGATACCCCCAACCCCAGCGGCCCTAGCGGTTCCAACTACGAAGGCGGTGCCTCCCCCAGCGGCCCCTCCGGCCATGGCGGTGCTGGCGAATACGAAGGCGGCAACCCGAGCGGTCCCTCCGACTCCCCGGCTGGTCCTCACGGCCCTGCTGGTCCCATCGGCGATCACCCTGGTGCTCCCGTCGGTCCCAACGGTGGCAAGCCCTCCGGTGGTGCTGGATCTTCTCCCGCTGCTCCCGGCACTCCCTCTGGTGCTTCCCCGCCCAGCGTGCCCCCGGCCTTCTCCACCCCTGGCTCCCCCAACGGCCCCGGCTCGTCCTGCAACTGCCAGGCTGACAACAAGTGCCCTGCTGGTCCCCCCGGCCCCAAGGGTGTCCCCGGCCGCCCCGGTCCCGACGGTGTCCCCGGTATCGATGGTCTTCCCGGTGTTGATGCCGAGGATGTCACCCCCGAAAACGATGTCTCCGGCTGCTTCAACTGCCCCGCTGGTCCCCAGGGTCCTCCTGGCCCCATCGGCCGTCCCGGTATGCGTGGTCTCTCCGGCCCCAAGGGCCAGAACGGCAACCCCGGTCGCGATGGCAACCCCGGCAGCCCCGGCGAACAGGGTCCCCCTGGTCCTCCCGGCCCCATCGGTCAGCCCGGTCCTCAGGGCGAGAAGGGTCACGATGCCACCAAGCCGATCGGCCGTCCCGGTCCCCGTGGCCCGCGTGGTGGTCCCGGCCCCGTCGGTCCCCAGGGCCCCGCCGGCAAGGACGCTCCCCAAGGCGAAGCCGGACCCGCTGGTGCTCCCGGCGCCCCTGGCGCTCCCGGACCCCAGGGCGACATCGGACCCGAGGGTGATGCTGGACCCGAAGGCCGTGTCGGCAAGGACGCCGAATACTGCCCCTGCCCCCAGCCTAGCCGCTCCGCCGGTGTCCAAGGCGGTGCCGGTGGCGCTGCTGGCAGCCCCTACCGCCAGTAAGGCGATCATCGCAGCTGTTTTCGCTCTGATGCTTCAGATGCGTCCACTCAAATTTCAACCACAATGTGATTCTACTCTATTCCTGTAAAACTGCAACAACGGCAACTTCTCTTGCGGATCTAAAGGACGCGGCAGGCTTCCGACCCACCCTACACCCATACCCCCCGATGATGATGATGATGATGACGTGGCAGTGGTGGTGTATTGGACTTTGGCTGAGATCTTTTTGTAACCCCTTTTGATGTTTTTTGTTGTTCTTTTGCAATGATTATCACTTTGGGCGATGTGGCACAGCGACTCCGAGGAGGACACACTTGCATCCAACTTTGTATCCTCGAATAAATGAGTGCAATCCTAAATACTGTTTACTATCACACAATGTTGGACTTGCAAAAAACAGCTGAAGAAACTCAAAACCTATCAAAAAACGGTTAATGCACTTGCGCAAAAGTGCAACTCAAACCCTTCCTTCAATTGTTTACAGATTTGACTTCCGGATGTTGCTACCCAGCCATCAGTCATCGCTAACATCAACAATGACACCCCGTATAAAAGTTTTTGAACGAATCGAAACCGAGTCGTGTCCAATTCCAACTTTTGCGCCGACAAGACTTAATCGAAGCCAATTCCAAAGACATCCAATCAATTCCCGCCGCAGCGCTGTGCCTTCAATGTCGGTCGCCGATCCCCAAATTGGCTTCATCGCCGTTAACGTCGTCGCCAAGGCCGAGCTCACGCAGATCGCAGCCATTCAGTCGAGGTCCTTGTCGACACTTTGTGACTGTTTCATTTTCATCTGCCGTCGGGAAGTCCATATTTCTTCTGTTTCTGCTATTTCTTGACTTCCATCTGCGATTTCAACCTTATTTTGTGAAAATTCTACCCCCAACTTCCATCAAACATCCACCACCTATCCCCACCATGGCGGATTTGGTCTATCCCATCGACGCCGACGCTATCAACATAACCGGGGAAGTCGATTTCCCGCTTTTAGACGATATTGAATTCAATAGAACCAAATGCTATGAGCCTGTTTCCTTTCAGCGGTTTCAATATACCGTAAGACACTACTATTTTAGCCAATTAAGTCAACTTTCAAGCTTATAGGTCGACGATCTCCTCCTCGCCGCCTCCACAGCTTCAACAGTCTTCAATATAATGGTCATTTTCTGCGCTTTGAAACTTCTAAAACGTTCAGGCGACACAATGCACATGTTCATCATCAACATGACCCTCGGAGACCTGCTTCTTACAGTTTTTTGCCACCCTAATGAATTCCTAACACGAAAACACGTCTTCCTTCGACACATTCACCTCTGTACTGTCATTCATTTCTGTAATTGGCTGGGATTAGCCATATCTGGCTTATCTTTGACCATGCTAAACGTTGACAAGCTGATCTATTTCCGATGGCCGTTACGGTATGATCAAACAATGTCAAAAAGAAGGGCTGCAATTCTGTGTGTGCTCATTTGGGCGATTTCTCTCGGATTTGTAAGCTATGTTTGGATGTTCAATATTGCCTATGTGACGGCGGATTGCACAATTAATGTTCGTTTTTTAAAAAATATTACAATTACAACGGAAAATGTTACAATGGAAGTAAATCCTGTAGGTCGTTGAAACGGATTTGGTCGGGACAAAAAACTCGGATAGTACTTTAAAATCTACGACTTTTTCTAAAATATTAGCTGCTATTTTGCCCTGAGGGCCGAGAAATTTACACAAAAACATGGCCCTCCAAAATACCAAATTTTCAAAATTTGACGGCATTTTTCTCGACCCCCAGGGTGAGATAGCAGCTAATGTTTTAAGAAAAGTCTTAAATTCGAGTACTATTTAAGTTTTTTGTCCAAAAAAATCCGTTTCAACAATCTAAAGTACTTCCTTTCTCACATTAGTGTTTTTTTATTGACTATTTTTTTCAGTTGACACAAGGAAAACATTACTATTACCACATTTTCATGATCCTGTTTTGTGTGTTGCCTGTCAGTTCATCACTACTTGTCAGTATTTACCTGTTTCGACTAACAAGACAAAAGAGAGCGGCGCCAGTGGCCGTGGGAGCGCAGGATATTCCGACATTTAAGATTAAAGTTCGTTTTTAACTTTGTTTATAGCTAAAAGTAAAATGTTTTCGAAAATGCAGATGAAATCACTCATGTTCATCTTCGCGACGACAGTCTGGACGTCATTTTCTCTTCTTCCCTACCGTATCTTCAACATTTGTCGCATCTATCTCATCGAATGGGACATGCTGCCCTGTCATCAGCGGACTGTCATGAATTGGCTGGCTTGGGTCCTTCTTTATTTACTAACTTTGAATCCGATCGTCAATCCACTGATAACGGCAATAATCTACGCGCCGTATCGCATAACATTGAAAAAACTTTTCATCAATATCCCGATTGGCAACCGTTTACCGTACAATTCCTACCGTGGTGACACGACCGACTCAAGTTTCTTGTCAGTGCGCCGGAAGAACCGAAATAGTGCCAGCATCGATCACGAAATGAGCTTACTTCAACGGAATACGATGACAAATGCATTGAGGACGTCTTTGAACAGCTATGACGCTAACACAATTCCGGAAGAAACGAATATGGAAACAGGAAGTGCCCCAGGCGGCAGTACAGGACAACTGAAGATTCATGCTCCAGAACGCCCGAAAAGTAGCACTTTTCCGAGTAGTGGGGGCGGCGATGGCGAAACCCACATGTGATTACTGTAATTTTGTAAAGATTTGTAGAGTTTTATTACTTGTGTACAGAATAAACTGTATAAAACTTCAAGAATATTAAAAACTTTAAAAAGTTTATTAAAAAATTAGAAAAAAAAACAAAAAAGAAAAAAAAGAAAAAAAGAAAAAAAAATTAAAAAGAAAAAAATTAAAAAAAAGATTAATCTATAGGCGCAATGTAAAATCCATCTTCATCGCTGTATATCCGATAATCTAGATTGTTTTCCAAAAGCGGCCGTAGTTCTTCGAAAAGGGTATCAGCGGCACCGGTAAAACGACAAATAAACCTGCAACATTTAATTAACATTCCTATAATAGAACGATTATTATATTATATAAGTAAAACTCTTCAAACTTACGTTCTGTCTGGTATTGCAATAAACTCCAACACAATTTTAGTTAACAAATCGCAATCTTCTCGCGTCAACTCCACATTCCGAACGTAATAAGCACAAGTTTCTAATTCAGAATGGATTAACTTTTCCATTTCGGATATTGAGAGCCCACCATAAACGAACAGATCAGTATACGTCGGAGCAAACAAGGAAAGTAACTTTTCTTTATCACACTTTATATCTTCATAAAAACTAAGCAACCTTTCTACATGTATGATTTTGTTTTGGGCTATAGCTTCTTCGGGCGTTAAAAATCTTAATCCGCGATCTTCTATTGTAAGTTTGTCTTTTACGGAATCTAAGACATATTGTGGGCTTACTGAAAGGTTTTTTGCAAAATAATTTTTGAAAGAAGCACGTTTGTAAATAGTTTGACCGGTTTTGCGGAGAGTGTGTAAAGTTTCTGGTGGGGTTGATTCGATTAAGCGACATTGTATACTATAAGGTAAGATGTTAAAAGAAAGAGATTTGATTTTGGTGTTTTTAATAGGCATTTATATAAAATACGCAAAAGGAATGCACACTAGATGCAAGGAGGGGTGCGTATAGAAATGGCACAACTTCGACTTTACTTTTATGCAGATCGGTGATGGTGAAGCACTTGCGCGAGGTGTGAAAATATGCACGCACCGCTGAAGGTAGTCAACAACGGCAATCGGTCATTCCTGCCTTGTAGATAACATATTTATTGATTGAGCTAGAGATGGACGGAAATAAACTAGAAAGGCGGAGCTTAACTCGTTATAAAGTTTTTATCTACAGCAAAAGAGTTGCAAGTTTTACTTTTTGGGTTGAAACGTGCGAAACACCACAAATCTCTTAACAGATTTTTGACCCCGATGAGCTACAATACTTCAAAAGACCACGCATTTTGTGCACTTTTGATAACAGTTATCAAAAACGTCAACCAACCGCGGTAAAACATCGGTAATGGTCAATTTGGATGATCGCATAGTAAACGTGAGGTGACGTAATTTTATGCAACTTGAGTAGAGTAACTGTCTGGAGATAAAAGCACGCTGCTAGCACACCTATAAAAGGCTCTGACAATTCAGGCTGCTCAAAGATCATCCAAAACTGGCCAGACTGATGGTGTCTTACAAAAGTCACGTATTACTTCTAGCAGTTTGCATTGCTTTTTGCATTGCTGAAGAAGGAGATCCATGCCCTCCGGGCTGGTTTTATGGCAGCAGTGTTAATCAATGCTACCTTATTCCCAATATATATCTGCCTTTTGAAGATGCCAAAGACTACTGTACTAATGTGACTGGCGGGGAGTTGGTTTCTGTCTATTCACAGGTTGAAAGTGATGTCATCTCGAGTACGTTTTTGACTAGTTCTTTGCCTTTTTTAGTATTTTATGATGTTTTAGGTTACATAAAGTCAACGACATTTGCGCATCTGTATCCCCTTTGGATTGGCCTCAAATACGAGAGATATTGGCCGTATTATAAATGGATGAACGATCTATCAACAAACTACACAAACTGGGTTAACAATACGGCGCCTACAGATGCAAAGATGGGTTCATGTTTTGCGTGGAAAAGTACTCTGGCCAATTCCGGTTGGACAACTCTGAACTGTAAGTATCAGCAGCCATTTATTTGCAAACAGCATGCACCAAACTGTCCGACAATTTCGATCAATGCTGAAAATGGTACCCTCACATCACCAAATTACCCTGATATATATGATTTGAACGATGTTTGTGTATATCACATCACAGTGCCACAAGGAGAAGTTGTTCATTTGAAGTTCAAGGTCGTTTCCATTGATTCTTATAGTAGTGTCAATGTTTACAATGGTCCGACATTAAATTCACCATTGCTGGGACAGTAAGTTACACTTTTTCGAAGTAAATATATTTTGAATTTTCAACTTTTAGTGCCAGACAAGGCGAGTGGGACTGGTATGGCGGCGAAGAGGTTGAATCAACGTCCAACACGATGACATTAAAGTTCACTACTGGTTCTTATAATTCTTATTGGAACCATGGTTGGACGGCTGACTTCACTACTCGGTAAATTTATAGTTTATTACAATAAAAATGCTAAAAGTCGATTATTTTAGCCCTGCCCCAGTGCCAGTGACAATAAATGGCACACATGGAACTATGACGTCACCAAACTACCCGATGAATTACAACAGCAGTGATAATGCATTCTATCAGATCAACGCACCCGAAAACTATCGAATTGTGTTCACTATTTGGGACTTTATTACCGAAAAAGACTACGATTGGCTCCAAATATTTGAAGAAGGTAAAGAACTGCTAACTTGGTCTGGAAATTATAAGACGCAAGTGCCGTATACGTTCCACAGTACTGGCAGTAATGTCAATGCAATTTGGCATTCGAGTTATTCCACCAATTACAAGGGTTATAATTTGACTTGGGTAGCGGAGCCACTTTGGGGGTGATAAATTTTGTAAAAATTTGTTGTTTCTTGCAGATAACGTCGGCATTTGATATTTTTACTGATAAAATCAATTTTAAAATAAACAAACTAAATTTTCAAAAAGAAATTAATAGTCTGGCAAGATCCCAGGGCCTTACCAAAAGCACATTGGCGGGGGTATGGGGGTTGGGAAGTTTGAAACTTTTTTTCTTAGTTTTCTCTATCCTGATGAGATACCTTCACTAATAAAACCCTGAAAATAAACATTATTGAAACCCCTGTATCAGTCCCATGTCAACATCTCCCCCCAAATCCCCGAACATCCCGCAATCGCTGTCATGACGAGATTATCAAGCGAGAGTCGACGAAAATGTCATAATAATCTGACAAGGGCACATCATCAGGGGCGCGTAGATTGGTGTTGTTCGCGCATTGCGTCCGGAAGCCGTCGCGACCCGCAAAAAATGATTTACAGGTTCCCTTGGCCGAGTTTTACCTCGATCGGCCGGCGAAACCTTATCTTTATTTGCGCGATGGCGGATATGTGTCATTAATGAGGTGTATAGTATGTTAATGACACCCTTTTGGCGCGTGGGCAATGTTACGAGGCGTTCATTAAGACTAGTTGCGTGATTGAAGTATCAATGTTAACATCTGAGTATTCAAGATCATAGTTTTAAAAACTAGCAAACAATTTTCGTTGATTCTGTTTGACAAAAGTGGTCGAAAGTAGTCAAAAAGGGTCAATGGATTACTGTAGCCGGGTCCCAAAATCAATCAAAACTTGTCATATCCAATTTAAACCGCATTAAGCCACCAGTGTAAGTAAATCCGATTAAAATTCACCATTTTCCGACCCCTCAGAGCCAAACCAAATCCAGGAACAACCAACTTGACCCCATGGCTCACACCTGTCGCACTACCATGTCGCGCGTGCCATTGTTTGTTGAAACGCGCACTTGTCCTGCATGATTACCGTTATGCAACATTCAAAAAAGCCAGTGTATAAGCTCATAACCATCCCGGAGGGCAACCCTGACCGGTTTAATTAAGCTAACACTGTAACAATGCCGGAATTTGAATAGTCGGACTTGATCCAATGCCAACTTCATTATGCTATTGCCGTTCTCAAACAGTGAAAACAGCTTTCAAAAAAATGTTGCAGATGTTTCATGTCACCCCCACCCCCTGAAATCAATGAATCAGCCTCAATCACGGTCAGGCGCTCGAAATGCTCAAATGAAATGAAACGATTCCCTCCCTAAATGAGTCCCATTTGCATAATTGGGGCGGCATCGTTTCTCTGTTTTTAAAACCACTTGAAGTAATCATTAAATAACGGGATTGCGGAGATTGTCGGGTTGAGTTTTGAAAATATTGTTGAAATTTTGGCTGGATGGATGTGATTTATGCAAATTTTGCGATGAATGTGACATATTTTCGACAAAATTTTAAAATTTTGTATCAAAATGTTGCCGTTTTCAAGTCCCTAAAAAGATTATAGTCAGAAAAAAGAAAGTTGAAAATGCTTTGTCGATTGTTTTGTTGGAGCCGCCAAGCCGTCGGCCGCCAGAGGCACAATACTGTCGCACACAAAAGCGCCACAGGCGGTCGACCGCTTGCTTCATGCTCGACTTTTTAAGTGTCGCCAGATTGAATGCGATGGACGTGCTTCTGAAGGAGTTGCAGAAGAGCAGTGTGTCAATACCGTAGTGCCGTGAGCTTTGAAAAGTTGGAAATACGGCGGATCACCGAGATTTTGAGGGGTACCTGAACAAAGTTCAGATTTCTACCCACCCTGGGACTTCACAATAACATCAAAAGCTTCTAATTGTAAAACTATACCTTTACAAATAGCATAAAAGCAAAAGTTATGACTTCACAGCATGTTGTAATACCTCCCTTAACCTTCCATGTCGGCTCGGCAACACTTCAAAAGCAAATAGAAAGCTGGGTCGAACAAGCTTAACCTTTGAAGGGTCGTCCCAGGTGGGGGGACCTGTCCCTCGAGGGGTAAAACAATTAGTTGCCACTTTGCGATTGGCTTCCGAGGCGGCCGAGGATCGCGCACTGGCTTTGAACATCGGCACGGACAGGGCCACAGCAGGGCTTAACACCTCGCAAGGGCTATGGTTAAAAAGAGCATGTCGGCAACAACCATGTAAGTTGGAGCTTATGGTGATTGTTATTATTGGATTACCGGTAGGGAGGTCTACCCCGAGGGCAGGGAAGTCGAGGGATTTGCAACGTGGGACATGCAACACGCGCGCGGGAGATTGGCATCAAGGGGGTCAAGTGGAGATCAAAGGCGGTTTGGAGTAAGATAATTGGGCTAATTAGGCAAAACAAGGAAAATATATTGACGTGGTGATTCGGACTGCTTAACTTTTTGACTCAAAAAAGGCTCAAAAACCGTATAAAACATCTAAAAACTTTGAAAAAACCAATGTTAAACAGAATTCTGTAACAAAAAAAGTTACGTTGAACGAAGAAGCGGTCATGTTCCACCTCGATGCCATCCCCTACAGCCATGGACACTGCCAACCCCCCAGAACCTCGGCTGTCTCCAAAACTCCCCATAACAGCAGGGTTCTCGTGTCCCCTGCCGTCATCGGTGCGAAGTCGCGAACCTTTGCGCCTCGGGCGACGACATGGATGAGCACAAGACTCCTGCTGACGGCACCCCATGTTTCCGACCACCCGGGTGCTCAACATGACTCGACAGATTCTTACATTTTCATTTTGTTCCGAAATATTATCAGCTGAGCGGTGTTTCCACAATTTCCTTATTTCCAACTTTAAAATTTCAACTTCCACCTTCCAGAAACCCTCCAATCTCTCCACACTTCCACCATGTCACCCGTCGGCAACTTCAAAACCCTCCCCAATGCCAATCCAGATGCCGGGTGGTCACTCCCAACACACCCACCCATCTTCAAAGTTTACCGCTGACAAACGGCTGTCAGGATTCTTACTGTAAGTCGTTTTTTCTATTCAAATTCGCAATCAACGTGCTCTAATTTACCCTCATTGGCATACTTTTTCTTCCAATTACACTGTTATTCGAAAATGTTACCGTAACTTTCACATTCAACCTAAATGACGTCAACTTTTTTTTCAACACATAAAATGGAACTGTTTTTTTCGTCACTTGGTCGTCGAATCACACTTTTTTTCACGTTTCCAAACAAAACTTTTTACCGCTTTGATTCGCATTCCATCGTCATGTGTATGGAGTAGGTGATTCGGCTGGCGTGAAACCGATCGCCTTTGCCGGTCGTCGACATTCTTCATTACCCAAAGAGACCAACAGCCACGGCGACACCATCAGAAGAGCCCCTGCGCAAAGGACTCTCAAAAAGTCGGTTTTTCCCCGGCTAGGCTCCGCCCCCTCGCGGGCGCCAAACGATGGACGAAAAACGACCGTAACCTGGATGGATGGTGGGAGGCGTAGCTGGCTAGGAGGTTTCAGCCCCGGCCAATCTACAGAGTCTCAGTCTGCCTGCATTGAACATGGGTGCCGTGCCTTCGTGCTGCCCCCTGGAGAGCCGTTTTTTGGGGCTTGAAGATGGGGTTTAATCTTGATGTAGCATCATTACCGACAACCTGGACCCCTATTGCGTGGAATTTTAACTTATTAAAGTTGATTAATGTTGTTTTTCAGGGGCAATAGTGATCATGACTCTTCATGACTACGCTTCCTCATTCGTGCCGACGCCGACGAGCAATGCCTGGCCGGGCACAGTCAAACCCTATCCGGATCAGGGTTATCAGCAATCGCTCTACTACCCTGTCTATGGAAATGGCTTCCAAATCAAGGATGGCATGACAGGGTATGAAAATTGTCTCCAACCAGGGCAAGGCATGCCGCAAATCCAGCCACTTCAAAATGGAATTCCGCAAATGCAGGAAAATGGATTCTACAATGCCGCAGCCTATCAATCGCAATATGGCTATCTTAACCATGCAAGCTTACCTGCTACGTCTACACAGTCCCCTGTGATAACCTCAGGGCCATTGTCTACTGGAGGTTTATTGCCTGGGGGCGTTTATCCGTCCGGGAAAGATGGGACTTATAAAGATGGCCCAAGGCATTGTGAATGGGTTCTAAATGTAAGCATTTTGAATCAAAATTGTGTTTAATGGCGTTTTTATAGCCGTTTCAGCCTTATACTTCTCAAATCTGCGGCCAACACTTTGCCAGAATCAAGGACCTCGTCGAACACATCACCAAAGACCACATCGGCGGCCAAGAAGTCGCCGAACACATTTGCAATTGGAAAGGCTGTGATCGGACTACTCGCCCCTTCAAGGCTAAGTATAAGCTTGTGAATCACATCCGAGTTCACACTGGAGAGCGCCCTTTCATGTGTACTGCGTGTAGCAAGGTTTTTGCAAGGAGTGAGAATCTGAAGATTCATAAGCGGATTCATTCAGGTTGGTTTTTCACTTTTTAGATTCAATTTTTCTGAATTTTGTCTTCATTGACTTTCTGCATGTTGATTTGGGCACCACTTTGTCGTAGCTATCCCATGTCCCACACCACTTTCCCTCTAACTAAGCCAATTTCTCATCATAGGGCATTGCCGCGCGCGAACACGCGCTTACAGCATGTGCCCTATGATGTTCGGCGGGGCATCTTTATGAGTTCAAGTATCCCTTTTGGGGACTGGCTTTGGGATTTCTCATGATTCCAACTTTTGGTTAATGTTGAACGGGCAAAGGTTGCGTTCTGTCATGGAAAGATGGCCCTAGGATCAGCGGGATCGACACCCTCCAGGAGGCCGGACTCGTGCCGGCTTTGAAGCTGACATTGAGAAACCGCAGCGCAAGCCGCGGATAATCTCATCAACTCCAATCAAGGCGCGCATTGACACCTTTAGGCCACCCACCGTAGTTCTATGGGCATCTTTGTTTTAGAAAAAGGTAGTTGGCGCTTTTTTGAAGTACGGGCCCAAACATCAAAAAAACGGTAGCCCTACCCAGGGCGAATGAAGTGATCAATTTTCGACCCTGGCAAGCCAAACAGAAGTGTCTTCAAGTAAAGTTTGCGATTCACAGCGGGTTGCCAGCGAGCTGGCTGGTCGATTCTACCTGACTTTGACCTGTAGCTGTCCAAGAGCTTTGAAAAACAAGACAAACGCTAACTTTTTGGGATAACATAATTTGGCCATGTCCATTATCGCAACAGTCGACTTGTATGCATCTGTTTGATTTTCTCACTTTCAACAATCCAGGCAATTGCCATTGTCTCAACTATTTCGGATAGTGTCATCATTGACATTGGCCATCCTGCGCAACACAATTCAAGTGCGAAATTCAAACAAGGAAAAGTTCAGGTGATGCGTCGATGACCCTCTTGTCCTCGCCCGTGACGCAGGTTGTTTCCGATGAGTAGTGCCGGATTGCGCAAGCGATCGTGCCATGCCCGGGCCAAACGGAAGTGGCTAGCGGAAGCAATTTGTTCGATCGAGCGCGAAATAGACTGGGAACGGATCAGGATCAGGATCAGCTAGAGCAATTTGTACATCTTCGCATGACCAATCTTTGACAGGAAGCAGGTAGATTAGCAATATGATAAGCATATCTTCAACTTTTTGACGCTTTTTAATCTAGCAAGGGCTACAGTATGACAAAATGGTGCAAACTTGACAAATGTCATGCCCGCCAATCTTTTCCCGATCAACAAATTTGCGTTCCTAAAACAACTTTATACATTTCTCACCTTTCGAAAGACCAATGTTGTTCGAAACAAACCCGTCACGACCGCCGATAGATAGATGCCTGCCTTTACACGTGCCGCCACCCGCTCCGTGATCGATGGCAGCCCGTAACCGAAATCAAAACCATCCCGCTCCACTTCCATCTCTACTTCCAGAAACCACTTTCCCACGATTCACCGACCCCACTTTTGCCAATTTAGTCTTGCCGAAGCCCATAGATCTTCGCCGTGAATCGCTTTTTCCCGACCAAGTCCCACGAGCCTCGTGCGCAAGAGAATTTCTTTTCAATGTTTTCAATATCTCGCCTCCGCGCAACAATGCCCATAGTTTCTTCAAATCACGACGATGCAAACTTTTTGCCGTCTCTATACATAATTCCATTCCATTGGTGGGGGCTGTTGCGCAGACAGCCGTTTCGAAAAGTTTCCTTTTCAAATGCAAAGCAGATCATCATAACGTCGCCTGAAACTGGGCGCCTAACAACGACAACTTGACGCTTAATCGCCTTTATTGGTTCCTTCTGTCTGAATTCGGGGGTGTTATGGGATTTTGTTAACGGACGGCAGAAGAAGGGAAGGCTGTTAGATAAGCATAGATGGCTACAGTACGCCTGGGGTGTTTGTGTTGATTTGGAAAGGTTAGCGCTATTATTTGAAGACAGTTAGTCAAAAGAACGGAAAAGCATGGGACAAATTGGGGAAAGGCTTTTGTGTTTTTGCTGTTTTCCGGAGAACGGAAGTGCCTGGCTGGCTGTTGGCATTGTGCCGGCGGCGGTGGTTGAGGGACTTCAAATTGCAGGCATTGCACAGGTTGTTTGTCGTAATTGCGGCTGGTTTTGGCATTTTGGAGGATTTTGTTTTTGGGATTTTTGAACTTTTTTGATTTTTTTGGACAAAAATTTTGTTCAAATACCAGGTGATGTCAATCCATTTCTGATTTTTGGCCTCTTCCCCATAAAATCACCCACTTATACCCTCTACATAAGTCTTGTTTCACTGTTTCACATTGACACCCCAGAAGTACACCAATTCACAAGTATGCCCTGGCAGATGTGCTTCATATCCCCTCGTAAGCCTGACTGGCTTAAGCTTCTCCTTCTTCGCACCTATGTCTTGCTTGCTCCACTCGCGCAACAGCTGTGTCAAGTGGTCATGGCCTTGCCTAGCACCTCTCCGATTGTAGCATTCTGTGGGCTTACTTCTGTCATTGTTGCAAACCTGGTTGGAGTTAAGCTCTTTTTTCGATCTCTGAGGGCATGATGAGATACTTCCTGGATATTGATGGCTTTCTCAAGGGGCTTCGGGGACATGATACTTGCCATTAAGCAAATTAAACATAATAATGTAAACAAATGTATAAAAATGCTGTAAATTTCAGGCGAAAAACCCTTCCCATGCCTCCACAAGCCATGCGACAAGCATTTTGCAAACTCATCCGATCGAAAGAAACACATGCATGTCCACAGTCAAGAAAAACCGTATACATGCACGTTCAATTGCGGGAAATCGTACACACATCCGTCGAGTCTGCGGAAACATTTGAAGGTGAGTCGAAACAGATTTTTATTTGCAAAAATTTTTTTGAAACGTGCCTTTATCGTTGAAATCATTGCCAAAACAACTCTAACAGATCTGAAACTGCCAAAAACAGACACAATTGTGTGTCCTTGCCATGTTGCAATTGCATAACCGCTAATTCATTGTTTGTTACCCATTTTCGGAAGCCAAAGCTAGCGATTAGCCATCGCAATTGCAGTGGCATTCAATACATTGCATTAGGCAAGCAATTCATTGAAAAATTTGCGCGAATGTTTGGCATTACGCAAGTTTTTTGCGCTGCGCGACTGCGAAGGTGTCAATTATCTCACTTTCGATGGTTTTTGGGGTGACCGTTTTGTTTTCAATGCTGACTGATTTACCGTAATGCAAAAAAGTTGGTTTTTTAAACCAGTTTTTTTGAATCGCTTTTTTACGACGCTGTTTTCTAATCTCATTGGCATTTCTTCCCTAAACGGTTTTTCAAATGGCTTTCCATAGTGGAAATGCAAAAAAAACACCTGCCGGTGTCGCGCTTTTTCAAGGAGGGATACTGTGTCTAACGACTGATGTGAGGTTTACGGTTTTTTTCAATCAAAATGACTGTTTCAGACACACACAAAGAAGGACCGCAACTCAAGTTCGCCCGAAGCCCACCCCCACGATGAGTCCAGTGATTCCGGGCATGCATCATCATCGACGCCGATCAATGACCAGAGTTTTGGCACGTCACCGCCATCGGCTGCCACGAAACTGAATCATGATTTCGACTTCAAGGAAGCCAAACCTGACCCAATGCTGCAGTTCCCCCAATACCCCATGGTGATGCAACCGATTCCTAATGGGTTCAATTTCACTTATGGATATCGTTGAACTTGAGGAACTTTTGACTTTTTCAAAATTGTGTCATAGCTTCAATAATAGGCCATGCTGATGTCAAATTATTTATTTTTTAAACCCTTATTATAGTAATTGTTTCATCTCTGCCAAAAACCTCAGAATAATCTTACATGACCTCAATAACAAACAATAATCTCGTATGTCTTTCGTGCTTTACTACGAAAAAGTGTTACAGTATACTTATGGCCTTACTGCGTGTATGTTTTTGTCCGTTTTAAATGTGTTTTGAAAAGTTTTACTATGTATTTTTATGAATGTTTGTTGTCAATAAATGCGAAAGAAACAAAATTTCAAATTTTTTAAGAGCTACAGTATACCTTAATTGGTATACGGTAGAAAACATAGTACACCGAAAGCAAACAAATCTCAGCACAATGATGATGAGCGTTGTTTTAGCAACTCTCACCTTCTTAGGAAGTTTGACTCATGTTTGTTTAGAGCGTATTTTCGCCATTGGAGACGATGGGGAAGTGTTGGTTTTCAAAGTTGACTGCCATGCTAGGGGTAGGGTACTTGAAGGGTTGCAGTTGGGGTTGAGATTGTTACAATTCTTGCAAAACATGGTCTTTTCGAGGGTTTCCCATAGATGTAAGTCGAAATTGAGATCAACAAAAGACAGTTGAAAGGAATTCCCACATGTTCCCATTGCGTTTTACGTCACTTTTCCTTTGATTAAGCGCGAGAAACGGAGCTGTTTCCGATTTCGGGCGATCGAGCGCGCCCACCTGGGGCATCCGTGCACGCGTCTCCGGATAATTACCCCCGGAATTAATCGTTTCGCACCTTTTTCGATTACAATGGACAAGCAAGGTGAGAAGCACTTCCCATTGGCAACTTTCAGTGGACATGGCCAAGGCAATCTGCCGTAACATGTGTCCATAGATGCTTGAGCGTGTTTTCCAGGGATTGTCAATCGTCATCGGTCAGATTTCAAGGTCGTCGTCAATCGCCCCAAAAAGTTGAGCGCCGAGCTACTTTACATTAGTCAGTGTCGAATGAATTGCCGAATCGGGTGCACTGGATTCATCCATTCAAACGGAGACCCTGGTCTGCCCTGTCTGAATGAATCAGAGTGACAGCTCGGAGAAGTTGCGTTTTTTTCGAGGGTGTGAAAGCGATTTGTTCATGGAGGCAGGCGTGGGAAACAGAGGAACGCATCTGTCAAACGTGGATTCACATGGATTAGAACTTTGAATTCCAACTTTTTCACATTTGACCGAAAACATGCCACAAACAAGGTCTAACAAGCCCAATTAGATGGTCCTTATGACGTAAGCCGGCGTGCGTGCCGACTTTAAGGTCAAAAGCGTCAAAACAACCGCAAAATTTGCCGACAGAGAACATCCCGAAGTACTTGAAGCTACCGTATAGACTGGATTAGGGATTAATGAAGCGATGACCATGGCCAGTCGGGATACACATGCGGATCGGAGCCATGCGCGGGCAAACAAACACGCAGATTGCATAAGATGGGATGTGATCTCGCGGGAACGGGCAGCTTATACACAAAAGTCTTCAAAGAATCAAAGAACCGAGACAAGGACACCTGTTTTTGCCCTTTACCGACATTAGATAAACATATTGCCGCCCGCTAATGGGATAATCTCGCCATAATATGCTTTGATGATGCGCAGGCTCAGCCAACAAACACAAAAGTCATTTATAAATAAATTATGTACAATCACAGTCGAAATAATTTGAGCATCGTTATCATTATCTTCAAATTTGAACAAAAAGCAACTCTAATCACTATGTGTAGTCGTTAATTGCCGACTTTCATCAATATCCGCCGGCATTCGCTCGGCTACGATGAACCCGAAGCATCCAATGACCCCAGTGACGACTAGAATTAACAAATGCCATTGAAGTTGGATGGCGCTACCGTAGAAGAAGGCTGCACAGGTCAAGAGGGACTGAAAACGGCGTTCTTAAAGTATGAAACCAAAGTTTGACCGAAAAAGTAAAGAATATCCTTTTTCGAACGACAGAAAACGGTAAAAACATAAATTAAATGGAAAAAACAGTGAAATCGACAAACCTGGAAAAACTTGAACAACGAAAACGCCTCCGTACTCTTATCATTGTACCTCGTAACGAGGAATGAAAAGATCTGCGTGTTCCAGCAAGCATCTCCAAAGCCCAGGAAGAAGCCACAGGCGACGGCGATGACCACACTGGGATGGATTATGGCCGTTTCGTCGGTTTCGTTCAAAGGCGCGTCCTTCGGGAAGTTGATGTAAACGGCCACAAAGGTGATCAAATGCACTGTACTGCCGAGCAAAACAATAGTAATTCGGCCGAGACGCTTCGTCTGCTCTGACATGATGCCAAAAAGGAATCCAGCAAGGCCTTGTCCGAGGCCCTGAGCGATCGCATTGAAAGCGATCAACCTTTTCGTGTTATCGCCGAGGGCTTTGGTGAAACTGATGCAAGTGGGGTAGATGCCGGACCAGAAAGACAATTCGATACCGGTATACATGAAGGCAAGGGATAGGAAAGCCATGCGGCGGGTTGTTAGAAGGCGCATTGTTGAGACTGGAATTGGGGTACTGTAGTTTTGGAGGGCGATTTGAAGAGGGAAATAGCTTACCAACGATTTCTTTAGTAGACAAAACAACTTCCTCTTCGCTGGAATTTTCTGAAGAGCCAAGGAGAACGTCATTGGACGGCATTCTGAGCAGAGCCAATAGGCCAGTTCCGACAAGGGTGACAGCGGTGAAAACGCCATAAAGGACGAAAATGGTGGAGTTACTGATGACCGGATCGCGACCGGCATCTTTGAATACGATGTAGAGGAAGACACCGCCGAGAGCCAGGCTGGAAATTGGTTTTTTATTTATAAATTGGCTCAAAAAACAGACAAATTTCAGAAAAATGATAGAAAAAGGCGTTTTTAGGTAAACGTAAAATTTCATTTGATTCGATAACCAAAAATTTTTGTCCGCAGGCGATCCCACCGTTCTTTTATGTGCAAAATACCAAAATAAAGTTTGTTACTGTAAAATAAATCTCAAAAAAAGTCCAAAAAACCCACCAAATCTGCGAAATCCCCCAAAACAGACTACTGTGCTTTGTGGCCGTCTCCGAAGTCGAATTGATAGCAATGTACTTCCCCTGTGCCGTCCAGATCACCGCCGCTCCAACGCCAATCAACGCACTCGAAATATATAAACATGCTTCATTCAAGAAAAGGAAGCACGCTTGAAAGATGGCATAGGTCAGAGCCGCCAAAACCATCGACCATCGTGCCTTCAAGGTGTTCACGATCGGCGGGGTGAAGAAGTTTGCCACTGTGAAGACGCCATAAATGATTGCCAGACTAAAATAACAATCATATTATATATAAAAACCCACTTCAAATGTCAAAAACCCAAACCTGTAGTATCCGGCCTTTTTGCTGATAACGCCCTGGTCATGCTTGGAGTTGATAACCGTCTGCTCGATGAACCCCTGCGAATTGAAGGCGAAGAATATACAGAGGAAGCCGAGGGACATTTGGGTCACATTGACGGTGTTGCTGTCGAGACCCATCGTTGGCCTGCAATTTTATATATAAATCCGGCAAAATTAGAGCTACAGTAATCAATAACAGATAAGCCAAACCCAATCGCACCTCAAAAGCGTCCGCCGAAGCGCCCGAAGCATTGTGTTAACCTTTCTTGTGAGCGCCAGCTCGGATATTTATATAAACAAAGTTCAATAAATAGAAATCCGTCGAATTGCAACTTTGACACAGCTGTTTTGGGCCGAAATCAGTGTACAACCCAGAAAAGGCTGTCAGCGCTTGTAGTGAATGGAAACAAAAAACACAAAATATGGAATGGTTAGCGTGTTGGTTGTTTAGAATACGTGGCGAGTGGACTCGGTCGATGCAAAACATCTGTTTGGTCACACTGCCCGTGGCTGTTGTGAGAAAAGTGCACGCAAGAAGCGCCCCAAAAGTGGTCTCGACACGAATGGAGATGAAGTGGTGGAATTTGAATAAAATTAGGAGCAAAAAATGGCATTTCGAAGTGGTAGGGTTAATTTTAAACTTTTGAAGCTCTGTTTTGGATGTTGGTCAGTGCGATTGGGTAGTGGCTATTGATCCCTTGAGGCGAGAGAGCAGTCTCGAGTTTGGAAAACCGGATTTTCATGGAATGGATGGGTTTTTTTTGTTTTTGCGCAAATTTGATAAAAACATTTTTTAGTTTTTTGAACAAACCAAATGGACTGAAAGAATATCAACGTCAATTTTTTGATAAATTTCCAAGTTCGAGTTTAAAAAAAGCAAAAGTGACAAAAAACATTTATGAAACTTTTTCGGAGCTACCTAAAGTGATAACATTTTCAATTCACCGGCGCTTTTTCATGTTGGAAATCTAATATACGTCTAAAAACCCGACTTCAACTCTAAAGACCATTTAACAGTGCTGCCAATGTAATCCCAAACTGATAGGCGCCAGACGAATCAAAAATCACGTCCTGTTCCCCTTCCATGCCACTTACCGGTTAAAATCGGCTACTTCCGACCCCTTTCTGTTCTCCTGGTACCGGGTGTGGCCAAACTGTCAACCTCTATTTTCTTTTTTTCGAAAAAACGCACATGCGTCCCGAATTTGGCCGATGGTCGTTCGACAGGAGTGCATTCCGTACGCGTATACGTTGTGATAAGCGTGATACTAAAACCAGGGACCGAACCCCATGACGGAAGTCATTCTTTGCTTGCATCAGGCCAGGCAGTTTTGTTTCAAAGGGCAAATGGTACATTGTATTTGGCTCCGATTAGGGCGCATTGACAATCATTCAACTTTTTTTGATTATATTAGTTTGACAAGCATTGTAAGTAAGTGCGTTACAATGTCAAAAACCAGTTTAGTTTTTATTTATAACACATCTAACAAACAAAAACAACAATAAATACAATAAATTTGAACCAAACGGTGGCCCAAATCACGGTGCAATCGATGCCGAATCGATTGTCGACGCTTTTTCACAACTTTCATCCAGCGCAATGCTGATTCTTTCTGCCATTATGAAGCCATAGACCCCAAGAACACCAGTGATGGTTAAGATGAGCATGTGCCATTCGAGTTGGATGGCGCTGCCGTAGAAGAATGTGATACTTGTCAAAAGGGCCTGAAATTGCCTCAATTTCGATCGATAATGACATTTAAGAAGAAAAAATTGTCTCACCTGGAAAAACTTGAACAACGCAAACGCTTCCGTGCAGTTTTCATTATGCCGAACCACCAAATACGAATAAATTTGCGAATTCCAACAAGCATCGCCAAATCCGAGCAAAAACGCACACACCACAGCGATAGTAATACTAGGATGGATGAATCCATCGGCATCAGTATCATTTAGTGGTGCTTCACTTGGAAAGTTGATGTAAATAGCGATAAATGTGCAGATATGGATGATAAAACCGGCTACAACTATGCGAATTCGGCCGATTTTTCGGGTTTGTTTTGACATTAAAGTGAAAAACAACCCAGCTAAAACGTGTAATTTTAGTTGTTTGATTTTAATCAGTAATAAGATGAAAGGGCTCACCGACACCCTGGCCCATGCCCTGGGCAATCGCATTGAAAGCAATCAAACTTTTTGTGTTGTGGCCCAGCTGATGGGTGAAAGAAATGCATGTTGGATAGATTCCAGACCAGAAGGATAGCTCAATTCCGGTGTAAATGAAGGTGAAAAGTAGGAATTGCATGCGTCTGGTTGTTAGAAGTGAGAATGTTGAAACTGAAATTTGACTTTTTAATCAAAAATCGATTTCAATCGATACAAACTCACTCAAAATCTCTTTCGTCGACATCAAAACAACAACTTTCCCTGATTTCTGAATCTGCTCATCCGTCGGCATCCTTAATGTAGCCATCAAAACGACTCCAATAAGTGTGACGATGGTAGTTATACTGTATAAAACGTGGATTGTACTGTCGGCGATCTCCAGGTCCTTGCCGGCGTCATGGAACATGACGTATAAGAAGATTCCGCCAAATGCCAAACTAAACTTTCAGCAATTTTTTAGAATCTGGAGTAAAATCGGTCAAAAAGGCTCACCATCCCCGCGAAACCCCCCAAAACAAGCTAGCATGCTTGGTCGCATTCTTCGGTGTCGACCACAATGCCAAATACTTCCCCTGTGCCGTCCAATTCACGCCCGATCCAAGTCCCATTAGAGCTGATGTCAAATAAAGAGCCGGTTCATTTAAATAAAGAAAACTTGCTTGAAATAAGGCATAAGTTAGCCCAGCAATGGCCATTGACCATCGGGCTTTCAAGCGATTGATGACTGGAGGCGCCAGGAAGTTGCTTATGGTGTAGAAACCGTAGACGAAGGCGAGACTAAACTTATAGATTATACTTGTCCTAGTAAAATGTCAAAAGCGGGGAGTTTTGGGAAATTTCCCCTCGGAATCCCCATTTCGGGAAATCATCGGGGAATTTTCTCAAAAGTTGGGAAGTTTTTTATCTCATAAAAACAAACCTATAATAACCAGCTTCTTTAGTTATCCCAGTTTGCTTATGTTTAGTGTTGATAACAGTCTGTTGAATGAAGCTAGCCGAATCGAAGGCAAAAAGGATGCAGAAAAATGCCATTGAAACTTGAATAACATTGAGAAGTGCTGCTTCTACCATTGTTATTTGTTCTAAAATAAAGAGTTCCTTCAAGTTGATCAAACTTTTAATTTAAAAATGTACCCTCCCGTGCAACGAGACTGAACTTCCTCCACCCAAGTCCACCTAAGTCCACCCAAGTCCACTTTCAAAACTTTGATTTGCCGATAAAACTTTTTCTGCCCCATAAGTTTTGATAAATTTTGAACGCAAGCTGGGACTTACCAGTGGCTATCGATAGACACCAGAAACGCCGAGATCGGAATTTGAATGGCCGAGAACATGCCTTCAGAAGTCGGGCGACTGCTGGGTCAATCAGGCGCAATCTGGACGTTGCTGACCCTTTGCCAGAACAAAATTCGTATTTCGCGCGGAGATGGTCGCACTTGGTCTTTGATCTCTTATTTCGGACGGCATGTTCTCGGCCATTCGGATTCCAATCCTGGCGTTTCTGGTGTCTATCGATAGCCACTGGTAAGTCCCAGCTTCGGTTCAAAATTTATCAAAACTTATGGGGCAGAAAAAGTTTTATCGGCAAATCAAAGTTTTGAAAGTGGACTTGGGTGGACTTAGGTGGACTTGGGTGGAGAAAGTTCAGTCTCGTTGCACGGGAGGGTAATGTCAGAACAAACGTAAACGTTACGTAAAAACACAAATAGTGTCCAAAAAGCCCCAGCACCCGGAACTCGCAAGCTTGCCCATTCACATGCAAACTGATTACAACCACAACCAAAAATGGATCTTTGTCTTTGGACATTCAAGTCAGTTTGGGACACTACAGCTGCCAGTTGGGTGATAAGCAACCCGAAAATGGAATGTTTTTTTTCGAGCTGACGTGGGGAGGCCACTGGACGAAGTAGTATTCTTTAAAAATCGCTTGTGTCTAAATTGTGCCTGATGTTTACCAACAAAAATTTTTTTAGTTCCAGTTTCCAGACATTTTTATTTACAAATTATGTACAACATATAATTTATCAAAATTTCATCACGCTACAGTACTAATTTTATAATCATAAGGATGGTCAACTTCAATCACAGAAAGTCTTTCGGCCATCAAAAATCCAAATCCACCGACCATCATTGAAATTATCAAAATCAACAAATGCCATTGTAACTCAATGGCGCTGCCGTAGAAGAAAGCGGCACATGTCAGCAGAGACTAAAACGATGTTTATTTTGAAATGTTCATCAAAAAAGGAAACAAATACCTGGAAAAACTTGAGCAACGCAAACGCTTCAGTGCTCTGTTCGTTGTATTGATCGACGAGAAACGCAAAAACCTGTGAATTCCAGCAAGAATCGCCGAAACCAAGCAGAAATCCGCAGAAAAGAGCGACATAGATGCTCGGATGGAAGCTCGCAGTGCTGTTAGTTTCGCCGAGAGGGGCTTCATGCGGGAAATTCAGATAAATCAGAGCAAATGCACAAAGATGGACGACACTGCCGAGAAGGATGATCTGAATACGGCTAAACTTCTTCGTGAAAACAACACCAAACAGTATTCCAGCGAGGCCTTGGCCGAGGCCCTCTGACATGGCATTGAATGCGATTAGCCTTTTTGTGTTTGTGCCGAGTTGGGCCGTAAAGGAAATACACGTGTTGTAGATGCCTGTCCAAAAAGACAGTTCGATCCCGGTGTACATGAAGGCGAAGATTAGGAAAAACATTCTTTTTGTTTTTAAAAGGTTGTATGTTGAACCTGAAATTAAAATTTATTGTCAAAAATTTAATTTTTAAAGTTTTTGGCCGTCAAACTGGTCGGCTACGGTAACTTACTCAAAATTTCCTTCGTCGAAACAACCGGCAATCTTTTCATCCCCTTCGACTCCACACAATCAATATTTTCCGATGGCATTCTCAACAGTGCTAACAAAACAACGCCAACCAAAGTAAAAACCACAAAAGCAGCATACAGTATGTGTATTTTTTTGTCGGTAATTTCGTCGTTTTTGCCGGCATTTCGGAATACTATAAACAGAAAGATGCCACCCATGGCCACGCTGAAATCAAAAACATCAAAAACCACTTTTACCTTCAAAAAATTAAAACTACAGTACCCCAATTAGCGACTACAGTACCCTAAAAGCGAAAAATAAACGCACCACCCTCTCGAAATGCCCCAAAACATGGAACTATGCTTTGTAGCCGTCTCCGGCGTCGAATTCATCGCGAGATACTTGCCCTGGGCCGTCCAAAAGATGGCAGATCCCAAGCCCAGCAATGCCGACGACAAATATAGACAGGCTTCATTCAAAAAGAAGAAACACGCATGGAAGATCGCAAAAGTCAACGCGGACAGTGCCATCGACCATCGTGCCTTCAGGCGGTTTACCACCGGCGGAGCGATAAAATTTCCGACTGTAAAGAAGCCATAAACAAGCGCCAGGCTGAAAACACCGTTATAAAACCCCTTCAAAACGCTGGAATTCAACAATACCTGTAATAACCAGCCTGTTTAGTGATCCCAGTCTGCTTATGCTTCGTATTGATGACAGTCTGTTCGATGAAGCTCTGCGTGTCGAATGAGAACAAGACAAACATGAAGCCGATCGACATTTGGAGGACATTGACCGTTGAGGGATTCATTTTGAATTCCAATTCCAAAGAAAGGCCAACTGATGCCAGAGGCCGTCACGGATTCACATTAAGTACGATCCAGCCTTGGTCGCAGCTATTTTAAGCCTTATCAGCCTGTCCGTCGCAGGCGCACACGCAGAGCGCTTTCTTTTGTGCTAATCTTCGTGAACCTGCCTCCCACATCATTCCATTCCCCGTCGCTTGTAGCTCACAAAGCAAGTCA
Source organism: Panagrellus sp. LJ2284 (assembly GCA_024447225.1). NCBI lineage: Eukaryota > Metazoa > Nematoda > Chromadorea > Rhabditida > Panagrolaimidae > Panagrellus > Panagrellus sp. LJ2284. Next base: position 7,931,981 of record JAMRYC010000005.1, on the reverse strand, counting down.
AGCTAATAAAATTCACATCACCGCCCCTCGCTTCCGATACACTTTTTATCAATAAACTCAAGGTTCAAAACAAAAAACTCAACAATACAGTAGTAACAAAAAACCAAAACAGCGAAAAAACAACAAACTTAGAACTTCTTGAGCTTGCGCTTCTTGTAATCCGATTCCTGGACCTGCAAACTGTGCAGAATCTGGTTGGTCTTCTCCTTGCGTTCGTTGCGGACGCGCGCATCGCGTTGTTGTTGCTCGAGGGCAAGGAACTTGGCGTCCAGTCGGAGCTCCTTCATGGCACCACGCTTCTCTTTGCGGACCATCTTGCGCAGCTTGTTCGTCTCGGCATCAGGATCCAGACGACGCTGGCCACGGAGCGGATTCGTGGCGTCAAAGTCGTTCTCGAAGACGGGGTCCACCATTTTGATGCATCTGCAAAGGGACTTGTTTACGCTCGGTGCAATTAGAGGACAATCAATCACCACGTGGGCCCGGAATGCATCAAATTCCAAAAGAGGATTAAATTTAGACTTTTTAATTGTCAACAGAAATTTGAAGCTTCAAAATGAAGTACCGAAAAGATAAGCTGCTATAAATTTTGACAAGTAGTGGTCTCGAGGGTGTGCGAAACTGATAACAAAGATCATGGGAGACTGAAATGGGGCCACAAAAGGGTTGACTTACTTGACTTTGTGGATGACCTTTCGTTGACGGTCCTCTCGGGGAGCAAATTCAGCGGTTTTGGATTGGAGCTTCTCGATGACGGCGGTGAGGATGGTCTTCAACTCGGCCGGGTAGTTGGAAGAGTCGATGCGTTTGAGGAGGACCAAATGCGGCGCAAAGATGGCGCCGAAAGCGAGGGGGAGGCGTTCGTAGACGGCGATGGTCATGTCGACGAGGCCGAAGAGCGATCGGAGAAGGTGCAGCTTCAGAGTGGCGTCGGAAATGGTTGGCTCCGGTTTGAAAAGCTCCACTGAATCGACGACAGCTTCCGGGAGAGATTCCTTCGATTTGACGACGAGAGCGTTGGCGACGCCGTTCTTGCGGGAGATGTTGCGATAAGCGAAAGGGTCGAGGAGGTAGTCGCCGGGTTTGGTCTCGACTGAGAGCTCGAGGAGGATACGGATGGCGTTGATCAGCTCGGGGACGAATCTGGAAAAACAACAATAGAAAAAAGCCAAAATAGAAAAGACAAACTCACTTTTGAGATTCCTGGATCCACTTCACAACAATCCGCGCCATCAGCAAAGTGACTCCAACAGATTGAACACTGTTGATCTGCGACAATCGGAGCACCTCCAACGCAAACACAAAAGTCGGCGTTGTGACAGCATGGACGCGATCCGAAGTCGGGAAAAGCTCACCAATGGCAGCAAAGAAGGCAATGATGTCGAAAGTTGCCGTGGGACGAGCAATAGCCTTCGGAGCCGGCTTGAATTGGGCCCGCTTGTGGAGCAGGAGTGATCGCGCGACGCTGGCACTGGCTTCGATGTTGAGGGCTTGGAACTTCCTCAGGACTTCGATCATCGGTGACAGCTGAGCTGCGGCGAGGGACTTAGCAAGGTTGTCGTAGAACCGGAGCCCGAAACGGAAAAGCTTTCCCATTCGACGCTTGTTGCCCTCGGCCAGGGATGGATGATGGCACTTGATAAGCCTGTCCGTCACGGTCGGCCACTGATCGACGAAGTACTCCGTGTAGAGGTTCCGGAAGTCGGCATACGTCTTCGGCATGTCGAAAACAAACGGGATCGACGTATCTTCGAGAAGCTTGCCCTTGGCAGGTGTTTTGGAAGCTGTCGGTGCTGGTGGCTCGCGTGTTTTCATCGCTGGCAATGGAGCGTCGATGGGGGCGGATTCTTCGTCGGATTCGGCGTCTTCATCGTCGTCATCGCTGGCTTCTTCGTCGCCATCGGAGGCAGCTTCAGATTCGCCGTCTTCAGCTTCGACCTCAGAATCCTCGTCATCGCCATCTTCAGCCTCATCGTCCTCGGCTTCATCGCCCTCAGCATCACTGTCATCGGCATAGAAGTCGTCCACCTCTTCATCGGCGCCAATGTGATCATCCGTGGGCGCTTTGATCTTCATGGCTTCAATATCGCCCTTGATGTTGCCGTCCTCGTCGTAGACAACGTTGAAACCGTCCTTGTTGGCCTTTTTCTTCTTCTTTGACTTCGGTTCATCGCCACCATCGCTCTCAGAATCGGACTCCATTCGCTTTTGGCGTTCGGCTTCGAGTTCTCGGAGTTTCGCCGCTTCACGTTCGGCCTTCTCCTTTTCGGACAATGTCGGCATGGCTTTTCGGGTCGTGTCGAAGATGAGCGTATTGTACTAAAAAAAGCATTACTTCAAAATTTTCAATCAAAATATATATAAAAACCCACAATTTCGTCATAATCGTCGCAATGGTTCTCCGGAACCGGCGGAAACTTCGTCACAGGCAAGCTCGCGAGCTTCGCCAATTCACCAGACGCTTTAAAAAGCTTGAATTTCTCATCTAAAGTCTCGGCTGCCGTGACCAAATCGTCTCTCGCCATCTGCTTGATCATCTTGGCATCCTTTGACTTTGAAATGACCTCATGGAGCAGGTCTTTTCGTGAAAACTGTCGCCGTTGGCCGTCTTCATCGGTCATTTTGAATCCGAGATTGCCGCCACCGAAGTTAGCCAGCGCAACAACATTGCTGTCCAATTCAGGGTCGGAATCAACATCCGGCTTCTCGTATCGCTTGACCTTCGTGATGTTTTCGCCCTTGTGGGTCAGTGTAAAGTCCTCTTCATCGCCGGCGGCGTCGTTATCGTCCAAATTGAACTTGAATCGCTTTGGCGCGGCACGACGGGCTTCGACATAACGCATGGAGGCTTTGGCTTCTTCGGAGAGGTGCTTGCTTCGTTCACCGACACGACCATCGCGGATCTGGAAGTAGAAATAGGGTAAAAAGAGTCTCAAAAGTCGAAACCAAAACTTACCGCATTGACGATGCCCTGGCGCTTCACTTCGACACCGATCGTCTTGGCTCGCTTCTCCATGGCGACAGATGCCTTCGGCTTACCAACGGCAACGACATTTCGACGGCCTTTGGCGCTCTGGAAGCTTGGAAGTTAAAAAATATATATAAAAATAGGGTCAACTTACGGTTGTCCGCTGAACATTGTATTTGAGCTCGAAAGGGTTGGTTTTTTCGATCTTGGCTTTCCGCTCACGTGGTTTCTTGTTCTTGCCCATGTTTTCTGTAAGAATAAAGACGTTTAGATGGCGTTAAGAGGGTGAAAATCGCGGAAAAGATACGAAAAGGCTCGATAACGAAAAAAAACGCGAAGATCGTCGAAAATTGGAAACGACTACACTCGACACACTTTGCCAAGCACTTCCGACAAAAAAGTCAAAATCGCCTGTGTGAAAAACGATCAATAACATATTGATTTGTACCGTTCCCATACTGCGATTTGAAATTTCATGCGGGGATTTTTACATCTTTTTAGTTTAGGGTCCTCTCGCTGCGTAAACACGTTTTGTCATCATTTCGATTTTGAAATGCGAGCTAGGTAGGGATTATTGTTTGTTGATTTGGGGTTTTTGGTGATTTCCGGGGTGATTTACGTGTTAGCTTGATGGATGAGTTGAAATTAGGGAGTTTGATAACAGCGCATTGGCTGGGACGAGGAGTGGACGCACTTGCTATGTTTTGTGTGGGGGTGGAACGACAAACGCACGCGGGGTGCGTTTTCGCGCAAATTTCGTAATCGCAGCGCGCTGGTGCTGCTATTACGAAATCTGCTCGTTTACGATTTCGTAACATGCAATCGCTGCTCTTCTTCCTCCTGATCGATTCTGTTCCTCGTGCTTCACGTTTCCAATGATTTCCCGATCATTATCAGCGTGTCCGTGATCCGTGCCTCGATCCATCGCTCTCACCACCAATCGATTGTCCGCGATCTTCCCTCCTCCCTCAAAAAACCCCATTTTTAGGAACTCTTCGCGCCGTGCCATCACCGGAGCAGAGTTCCAACCCCACCGGATGTCTCATAGTGGGACGATCGCAACTATCGAGCGTTCTGAAGACGATTATCGGCGCTATTATAAGCACGACAGTACGTTTTGAGTTTTCCCGGTCGAATCCGCCTCTAAATTTTGCTTTAACCCTTTTCGAATGCATTTTTACATAACCCGCCTTGAAAATTTATATAATTTTAGAGTTTTTAGACAAATGCGTACACAAGATTCCGCGCCAACGTTGGTTTACCGGATTTGACGAGCATCCTTTTGAATTTGACTACGTGCAATTGAACGCTGAGGTCTGGAACACCGAGCCGCCGCCGCCAATTGAGCCACGGGATATGTTCGCCGACGGCCAGAACTACGCTACTTCGACCCCGATTGCTAGCAGGGCGGCTTCGGTCAAATCTTTTGATAGCAGTGCTACGTTTCAGCAGGGACGGTTTACTCAGCGTGTAGTACCGACAGATTGTGGGTTTTTTGCCTTTTTTTTCGTTGTTTTTCTTGTTTAATTGACAATTTTCAGCCCTGCGCGGGTCCAACCAGATGCAACCCACGCCGAGACCGTACAGGGCTGGCTATAACACTTCCACGGGGCATCAGCAAGCTTACCGTCCACGCGCTGCATCGGTGCAGGGTTCGTTGTACCTTTCAGTTGGAATTTAGCTTATTTTTTGTTCTTTCAGGCTCCCCCCAACGTCCCCCCAAGAACAACCCTGTCAATCATTTCCGTTCGTCTTCTGCGAGCCAGCCCCCCATAAATGTCTACGCCCTCCATCGAGGCAATATGAACAGCTCTTTCTCCATAAAGTCGGCCAATGCGTCACCGCCGAAGTCCCGTTTGAACTCGTCTGGCAGTACTCAGCGATCCAGTGATCTGTCCACGTCGAATATCGTGCCCCCATATGCGCAGCCACGGGACGACCCTTTTGCGAAGTATGATCAGCCGAATTCGACGGTTTTGAATACTCAACGGCAAACTAATACTTCCAACTTTAGTCTCCCCAAGCCGGTTACCCCTGCGGCTTCGAAGTCAGCCCTGTTCGTACCTGCTTCAACGGCGAGCCGCCCTGCTCCGCCTGTCCTTCCAGACCCGCCTGAGCCAACTCCCAGCGAGCGTTCTGTGTCTCCGGCCAGGTCCACCGTATCGGGCAGTTCTGACGCCTTCTCTACGTTCAGCATGGGCCACATGTACATGCCGTCCAAAGGTACGTTTCAACTATTTGCTATTGAATGTTCATTTTCATTGCGAATTTGAATATTTCAGACGGTCACCGCAGAAAGTCCAAAAACAAGCCCGCTAAGACAGAAGCGGAGGTCCCCGTCGAAGTTCAGTCTTCCATCGACGATGACGCTCTCCAGCAGTTCCGTGAAAACAGTCAGCGTATCATTGAGGAGCGTGACGCCGCCAAGAAGGCTGAATTGGAGCAAGAAAAGGCCAAACATGCGGAACGTGAAGCCAGGATGGCCGAAAAGGAGCGCAAAGAAGCTGAGCTGAAGCGTGCTGCTGCCAAGAAGGCCGAAAATCTCAAGAGGGCGCATAAAAAGGTCGAAAACGCCGAGCGCCTCGAGGAGCAGCGTGAAAGGGAACAACAGGTAGCTCGGAACCAGGAAGAGCAGCGCATCTTTCAGAAGGCGATGGACGACGCCAAGCTCGCTGCGGATCGCCAGAAGGCGATTGAAGACGCCGACCGCAAGAAAGCCCTGGACGACGCCAGAATCGCTGTCAAGCTTGAAATAAACCGTGCTGCGAAGGAACGTGAGGAAGCGGAAGCAGCTGTAAAGGCTGCCAAAGAGGCTGAGAAGCAGCGTCAAGAAGCTGAACGGGCCGAGAAGAAGCGCAAAGAAGCTGAAGAAGCCCGTAAGAAGCAATTGGAAGCTGATGCCGCCGCCAAGCGGCTTGAGAAGCAGAGCCAAGAACCTCTCGTAGGTGCTTCGGAAGACACTTCTGCTCAAACGGGTTTCATTAACGTTATGGACTACAATTCTGATCAGAATTTGAGCGGTGCGGAGTCATGGGACTTCAACTACAACGGAACCTCCGACACTGATACCGATTCGTTTGAACCCTCGGCGCACAAGTCTTCGAACGAGAACACTGTCGATTCCAACCAATCTGAGCCTTTGCCCGTGTATTCTGCGGCGAGTGCTCAGGACGTAGGCAATGATGAAATTATCGCTCCTCAGCGATCGGCTGAAATTGATCTGCCCCATAATGGCTCTTCGAACAACTTTGAAGGTGAGAATTTCGCTTTTCCGTACGGTATTCACTTTGGATGTTTTACCTCAAATTCTTTCAGTTACTTCACGTAATCGCGAATCCGAAACCGATGTAAATGATACATTGAAGTCCAATGGCATTCCTGAAGCCGAGAAACTTGTGCCCAACGCGGAAGAAGTCGGTGGAGGCGATGCGAGCAAGCATCTGAATGCGGAGGAACTCGAAACCGATGGCGATAGCTTTTCGTCTGACAGTGATGAGGATGTTGCTGAAAAGCCTATTGATGGCCCCCTGATCCCGCTGCCCGAGAAGCCAGACGATGACTTGGTCGAAGAAGTGCGACGAAAGATGGCTGAAATGAGCATGGCGTATCAGCAGGTGCCCGAAAAGCGGAGCGACAGCGGTTAGTTGCCTTTTACTTTCAACTTTTTGCAACTTTCAGTTATTAAAACATGCTTATTGTAGCGTCTCCTCGAGATTCCAAGCTGAGTTCACCCGAAAAAGTCCCAGACACGACCCAAGGGAGTGCTTCGCCTGAAGTTGATACCATATTGGAGGAGGTTCGCCAGCGCATAGAGGAAGTCAATGAATCGCAAAATGGTAATAGATGCGTTGAGTTGACTTGAATCTAACTTTTTCTTGTTGCAGACGATTCCGAAGATGACAGTGCGCTCGAGAAGCCCGACGACACGGAAGCCCTCTCGCAGCTGCAGGTGTCGCGCACTCCCCAACGAGTTTCGGAGGTACAGAGCAGCACTGGTAAGCGATTTGCTCGACAGAATGAATGATTTAGTGATAACTTCAATCCTTTCAGCTTCCCAATACCACTCTCCGCTGTCCTCGCCCATGATCTCTGCCACTCCCCGTTCGGCCACGCCGACCCGTGTGTCCGCCGCAGCCATCACCGCGCCGTCGTCGCCTCACATCTTTGAAACCCTCCCTCACCCAGACGCCGAGGAGCTGTCGACGTACTCGTTGATTGTGGCCCGAGAGATACTCAATGCCCCTGGCTTTGTTGACACCCTCAAGAAAGTGTCTCCGGTGGGCGTCGTTTTCGGTCACTACTACCTCGTGATCAACGGCAATGGCAACCCTTGCCGGGGCCAAGTATACCACTACGAGCCTGCCACAAAGAAGTACCGTGTCTTCCTCAACGACGAAAACATCTTTTGTGCTGTGAAGATTGACGCCCTTCGCCAGATGCCAGCCGACATTGCCACTGCCTTGGGCCGTCCTGCCGTTCTCTACACCAAGTTCGAGATTTGCCGTTGTGCTACCTGCACGAGCATGTTGGCTCAACCTCTGTAACTCTGCTTTTGCTTTATTCCACTTTAACTTTTTGACCCCACTTTTGACTTTTCGACGGTTTTTATTGTAACTTTTTAACTTGACTTTTGACTGCGATTGTATGAGGTTTTTTGATTGTTTTTCCCAGATATTTTTTGTGATGATGTTTTGTATTGTAATTTGCATGTACCATTTAATGATAAAACCTTAAGCTGCTTGTATTGAGTTGTTTTGGACGTTGTACTTTGGGCCGAGCAAATCGTCGCGTTGGCACATCTGCGCGAAGTGGGGTCCGTTTTGGCTGCGCGTCGGACAGTTGGCTTGACGACCGCTTGACCACTGTGGTTGCATATATTTTTTTTTTCGACTAAATTTGTTCATCAAAAACTATGTCCTCCCTCGAAATCCCCCTCGACGCCCTCCCCTACAGTTTCAAATGTCGACTCGTAGATGTCATGTCGCCAGAAACCCTTGCGGAGTTTCGTAATGTTAACTCCGAAACTGAATTTCTATCCAGAAAACGTTCGACCATTGTATCAGAACTTGATACCGAAATGTTGGAACAAAAAACACAATATTACGTCACAAAGGAAATAGACCTTACCTTTGTCTCCATCGCTGAAGCCGAACAAGTTATTCCCTACATCGGTGGAACATACGAAGAAGTAACTTTAGACGGCAAGTACACGTGGCGCCAAGCGCTCCGCTTTGTCACGAAACATGTAACTCATTGTCGTTGTGTTAACATGGAGGAGTTGCCCGAGGAAGACGAGGATGAATTCCTTGATCAGGTGTGCCAAATTATGGCTAAACGAGAATTTTAGTAAGTCGTATTTTTTTATCGTAATAGAATGCATCCTTTGATTTCAGCTTAAGTCTGCGCCATTTTGAAATTAGCGGTGAAATGTATGACAAAATGAACCGTGCTTGTAAGGATTTGAAAGTTAACTATAATGTTGCAGATTCATTCAAGTATTGTAGGTTTGGTATATGGGGTTATCTCAGTGATGATTTATATGGTTTTGAATGTGTACACAGCAAGATTGAAGTTTGATGTGTAAAATGCATTTGTTTTTATAACTTTTTTAAAAAATGTTTTTGCACAAAATAAAAAACTGTTGTCGATCGATTAATTTTACTCCAAAAACACACACATTAGCTTCGATCCGGGCCGTCCATAAAATCGCTGCGCTCTTGGTCACACACCAACATTGTTAGCTTGACCATTGTGCTTGACTTGTGTCACCCCCCTCATTTTTTATTCTCAAAAACGATGTCTAATCTAGAAATCCCCCTTAACGCCCTCCCATACGGTATAGCCCGCCGACTCGTAGATTTGATGCCATTAGAAACCGTTGCAAAATTTCGCAAGATAAACCCCGAAACTGAGTTTCTAACAAAACGACGTACAATCACCGTTAATAAACTCGAGACCTCAAGCGGAGCACTGTTGAAATGGAAAAAACCGCATTGCGTCCAAAGGTCCTTATGGATTTCGTTTGCTTCAATCGCTGAAGCTGATCAAGTTATTCCTTATATCAGCGGTACGTACCATTTTATGTGTTTGGGGCTGAACTATTCGTGGCGTCATGCGATCGACTTATGCCATCCGAAAGTTGAATCTTGTCATTGGTACGGTAATATGGAGCTTCATGAACAAGACCACGACGAGTTTATTATACGGTTATTACAACTTTTTGCTAAACGACCCATTACGTAAGATTTTACATTTACCTCTGAAAATTTATATAAAAATTATGTTTTTTAGGATGTGTTTTAGCCAAACACCGGATTTTTTCTCAAAACTGCAATTTGCTGTAGGAATTCTGAAAAGGGACGTTAATGTGCCTTATTATTTTAAGGAATGCAAAATTAGTCAACCCATTCTTAATTACCAAAAGGGAAAGTACTTGATCTACATCATCTGTAAGCATTACGATCATTAGACTAACTTGGTCGACTTGGACGTACACTTTTAAAATTTTTTCATGATTTTCTTGACTGTAGAAAGTCATTAACTGTATGAAATAAAGACAAACTTTATAAATGCCAAAATTTCATTCAATCTATTACAAAACTCATTCCGCAACACTGAACTTGCTGACACCTTTGTGCCGTAGGGGTTTTTTGCTGTTTCGTCTCGCGGCCAAGGCTCTTCGTCTACTTTCCTCGCCACTGGGAGGCTCTTCTCGTGTCGTGATGACCGTGAGTCGTCGCGCGGTCTTCTGGATGACGCGTGCATCTGGCGGGTCTTCGCGAAAGCTTTTTATCCGTTGCACTTGGGGAATCTTGTTCACGGCGAACTTTTCGAGGGGTGGAAAGTCGTCAGAATGCGCGGCCAAGTAGTCTGATAAGAACTCATAACAGTCGTCAAAGGTGGTCCGTTTCGCGGGATCGACGATCCAGCACTTTGCGACTAGCTTCTGGATGATTGGGGGTGTAATCTCTGGCATTGTGGGCATATTCCCAGATCGGATCCGCTTCGCCATGCCCTTGAAGTCCTTGTCGTCGGGCCAGGGCATGCCGCCTTTGTTGAAGATCTCGTAGATGAGGACGCCATAGGCCCAAACGTCGGATTTTTGGATGATTTGGGCTTTTCGGCCGAAACATTCGGGCGCCATCCATCTGGAAACAACTTTTATCAGTATAAACTGTTGTAAAAATGTAAAAAGCGTACCGAATCGGAATTTTTAACTTGGCCGTATTCGGATTCAATTCATCGACAAATTTGCTCAGACCGAAATCTGCGATCTTTATGATGCCAGCCGCCGAGATTAGACAATTTCGTGACGCTAAATCGGAGTGAATGCAGCCCTGAACGTGGAGATAACGCATCCCTCTCGCAGCTTCGTAGCAGTACAGTACCCGCTCTATCACAACGTCTCCGCGTTCGGCGAGGAGGTGATTTTCGAGTGAATCGCCGGGACAGTACTCCATGACAAGGACGATTGGTGGATGATCACAGGCGACGCCGTAGAACTAGAAAAGTCGGTTTTTGTAAAATTAAAAAAAACTGATGTTACGGGAAGTAATGTCTTTCTTGACTAAATGTTCTACAAAACTGTTACGCACACGCATAGCTTAACACTGTGTGTCCGTCATGTTGGAGACACAGACACACAACCTAAACCATAACTGTGCGTACACTTTAAAGGACATTATGTCCCAAAAGATGTATTTGCAAAAACAACCCAAAAACCCACCGTAATCACATTATCATGATTATATTCACTCATTAATCGCGCTTCATGCATCATCTGCTGCCTCGCTTCCACGACTTGTAATGGTTCCTCCGGGCGTGTTTCCTGATTCGTTACCTTGATGGCCGCCTTTACTTGCACGCCTTCCTTGATGTAGTACCCTTTATACACCGATCCAAAATTTCCTGAAGCAATCTTATCCGCGATGGGATCGTAATGAATCGATGTATGCTTGATCAGCCAAGCCGGTCGTGGCACAGGTCGCTTCAATTTGTTATTACACGGCAGGGGGGTCGTCTTGTAATAGTTGATCAATTCCACGATATTATCGAACTCCGGCACTTTTTCCGCCTTTTCACCAGCTTTCTTCTCTTTGATCAAAATGTGTAGGCAGTACTTTTTCTTTTCATGCACAAATGCAATGGTATAATTGGATAGGCCAGATTTTGTCATCACATTCAACACGATTGTTGTTGTTGTTGCGGTTTGAGAAGCACGAACGAGGTAATCACCGGGTTCGCGGAGTTCCTCACTGAAAAGGGGTACGGTAATAGGATCCAAATTGGCGCTGAGCATGACTCACGCGATATCTGCTCGTGTTCTGATGCCATGATACCAGGGCTGTGATTCGAGGCGTGTTTCGTCGTCTTTTTTGTCGTCCTTGTTTGCGGATTTTGCAAAAACTTTGTCAAACAAACCCATGCTGTTTCTGGAGCCTTTTGAATATTTGACGAGGGGCCTCTTTGGAGTGGGTTTTCTTCTTGCAAAATTTTGAGGAATGAAAGTTTTTCGATGTATAATGCTAATTTGAGACTTTTTGTGAAACCGATAGATTGGAAGTACCGTAAGCTTGGCTTTGTTTGTGTGGGATTCGTAAAAAGAGGTCAAAGTACAACATGCCTGAGCAAGCCAATAGTTTTGGCGGGCAGTACAGAAGACGTAAGTAAAGAATGTGTGTCATGTGGCAATAATGTCCCGAGCACAAAGATGTCCCAACGACCGAGTGAACGCACGTTGCATTCGTTACTTTGTCGGTCGGTAATGTCGGACACACAGATAAACAATGCTGCGGGATGTAGCGTGCGTTTTTCGATCCGTTGGGGGACATCTTTTCGGGACATCATTGTACCCAATCATGGCGACAGCATGTGTTCATTGCGCGCTGCTCTGTGATTGGCTGTGTAGTTTTAGTTTTACGCCCATTTTATACGTATGTGTATTTTTCTTGATGGATGAAAAAAGTATCTCGAGTTCTAACTTCACGCAAGTTTTACGTTACCAAACAAAGCACCGACCTAGCATCCTTAAAACAAAGTTTGCTTGGATCTTACTTTTATTAACAAACATATTCTGTAAATTAGGCTTTTCTTAGCGCTTCAAATGCATGTTCATGTTAAGTTTTTACTTTTTCGACAGTTTCTAATGGCAAACTTTGATGTAATACAGCTTATTTCTAATGTTATTGATTAAGCAAAAAAAGGACGGCGTAAAACACTGTGTGTCGACCTCTCGAGCTCTAGGGAGTGTCTTGTTGCGCAGTTACCGTGATCGCAGAGCCCATGTCTAACAGTAACTCATTAATGGCGACTCTGTGGCTTTGTGTTTGGTTTATTTCTTCTCTTTCTGACTTACTCTGCGGCATGCCTTCTAGAAGACATGTAGCACCTTCTCCGACAACTGCACTGCGGAGACCAACGAATCTAACTTCTTTACGAATCGACAGAATACCGTATGGCTTTAAGTGTCGGATGCTGGGACTTGTATCGCACAAGAATTTGCTCAGACTTCGGAATTCAAGTCACTCTTTGAAAAAGTTGACTGATCGTCGCGGCTACTTTGCGAGAAATCTTGTTATTGGCGACGCTTCTGACCGAGAAGACTTCATCAGAAGAGCAAGTAAAGATAACCATAAAAAAGTACGGTTTCTGACGCCCCAAGAAGCAGCAGCACTTCAAAGGCCTATTTACGTGGAAAATTGTATTAATTTTAAATATTCCTATGCTCACGAAAGTATTAATAAAGCTATGTTAAAAAATATTGTGCCATGCTACACGACTTTAATGGTTACAGAAGGTCTTCGAGTTAGACCTATGATAAATTTAATCCATTCTAAATTGCTTATTACTGCAATCGCGGACCGTTCTTTGCATTTTAATGTTAACAATTGGGACTTATTTTTGAATACTTTGTCGTCGTTATCTGAGAGTGACACTTTCGCAATGTAAGTTTACTTTGTTTTTTTCAAATAGTTATTTAATTTCTTTCTTTTTAGGTTTGCTATGCTTGTTGGTGTTGTATCTGATGAGAAGTTGCAAGAGCTTACTAATATTTTCAATATGAAACCAGTGAATATATATCTCCATCCAGGTGAAAAGGCCGTAGTCTACGGTAAGCAACCGAAGAATTGGAGTTTTTAAACTTTCTTGGAATGAAACCATTCCCATACCGATCGCCCACAAATTATTACAACCTTTATTTTGTACATTTCCTAAATTAATACTGGTATTTTTTAAATACGGCCGTTATTTTGAACATTTTTTAAATTAATACTGATAATATGTGCATTCATATTTATTAGTTATCACAGATTATTAAGCAACCGAAGGATTGGAGTTTTCGACATTTTTTCACGTGGGACCGTTCACACACCCACCGCCAACGAATAACAACAGCCTTTTTTTGTACATTCTTTAAATTAGTATACTGGTAATATGTGTATACATATTTATTAGTTATCACAGCGATTATTGACTTTCTTTTTTTAAATATTTATAAAACTGTATCGTAACTTAAAACCTTTCCACCAAATATTTCGCTTATGACAAAGTTCATTTTAACTTGTTGTAACAGTGTTACAACAAGTTAATCCTATAGCTATAGCTACCCCGTCGTTCCAAATTGAATATTTAGTGATTTGTTTTCAGGAAACCGCATTTGCGAGGCACTTCTATGGCAAACACTGTGCAAATTATGCCGGTTGCACGCGTCCGTTGGGCTGAAAACATCGTACCCAAGCCCCATAGCCATTGGCATCTACCAACCGTCGACACCATGGCATTTTGCGGTCTTCGGTCTCGCTTGCATACAACGATTATGTACGGAACTGATGTTTTGTGTAGGACGTTGACGAAGAGTCAACAAAACTTTTCACGGAAAACTGTGTCCTCAAAAACAGCATCAAGTCTATTGGTGTCTCTTATGATTTCCAAATAGGGCCATTTAACGTTATTTGATAATGAAAACCCCTAAAACGTGAAGCCTTAACGATTGCGATGATCACATTTGGTATAGGAGAGGGGGAAAATATCATACCAAATCGTATAAAAATAGTAAACTGCACAGCAGCTGTGATGTTGTTTTTAATATTTGTGCTGCTAATTCTTTTGTCGGATTTAGAGGCCAAGAACTGCGTTAAATTTAAACCACCATTTGTATATGCTTTTCCTGGAGGTCATCTCAACTTGGAAGATCGTCTTATTATTCGAACTCCCATCGCTAAGGACAACAAATGGCTCAATGTAAGCATATCAGATCAAAACGATCTTATAGTGTTCGACTATCTTCCCTACTTATGGCGTAACATGAGCAATGCAAAGAAGATAAAAATTGAACTGGTGAACACGTATGGCATTAAAATCTTCGTAAATGATCAGTATCACCGAATCGAAAGACATCAGACGGACGACCCTGCTGCCGATTATTGGAAACTTATGTGTGATATTGATGAACCAGTTGGTCCATTTGACGTTTGTATCATTCGCAACAGAAACCCTATGATAAAAAATTTTTAAACTGACGGGTTTTTTCATTGTTGAAGTGTAAAATTTCATCTTCATTCAATCAAATTTCAAAATCAGAGTAAATCGAATAAATTCAATCATCAAAATCACGACGACGGTGGTATATGGGAAAATAAATAAGAAACACTTTCACCGTTGTGAGTTCGTCGAATAGCTTCACTAAAGATGGAAGAAATATCAATGACACGTAGTTTCGGACACAGTTCCATGTTACGACTCTGTGGAATGGTATTAGTGACGATGACAGCCTCGAAGAGGGATTCATTGATGCGATCCAGAGCGTTTCCGGAGAAAACGCCGTGCACGAGGACAGCATACACGGCCTTGGCACCGGCTTCGACGAGTTTCTCACCGGCCATGACGATGGTCCCACACGTATCGGCCATATCATCGACGAGGATGGCCACCTTATCAGTGACATCACCGACAAGGGTCATCTTGTCCACGACATTTGCACGTTTGCGTTCTTTGTGGATCAGAGCAAAGTCGACTTTGAGGCCATCGGCGATTGAAGTTACCCTGAAATAAAGAATGTTGAAATATTGATTCATAAAAGAAGAGGCTTCAATCAATATTAGTATTAATTGATATGCTTTTAATCGATAAAGTATGTATTGTTAAGTTGTGAGGCGAAAAAGTATTGATTTATGCGGTGTCAATCGATAAAATATTGATTGGTCTAATTTCAATCGGTAACATATTGATTGACCTGATTTTAGTCGATAAAGTATTGATTGAAACAACATCAATCAATAATGTATTGATGAATAGAATGTCAACTAATGTTTAATTTGGTTTCAATCGATGAAATATCGATTGATTCGGTGTCGATCAATAAAATATCGATTGATTTGGTGTTGATCGATATAATATCGATTGATTCGAAGTTGGTCAATCTAATATCGATTGCAATATTTTCCAACAAAAAACTGATCCCTGGCTCATCTTTCAATCAATAACGTATTGATTAACCCACCGTTTCGCTCCACCCGCATCTGGCGACACAATGACACTGTTTTCCCAATCGGGTATGTTGTTCCGGATGTATCGAAGAATCGCCGGTTCAGCATACAAGTTGTCGACCGGAATGTTAAAGAAGCCCTGAATCTGACTGGCATGCAAGTCCATTGTCATGATGTGATCAGCCCCAGCGACGGATAACATGTTTGCGACGAGTTTTGCCGTGATTGGGGCCCGAGATTTGTCCTTTTTGTCCTGACGCGCATACGGAAAACACGGTAATACGGCGGCGACTCGTGAAGCTGAGGCAATCTTGCAGGCATTGATCATGATGAGGAGCTCCATGAGGTTGTCATTGATCTCGCCGCACCCGGATTGAACGATGAAGACGTCTTCGCCCCGGACGGATTCCTTTATTTCGACATTTGTTTCCTGAAATTGGTAATGAAAAAACTGGACGATGCATAACAGACATGTACTTACCTTGTTCGAAAACTTCTGAAGCGTGACCTTGCCCGAATCCAACTTCAAAGCTCCACAAATCTTATCAGTAATGTCTCGATGACTGCTTCCGGAGAAGATTTTGATGCGTGGTCGAGGCTCATGGATGTCGACCCGGCTGTCAGTGGACGGCATCGTCGCCGTGATCACATTGCTGGATTTAGTCGTCGTCATCGTCGTCGGTTCAGCGTTTTCCTTGTCCTGGTCAGCCACACGGTCCCCATCACCATTGGCAGGCTTGCCTGAAGGCGCGTCAGACGAAGTTGAGACAGATTTCATGGCCGCCGGGGACGGGGATCCAGAAGGCGCCACCACCATGGCCGCGGGTATTCCGAGGGACGGATTGGGAGACGGAGGGGCCGTGAAAGGACGCCGATTCGACGAATTGGTCAGACCAAAGTTGGCGGCGGGCACTAAACACGGAGTGGACAGGGCGCGCTTACGTGCAAACGTGGACGATCAATGAGGGCTTGCGTGAAAGGATGGGTCGGGTTTTGGCGGGGAGAGCCCGTACAAACTGTCTGTCTGCTCGAAAAGGGCATTCCTATCGGGTCGATAAGGACTTTGCCTACGCTTACGGAGAAAGTTTCATTGCTTTCATTGCTGGAGCTAATCAACGCGATAAGTGTGCTTTAGACTTTGATAAAAACTGTATAGTTGGTACGCAGTATGGGTTTTGTCAAAAAGGGCATAAATCTGGTTTACTTTGAACTTTTAATTCCCAAAATTTTTTATTTCAATAAAAACTGCAAGAATTTGCATCTTCGGTCATTACTTTCAAATTTCAATTTCAAAAAAAAAATTCTGGTTTTAAACTGGTACAATGACAGCGAAATAAATGGAACGTTATAGACCATCATAGTCTATGCTAGTCTCGCACCATTCGCTGTGGGACCCTGATTGGGGTGTGCGGGGTACACCTGTGTGCACGCAAACGAGGGCGACGTTAAAAGTTAACTAAGTATAGTTTTAATTGATTTTTTGGTTTTTCTGGTTTCCAAAAACGTCAAGCATGCTAAGCTCAACCTATTTTCAAAGTTTTGTGCATTTTTTGACAAACTACCTTGCGTTTGTATCAATGGAAGGGCGGCCTTTGGGAAGGTTTTTTTCAAACATTTGATTCTCGCGGAATTCTAAGCTTTCTTGTCCCAATAACATGCGTCAGCTTATCTGGAGGCTAATTAGCAAGAGTGCAGATCAATTAGCTGCTTCCAAATGAAAAATTATATATAAACTTGTGCGATGATCAGCTGGTCTGGCTTCAAGCCTGAGAATCCGCTTTTTCACCGATATACCCCCGCCCTCGTCAGTCACAATGAAAGCTAAAGCACTAGCAAAGGTCCCTGATCCTTCAGGTGCTAAAACAGAGAGGCTCGAAAGGTGAAGCCGGGCGAAACTGCCGTCGAGCTTCGTCGCCGGCGGCAATGCTCCTTCTTTGCCTATGTTTATATATAATTTTTCTACAGATCGAGGTTCTTCCATTAGAATTAAGTTCTAACAGGCTTTGTTTGAAGCGCTGAGTAATAACTGATACGGGGGATAGCTCTTTAATGCTCGCAAAGCAAATCTGCTTGAAGGGGGGACTCACAATGTCAAAATTCACGAGCTGTAACCCACATTGATTGAAAACCTAATTTAGAAAAGTCGAATACAATGTAACAAAGCATTAGGCAACACAGAATTACGATAAAGTTAATTTAAATCGGTCTAGTTAACTTTCATTGCGATACAAGGTTTAGCATTGGCGCGTGCACACTGGTGTACCCCGCACACCCCAGTTGGGGTCCCACAGCGAATGGTGCGAGACTAGCATAGACTATGATGGTCTATAACGCTCCATTTATTTCGCTGTCATTGTAACAAACACACCGGTTTTCAAAAAACAAGTTTATTTAAAAATTTGCCACTTTAATTAAAGCTACCGTAACATTGATTAAAATAAACAAAAAACAACATTATTAGTTCTCACACAACGAATCACTTCTTCTTTTTCCCCTTTTGAATTGTCTTGGTCACCGATGCCTCCACAACAGCCGATTTCGTCGCAAACTGCTTCAACCTCGTGCTGAAGAGCACGGAATGGGCCCATCCGGCGTGGGTGCCAAACTTCTCGACGTAGTATTCCGCTGAAAACATAAACGTTTTACTTATATTTTAAACTGGGCGTTAAACCAACACATCTCCTTGTAAACAGCGTCCGTCACACTTTTATGCTTGCCCAACTTTGGCAAATAGTTCTGTACCGTAATCTGGAAGACATGTGTGTCGATGGGTACAACTTGGTGGTGTCCGAGGGCCATGAGACAGATGCAGTCAGCTACTTTGGGGCCGATGCCGTCCAGCTTTTTGATGGTTGCCTTCGCGTTTGGGTAGTCGGCCGATTTTAGGTCTGTGACCCAGGCTTTGAAGCCGCCTTCGACTTTGGATAGTTTGCGGACGGTGGCGGCGATGTACTTGGCTCTGTATCCGAAGCCGCGGTCACGGAGGACCTTTTCCATGGTCGGAAGGCCGGCGGCGAGTTGGTCGATGCTCGGGAAGTCGTAGAAGGTCTCTGTAGCTTCTGTGGCATCGGACGTCGATGCGATTGAAATAGAATCGCCGTACAGCTCCGCCAGCGTGTTGACCATGTCTGAAAAAAGATAAACTGCAGAGAGACCTCCCTATGTGTAAAAAAAACCCACTAGAAATCCGCTTAATGTTGTTGTTAGCCGAGCAGATGAACGCAAACATCGTCTCGACTAGCGGCTGCGCCAGGATTCGGACCCCTTCAAACTGATCGCGATGCTGTTTCAAAATCTCAGCAAAATGGGGATCAATGTCCGCCCATTTGGCGTACAGTGCTTCGAGGTCGACGTCGAGTTGGAAATAATCACGCAAAACTGTTGCATCGTCGGTCTTCTCGGCACTTGGGAATCGCGCCAATACTTCAAAACTGAGTTCATCTTGGTTGGGGCGTTGAAGCTTCCAAACACGATTGCACGCAACGCCAGTGATAACAGGAGGGTCGGTTTCGGGGAGTTGACGCCATCGAAAGCTTTGTCCATTGAGAAGGACTACGCCGATGTTCAGCTGGGCCGTGGTGCAGCGTATGGTTCGGGACATTGGCTAAAAACTGCAACAGTGGAAATAATGGCTTTTACAACTTTGAATAAAAACACCTCCATTCGCACACACCCAACCCTGAACGCGTAATTCCCGTTCACCATTTCCGAACGGTTCCTGCCCCATTCGCACACACAAAAACCCAACAGTCTAAAAGTCATTCAATAAACTGCTCGAATGATTTTACTCCCGTTCAAAGTACAAAAATATTTCCCATTTAAAAAAGTCAAAATAATCCATTCCAAATCCCTTTTTACACAAATTCCCACATTCCAATCAAACATTCACCAATAGTAACCCCCATCCAAACCGGTTGGCCATCCATCACCTCCAAATTCCAACCTTCAAAAAGTAAACAAGGGTAGAACGATAATACCAACTTTCCATCCATGCAAAACCACCATTCATTCCAACAGCATCACATTTATTCATTATTTCATTGACATTCGAGAAATGATAAATATTTATATCTGTATGATTCAAAACCAGCACCACAACAAGGCAAATAATGGGCATCCCTGTTAACAAAAGTTCAATTTCAATGCATATAGTTATGGGTAAGTGTAAACGTAAACGTGGATATGATTATGCGTAAGTAAGTTTGAGTCATTGTCGATGGATTATGGTTAAAAAAGGTAAGTGAAGATAGCCGTTTTTGATATATGGGCAAAAAAAGGGTAAGTGAAGCTGCCAAAAGTTTAATAAAGTGAAAATTGTTCAATGTGAAAGGTTGCAATACTGATAACTATGGACGGAAAAGCCAAGGGATGAATTTTGTGTGGACGGAAGTGGATGGATCTAGATGAGACGTTCATACCAGGTTTCTTTTATTGTGTTGAAGTGCTCCTGGAAGGGTCGGAATGAGATTATGGTATGTTTAAACTGGAAAGACTACTTACAGCTTCAATATACTGGCACAAACAATGCTGCTTCTGGCAATGTTTCGGCCGGAAGTCGCTTACGCCTTCTGAGGGGCGCGTCGGGAAGAGGAAGCGCCGTTTGACATGGCCTTTGATGTATGGCTGAATGTAGCCTCGAAGCAGGCAATCCACGGCGTTGGTCATTTCATCGTGAGTCATGATGATGGGTTTGGGCTTGGTGGATGCATTCGAGACGCGTAACAGCTTCTCAATGTCGACAAGGCACTCGGAGACGTCGTACTTCATGAAGATGAGGACCACTTTATGGCAGCTGAGTTGGCCACGATCCTGGACACCGACGACGAGGGAGTGGTGGAGAAGGTCTTTGTTAGCTTCACCGATGCATTCGGTGAGGCCGATTCGGAGCTAAAAACTACCTTTTTTATATAAAGAAATCACTAAAAAAGGGCTTACATGCTTCCGAATGACAATACAAAAGAACACCCCAACAAACAGCATAACCATCCAACATAGGGTCATCACCATGACGGCAAAGCCTCCATCAGGCGACGAAACCAGCATCAAAAGTAAAAAGAAGATCGAAAACACGACCCAAGTCGGCAGAATCCGCGAGAATCCCATGGCATAGCACCGGAATCGGGTGTCATCTGTAATCCGTCGGACAATGGCCGTGTAGACCTCGGCGGGGAGGCCGACATCAGCTAAAGCTTGCGGCAACGTGTCTCGATCATAGACCGGTGGAGCGACCCAGGCGAGATGGCTATTTGTTGGGAAGATTGTGGCGGCTATCTTGCCATTGCCTGCAATTCCAAACATAAATTAAATAAAAAAAACTGTGTAGAAACCCACGGTTGACATTATCCAACGCCGCAGGCTTAGGCTGAAGTCCTCCAGAATCCACAGATGACCGCCTCGACGAGTGTTTCGAGTGCTCTTCATGCTTTGAAATGACAATCTCCGCCGGAACATCGTCCATTACAGGCGATCTGGACGGCCTCGGTGGCACGACTGGAGGCGGCAGACTAACCACAGCCGGCTTCTGACCATCCTCATCCAACGGGATGTCATTCAGCTCGCCTTCTTGCAGAGGGTCGTCGCCGCCACGATGCATTTTGGGCAGCGATTCGTCGAAACTGACCCATTCTTCCTTCACGGTTCCCATCCCGTCTGCAAATGAATCAATCATTTGTTAAAACAACTAAACAATTCCCGCAATCATTCAAAAACATCAATGGACGTACAGCCATTTCACAAGTAGCAAAAAACTTTATTGTACTAAATGAAATCATTCGAAACGTTTATCCAAAAACAGTCTGAGACCAAAATAAAATAATCGATAGACAATGGAGAAAGGTACACAAAAAGTTACATTGTCATCAGAGGTGTATAAATTACAAAAAACAACAAAAAGTCAGAAAAATAGGTGCGAGGAAGCGCATGTGTTATCAATGAGGGGCTTCTTCGGTGGCCACGAAACTGCTGCGGCGACTTACTTCTCGACTGAAAAGGAAAAAGAATCAGTTTTGCTCAACGTACTATCAGGTGTCAAAAACCAAACTGCATTCAGGCAGTCAGTGGCTGATGTCGTGCATCGCTGCGCACACATCTTTAATACCACCAACCGACGCCGTGCAGTTGTAAAGGGGGAACAAAAAAAGTGTCGCATGAATACGAAACGTCCTCAATCAATGACAATCGGGACGCGATTAAATCTGCCGTTTTCTATCTCCCCACATGATTTGATCGATCCGCCGAATGGAAAGGCGTTCGACATGCCCATGCGGGGAGGTTCCGGGCTCGAACCCGGGCTTGCGTGAGGGTCAGAGCGCACAGCTCTCACCACTACACCAAGGACGCAGTGGGGGGAGAACGTGCAAAAAGGGACAACACTTACTGTAGGTCGTGGCTTCGATTTGTTCGGGAAGCTCAGGAACAGTGACATCAAAGCGATCCTGGACCTGATTCAGGGTGTTAGCGTCGTCCTCATCCGAGACAAACGTGATCGCGAGACCCTTGGTTCCGAAACGGCCAGCACGCGCGACACGATGGAGGTAGGTGTCGGTGCTTTCGGGCATATCGTAGTTGAAGACGATATTGACGCGCTCGATATCCATACCGCGACCGAACAGATTCGTAGCGACAAGAATACGGGCTTGGAAGTCCTTGAACTTCTGGTATCGGGTGAGACGCTCTTCTTGGGACATGCCGCGGTGAATCGTGATGGAGGGGAAGTTCTG
Organism: Panagrellus sp. LJ2284; assembly: GCA_024447225.1. Taxonomy (NCBI): domain Eukaryota; kingdom Metazoa; phylum Nematoda; class Chromadorea; order Rhabditida; family Panagrolaimidae; genus Panagrellus; species Panagrellus sp. LJ2284. The sequence goes on along the minus strand of JAMRYC010000005.1, from coordinate 7,909,809 downwards.
CTCGGTGAGAAGCTTGTTGAGGGCCTGGCAACGGGAAACTGATCGGAGGAAGATGACAACTTGGTTAAATTCAAGGACGTCGAGCAGCTCCAAGAGCTTCTTGGTCTTCTCGCTCTCCTTCAGCTTGACGTAGTATTGCTGGAGACCGTGCAGCGTCAACTTGGCTTCGTCGTCAACGTAGACCTCCATTGGCTGAAAAGAAAGGGATTCTGGATTGAGTGGTTGGAGGAGGAAGGCCGGTGGTGAATGACTGCGTGATAGGTGACAGGGTGGGCCGCCTGCGACATTCGACTACGTAAAACCATGTGTTCCGTTCACTGTCCTGAAAATATTATCATTAAACTGAGCCAAAAAATTGGAAAGTAAAGACATACCTGATTAGACGCCCGGCGAAGGTCATGTTTCCGAGAAACACTCAAAAACTGCCAAAAGGCAAGCCAGCACAGGTGTTCAGTGTCGGGAAAGCACCCCACACTTTTCGAAATTGGGAAGGAAATCAAAAGCTAAGAAAGTGTGTGTGGGTCGTAGGTACTCGGATGCAGAGTCAGTCAGAATCCCGAGTATATCACATAATCAAGCACCATGTGCAACCGGCAAACCGCGAAGAAACAAACGACAACGGACCTCCTGCATAAACTTTTTGCAAATGACGCGCAGATCCTTCGGTAACGTTGCGGAGAACATCATAACCTGCTTCTCCTGGGGCGTCATCTTGAAGATTTCCTGAACGTCGCGGCGCATATCTAAATATGGAAAATGTTGAAGAGGTCGTGAGAAGCGCATAAAGGGACTAACCGATATCACCAATCATCTTATCACACTCGTCAAGGACAAAGTACTTGATGCCCTTCAAGTTAAGCGCGCCACTACGGCCAAGGGCGAGAAGTCGGCCTGGGGTTCCGACGACGATGTGGGGCGTGCTCGTCTTGAGGGTCTCCTCGTCCTTCTTAATGGGCATACCACCGAAGAAGACAGCCACCTTCAACGACGGCAGATACTTCGAGAAACGCTCGTATTCCTTCGAAATTTGGAAGGCAAGTTCGCGCGTGTGGCACATGATCAACGCGGACACCTAGAGAGGAAAATTTTGATAAAAATAAACTGTACAAGTGGTTTTTGAATAAAAAAAATATATAAAAAGTCAATCGAAAACGTACTGTGCCATCCTCAGGCTGCAATTGCTGCAACGTCGCCAAAACGAAGACAGCAGTCTTACCCATACCAGACTTGGCCTGACAGATAATGTCCATGCCGAGAATCGCCTGGGGAATGCACTCGTGTTGGACCTCGGAGGGATGCTCGAAACCGCAATCCATGATAGCCTTGAGGAGTTCACCTCGAAGCATGAGATCACGGAATCCGGAGGAGTGGATCGAGGCGTAATTACCCTGGAAAAGGAGGGGTTTTAGATCAGAAAACTGAGAATAGAGATGTTGAGATACAAACCTTGAGTTTCGTTGAATCGCCATTGGCTCCAGTGTCGGCAGCAGCGGCCTCGACCTGAACCTCGGTCTGCTCCTCGTCGTAGTCGAGAAGTTGGTCCTCATCCATGATTGTTCGATTTGATAGGGGGTTGTGAGCGACGAAAACTGCAAATTACAGGATGAAAATATATAAAATTATAAAAAATAAACGGATTTGCAAAACACGGGAAGGGTCGACAAGATAAAGGTTTAAAAACTGCTCATAGTGAAGGATCGTGCATTAGAACGAAGAAGCCTAATTACAAAACTAAAACCAAAGTCGTAAGCCACGACACGTATGCAAAAAACGCGACGACGCAAACAAACAACCTCAATGAAGGTGTGCTTTTCCTTCCCCAAAGCTGCTTATATGCCCTAACTATCCCCATCCCAGAAGATACACCGACCCCAGATGCGCCAAAATGGGAGGTCCTTCAGCTCCAGGATGGCGAAAGAAGCACGGAATTTCGACACGAACAAGCCCAAAACACGGACGGGAGGAAGAGAAAAAGCCTGTCCGCGCATTTCGTCCCCGCTGCCCCTCGCAGTCCCGGTCGATAGTCAGGTCATTCGTGGCGAGACCGGGCGCGCACGCTGTTGCTGCTGGCAGTACGCCAAGGGCGGGCAAAAACGCGGGGAAATGAATGCGCTTCCTCTTCGCGCGCAACGTGCTCCCAGGGCTTGAATTTCAATCCGTAAATTTTGCAGAATCCATCCAGAAGCGGACCATGTCGGACGATGACACCATGTCGGTCGCGACATCCGCCTTCGACGCGAGCAACGCTTCGGATGCGACCTTCAAGGATCCGAACGTCAGTCAACGGGGTCGGAAGCGCAAACCCGTGATTCACGACGATGGCAGCGACTACTTCTCATCGGTAAGTAGCTTCTGCTAGCTTCAGGAACCCTAATAAGTTGGATTTTTACAGCCAAAACGCCCAGCCAGAGCACGCGGAACCGGCCGAGCCCGTGGCGCCGCCAGAACCCCCAGAGCTGACAGACGACTGCCCCAAATCGACGATAGCTCACTCTTCAATGTTGTCAAGAGTGGCAAAAGCTTTGAGGTTAGTTGCATCCCACTTTTAAGCAAATTTATGCAAATTTTATATATAAATTAGAAAACTTTATATATAAAATTTTCAGCAAGTTATCAACCGCTGGATCGACGCCTATGACCGCCATCCAGACTCTGGCATCGCTCAAATCTTCCAGCTACTCGTCCATGCTTGCGGCTGTCGAGGCGTTATCACAGTGCAGATGCTGCAGGCCCCAGGATTCCAGAACAAGGACGAAGACAACATATCCGATGCCGTTCGAGAGCTTATCCGGAAATTGGCGGATGAATTTGACGAGGAATGCGCTGAATACCCGATTATCCAGACCGGGCCGCAATGGCGGAAGTTTCGAACTAATTTCGAGAACTTTTTGAAGCTTTTGATTGGAAAATGTCGAGCTGGGATCGTTTTCGACAACAAGCTGATGGATCGGTTGATTGAATTCCTCCTGGGCTTGGCGGAGAGCAATGTTCGGGCTTTTCGGCATACAGCTACTTTTGCTGGTGGGTTTTGAGAGTTTTTTTTATATAAAAACTGACAAAACTGTTGTCTTTTTTAGCGATGAAAGTCTCAACAGCATTAGTCGATCTCGTCGTCCAACTAATCGAGCTCCGAAACAAGAACAACCTCCAGATCGAAACGGAACAAGCCAAACTCCAACAGCATGCGACCAGTGAACAGCTAGACGTCCTTCTCGCTACGAAAGCTGAGATCGATGAGAAGATAAGCGACTGCATCCTCATGACGGGCTGCATCTTCAAAGGCGTCTTCGTTCATCGCTATCGCGACGTAGTTCCTGACATCAGAAGCATCTGTATCACCGAACTCGGTGCCTGGATGACCGTCCATGCTTCATACTTCTTAGAAGACACCTACCTCAAATACGCTGGCTGGCTCCTCTACGACAAACAGCCCGAAGTTCGCCTCAAATGCATCACTGCCCTGCTTCCACTTTTCGAAGAAACCGAATACGCTGCCCGTTTGGAGCTGTTCATCAACAAATTCAAGGACCGCCTCGTCTCCATGATCACCGATACATGCAATGAAGTCGCGATCAAGGTCTGTCAGCTGATGAATCTCGTTTTCCGCCAATTTCCAACGATGCTCGAAGTCAGCGACTGTGTGCCCATCTATGAAGCGGTCTATTCCTCCAATCGCGCCCTTGCTGTTGCCGCTGGCGAGTTTTTGAACACGAAAGTCTTCCCCGGTGCCCAGGAGGCTGGAGATTTCCACAATAAGACCATGCTCAGCGATTTGATTCTCTTCTACGTCGAAGGCGATGTCCACAAACACGCGGCTTTCCTCGTCGACGCGTTGATTGACACGGCTCCGATGATCAAAGACTGGGCTACCATGACGGACATGCTGTTATCCGATGAATGCGACGAGTACGATTCCCATTTGGTCGAGATCATGACCATCGCGATTCGACAGGCTTCAACCGGTGATGTCCCTGTGAGTCGTGGGACGAAACGCGGAGCTTCTACGAAGGACGCGAAGCTGTTGGTCGAAGAAAGAACGCGGATGTCAGAGATCCTGATTCCGACCCTGCCGAAGCTACTGTCGAGGCACATCGCTGATCGGGACAAAATCGCGAATTTGACGTCGATTCCGCAGTATTTCGTCCTCGAATTGTACCCAAATGCTCGAATGATGAAATATTTGACCGAACTCGTCGGCGTTTTGGAGCGAATCGTCGATCAACACAGCGATGACGAGATTCTGGCTAATGTCGCGACGGCTTTCAACTACTTCCGATCGAATTTGGCGGTCCAGCAAGCGACTGACACCGCGCGGAATCAGCTGCTCGATGAATTGGCCATCGCGTTGAGGACGAGTTTGACCGAGTTCCAGAATGAGAACCAAATCGACGATGAGGATGAAGCGCAACTTTTGAGTCGATTCAGGAAGATGAATGCTTTTGCTGCGTAGGTTTTTTTTAACTTTTAAACTGCTTCAGACATTTTAAATCTTTTTTTTTTCTTTTAGCGCCGAAGATCACCGCCGAAGCGACCTCTGGGACCTTATCCTGAACCTGCTCAACAACAGCGACAAGGTAGCCAACCCCCAGATCTGCGAAAAGGCCATCCTCAACCTCTTCCACACGGTCAACTGGGACATCAGAAGGCTCTCCGAGGCCCAGGAAAAGAACGTCGGTGACGCTGTCAAGAAGCTGAAGAAGCGCCGGGATCAGCTGTTAAACTCCATCAAAGCGATTCTCTCTGCGAGTGCTACTGGCGTCGAAAACGCGTTCCTCTGTCTGTGTGACTTGTTGATCCTGTTGAACCACAAATTGGCCGATGACTTCCCGACCGGACCGGCGTCGACGTTGGAGATTGCGCTGAATCGGGACTTCAACAACACAATCAACACTTTTGTGGTTGATAATGTGTTTGTCTCGGAAGAGAGTGATACGAGTGAGTTTTTAAAACTGTGAATCAGTTCGCAGAAGAATCTCATTGATCTCATTTCACCCACGATCAACGCCAGAGCCAACGTTGCATTGGACAGAAGAGTAATGTTATTTTTCAGTCCGAACGCTCGATCCCTACGCCCAAATCGAAATGATGGCCAAACGAAGGAATTTGCTGTCCCAATTCTGCAAGCTTATCATCAATGGCGTTTTGCCGATTACGGATTCGGCGTTGGTGTTACGGTACTATGTTAAGGTTGGTTTGTTTTGTGTTTAAACTGGGACTGAATAGCTGGGTTTTAGTTCTACTCCGACTTTGGCGACATCCTGAAAGCCCTCCTCGTCAAATGCCGCGAACTCGACCGATGTACCTGCGCCAAGGCCGTCTCCATGGCTCTGATCAGTGCCTTCGAAGAGATGAAGTCCGCCTCACCGAATGGTCTCGTCGATCCTGTCGAGGAAGACTTTATCCAGCTCAGGGATCTCGCTAAACGCTTTGCCATGAGTTTTGGCCCCGATGCGCTTCGGAATCGCTATGCCATTGCGACGATTCATCAGTGAGTTGAACTTTTCATTGTTTTTTTAAACTGGAGCTTCAAACCTATTGTTTTAGACACGGAATCCTGCACGCCCTCGAAATCAACCAAGCCGCCAACCGTCGTCGCGCCGCTGCCAATGGCAAGCCCTCAAATGTCGCCTTCTTGGAAGTCCTGCTCGAGTTTTCGCCACGTCTGGTTCGTCAGGACAAGCTCGTCGTTTACCGGTACCTCGAGAAGCACTGCCCCGTCACTGCCGAACAGCTCGCCTCCGACGATATCTGGCAGCCGTATTTGCTGTATCGAGCAAGCCTCCAGGAGAAGGAGAAGCAGGTTCACGACGATCTCGCCAGTGTTCGTGGCGGCGCCCGAGGCCGTGGTCGAGGACGACGACGCGCCAATTCAACGACACCCTCCGAAGTCAGTGCCGTCTAACTTTAACTTATTAACAAGGACAAACTTGATTTGTAAATACCTTCGATGTACAATTTGTCGACCTCAATGTTGGTTGTTTTTTAATCTTTTTTTAAACTGTTAACTTTATTTTTTACATTAAAAGTTTTCTATTTTGATAGTTTTTTGATGCTTACTGCGATGATTCGAATGAAAATGTAACTGATTACGGAGACGGGTGTGCTTATCTTCCACTTTGAGGCTGATCCGATCTCGTGCCGATGGTCGTGGTGCACTTTGGGTGCGATCTGCGACGACACCGATCAGCCTGTCGGGGCACGATGATGAACTACCCGCGGCGATCGGCAGCCAGAGCGACGGAAGCTCTATCACATCCAGCTTCATTCACTGAAGAGAGATGAATGAATGAATGAGAATGACGGATCCGCCAGGTCATACCTAGCGCGCGGATAAAAGTGAACTGATTTGTGACCCTGCTGTTACGGCGGCGGCGCCACTGGTTGTTGCTGTGGGATGGGATGGCAGTTGTCGTGGATCCGTGGGAGAGATTTATGGGGGGATTTTGGGATCATAGTGATCAGGGCCTATGTAGTCTATAAACTGTGTCTGTTGATGCAATCCAATCAAAATTTTATCCCATCGCAACCATGATCAACGCCAAAACAAACATTGCCACAACCATTACGATGTTATTTTACAATTTATCAGTACTTTGATCATTTATTCAAAGAGGGCCGATAAATCGGGTCATTTGGATCACCATCTGGCGGCCGTATGCTTCTCTTCGACTTTTAACAAGATGCACATGTTCGAATTGACCAGCTGATGGTTAATTTGACTTGGATTTGTACAGATTTTGTACTGTTTATTGAATTTTACAAAAACTGCTGGATTTATCCATCGTTGAAAAAGTCTTCATGTTCTTCTATGCCCCTGTCCCAGACTCTCATTTGGCTCCTTGAATATTGCCGTAGACAGGCACCTCTCAAATTTCTTGCTTAAAGTCGTTCCGAGAAGGTTTTGACTTTCAATGTTTTTGCATTTCCCCCTCCTTTCTAGACAGTCTTCCGCAAACATTGTGGCTTTGTTTGTGCCATCACCGACGACAACTGACGGCTGCCACTTTCGAACGGTTCTTCCCAAATGGCACGTTTTTGGCCTGCGTGGCCGTCGACGTGGGTTCAAACACCAGAATGACTGACCGAGACCGAAAAGGACACCCAAATGGACAGACGGGAACCGCATTAGATTTGGACATGCTACTAGCTACTATAATTTGAAAAACTGGATTTAGCTGCCTGTAGTACCTTATGTAAAGATAGCAAACACAGTTTAAGAACAACACTTTGCAGTTATAACTCGATGACAGATATGCTTTATGGTTTTATGGCCACTCATGTCATCATCATCGTTAGAGGCTTTCGGCCTTTTTGACCGCCATCGTCGCGGAATGGGATAAGCTTTTGCTCGGAGCGGGTTAGCAGATGTCGCTTTTTGGGGCATGGGTCGGTGGTCAAAAAACTGTAGTATGACGAGACTGCTGGTTTCCCGAAAAGGCTTTTAACTATTGTGCGATCATTATTGATTGGGTCCGATAATGGCACTGTAAATTAAGTGTGGCCATGGTCCGTGGACAGCTGGCTACTTAATGACAAGCATGCGGAAACGGTGTTTCGGCTGTTTTCGGGCTAACGAACATGCCGTCGACAGGTCAAACACATGAAACACTTAAAAATTGATTACTGTAAACTGTTGCTAATTCATTTATGGGCATTTTAAAAACACAAAATACTAAAAAAAGAGTTACTATAAACTGATTTCGTTTTCCACGAGAAAAGCACCCCAAAACAATACCCAAAAAGTGTCAATCAGTCACCTCCGGAAGTGCCTATGACGATGACAAATGAGCTGTCTTTATCCAACATCCACCATCCCGCAGCTTTAGAGTTATTGCGACTTTGCACGACAGAAAAACACTGCCCAACAATCGCGTCATAATCTATTTCCATTGAAACACAGACAATGGTTCCCATGGCTAACCTTAATGAATGTGTGACCGACCGTCCGTTTTCAGAGTGCATTCAATTCATATTTCGGATTATACTTTGTCGGATTGCGTAAATGCCATTCAATTGGGAATTGTATTTTTAACGGTTTTTTTGTTTTAGATTGTTTAAAGGATTAAGGATACTTGGTAGCGTCAAGAATAATATTTGTATTTCATGTAGTGGCTTAATGTTATGTGTACTGGGAGCTTATAGGATACAAAAAAGGGATGCATGGATAGGGGGGTTTGGAGAGGTAAAAAAAACCGGCAGCTACTTGAAAATGGTTAACTTTATCCGTTTTGCATTTTGAAATTTGTTAGAACTGTTTCCGATGTTATAGATATGACTATGACTTGCAACCAAACCACTAATTTGATCTCTTTTGTGCCTATTTTTACCATGCCATCGCAACAAAACCAACGACACGCTCCACAAAAGCCCTCGAAGCCATCCCCTGAGGGGCTTCATTTTCAATCTCCCCAAATTGCATTGTTTTTGTTTTAAGAATGCCTGTCCGGCATTACAAATGTTGTTGCTCTTTGGAGAGCGCTGTTTAAAAGGGCTTCCATGCGTGGGGGTAGAAAACTGAACCCCAACAAATGCCAGCTAGACAAATGAATCAAATGGATTGCCACCAGATGCCATAGATGGACGCATTTTTTCCAAACTTTGATGTCGCTGCGAGATTTTACTTTTTTGAATGATACAAAGATATCGAAGATGCTTGGCCGTCTGGCTGGATGTTGGAGGGCTGGAAGGCATCAGACGCGTTTCATCTTCGTTCAGTTGCAAAAATACAGCGATGGGATGCCTGTGGCATGGGGGACAGAAGTGCGATAAGCGAAATTGGGCCCACGGTCCACAGGGACTTTTGACGGCTGAGCAGTCGCATTAGCTGCTTTTGGTGTGGCTGGGCCCGACCGGATTCGACGTAATGACACGGCTCAGCAGGGAGTCAATGTGAGCTAAGTGGAGATCAAATCTGCATGCTTGAGGAGGTTTAATTTGGTATTTTAGGGGGTGTTACGGTGAATTCGGGTTGTCAAATGCTAAAAATAATGTTACAGCTAAAAACTGTTTTGCGTCAACCTCCGAAAACCAAAATTTGCATCCAAATTTGACCAAAACCACCAAAAAAGCCCCCCACAAGTCAAATTCCCCCAAATTAACCTGTTTCCAACCCATTTCTCACCCTCTCCATGAATCAAAATCACAATTGCCACCATTTCAATCGCAAAGAATGCGTCTGACATGTCGCAAATGACAAATCCAGGCAAAACAGGGCCCTCATCTCATCAACTTCATTGTCGCCACCCCCCCCCCCCTTACAAACGCCAATCCCATCAAAATGAATGCGATTTCGGTGATGCTTACCCGTCGTGTTTTTTGTTCGACGACGGTCGTCGTCTTTGTTCATCGCAACAAACAACACCGTACAATGGGTTTTGTGCCGTCGTCGATCGTCGTCAACGCGTGCCCGGCCGACGACCCGGGTAAATGGCCCTCGGCGGTCGTTTCCGTCATTGTCGACGCAGATGGATGGATGGGATGGACTGTCAAAGGCCGGGAAAGGTCGTTCCAGGGTGCTAATAGAGCGGTGAGATCTGGATGGTGGGTTGGGAGGGGTTAATTGGCTTTGAAAAACTGTTTCGACATTTAACATAGCATCCATTATGTTTAAAATTATAAAAAACTGAGAAAATTTCCATCGATTTCTACCAAAAACATCTTTTCTTGCTCAAAACTGTCGATTTAGTAACAATGTCCAATAAAGTTCTTCAATACCGACCCCCATACCCTCAAAGTTTACTTTACTGTCCAACTTTGCGCACCAAAACGCATAAACAACTAAAATCACAGCTAAAAATACCCGCCGTTAATGAAATAATGTAAGCATTGATGTCGGTTTTTCCGCAAGTTTCAAATTTCCGGTCGCAAATGGAATCGAATCCATAGCCAGTCATTCATGGTGTAATCAGGCTCAAATTCAATCTCAACAAACACGGTGGCGCCAGCCAGACCTACGTAATCACTGACATCTTTGTCTCGGAAATGCATTCATACCTTGAGGGCCTTTTGCGATGGCGACAAAATCAAGCGTTAAATGTGTCATTTCAATTTGCACTTGTTTTCTTTGAGTTGTGATGCAATTTTTGGGGAGTTTAAACTGCATCGCGTATGCACCTATAGTTTACAAAGCTCATATTAGTATTGAAGTTCATTTTATGGCGTTATTTTATACAAAAACTGAAGTAAATGCCGTTGACCAAATTTGTAGCCTCCCGTACTTTCACCTTTGAATCGGCTTTCCCACTTTTATAGCACCTCCATGCAGCTTCGAAGTGCATACATTGCGCATACAATTCCCATGACCATAGTGGCCCATTTATTATAATGACTGAGTCACCTCGCCCCTACACTTATAATACAGTAGTCGGTTGGGTCGACCCAAAGTGCTACTCGTATTATATTAATTGTGGTGTGTTGTAAGCAGAGCTCTGGGCTACTGGTCTTTCGACGTCAGTATTAAAAGCAGAGAGAAAGGAAAAGAGTTTGTCTCTTCAAAGGTCCGTTTCGTAAACAAGTGAGGAGAGAGGAGAGAAAAAAATAGAAAATGAAATACAATACACACTTACTTCCTCTCCGTCAGGCGGCGTGGGGTTTTGCCCGCTTCGGAGATGGAGTTCGGTTTGTTTGGAAGGCTGAAACGTGCAGGGCTTCTGAAACGGGGTTGCAGTTGGGCGATCTGGAGATGTTGTAGTTTGGGGTTTTGTGAAAACTGCGGTCTTTTAGCGAATTCGAAGGGTTTGTAAAGTTCCAAAGTGGTATTTAGATGGACACGTTTTTGGTTGAGGAAAACTGCCCGGGGGTATTTTAGGAGTTGTAGAAAACATTGTGAACTGTCTTTCAGTGAGTCTTTAAACTGCAAACGAAGCTCTGTGTTCATTTATTACACAACTTAAAATAATTGATACTCATAAAACTGGTCAAATTTTGATCGATTTCCTTCAAATATGGTGTCACCAATTTTGGTAAATGCTGATATATTTTGATTTAAAACTGCCGCAAGATTCACGAGCAATTTTCAAATGCAACTCTGGACCATAGCCTTGCAACAGCAACATCGACTGTGGTCGAAGCAGACCCCTGCTGTGCATTGGCGAACTCGGTCGGCCGTGCAAAAGCAGCTGTGGGCGGAGCTTACGGAGGGGGACTTCAGCAAACATAAGCCGAGCCGACGGCGACGTGGGACACGACACTGCGGTGAGCGGAGAGATATTTGAAAGCATCCTGGACTGACACAAAACAAGACCAAGCAGCAAAAGCGTTGTCGATGAAATTTAAATTTGCAATTTGCTTTATTTTTAATGTATAAACTGTGTCCGAACGTTGCTGCGTAATCCATTCAGTAACTTCTTAAACATTTTATAAAAAAACTGCAAGTCTGTTTTCCTCGTTACAAAGAGTAGTACGGAAAAAGTTAAACTTTGTCGTTATTTGTAAATAGTAAACTGCTCGGCTGCGATAAAAACCGTCAACTTTTTAAATATCCTATAAACTGCGAAGACATATACGCAAATGCAAAATTTCCAATCAATACGATGCCATTTTAGCTTCCCTTCCATGTCGACCCCTTCGTCAAGCGAGTGTAGTGCACACGCACTCATGTTTGTACGGTTGACCTCCCCCGCTAGCCTTCAGAGCCCGCTGCCACTCTCATTTTTCCTCGTTTCCTCAAAGGCCGCCGGCGGGTGCCCTGTTTCCAGCCGGGGGTGCGCCCTGCTCCGCTAGTTGGATTCCGCTTTCCCAGGGCCCTCTGCGCCGTCGACGCGACAGACCCACACGACCGACACGCAGCTGCCCCTGGTGGCCTCTAAGGGTTCAAAGATTGGAATCGGAGAAGAAGGGGGGCTCAAAGGCCGCTGGGGCTGCTGTCGCCATCCGCCCCGAGGTCGTCAGTCGCGCAGGGGAGACAAGACAAGACAGCAGGTCGAGTCGAGATTGGGATCATCGGTGGGGTCTGTCGAGACACATCGGGGCGAACAGAAGCACGAAAGATTATCAGTTATTGTTGGTTGAGACTGGTCATTCATGTCATCAGGAGCAATTGAGGGGTTCTGAATGGGATGGGGGTGGTCATTGAGGGGTGGTAAACAAACAGATGAGGGTACTGTAGGCTTTTTTGGTGGAATATAAACTGCACTTCTGTGGTCCGGCCATACACGGAAGTGAAGCGCCATCTACAGTATGCCAAAAATGCAAAAATCCATAGCAACACTGGCATTTATCATGCAAAGTAATCATTTCCAATGCCATTTTCAACTGGAATTCTCAAGAGGCCTAAACTTTGGTCTTTTCCAATCTTTCTAAAATTATGCTTCTAAAAACTGCGACTATGCTTAAGATGCCGTCTAATTTGCCTTCTCCCCCAAGTAATGACGCCAAAATTTGTGTTTTCGACCCTTCCAACACTCCAACGCCCGAGGCTAGCACAGCCTAATGTAACTTTTTTCAAAGCCTCTTGTTCGCCTCGAAACAATGAGTATTCTTAGCTTCATAGCGTCGTTCGTTCGCGACAATCGCCAATAGTACAGAAGGCGCTCATTGGTCAGCTGCCATCCTCGCTTGTGGCGACCCTCCGAAAAATGACATTTTCATAAATAAGTAAACGACTTTTCTCTTCTTTTGCCTTGTATGTCGCTCATTGGACTTTCCAAAAATAATCACACTCTACTCAGAGCCTGTTCAGGGCCAACCAGCATGGGGGCATCCCGGCAGGGGACATCAAGGCGGTAGCGTGTGAAAAAGTGTAAAACTATGACCAAGTACTTCATTATCGGAGCCGTCCAAAGCCCAGCAGGGTAAAAAGAGCGGTGTTTTGCTGCAAAATTGCGACAATGAGAAGTGGTTTGGCTGTAGAAGGCCTTCTGAATCGTAAACTGGGACGTTGTTTGTAAGCAGCGGTGTGTACTTTACTTCCTGTTCGTCCAAACATGCAAAAATGTAACTATTGTAAAAACTTTTAGACTTCAGAAAGCAGAATTGCAGGTCTCCGTACTTGCAAATGACAGTAGTTGGCGTGAAATGAAAATTGCTCAGGCCTGCGTGAGTTTTTCGCTCGTCGTTCGTCCCCCCTCGGCTGATGATAAACTTACTTTTGACTCACGGAAGCGCGCATGCGTGAAATCGAGGCACTCACATACACGCACGCTTCGTTGTCGCCATCGTCGTCGTTGTGGGGCCCGAAAATGGCATTGCAAAAGCGCGGAAGCGATGGCGGCAGCCACAAGAGGGGAAAGGAAGCATGCATACTATGTGAATGGGAAGTGAGTGTGAATCAATTTTTAGTTTTGGTTGAGAGCAAAATGCTTATTTTGAGGATTTGGCGCCGTTGTCATGGATTTTTCAGTAAAACTGCTACTCTCATACTCACACTTTACAAAATACTGTCTAAAACACCTAAAAACAAAAACTTGCACTTCTAACCCGCAAATGCCCTTTTCTTGCAAAAGTTCACCAACGCCAACACGCAATGGATTACTCATCCCCGAACCCCAGAGGCACAAGCCACATCCGGCAATCCCCTCCGGGCATTACCGTATCCAAAGGCCACAGAGCACAGACCAGCTTCTCGGAAAAGGCTGCCGCATCCCAAATTTGCCCGGGCCAGGCCAGGCCAGGGCCATCTTTCTTCAGACATGCCGCCAGCTTTACATTAGCTATTCTTTTGTACGAAGGAAGGAATTCCGTTTGGAAAAAACCTTTTTTTCTTTCTTTGGTTGGAGGCTATTCAAAATGTGCCGTCGACAAACAACTTTCGCATTTTTTAAACTGCTATTTTTGGGGAAGGTTTTTGCTTACTTTTCGTCATGGTTTGACATTAAATTAAACGTGGAAAGCTTGTTTAAAGAACGGCGGGACACCGAATTGTTTTGGTATTTGATATTTGCAGTGACAAATATGGCCTTTAGTATTGAATGGCAAAGGGTCGGAGCACTTTTTGAAAGAAAGGAAAACGGTGCAAAATGCGGAAATGAATATGGAATTACTTGTGAATGGAGGGGTTGGAGGGGTACATGTGCGAGGGCAGGTGGTGGGTTACAAAAGGGGGATAAAAACTGGCATACAAATTTGGAAGTTTAATTGACAAAACTTTTTTGTTGAAAACTGTTGCAAGACTTCCCTATCTGATGAATTTGTAAAGCTAAGGCATCTTAGCAGAGTACAATAAAGTCAAAAACTGCCATTTTTGTGTCTATTTGGTTTACAAATGCACCCTCATCTTTCCCCCAGATAAAAATATACACTTTTAACTGCAAATTGTGTACCTTCACCCTTTGTAAACCAACCAACACATCGCAACGCACCACCAACATCAAATCGACCTGGACCGAACACCGGCTAACCAACTCTCGCATTGATCGTTGTTTGTTTCTCGATCAGTCGGGCCAACGCCAACGTCAGCGTGTCCTGACTCCGTGAAGTGTATAAACACCGAGGCTACCTACATGTACACCCATCGGGTGGTGTTTGGTCTCGAAGCCCCTCCACAAAGTTTTTATTGCCACGTTTAACCATGTCAACCGACGCCCGACTCCAAATCAGTAGTCGGTCGGGTAGGCATTCAACTTTTTTTATTGCAGCCATTTTCACTGTTTTATGGCACCCTCGGCAAAGGCGCGCAATCGTAAAAGCATCAGAAATCAAATATCCACGCCGTGACACGCTGCTGCGGATAAGTCTTCCTGTACTTTTTTTGGAACTGCTCATATGCTCACTCGCTTTAAGCGTACCGGCTTTACTTTACTTATGTTTTACGACCACTGGCTTATGTTACATTTGGTCGACCGAACTATTATGATTTTAACGTTGTTATATGGCGTTTCTTTTGCAAAAATTGGATACAGTAGGTTGGAGTGATTATTTTTAGATGAAGTTTAGGGGTTGGTAAATGGTTTTTTGTTTTATGGGTGGTTATAATGGTGGCATGTTGGAGGAGATTTATGAACTATGCTAAAACTGGGTACTTCGGTTTAGGGGGGAATGTCGATAGTTGATTATTTGAGCCAAGCTTCTTTGTCAATGTAGCTAGCTAGTTGGCTAACAAGATGCATGCCCGAGTCGCGTTTTCCGTGAACACGTCGTCGCAAAACGGCACCATACACACAACATGCTCAACACCGCCAACGGCCAACGGGGCAGACGAACTAATACATACATACGCTCGCGAGGGGTCCTCTGCTTGGACTTCGGAGCTTGGGCTGCCTAGGGGGAGCGTTTTTGGGGTGTTTTGGGGGTTTAAAGTTGGTTAAAAGGTTGAAAACTGGCGTTTTTCTTGTTGTTTGGATAGTAGTTTGTGATGGGATGGCATTATTTAGAAAAAACTGCTAATGTAAGGGTCGAGATGTGCCTTTTTCGCTCAAAATGCGCTCAACAAGCCTAAAATTTCACTCCCAACAAACAGAGAACACTCTGTCCTTCATCAAAACCCGGACAGACTCTCCCCCAGAATTCTTCTTCAACATACATACACCACGACCGACATCTCAACCAATCCTTCCCGACAGACAACCCGGACAACGTGTTTGGAGTTCCGCATATTCGTGTGTTGCACTTCGGCCCGACAAACAGACACACACATGCACCGTAATAAGCCTGCCTGCCCGGGGCAGTCGTCGTCGAGGAAGGGCGCCCCATAGGCTCCGCCCTTTTTTGGATTTGTTGTGTCTCTCTTTCTTTTTTCTTGCACCCCGCTGTCGGTCGGACGGGCCCGCCTCGGGCAGCTCCGCCTCCGTGGAAGCCCCATTGCACGGTGTCGGGGGGCAGTGTTCGAGGCCCAGGGCTGTGGAGACGAGTGTGCGCGGGCGCGCCTCGGAAGCCGTTTTGTGTAGTCGTCGACCGCCTTCTCAAGTTGTGTTCTTCTCCTTCTACCGGTCCGTCGTTGTTGTTTATTGTTACCAACACCAGCCACTTCTTTAACAGAAGCAAAGGGTGTCAAAGACACGGGAAATATATCAATTTCAATCAACGCCTTCAAATTCAAAGGTTACAAAACTGCTTGTTTCAAGTTTGAGAACACTATAAAGTTCAAAAACGTCACTAAATTGTTAGCTGATACTGATACTGATTTGATCATGGCATCGTCAAAACACACCGCCATGGAAAACCAGCTGAAAAATCGTTTGATCCATTTGAGCTGCAGAAAGCTGGTATGTGTGCAACAGGCTGATTCACCCCTGCGACGAAGTTTGCATCTTTTGGGAGTTGTCAGACGGGCACGTGAAGAAGGCGCAAGGTAAGGTGATAAGCTGATTATGAGGGGTTGGGGTCATGCTTGGGGGAAGCCCAGGGAGTTGGAATTGCTTATCGGGTTGATGGGGCCACTTTTGGTTAAGGGCGAAGTTTAGGGCTTAAAAAACTGCACAGAACGTCTCCAGAAGGGCTAAAGTCACGTAATATCTTCAAAATTGGGTTCTCAATTGGAACTGCCGACTTTTTTATATATCTTTTCTGATTAAAATCGTCAAAAGTCAAATAAAAAGTAAAATTTTGCAAAAAATATATAAAATTTAAAACTGCAGCCATGGAAATAACAGAAAATTTCAGATTCGCCCCCGAAGTCACCCCTCTCCTGCACCTACCAGCCCCCAAAAAGGTCCGTTTCGCCAAAAACGTCACAATCCACCCGATCCCGAATCGCAAAACGCTCAAAGAAATGGCCTGGAATTCGACCTCCAGCAAAATGGACGACTACGAATATCCGCCATGGACCCCATCCGACGAATTCAACCCCCAATACGTCATCGTAATCAACGCGCATGCCATGCGAAAACGCAAAATGAACATGCATTTCGATCTCGTTCAGAAGCGCCAGGCTTGTGTCGCGTAGTTGATTGATTGATTGACCTTTTGGCGCTGCTGTCGGCGAGCTTTGGCAGTTGGTTGGCAGTTTTTCCATCTAAAGTCAGTCAAATCAAAAGTTTCTGACTTTGGATTCGTAGTACGTGTTTTGCTGCCCCCATCTATCTACAGAAAACCCGATCATCCAAAAAAAGTTACGGAAAAAATTATTAGAATTTCGGTGTCCCCTTCACTCGGAAAATGCTTGTCAGGGACGAATTAACGTTCAATTTGTGTTTTTTTAGTTTTAATTTTTTTAGTTCATTGTTGAAAACTGTCTTTTCTTTTGAGGACTTGTGTTTTCGACCAATTAGCAAACCAGGACCCCCTCTAATTTAATAACTTTGTTTTCAAAGAAGAAGCGTCTTCGCTCGCAGGTCGACCGGATTGTATCGCACATTAGGAGCTTATATTTCCATGCCGTTAATGAAAATCTCAAAAAAAAACGAAAAAAGTTTCAAAAGTTCCACACGCACACGACTCCGCGACGGCGTCCCATTTGTTGGTTGTTTAGAAAGTTGTCGGAGTAACGCCCGTCGCGGAGCCGTGTGCAGTGAAGCCGAATCTACCTCATTTCCTAATTATTCTCTTAACTAATTTTATTATAATTTCACACTCTTCTCCTGCAACACCGGGTCGATGCTGTTGTGAACTGACAGCGTCTACCATGAACTTTTTTAAACTGCAACGATTTAAGTTGCCTATAGTTTCAATTGTAGCATCTCTAATTACTCAGGTTTCCATTATCCTTCCTTTTCTTTCTATTACATTCACCACACGCGTCAATCCGGCATTTCTAATGTCAGTGACGGTACAAATTGTCCCCAATTTCTTACAAGAATTGAGGGTTTGAACAATCTCAGTCGAAAATGCTTCATTTGGTTAGTCTGTGTTGCATGCAAACGTGTAAAAGGTTAAAACTTTTCTTTCTTTCTTGGTTGACTTTAATCTCGGAATTCATTGTCTTTTGCAAAATTGACTTTTTTGATGTTTTAGTTTGTTTTTAGTAATTTTGTTTTGTGTTGGGGGAATTCGTAGGGGTGGGCAAGTTCAATAAAACTGAGTTGAGGCATACTTGTCTTATCATTGCACATGCGTCGACCGGGTTTAATTTTCCTTTGTCTCGAGGACCTAAACAAAAAAACTTATCACAGACACTTAAAACTGATAGGACGTTGAGCCTGAAATTTCCCGACAACCCCGCACTTTCAACACTTTCAAAATTTTATTCCATTCCATTCATACCCATTTCTGACCTCACAATGCACAACAACGAATTTCAACTTCCGCAATGTGTCATTATAAAAAAAACGTGTCTTGACAGTGGACGTCAAACTACTACCTTTAAACTGTGTGTTCCATTATTCCGTTTAAAAATCAAATACCGGCACACTGGCCACAAAAACACCATCAAAAAACTGTAAATCCACAACCCAGAATTCAGATGAAGTCAAACAGAACCCACCCCACGGCCATGGCGTCGTTTTTCAACTTCAAACAAACAAACAAAATTCTTTTCTCTTTCGATGCATTTGAGAGCTCGGCTTTTTTGCCTCTCCACGGACAAAGAAAAAAGGAAATGTCATTGCGTCGAAATCGTCGACCAGTAAATTTGCTATAGTAGTTTTTCGATTCGGGTTCGATTCGATTTCAATTTTCAGTCCGTGGGTACGAGTGCCTTTTTGTGTTGTTTGAAAAACACCCATTGGGATTGCAATTTTGTTAAATGGGATGGATCAGTAAAAATAATGGGTCTTTTTGCTGATTTTTGGAGGGTAAATTCAAAGTACGCGAAGGGGGAGATCAATGGTTGAAAGAGGGATGGTTTTTGGGACAAATTAAAACTGTTTTGGATTTGTTTATCAGTAAAAAGTTTTTACTGTATTGTTTTGATGTCAAAAAACTGGGAATAAGGCGGTAAGGTCAGTGACAGCTAATTTCATCGACCAATTTGCGCATCTCTGGTGGCGCTACATCGACACACATGACATCATCATCTTCGACGACCAGAGGCGGTGGTGATGGAGCGGCGGGAGGCTCGGGTTGGAGATTCTGTTCGGATGGTGGGGGTTGAGGCGGAGGTGGTGGAGGGGTCGGAATCGGGGAGATGGGTGGGGGTAGGAGGTCTTCTTTGGGGGGTTCTTTGGGCTTCACTTCCTGGAATCATAAACTGTCCTGCCGTCGTCATAAACACGAAACCCACTTCACTCTTCTTCTCAACTTTCTTATCAACCACCGGTTTCGGCGGCTTCACCGGCCCCGTCGGCTTCGCACCCAATCTCTTCGTGGGTGGTCCCCCTGCCGACGACGGCACCATCGACGATGCCGGAGGTTGTGGCCCCGCTGGCTTAGCCGGAGCCGCTCCAGGTTTCGGTTGTGGTGGTTTCTTCTTCTTCCCGCATATTGGTGCACTTATCAAGACCAATACAGTAATCAGAATTGGAAAAACTGTCTTAATCACGTCGTTATACTCATCCATCGATCGATTGATCAACCAAAGATCGCCAAATCAAACTTCTTGAAACTTCCCTTCCGTCAACCGATGATCTCAAAGAACCCTCAAAAAGAGCCTCCGACCGTCTGTTTGTTTATTCAGAGTCGAAAAAGTGTGCAAATTTGATGCTCGTGCGAGCCGCGCCGCACCGCGAATACCCGCTTTCCTTTTTTGCAGAACAAATCGGCCCAAAAATGCAAATTCGTCTGCCTTCGCCATTACCGACGACATCTGCAAGGTCGACAGCGCTCTCATATTTGCGCATCTATCGCCAATGTTTGAACCTTTTCGCTGCTTTTGTTGAACAAGCCGAGCCGAGTGAAGTGACCGGCCATTCAAGAGGACCAAACCACGTCGCCGATATGATAGTACGGGTTGGAAAATACCTGATTTTACGTACAAAAACTGGGATGTGGCTGTAAATGTAAACCACTTGGGATTAGTATTGTTACAACGTGGAGTTTGCAAAGTGGATGTAAGCTTTGCAAATTCGTCACTGATGTAAAAATTGCGAATTCGCACGTCGAGGGCTGTGACACATCATCATTTTTTTGGTGGTTTTGAGGTTTTTGAAAGAGTTTTGTTTAACGTTGTCAGAAAGGTTGATGAGTAGTGGGTTTTTTAAGGTTGAATTGTGCAAACTAGACACATATTTGGGGGATTAGGGGGACTTGCGGGGGTTTGGAATGCTCTTGGGACGAAGGTTTTGAGAGTTTAAAAACTGCGTGGTTGTTGGACTTAATCAAAAACCTGTGAACAACGTTATTTGCGTTTTTTTATATTTAAAACTGACTGGATTAAGCATTTGGGTTCAAAAACATGGCTACCGTAACCTTCAATTATCCAAACTAAATCCAAAAAAACACCATAAATTAAACATGCATCAATTTTACTGTATTTATCCACCCCTTAAGCAACTCAACACCTTCATTGTTTCATTTAAAACTGCAAATATGCCTACGTGCAGATCCCCAACCAAAAACATCCATCCAAGTGCCATTGTTTCCCTCCGACCCATAAACAATCAAACTCCAACGGCGCCCATAGAACACTTTACAAATCTCGTAGTTTGTATTTCGACCAAAACACATATCCCCTTACTGTACCATTATAGTATTTGCATATTTACAGCCTTCCAAAGGCTCCAGACTTCCAGACCTCCCGGGCAACCGATAAACACACATAATACACAGATAGTATTCCATGCTTCTAAATACTATGTATGCACGTCTTTGTTTTGCATTGTTTGCATGCACAATTCCGGAACTAGTATAGCCTTTGAAAAGCTAGGACTAAGCTGGTAGACAGACTCTACATCTATACATTGACTTTTGTCGTCGTCGTCGTCGAGCGACAATGTATTTAAAAATCGGTCCGTGTCCGTGAAAATCATGGACAATGAGACCATTTCCGGCTTTGGTACACCTGTCTGCACATGGCTTGAGGTTGGGTACGTGTTTTGTCATGGGTACACTCGGAGAGTTCGGAGGAAACCTCAAAAGGAGCGTTGCGCCGACAAAAGTGACTGTAGATCAGGACAAAAGTCGATCGAAGTCGCCTCGAGACGGATTCATGAGTACACAGACGGGCGATAATGGTCGATGAAGGCCGTTGAGGGACAATGGTGGTGGAGAAGTTGTGTTTGTTTACCATTTTTGGGGTGGAAGGTACGGTTTTTGTGTTTTGAAGGGGTTTTTGGAGGTTTTGTGAAAGTTTTTAAACTGCGGAGCGTATCTGCAAGTCAAAAGTTGTCTGTTACACAAACTTATGCTTTAAAAATTGCAACTCATAACTTTAAACTCTTCCCAGACAGCCGAGATCATTTTCCAGACAGCTTAATGCCCTCAGGCAACCCAACCCGACTCGATTTCCGCCAGACAGCATGTCTAGCAATATGCCCGCCACATGTGGTCCTCGTCATTTCAGCCCGTTCATTCAATTTGATCTGTGAAGCATCAACTTTTTTCTCGCCCGATCTTCCTCATCCCATTGGTCTATGACTAACTGTGTAAGCAAATGTTGTTCATCGCCCCCGAAGCTTAAAACAACAACCTAGACATACAGTTTTGTCGGTTCCGACCCAGACAGCCACCCAGACAGAAGTGAGTAGTACCCGACTACTTGACTCAATGAGCTCCACAATATGTCGTCTGTGATGTCTACAAGCCCATACAGACTGTCGCCAATCGTGCGGAAACGTCGATCTATCTAACCAGACAGCCAATTCAGCCGATGTTGACCAGACATCTGAGCCCTTCGCCGCTGTCTTGACCCTTCTGCGCAACGCAAAAGCACTCAACACAACGGATTCACACGATAATGGACACAATAGAAGTAGACCCATGTTTTTGCGCAGGAAAACTGTCCTCAAAGGTGCCTAATGTAAAATCTTTCGATTCTGCACGTAGCAGAGGCCCTCTTAAATTTATATAGGATGCAAAATCGTGTAAATAATTTGTTTGTCCCCTTCGGCGCTGCCGATTCAAAATGTGATGGACATTAATGGAAGTACCTACGTGCAGAAAAAGAGTGTAATGTAGGTAGACGTGTTTGTCTCCGCTGAATGCAGTCTTGGATCCTCCGGGCTCAGTTTACGCTTTATTTAGTCTTCGCTTTTTGTGTTTATTGTTGATTCAATCCCGAAAAAGGGCTTTAGCCCGCTCGACACACGCCGAAATGTTGAAGAATTGAAGCTCCAGCGGTCCTGAGGGCCTGGGTGGTCGAAAGCGCCATCCGGGCGTTAGCGCTTTCCATCATAGCCATTGTATGCTTATGTTTGACCAGCTTTCTACGTTGGAGTTTATTGTTGAACGGGCGCCCCTTTCAATGATGATTCGGATTGAAACAAACATTACATAAGAGAATTTTGAGGCCATGAGTTCAACAAGTGATGAACAGAACTCAGGAATTAGGCTCAAAGTACTGTGTGCACAGAGGCATGGACTTTGGATGGGGTTCAAACATCGGATATATGAAACATGGTTGTAAGTGGTGATGTATACACTTTGATTTTTTAAACTGTATTCAAGGATACAAATACAAAACTTGATCCAAAAACAAAGCCCATCCCAGATGTCCAATTAGCATTCCCGATGCAAGCCAACCCATCCAAGCGGGTGCCAAAGGCAATCAATTCAGTCTAGCTGTCAGGGACAACGTTGAAACGCCTGTCCGGACGTGTAAAGACATAAATTAGACAACGACGGCAACCCGGTCGGGAAATTGATTTGTGATGGGCCTTCAGGGCTGGCGATAAGGGCCACTGTCCTTTGCCGAAATTGAATCGATTCCAGGCGTGCGGCGTTGATTTATTAATGTTTGGATGGAATTTGTAACATTTCAAGTGGTCGAGCTGAGTTTAATAAACTGAAGAGTCAAATATGATTCAAGCATTTTCAAACAAATATTTTAACAAATTTTTAAGCTGCATACTCACGATATGTTTCCTTAATACCTTTTCATAGCCTTTATTTCATTAAAACTTGCTTTAAACTTTAATAAAGTCATTTTAATCGGCCATTTAAGTCCACAGCAAACATCCAAAAGTACAAAGACCCGCCGTCACGTCGTTTTACGACCCGTATCAAAGCTCATATTACCACTTTTTTGGTATCTATAAAAGTAAAACTGCAAATTTTTCTCCCCATGTTGTTACTCATCAACTTGCTGGATTTAGATTTTATCTTTTCGAACTGAACAGATTTAGTTCTAACTTCTGGTTTTTGGTTGTAAACTGTTTTTCAATCGTTCTGTGAGATTTTTTTACAAAAACTTAGTAATGTTAAATCCCCTTAATTTGCAAGGTCCCTCAAACCTGCAACTCTACACTTCCAGCGCCGGTTTCCATTTTACTTTAGTTTTTGCCCAAAAAGTGTGGCGGGTTGTGATTTGAGAACCTTCGTACGTGCAGGGCCGACTTTCGGCGACGAGATTCGCATTCGAGGACTAATTGCAGGGGAGGTCGACGTGGTGGTGGTGGTGGTGTACCCCCACAGGTGTAGGATTGCGTCGAATGGCGACGTTAATGTCCGTCTACGCGAAATCGGCTAATTCATTCATTGCGCCCGATGAAAACAAGCCAACCGAAACAGGGTTTCGAGTGGTCGAAGACAACATCCTGATTGGGAAAAAACAGACAGATTTGGGGAAATTGATGCTGTGATGGGGTAATTTGGGGAATTACGTCGAATTTTGGGATGATTTGTTGATTTATTTTAAAACTGAAGACTTTGCCGGTCCACCCCTAGATACACTTTTCCCGAAAATTTTTGAACCAACTTTTTTCCCGTTGTAGTTGGTGTTTTGCCTCCTTGGGCATTTTTGTAGAGCGTTAAAAGTTTTGAACTTTGCCGTTTTAAAATTTTTGGAATTTGGCTTTCTTGGCACTGTGCCGTGGCAAAAAGTGCCATCGGCTCGCCCATCCGTGAATGCTGGCCGGATTGTGTAGCATGTAGTCGGTTCAGAATTCAAAATCCGGAAAAAGTGTCTCTGGGCACTTTTCGATCAGGGCACGACAAAGTGGTTAGAATGGCACTCCAACATGGGTGCCACAACCTGTCGAATTCTTTGTGCCATTGAACGTGGTCCGATTTGGCCCAGATTTTGGGAGCATGATCCGTTAACAGTGAGATAGGAAATGAGGTCGAATCAGCCGGATTCATTGAGGTTGCGCCGAGTTATGCCGTGGCAAAGTTTGGCCAAATGTCGCCCCGGGGCGACCCCTAGCTGCCGAATTTCGCACTTTTTTTTTGCCCGAGACGTCAATGGCACGAAACGCGTGGGTTGGATCCAAAATTCCAAATCCGGAACTTTTGTCTCTGGGCACTTTTCGATCAGGGCACGGCAAAGTGGTTAGAATGGCACCCCAACATTCGTGCCGTCAAACGGGGAGTTTTTTGTGCCTTTAGAAGTGGTCCGTTTTGGCCCAGATTTTGAAGGCATGATCCGTTGGTAGTGAGCCAGTAAACGAGGTCGAATCAGCCGGATTCATTGAGGTTGCGCCGAGTTATGCCGCGGCAAAGTTTTGGGAAATGACGCCTCGGGGCCACCCCTCGCAGCCGTGTTTTGCTCTTGGAAGAGGGAGTGGGGGGAGAGGGAGCGTGCAGACGTCAGACAGCAAGTGGGGCGAGCGGGACCCAGCCAGCTGCCTGCGTGCACGACGAGGGAGTGGGGTCTCTCGCAGAGACCGGTGCTCAGCTTGGGGACCTCCAGGCAATGAGAGTGAGGGCCGGCGAGCCGAAGGCTCGCCCGAGCCCTCTGATCGAGACTTGGGGACCACTGAATGGAGTTTTTTACATTCGCACAGGGCGAGACTAAACGCGGATTTTGCACAAATCCTTCAAAATTGTAAAACGTAAGGGGGACCCCTTACGATTATTCGTGCGCGCTCAAATGTGTCGTGCGGGGGTCCGGATGAGGGAGGATAGCGTGCCCGTGTTACCGGTTGGTGCGACGCGGATTTGCCTTTGGGATTTTGCCTTTTTTGGGTGACTGATCAAAAGTGTCGTCGTGGGCCCGGCAGTAGGAGGACAGCGTGCCCATGTCTGCGGTTAGTGCGACGTCGAATTGCCCATGGATTTCGCGCAGATATCAAGTGTCGTCGATGGGCTCGGTTCAAGCAAGAAATCGAACCCATTTTCCCAGACGGCACGTCATGCATTTGCCCCCAAGGTTTCGCGCGGGTTCAAAGGTGTCGTGGATGGGTTCAGATCAAGGAGGCTTGCGTGCCCAAGTCTCCAGATGGCACGACTTGGAGTTCCTCTCGGGATTTCGAACTTGGTTAAAAGTGTCGTGCAAGGGCCCGGATGGAAGGGGAAAGCGTGCCCGTGTCTCCAGACTGTGCGACATGTTTTTGACCTGCGGGTTTTGCCACTCTTGGTGCCCGATTAAAAGTGTCGTCGATGGGCCCGGTTCGAGCAGGAAATCGAACTCATGTCTCCAGATGCCACGACATCGAGTTGCCCTCGGATTTCGCGCAGGTGCAAAAGTGTCGTCGATGGGCCCACATTAAGCGGAAAAGTGTGCCTCAGCCTCCGGACCGCGCGACATGGATTTGCCCTCGGGGCATCGTCATCTAGAGGCGGGATCAAGCCGGCGTGCTCTGACGTCACCGCAACAGTGTCCCCGCCTGATCGTATCAGTCAACAGCATCCGTGGCTCAGTTGGTAGCACGTCGTGCTACCACGCCCACCGCCTCGGGTTCGGATCCCCAAGGTGTCAAAAGTCTTTCGTCGGATTTATCAAGTCGTGCCATGGCATTTGAAAAAAGAGGCGGAGTCTAATATGCAAATTAGGGTATGCAGTTTTTAGTTATGCAAATATGTCCAAAAATTTCAAACTAACGCTAAAAAAATTTTACAAAATTCCAGAGTGGTCAGAATTTTACGCCGAGTTCAAAAATCGCCATGTAATCGTCGTAGCGTTAATTTTGATTTTTCAAATGCTTATATCTCTTAAAGGAGAGACGGATTGGGGCCGCCGAAGGCGGCCCTGATTCTTTTCTCCCCAAACCTTTCCTCCTGTGACTTTTTATTCCTTTGTGACTTACCATGCTGGGAAACTTATATGCAGGAGTCGCGCGAGCGCCGAAGCCCAAAAGTTGCCGGCCGAAGGCCGGCAACTTTTGGGCGTAGGCGCGAAGCGCCCCCAGCGGAGCTGCCAGCCCGTAGGGCTGGTCCCACCCCTAATACAAAAAACCATCAAATTTTTTTTAGAATCCAATATTCCCGTGGAGTTGGTGATTTTTTGTTTTTACCATGTAGGGTCGAATTTTTGAGATTTTACTTTTTCCGGTCTTAGTTTTTTGTTTTGGTGCCGTCTTTGGGGTGTGCCGTGGCATTTCTCGAAGGTGCGTGTGCTTCTCATGAACGCTGGCCAGATTGTGTGGCATGTAGTAAGATCAAAATTTCAAATCCGGAACATTTGTCTCTGGGCACTTTTTGATCCGGCCACGGCAAAGTGGGTAGAATGGCACGCCAACATGTGTGCCGTAACTCTCCGATTTAATTCTACCCTCGAGACTGCGGCATTTTGGCCAAGATTTGGAGGGCTTGATCCTTTGACGGTGAATTACCAAACGAGGTCGAATCAGCCGGATCCGTTGGCGTTGCGTCGAGTTGTGCCGCGGCAAAGTTTTGTCAAATGTCGCTCCGGGGCGACCCCCAGGTGCCCGAATTTCGCACTTTTTTTTCGCCCGTAACGCCAACGGCACCAAACGCGTGGGTTGGGTCCAAAATTCCAAATCCGGAACTTTTTTCTCTGGGCACTTTTTGATCCGGGCACGGCAAAGTGGTTAGAATGGCACCCCAACATTTGTGCCACAACTCTAGGAATTAATTGTGCCCTTGGACGTGATCCGATTTGGCCAAGATTTTGGGGGCTTGATCCGTCAACCGTGGCACGGCAAATGAGGTCGATTCAGCCGGATTCATTGGGTTTGCACCGAGTTATGCCGCGGCAAAGTTTTGCAAAATGACGCCTCGGGGCGACCCCTCGCAGCCGGGTTTCGCTCTTGGGAGAGGGAGTGGGGGGAGAGGGAGCGTGCAGACATCAGACAGCAAGTGGGGCGAGTGGGACCCAGCCAGCTGCCTGCGTGCACGGTTAGAGAGTGAGGTCTCTCGCAGAGACCGGGTCTCGGCTTGGGGACCTCCAGGCAATGAGAGTGAGGGCCGGCGAGCCGAAGGCTCGCCCGAGCCCTCTGATCGAGACTTGGGGACCACTGAATAGGGTTTGATGCATTTGCACAGAGCTTACAAGGGAACCGTCAGAGCTTAAGTTGGCGGATTGGAACCGGCTATACGGCATTCGAAAGAGCATCATTTGGACATTCTAAAACCGCCGACCAAAAGTGCTACAGAGCCCTAGGTGCCGAGATATGTGCCAAAATAGCAAAAACCTTTAATTTGTAAAAGACCATAACTTTTTTTTGGCTGTATGAAATGGTACGCCGTTAAAAATGGGTGTTACCACATGTCAAACGAAGGATTTGGCACAAAAAGAATGTATAAAAAAAGTGCCATTCTCGATTTCGTCTCAGAATGGCACTTTTTCAAAATGCCAAGTAGCATTTTTCGTTTACGGCATTGGAATCAGCATCCGAAAAGCTCTTGAATGCCGTATAGCACGTTCCGATCGGCCGACTTACGGTCTGAACGTTCCCTTGTTAGCGGAACGCGGATTTTGCACAAATCCTTCAAAATTTCAAAACGTAAGGGGGACCCCTTACGATTTTTTGTGCGCGCTCAAATGTGTCGTGTGTGGGTCCGGATGAGGGAGGACAGCGTGCCCAGGCCTCCGAACTGCGCGACATGAAATTGCCCTCAGGGTTTTGCCTTTTTTGGGACCTGATCAAAAGTGTCGTCGTAGGCCCGGTTCAAGGTGGAAAGTGAACCCATTTCTCCAGATGGCACGTCATGCAATTGCCCTCAAGGATTCGCGCAGGTTCAAAAGTGTCGTGGATGGGTTCAGATCAAGGAGGTTTGCGTGCCCAAGTTTCCGGATGGCACGACTTGGAGTTCCCCTCGGGATTTTGAGGTCGAATAAAAGTGTCGTCGGTGGGCCCGGTATAAGCAAGGAATCGAACCCATGTCTCCGGACGGCACGTCACTAAAGTTGCCCTCAAATTTCGCGCAGGTGCAGAAGTGTCTTCGAGGGGCCCACATCAAGCGGAAAAGTGTGCCTCAGCCTCCAAACCGCGCGACATGGATTTACCCTCGGGGCGTCGCCACCTGGAGACGGGATCAAGCCGACGTGCTCTGACGTCACCGCAACAGTGTCCCCGCCTGATCGTATCAGCCAACAGCATCCGTGGCTCAGTTGGTAGCACGTCGAGCTATCACACCTACCGCCTCAGGTTCGGATCCCCGAGGTGTCAAAAGTCTTTCGTCGGATTTATCAGATCGTGCCATGGCATTATAAAAATTGGGCGGGGCCTAATATGCAAATTTGGGTATGCAAATTTGTCCAAAAATTCCCAAAAACTCCAAAATAACGCTAGAAAAATTTTACAAAATTCTAGATAGGTCAGAATTTCACGGCGAGTTCAAAAATCGCCATGTCATCGTCGTAACGTTAATTTTGTTTTTTCAAATGCTCATATCTTTGAAAGGAGAGACGAATTGGGGCCGCCGAAGGCGGCCCTGATTCTTCTCTCCTAAAACCTTTCCTCCTGTGACTTTTTATTCCTTTGTGACTTACCATGCTGGGAAACTTATATGCAGGAGTCGCGCGAGCGCCGGAGCCCGAAAGTTGCCGGCCGAAGGCCGGCAACTTTCGGGCGTAGGCGCGAAGCGCCCCCAGCGGAGCTGCCAGCCCGTAGGGCTGGTCCCACCCCTAATACAAAAAACCATCAAATTTTTTTTAGAATCCAATATTCCCGTGGAGTTGGTGATTTTTTGTTTTTACCATGTAGGGTCGAATTTTTGAGATTTTACTTTTTCCGGTCTTAGTTTTTTGTTTTGGTGCCGTCTTTGGGGTGTGCCGTGGCATTTCTCGAAGGTGCGTGTGCTTCTCATGAACGCTGGCCAGATTGTGTGGCATGTAGTAAGATCAAAATTTCAAATCCGGAACATTTGTCTCTGGGCACTTTTTGATCCGGCCACGGCAAAGTGGGTAGAATGGCACGCCAACATGTGTGCCGTAACTCTCCGATTTAATTCTACCCTCGAGACTGCGGCATTTTGGCCAAGATTTGGAGGGCTTGATCCTTTGACGGTGAATTACCAAACGAGGTCGAATCAGCCGGATCCGTTGGCGTTGCGTCGAGTTGTGCCGCGGCAAAGTTTTGTCAAATGTCGCTCCGGGGCGACCCCCAGGTGCCCGAATTTCGCACTTTTTTTTCGCCCGTAACGCCAACGGCACCAAACGCGTGGGTTGGGTCCAAAATTCCAAATCCGGAACTTTTTTCTCTGGGCACTTTTTGATCCGGGCACGGCAAAGTGGTTAGAATGGCACCCCAACATTTGTGCCACAACTCTAGGAATTAATTGTGCCCTTGGACGTGATCCGATTTGGCCAAGATTTTGGGGGCTTGATCCGTCAACCGTGGCACGGCAAATGAGGTCGATTCAGCCGGATTCATTGGGTTTGCACCGAGTTATGCCGCGGCAAAGTTTTGCAAAATGACGCCTCGGGGCGACCCCTCGCAGCCGGGTTTCGCTCTTGGGAGAGGGAGTGGGGGGAGAGGGAGCGTGCAGACATCAGACAGCAAGTGGGGCGAGTGGGACCCAGCCAGCTGCCTGCGTGCACGGTTAGAGAGTGAGGTCTCTCGCAGAGACCGGGTCTCGGCTTGGGGACCTCCAGGCAATGAGAGTGAGGGCCGGCGAGCCGAAGGCTCGCCCGAGCCCTCTGATCGAGACTTGGGGACCACTGAATAGGGTTTGATGCATTTGCACAGAGCTTACAAGGGAACCGTCAGAGCTTAAGTTGGCGGATTGGAACCGGCTATACGGCATTCGAAAGAGCATCATTTGGACATTCTAAAACCGCCGACCAAAAGTGCTACAGAGCCCTAGGTGCCGAGATATGTGCCAAAATAGCAAAAACCTTTAATTTGTAAAAGACCATAACTTTTTTTTGGCTGTATGAAATGGTACGCCGTTAAAAATGGGTGTTACCACATGTCAAACGAAGGATTTGGCACAAAAAGAATGTATAAAAAAAGTGCCATTCTCGATTTCGTCTCAGAATGGCACTTTTTCAAAATGCCAAGTAGCATTTTTCGTTTACGGCATTGGAATCAGCATCCGAAAAGCTCTTGAATGCCGTATAGCACGTTCCGATCGGCCGACTTACGGTCTGAACGTTCCCTTGTTAGCGGAACGCGGATTTTGCACAAATCCTTCAAAATTTCAAAACGTAAGGGGGACCCCTTACGATTTTTTGTGCGCGCTCAAATGTGTCGTGTGTGGGTCCGGATGAGGGAGGACAGCGTGCCCAGGCCTCCGAACTGCGCGACATGAAATTGCCCTCAGGGTTTTGCCTTTTTTGGGACCTGATCAAAAGTGTCGTCGTAGGCCCGGTTCAAGGTGGAAAGTGAACCCATTTCTCCAGATGGCACGTCATGCAATTGCCCTCAAGGATTCGCGCAGGTTCAAAAGTGTCGTGGATGGGTTCAGATCAAGGAGGTTTGCGTGCCCAAGTTTCCGGATGGCACGACTTGGAGTTCCCCTCGGGATTTTGAGGTCGAATAAAAGTGTCGTCGGTGGGCCCGGTATAAGCAAGGAATCGAACCCATGTCTCCGGACGGCACGTCACTAAAGTTGCCCTCAAATTTCGCGCAGGTGCAGAAGTGTCTTCGAGGGGCCCACATCAAGCGGAAAAGTGTGCCTCAGCCTCCAAACCGCGCGACATGGATTTACCCTCGGGGCGTCGCCACCTGGAGACGGGATCAAGCCGACGTGCTCTGACGTCACCGCAACAGTGTCCCCGCCTGATCGTATCAGCCAACAGCATCCGTGGCTCAGTTGGTAGCACGTCGAGCTATCACACCTACCGCCTCAGGTTCGGATCCCCGAGGTGTCAAAAGTCTTTCGTCGGATTTATCAGATCGTGCCATGGCATTATAAAAATTGGGCGGGGCCTAATATGCAAATTTGGGTATGCAAATTTGTCCAAAAATTCCCAAAAACTCCAAAATAACGCTAGAAAAATTTTACAAAATTCTAGATAGGTCAGAATTTCACGGCGAGTTCAAAAATCGCCATGTCATCGTCGTAACGTTAATTTTGTTTTTTCAAATGCTCATATCTTTGAAAGGAGAGACGAATTGGGGCCGCCGAAGGCGGCCCTGATTCTTCTCTCCTAAAACCTTTCCTCCTGTGACTTTTTATTCCTTTGTGACTTACCATGCTGGGAAACTTATATGCAGGAGTCGCGCGAGCGCCGGAGCCCGAAAGTTGCCGGCCGAAGGCCGGCAACTTTCGGGCGTAGGCGCGAAGCGCCCCCAGCGGAGCTGCCAGCCCGTAGGGCTGGTCCACCCCCATGATACACTAAACTTCTAAATTTTTTGACCAACTTTTTTCTCTTTATAGTTGGTCATTTGCTTCCTTGGGCTTTATTACGCAGCTCCAAAAGTTATGTACTTTGGCGTTTTAACATTTTTTGAATTTGGTTTTCTTGGCACCGTGCCGTGGCAAAAAGTGCCGATGCTCCGCTCAACCGTGAATGCTGGCCGGATTGTGTGGCATGTAGTCGGTTCAGAATTCAAAATCCGGAAAAAGTGTCTCTGGGCACTTTTTGATCAGGGCACGGCAAAAGGGGTAGAATGGCACTCCAACATGGGTGCCGTCAAACGGGGAGTTTTTTGTGCCATTGAACGTGGTCCGATTTGGCCCAGATTTTGGGGGCTTGATCCATTGGTAGTGAGACAGCAAACGAGGTCGAATCAGCCGGATTCATTGAGGTTGCGCCGAGTTATGCCGCGGCAAAGTTTTGGGAAATGACGCCCCGGGGCGACCCCCAGGCAGCTGAATTTCGCTCTTCGGAGAGGGAGTAGAGAACGTGGAGAGAGCGCCGACGTCAGACAGCAAGTGGGGCGAGGGGGACCCAGCCAGCTGCCTGCGTGCACGACGAGGGAGTGGGGTCTCTCGCAGAGACCGGGTCTCGGCTTGCGCCGCTCCAGACAATGAGAGTGAGGGCCGGCGAGCCGAAGGCTCGCCCGAGCCCTTCGGTCGAGACTTGAGGGGCACTGAATGGAGTTTAGTACATTCGCACAGGGCGTGACTGAACGCGGATTTTGCACAAATCCTTCAGAAATTCAAAACGTAAGGGGGACCCCTTACGATTTTTCGTGCGCGTTCAAATGTGTCGTGCGTGGGTCCGGATGAGGGAGGATAGCGTGCCCGTGTTACCGGTTGGTGCGACGTGGATGTGCCCTCGGGGTTTTGCCGTTTTTGGGGCCTGATCAAAAGTGTCGTAGATGGGTTCAGATCAAGGAGGCTTGCGTGCCCAAGTCTCCAAATGGCACGACATGTTTTTGCCCTGAGGGTTTCGCCATTCTCGGTGCTCGATTAAAAGTGTCGTCGATGGGCCCGATTCAAGCAGGAAATCGAACCCATGTCTCCGGATGCCACGACATCGAGTTGCCCTCGGATTCCGCGCAGTTGCAAAAGTGTCGTGCAAGGGCCCGGATAACGGGGGAATGTGTGCTCCGGTCTCCAAAATGCGCGACATGGATTTGCCCTCTGGGCATCGCCACCTGGAGGCGGTATCAAGCAGACGTGCTCTGACGTCACCGTAACAGTGTCCACGCCTGATCGTATCAGCCATCAGCATCCGTGGCTCAGTTGGTAGCACGTCCTGCTACCACGCCTACCGCCTCAGGTTCGGATCCCCAAGGTGTCAAAAGTCTTTCATCGGATTTATCAAGTCATGCCATGGCATTATAAAATTTGGGCGGAGCCTAATATGCAAATTTGGGTATGCAAATTTGTCCAAAAATTCCCAAAACTTCAAAATAACGCTAGAAAAATTTTACCAAATTCCAGAGTGGTTAGAATTTCACGGCGAGTTCGAAAATCGCCATGTCATCGTCGTAACGTTAATTTTGGTTTTTCAAATGCCTGTAGCTCCAAAAGGAGAGACGGATTGGGGCCGCCGAAGGCGGCCCTGATTCTTCTCTTGGGTTGGGTCCAAAATTCCAAGTCCGGAACTTTTGTCTCTGGGCACTTTTCGATCAGGGCACGGCAAAATGGCTAGAACGGCACCCCAACATTTGTGCCACAACTCTAGGAATTAATTGTGCCCTTGGACGTGATCCGATTTGGCCAAGATTTTGGGGGCTTGATCCGTCAACCGTGGCACGGCAAATGAGGTCGATTCAGCCGGATTCATTGGCATTTGGCCGAGATATGCCGCGGCAAAGTTTTGCAAAATGACGCCTCGGGGCGACCCCTCGCAGCCGGGTTTTGCTCTTGCAAGATGGAGTGGGGGGAGAGAGAGCGTGCAGACGTCAGACAGCAAGTGGGGCGAAGGGGGCCCAGCCAGCTGCCTGCGTGTACGATGAGGGAGTGGGGTCTCTCGCAGAGACCGGTGCTTGGCTTGCTCCGCTGCAGACAATGAGAGTGAGGACCGGCGAGCCGAAGGTTCGCCCGAGCCCTCCGATCGAGACTTGAGGGCCACTGAATGGAGTTTAGTACATTCGCACAGGGCGAGACTGAACGCGGATTTTGCACAAATCCTTCAAAATTTCAAAACGTAAGGGGGACCCCTTACGATTTCTCGTGCGCGCTCAAATGTGTCGTGCGTGGGTCCGGATAAGGGAGGACAGCGTGCCCATGTCTCCGGTTGGTGCGACGTCGATTTGCCCTCGGGGTTTTGCCCTTTTTTGGGACCTGATTAAAAGTGTCGTCGTGGGCCCGGAGCAAGCAGGAAATTGATCCCATACCTGCAGATGGCACGTCATGCATTTGCTCTCAAGGTTTCGCCCGGGTGCAAAAGTGTCGTAGATGGGTTCAGATCAAGGAGACTTGCGTGCCCAAGTCTCCAGATGGCACGACATGTTTTTGCCCTGAGGCTTCGCCATTCTCGGTGCTCGATTAAAAGTGTCGTCGATGGGCCTGATTCAAGCAGGAAATCGAACCCATGTCTGCGGATGCCACGACATCAAGTTGCCCTCGGATTTCGCGCAGGTGTAAAAATGTCGTACAAGAGCCCGGATGACGGGGGAAGGTGTGCCCCGGCCTCCAGACGGCACGACATGGATTAGCCCTTGGGGCATCGCCACCTGGAGGCAGGATCAAGCCGACGTGCTCTGACGTCACCGCAACAGTGTCCACGCCTGATCGTGTCAGTCATCAGCATCCGTGGCTCAGTTGGTAGCACGTCATGCTACCACGCCAACCGCCTCAGGTTCGGATCCCCAAGGTGTCAAAAGTCTTTCATCGGATATATCAAGTCGTGCCATGGCATTACAAAAATTGGGCGGAGCCTAATATGCAAGTTTGGGTATGCAAATTTGTCCAAAAATTCCCAAAACTTCAAAATAACGCTAGAAAAATTTTACAAAATTCCAGAGTGGTCAGAATTTCACGGCGAGTTCAAAAATCGCCATGTCATCGTCGTAACGTTAATTTTGTTTTTTCAAATGCTCATATCTCTGAAAGGAGAGACAAATTGGGGCCGCCGAAGGCGGCCCTGATTTTTCTCTCCCAAAACCTTTCCTCCTGTGACTTTTTATTCCTTTGTGACTTACCATGCTGGGAAACTTATATGCAGGAGTCGCGCGAGCGCCGAAGCCCGAAAGTTGCCGGCCGAAGGCCGGCAACTATCGGGCGTAGGCGCGAAGCGCCCCCAGCGGAGCTGCCAGCCCGTAGGGCTGGTCCACCCCTAGATACACTTTTCCCGAAAATTTTTAAACCAACTTTTTTCCCGTTGTAGTTGGTGTTTTGCCTCCTTGGGCATTTTTGTAAAGCTTCAAAAGTTTTGTACTTTGCCGTTTTAAAACTTTTGGAATTTGGCTTTCTTGGCACTGTGCCGTGGCAAAAAGTGCCATCGGCTCGCCCATCCGTGAATGCTGGCCGGATTGTGTAGCATGTAGTCGGTTCAGAATTCAAAATCCGGAAAAAGTGTCTCTGGGCACTTTTTGATTAGGGCACGGCAAAAGGGGTAGAATGGCACTCCAACATGGGTGCCACAACCTGTCGAATTCTTTGTGCCATTGAACGTGGTCCGATTTGGCCCAGATTTTGGGAGCATGATCCGTTAACAGTGAGATAGGAAATGAGGTCAAATCAGCCGGATTCATTGGGTTTGCGCCGAGATATGCCGCGGCAAAGTTTTGCGAAATGACGCCTCGGGGCGACCCCTAGCTGCCGAATTTCGCACTTTTTTTTTGCCGGAAACGCTAGCGGCGCGGAGTTGCGTGGGTTGGATGCAAAATTCCAAATCCGGAACTTTTGTCTCTGGGCACTTTTCGATCAGGGCACGGCAAAGTGGTTAGAATGGCACCCCAACATTTGTGCCGTCAAACGGGGAGTTTTTTGTGCCTTTAGAAGTGGTCCGTTTTGGCCCAGATTTTGAGGGCATGATCCGTTGGTAGTGAGCCAGTAAACGAGGTCGAATCAGCCGGATTCATTGAGGTTGCGCCGAGTTATGCCGCGGCAAAGTTTTGGGAAATGACGCCTCGGGGCGACCCCTCGCAGCCGGGTTTCGCTCTTGGGAGAGGGAGTGGGGGGAGAGGGAGCGTGCAGACGTCAGACAGCAAGTGGGGCGAGCGGGACCCAGCCAGCTGCCTGCGTGCACGACGAGGGAGTGGGGTCTCTTGCAGATACCGGTGCTCAGCTTGGGGACCTCCAGGCAATGAGAGTGAGGGCCGGCGAGCCGAAGGCTCGCCCGAGCCCTCCGATCGAGACTTGGGGACCACTGAATGGAGTTTTCTACATTCGCACAGGACGAGACTGAACGCGGATTTTGCACAAATCCTTCAAAATTGTAAAACGTAAGGGGGACCCCTTACGATTATTCGTGCGCGCTCAAATGTGTCGTGCGGGGGTCTGGATGAGGGAGGATAGCGTGCCCGTGTTACCGGTTGGTGCGACGCGGATTTGCCTTTGGGATTTTGCCTTTTTTGGGTGACTGATCAAAAGTGTCGTCGTGGGCCCGGCAGTAGGAGGACAGCGTGCCCATGTCTGCGGTTAGTGCGACGTCGAATTGCCCATGGATTTCGCGCAGATATCAAGTGTCGTCGATGGGCTCGGTTCAAGCAAGAAATCGAACCCATTTTCCCAGACGGCACGTCATGCATTTGCCCCCAAGGTTTCGCGCGGGTTCAAAGGTGTCGTGGATGGGTTCAGATCAAGGAGGCTTGCGTGCCCAAGTCTCCAGATGGCACGACTTGGAGTTCCTCTCGGGATTTCGAACTTGGTTAAAAGTGTCGTGCAAGGGCCCGGATGGAAGGGGAAAGCGTGCCCGTGTCTCCAGACTGTGCGACATGTTTTTGCCCTGCGGGTTTTGCCACTCTTGGTGCCCGATTAAAAGTGTCGTCGATGGGCCCGGTTCGAGCAGGAAATCGAACTCATGTCTCCAGATGCCACGACATCGAGTTGCCCTCGGATTTCGCGCAGGTGCAAAAGTGTCGTCGATGAGCCCACATTAAGCGGAAAAGTGTGCCTCAGCCTCCGGATCGCGCGACATGGATTTGCCCTCGGGGCATCGCCACCTGGAGGCGGGATCAAGCCGGCGTGCTCTGACGTCACCGCAACAGTGTCCCCGCCTGATCGTATCAGTCAACAGCATCCGTGGCTCAGTTGGTAGCACGTCGTGCTACCACGCCCACCGCCTCGGGTTCGGATCCCCAAGGTGTCAAAAGTCTTTCGTCGGATTTATCAAGTCGTGCCATGGCATTTGAAAAAAGCGGCGGAGTCTAATATGCAAATTAGGATATGCAAATTTAGTTATGCAAATTTGTCCAAAAATTCCCAAAATTTCAAAATAACGCTAAAAAAATTTTACAAAATTCCAGAGTGGTCAGAATTTTACGCCGAGTTCAAAAATCGCCATGTAATCATCGTAGCGTTTATTTTGATTTTTCAAATGCTTATATCTCTTAAAGGAGAGACGGATTGGTGCCGCCGAAGGCGGCCCTGATTCTTCTCTTCCAACACCTTTCCTCCTGTGACTTTTTATTCCTTTGTGACTTACCATGCTGGGAAACTTATATGCAGGAGTCGCGCGAGCGCCGGAGCCCAAAAGTTGCCGGCCGAAGGCCGGCAACTTTTGGGCGTAGGCGCGAAGCGCCCCCAGCGGAGCTGCCAGCCCGTAGGGCTGGTCCAACCCCTAATACAAAAAAATGAGTCCAAAACAGACCAACTTTTGAGGGGTAAAAGTTACGGATTTGGGGTTTTAACCTTTCAAGGACCGATTCTCGAGATTTTAAACAATATCGACTTTTTTTCAACTTTGGCGCGCGTCTTGGTGCGGTGCGGCGCGAAAAGTCGAAAGTGGCGCGCCCAAGGAGAAACGTCAGCCTGCGCGTCGCGCATGTCCTAGATGCAAAATTCAAAATCCGGAACATTTGTCTCTGGACGCGAGACGCTAGGGTTACTGTAAAGGTGTGAAAATTCCATTTCTGCAGTTTCGCTTTCGATTCAAGAGTTTTTTGTACCATTCAATCACGGCCGATTTGGCCAATTTTCTCAAAAAACACTTGGTATATGGCCTTGTAGTGCATAAGGTCGAATGAACCGGATTCATTGGGATTGAGCCGAGTTATAGCCTCCGGAAGTTTTGCAAAATGTCGCATCGGGGCGACCCCCAGGCAGCTGAATTTCGCTCTTTGGGGAAGGAGTGGAGAGAGAGAGGAGCGCGCAGACATTCAGACAGCAAGTGGGGCGAGCGGGGCCCAGCCAGCTCGCTGCGCGCGCGACGAGGGAGTGGGGTCTCTCGCAGAGACCATCCAGGTCGGCTTGATGACCGCCAGGCCTGCAGTTTCCCGGAAACCTGCAAAGTTGTTTCTCGACACTGGCTGAACCAATCTGGCCAATTTTTTGTGGACATGTAGCCACCACTGCCGGATACTACGTAAAAAAATTTTATCCAGATCCAGAAACAATAAGTCATGTTCATGCCCTGCGGAAGTTTAGCAAAATGTCGCGTCGGGGCGACCCCTCGCAGCCGAGTTTCGCGCTTTCGGAGAGCGATGCAGGCAGGTCCGAGGCGCAATCGAGACCGCCGATCGAAACTTGGAGACCACTGAATAGAGTTTTCTACATTCGCACAAGGTGTGACTAAACGCGGATTTTGCACAAATCCTTCAAAATTTCAAATCGTAAGGGGGACCCCTTGGGATTTTTTGCACGCGCTCAAAAATGTCGTGTGCGGTTCCGGATAAAGGTGGACAGCGTGCCCATGTCTCCGGTTGATGCGACGTCGATTTGCCCTCGGGAGTTTGCTCTTTTTGGAGACGTGATCAAAAGTGTCGGCGCTGGGTCCGGTTCAAGGAGGAAATCAAAGCCACATCTCGCGACGTCCAG
Source organism: Panagrellus sp. LJ2284 (assembly GCA_024447225.1). NCBI lineage: Eukaryota > Metazoa > Nematoda > Chromadorea > Rhabditida > Panagrolaimidae > Panagrellus > Panagrellus sp. LJ2284. The sequence goes on along the minus strand of JAMRYC010000005.1, from coordinate 7,871,517 downwards.
GGCACACCGTCCACAAAAACACCATCAAAAAACTGTAAATCCACAACCCAGAATTCGGATGAAGTCAAACAGAACCCACCCCACGGCCATGGCGTCGTTTTTCAACTTCAAACAAACAAACAAAATTCTTTTCTCTTTCGATGCATTTGAGAGCTCGGCTTTTTTGCCTCTCCACGGACAAAGAAAAAAGGAAATGTCATTGCGTCGAAATCGTCGACCAGTAAATTTGCTATAGTAGTTTTTCGATTCGGGTTCGATTCGATTTCAATTTTCAGTCCGTGGGTACGAGTGCCTTTTTGTGTTGTTTGAAAAACACCCATTGGGATTGCAATTTTGTTAAATGGGATGGATCAGTAAAAATAATGGGGCTTTTTGCTGATTTTTGGAGGGTAAATTCAAAGTACGCGAGGGGGGAGATCAATGGTTGAAAAGAGGGGAGTTTTGGGACAAATTAAAACTGTTTCCAATAAAATTTATCAGTTAAACGTTTTGAATGTATTATTTTGATGTCAAAAAACTGGGAAGAAGGCGTAGTATTAGTGACAGCTAATTTCATCGACCAATTTGCGCATCTCAGGCGGCGCTACATCGACACACATGACATCATCATCTTCGACGACCAGAGGCGGTGGTGATGGAGCGGCGGGAGGTTCGGGTTGGAGATTCTGTTCGGATGGTGGGGGTTGAGGCGGAGGTGGTGGAGGGGTCGGAATCGGGGAGATGGGTGGGGGTAGGAGGTCTTCTTTTGGGGGTTCTTTCGGTTTGACTTCCTGGAATCATAAACTGAACTGCCTGTCACCGATCTTTAAAACCCACTTCACCCTTCTTCTCCACTTTCTTATCAGCCACCGGTTTCGGCGGCTTCACCGGCCCCGTCGGCTTCGCACCCAACCTCTTCGTGGGCGGTCCCCCTGCCGATGACGGCACCATCGACGATGCCGGAGGTTGTGGCCCCGCTGGCTTCGCTGGAGCCGCTCCAGGTTTCGGTTGTGGTGGTTTCTTCTTCTTTCCGCATATTGGCGCGCTTATCAAGACCAATACAGTAATCAGAATTGGAAAAACTGCATGAATCACGTCGTTATACTCATCCATCGATCGATGTATCAACCAAAGATCGCCAAATTAAACTTCTTGAAACTTCCCTTCCGTCAACCGATGATCTCAAAGAACCCTCAAAAAGAGCCTCCGACCGTCTGTTTGTTTATTCAGAGTCGAAAAAGTGTGCAAATTTGATGCTCGTGCGAGCCGCGCCGCACCGCGAATACCCGCTTTGCCTTTTCCTTCCTTTTTTGCAGAACAAATCGGCCCAAAAATGCAAATTCGTCTGTCTTCGCCATTACCGACGACATCTGCAAGGTCGACAGCGCTCTCATATTTGCGCATCTATCGCCAATGTTTGAACCTTTTCGCTGCTTTTGTTGAACAAGCCGAGCCGAGTGAAGTGACCGGCTATTCAAGAGGACCAAACCACGTCGCCAATATGATAGTACGGGTTGGAAAATACCTGATTTTACTTACGGAAAACTGCGGATTCGGTGTTAGTGAAACACTTAGGATTAGTATTGTTACAACGTGGAGTTTGCAAAGTGGATGTAAGCTTTGCAAATTCGTCACTGATGTAAAAATTGCGAATTCGCACGTCGAGGGCTGTGACACATCATCATTTTTCGGTGGTTTTGAGGTTTTTGAAAGAGTTTTGTTTAGTTGTGTCGGGAAGGTTGATGAGTAGTGGGTTTTTTGAGATTGAATCGTGCAAACTAGACACATATTTGGGGGATTAGTGGGATTTGCGGGTGTTTGGAATGCTCTTGGGACAAAGGTTTTGAGAGTTTAAAAACTGTCCGTTTATCGGTTAAAAATGCACTAAAAACGGTGAACAATGATTTCATTCAACTTTTTTATGGTTTTAAAACTGGTTGGCTTTCTAGCATAGCTACCGTAACCTTTAATTACTTAAACGAATTCCAAAAAAAACAACATAATTTAAAGATGCATCTACTTTGTTATGTTTATCCACCCCTTAAGCAACTCAACACCTTCATTGTTTCATTTTAAACTGCAAATATGCCTACGTGCAGATCCCTTCTAAAAACATCCATCCAAGTGCCATTGTTTCCCTCCGACCCATAAACAATCAAACTCAAACGGCGCCCATTGAACACTTTACAAATCTCGTAGTTTGTACTTCGACCAAAACACATATCCCCTTACTGTACCATTATAGTATTTGCATATTTACAGCCTTCCAAAGGCCCCAGACTTCCAGACCTCCAGGGCAACCGATAAACACACATAATACACAGATAGTATTCCATGCTTCTAAATACTATGTATGCACGTCTTTGTTTTGCATTGTTTGCATGCACAATTCCGGAACTAGTATAGCCTTTGAAAAGCTAGGACTAAGCTGGTAGACAGACTCTACATCTATACATTGACTTTTGTCGTTGAGCGACAATGTATTTAAAAATCGGTCCGTGTCCGTGGAAATCATGGACAATGAGACCATTTCCGGCTTTGGTACACCTGTCTGCAGATGGCTTGGGTACGTGTTTTGTCATGGGTACACTCGGAGGAAACCTCAAAAGGAGCGAGGCGCCGACAAAAGTGACTGTAGATCAGGACAAAAGTCGATCGAAGTCGCCTCGAGACGGATTCATGAGTACACAGACGGGCGATAATGGTCGATGAAGGCCGTTGAGGGACAATGGTGGTGGAGATTGTGTGTTTGTTTACCATTTTTGGAGTACAGGGTACGGTTTTTGTGTTTTGAAGGGGGGTTTTGGAAGTTTTTTAAACTGGTAAGCAAGCTTGCCAATGTCTGTTACACAAACTTATGCTTTAAAAATTGCAACTCATAACTTTAAACTCGCCCCAGACAGCCGAGATCATTTTCCAGACAGGTTAATGCCCTCAGGCAACCCCAACCCGACTCGATTCCCGCCAGACAGCAGGTCTAGCAATATGCCCGCCACATGTGGTCCTCGTCATTTTCAATTTGATCTGTGAAGCATCAACTTTTTTCTCGCCCGATCTTCCTCATCCCATTGATCTATGACTAACTGTGTAAGCAAATGTTGTTCATCGCCCCCGAAGCTTAAAACAACAACCTAGACATACAGTTTTGTCGGCAGTCGGCTTCCCCCGACCCAGACAACCACCCAGACAGAAGTGAGTAGTACCCGACTACTTGACTCAATGAGCTCCACAATATGTCGTCTGTGATGTCTACAAGCACATACAGACTGTCGCCAATCGTGCGGAAACGTCGATCTATCTAACCAGACAGCCAATTCAGCCGATGTTGACCAGACATCTGAGCCCTTCGCCGCTGTCTTGACCCTTCTGCGCAACGCAAAAGCACTCAACACAACGGATTCACACGATAATGGACACAATAGAAGTAGACCCATGTTTTTGCGCAGGAAAACAGTCCTCAAAGGTGCCTAATGTAAAATCTTTCGATTCTGCACGTAGCAGAGACCCTCTTAAATTTATATAGGATGCAAAATCGTGTAAATAATTTGTTTGTCCCCTTCGGCGCTGCCGATTCAAAATGTGATGGACATTAATGGAAGTACCTACGTGCAGAAAAAGAGTGTAATGTACGTAGACGTGTTTGTCTCCGCTGAATGCAGTCTTGGATCCTCCGGGCTCAGTTTACGCTTTATTTGGTCTTCGCTTTTTGTGTTTATTGTTGATTCAATCCCGAAAAAGGGCTTTAGCCCGCTCGACACACGCCGAAATGTTGAAGAATTGAAGCTTCAGCGGTCCTGAGGGCCTGGGTGGTCGAAAGCGCCATCCGGGCGTTAGCGCTTTCCATCATAGCCATTGTATGCTTATGTTTGACCAGCTTTCTACGTTGGAGTTTATTGTTGAACGGGCGCCCCTTTCAATGATGATTCGGATTGAAACAAACATTACATAAGAGAATTTTGAGGCCATGAGTTCAACAAGTGATGAACAGAACTCAGGAATTAGGCTCAAAGTACTGTGTGCACAGAGGCATGGACTTTGGATGGCGTTCAAACATCGGATATATGAAACATGGTTGCAAATGGTGATGTATACACTTTGATTTTTTAAACTGTATTCAAGGATACAAATACAAAACTTGATCCAAAAACAAAGCCCATCCCAGATGTCCAATTAGCATTCCCGATGCAAGCCAACCCATCCAAGCGGGTGCCAAAGGCAATCAATTCAGTCTAGCTGTCAGGGACAACGTTGAAACGCCTGTCCGGACGTGTAAAGACATAAATTAGACAACGACGGCAACCCGGTCGGGAAATTGATTTGTGATGGGCCTTCAGGGCTGGCGATAAGGGCCACTGTCCTTTGCCGAAATTGAATCGATTCCAGGCGTGCGGCGTTGATTTATTAATGTTTGGATGGAATTTGTAACATTTCAAGTGGTCGAGCTGAGTTTAATAAACTGAAGAGTCAAATATGATTCAAGCATTTTCAAACAAATATTTTAACAAATTTTTAAGCTGCATACTCACGATATGTTTCCTTAATACCTTTTCATAGCCTTTATTTCATTAAAACTTGCTTTAAACTTTAATAAAGTCATTTTAATCGGCCATTTAAGTCCACAGCAAACATCCAAAAGTACAAAGACCCGCCGTCACGTCGTTTTACGACCCGTATCAAAGCTCATATTACCACTTTTTTGGTATCTATAAAAGTAAAACTGCAAATTTTTCTCCCCATGTTGTTACTCATCAACTTGCTGGATTTAGATTTTATCTTTTCGAACTGAACAGATTTAGTTCTAACTTCTGGTTTTTGGTTGTAAACTGTTTTTCAATCGTTCTGTGAGATTTTTTTACAAAAACTTAGTAATGTTAAATCCCCTTAATTTGCAAGGTCCCTCAAACCTGCAACTCTACACTTCCAGCGCCGGTTTCCATTTTACTTTAGTTTTTGCCCAAAAAGTGTGGCGGGTTGTGATTTGAGAACCTTCGTACGTGCAGGGCCGACTTTCGGCGACGAGATTCGCATTCGAGGACTAATTGCAGGGGAGGTCGACGTGGTGGTGGTGGTGGTGTACCCCCACAGGTGTAGGATTGCGTCGAATGGCGACGTTAATGTCCGTCTACGCGAAATCGGCTAATTCATTCATTGCGCCCGATGAAAACAAGCCAACCGAAACAGGGTTTCGAGTGGTCGAAGACAACATCCTGATTGGGAAAAAACAGACAGATTTGGGGAAATTGATGCTGTGATGGGGTAATTTGGGGAATTACGTCGAATTTTGGGATGATTTGTTGATTTATTTTAAAACTGAAGACTTTGCCGGTCCACCCCCTAATACAAAAAAATGAGTCCAAAACAGACCAACTTTTGAGGGGTAAAAGTTACGGATTTGGGGTTTTAACCTTTCAAGGACCGATTCTCGAGATTTTAAACAATATCGACTTTTTTTCAACTTTGGCGCGCGTCTTGGTGCGGTGCGGCGCGAAAAGTCGAAAGTGGCGCGCCCAAGGAGAAACGTCAGCCTGCGCGTCGCGCATGTCCTAGATGCAAAATTCAAAATCCGGAACATTTGTCTCTGGACGCGAGACGCTAGGGTTACTGTAAAGGTGTGAAAATTCCATTTCTGCAGTTTCGCTAACGATTCAAGAGTTTTTTGTACCATTCAATCACGGCCGATTGGGCCAATTTTCTCAAAAAACACTTGGTATATGGCCTTGTAGTGCATAAGGTCAAATGAACCGGATTCAATGGGATTCAGCCGAGTTATAGCCTCCGGAAGTTTTGCGAAATGTCGCATCGGGGCGACCCCCAGGCAGCTGAATTTCGCTCTTTGGGGAAGGAATGGAGAGAGAGAGGAGCGCGCAGACATTCAGACAGCAAGTGGGGCGAGCGGGGCCCAGCCAGCTCGCTGCGCGCGCGACGAGGGAGTGGGGTCTCTCGCAGAGACCATCCAGGTCGGCTTGATGACCGCCAGGCCTGCAGTTTCCCGGAAACCTGCAAAGTTGTTTCTCGACACTGGCTGAACCAATCTGGCCAATTTTTTGTGGACATGTAGCCACCACTGCCGGATACTACGTAAAAAAATTTTATCCAGATCCAGAAACAATAAGTCATGTTCATGCCCTGCGGAAGTTTAGCAAAATGTCGCGTCGGGGCGACCCCTCGCAGCCGAGTTTCGCGCTTTCGGAGAGCGATGCAGGCAGGTCCGAGGCGCAATCGAGACCGCCGATCGAAACTTGGAGACCACTGAATAGAGTTTTCTACATTCGCACAAGGTGTGACTAAACGCGGATTTTGCACAAATCCTTCAAAATTTCAAATCGTAAGGGTAGGGACCGGCAGGCGGAGAACACTCGGTCACCCTGAGCGTGTCCAGGTGGGATACTGTAGAAAAAAATTTTGTCTAAATTTTTAATTTTGATAACGGATTCAGACGTTTCACTTCTTTCCGAATCGAATGGTGTCATCAGATTTTGAAAAAAATCGCATTAAAATGCCAAAACGACTTTTTTTGTTACATTTTTGAGGGTTTTTTGAAAATTTAGTTGACCGTTCTATCGCGTCCACAGACGGCGTTGGCACCATTCGATTCAGCGTCAAAAACTACACCTGTGGTTGTGCGGAAAAGACCGGAAAAGACCGGGCGCGCGTGCCAGAATTTTTTATGTGAAAGTGCCAAAAACAAAAGTTGATCAAATTAAGTATTTAGCGCGTCTACACCCCCATTTCGATATGCGAGAAATCGAATGGTAATTTTTGTTTTTTTCTAAAAGTGGCCGAAAATGCCGAAATAGAAATTTTTTAAGGTTTTTCGGCATTTTGGTCAAGCGTTCAATCGCGTTCACTTTTGGCACTATTACCATTCGATTCAGCGTGAAAAGTTACATCGATGGTATTGAAACGAAGACCGGATAAGACCGGGTACGAGTGCCACAATTTTTCAAACCAAAAATGTCAAAAAATTTTTGATCAAATTTAGTAATTTGACTTCCTATACCTTCGTGTTTGTAAACATATGATCATACAATGCTACTGGTGTTGTTTTTAACTTCTTAAAACACTAAAAACAGCATTTGAGGATATCTTATTCACAAATTTGTATCGACTTTAAACACTGTGAAAACGTTACTTAAATTTGCTACAAATGCTGTTTACGTCATATTAAGTGATGAAAAGCAAATTGTCCCCAGTTTTGCATAACAATCATGAATTTTGTAGCATTAAAATAACGCGCTTATGACGCATTTCAGTTCGCGCGCATGTGCAAATGGCCCGTCTGCGTTGATAGAGACTTGCGGTGTCAATAGAGAAGACGCGCTCGACAAGAGGCTTGGCAAAGCGTACTCTTCGCCAACGAGGGGTTTGGGTTGAAACACGCGAGTCCCCCGGGCGAAAAGTTTTGGATTTTTGCGCTCCTTTTTCGGCATTTTCATGCTTATGAAATTTTTTTTAAATTCTTTTTCTTTTTCCAATCAAAATCTACGATAATTAGGCGCCGAATAAGACCAATTGCAGTCGAATCGGTCGAAATCTAATTTTTCCTGCCGGTCCCTACGTAAGGGGGACCCCTTGGGATTTTTTGCACGCGCTCAAAAATGTCGTGTGCGGTTCCGGATAAAGGTGGACAGCGTGCCCATGTCTCCGGTTGATGCGACGTCGATTTGCCCTCGGGAGTTTGCTCTTTTTGGAGACGTGATCAAAAGTGTCGGCGCTGGGTCCGGTTCAAGGAGGAAATCAAAGCCACATCTCGCGACGTCCCGCCATGCATTTGCCTTCGGGCTTTCGTGCAGGTTCAAAACCGTCGTGGATGGGCCCGGTTCAAGCAGCAAATCAAACAATTGTCTCGGGTTGGCGCGACATCGAATTGCTCTGGGATTTCGCGCAAGCTAAAAAGTGTCGTGCGGGGGCCCGGTTCAAAGGTAAAAGTGTGCCCGGGTTCCTGACGGCCCGACATCGATTTGCCCTCGGGATATCGCTACCTGAAGGCGGGATGAAGCCGCCTTGCTCCCGCCTTCAGGTCTCACGTCACCACAAGAGTGTCCACACCTGATCGTATCAGCCAACAGCATCAGTGGCTCGGTTGGTAGCACGTCATGTTACCACGCTGATAGCCTCAGGTTCGGATCCTCAAAGTGTCAAAAGTCTTTCAACAGATTTATCAAGTCATGCCATGGCGTTGTAAACAAAGGCGGAGTTTATTATGCAAATTTGGGAGCGCAAAACGGTTCGAAAACTCAACAATTTTTAAAAAATCGCTAGAAAATTTTTACAAAAATCCAAGGTGGTCAGAATTTTACGGCGAGTTCAAAAATCACTACGTCATTGCCGTTTCGTTCATTTCGATTTTTTCAAATGCTGATATCTCAAAGAGGAGAGACGGATAGGGGCCGCCGAAGGCGGCCCCGATCCTTCTTGCTTCAAACCTTTTGTATTGTGACTTTTTATTCTTTTGTGACTTACCATGCTGGGAAACTTATATGCAGGAGTCGCGCGAGCGCCGGAGCCCAAAAGTTGCCGGCCGAAGGCCGGCAACTTTTGGGCGTAGGCGCGAAGCGCCCCCAGCGGAGCTGCCAGCCCGTAGGGCTGGTCCCACCCCTAATACAAAAAACCATCAAATTTTTTTTAGAATCCAATATTCCCGTGGAGTTGGTGATTTTTTGTTTTTACCATGTAGGGTCGAATTTTTGAGATTTTACTTTTTCCGGTCTTAGTTTTTTGTTTTGGTGCCGTCTTTGGGGTGTGCCGTGGCATTTCTCGAAGGTGCGTGTGCTTCTCATGAACGCTGGCCAGATTGTGTGGCATGTAGTAAGATCAAAATTTCAAATCCGGAACATTTGTCTCTGGGCACTTTTTGATCCGGCCACGGCAAAGTGGGTAGAATGGCACGCCAACATGTGTGCCGTAACTCTCCGATTTAATTCTACCCTCGAGACTGCGGCATTTTGGCCAAGATTTGGAGGGCTTGATCCTTTGACGGTGAATTACCAAACGAGGTCGAATCAGCCGGATCCGTTGGCGTTGCGTCGAGTTGTGCCGCGGCAAAGTTTTGTCAAATGTCGCTCCGGGGCGACCCCCAGGTGCCCGAATTTCGCACTTTTTTTTCGCCCGTAACGCCAACGGCACCAAACGCGTGGGTTGGGTCCAAAATTCCAAATCCGGAACTTTTTTCTCTGGGCACTTTTTGATCCGGGCACGGCAAAGTGGTTAGAATGGCACCCCAACATTTGTGCCACAACTCTAGGAATTAATTGTGCCCTTGGACGTGATCCGATTTGGCCAAGATTTTGGGGGCTTGATCCGTCAACCGTGGCACGGCAAATGAGGTCGATTCAGCCGGATTCATTGGGTTTGCACCGAGTTATGCCGCGGCAAAGTTTTGCAAAATGACGCCTCGGGGCGACCCCTCGCAGCCGGGTTTCGCTCTTGGGAGAGGGAGTGGGGGGAGAGGGAGCGTGCAGACATCAGACAGCAAGTGGGGCGAGTGGGACCCAGCCAGCTGCCTGCGTGCACGGTTAGAGAGTGAGGTCTCTCGCAGAGACCGGGTCTCGGCTTGGGGACCTCCAGGCAATGAGAGTGAGGGCCGGCGAGCCGAAGGCTCGCCCGAGCCCTCTGATCGAGACTTGGGGACCACTGAATAGGGTTTGATGCATTTGCACAGAGCTTACAAGGGAACCGTCAGAGCTTAAGTTGGCGGATTGGAACCGGCTATACGGCATTCGAAAGAGCATCATTTGGACATTCTAAAACCGCCGACCAAAAGTGCTACAGAGCCCTAGGTGCCGAGATATGTGCCAAAATAGCAAAAACCTTTAATTTGTAAAAGACCATAACTTTTTTTTGGCTGTATGAAATGGTACGCCGTTAAAAATGGGTGTTACCACATGTCAAACGAAGGATTTGGCACAAAAAGAATGTATAAAAAAAGTGCCATTCTCGATTTCGTCTCAGAATGGCACTTTTTCAAAATGCCAAGTAGCATTTTTCGTTTACGGCATTGGAATCAGCATCCGAAAAGCTCTTGAATGCCGTATAGCACGTTCCGATCGGCCGACTTACGGTCTGAACGTTCCCTTGTTAGCGGAACGCGGATTTTGCACAAATCCTTCAAAATTTCAAAACGTAAGGGGGACCCCTTACGATTTTTTGTGCGCGCTCAAATGTGTCGTGTGTGGGTCCGGATGAGGGAGGACAGCGTGCCCAGGCCTCCGAACTGCGCGACATGAAATTGCCCTCAGGGTTTTGCCTTTTTTGGGACCTGATCAAAAGTGTCGTCGTAGGCCCGGTTCAAGGTGGAAAGTGAACCCATTTCTCCAGATGGCACGTCATGCAATTGCCCTCAAGGATTCGCGCAGGTTCAAAAGTGTCGTGGATGGGTTCAGATCAAGGAGGTTTGCGTGCCCAAGTTTCCGGATGGCACGACTTGGAGTTCCCCTCGGGATTTTGAGGTCGAATAAAAGTGTCGTCGGTGGGCCCGGTATAAGCAAGGAATCGAACCCATGTCTCCGGACGGCACGTCACTAAAGTTGCCCTCAAATTTCGCGCAGGTGCAGAAGTGTCTTCGAGGGGCCCACATCAAGCGGAAAAGTGTGCCTCAGCCTCCAAACCGCGCGACATGGATTTACCCTCGGGGCGTCGCCACCTGGAGACGGGATCAAGCCGACGTGCTCTGACGTCACCGCAACAGTGTCCCCGCCTGATCGTATCAGCCAACAGCATCCGTGGCTCAGTTGGTAGCACGTCGAGCTATCACACCTACCGCCTCAGGTTCGGATCCCCGAGGTGTCAAAAGTCTTTCGTCGGATTTATCAGATCGTGCCATGGCATTATAAAAATTGGGCGGGGCCTAATATGCAAATTTGGGTATGCAAATTTGTCCAAAAATTCCCAAAAACTCCAAAATAACGCTAGAAAAATTTTACAAAATTCTAGATAGGTCAGAATTTCACGGCGAGTTCAAAAATCGCCATGTCATCGTCGTAACGTTAATTTTGTTTTTTCAAATGCTCATATCTTTGAAAGGAGAGACGAATTGGGGCCGCCGAAGGCGGCCCTGATTCTTCTCTCCTAAAACCTTTCCTCCTGTGACTTTTTATTCCTTTGTGACTTACCATGCTGGGAAACTTATATGCAGGAGTCGCGCGAGCGCCGGAGCCCGAAAGTTGCCGGCCGAAGGCCGGCAACTTTCGGGCGTAGGCGCGAAGCGCCCCCAGCGGAGCTGCCAGCCCGTAGGGCTGGTCCCACCCCTAATACAAAAAACCATCAAATTTTTTTTAGAATCCAATATTCCCGTGGAGTTGGTGATTTTTTGTTTTTACCATGTAGGGTCGAATTTTTGAGATTTTACTTTTTCCGGTCTTAGTTTTTTGTTTTGGTGCCGTCTTTGGGGTGTGCCGTGGCATTTCTCGAAGGTGCGTGTGCTTCTCATGAACGCTGGCCAGATTGTGTGGCATGTAGTAAGATCAAAATTTCAAATCCGGAACATTTGTCTCTGGGCACTTTTTGATCCGGCCACGGCAAAGTGGGTAGAATGGCACGCCAACATGTGTGCCGTAACTCTCCGATTTAATTCTACCCTCGAGACTGCGGCATTTTGGCCAAGATTTGGAGGGCTTGATCCTTTGACGGTGAATTACCAAACGAGGTCGAATCAGCCGGATCCGTTGGCGTTGCGTCGAGTTGTGCCGCGGCAAAGTTTTGTCAAATGTCGCTCCGGGGCGACCCCCAGGTGCCCGAATTTCGCACTTTTTTTTCGCCCGTAACGCCAACGGCACCAAACGCGTGGGTTGGGTCCAAAATTCCAAATCCGGAACTTTTTTCTCTGGGCACTTTTTGATCCGGGCACGGCAAAGTGGTTAGAATGGCACCCCAACATTTGTGCCACAACTCTAGGAATTAATTGTGCCCTTGGACGTGATCCGATTTGGCCAAGATTTTGGGGGCTTGATCCGTCAACCGTGGCACGGCAAATGAGGTCGATTCAGCCGGATTCATTGGGTTTGCACCGAGTTATGCCGCGGCAAAGTTTTGCAAAATGACGCCTCGGGGCGACCCCTCGCAGCCGGGTTTCGCTCTTGGGAGAGGGAGTGGGGGGAGAGGGAGCGTGCAGACATCAGACAGCAAGTGGGGCGAGTGGGACCCAGCCAGCTGCCTGCGTGCACGGTTAGAGAGTGAGGTCTCTCGCAGAGACCGGGTCTCGGCTTGGGGACCTCCAGGCAATGAGAGTGAGGGCCGGCGAGCCGAAGGCTCGCCCGAGCCCTCTGATCGAGACTTGGGGACCACTGAATAGGGTTTGATGCATTTGCACAGAGCTTACAAGGGAACCGTCAGAGCTTAAGTTGGCGGATTGGAACCGGCTATACGGCATTCGAAAGAGCATCATTTGGACATTCTAAAACCGCCGACCAAAAGTGCTACAGAGCCCTAGGTGCCGAGATATGTGCCAAAATAGCAAAAACCTTTAATTTGTAAAAGACCATAACTTTTTTTTGGCTGTATGAAATGGTACGCCGTTAAAAATGGGTGTTACCACATGTCAAACGAAGGATTTGGCACAAAAAGAATGTATAAAAAAAGTGCCATTCTCGATTTCGTCTCAGAATGGCACTTTTTCAAAATGCCAAGTAGCATTTTTCGTTTACGGCATTGGAATCAGCATCCGAAAAGCTCTTGAATGCCGTATAGCACGTTCCGATCGGCCGACTTACGGTCTGAACGTTCCCTTGTTAGCGGAACGCGGATTTTGCACAAATCCTTCAAAATTTCAAAACGTAAGGGGGACCCCTTACGATTTTTTGTGCGCGCTCAAATGTGTCGTGTGTGGGTCCGGATGAGGGAGGACAGCGTGCCCAGGCCTCCGAACTGCGCGACATGAAATTGCCCTCAGGGTTTTGCCTTTTTTGGGACCTGATCAAAAGTGTCGTCGTAGGCCCGGTTCAAGGTGGAAAGTGAACCCATTTCTCCAGATGGCACGTCATGCAATTGCCCTCAAGGATTCGCGCAGGTTCAAAAGTGTCGTGGATGGGTTCAGATCAAGGAGGTTTGCGTGCCCAAGTTTCCGGATGGCACGACTTGGAGTTCCCCTCGGGATTTTGAGGTCGAATAAAAGTGTCGTCGGTGGGCCCGGTATAAGCAAGGAATCGAACCCATGTCTCCGGACGGCACGTCACTAAAGTTGCCCTCAAATTTCGCGCAGGTGCAGAAGTGTCTTCGAGGGGCCCACATCAAGCGGAAAAGTGTGCCTCAGCCTCCAAACCGCGCGACATGGATTTACCCTCGGGGCGTCGCCACCTGGAGACGGGATCAAGCCGACGTGCTCTGACGTCACCGCAACAGTGTCCCCGCCTGATCGTATCAGCCAACAGCATCCGTGGCTCAGTTGGTAGCACGTCGAGCTATCACACCTACCGCCTCAGGTTCGGATCCCCGAGGTGTCAAAAGTCTTTCGTCGGATTTATCAGATCGTGCCATGGCATTATAAAAATTGGGCGGGGCCTAATATGCAAATTTGGGTATGCAAATTTGTCCAAAAATTCCCAAAAACTCCAAAATAACGCTAGAAAAATTTTACAAAATTCTAGATAGGTCAGAATTTCACGGCGAGTTCAAAAATCGCCATGTCATCGTCGTAACGTTAATTTTGTTTTTTCAAATGCTCATATCTTTGAAAGGAGAGACGAATTGGGGCCGCCGAAGGCGGCCCTGATTCTTCTCTCCTAAAACCTTTCCTCCTGTGACTTTTTATTCCTTTGTGACTTACCATGCTGGGAAACTTATATGCAGGAGTCGCGCGAGCGCCGGAGCCCGAAAGTTGCCGGCCGAAGGCCGGCAACTTTCGGGCGTAGGCGCGAAGCGCCCCCAGCGGAGCTGCCAGCCCGTAGGGCTGGTCCACCCCCATGATACACTAAACTTCTAAATTTTTTGACCAACTTTTTTCTCTTTATAGTTGGTCATTTGCTTCCTTGGGCTTTATTACGCAGCTCCAAAAGTTATGTACTTTGGCGTTTTAACATTTTTTGAATTTGGTTTTCTTGGCACCGTGCCGTGGCAAAAAGTGCCGATGCTCCGCTCAACCGTGAATGCTGGCCGGATTGTGTGGCATGTAGTCGGTTCAGAATTCAAAATCCGGAAAAAGTGTCTCTGGGCACTTTTTGATCAGGGCACGGCAAAAGGGGTAGAATGGCACTCCAACATGGGTGCCGTCAAACGGGGAGTTTTTTGTGCCATTGAACGTGGTCCGATTTGGCCCAGATTTTGGGGGCTTGATCCATTGGTAGTGAGACAGCAAACGAGGTCGAATCAGCCGGATTCATTGAGGTTGCGCCGAGTTATGCCGCGGCAAAGTTTTGGGAAATGACGCCCCGGGGCGACCCCCAGGCAGCTGAATTTCGCTCTTCGGAGAGGGAGTAGAGAACGTGGAGAGAGCGCCGACGTCAGACAGCAAGTGGGGCGAGGGGGACCCAGCCAGCTGCCTGCGTGCACGACGAGGGAGTGGGGTCTCTCGCAGAGACCGGGTCTCGGCTTGCGCCGCTCCAGACAATGAGAGTGAGGGCCGGCGAGCCGAAGGCTCGCCCGAGCCCTTCGGTCGAGACTTGAGGGGCACTGAATGGAGTTTAGTACATTCGCACAGGGCGTGACTGAACGCGGATTTTGCACAAATCCTTCAGAAATTCAAAACGTAAGGGGGACCCCTTACGATTTTTCGTGCGCGTTCAAATGTGTCGTGCGTGGGTCCGGATGAGGGAGGATAGCGTGCCCGTGTTACCGGTTGGTGCGACGTGGATGTGCCCTCGGGGTTTTGCCGTTTTTGGGGCCTGATCAAAAGTGTCGTAGATGGGTTCAGATCAAGGAGGCTTGCGTGCCCAAGTCTCCAAATGGCACGACATGTTTTTGCCCTGAGGGTTTCGCCATTCTCGGTGCTCGATTAAAAGTGTCGTCGATGGGCCCGATTCAAGCAGGAAATCGAACCCATGTCTCCGGATGCCACGACATCGAGTTGCCCTCGGATTCCGCGCAGTTGCAAAAGTGTCGTGCAAGGGCCCGGATAACGGGGGAATGTGTGCTCCGGTCTCCAAAATGCGCGACATGGATTTGCCCTCTGGGCATCGCCACCTGGAGGCGGTATCAAGCAGACGTGCTCTGACGTCACCGTAACAGTGTCCACGCCTGATCGTATCAGCCATCAGCATCCGTGGCTCAGTTGGTAGCACGTCCTGCTACCACGCCTACCGCCTCAGGTTCGGATCCCCAAGGTGTCAAAAGTCTTTCATCGGATTTATCAAGTCATGCCATGGCATTATAAAATTTGGGCGGAGCCTAATATGCAAATTTGGGTATGCAAATTTGTCCAAAAATTCCCAAAACTTCAAAATAACGCTAGAAAAATTTTACCAAATTCCAGAGTGGTTAGAATTTCACGGCGAGTTCGAAAATCGCCATGTCATCGTCGTAACGTTAATTTTGGTTTTTCAAATGCCTGTAGCTCCAAAAGGAGAGACGGATTGGGGCCGCCGAAGGCGGCCCTGATTCTTCTCTTGGGTTGGGTCCAAAATTCCAAGTCCGGAACTTTTGTCTCTGGGCACTTTTCGATCAGGGCACGGCAAAATGGCTAGAACGGCACCCCAACATTTGTGCCACAACTCTAGGAATTAATTGTGCCCTTGGACGTGATCCGATTTGGCCAAGATTTTGGGGGCTTGATCCGTCAACCGTGGCACGGCAAATGAGGTCGATTCAGCCGGATTCATTGGCATTTGGCCGAGATATGCCGCGGCAAAGTTTTGCAAAATGACGCCTCGGGGCGACCCCTCGCAGCCGGGTTTTGCTCTTGCAAGATGGAGTGGGGGGAGAGAGAGCGTGCAGACGTCAGACAGCAAGTGGGGCGAAGGGGGCCCAGCCAGCTGCCTGCGTGTACGATGAGGGAGTGGGGTCTCTCGCAGAGACCGGTGCTTGGCTTGCTCCGCTGCAGACAATGAGAGTGAGGACCGGCGAGCCGAAGGTTCGCCCGAGCCCTCCGATCGAGACTTGAGGGCCACTGAATGGAGTTTAGTACATTCGCACAGGGCGAGACTGAACGCGGATTTTGCACAAATCCTTCAAAATTTCAAAACGTAAGGGGGACCCCTTACGATTTCTCGTGCGCGCTCAAATGTGTCGTGCGTGGGTCCGGATAAGGGAGGACAGCGTGCCCATGTCTCCGGTTGGTGCGACGTCGATTTGCCCTCGGGGTTTTGCCCTTTTTTGGGACCTGATTAAAAGTGTCGTCGTGGGCCCGGAGCAAGCAGGAAATTGATCCCATACCTGCAGATGGCACGTCATGCATTTGCTCTCAAGGTTTCGCCCGGGTGCAAAAGTGTCGTAGATGGGTTCAGATCAAGGAGACTTGCGTGCCCAAGTCTCCAGATGGCACGACATGTTTTTGCCCTGAGGCTTCGCCATTCTCGGTGCTCGATTAAAAGTGTCGTCGATGGGCCTGATTCAAGCAGGAAATCGAACCCATGTCTGCGGATGCCACGACATCAAGTTGCCCTCGGATTTCGCGCAGGTGTAAAAATGTCGTACAAGAGCCCGGATGACGGGGGAAGGTGTGCCCCGGCCTCCAGACGGCACGACATGGATTAGCCCTTGGGGCATCGCCACCTGGAGGCAGGATCAAGCCGACGTGCTCTGACGTCACCGCAACAGTGTCCACGCCTGATCGTGTCAGTCATCAGCATCCGTGGCTCAGTTGGTAGCACGTCATGCTACCACGCCAACCGCCTCAGGTTCGGATCCCCAAGGTGTCAAAAGTCTTTCATCGGATATATCAAGTCGTGCCATGGCATTACAAAAATTGGGCGGAGCCTAATATGCAAGTTTGGGTATGCAAATTTGTCCAAAAATTCCCAAAACTTCAAAATAACGCTAGAAAAATTTTACAAAATTCCAGAGTGGTCAGAATTTCACGGCGAGTTCAAAAATCGCCATGTCATCGTCGTAACGTTAATTTTGTTTTTTCAAATGCTCATATCTCTGAAAGGAGAGACAAATTGGGGCCGCCGAAGGCGGCCCTGATTTTTCTCTCCCAAAACCTTTCCTCCTGTGACTTTTTATTCCTTTGTGACTTACCATGCTGGGAAACTTATATGCAGGAGTCGCGCGAGCGCCGAAGCCCGAAAGTTGCCGGCCGAAGGCCGGCAACTATCGGGCGTAGGCGCGAAGCGCCCCCAGCGGAGCTGCCAGCCCGTAGGGCTGGTCCACCCCTAGATACACTTTTCCCGAAAATTTTTAAACCAACTTTTTTCCCGTTGTAGTTGGTGTTTTGCCTCCTTGGGCATTTTTGTAAAGCTTCAAAAGTTTTGTACTTTGCCGTTTTAAAACTTTTGGAATTTGGCTTTCTTGGCACTGTGCCGTGGCAAAAAGTGCCATCGGCTCGCCCATCCGTGAATGCTGGCCGGATTGTGTAGCATGTAGTCGGTTCAGAATTCAAAATCCGGAAAAAGTGTCTCTGGGCACTTTTTGATTAGGGCACGGCAAAAGGGGTAGAATGGCACTCCAACATGGGTGCCACAACCTGTCGAATTCTTTGTGCCATTGAACGTGGTCCGATTTGGCCCAGATTTTGGGAGCATGATCCGTTAACAGTGAGATAGGAAATGAGGTCAAATCAGCCGGATTCATTGGGTTTGCGCCGAGATATGCCGCGGCAAAGTTTTGCGAAATGACGCCTCGGGGCGACCCCTAGCTGCCGAATTTCGCACTTTTTTTTTGCCGGAAACGCTAGCGGCGCGGAGTTGCGTGGGTTGGATGCAAAATTCCAAATCCGGAACTTTTGTCTCTGGGCACTTTTCGATCAGGGCACGGCAAAGTGGTTAGAATGGCACCCCAACATTTGTGCCGTCAAACGGGGAGTTTTTTGTGCCTTTAGAAGTGGTCCGTTTTGGCCCAGATTTTGAGGGCATGATCCGTTGGTAGTGAGCCAGTAAACGAGGTCGAATCAGCCGGATTCATTGAGGTTGCGCCGAGTTATGCCGCGGCAAAGTTTTGGGAAATGACGCCTCGGGGCGACCCCTCGCAGCCGGGTTTCGCTCTTGGGAGAGGGAGTGGGGGGAGAGGGAGCGTGCAGACGTCAGACAGCAAGTGGGGCGAGCGGGACCCAGCCAGCTGCCTGCGTGCACGACGAGGGAGTGGGGTCTCTTGCAGATACCGGTGCTCAGCTTGGGGACCTCCAGGCAATGAGAGTGAGGGCCGGCGAGCCGAAGGCTCGCCCGAGCCCTCCGATCGAGACTTGGGGACCACTGAATGGAGTTTTCTACATTCGCACAGGACGAGACTGAACGCGGATTTTGCACAAATCCTTCAAAATTGTAAAACGTAAGGGGGACCCCTTACGATTATTCGTGCGCGCTCAAATGTGTCGTGCGGGGGTCTGGATGAGGGAGGATAGCGTGCCCGTGTTACCGGTTGGTGCGACGCGGATTTGCCTTTGGGATTTTGCCTTTTTTGGGTGACTGATCAAAAGTGTCGTCGTGGGCCCGGCAGTAGGAGGACAGCGTGCCCATGTCTGCGGTTAGTGCGACGTCGAATTGCCCATGGATTTCGCGCAGATATCAAGTGTCGTCGATGGGCTCGGTTCAAGCAAGAAATCGAACCCATTTTCCCAGACGGCACGTCATGCATTTGCCCCCAAGGTTTCGCGCGGGTTCAAAGGTGTCGTGGATGGGTTCAGATCAAGGAGGCTTGCGTGCCCAAGTCTCCAGATGGCACGACTTGGAGTTCCTCTCGGGATTTCGAACTTGGTTAAAAGTGTCGTGCAAGGGCCCGGATGGAAGGGGAAAGCGTGCCCGTGTCTCCAGACTGTGCGACATGTTTTTGCCCTGCGGGTTTTGCCACTCTTGGTGCCCGATTAAAAGTGTCGTCGATGGGCCCGGTTCGAGCAGGAAATCGAACTCATGTCTCCAGATGCCACGACATCGAGTTGCCCTCGGATTTCGCGCAGGTGCAAAAGTGTCGTCGATGAGCCCACATTAAGCGGAAAAGTGTGCCTCAGCCTCCGGATCGCGCGACATGGATTTGCCCTCGGGGCATCGCCACCTGGAGGCGGGATCAAGCCGGCGTGCTCTGACGTCACCGCAACAGTGTCCCCGCCTGATCGTATCAGTCAACAGCATCCGTGGCTCAGTTGGTAGCACGTCGTGCTACCACGCCCACCGCCTCGGGTTCGGATCCCCAAGGTGTCAAAAGTCTTTCGTCGGATTTATCAAGTCGTGCCATGGCATTTGAAAAAAGCGGCGGAGTCTAATATGCAAATTAGGATATGCAAATTTAGTTATGCAAATTTGTCCAAAAATTCCCAAAATTTCAAAATAACGCTAAAAAAATTTTACAAAATTCCAGAGTGGTCAGAATTTTACGCCGAGTTCAAAAATCGCCATGTAATCATCGTAGCGTTTATTTTGATTTTTCAAATGCTTATATCTCTTAAAGGAGAGACGGATTGGTGCCGCCGAAGGCGGCCCTGATTCTTCTCTTCCAACACCTTTCCTCCTGTGACTTTTTATTCCTTTGTGACTTACCATGCTGGGAAACTTATATGCAGGAGTCGCGCGAGCGCCGGAGCCCAAAAGTTGCCGGCCGAAGGCCGGCAACTTTTGGGCGTAGGCGCGAAGCGCCCCCAGCGGAGCTGCCAGCCCGTAGGGCTGGTCCAACCCCTAATACAAAAAAATGAGTCCAAAACAGACCAACTTTTGAGGGGTAAAAGTTACGGATTTGGGGTTTTAACCTTTCAAGGACCGATTCTCGAGATTTTAAACAATATCGACTTTTTTTCAACTTTGGCGCGCGTCTTGGTGCGGTGCGGCGCGAAAAGTCGAAAGTGGCGCGCCCAAGGAGAAACGTCAGCCTGCGCGTCGCGCATGTCCTAGATGCAAAATTCAAAATCCGGAACATTTGTCTCTGGACGCGAGACGCTAGGGTTACTGTAAAGGTGTGAAAATTCCATTTCTGCAGTTTCGCTTTCGATTCAAGAGTTTTTTGTACCATTCAATCACGGCCGATTTGGCCAATTTTCTCAAAAAACACTTGGTATATGGCCTTGTAGTGCATAAGGTCGAATGAACCGGATTCATTGGGATTGAGCCGAGTTATAGCCTCCGGAAGTTTTGCAAAATGTCGCATCGGGGCGACCCCCAGGCAGCTGAATTTCGCTCTTTGGGGAAGGAGTGGAGAGAGAGAGGAGCGCGCAGACATTCAGACAGCAAGTGGGGCGAGCGGGGCCCAGCCAGCTCGCTGCGCGCGCGACGAGGGAGTGGGGTCTCTCGCAGAGACCATCCAGGTCGGCTTGATGACCGCCAGGCCTGCAGTTTCCCGGAAACCTGCAAAGTTGTTTCTCGACACTGGCTGAACCAATCTGGCCAATTTTTTGTGGACATGTAGCCACCACTGCCGGATACTACGTAAAAAAATTTTATCCAGATCCAGAAACAATAAGTCATGTTCATGCCCTGCGGAAGTTTAGCAAAATGTCGCGTCGGGGCGACCCCTCGCAGCCGAGTTTCGCGCTTTCGGAGAGCGATGCAGGCAGGTCCGAGGCGCAATCGAGACCGCCGATCGAAACTTGGAGACCACTGAATAGAGTTTTCTACATTCGCACAAGGTGTGACTAAACGCGGATTTTGCACAAATCCTTCAAAATTTCAAATCGTAAGGGGGACCCCTTGGGATTTTTTGCACGCGCTCAAAAATGTCGTGTGCGGTTCCGGATAAAGGTGGACAGCGTGCCCATGTCTCCGGTTGATGCGACGTCGATTTGCCCTCGGGAGTTTGCTCTTTTTGGAGACGTGATCAAAAGTGTCGGCGCTGGGTCCGGTTCAAGGAGGAAATCAAAGCCACATCTCGCGACGTCCAGGGCACACCGTCCACAAAAACACCATCAAAAAACTGTAAATCCACAACCCAGAATTCGGATGAAGTCAAACAGAACCCACCCCACGGCCATGGCGTCGTTTTTCAACTTCAAACAAACAAACAAAATTCTTTTCTCTTTCGATGCATTTGAGAGCTCGGCTTTTTTGCCTCTCCACGGACAAAGAAAAAAGGAAATGTCATTGCGTCGAAATCGTCGACCAGTAAATTTGCTATAGTAGTTTTTCGATTCGGGTTCGATTCGATTTCAATTTTCAGTCCGTGGGTACGAGTGCCTTTTTGTGTTGTTTGAAAAACACCCATTGGGATTGCAATTTTGTTAAATGGGATGGATCAGTAAAAATAATGGGGCTTTTTGCTGATTTTTGGAGGGTAAATTCAAAGTACGCGAGGGGGGAGATCAATGGTTGAAAAGAGGGGAGTTTTGGGACAAATTAAAACTGTTTCCAATAAAATTTATCAGTTAAACGTTTTGAATGTATTATTTTGATGTCAAAAAACTGGGAAGAAGGCGTAGTATTAGTGACAGCTAATTTCATCGACCAATTTGCGCATCTCAGGCGGCGCTACATCGACACACATGACATCATCATCTTCGACGACCAGAGGCGGTGGTGATGGAGCGGCGGGAGGTTCGGGTTGGAGATTCTGTTCGGATGGTGGGGGTTGAGGCGGAGGTGGTGGAGGGGTCGGAATCGGGGAGATGGGTGGGGGTAGGAGGTCTTCTTTTGGGGGTTCTTTCGGTTTGACTTCCTGGAATCATAAACTGAACTGCCTGTCACCGATCTTTAAAACCCACTTCACCCTTCTTCTCCACTTTCTTATCAGCCACCGGTTTCGGCGGCTTCACCGGCCCCGTCGGCTTCGCACCCAACCTCTTCGTGGGCGGTCCCCCTGCCGATGACGGCACCATCGACGATGCCGGAGGTTGTGGCCCCGCTGGCTTCGCTGGAGCCGCTCCAGGTTTCGGTTGTGGTGGTTTCTTCTTCTTTCCGCATATTGGCGCGCTTATCAAGACCAATACAGTAATCAGAATTGGAAAAACTGCATGAATCACGTCGTTATACTCATCCATCGATCGATGTATCAACCAAAGATCGCCAAATTAAACTTCTTGAAACTTCCCTTCCGTCAACCGATGATCTCAAAGAACCCTCAAAAAGAGCCTCCGACCGTCTGTTTGTTTATTCAGAGTCGAAAAAGTGTGCAAATTTGATGCTCGTGCGAGCCGCGCCGCACCGCGAATACCCGCTTTGCCTTTTCCTTCCTTTTTTGCAGAACAAATCGGCCCAAAAATGCAAATTCGTCTGTCTTCGCCATTACCGACGACATCTGCAAGGTCGACAGCGCTCTCATATTTGCGCATCTATCGCCAATGTTTGAACCTTTTCGCTGCTTTTGTTGAACAAGCCGAGCCGAGTGAAGTGACCGGCTATTCAAGAGGACCAAACCACGTCGCCAATATGATAGTACGGGTTGGAAAATACCTGATTTTACTTACGGAAAACTGCGGATTCGGTGTTAGTGAAACACTTAGGATTAGTATTGTTACAACGTGGAGTTTGCAAAGTGGATGTAAGCTTTGCAAATTCGTCACTGATGTAAAAATTGCGAATTCGCACGTCGAGGGCTGTGACACATCATCATTTTTCGGTGGTTTTGAGGTTTTTGAAAGAGTTTTGTTTAGTTGTGTCGGGAAGGTTGATGAGTAGTGGGTTTTTTGAGATTGAATCGTGCAAACTAGACACATATTTGGGGGATTAGTGGGATTTGCGGGTGTTTGGAATGCTCTTGGGACAAAGGTTTTGAGAGTTTAAAAACTGTCCGTTTATCGGTTAAAAATGCACTAAAAACGGTGAACAATGATTTCATTCAACTTTTTTATGGTTTTAAAACTGGTTGGCTTTCTAGCATAGCTACCGTAACCTTTAATTACTTAAACGAATTCCAAAAAAAACAACATAATTTAAAGATGCATCTACTTTGTTATGTTTATCCACCCCTTAAGCAACTCAACACCTTCATTGTTTCATTTTAAACTGCAAATATGCCTACGTGCAGATCCCTTCTAAAAACATCCATCCAAGTGCCATTGTTTCCCTCCGACCCATAAACAATCAAACTCAAACGGCGCCCATTGAACACTTTACAAATCTCGTAGTTTGTACTTCGACCAAAACACATATCCCCTTACTGTACCATTATAGTATTTGCATATTTACAGCCTTCCAAAGGCCCCAGACTTCCAGACCTCCAGGGCAACCGATAAACACACATAATACACAGATAGTATTCCATGCTTCTAAATACTATGTATGCACGTCTTTGTTTTGCATTGTTTGCATGCACAATTCCGGAACTAGTATAGCCTTTGAAAAGCTAGGACTAAGCTGGTAGACAGACTCTACATCTATACATTGACTTTTGTCGTTGAGCGACAATGTATTTAAAAATCGGTCCGTGTCCGTGGAAATCATGGACAATGAGACCATTTCCGGCTTTGGTACACCTGTCTGCAGATGGCTTGGGTACGTGTTTTGTCATGGGTACACTCGGAGGAAACCTCAAAAGGAGCGAGGCGCCGACAAAAGTGACTGTAGATCAGGACAAAAGTCGATCGAAGTCGCCTCGAGACGGATTCATGAGTACACAGACGGGCGATAATGGTCGATGAAGGCCGTTGAGGGACAATGGTGGTGGAGATTGTGTGTTTGTTTACCATTTTTGGAGTACAGGGTACGGTTTTTGTGTTTTGAAGGGGGGTTTTGGAAGTTTTTTAAACTGGTAAGCAAGCTTGCCAATGTCTGTTACACAAACTTATGCTTTAAAAATTGCAACTCATAACTTTAAACTCGCCCCAGACAGCCGAGATCATTTTCCAGACAGGTTAATGCCCTCAGGCAACCCCAACCCGACTCGATTCCCGCCAGACAGCAGGTCTAGCAATATGCCCGCCACATGTGGTCCTCGTCATTTTCAATTTGATCTGTGAAGCATCAACTTTTTTCTCGCCCGATCTTCCTCATCCCATTGATCTATGACTAACTGTGTAAGCAAATGTTGTTCATCGCCCCCGAAGCTTAAAACAACAACCTAGACATACAGTTTTGTCGGCAGTCGGCTTCCCCCGACCCAGACAACCACCCAGACAGAAGTGAGTAGTACCCGACTACTTGACTCAATGAGCTCCACAATATGTCGTCTGTGATGTCTACAAGCACATACAGACTGTCGCCAATCGTGCGGAAACGTCGATCTATCTAACCAGACAGCCAATTCAGCCGATGTTGACCAGACATCTGAGCCCTTCGCCGCTGTCTTGACCCTTCTGCGCAACGCAAAAGCACTCAACACAACGGATTCACACGATAATGGACACAATAGAAGTAGACCCATGTTTTTGCGCAGGAAAACAGTCCTCAAAGGTGCCTAATGTAAAATCTTTCGATTCTGCACGTAGCAGAGACCCTCTTAAATTTATATAGGATGCAAAATCGTGTAAATAATTTGTTTGTCCCCTTCGGCGCTGCCGATTCAAAATGTGATGGACATTAATGGAAGTACCTACGTGCAGAAAAAGAGTGTAATGTACGTAGACGTGTTTGTCTCCGCTGAATGCAGTCTTGGATCCTCCGGGCTCAGTTTACGCTTTATTTGGTCTTCGCTTTTTGTGTTTATTGTTGATTCAATCCCGAAAAAGGGCTTTAGCCCGCTCGACACACGCCGAAATGTTGAAGAATTGAAGCTTCAGCGGTCCTGAGGGCCTGGGTGGTCGAAAGCGCCATCCGGGCGTTAGCGCTTTCCATCATAGCCATTGTATGCTTATGTTTGACCAGCTTTCTACGTTGGAGTTTATTGTTGAACGGGCGCCCCTTTCAATGATGATTCGGATTGAAACAAACATTACATAAGAGAATTTTGAGGCCATGAGTTCAACAAGTGATGAACAGAACTCAGGAATTAGGCTCAAAGTACTGTGTGCACAGAGGCATGGACTTTGGATGGCGTTCAAACATCGGATATATGAAACATGGTTGCAAATGGTGATGTATACACTTTGATTTTTTAAACTGTATTCAAGGATACAAATACAAAACTTGATCCAAAAACAAAGCCCATCCCAGATGTCCAATTAGCATTCCCGATGCAAGCCAACCCATCCAAGCGGGTGCCAAAGGCAATCAATTCAGTCTAGCTGTCAGGGACAACGTTGAAACGCCTGTCCGGACGTGTAAAGACATAAATTAGACAACGACGGCAACCCGGTCGGGAAATTGATTTGTGATGGGCCTTCAGGGCTGGCGATAAGGGCCACTGTCCTTTGCCGAAATTGAATCGATTCCAGGCGTGCGGCGTTGATTTATTAATGTTTGGATGGAATTTGTAACATTTCAAGTGGTCGAGCTGAGTTTAATAAACTGAAGAGTCAAATATGATTCAAGCATTTTCAAACAAATATTTTAACAAATTTTTAAGCTGCATACTCACGATATGTTTCCTTAATACCTTTTCATAGCCTTTATTTCATTAAAACTTGCTTTAAACTTTAATAAAGTCATTTTAATCGGCCATTTAAGTCCACAGCAAACATCCAAAAGTACAAAGACCCGCCGTCACGTCGTTTTACGACCCGTATCAAAGCTCATATTACCACTTTTTTGGTATCTATAAAAGTAAAACTGCAAATTTTTCTCCCCATGTTGTTACTCATCAACTTGCTGGATTTAGATTTTATCTTTTCGAACTGAACAGATTTAGTTCTAACTTCTGGTTTTTGGTTGTAAACTGTTTTTCAATCGTTCTGTGAGATTTTTTTACAAAAACTTAGTAATGTTAAATCCCCTTAATTTGCAAGGTCCCTCAAACCTGCAACTCTACACTTCCAGCGCCGGTTTCCATTTTACTTTAGTTTTTGCCCAAAAAGTGTGGCGGGTTGTGATTTGAGAACCTTCGTACGTGCAGGGCCGACTTTCGGCGACGAGATTCGCATTCGAGGACTAATTGCAGGGGAGGTCGACGTGGTGGTGGTGGTGGTGTACCCCCACAGGTGTAGGATTGCGTCGAATGGCGACGTTAATGTCCGTCTACGCGAAATCGGCTAATTCATTCATTGCGCCCGATGAAAACAAGCCAACCGAAACAGGGTTTCGAGTGGTCGAAGACAACATCCTGATTGGGAAAAAACAGACAGATTTGGGGAAATTGATGCTGTGATGGGGTAATTTGGGGAATTACGTCGAATTTTGGGATGATTTGTTGATTTATTTTAAAACTGAAGACTTTGCCGGTCCACCCCCTAATACAAAAAAATGAGTCCAAAACAGACCAACTTTTGAGGGGTAAAAGTTACGGATTTGGGGTTTTAACCTTTCAAGGACCGATTCTCGAGATTTTAAACAATATCGACTTTTTTTCAACTTTGGCGCGCGTCTTGGTGCGGTGCGGCGCGAAAAGTCGAAAGTGGCGCGCCCAAGGAGAAACGTCAGCCTGCGCGTCGCGCATGTCCTAGATGCAAAATTCAAAATCCGGAACATTTGTCTCTGGACGCGAGACGCTAGGGTTACTGTAAAGGTGTGAAAATTCCATTTCTGCAGTTTCGCTAACGATTCAAGAGTTTTTTGTACCATTCAATCACGGCCGATTGGGCCAATTTTCTCAAAAAACACTTGGTATATGGCCTTGTAGTGCATAAGGTCAAATGAACCGGATTCAATGGGATTCAGCCGAGTTATAGCCTCCGGAAGTTTTGCGAAATGTCGCATCGGGGCGACCCCCAGGCAGCTGAATTTCGCTCTTTGGGGAAGGAATGGAGAGAGAGAGGAGCGCGCAGACATTCAGACAGCAAGTGGGGCGAGCGGGGCCCAGCCAGCTCGCTGCGCGCGCGACGAGGGAGTGGGGTCTCTCGCAGAGACCATCCAGGTCGGCTTGATGACCGCCAGGCCTGCAGTTTCCCGGAAACCTGCAAAGTTGTTTCTCGACACTGGCTGAACCAATCTGGCCAATTTTTTGTGGACATGTAGCCACCACTGCCGGATACTACGTAAAAAAATTTTATCCAGATCCAGAAACAATAAGTCATGTTCATGCCCTGCGGAAGTTTAGCAAAATGTCGCGTCGGGGCGACCCCTCGCAGCCGAGTTTCGCGCTTTCGGAGAGCGATGCAGGCAGGTCCGAGGCGCAATCGAGACCGCCGATCGAAACTTGGAGACCACTGAATAGAGTTTTCTACATTCGCACAAGGTGTGACTAAACGCGGATTTTGCACAAATCCTTCAAAATTTCAAATCGTAAGGGTAGGGACCGGCAGGCGGAGAACACTCGGTCACCCTGAGCGTGTCCAGGTGGGATACTGTAGAAAAAAATTTTGTCTAAATTTTTAATTTTGATAACGGATTCAGACGTTTCACTTCTTTCCGAATCGAATGGTGTCATCAGATTTTGAAAAAAATCGCATTAAAATGCCAAAACGACTTTTTTTGTTACATTTTTGAGGGTTTTTTGAAAATTTAGTTGACCGTTCTATCGCGTCCACAGACGGCGTTGGCACCATTCGATTCAGCGTCAAAAACTACACCTGTGGTTGTGCGGAAAAGACCGGAAAAGACCGGGCGCGCGTGCCAGAATTTTTTATGTGAAAGTGCCAAAAACAAAAGTTGATCAAATTAAGTATTTAGCGCGTCTACACCCCCATTTCGATATGCGAGAAATCGAATGGTAATTTTTGTTTTTTTCTAAAAGTGGCCGAAAATGCCGAAATAGAAATTTTTTAAGGTTTTTCGGCATTTTGGTCAAGCGTTCAATCGCGTTCACTTTTGGCACTATTACCATTCGATTCAGCGTGAAAAGTTACATCGATGGTATTGAAACGAAGACCGGATAAGACCGGGTACGAGTGCCACAATTTTTCAAACCAAAAATGTCAAAAAATTTTTGATCAAATTTAGTAATTTGACTTCCTATACCTTCGTGTTTGTAAACATATGATCATACAATGCTACTGGTGTTGTTTTTAACTTCTTAAAACACTAAAAACAGCATTTGAGGATATCTTATTCACAAATTTGTATCGACTTTAAACACTGTGAAAACGTTACTTAAATTTGCTACAAATGCTGTTTACGTCATATTAAGTGATGAAAAGCAAATTGTCCCCAGTTTTGCATAACAATCATGAATTTTGTAGCATTAAAATAACGCGCTTATGACGCATTTCAGTTCGCGCGCATGTGCAAATGGCCCGTCTGCGTTGATAGAGACTTGCGGTGTCAATAGAGAAGACGCGCTCGACAAGAGGCTTGGCAAAGCGTACTCTTCGCCAACGAGGGGTTTGGGTTGAAACACGCGAGTCCCCCGGGCGAAAAGTTTTGGATTTTTGCGCTCCTTTTTCGGCATTTTCATGCTTATGAAATTTTTTTTAAATTCTTTTTCTTTTTCCAATCAAAATCTACGATAATTAGGCGCCGAATAAGACCAATTGCAGTCGAATCGGTCGAAATCTAATTTTT
This sequence comes from Panagrellus sp. LJ2284, assembly GCA_024447225.1. Classification (NCBI taxonomy): domain Eukaryota; kingdom Metazoa; phylum Nematoda; class Chromadorea; order Rhabditida; family Panagrolaimidae; genus Panagrellus; species Panagrellus sp. LJ2284. The sequence goes on along the minus strand of JAMRYC010000005.1, from coordinate 7,843,132 downwards.
CCTGCCGGTCCCTACGTAAGGGGGACCCCTTGGGATTTTTTGCACGCGCTCAAAAATGTCGTGTGCGGTTCCGGATAAAGGTGGACAGCGTGCCCATGTCTCCGGTTGATGCGACGTCGATTTGCCCTCGGGAGTTTGCTCTTTTTGGAGACGTGATCAAAAGTGTCGGCGCTGGGTCCGGTTCAAGGAGGAAATCAAAGCCACATCTCGCGACGTCCCGCCATGCATTTGCCTTCGGGCTTTCGTGCAGGTTCAAAACCGTCGTGGATGGGCCCGGTTCAAGCAGCAAATCAAACAATTGTCTCGGGTTGGCGCGACATCGAATTGCTCTGGGATTTCGCGCAAGCTAAAAAGTGTCGTGCGGGGGCCCGGTTCAAAGGTAAAAGTGTGCCCGGGTTCCTGACGGCCCGACATCGATTTGCCCTCGGGATATCGCTACCTGAAGGCGGGATGAAGCCGCCTTGCTCCCGCCTTCAGGTCTCACGTCACCACAAGAGTGTCCACACCTGATCGTATCAGCCAACAGCATCAGTGGCTCGGTTGGTAGCACGTCATGTTACCACGCTGATAGCCTCAGGTTCGGATCCTCAAAGTGTCAAAAGTCTTTCAACAGATTTATCAAGTCATGCCATGGCGTTGTAAACAAAGGCGGAGTTTATTATGCAAATTTGGGAGCGCAAAACGGTTCGAAAACTCAACAATTTTTAAAAAATCGCTAGAAAATTTTTACAAAAATCCAAGGTGGTCAGAATTTTACGGCGAGTTCAAAAATCACTACGTCATTGCCGTTTCGTTCATTTCGATTTTTTCAAATGCTGATATCTCAAAGAGGAGAGACGGATAGGGGCCGCCGAAGGCGGCCCCGATCCTTCTTGCTTCAAACCTTTTGTATTGTGACTTTTTATTCTTTTGTGACTTACCATGCTGGGAAACTTATATGCAGGAGTCGCGCGAGCGCCGGAGCCCAAAAGTTGCCGGCCGAAGGCCGGCAACTTTTGGGCGTAGGCGCGAAGCGCCCCCAGCGGAGCTGCCAGCCCGTAGGGCTGGTCCCACCCCTAATACAAAAAACCATCAAATTTTTTTTAGAATCCAATATTCCCGTGGAGTTGGTGATTTTTTGTTTTTACCATGTAGGGTCGAATTTTTGAGATTTTACTTTTTCCGGTCTTAGTTTTTTGTTTTGGTGCCGTCTTTGGGGTGTGCCGTGGCATTTCTCGAAGGTGCGTGTGCTTCTCATGAACGCTGGCCAGATTGTGTGGCATGTAGTAAGATCAAAATTTCAAATCCGGAACATTTGTCTCTGGGCACTTTTTGATCCGGCCACGGCAAAGTGGGTAGAATGGCACGCCAACATGTGTGCCGTAACTCTCCGATTTAATTCTACCCTCGAGACTGCGGCATTTTGGCCAAGATTTGGAGGGCTTGATCCTTTGACGGTGAATTACCAAACGAGGTCGAATCAGCCGGATCCGTTGGCGTTGCGTCGAGTTGTGCCGCGGCAAAGTTTTGTCAAATGTCGCTCCGGGGCGACCCCCAGGTGCCCGAATTTCGCACTTTTTTTTCGCCCGTAACGCCAACGGCACCAAACGCGTGGGTTGGGTCCAAAATTCCAAATCCGGAACTTTTTTCTCTGGGCACTTTTTGATCCGGGCACGGCAAAGTGGTTAGAATGGCACCCCAACATTTGTGCCACAACTCTAGGAATTAATTGTGCCCTTGGACGTGATCCGATTTGGCCAAGATTTTGGGGGCTTGATCCGTCAACCGTGGCACGGCAAATGAGGTCGATTCAGCCGGATTCATTGGGTTTGCACCGAGTTATGCCGCGGCAAAGTTTTGCAAAATGACGCCTCGGGGCGACCCCTCGCAGCCGGGTTTCGCTCTTGGGAGAGGGAGTGGGGGGAGAGGGAGCGTGCAGACATCAGACAGCAAGTGGGGCGAGTGGGACCCAGCCAGCTGCCTGCGTGCACGGTTAGAGAGTGAGGTCTCTCGCAGAGACCGGGTCTCGGCTTGGGGACCTCCAGGCAATGAGAGTGAGGGCCGGCGAGCCGAAGGCTCGCCCGAGCCCTCTGATCGAGACTTGGGGACCACTGAATAGGGTTTGATGCATTTGCACAGAGCTTACAAGGGAACCGTCAGAGCTTAAGTTGGCGGATTGGAACCGGCTATACGGCATTCGAAAGAGCATCATTTGGACATTCTAAAACCGCCGACCAAAAGTGCTACAGAGCCCTAGGTGCCGAGATATGTGCCAAAATAGCAAAAACCTTTAATTTGTAAAAGACCATAACTTTTTTTTGGCTGTATGAAATGGTACGCCGTTAAAAATGGGTGTTACCACATGTCAAACGAAGGATTTGGCACAAAAAGAATGTATAAAAAAAGTGCCATTCTCGATTTCGTCTCAGAATGGCACTTTTTCAAAATGCCAAGTAGCATTTTTCGTTTACGGCATTGGAATCAGCATCCGAAAAGCTCTTGAATGCCGTATAGCACGTTCCGATCGGCCGACTTACGGTCTGAACGTTCCCTTGTTAGCGGAACGCGGATTTTGCACAAATCCTTCAAAATTTCAAAACGTAAGGGGGACCCCTTACGATTTTTTGTGCGCGCTCAAATGTGTCGTGTGTGGGTCCGGATGAGGGAGGACAGCGTGCCCAGGCCTCCGAACTGCGCGACATGAAATTGCCCTCAGGGTTTTGCCTTTTTTGGGACCTGATCAAAAGTGTCGTCGTAGGCCCGGTTCAAGGTGGAAAGTGAACCCATTTCTCCAGATGGCACGTCATGCAATTGCCCTCAAGGATTCGCGCAGGTTCAAAAGTGTCGTGGATGGGTTCAGATCAAGGAGGTTTGCGTGCCCAAGTTTCCGGATGGCACGACTTGGAGTTCCCCTCGGGATTTTGAGGTCGAATAAAAGTGTCGTCGGTGGGCCCGGTATAAGCAAGGAATCGAACCCATGTCTCCGGACGGCACGTCACTAAAGTTGCCCTCAAATTTCGCGCAGGTGCAGAAGTGTCTTCGAGGGGCCCACATCAAGCGGAAAAGTGTGCCTCAGCCTCCAAACCGCGCGACATGGATTTACCCTCGGGGCGTCGCCACCTGGAGACGGGATCAAGCCGACGTGCTCTGACGTCACCGCAACAGTGTCCCCGCCTGATCGTATCAGCCAACAGCATCCGTGGCTCAGTTGGTAGCACGTCGAGCTATCACACCTACCGCCTCAGGTTCGGATCCCCGAGGTGTCAAAAGTCTTTCGTCGGATTTATCAGATCGTGCCATGGCATTATAAAAATTGGGCGGGGCCTAATATGCAAATTTGGGTATGCAAATTTGTCCAAAAATTCCCAAAAACTCCAAAATAACGCTAGAAAAATTTTACAAAATTCTAGATAGGTCAGAATTTCACGGCGAGTTCAAAAATCGCCATGTCATCGTCGTAACGTTAATTTTGTTTTTTCAAATGCTCATATCTTTGAAAGGAGAGACGAATTGGGGCCGCCGAAGGCGGCCCTGATTCTTCTCTCCTAAAACCTTTCCTCCTGTGACTTTTTATTCCTTTGTGACTTACCATGCTGGGAAACTTATATGCAGGAGTCGCGCGAGCGCCGGAGCCCGAAAGTTGCCGGCCGAAGGCCGGCAACTTTCGGGCGTAGGCGCGAAGCGCCCCCAGCGGAGCTGCCAGCCCGTAGGGCTGGTCCCACCCCTAATACAAAAAACCATCAAATTTTTTTTAGAATCCAATATTCCCGTGGAGTTGGTGATTTTTTGTTTTTACCATGTAGGGTCGAATTTTTGAGATTTTACTTTTTCCGGTCTTAGTTTTTTGTTTTGGTGCCGTCTTTGGGGTGTGCCGTGGCATTTCTCGAAGGTGCGTGTGCTTCTCATGAACGCTGGCCAGATTGTGTGGCATGTAGTAAGATCAAAATTTCAAATCCGGAACATTTGTCTCTGGGCACTTTTTGATCCGGCCACGGCAAAGTGGGTAGAATGGCACGCCAACATGTGTGCCGTAACTCTCCGATTTAATTCTACCCTCGAGACTGCGGCATTTTGGCCAAGATTTGGAGGGCTTGATCCTTTGACGGTGAATTACCAAACGAGGTCGAATCAGCCGGATCCGTTGGCGTTGCGTCGAGTTGTGCCGCGGCAAAGTTTTGTCAAATGTCGCTCCGGGGCGACCCCCAGGTGCCCGAATTTCGCACTTTTTTTTCGCCCGTAACGCCAACGGCACCAAACGCGTGGGTTGGGTCCAAAATTCCAAATCCGGAACTTTTTTCTCTGGGCACTTTTTGATCCGGGCACGGCAAAGTGGTTAGAATGGCACCCCAACATTTGTGCCACAACTCTAGGAATTAATTGTGCCCTTGGACGTGATCCGATTTGGCCAAGATTTTGGGGGCTTGATCCGTCAACCGTGGCACGGCAAATGAGGTCGATTCAGCCGGATTCATTGGGTTTGCACCGAGTTATGCCGCGGCAAAGTTTTGCAAAATGACGCCTCGGGGCGACCCCTCGCAGCCGGGTTTCGCTCTTGGGAGAGGGAGTGGGGGGAGAGGGAGCGTGCAGACATCAGACAGCAAGTGGGGCGAGTGGGACCCAGCCAGCTGCCTGCGTGCACGGTTAGAGAGTGAGGTCTCTCGCAGAGACCGGGTCTCGGCTTGGGGACCTCCAGGCAATGAGAGTGAGGGCCGGCGAGCCGAAGGCTCGCCCGAGCCCTCTGATCGAGACTTGGGGACCACTGAATAGGGTTTGATGCATTTGCACAGAGCTTACAAGGGAACCGTCAGAGCTTAAGTTGGCGGATTGGAACCGGCTATACGGCATTCGAAAGAGCATCATTTGGACATTCTAAAACCGCCGACCAAAAGTGCTACAGAGCCCTAGGTGCCGAGATATGTGCCAAAATAGCAAAAACCTTTAATTTGTAAAAGACCATAACTTTTTTTTGGCTGTATGAAATGGTACGCCGTTAAAAATGGGTGTTACCACATGTCAAACGAAGGATTTGGCACAAAAAGAATGTATAAAAAAAGTGCCATTCTCGATTTCGTCTCAGAATGGCACTTTTTCAAAATGCCAAGTAGCATTTTTCGTTTACGGCATTGGAATCAGCATCCGAAAAGCTCTTGAATGCCGTATAGCACGTTCCGATCGGCCGACTTACGGTCTGAACGTTCCCTTGTTAGCGGAACGCGGATTTTGCACAAATCCTTCAAAATTTCAAAACGTAAGGGGGACCCCTTACGATTTTTTGTGCGCGCTCAAATGTGTCGTGTGTGGGTCCGGATGAGGGAGGACAGCGTGCCCAGGCCTCCGAACTGCGCGACATGAAATTGCCCTCAGGGTTTTGCCTTTTTTGGGACCTGATCAAAAGTGTCGTCGTAGGCCCGGTTCAAGGTGGAAAGTGAACCCATTTCTCCAGATGGCACGTCATGCAATTGCCCTCAAGGATTCGCGCAGGTTCAAAAGTGTCGTGGATGGGTTCAGATCAAGGAGGTTTGCGTGCCCAAGTTTCCGGATGGCACGACTTGGAGTTCCCCTCGGGATTTTGAGGTCGAATAAAAGTGTCGTCGGTGGGCCCGGTATAAGCAAGGAATCGAACCCATGTCTCCGGACGGCACGTCACTAAAGTTGCCCTCAAATTTCGCGCAGGTGCAGAAGTGTCTTCGAGGGGCCCACATCAAGCGGAAAAGTGTGCCTCAGCCTCCAAACCGCGCGACATGGATTTACCCTCGGGGCGTCGCCACCTGGAGACGGGATCAAGCCGACGTGCTCTGACGTCACCGCAACAGTGTCCCCGCCTGATCGTATCAGCCAACAGCATCCGTGGCTCAGTTGGTAGCACGTCGAGCTATCACACCTACCGCCTCAGGTTCGGATCCCCGAGGTGTCAAAAGTCTTTCGTCGGATTTATCAGATCGTGCCATGGCATTATAAAAATTGGGCGGGGCCTAATATGCAAATTTGGGTATGCAAATTTGTCCAAAAATTCCCAAAAACTCCAAAATAACGCTAGAAAAATTTTACAAAATTCTAGATAGGTCAGAATTTCACGGCGAGTTCAAAAATCGCCATGTCATCGTCGTAACGTTAATTTTGTTTTTTCAAATGCTCATATCTTTGAAAGGAGAGACGAATTGGGGCCGCCGAAGGCGGCCCTGATTCTTCTCTCCTAAAACCTTTCCTCCTGTGACTTTTTATTCCTTTGTGACTTACCATGCTGGGAAACTTATATGCAGGAGTCGCGCGAGCGCCGGAGCCCGAAAGTTGCCGGCCGAAGGCCGGCAACTTTCGGGCGTAGGCGCGAAGCGCCCCCAGCGGAGCTGCCAGCCCGTAGGGCTGGTCCACCCCCATGATACACTAAACTTCTAAATTTTTTGACCAACTTTTTTCTCTTTATAGTTGGTCATTTGCTTCCTTGGGCTTTATTACGCAGCTCCAAAAGTTATGTACTTTGGCGTTTTAACATTTTTTGAATTTGGTTTTCTTGGCACCGTGCCGTGGCAAAAAGTGCCGATGCTCCGCTCAACCGTGAATGCTGGCCGGATTGTGTGGCATGTAGTCGGTTCAGAATTCAAAATCCGGAAAAAGTGTCTCTGGGCACTTTTTGATCAGGGCACGGCAAAAGGGGTAGAATGGCACTCCAACATGGGTGCCGTCAAACGGGGAGTTTTTTGTGCCATTGAACGTGGTCCGATTTGGCCCAGATTTTGGGGGCTTGATCCATTGGTAGTGAGACAGCAAACGAGGTCGAATCAGCCGGATTCATTGAGGTTGCGCCGAGTTATGCCGCGGCAAAGTTTTGGGAAATGACGCCCCGGGGCGACCCCCAGGCAGCTGAATTTCGCTCTTCGGAGAGGGAGTAGAGAACGTGGAGAGAGCGCCGACGTCAGACAGCAAGTGGGGCGAGGGGGACCCAGCCAGCTGCCTGCGTGCACGACGAGGGAGTGGGGTCTCTCGCAGAGACCGGGTCTCGGCTTGCGCCGCTCCAGACAATGAGAGTGAGGGCCGGCGAGCCGAAGGCTCGCCCGAGCCCTTCGGTCGAGACTTGAGGGGCACTGAATGGAGTTTAGTACATTCGCACAGGGCGTGACTGAACGCGGATTTTGCACAAATCCTTCAGAAATTCAAAACGTAAGGGGGACCCCTTACACACAAAAAAATGGAAAGACTACGCCAAGCGTATTCTTTAAAGAGACGCATAACCGTAATAAAAAGACTACGCGCAGCGTATTCTTTTTTAGAAGACGTATTAAAAAGACTACGCCGGCGTAGTCTTCCACCGTCACACGAAAGAGTTCCTCAAAGTTGACTTCGCGCGCATTTGTTAGACGTTCCAAGTCAAATCGGACTTGTGTTTTTGACAATGTTTTATCACTTGAATAGTGTTTTGTGTTTCTACTTGTGATCCATATCCGTTTCAGCCACCATTCAGATGATTATCTACTCGTACGAAGCAATCCCGCGAGTTGTGACGCTGAAACTTGGAGAAGGAAGTTTATGAACCGCTAAGAGGTAAGCTATTTCTCAACAAGGGAGTCAAAACTTACGCAGGTTTTACAGAAACACTTCGAATTCACCGTCACCCGCAACATAAGTGTTTCGAGAAGCCTCAACAACCCAAAAAAGTATGTTTCTGACCAACTTTGCTTTTCCTTCACTCGTTTTATATATAACTGTTTTAGATGTGCCCCAACCAAGTCTGCCACGGCTTCAAACAGATGTTCCTTATCAACTACACGTCTGAACCGGCACCCTTCACATGAACTTCACAGTATAAACGGAAGAAGGACTAAAACCGTCAACGCCTACGTCAAGGATCTCATGAATCCACCCCGACTCGCAAAGGATATTATGCTTCCAAGATAAGATGTTACTAAACCATTAATAGCTTTGCTTTTGCTGCTCTTGAAGTATTTGATTCTGTCGTACGTTTGTTAAAGGTTGTCATTGTAGCATGTTTCATTATGCAGTATGTGAATGGATGTTTTATATATTTTTATCCTTTATTTTTATAAAAACGTGTAACTGACAGCTTGTGTTAATGTTATCACTCAAAAAGAAGCCAAATAAGCGTTGCCAACGGCAAAATGGAGCGTAAAAGCGCGTTCGAACGTAACGTAAAAAGACTACGCTCGGGCGTAGTTTTCTACGAGAGCGTAGTCTTTTGTCAACGCAGCGGCGTCATGTTTTTGTGCACTACGCTTTGCGTAGTAAAAAGAATACGCCAGGCGTAGTCTTTTTAATACGCATTTTTTTGTGTGTACGATTTTTCGTGCGCGTTCAAATGTGTCGTGCGTGGGTCCGGATGAGGGAGGATAGCGTGCCCGTGTTACCGGTTGGTGCGACGTGGATGTGCCCTCGGGGTTTTGCCGTTTTTGGGGCCTGATCAAAAGTGTCGTAGATGGGTTCAGATCAAGGAGGCTTGCGTGCCCAAGTCTCCAAATGGCACGACATGTTTTTGCCCTGAGGGTTTCGCCATTCTCGGTGCTCGATTAAAAGTGTCGTCGATGGGCCCGATTCAAGCAGGAAATCGAACCCATGTCTCCGGATGCCACGACATCGAGTTGCCCTCGGATTCCGCGCAGTTGCAAAAGTGTCGTGCAAGGGCCCGGATAACGGGGGAATGTGTGCTCCGGTCTCCAAAATGCGCGACATGGATTTGCCCTCTGGGCATCGCCACCTGGAGGCGGTATCAAGCAGACGTGCTCTGACGTCACCGTAACAGTGTCCACGCCTGATCGTATCAGCCATCAGCATCCGTGGCTCAGTTGGTAGCACGTCCTGCTACCACGCCTACCGCCTCAGGTTCGGATCCCCAAGGTGTCAAAAGTCTTTCATCGGATTTATCAAGTCATGCCATGGCATTATAAAATTTGGGCGGAGCCTAATATGCAAATTTGGGTATGCAAATTTGTCCAAAAATTCCCAAAACTTCAAAATAACGCTAGAAAAATTTTACCAAATTCCAGAGTGGTTAGAATTTCACGGCGAGTTCGAAAATCGCCATGTCATCGTCGTAACGTTAATTTTGGTTTTTCAAATGCCTGTAGCTCCAAAAGGAGAGACGGATTGGGGCCGCCGAAGGCGGCCCTGATTCTTCTCTTTCAAAACCTTTCCTCCTGTGACTTTTTATTCCTTTGTGACTTACTATGCTGGGAAACTTATATGCAGGAGTCGCGCGAGCGCCGGAGCCCAAAAGTTGCCGGCCGAAGGCCGGCAACTTTTGGGCGTAGGCGCGAAGCGCCCCCAGCGGAGCTGCCAGCCCGTAGGGCTGGTCCAACCCCTAATACAAAAAAATGAGTCCAAAACAGACCAACTTTTGAGGGGTAAAAGTTACGGATTTGGGGTTTTAACCTTTCAAGGACCGATTCTCGAGATTTTAAACAATATCGACTTTTTTTCAACTTTGGCGCGCGTCTTGGTGCGGTGCGGCGCGAAAAGTCGAAAGTGGCGCGCCCAAGGAGAAACGTCAGCCTGCGCGTCGCGCATGTCCTAGATGCAAAATTCAAAATCCGGAACATTTGTCTCTGGACGCGAGACGCTAGGGTTACTGTAAAGGTGTGAAAATTCCATTTCTGCAGTTTCGCTTTCGATTCAAGAGTTTTTTGTACCATTCAATCACGGCCGATTTGGCCAATTTTCTCAAAAAACACTTGGTATATGGCCTTGTAGTGCATAAGGTCGAATGAACCGGATTCATTGGGATTGAGCCGAGTTATAGCCTCCGGAAGTTTTGCAAAATGTCGCATCGGGGCGACCCCCAGGCAGCTGAATTTCGCTCTTTGGGGAAGGAGTGGAGAGAGAGAGGAGCGCGCAGACATTCAGACAGCAAGTGGGGCGAGCGGGGCCCAGCCAGCTCGCTGCGCGCGCGACGAGGGAGTGGGGTCTCTCGCAGAGACCATCCAGGTCGGCTTGATGACCGCCAGGCCTGCAGTTTCCCGGAAACCTGCAAAGTTGTTTCTCGACACTGGCTGAACCAATCTGGCCAATTTTTTGTGGACATGTAGCCACCACTGCCGGATACTACGTAAAAAAATTTTATCCAGATCCAGAAACAATAAGTCATGTTCATGCCCTGCGGAAGTTTAGCAAAATGTCGCGTCGGGGCGACCCCTCGCAGCCGAGTTTCGCGCTTTCGGAGAGCGATGCAGGCAGGTCCGAGGCGCAATCGAGACCGCCGATCGAAACTTGGAGACCACTGAATAGAGTTTTCTACATTCGCACAAGGTGTGACTAAACGCGGATTTTGCACAAATCCTTCAAAATTTCAAATCGTAAGGGGGACCCCTTGGGATTTTTTGCACGCGCTCAAAAATGTCGTGTGCGGTTCCGGATAAAGGTGGACAGCGTGCCCATGTCTCCGGTTGATGCGACGTCGATTTGCCCTCGGGAGTTTGCTCTTTTTGGAGACGTGATCAAAAGTGTCGGCGCTGGGTCCGGTTCAAGGAGGAAATCAAAGCCACATCTCGCGACGTCCCGCCATGCATTTGCCTTCGGGCTTTCGTGCAGGTTCAAAACCGTCGTGGATGGGCCCGGTTCAAGCAGCAAATCAAACAATTGTCTCGGGTTGGCGCGACATCGAATTGCTCTGGGATTTCGCGCAAGCTAAAAAGTGTCGTGCGGGGGCCCGGTTCAAAGGTAAAAGTGTGCCCGGGTTCCTGACGGCCCGACATCGATTTGCCCTCGGGATATCGCTACCTGAAGGCGGGATGAAGCCGCCTTGCTCCCGCCTTCAGGTCTCACGTCACCACAAGAGTGTCCACACCTGATCGTATCAGCCAACAGCATCAGTGGCTCGGTTGGTAGCACGTCATGTTACCACGCTGATAGCCTCAGGTTCGGATCCTCAAAGTGTCAAAAGTCTTTCAACAGATTTATCAAGTCATGCCATGGCGTTGTAAACAAAGGCGGAGTTTATTATGCAAATTTGGGAGCGCAAAACGGTTCGAAAACTCAACAATTTTTAAAAAATCGCTAGAAAATTTTTACAAAAATCCAAGGTGGTCAGAATTTTACGGCGAGTTCAAAAATCACTACGTCATTGCCGTTTCGTTCATTTCGATTTTTTCAAATGCTGATATCTCAAAGAGGAGAGACGGATAGGGGCCGCCGAAGGCGGCCCCGATCCTTCTTGCTTCAAACCTTTTGTATTGTGACTTTTTATTCTTTTGTGACTTACCATGCTGGGAAACTTATATGCAGGAGTCGCGCGAGCGCCGGAGCCCAAAAGTTGCCGGCCGAAGGCCGGCAACTTTTGGGCGTAGGCGCGAAGCGCCCCCAGCGGAGCTGCCAGCCCGTAGGGCTGGTCATAAAATTAGCAAAAAATCAAAAACTTTATATGATAAAACTGCACCACAGTAACTGGGACAAAATCCATGATTCCACATCGTACTCACTCACATCCATTGTCTCTCAACAAAGTTACAACATCTCATTGTGCCATTGTTCCATTGAATCATTAGCAAATCCCCTTCAATGTCATGCAAACTCTACAAATACCCGTTTTTGGAAGCAACAAAGAAAGAAACTTGTACTTTTGGCAACAACGGCTTGCGTGAGCTTATTTGAGTCTCAAGCTTTTTGTTGAAGCATGGACAAAGTCGATTGTTTCCGCGAGTCCCGACAACACGGAATCGCGTTTTGCAGTGGCATTTCCGGAAAACACGAAAATGGTGCAGCTACAAATCTGACAAACTTGAGTTGAAAGTAGTTTTGCCACACTACACTTTTAGCTACACGAGTACATTTAGGGTTTAAGGGTGTTTCTGAATTTAAAACTGCGGGCTACATTTTCCAACGACAATTTCAATCTGATCTGCCTACTGTCATTTGTTGATTTAAAATTGTATTGAATAAAAACTGAGTCATTTATGCCGTCATAGTTTTAAAAACAACAAATTTAATGTTTGTGAACGCAATGCAGCTGCAACCAGATCATCGAAGGCCCTTCGGTGACTTAGCTGGTGAAGCTTCAACTCGATTGAGATCATCACCATCCTCATCTTTCAAAAGCAAATAAACAAGGTGCTAAGCGCGTCCGTACGCGGGACTCAAAAAATGATCGGTTTTACCAATATTTGGGGTCCTGTCTCGACACCTTTGCCTCTTTGCTTTTGTTATTTTCGACGGACTCCATCGAAGCTTCATGTTTACTCATCTTGCGATGGTTGTAGACACTTTGATGCCACTGACACTGATTTGGAGTGACAACGAGAATCTTGATAAGGGGTTTCAGGTTTTTGGATTGTTGAAGTTTGGAATTTGATTGGTTTATAAACTGAGGCTGTGTACATGATATCTCATAGAACTTCAAAACTGTCAAGTTCAATAGACTTCTTAGCCCGCAACCCCAGGTGCGTGACATTTCCACTCGATCACAATCTGCTCGACATCTGATCAAACACCCACTCATCGTATCCGCATCGAATGTGTCTGTTTTGCAAGTGCCATTGACGGGACAGATGTTTTTCGTCTTAACCCTGTCGCCCAGCTTCACAGCGAGAGTTGTTTTTCGCGCAGAAGCGATTGGCACTCTTGACCCATCGGTCAAGCGGTCACAGCTTTGCCGAAGCAAACAGGCCACTGACCAACGATCAACACCACTCATTGTGTGCCATTGGCGATTTCCGAGTATGTACAATACTCGAGACACACTTCGACGACGGTTGTCTGTTTGTCAATCGAATCGAGTCGAGGCAAGGCAAGTCGAATAACTAACCAAGATCGACACGCAAATTGTGTCTTGACAGACAAAAAACTTGCCGAAAAAGGTGTCAAATGTCGTTCGGCTGTGTCATTTCGGCATGGCGTGACTGCGCAAAGCCGCCATCGGGTACCCGTGGACCACATGTCGATCGTCAAAGACACCGATGCCGACGACGACGCCGACAGACGTGGGTGCGAATCAAGCATAGGAGGCCGTTACGGTGATCCGGGCTGATTTATTTATGAATATGGGTCGGGAACCATGAAAGAGGGTGTTTATGCTTTCGAGAATGCGGCCCCGAAAAAGGATAGGCGCCACATGTCGTGCAAGGGTGATGGTCATCATTAGCATTGATGGCGTAATCGATGTTTTTGGCTGTTTTTGGGTGGTGGGATGATGCAATTTTGGACTTTGTTACATCAGTTTTGGGGTTATTGGTGAATATTTTGATTGAAAACTGTGTCAAATTCGATTTTGATGCATAAAAAACTAAACTGAAACTTAAATTTGCCTCAAAAATCTCATGTTTTAACTTCCCCAACCAGACCAAACATCACTTTCCAAACTACAGTACCCCTCAAATCCTTTTAATTCCCAAATCCAAATCCATTTCCGTCACCCCATCCCTCACCCCCAACGGTAACCCTCCCGTTTGTCTGTACATCTGTGCATCTGCACTCAACAATCTCATTGATCTGTTTGTCGCCGACATCGTCGCCCGTCGCCTCGCTGAAGCAGCTGCAATTGCAGCCGTCCCATCCAAAATCGGACAAACGTGCAAAGTGACCTGCTCTGCTTTGCTCCGATCGTTGATCGCTTTACAGTAAGCCCCACTGAACAGATAGGTAGATAGTCACTTGTAGAACAGGTAAGCAAGCAAATGCATCCATCCATCCTCACTGACTGACGATGACATCCACTTTTCATTCGGAATCGGGTTGTTTTGAATTGCATGTACAAAAATGTATAAAAATTTGGGGCGAACAGGATTTTGTCGTCCACGATGGTGGTGGTCGATGAGGAGAGCGTGTAGTCGTCCGTAGTTTGATGCAAGTTGCGACTGTCTTTTGAATTATTTTGTACGGAGAAATGATGAGGGCACCCATTACGATCCGAGCAAGATGGGATTGATCGTTGGTTATTTTGAGGGGGTTCGTGTGGGAGTTTGAAATGGGATTGGATTGGAGACATTAAAACTGTGAGCATGTCTAGCCTCGACTTTTAATAAAACTAAAAAAAATGATGTTTGAAGTCAAAATTAGCCTTCAAAATCCATAATTGCAACATCCAACTCAGTCAATTTGTATCCCAAACATGTCCACTCATCTGACAATCGCCCCTTCACAACACGGAAACATTTCAGAGCTGTCAACCAAAACGAGGGCCACAATCAATCAGCCTTGAAAATACGCGCATGAGTGACTTTTATAATTAAGTCTGCGTTGATGGCGGCTGAAATTGACCTGCCATTCATGAATGGACCCGGAAAAAGGTCGATAACAAGTGCTTTGTTCTGTGTTTTTGTGACAGGTTGGGGGTATTTTGATGGAATTGGAATTGGTCGGGGTTTGCTTTGACTAATTTGGATTGGGATTTAGATTTTTAAACTGTTGACGGGAAGAACTGCAGGTTTTACACATTTATACGATAGATTTATCGACAAAATTATATTACATTTTAATTTTTAAACTGGTGCGAAATGATTCGTGTTCAATGACATCATAATGACTCAAATCCCTGCTCTATTTATTTATTTCATTAACAATTACCACCGATCAATCCCACCAAATCCCGTCCTAAATGCAACATTTGTGGTAATCCGCACTAATCCGAGGCACGAACAGTGGCGAGAAAAAAACTTCAACCTTGGTCGGAACCATACAATTATGGCACTGTCTCTCTCTTCCCGATGGTGGCGTCGTAGTAGTACAAAAACATACAAAGGACAATGCAAGGCCATCAGAAAGAGGGCATTAGCTCTCGCTTCGCTTGTCGATCAAATTAACACTTGTGTGCCGGCTGAAGCGAGCAACCTGCTGCGCACTGGATTAACGGAAGCCCTCATCGACGGCGGCGATGGCGGCGGCGGTGGCCCCGTGAACAAAGCACTTTCGGCGGTTTCTCAAAACCCAAAAATCCAAACAAACAGTTTCAAATTATCCTCCAAAGCAAATCGACAACCATGTTGACGAACTTCAACTTCTCGGACGAAAAAACTTACAAATTGTTCTTCTTTCGTAAAAAGTTAGTCCATCAAACATCACGCATGGTCAATGTGATTCCGAAAAGTGCAAATCTATTCAATTTTTTTGAATTTATGAATGCGGCTATTGTGTGGAATTGAGGAAGTTAATTTTTGATTGTTGTAAGTCACGTATCTTATAAAACTGCGGATCGTGGATGTGAGGTGTTGTATGTGATTTTCGATCAGTGTGTCGTGTCATTCATTCTTCTTCGTGAAGTCAATTACCGTGTCGCCGAATCTCAGGGCCATCCATCTATACGGAAAAAGGATGAGGGAATCGAGTCGGTCGACGTCGGCTGACAAACAAATGGAAACGGACAAAAAAACCTGACTGAAACTCATCCAGTGAAGATCGTACTCATCCATCCTGCGGGCCTTTAATTACCCTTCGAGGTTAACAGCGAAAACAGGAAAAGCTATTAGTGTTTATGCAATGGAACGATCTACAATGTCGCCATGTACTGTAATGATCATCGATTGAATTTTGGTTCATTGAGGTTTTAAAAAACTGCTACATCGCTGACCTAGATTATGATTATATCGATTTAAATGTTCAAAACTGTTATGCATTCTGCTCAGATCCTTTAAAAACACCAAAAACACGCCAACTCTCAATCTTGTTTTTCACTCTCTCGTTTTTCAAAATTTCGAAAATTGAAGCCCGACTTCGACCTCGATCGACCTTTGACCAACAACAATGCATTCACTTTCGGAGGGTTTTTTGTTGCCTCGATGGTGTAAACAGGCATGTTTTAAAATATCTCTTTTCCAAACTGCACATTGCCGTTCTTTCGTTCAATTCAGTCGAGGAAACAACAAACATGGCAACGACGCAGGCAGCTGAATCCACGGACCTCGGTCTCTCCTGGATTAGTGCGTCACTCGACTGAAGCTGTTGCCACTCTTTTGAAAATAGAAAATATAAAAAAGAAAGAAATGGGAAAAAAGAGAAAAAGAGAAAGCACAATAAAAGTAATATTAACATTGAGAGAGAGGCGAACAGTTTTGAGTGTGTTATGAGTGTATACAAACTGGTTCAATGGAATTAAATGAGGAAGGGGATTTGGTTTTTTGAATGTGGGATTGAAAAAGTGGGGTTTTGGGGTAATTTTTTGGTGTGTTTTTGAAAACTGCGTGTATTGAATGGAGGTGGGTGCATTGGCACAAAAGGTTGAACGTGAAAAAATGGTAATGGTTGTTGTGCGAATGGAGATACCATTGTTCGTGTTTTTTGGTGTGCGAATGCAGTAGCGTCTCTTGTAGGTAAAAAAACTGTCATTCATATGTAGTAATCGCTCTTTTTCAGTTGTCGCAGCTAGGTAACAATGCCTTATTATGCAAAGAAAAACTGGACTTTAATTTCTTTTTTTTTTACTTTTTTGACAAAAATTGATTCGCACAAAACACTGAACGCGAAAAACTTGTAGTGATTTTTGTGCGAATGTAGAAAACACTATTCAGACTTTTTGGAGTGCGAATGGAGCACCAATTTTTGCGAACAGAAAACTGATGTGAGGTAAGGTTTCGACTGTTTATCATTCCCAACCCCTCAATCCATGCACCCTCCAATCCCTTGCAACCCCAATTATCCATCCTTGCCCCACCAATTACCACAGTTTTTACGACTACTTTAAACGTTCCTACAAATGACCCTCGGCACATAAGTCGTCCAGATTGTGTCCCCCCTCGGCAAAGGGCCCCTTTTGCCGACAGGAACTGTCTCATATTTCCTCGAGAGGAGCGCCCCTTCCCGAAGAACGAACGCGCCTTGTTGTCATTTCGGCAAGCTTGTTTAATCCTGAAAGCACTCGCTCGGGGCTTGCTTGCTTGCTGCCGTGACAACGTCCGACGCCGTCAACTGAACGCAATTTTCAGGCCCAACTCCCTCGGAGCAAAAACCATTTTCGTGGGGCCATCATTGCCTTGTCGGCATATAGACATACTTACATACATCGTTTTTGCTTTTGCTTCGAAGCTCCCGGATGCCACTGAAACACTAACCTTGTGTGTGTCAACCTCGCAAACTGTCATGAGAAAAACAGGAAGTTTCGAAAAAAAGTTGAAAGCGAATACGATGTGTGCTTTGTGACGGAGACAGTATCCAGCTTCTCGACTTCGACAAAATAGATGCGATGCCTTTTTGATTTCAACGAAATAGTTGTGATCAGAAGTCCATGAATCGGTAATTTCTCAATCATGGCTCACAGCTGCCACCTCGAAAAACCACAAAGGCATTTTATTTCCATCAAAATGGCCAATCGCATTCTCCCAGAGCGATGGCTTTTGTTCGGACGACGGCGAACATGTTTTGTTGAAGGGTAATGATGGTATTTTTCCATGGAGGATGTTTTCGTGTTGCGGAGGCTCATGAAGTCATGTCATGCCGAAGGGAGGACAATTAGTCTTGTGCAATGACGGCGTTGTGACACAAAAGGATGACCGAATTTGAATTTGTAGGTCGGTTGGATGGGTTTCGGGGTTGGCGATGACCTTTCGTGGTGGGAAAATTGGTGTTTTTAAAACTGTTTCAGCCACTTGAGAATTGTGATATCTTTAAAATTTTCAGTCAACTTCAAGGTATTTGATAATAAACTGCGCACGATTGGAAATTTGTCAATTGTTTTTCAAATCCCAACTTCAATCACCTCCATTTGTTGACAATAACGTCTTCTAAGCCTCTCTCCATCCAAAACCGTTCGACTTTGTGACCCTCTTGACAGCCGTATTGCTCACTCGATGTGTTCATTCAACTCCTGTAGCCCCAGCATCAAAATAATCAGTCCGTCATCGATAGGGGGCTTCAGTCAGCCGAGATTCGCGTTGATCCAATCGGCTCACAGGCCCAGGGAAACCCTCTGCCTGCCTTGTCTTCACTACCCGCTTCAGCCCTAATGTCAACACGGAGATGAGAACAGAACAAAAAAGTGGTCGTCAATCGAAAAGGAGGAAGGCTTCGACCACCATATCGCCTCGGACTTCGGACAGGCGCGAAATCTAACGACGTAGCATAGCTACTCCACTGACTGTGTTGGGTATACATCGAGGCCGAGCGTCGTCGTCATTGTCGTCGGTTCTGTTTGCAGACGTCGATATCATCCGACGTGTGTTGTCTTCGAAAGGTGAAAGATCTCAACGCCCTTGCGCCCGATATACGGCTTTGATGTCGTCGATTCGTCGTTAATGGCTGGGGCCTAGCCACCGAGACCCGTCCTGGGTTACGGATGTTGGTCGAGCTCGAGCTGCGTACGTGCAGAATGCAAATATCGGCGCCACCAGCGAGCTTCGCAAACACTTGAGGGATGATATACAATATATCCTTAATGTTTTCAACGGAGGAGATGAAATGATGAAAAAACTAGAAACTGAGGGACGGTGAATTCAAATGACAGTCTTGTTATGGTATACGTATAGTGCGTTACAGAGTTCCAAATTCAACACGCAATTACGATAAAGTGACCTAAACTTTGACAAGCACGGCCTTGATGCATCTTGCAGCTGCCATAATCCCATCAAAAATTTTGCAGATGGGGATGGGAAGTGAACACAGGTGTCCCTGCGGACGCGGATGGCGAGATACTTCCCGTGAGAGTGCCGCCAAAATTTTATTGTTCTCCGAACTGAACCGCTATGACCTTATGTTTGGTTGATGGACCTCTGGAGCCATGAAACAATAAAAGTGACAGAAATGACGGTGGCATCGATTTGGGAGTGCCATGTGCGCGGATGGTGGTGATCTGTCTGTTTCCATGTCCATGTTTCGTCGGGGACAGAAGGCTCAATCTTCACCCATAATGGTGGTTGCTGGCCACCTGCTGTGCGCAGAACGACGTGTCTAGAACTTCTGGTTGATTCAGACGAGTTTAATGACTTTCTTTGTCGGTTTTGCAATTCAACTTTCTTTCAGTTTCGCCTTTTTTCATTTTAGTTTCTTGTTTGTTACTTCTTTCTTCCTTTAATCGATTCAATGTGACTTCTAACGCCTTCAAATTGCTACTTCATTCGTTAACACATTCAAATTCACACACAAAAGATGACCACCAGACGAAAATTAACACTTTCCTAATGAAAGAAATTTTCACAACAACACCTGCATTTTTTCAATGTTTCTCAATTGATCGCCAAGACACGGACCAGCTTCCTCAAATAGGCCCTTCATCGATCGAAATCGGGCTATTCAAACAAGCCAGCCGAGGAGCACCAAAGACCAAACACGGCTTTGCTGACCAAGACCAAGCGATTGAGTTGAGAAAAAAGTGGGCGAGAAAGAAAAAAACAATAACCAAGAAGATCATCACAGATATTACAGTTTGCAAAACTAATGTAAACCAAAGTCGCGAGGTAGAACAGTTTTTTCAATGGTTTGCTTTTTTTCATCTTTTTGCAACATGTACCAGGAAGAATTGAATAAGAAGAAATTTAGACACGCGAGTCTATTACTCGAGGTTTCGATTTCAACTTATTGATCACTAGATTGTTAAATTAAACCGCACAAGAAAATGCGTGGACTCGAGACTACCAGTACAATGACAGGGAAAGGGTTTTTTGACAACGATGATGACAATCATGCACGGGTTGTTTAGATTACATTAGGCTAACATGAGAAAAGCAACTAACATCCTTTTTTTAAAACTTTTTGACTGAGACCAGCTTTTTTGCGTTAAATACAAACGGAAACTGTTTTTTACCCTTACTTTAAGATCAACTCAATGTAAAATGCTTACGGTTTTTGGACTACTGTCGAGAAACTACAGTACTATACCCATGGGCAAGACTGAATGCAAGATGCGTTGGACGTTGTTAAGTTGGTGTTATTATCGTCTTGGAGGCCAGTGCTTGCAAAAATGAAGAATGTAACGAATTTTGAAAGAACTAATTTTTAAATAACAAAAAAGGGGGATGACACCGTAATCACAGCTTACGTACGGGTGTAATTAAAGTAATTAAAGGAAAATGGGGGGAGGTCCCTGACTATGTTTGTAACTTGCCGACAGCGAAGAAAAGAAGGATGCGTGCCGGCCGACAAAGGCGAAACACGGATTTTGATTTCTACTTGTGTGAACACATAAACACCGTAATTGATGTGGAAAGGATTGAATAGTAGAAATGAAGATACCGAGGCTTACGGAGAGTAGTTTGATGGGTTGGAGGCAGCTGCGTGGGCGTTCGGTCTTGGAACGAAATTGCAAATGCAGTGCCTCCACACGGGAATGCGGAAACCTCGTATATAATTAAAGAGTAGTGATTGATTTTTTTGGAACAAGGAACAATCCAAGTTCATTTTTTCCTAATGTAGTAAGTTACTTAATAAGAGAACAACGTATTCGCGCGAAACGGGAATTTTGAAAATGACTAACAACAAAGAAAACAATGCAACCACCTGGGTCGTTGATGCACAGAGACAAAGGGACCAGCCAGCATGTGTATACGGTAGAAGGAGGACTATTTCCAAACAAAATACATCCAATGAACAAATACATGTATGCGTGCAAGAGGGAGATGCGCGCCACCAGGGATACAATTCAACAAGAGTGTCCAGAGAAATGAATTTGAATTTGCGAGGAGATAGCTACAAGTTTCAACGCTATTGGAATCATCGAGTGAGGGGGGAGTGAAGTTATAGTTAAATAAGTTGTAAGCGTCAGTCTACTAAATATTGGTGTCGGGTAACGGAGAAGTTTTTCAATGCGAAACATCGGTGATGGGTTCTGATTGCTCGAGGCTATGGGACTAGACGCGATGGTTGAAGGGTGTGAAACACTGAGACCGATCAACGGCTCTCGATGAAGAAGCCACGAAGCGGAACCAACGTGTCCAGCACGTAGTCGGGCTTCTTGTGGGGCTGCGGAATGGGAATCGGAGCGCTCAGTGCCATGGGAGAGCCCTGGGAGGCGTCATCGCAATGACGCTTCTCGGCGACATCCTCACTACGACGGGACTTGCGCTTCCGAGCCGTGAACGAGGAAGAATCCTCGTCCATGAAGAAGACATCGAAGGCATCGGCGGCATCCTCGATATCGGAATCCGACTCCGCGTCCGAATCAGACGCTTTGATCATGGTGATGGAGTCGTCACGGGCCGCGTACTCGATGATGTGTTCAAAGTTGAAGGACCAAGGCGAGCGCGGCGGCGATGACGGGATGATGTCAGGCACGACGGTCGGCTTTTCACGGTACTCGTGGAGACGGATCGTCGGCTCCATGATCGGGGAAACAGCCATCAACGGCGTGAAGGATAGGTAGGATTGACGAGGATGGGCACCGATCAGCATGGGTGTCGATGGCTCGGGCGGGGGTGTAGCTGTAGCCTTCACCGGTGGGGGCACCGGTGTGCGGGAGCTTCGACGCGTGAAGAGGGGCCCAGCGACGGGGTTGATGTCCCGATCGGTTAGAAGGTTGGAGCATTCATCCGTAGAGGCACGGCTGGAAAAATTAAAGTTAAAAAGTGTTTTTCAACTGCCAGTTGGTGATCCAAGTTTTCCGTGCGAGACACAATTATTTAACTTTAAACTGCGGCCTTTAATTTTCGTTTTTGCGCTACCGTTATCCAATCCCCACCCCCTCAAAAACCATGTCCCCATCCCCGTTTGTTTTCCATCAAAACATCTAACATCTTGTCCATCGAAATGGCAATCGACTTTCCCCCACCCGCCCGCCGCAATTCCGACGACGTGTCAATCACGTCGAAAAAGAAAAAAAATCAAAATGCGAAAAACACAAAAGTCGTTGTGACGTCGAAGGATCATCAATTGCGTCCTCCGACCTCACCATCAACGTGTTTTTAACGAAACAACAAGACAAAGATCATTTCCTTTTTCTGCCGAAAAAACTTTTCTATTATTACTATGTTTTCGTCTATTCGATCCACTTTTTTTGCCGCTTCTAAATTCTCATCGCATTCGCTTCCTCGTCTCGTCGCTGCCGAAACTCTTTTTTTCAGCCTTTCAATTTGCGGACCTCACAGATTGCATTGCGCAGAGCACTCTCTTTTCTCTCGCAATGTCGACTTCTTTTTTCCACCATCTCTCAATCAACACCGTTGCAGCAGCGGAGGAGAAGATGAAAAACCTCTCCGCAGAGCGAAGCAAAAGTAAATAAACAAAGTTGTCTAAAATCGGTCCTCTCACAACTATACTTTGTCGTCGATTCAATTTTTTTCGAGTCTATCCGATTTTTTGTCAATTCGACAGTCTGAGTTTCGAAAACAATTTTTTTCTCGTCTTGCGTTTGCTCAGGTCAGGTCAGCAGAAATTTTCCTCGTTTTTTGGTCGTTTGCATGTAGGCAATGCAGTGAAACTTGTGGAAAAAATAATTTACAGTAACCCATAGTACACTACGGTACATTAATAAGATTAGTGAGTTTCGTCGCGTGCGTGGTGGTTTTTGCGTTTAATGTTGATGTGATGCCAACCCGACCCGGCCTGATTAATTAATTTGATGGTGGCGACTCGACAGCCGAAGAAGTGTCTTGTCAGGCGTCAAACAAGCGCATCGACTCCGCGAAAGGGTAATGAACTACTAGCTCCCATCGGGGGTGGCAGTTGTTGGCGTTCATTCTGTATGTCCCTGATAGCCGCAGGGAGTGCAAAACAAGGTTGTCTGAAGGTATAAAGTTTGGGGTAGTTCCACTATTCGACTTTTCGACAGACACGGGGACATCAGTTTGTCGGTCTCGGCGAACGCATCGTTCAAAGAGGTTGCGCGGCGCAGTTTCTAACCGAATAAAACATCAAATGTGTAAGACCGATTTTCGACTGCTTCGCAGTGCCGATTTTTTATTAACGTCGTTTTATTGCAGCGCTTTCGTCGAAAAAGGGGGGACCGATTTTATTCGCAGAAAACGCCGCTAATTGCACGTCTTTGTGACTCTAATTGATGGGGGTGGAAAAGGAGAGGGAGGTAGATTACGGACGTTTGACATAAATTTGTCTTATTGGCGGTGATTTGGTGATGAAATGAGTGCAAAAAACTGTACGAAATCGGACGATTGTCTTGCATGCGCGCACGAATCAATCGATACCCCATTGATTGAAATGCGCGCAGTCCCTTCGTTCTGCGCACACCCAATCAATAACCCATTGATTGCCCTTTTCTCTTCTTTGCCGCAAACCGACTGACGCGCGCGCGCCGTCCAGTCGATATAGGCCGCAGCCGAGTCGACTGAGGCACTAATGCAAAAGCTTAGCGAAAGCTCAGCGCCACCCTCACTTCCCTCAACACAATTGATTCGTTTGCACTATGAGTCGGCCAGTTGGGGCAAGGGGGAACACTCTGTATGTATGTACGTTTGTGCGCTAGCTGCATCAACGTAGTTGAAGTTCAGTCATGCATGAAGACGACAAAGTCGACGTGCCGCCGCCTCAGGGCAACATTCAACGTCCGTCGAATGCATACATGGCGGATGTATGGATTTTCGTTCGGCGTCACACAACGAAGTGGACCACCGCGGTGCGCTTTTTCGTGTCAATAAGGCATTAAAAATGAAACGTTTACGGTAGAATTTTGGGATTTTGTTGAAAGTTTGAAATTTTACTGGTTTTTTGAGTTTTAAACTGTCATGTAAGTCCTCGTCTTATAATTTGTTGTTTTTGCAAAAAAACTTACAAGTTATTGTCCTTTGTCTTCCGGCAAACAGTCAACATGCCGATTTTGCGCCGAAACACCTGGGAACCAACGGATCGACCAAGTTCGGCAAGCTTTTCACAGGTGAGAAGGAAGAGCTTGTGGCGGATGAGTTTGTCGTGGGGAGCCGCGATGTAGATGGGAGCGGGAGCCGGAGTGGACCCGGATTCAGATGACGACGATGAGAAGGATGAAGAGGAAGAGGAGGTGGACGTTGGCGGACGGTTCGCACTCGCGTCCATGACCCGTTATGGCAAAAAGTAGCCAAGGTAAAATTACGAAAGAAGACACGCTTTGGGGACCTACAAACTTATTGGTTGACGATGATCAGTACGGACAGGTGGAAATGGCAAGGGGTGGGTGGATGGGGAGATGCGCTTCGCGGAATTTTCACGGGCGGCGATAAGGATCTCAGTTGGAGCGAATCGCGGCAAACGGGCGGAAAGAAACAACAAACAAGGTGTCAAAAGGAGCGTAAAGTGCTGGGAAACTGGTCATTTTTACATTGTTCTTTTGAAATTGGCTTTTGGGTTTCGAAATTTGGGGGTTTCTTGGAGTGTGGAAACTGTGGACATGATTTTTTTTTGCAAAATACTTCTACGTTGTAACAGATTCGGCTGAACTTAGCCAGTCAAGTTCGCTCAGACAGGTTGGAAACACCAGCTTAAAGCTGCAAAGTCAAGCTCTTACTGTTCGAAGAACAAGAGGCTTCAACCTCTTCTTCGTCGTTCTCCCCCGATGCCGACCAACCCAACGACTCATGTTTCGATGTCGTCGTCGGTGGGGGTGCTGTTGCTTGCCCTGCAGGCGCTGCTCCGACAACCCTGCACCCCAACATCGGACGCCACACTACTACCACCACCACTACACCACCGCCGCCTTGGCTGGTTGGTAGGGGGAGCACCACAGAGCCCTCGCAGGCTCTCTGAGCCGCTGGGGCTGGGGCTGGTTCGAGGGGGGACGCCTTCTTCCCCTCGCTGCCACCAATGTGAGCCCCTGGTCGTCGGACGACCCAAGGCTGTAGGGAGGGCGGAGTCGGCGAGGAGGGTGGAACCCCCCTGGTGCGCACCGCCGGGCCGTCGGCGACCGTCTTCGACAGCTGTCGTTATACGCTTCGACGAGCTCTCTCTGTCTCCCTCGTAGCCCCCTGCTGCGGGCGTCAGAAGGCGGAGCTGAGCCGGAGGGGAGCCCACGTTGCCGATGCACGGACACACTCGACCGACAAAGAGAGCAGAGAGCGAGTTCCGGAAAAGGCGGGGAAGACGGGTGCACCGAAGAAGTGTGTGACGCGGAAAAAGCGAAGTGTGCCACCGGAGGCTCAGAGGGAATCAGCAAGGCTTCAGAAGACGAAAAAAGGAGACAAACGCAAGAAAGTGTCGATCATGGAAGGTCCGCAGGGACTTCTGGGACCACAAGTGGGATAAGGGATCGGAAATAATTGGAAGTCGAGCATGGCTAGATAAGCATGCTTTGATGGAGTAGGCCTCGGATGTCGGGCAAAAGACAGATTACGGATTTCAATTGGCTTTTGGTGCCTAACTGACGGATGTGAGATGCGGAAGTGTTGCATCTGTACGGTTTTGGACATTTTTGGAAAACTGCTGCTCTAGTTTTGCAAACTTAACTCAACTGCAACCACAAAGACCAACACACCTTGCAAGCCACCCTGCAACTGCAACAAGCCAAGCCACTCAAGCTTAATATGGTCGATCGCGCAAACAAGACTTCCTCACACTCACTCAATGCCGCCGACCAAACCCCGCAATCAGAGGCCAATTAGTCCCGACAGGGACCAGGACCAGGAACGCAATCATTATTCAAGTCTGTCCCGCTCCTTCAGCGCGACAAGCAACAACCAAGTGCGAAAGTTGTTGTTGCAACTTTTCATGAGTATTTACAACCAAAGCCGCTGTGCACTAGTTTCCACATTCATAAAAGCCCCAATTACACAACCCTTTTAAAGGAGGGATACTGTAGGCTGTTTGTTACAGACCATAAATAACAAAAACCAAAGCGCGAAAAGTACCCGTTTAACTGTAAAGGTGCCCAGTTCTGAGGATTTATGCCTTTATACGCGGCACAACGACCATGGGTGTCATTCACCTTCGGACTAATGACACCCGTTGGGAATGAAAAGCTACAATTTAGGTTTTAAAAAGGTGGGTGGATGGGGGTAATCAGGAAGGGGGCTTGTGACGTTTAGGGTTGGGGTTGGGGATGGTTGGAATAAAACTGGAGAAATTTGGTGTAGATTGATTTCTAAACTTATCGAAAAACAAATTCCAATCTCGAAATAACACCGTCCTAAAGCAGCTGTTCAAAAGTAGCAGCGTCTGGCAAAGGCTTAACGCTACTGTCTGCGAGTTGAGCCCATTTTTGGTAAACTGAGCCAATGTTTATGTTTTAAAACTTTTGATTATGCTAAATTTAACAATGAAAACTGAATGATATGTCATGTCGGTTCAAAAGTTGGCAATCTGCCGAATTACAGAAAGAAAAAAAACGCCCTTTACGACCCCCATGAAGTTATTTGCGATAGTCACGCCAAACGAAAGCTTGAAGCAGACTAGACCAGCCGGTGGTTATCAGTCACAGCCTCCGGGGCGGTGGGGGTAGTGACTGATTACTTCTGGCGAGCCGCCGATCTGCACTGAAAGCCCTTTTCGACCGTTTGAGGGTCGATTAGTGTTGTCCGATAGGAACTGCGATAGATATCGGCGGGGTGATTTACGGAGGCATGTGAGATAGGTTATAAGTGCAGTTTTTTGGATTGTAATAAACTGAGGCCTACCATTCGTCCGCTTAATAAAAGTATGCCAAAATTTCAAAACAACCCAAATAATTTCCAAAACCCCATTCTCCCTCCAAAATTGATAACAAAAATTACTCATTGTGCGACCTTTCATCTACCCCACCTGCCTCGAAATATACATAGCCAACAAGCGACTCATCAGGAATTGCGCTAACCGTTCTCCTTAGGCATGACGAAATTCCATATAGGTCGACAGACTGTTGTTGATGGTACTCTCCGGGTACGGACTATTTTTATGTCTGAAGGGTGCCGCTAAAGCACATATTATTTTTTGCCTTTTTCGCGATAATACAAGCTACCCCTTTTTCCAGACAGCGAGCTTTTTCGGCGAGGGCGGATGAGACACCCTTGTTTGTTAGTGAGTAGTGTTTCCTCATGCCTCTCTCGCTTTTCGTTGGTTATGTTTCATAGGTGTGGCAAAAACGATAGAGGAAGAAAAAAACGGTGGCGATTACGGCCTCCGTGGATGTGGAAATGTCACTGGAAGGCGCTTTCGAGGCAAAAAAGTAGAGTCGAAAAACAGAATGATACGGCGCAGATGTCGAAATACTCTGGCAGTTTATTTTTCCGAAAAACAGACAAGATCGAAGCAAGATAATTTCGGGCTCCTTTCTAATGAGTGTCGTTAAGGCCACGGGGCAAGAGTCATAAATCTGAAGAAGGCTGTTTCAAAATCACGGTCAATCAAAAATGGTGACAATCTGTCTGTACAGCTGCGAAACACGTTCACTTTTGACATCATTCTTATCACAAAACGCTATGAATCGACAAACAACACTGCATTTCATCTTATAAACGCGCCATTGTTCGACTTATTCACACTTTATTATTACTCATACCTCCTATGATACACATTAGCGACTATATTTGCCAAAAGTGAATCAAAAACTAATCCGTTTTGACGAAAAAACGTGCAAAACCCAAATTAAATATGTATTTACAAGTCATCTTTCGATGAGTCGTACCCTTTAATCTTTCATTCCATGATCAATTCATCAAACTTGTATAACACGCGTTCATTCGACGCACTTTGTGTAAAAAGATCGAAAAAAATGCAAATGCACTAAAAGGTGTCCACCGACAACTATCAATGCAATTGCTTGCTGGGTGTAGGTAAAGTAGCGCCCGCTAAACACATAAACGCCCGAGCTGCACGTTGACAATTGTGATTGAGGTTTGTTCGGATCCTTTGGATCCAATTGATCGTTTGGAAACAACAAAATGGGTATGGGCAAGGAGTGCCGAGATGGAGGAATTTGTTATGTGTGATTTTATTGGGGTATTAGGACAGGTTGATAGGTTTGTACTTTTGAGTGGTGGCGGTGGGTTTGGGGTTTTTTTTATATGAAACTGCCAAAATTTTTGAGTCGACAATGTTTTTATCAACAGGTGCATGAAAACTGTATCCAAACTTATCAAAATGAAAGATATTTTTAGCGTTTAGACAGCTATTTTTAGAAATTTGAACTTTAATGCGTTCATAAATTAATTTCCCGCCCCATGCATTTCATTATTTTAAAACTGGATACTTTCGTTATCAGCAGTTTTTTATAAATATTTACTGTTTTACTCTCAAATAACCCAATAAAAGCCATAGCGCAAATCCTTATATCAATATTTTGCATGGATGATGTTTTGCAGTTTGCAGTTTGCGGTTTGCGCATGCAATGGTAACTAACCATAGCCCATGATGTGTGAATAGTGCCGCCAGAGGCCCCGGGATGTGTGTACTCATGTTAATGAAGTCCGAAGGGAACGCCATCTATGCCGACTCCGAATCGAAGCTTCGAGAGTCAAGTGAAAAATGCAGAGGCCCAATCTCCTCGCACTCTCACGCGAAGCATTTGAGCCTCCCGTATAGCATAGCATCCATCGATGGCCATGAATAGCCAAATAGTATGCAAATGGAGGGGAAAAGTATTATCGAGATCGACCAGAGCTACCCCAGCTTGGGCTCACCTTTTGCAAACAAAAGGCCTCGCTTAACTAATGTAATGTAAAGCATAGTACACTTTGAGGTACCTTAGCAACAATACGGAAGTCTGCAGACTTGCGTCCATGTGAAACATTGAAACTGCACGCTTTTGAAAAGTTGCGACAAGTCAACCGAATTCTATCCCGCAACTTGAAGCATGAATGCAAATTCGACATTTTCACGTTCGTCCTCTCTTGACTTCAAAAGTACATGTTTGCTCCCTCCCCCTCAATTGTCATCATTTCCAATCGCGTGCCCAAACGCAGTGCTGCCCCGGGCAACAGCCCTCGGCAACACAAAAAACAGCTCCCCATGGCCCCGGCACCCCCATCTCACCCTCCAGCAGGCGAGCTTCTAAAATCCGTCGAAGAAGTCCTAAACAACGATCATTCCTTATCCGAAAATGTTCGTGCCCTCCTCTCTCATGTTCGCGACTTTATTCATACCCATTCAAAAGTCATCGATCCAACCGAACTTGAGCGTCGCAGGTCCATTGTCGTTCGTGGGATGGCCGAACCCTCGGGCGCTTCCATTTCCACCCGCATGGCCTCCGATCGCAAAGAGGTCGAAAAACTTTTCGACGACTTACAAGGGAATGCTTTAAAGTCACCCGCGCCAATAGGCTCGAGACCTATACCATTCGAAAGAGCACAAAATTCTAAGTCGAAATGTCGAGTCCGTTTTTGCCAATCGATAATTTGAATATTTCTTTCGATTTTTTAAAGTTTTTGCGGGGGCAAAGTCATGGTTGTGCTGACTTTTGGAACCATGTTCTACCGAGCTGGAATGGTCTAGTGGTTAGCGCAAGCCACTGGAACACTCCGGGTCACAGGTTCGAGTCCTCACTGCCTGCATTGAGACTCTGTTCCTGTGACCTGAAGCTGCGATTCATCATACTGTTAAAATTTGATTTTTATTTTTGAAATTTAAATTTTTTTATTTTTTTCCAAGTCTCGAAGCTGTTACTTACGCATGGTTCATTTAAAGAAACTGCTTTTTAGATTTCGATGTGGAACTCAGACTTGAACTTTAAAGCGCAACGTTCAGTTGGACTTCGGGGTAGAGATTCATACTTTAATTCGAACTAGCTTTCACGGTTCATTTTAAATTTTGACTTTATGCCGAGATGGCAAAACTTTGTCTCTGAAGCGCAATAGGAGCCTGGCCATTAATCGGCGTTAGCATTTAAACCACAAATTTCAAAAATCTGTTCAAAGCCGGGTTTTGAATACCACTTGAATGTCAAAGTTAACCGTTCAAGTTTGGGCCAGGTTAACTCTGAAACAAAATAGTCTGGGCTTCAAATGCACGGTTAAGTTTGGGTTGCGAATGCACTTTGAAGTACGAGGGCTGTAAGTCAGCGGGATGCGAATTGAACATCTCGACGACCAGCTTGTCTTCAAGTAACAGCTTCAAGACTTGGAAAAAAATAAAAAAAATTTTAAATTTCAAAAATTAAATTCAAATTATAACGGCATGAGGAACCGCAGCTCCAGGTCACAGGAACAGAGTCTCAATGCCGGCAGTGAGGACTCGAACCTGTGACCCGGAGTGTTCCAGTGGCTTGCGCTAACCACTTGACCAATCCAGCTCGGCAGAACATGGTTCCAAAAGTAAGGACAACCATGACTTTAGCCCCGTAAAAACTTCAAAAAATCGAAAAAAATATTCAAATTATCGATTGGCAAAAACGGACTCGACATTCCGCCTTAGAATTTTGTGCTCTTTCGAATGGTATAGGTCTCGAGCCGATTGGCGCGGGTGACTTTAAAGCATTCCCTTGTTAGGAGTCGAGGCGTCTCCCGTCTCCATCTACCGCATGCCTTCGGGCAGTCCTTCCACGGACCCTGCCAGACCCCGGCCTCTTAAAATTGTTCTTCCCAATTCGCATTGCCACGCTATCACGCTTCGGAACCGCTACAAACTCAAAGATCTCCCCAAGCACAAAAAAGTCTTCATCGACCCCTCTCGCACCCATGAACAAAGGACCCACTTTAACCATTGTCGGTTTATCAAAAAGAAAGTTACCGAAAACGATAATCGTTCACTCGTAATTTATCGGGACCGTCTCTGCCTCCCCGCTGAAAACGGCAAACCCCCCGTCAAGCTTTCCTTGGCTGAATTCACCGAGTTTGCGACCAAATACCCCCTTCCCAGTGCGCGATCACCCTACCCGCCACAACTCTGAGGTAGTGCCCGAAGCCAACAACATGGCCTAGGGACTCATCACCGCCCTCACCTTTGAACCGTGTAAAAATCTCTCATTTTTCTATACAAATATTCGTAGCATCACAGGAGCAAATTTTCCACTCTTTAAGCTTACTCTCCAAGCTAATCCAAACACAGTCTTCGCTTTCTCCGAAACATGGCTCAATAGTGTTAAACATCCTGACCACCTCATCACTGGCTCTCTGCCTTTTCAAATTTTTCGTTCTGATCGCAACACTCGTGGTGGCGGTACGTGCATTCTGATTCCCGTAACATTCAACCACAAACATGTCTACTCTAAATCGACAAAAACCTTCAATATTGTCATTGTTGACATCTTTACCCCTAACAAAACTCTCCGTGTCCTTTGTGTTTACCTAGTCCCAGGCATTCCCCACGACGATTTCGCTTTAGCCCTTTCCGATCTCATCGACTTTTGTGACCCCAATATCGAGCTTCTGACCTTTGGTGACTTCAATTGCCCTGATATCGATTGGATCGGCTCCATCGGTACAAATCCAAATTCAAAAACGCTACTTTCCTTTATCAAGGCCAACTGTTTTCGTCAAATTGTCGATAAGCCCACTCACCGGGGTGGACATATCCTGGATTTAGTTCTCACAAATAACCCTGAGTCTGTCTATAAGTTAAATATAAATCCCCCCTTTGGAAATTCCGACCACTCTGTTATCTCACTAAATCTGTCAACTAAAATTGACCTTCCTCCAGCATCCCTAAAGTTAAATTATGCCAAAGCTGATTTCAACACTATCAATGCCTGCCTTGCTTCTATCGACTGGTTCTATGAGTTTGCCGAGTGCACTAGTGTCGATGATATGTACAAACGCCTTCTCTTTCATTGCCATCATTTAATATCCAAGCACGTCCCTCTGGCTCCTTCCACAAATTGCGTTCAATTACCAAAACACATTACTTCCATGATTGAATACCAGAAATTATTGTTTTCTAAACCTCGAACCCCGGAGCGAACCAAAAAGATCAGCGAAGTTTCTAGTGACATCCTCAAATCCTCCAAAAAGTTCCTAAGATCTAAAGAAAAGCATCTTCTTCACACTCCCCACTCTAAAGGTATCTTCAATTTCATTAGCAAGTCAATCCGCCCTCAAAGATCGTACCCCCCTATGATCTCCAATGACTCGCTTATCTTTTCTGATCCCGAAAAGAGCACCCTGTTCGGGAAAATTCTTTCATCTGTGTACCTTTTGCCTACTAGTAGTGCCTTTATTATCCCTGATAATGAACGCGGGTTGGCCACACTTTCCAGTTATAATGTCTATGAGATGCTTCGCTGGACTAAGTCTACCGTCTCAGCCAGCCCCGACGACCTCCCATACTTATTCTTGCGGCGATGCGCGGTTTCCTTGGCTCTACCATTGTCCCTTATTATAAATCACAGTTTTATATACGGGTCAGTTCCCGGTCCGTGGCGTGACGCCATTGTTATTCCCATATTCAAAAAAGGTAACAAAAATGATCCCACCAAGTACCGTCCAATATCATTGACGTGCCCGGCTGGCAAAATCACTGAGAAAATTGTGAGTAAAGCTCTTCGTAAACACCTTCTAAAGGTAAATGCCATCCCAAACTGCCAGCATGGCTTCATGCCAGGCAAATCCGTCGACACCCAATTGTTAGAGGTGTTTGATCTATTATCACATAACATGGACTCAAATACACCCACTGATGTCATCTATTTTGACTTTCGTACTGCGTTTGACCTCATGGACATTTATATACTTTTATCAAAAATGGCCTTGCGTAATGTTCCCTATGATATTATTGCTTGGTACCGCGATTTCCTCCTCGGGCGCTCTTTCCAAGTCTCCGTTAACGGATCTAAATCTAGCTCATTTGATGCTACTAGTGGCACTCCCCAGGGTTCGGTATCAGGACCGCTCCTCTTCCTATTATACATTAGCGATTTGCCCCAATATTGTGAAGTTCCTGGAGTCGATACCTATTTCTTTGCCGACGATCTTAAGGCAATTTCCTCCGATCTTTCCTCCGCTGTCCCCCCTCTCCAACTGTTCGTTGACAAGCTCCAATCCTGGTGCGTCGACAACAAACTACAGCTGGCAGTCGAAAAATGCGGGGTCCTCCACCTTGGCAAAACAAACCCTAAAAGGACATATCACTTCGGCTCCACTCCCCTAAAGTCTGTATCTGAGATTAGAGATCTTGGTCTTACGGTCGAAGAAGACTTAAAATGGGACACCCACATAAACCGGACAATCTTAAAAGCACGGGCTCGTCTATTCCAACTATTTAAAATCATTAAGTCCACCAGCTCACGTCTCCTCACTCACCTCTACAAAGTTTATGTCATTCCTATACTCGAATTCTGTACAGTAGTTTTCAACCCCACCTCTAAAGGTCTTATCAACGCTATTGAAGACGTGCAGCACGTGGCCACAAGATTAATCTTCAAGCGTTGCCCTCGCCTTCGTCTTCTCGGATATACAGACTATGGAAATAGGCTTAAAATTCTTGGTTTAAAGAGGTTGTCTAGTCGTAGAGCAATCTCCGACCTCATGTGCTTGCACTCCATCATCAATAAATACACGCCCTTAAACTTGCCTACTGCTAATCTCTCGTCTAATAGGACCCGAGGTGCTGTTCACAAGATCTCTACCCCTCGTGCAAAGTCAAGCCTCCGGCGCCAAGCATTCCTCCCTCGTACCATCAGCTCTTTCTATAAACTTCCAATTAAGGTCCAGGCTATCTCCAACAAATCAGCTTTTCAAAATATGCTGGAGGATATTTTCAACTAACTACCCACCCACCCCCCCCCCCCCCCCCTCTAATTCAAATTTTAGGCTTATCTCACTGACACTACCGAAGACAGCGGCATACATCGACCATTCCACCTACTTCGTCGCCTACCGCTTTCGCCACAACATCAAACGGTTAAGCTTCAAAACACCTTCGCCTAGCTTGCGGCCCCCCGACACACCATCCAACCGCCTGCTGCTTCAATAAATGACTTGTCCATTCATAAAGCTCTCACTTTCCGTTGTAATATTATTATTACCCCTGTTTAACACTTGTGTATTACTCTTAAATTATACATCATACTTTCTTTGTACTGTCATTAGTCATTGCTTATCCATGAAAAGCACGCCCAGAGCGTAATAAATCAATCAAATCAATCAATCAATGTTTACAACTTTTCAAAAGGTGTTTACAACTTTCCATCCACGACCATGTCTAAAAATAAAAACCGAAACCGACAAGGGCTAACAAGATTGTCGTTCATTTGTGTGAAAATTCAATTAGAACCATGCATGGTTGTCGCAGGACAAGAGAAAGCAATTCATAACGAGGGCTTGTGTAATGCACTTTTAGACGGGAAACCCGAAAACGCTGCCTAAATGCCCTAATAAGGCAGGCGTGTGAATGGGGGCTAACTCAATCAGTGAAGGGCATGGATATTGTAGCTTTGGGTTGGGTTTTTTTGTAATGGGGTTACGTTTTGAAACTGTACGACTGGACCTGTGTTACAAAATTTCATCTTTGAAAGCTTAAATCTTATCACACCGGTCAAGAGTCACAAATTACCGCAACAAAACAAGCTTTTCAAGGCTTCCTGACATAAATGGAACTCTCAGAGTCAGAGAAAACAACAATTTTAAACAATAGAAAGTCAGAAAAACGGACACGGAGCCTCCAAACGATCAACGATCTATGGCGCATTGCATCCGACGTTCGTCCTTGGCCTTCCTGGATGGGCTGCTCTGTCCTTTCCCTCACATTCACGTAAACAAAATGCACATTGCACGTAAAAACAATTTTACAGGGCGCTAAAAATATACAAACTATACTAAACTGGGCAGTCTGGACAAGTCGGAATTACAGATGATGTTTCCCTCATTCATCAAATCCCCCATTTCACACCTTATAAGCCATAAATCCCCCCGCTAATGCCATCCACCTTCGCAAAAACAGCTTTCAATTGCGTTGGTGTGACGCAATAACAACAACCACTACAACTAAGATCCGTAAATCCGTGCGCAGATGCTCCCGGGCAGGCGAAAAGCGACACCTTTGGCCCCTGCCGACGGGGGTTAGGGATTATCCGGCACCTGCCAATCATCTTTGGGGGATCACTTTAGAGGGGGGAAGAAGCATGAACGCTTTTGGGGAGAGAGGTGACGCAATTTGGGAATGGTTTTGTAATTGACTTTTTGATAAACTGTTGGACAAAAAAATGCATGGGTTGTTTGTGCCGATGCTCTTTGACCGTAATACCATTTTTATGCGCTCATTGAACAAAGAAGTACATCGCCGAGTCGTTATGGTTATCGGTGGCCGTCTTTTTTCGCAATACACAATGGCATTTTCCGTTTGGTTACGGCTGCCTGGTTGGCGCCGGAGGTTTTTATGGACGCAAAAACGGTGGATGATGACTGTATGATGTTTACGGATGGGAAGTTTATTGTCTTTTGGGGGCTTCTTGGGGGTGTGTAAAACTGTAAAACGAGCTTGCTTCTTGCAAAAAAGCTGTTGTTTCTTTAAACTGGACATACAAAACTTTGAAAAAAGTCAATAAACACGAAAACAATCAAAAAACAAGCACACATGTCCCCAATCTGGCCATCAATGTCGATCTCAATCTGGCCCGAAAACCAAAAAACTTCCTTGTCGATTCCAATTTCACATGTGCGGGAAAGCTGTGCTTGAGCAAGCCGAATTCATCCAAATCAAAGCATCTTTCCGCGAAGTGAGAACAGAAACCCACAGCCCGAAATTGCATTGTGAACGTGCCATTTGATCAGTCTGAGTCTGAGTCCGCCATCGGGATGCTGGCTGCTTTTCGGCAGATGGAAACAATGCCGTAAAGACCCGCGACTCAAAAGACGACACCGTTAATGAGCTTTCACGCTCGAGTTGAGTATGCCCATGGCCGTAAATGAAAGATGTGCCAGGCAAGGCACCGACCGCGACACAACTTCAAAAGTGCCGCCGACAACACAGCCCTAAATGACAATGCTCCTTGTTTTATAACGCTTTTTGCTGGATTTCTTTTGCAAAATTTGATCTTTTTTAAACTGACTCAATTTTCTTTTTTTTCAACCACATACTTCAGCCCCAAAAATGGATAATTACGATAATTATCACTCCAACTTTTCATAAACAAAGTAATTAAATTTTGTCAGTAGCTTTATGCCTAAAAACTACAGAAAAAACGCAAATATAAACCCGATTCTCGTGAGCCGTCAAATTGTACTTTTTATCTTCTGTAAAAAGTGTCTAGCCAATTTAGCTTGCATTTTTTGGGGCTTATAATAGTTTTGTAGCCTCATTTTGCTTGACGGTTTTCCACGAATGACGGGGTTTTGAGAAGCAAAGTTTGGTTTGTCTTTGCATTTTAGTCAGAAGTAAGTTCATAAATGAGAAGATATATTTTTTAAACTGTACATTCAATGTCAGAAACTCACTAAGAATTTAGATGTTTTTATTTATTAAAAAAACTGAGCTGTTGAGTTTGAAAAAAAAATACAATGATGCATCAGACAAAGCCACACATGACTACCCTCATTGCTAATTTAGATGACCCTGACGCCTGCCATCACCTTATTTTCGTACTAAAACACCCCACTTTTTTGGTCCCATTTTGTCAGAATCCAAAGCAAGGTTTCAGCAGCAGTGAAACCATTCGGCCATGTTAATTTGATGAATGCGAAACATGTTGAACAGGGTCATTTGGGGTGCGACTGGTTACGTTATGTATGTTTCATCCGTCAACCGTACAAGGTGCCCCCCACACACGGCGACTACATACATGCGGAACTAATCTGCATGAAATTATGGCATTTCAGGGGTAACGGAGCTGAGTAAAAGTTAAACTGGACATATATGCACTCGTTTCTATAGATTTGTCAAATTTGGCATTGCACTACAATAATTTTTTTAAACTGCAGGTATCCGCGTTGAAATCAAGCATGGAAAACCACAATTCAATTTGCTGCAAACAAAACAACAGACAAGTGACTGCAAAATGCTCGCTGAAACATAATCCGTAAATGGCATTTGCTCAGTTCACCTTGATAAATCCACTCTGTCGAGACAGCCGACAGCCAGTCTGCAGATGGCAGCCGGAAGTGGTCCATGTTACGAGACAGCTCACCGACAGCCGAGAAGGCACACAACACACTTGAGGACTAAGATCAGATCCGATTTCGGTCGCAGTGCCGCTGGGAGACCATTTTCAGGACTCTCAACGGTGTTTGTTGGCCGGGATCGGTTGAATTACACGTTTTTTGGTCGGTTAAAGTGCCGACCGGCTTTGGTTTTGATCAAAACTGCATAATGTAGTAGCAAGGTAAATGAATTTTAGTTGAAATTTTTAAACTGGAATGCGTTCTAATGTGTAGTCGCAAAAATTTATTGTCTTTTTAAACTTTCCATGGTATCAGTAAGCAGTCTGAAGCAGTAGAATGCCGTTCTATCTCAAAAACAAACACCAATACGGAAATAGCGACCTGTTTGCTTGCATGATGCATCCGGCTGCGCTTGATTGCGTCTACACAGTCCTTTCTGTATGCCATTCAGAGCAATTACGCGACAATGGTGTCATCGGGGGTGATTCCTCGGCAAACAATCAAACTACATTGACACGCAGGTAGCAATCAAGGGATCCAATTTGTCGGACTTCCGTTGGCGACCTACGCATTGTCTGGGCCTACTGCGCAATGCTAAACAAATTTTGTACAGACAGGTAAATAGACTACGCTCCTGTTGTTGCTTGGTGATGATTCGTCTGTAATTATCTCAACAGAATGATTGAGGGGATTAATATGGCTTTATAAAACTGCATATTCTAGTAGCGTTAAAAAAAGTTAAATTTATAAAATACTCAGAACTACAAAAATATTTACAAAAAACTGATCCTGT
Source organism: Panagrellus sp. LJ2284 (assembly GCA_024447225.1). Classification (NCBI taxonomy): domain Eukaryota; kingdom Metazoa; phylum Nematoda; class Chromadorea; order Rhabditida; family Panagrolaimidae; genus Panagrellus; species Panagrellus sp. LJ2284. The sequence goes on along the minus strand of JAMRYC010000005.1, from coordinate 7,805,650 downwards.
GCGTGTAGCATTGACTTCTACCCTCAAGTACACAGTTAAAATAACTCCAAACTCACTGAATACGTGTAGTTTGGGGTGCGGTAGCTTGTTCACTTGGTTCTCAAGAACCCGAGAAAACGTTTGGCTGATGGCTTTGTCGGGAGGTGATTGACCATCAACCACGACTACCTCACCCCACCCGCACTTATGTACCGTCTACAAGCTTGAAACATTGCTCATCATCGCCGTGTTGAACTCGCTTCGTCTGGTCGATCTTGCGCTCTGCAACGTTGTCGGAAGATCTGCAAAGTCTCGAGAAGTGTGGTCGATGATCGGCTGCATCGGCGAGAAACACAGCCAATTTCTCGACTGCGGGGGGTCCTCCACCGTCAAAAAGGCTAACCTCGATAGGGACTTGCGAACTAACGAATGAGCAAACTCTTGTTCAATCGACAGATTTGGACAACGTGTGGGAAGTGTTTACTGATGGAAGTCAAAGTGCAGATTGGTGGGATCAGGGTTCATTGGAATCGATGTTTGGATCATGGGTTGAAAACTGCAAGAATGGGCGCGTAGATGTGCTTATTTGTATCAAGTACGGTAAAACTTTTTGGCAGAACTTATATGTTTAAATGATTTAAAACTGCAATGTAAGCGTGAATTTCTTTAAGGGTTAAAATCAAGATTTTCAAACAATCTTGACGCACAATACAAAACTGCAACACAGCGAAAGGTTTCTGTCTGTTGCGTTTAACAAAACAACACCTTTTTAACTTTCTAAAGTTTTATCAAAAACAATAGGTAATTTTGTTTTTTTTGCTAAACTGAAGTCAAAGCTTTTTGTGGGTGATCAAACCCTTTCATTTTGCAACCCCGGAAATACCCCTTCGAAACGGCTTCTGCAGCAGTCTATAATGACGCAATCATTCTCGATTCACTCACTCACCGACTCTCAATAACACTTTTTAGGAAAAAATAAAAAGCATGCTGTGTTGCGCGGCGCCTTCTAATGTGCCTCGAGTGGTCGAGAATGAATAATGCAACACGTTGAAGGTTGACGACAACCGTTGTTTGATTTTCTTTTGATCGAGCGTCCTTTGTCGGCACTTTTTGTGTTTGGAAACGGGTTTGCACAGTGTTTTTGAGATGTTATTAAACTGATGCTTTCAGATAACGCTACAATCAGTATAAAAAATTTTAACAATGTTTTTATTTTTTTGTAAAACTGCACATTGAAAGACAGATTAAACCATGTTAACATTTTATACCCCATAAAACTTTATTTAACATAATTACAACCCATTCCCCCTACAATTAAAACAGCCATTACACTTTCTCTGCAAAGAATGAAAAAAATCAGTGCATTGAATTCCCTTTCACGTTGCGCCCATAATTGGGCCTTTCCAACTTTGAAGTCTGTTCATAAAAACGTTCAAAATACAAAAATTCACATGACCTTCAGCATGGCCATGGGCACAAGACCGGTTGGACGCCTTCCGGGTTGCAAGTGCACTCCGTGTATACGATGCCTCACACTTTCCCCGTAAAAAACAGCTGATAGGCGCTGTTCTCTGCGAAATGCATACAGCAGCCGTTTTTTGCGGGCAATGTGATTCGAGCGTAGCTGGGTTCGTTTCGTGTTTCACATTTTGGAATGGATGGCTTAACGTGGTCGAAAAAAAGAGTACGGAATAAGTGAGTGACCTTGTGATTGGAGCAGTCGGTCGGGGTGCCCGTTTATCGGCGACCGTTGTTTCGGCGGATGAAAAAAACGGAGTTGAAAAAAGTTGCAGAAAAGACTTAAAGGCAGAAAGGAAATCGGTCAATCATTATCTTAAAACTAAAGATTATCCTGCTTCGACTGACGCTAAATGGATTTTTTTCAACATGGGTTGGTTAGGCAAAGTTCGGGCTTGTATGCGTATGCGTATGCACTCTTAACTTTGGAGAAGTTTATTTCAGGCAGAAGCCACTTTTTGTGGATCCACGGGATTGAAATGTTAATTGAGGGCTGTAAAATGGACGAAAAACAACTGCAGCGAGGAAGTCGTTAAGCTAAATTTAACTTTTTGGTGCAAAAAAAACTGGATTTGTGTTGGACGCAACAAAATGTTTATTGGCTTTGATTTTTTGGCCTTTTTTATGTTTGTAATTTCTTTAAATGCCATTTTTTCTATAAATACTTAAAACTGATAACTTCATTTAAAATTTTGACAATTTTTAAATCAATATATTTTCAAAAACTGGGATCAATATCTTCAATCATGACCGAAACAAACACTGACATCCGAGTTTGCATCATGTTTACATCTGGGTGTTTATCTGTCGACACAAAGGTGACAGGATGACGACGAAGGTTCTTTGCGCGATTTCACGCACTGATAATGGCAATTCCGCCCGGGAAAGACCAAGCTATCAAGGGCGCCGACTGATCAATCAGTTTTTGACGGTGATTCGATGTGGCATTTTAGCGCCTTTTTGATTTTCATCAACGCTTTTTATTAACATTTAGACAATGGTCTCTCTTTTTGACTTTAATGCTTCTTGCACTTTTTGTAGGTTTTTTTAAACTGCTGCGCTTACTGTTTTTATTTTTTGTAGGAAGTTATTAAATTTATTTAATTTAAACTGCTAAGCAAAGTTGCGGATCCAACTCTGCGTCTTCCCTGAATGAAAACCCGATTACCCGCGAATCGCTCCGTGAATGATTTCTCACATTTTGGAGATGGGTCCGCGCCGCAGCCGCTGTCGCGCTTATCGTATGCCCCCTACTGCGAGAGTGGAAGTGCCCCAAGTGAACTGAATCCATCACGCATCATCTATCGTCGGACGCGTCAGCATGACACAACGATGCAACTCTCTGATCTCCATCATCGACACGACGCAAAGGGACAGCTTTTTTTAAGTATGTATTTACTTTTTGAAGTAGGTAGAGGACCATTCGACAACCGGACGACAACAACCACTTCATGAAAAGAAAAAAAAGAGGCCCTGAAAATTGCGAATGTTTCAGTGCACGTAGCACCCGTCAAAGTTTTCTGGTTTTTTGTTGCTGCTGCTGCACCGTGTCACGTAGGGGAATCGAAGGTCATTATTTTTGGGCATAGTTTCGACTGGCATTGGGGTTGACCGTTGTGCTTTTGATGCGGGGTGGTTGAAGGGGGTACGGTAGAATTAAAAGGGTTGGAAAAACTGTGCGGAATAGCGGAGTCGGTAAGTCGCCAAATTCAGAGATATCACAACGCATGAAAAGTGATTAATCTGCCTAAAGAGGGCGACGCCTGCGGCATTCAACGCATAAGAATAGTAACAAAGTAAAAAAAGACTGCCTTGTCAGAGGCAGTTGATGGATGTGCTTCGACTCGGTGCGAGTTGGCGTTTTTTTCCTTTAGGCAGTGCGAGCAACGATGTCGGAACACTGATGATCTTCGCGTTGTCAACGTCGTCATGGTGAGGATAAGTAATGATGCAATAAGATTTATCAAATTGGTTTTGATGTGATTCATTGGGTGATTTTTTTGTGGAATAAACTGTCGCACTGTTCTTTCACATTAAATGCAATTTAAATTGCGACAATATAAAATATGACTTAAAAACGTCAAATTGGATCATCCAAATGCATTTTAATTTTGCTTAAAACTGTGCAAAGGTGATAAAACAAGTCGAAAAAGTCCCTCTTCGTATCGGAAAACCCCCTCTCAACCCAAAAAATCAAATAACCCAGGCCCATGTGGTCACGATGTGCTGGCACCGACAAGCCCGCATGCCAATCATGTGAAAGTTTTACTACGGGGTCCAACCGGCTGACTTCACGTACGTCCTGGGTCCATCTGTGCTTGATTGGGTTCCCAATTCAGTCCCTTTGCTCCATCTTTTAAACATTTGTTGGGTGTTCTGTGAAGTCCGACCAGACTGACTAATAGCTTTTGATAAGTTTTCCGGTTGCGGCGGTATACATTATGCGGTCTGGTTGGTCACATTGTTACTGTTTGGGTTTGAAAACTGTCAAACGAATCATCCGATGCAAAATATAAGTTTGAAAACTGCGGGCCAGGATTACTTCAAGCAACCATAACAGTCAGTTCTGTCCCCGTGCCAACACCAATTCCACCCAAAAATCAACGTCAACATAGCATTAAGCCACATGTACACTTTGCGATCAACAATATTTGTATACAAAACACTCGAGCTGCATGTCCATCAAACACTTACTTGCTTGCACAGTCCGGTTCGGTTCGGTTTTTGATAACAGCTGCAAAGCCCCAACTATATGGCCAGCGGCAACTCGACGCCGGGTTGACTGGTCACGCTGCTTCGGCGACTATCACCGCCATCCGCGTGGCAACCCTGCCAGCCTGCAAAAAGTGATGATTTTTTTCGCAGCCCCTAAATCCATTTTTATTTAGGGCCCCGTGTCGGTCAGATTGATTTACTGATGATGCACAAACCCAATGTTGCATATATTTTTTTCGTCTTCAACCATCTATCCATCCAGCCGGGAGAGCGCAAACAACCACAAACCGAAACAAACAAAGGTGATTCAAGGGCTGTCGATGGGGGCTTCTGACGCATGCCGTTGATTACGTTGAATAAGCAAGGGCAACCTTTTGTGGTCTGGAGGGCTTGTAGACAGATAGGAAGGATGCGTGCGCTTTGTTATTATTAGAAAAGTAAAACTGTGATTTGGTGAAGCTGAGTCGTCATAAATGAAGAAAGATCAAACCAATTGTTAGCCGATCCCGTCCGAAACCTGCTTACATCAGTCCGCGTAAAGATGACGATCACTGATAGTTTTTTGCTCATAGTAAATATTGCTGTTTACAACTGCTTTTTTCGCTGGTGTTTTATTTGCATCATCCTTAGCTTATTGGCCAGGAACAACGTCCGTCACACGTGTGGAGACGTTTGGTCTTTGAAGTTTTTGGGTTTTTATTTTTGAAAAAAATTAAACTGGAACTTCTTCGACTGAAATCAAAACACAAAATTTGTCGGTTTTTCTGTTTGTCGGATGCCATTTGAGGATACTTTTTTAAACTGACTTTGATTTCTTGAACGGATTAGCCAACTTAAAATCCAAAAAAACTAAAAATAAACTGCGATCAGTTGTCAATTGTTATAAAGAAGGTAAAAACCTTCCAGACTTCCACCCCAAAAAACACTCATTGTTTCCTTCTTCTCTTTTGTCATCCTTTTTACGGCACTTTTTTCTCCTTCGGTCTCACAAAGAGACAACGAAGAACGCCAGCCACCGACTTCGGGGTACTCAGCCTCGAAGTCGATGTCGATGTCGGCTCAGAAGAAACAAACGACGCTGTTTTTGTTGTGGGAAGCGGGTAGAGTAATAGAAATTTTTCGGAATCTCTACTCTGTTCTGTTCCGATGCATCTCCTCGACTCACAATATTTACCGCCCTTCCAATGTGCTTCGAGGTTACCTTTGAGACGTACCGTCAGTCAGTCAATCAATCGGTTCTGTCGACCAGGTCAATAGAAAACATTTTTTGATGTGAGTTTTGTAAATAAGAAAAAAAATGGTCTGACTGGGTGGAAAAAGAGGTTGAAGTGGTCGATAGACTAACAAAGTGACAATATAAACTGTTGGCTAAAAGTTTTCAGTCGAAAACCACCATTAAAGTAAAAAGCACACTACAAAAAGCTCAATTCCAAAACCCTGTCTACGTCTACAATAAAGCTCGTCGCTCTTTGATGGGTGCATTCGCGTGATCCGCTGCCAACCGGCCCCCATCATTGCAATCAGTACCCGCCAAGAGTCGATTAACGTACTCAGTCAGTTCTCGTGTGTTAGCAATGTCCGCGACGACGTCGTTTCGTTATCAGAGAGCCGTCTGCACTGCAAGAACAGCTCGTTTTTCGATCGAGGTTTTGATTCGAATGAAACGACGCCGACGCCGACCGCCTGCTAAGGACACCTCCACTATTGACGATCGCTGACGATCGTAAACTTCGACTCAAGCCAGGATCAAAATCAACAGCAACCCAAAAGTCTAATCTTTTTTGCCATCTGCCTTTTCTCGAATCGAAACGACCGAAAAATATCATCCATACATAAACATACTAAAAATGGAAGTCGGATTGCATGTATAATGTTTGCACGCAGTGGTAGCGGCGACCGAATGTAAATGTCAAAAACTAATACTCAAACAATAGGCTCATAAAATATGTCATAAAAGTAACGTAGTCGAGGTTGGCAATAATAAAAAACATGTGGATTGATGAAAAACTGTAATGAAGGTGGTTGTTATGAAAATTTTTTTTAATCGTGTTGGGACCGTTTTCGTGGTAGGACCTCAAACAACTTAATTTGTTTTAAAACTAAGCTTACATTAGCTTAGAAACACAAAACTTAATAGTTTCTACTAATTTGCAATCGAAATGCCAAAATTGTTGTAAAAATTTATTTTCGTGGTGAGACCACAAATTGAATTTTTAAATAAACTGACGATCTTTAGGTCTGAAGCACTCAAAAAAATTCTAATTTTTATTCGCACAACAAAAAACCATCAAAATCCAACTAAAACCGTGCCAAACCCATTTTCGTGTCAGGACCCATACACCCGTGTATACCACTAAAAACTGGCTCACCGACCTCAAAAACAACAATTTAATCACCCAATCTTTAACCCCCAAAGTATAACGATGCTTTGTGTAGCCTAAACTCCCCAGACAATGATCAATCCACGTCCATTGTGGCGTCAATATGCCACGGATCGGCGACCACGTTCGCTTTCGTCAGCTGGTTGCTCCCCCAGTTTTTTCAAAGTTCACTACAGATGTATTTCTTTTCTTTGCAACTTTGGTTCCAACCGACGTCAATACTCGTCCCCCACGTCGTCCTGTCTGTTGCGTTCATTTTTCATGTCGACCCTAAGGGCTTTAGGTCCCTCAAGTTGGCCAACACCAACAATAACGGCAAGATTGCACATTGCACTATTTTTTTCATCTTTAAACTCTAGGCTTTTTCACAACAGTGATTTTTCGAAGGCCAAATAGATCTTCGAAAGAAATTAGTGTATTAATTTTACGTGAAATATCGTACGTATTGTTGTTCTCGTAGCGGCCTTGGACGGTCGGTTGGTCTCCTCAAGTTTTTTTGCTCGGATGGTGCCTATGGGCCTCAACAGACAACACCATTAGGCGACGAATTTTTGATGGTGATGTTCCGCCATGTTTTTCAGGTAGTTTGACCGCCAAAATTCCTGTTTTTTGCCTCCATAAATGTCAGCATGGCAGGATGGGCTGGCAAAAAGTGGCGACAACAGTGGGGGTTTTGTTTTGGTTGAGGTATATGGTAGTTTGAAAATGCAAATTTTGAAAACTGGTGAGTTCGTGGGTACGGTAATGATAAAACAGACGCAAGTTTGAAGATAGACGGTAGCGTTGATGCGCCAGACAGCATAAAAACCTCAGGCTGGTTTCCATCGAAAAAAACAAGTCTCATTTTATAAAGAAAGCCTTCTGTTTCAACGTTAAAAGGGCCCCCCTTCGATTCAATGTGTCCTTCTGCATCTCCTTTTCCGTCATGTCAGAGGTGCCAGCAGTGGAACGAGTTTTTCCGCAGTGGCGGCGCGTCCGGCAACACAAAATGCAATAGTTTCGAAAAAAACGAGGGGCCTACTTCTCTGCCCCCAAGGCCGAGCCGAACCGACCACCGGAGGGGGCCCTTTGCGTGATTAGAGGACCGAAACAACAACGCTCTGGCCTGTCCTGCAAACTGAAAGAGTACATCGGCCACCACCACCAAGCCACCCTCTACTTCCCTACTTCATAACAATTGATCGGGTTTGGTCCGGGCCTGCAACATTCAGTCAGTCTTCAGTTTTTGCCAGCGGCAGTCCAACTGCGTCGGCTCATCGTCGACTGCCCATCTTCGACAACCAGGTTTTTAGGTTACACCCAACCCAGCCTGACTTCACTATCTTTTCCACTGTCTATCTATTCTATAGTATCAAAACTGCAAATTCTACTCAGCGTGATAGGTTTTTCAAAACTTTATACAAATAAGCAACAAACAAATCAAAAAGTTGTACAGTAACAAAGTTATTTACACGTTTTGTGGCCGTAGACGTAGATCTCGCATAAAAAATCAATAAAAAAGTTGTACTTCAAAGAAAATTAAGGGTGGGTAACACAATCCTCGGACACACGTAAATTCAAAAGCTATTGTAAGACCAACAAAACTTTTTTTGACAATCCAAGCCTATGTCGAGATCACTTGAAACAGGCCCTAGTGGCTGATCAAGGATAGATTTTGTGTTTGAAATTTGTGAAAAAAATCCAAAAAAACTAATATTAATAATCTTCGAGGGGTTTAAAGCCACCTTTGAGGTCGGGACCTGCCCGACGGAAATGTACGCGATTCAATAGGAGTGTTGATAATAGCCTGAGGGGAAGTTTGGAAGCTTCATGCCGTGGCATGGCGCTTCTCGGCCGCGATATCGGCATCGACGTTGGGGATGATGGCTTTGCGCTTGCGGGCCATGCTGCCGCCATCGTTTTGAGGGATGAGTTCGGTTTGTTCCTCGTCGGTGTAGGAGGAGTAGAGGGTTTCCTTGATCTCGGGCTTCTGCGGCACGACGATAGGCGCCGGCGGTGGGGTTGGGGCGCAGATGGAGCTGGCGCGAAGGCGTTGCGGCGGGGCAAGCTTCAGGGTGACGAGCGTGCGGGGTTTGTTCAGGAGATCGGAACATTCGGGAGCGAATCTGGAAGGAGATCGATTACGATTTGATTCAGACCCGGATAGGAAGCTGTTTAGAAGGAATCGAGATTGATCAAAAACTCACTTCGCGTTAGCGGCATGCGCACCGCGGAGCACAGCCAAAACATGCAAGCTGCGTCGAAGTGGTGAGCTTGAGCGTCGGAGATCGACGAGCTTGTTGCAACTGAGCTTGATGAGGCGATTCCGCAGCCGGGATTCGAGCACGGCTTCCGCGGATTTACGTGACGAACTCATGTTTGATTTATTTGATTGGAGTGTGAATAAACAGCTGATTGGAAGATGATCAGATGATGTGATTCAAACTAGCAAATGGCAAAGCTCATTTATGAACAAAATTGTCGAAGTAGTTCAATTCTCGAGCGGCGCCCGCGCACACTCGGAATCAGTGGAGTACAGAGACTGGGGAGGCACCCGAGACGCCGTTCGACACGGAGTCGGTCGTGGGGAGTTGATGGTGTTGCTCGGCTCGGGTGTGGTTCTTCCCTTTTCAGCTAGTTCTGTCCGGCTCGCCACGCCGCTGCCTTCACCATAGGAAAACAGGGCGGAGCCTGCCGTGTGTGTCCTTCTAGCACTATAGGGCCGAATTTTGTCCGCCCCCCTTCCAGCGCAGGCAAGAGAGCTCACAGCTCTAAAAGTGTACCCTGAACGCAGAAAAAACACAAACACGCATCCTCACGGCCCGGCCCCAAGGCTCGATACCGACATACTTCTATAACACCAGAAGTGCAGAGAGCAGTCGGGTTCGAATCGGCGTATCCGTTTGTCGGCATCTGTCCTTCCACAGAGGAGCACACGTCGAATACCCAATTGATAAGCTCCACCCATTTTGGAAGCACAGCGAGAGAGAGACTTTTTTCGACGCCATCCTTGCGTCATTGATAGCCAAGGGGAGGCCCCCCGCCGGAGTACAGGGTACGTGTACGTTCCTTCCAGTAAGACAATGAGAAATGAGCCTGATGCAATTCGAAATGCAAAGTGCACGTGTCCTCACGATTTGCCCGAGGGCATATAGCCCTCCGAAAGTGAGTTGATCGTTGCCCTTGCCCTTGGGCTAATCTCGACCCAGTCTCAGCGATCTCGGCTCTTAATTAATCGCCGTCGCCAAAAGCCGACTTTTACGATCGCAACACATCCATTAAGTTTGACAGATATCCTTTCAATTGTTAATGGGTCGCAAAAAAGTTTAAATCGTCTCAAAAAGTGCAAGGGATCCACGTGAATTCCGGTCGTCCTCCGAAAAACCGAGGTTCAGTTTTACGACCATCACCGCCATCCAAAAAATCATACATACACCCAATGCTTGCATTGCAAACCTGTGATCGCCGTAAAAACTTCTGAATGCATCAAAAATTACACGAGAATACATACAGGATGCACCCGAAACTATGTATCTGTCACAAGATAAATTTGAAATTTTTTAACTAAAAAAATTGCTTCAAACATCTGACCAACATCTTAAACAAAACTGAGCAAAAATCACAATATAATTATCCATCCCACGGTTTATTGCTTTGCATTCTTTTAGCAGCATAAAGCTAATTTTTTCACAGCAAAACCATTTCCCACATTAAAATTTTACTGCAAACTTCCTCCAACCCCAAAAATAGCGACCAAAGCAATCTGCAAAAATGACTCATTTGGAAAACAATTTTTAACTTTAACTTCCGGCTTGGTTTGTTTTACATTAGCTCGTGCCATTGTCAGCTTAAAAATTAATATGCAAATGATTTGTTAAAACGCTTTTCAACCGTATAGCTTTGCAAAGCGCCCCTGTCAGCAGCATTCATGTGTCCCTTGGGTTGTGGCAGGCTGTGGCGCGATATACCCATATTTGTCAATGATAAAAGTGCGTTTTTTGTGTTGGAACGGAAATGGAAAAAGCGCTTTTTCGAGCTCCGGAATGGCACACGGAGGAGAGAAGCTGGAAAAGAGTGTGTAAACAACAGTTTGGAGGGTTTGCATGGTTTTTTTTTGGAAAACTGTGGCTTCTATTTGATTTCGAAGTATTTTTTTGGCTTTTGATAACTTTAAAGTTTATGTTAAAGTTTATTTTATGTATTTTTTAAACTGCGTAACTGGAAAAGTAGAGTCGTCACATCAGCATCATCCTTTCAACCAAATTTGTCACCTCTCTTTCGCAAGATTGGTCAACCCGATTAGCGATGCCTTGAGGGTGGAAGAAAATCATCGCCAAACGGGCCGGATGGGGGTGATAGTTGGGCGTACATGCAAGACGGTACCGATACATGCGAATTAACAATGGCAGTCTTCACCTTTGACAGGTTGGATTCAACTTTTGTTCTTTTGGCGTCAATTAACACCCATTGATTTGTGACGGTGTTCGTCGGCCATGTAGACAAGCAAGACAAGTTCAAACCGAACCCCCGAATCGGGGGTGTAGTAGTTTTTGATGTGATGCGGGGTGACATTTGGGGCGAAACCGGAAAGGGCAGAGGTAAATGCTGCTATTGGGAAGGTAAAACTGAGAAAATTCAGCTGAATCGTCAAATTGCATAATTTTATTGTCTTTTTCCAACATTTGCATCATTTAACGGCATAACTTTCAATTCATAAACAAAAGATCATTCAATAAACTGCTTCTGCTCTGCTGGCTGGATGTTCTCACGGATCTCGTAACTGATCCTACCCCACATCCATTCCCAAAACACAACAACACACAAACAGCGCCATTTCACAGGGAATGGCGCCATCTGCCATCCCCGAGACGGAGACGAAACCGAAGGCGATATGACATTGTCGCCGAATAAACAACATCGTTCAAGGAACACAAAAAAATGCTTCTTGCTTTTTTCGAAACAACCTTCGACGGACGCGCATGAGCGGAAGTACAAGGACGGGCGCTGTCTCGAAGGCTCCGGAATCCTATCGCTCATTCGCGCCATCGGACGCCTGATGATTGTTGTTCTTCGCTCGGAAAGGTCGTGGGAAACAGTTTTGAGCAACAACAACAAAATAGAAAGAGAAAAAATGGGGGGAAAATCAAAGCTCAAGGCTGACTCGCTCCATTTTGTTTTATTTTTGTGTTGTTTTGTAAAGGTTGTTCGCCGAAATTAGCTTTGAAGTTTGCACGTAGGCACTTTTGGGGGTAAAAACTGTCACTGCTTCTTTCTTAAATTTTTTAGATTTAATCAAAGAAAACTTAAATTTGTGGTTTTTGTTTATAAAAACTGACTCTCTATGAGAATTGCGCAAAAAATCTAAAAATAACCCCGCGCCTGATCACAGTTCCGTTTGCTTTCATCCTGTTTCAAGCAGATGTGTCAACACTTCCAAATCGGGGAATGCTTTAACGCTAGCCTTTGGCCTTTTCCGGATCTAAAACGCAAACAAATGCACAAAAAGCACCTGGCACACGAAAATCGTGATTGATCTCGCTGATCACGGTTACTTTTTCGAAATTTCATCACGTTTCTTTTATAATATTTCTGTAAACTGCTTTTCGCTATTCAATATACGATTTTTAACACTAATTTTAAGAAATCACTGTTCAACGCGTCCCATAAGAAAATTAAGAATGCAAGGTGTCCTCATAAACCGTCTTGCTCAAAACCGATCACATAATCCACAAAAAACACGTCAAAAATAATGTGTTTGTTTTGCTACGTTATTATTCATGCGGGTCTAAATTGGCTTTCCGACATTGCACAATAGAAGTGCGTGGGGGATTGTAAGTGGTAATGAGAAAATCGGGGGCCCATTGTTAGGAAGCATGATGAAATGCCACTGGCACGCGATTTGGGAGGTGATGCGGTGGGTGAGGGGGTACTGTATGCAAAAAACTGTTGAGTTACACGGGCGTCCGGCACCGTGAAAAAAGCGACAAAATTTGGATGAGCGCGGGTTCTCCTCAAAAAAATACTGCTAATCGTTCGCTTGAAGCCGACAGGATAGCTAGAGGCTTGAAAATTTTGGCTGGACAGCGCTCTCCATAATCGACACACAGCCGGACGTGCGGGCGTGTGCGTACGCACCATACATGCGCGCAGGCATGCGGAACGACCCCGCTGGGATGTTGATGCGTAATTCACAAGGGAATGACCAGGTCGACTCGGCGCCGATTCGGATGAAATGAAAAACACTGATAACTGACCATATTGTAAGAACTTTCCCAAAATATTAGCTGCAGTTTGCCCTTAGGGGCCGAGAACGATGCCGTCAAAGTCCGAAATTTCGATTTTTTTGTATTTTTTGAAAAATCATAACTTTTTTTTGGTTACCTCTTTTTAAACGCGGTTTGAAGAAAAAAATAGGTTAACATCTTATCTATAACTTCTTCTTACAGTTGAAACTAGTGTGAAAACTTTGAAAGTTAGAAAAATTGATTTTAAAAACATACACATTTGTGTACCACTGTTCTCAAATATGGCATTATGAAACTACACTATTTTTTCACAAACTGTAGAGATGGTACGTACTAATGTTGGTTTTAAACGGCGTGACAAACGGTCAGATAGAAAAAAAGTTATTTCTAATTGAAAATTGTAATTTTCGGACTTTGACGGCACCGTTCTCGGCCCCTAAGGGCAAACTGCAGCTAATATTTTGGGAAAGTTCTTACAAAATGGTCAGCTATCAGTGTTTTTCATTTCATCCGAATCGGCGCCGAGTCGACCTGGTCATTCCCTTGTCAGTGCCGTTGAAGCAACTTGGCTTCAAAGAGACTCTGATTCCCTTAGAGCAAAGTAGCTCCAAGGGAGCCAACCCGTGAAGACCCCATAGTTAGAGCAACTTGGCTTCAAGGGGGCACCCCAACACCATAAGGCCAAGTAGCGTCAACTGACCGGGTTAGCGCAACTTGGCTTCAAGGGAGGCTTCCAACACCGATCTTCTCGTTAGAGCGACTTGGCGTCAACCGACTTCGCTGGCGTCAACCGACTCCACTAGCGCAACTTGGCTTCAAAGGGGCGCCCCAACACCATACGGTCAAGTAGGGTCAACTGACCGGGTTAGCGCAACTTGGCTTCAGGGGAGCCTTCCAACACCGATCGCCTGGTTAGAGCAACTTGGCGTCAACCGACTCCACTAGCGCAACTTGGCTTTAACTGACGCCGTTAGAGCGAAGTAGCTTCAACTTATTTCGTTAGAGCCATTTGGCTTCAATCGTCCGGTTAGCGCTAAGTTGCGTCAACCTACCCCATGGAGCTATTTAGCTTCAACAGACCAGGTTAGCGCTACTTGGCGTCAGCCAACCTGGTTAGCGCCAAGTTGCGTTAACTATCCTGGTTAGAGCCAAGTCGCGTCTGCCGATTCAGTGAGAGCGAAATGACTTCAACCAATTTTGTTGAAGCTACTTGGCTTTAAGGGAATACCCTAACACCGATCGCCTGGTTAGCGCGACTTGGCTTCAGGAGAGGGCCACTAAAGCCAAGTCGCGCTAACCGGAAAGGTTGAAGCCAAACGGTTCTAACCGGGTGATCGATGATGGGGTGCCCTGCGAAGCGAAGTAGCGTTAACTCGATTGGCGCAACTTGGCGTTAACCAGCCGATTTGTAATGAGGTGTCCTTTTGAAGCAACTTGGCTTCATTTAGGATGGTTGAAGCTACTTTGCTCTAACGGGGTCAGTTGACGCAACTTGGCGCTAACCAGGTTGGTTGGCGCTAACCAGGCGACTTGTGTTGGGGTGCCCCTTTGAAACCATATGGCTCTAACGGAGTCGGTTGACGCCAAGTGGCTCTAACCGGGCGATCGGTTATGGGGTCTTCGGTTCTCACTTGATCGGCTGACGTTACTTAGCTTTAACCTGGTTAGTTGACGCAACTTGGCTCCAACTAGGACGGTTGACGCAACTTGGCGCTAATCAGACGATTAATGTTGGGGATGCCCCTTTGAAGCAACTTGGCTCCAACTAGGATGGTTAGAGCTACTTCGCTTTAACGGGATCAGTTAAAGCCAAATTGCGCTAACGGAGTTGGTTGACGCCAACAAAGTCGGTTGGCGCAACTTGGCGTTAACCAGACAATTTGTGTTGGAAGACTCCCTTGAAGCCAAGTTGCGCTAACCTGATCAGTTGAATCTTAACAGTTCCAACGGATTGACGCCAAGTTGCTCTAATCAGGCGATCGGTGTTGCGGTATCCCCTGAAAGCCATGTAGCTTCAACGAAACCAGGCGATCGTGTTGAAGGACTCTCCTATCGCCAAGTCGCGCTAACCTGGTCCGTTGACGCAACTTGGCGCTAACCTGGTCCGTTGACGCAACTTGGCGCTAACCGGGCGATTAGTGTGGGGGTGTACGTTTGAAGCCGAATGGCGTTAACGGAGTAGATTGACGCTACTTCGCTCTAACAGCGTCAGTTAAAGCCAAGTTGCGCTAATGGAGTCGGTTGACGCCAGCGAAGTCGGTTGGCGCTAAGTCGCTCTAACGAGACGATCAGTGTTGGAAGGCCTCTTTGAAGCCAAGTCGCGCTAACGGAGTCGGTTGACGCTGTCGTTCTAAACGAGGCGATCGGTGTGGGAAGGCTCCTTTGAAGCCAAATTGCGTTAACCCGGTCAGTTGACGCTACTTGGCCTTATGGTGTTGGGGTGCCCCCTTGAAGCCAAGTTGCTTTAACTATGGGGTCTTCACGAGTTGGCTCCCTTGGAGCTACTTTGCTCTAAGGGAATCAGAATCTCTTTGAAGCCAAGTTGCTTCAACGGCGCCAAATTACGCGCGCGCGTGCGTCTGGCGGAACAACCCAGCTGGCGGGGGCATCGGTCCGTTTTCCTCGCGGCGTACGCACCGCACACCTGGGTGCACCTATCCCGAATTTTCACACTCGTTTCTAGAAACGAGTGTGAACCCTGAAGCCTATGCTTGTGCGTTCGTCTCGATTATGGAGAGTGCCTGCGCACCAAAATTTTTGGTGCACAGGCACTCTCCATAATCGAGACGAACGCACAAGCATAGGCTTCAGGGTTCACACTCGTTTCTAGAAACGAGTGTGAAAATTCGGGATAGGTGCACCCAGGTGTGCGGTGCGTATGCCGCGAGGAAAACGGACCGATGCCCCCGCCAGCTGGGTTGTTCCGCCAGACGCACGCGCGCGCGTAATTCAGTGCCGTTGAAGCAACTTGGCTTCAAAGAGACTCTGATTCCCTTAGAGCGAACTAGCTCCAAGGGAGCCAACCCGTGAAGACCCCATAGTTAGAGCAACTTGGCTTCAAGGGGGCACCCCAACACCATAAGGCCAAGTAGCGTTAGCTGACCGGGTTAGCGCAACTTGGCTTCAAGGAAGCCCTCCGACACCGATCGCCTCGTTAGCGTAACTTGGCTTCAGGGGAGTCTTTCAACACCGATCGTCTCGTTAGAGCGACTTCGCGCCAATCGCATTCGCTGGCGTCAACCAACTACGTTAGCTGGCCAGGATAGCGCGACTTGGTTCTAGGGTCGTCCTTCAACACGATTGCCTGGTTTCGTTGAAGCTACTTCGTTTTAAGGGGATACCCCAACACCGATCGCTTGATTAGAGCAACTTGGCGTCAACCGACTTCGTTGGCGTCTACCAACTCCGTTAGCGCAGCTTGGCTTTAACTGACACCGTTAGAGCGAAGTTGCGTCAACCTACTCCGTTAACGCCATTCGGCTTCAAATGTACATCCCAACACTAATCGTCTGGTTAGCGCCAAGTTGCGTCAACCAACCTGGTTAGCGCCAAGTTGCGCCAAGCGAGTTCACGCTACTTTTCTTTAAGGGGGCACCCCAACACCGATCGCCCGGTTAGAGCCAGTTGGCTTCAACTGACCCGGTTAGCGCGACTTGGCTTCAGGGGAGCCCTCCAACACGAAGTGGCGTCAACGGACCCGTTGGAGCAACTTGGCTTCAAAGAGACTCTAATTCCCTTAGAGCAAACTAGCTCCAAGGGAGCCAACCCGTGAAGACCCCATAGTTAGAGCAACTTGGCTTCAAGGGGGCACCCCAATACCATAAGGCCAAGTAGCGTCAACGGACCGGGTTAGCGCAACTTGGCTTCAGGGGAGTCCTTCAACACGATCGCATGGTTGGAGCAACTTGGCGTCAAACTACCCCGTTAGAACTATTAAGGTTCAACTGATCAGGTTAGCGCAACTTGGCTTCAGCCAATCTGGTTAGCGCCAAGTCGCGTAAACCTTTACGGTTAGCGCCAAGTTGCTTCAACCAACCTGGTTAGCGCCAAGTTGCGTCAACCAACCTGGTTAGCGCCAAGTTGCGCCAACCGAGTTCACGCTACTTTTCTTTAAGTGGGCACCCCAACACCGATCGCCCGGTTAGAGCCAGTTGGCTTCAACTGACCCGGTTAGCGCGACTTGGCTTCAGGGGAGCCCTCCAACACGAAGTGGCGTCAACGGACCCGTTGGAGCCATTTGGCTTTAACAAAGTTAATCGTCTGGTTAGAGCAAAGTTGCTTCAACTAATCCGAGTCGGTGATAAGTTGCTTTAACGAATCCTAGTTAGAGATATCTGGCCTTAACCATTCCTGTCAGCGCAACTTGGCTTTAACCGTCCCAGGTTGCGCTCCTTGGCATTAAGGGTGAATACCATTAATGGTCAACTGGGTTAAAGCTATGTAATTAGCTCGAACTTGCTAAGGGTAACAGTCACCATTGTTAAACGACACTTCTAATGCTAGTTCGTTCCAAAGAGTTAGGTTAAAGCCAAAAGACGGTTGACGCCAAGTTGCTCTAATCAGGCGATCGTGTTGAAGGGCCACTAAAGCAAAGTCGCGCTAACTGGGTAGGTTGAAGCCAAAGGGCTCTAACCGGGTGATCGGTGTTGGGGTGCCCCCTTAAAGAAAAGTAGCGTGAACTCGGTTGGCGCAACTTGGCGCTAACCAGGTTGGTTGACGCAACTTGGCGCTAACCAGACGATTAGTGTTGGGATGTACATTTGAAGCCGAATGGCGTTAACGGAGTAGGTTGACGCAACTTCGCTCTAACGGTGTCAGTTAAAGCCAAGTTGCGCTAACGGAGTTGGTAGACGCCAAAGAAGTCAGTTGACGCCAAGTTGCTCTAATCAAGCGATCGGTGTTGGGATATCCCCTTAAAACGAAGTAGCTTCAACGAAACCAGGCGATCGTGTTGAAGGACGACCCTATAGCCAAGTCGCGCTATCCTGGCCAGTTGACGCTACTTGGCTCCAACGGTTGACGCAACTTAGCGCTAATCCGACGATTAGTGTTGGGTTGTCTCTTTGATGCAACTTGGCTCCAACTAGGATGGTTAAAGCAACTTCGCTCTAACGGCGTCAGTTAAAGCCCAGTTGCGCTAACGTAGTTGGTTGATGCCAGCGAATGCGCTTGACACGAAGTCGCTCTAACGAGAAGATCGATCTTGGGACTCCCCTGAAGCCAAGTTGCGCTAACCAGGTCCGTTGACGCTACTTGGCCTTACGGTGCTGGGGTGTCCCTTTGAAGCCAAGTTGCGCTAACGGAGTCGGTTGACCCTAAGTCGCTCTAACGAGACGATCGGTGTTGGAATATTTCCCTAAAGCCAAGTTGCGCTAACGAGGCAATCGGTGTCGGAGGGCTCCCTTGAAGCCAAGTTGCGCTAACCCGGTCAGCTGACGCTACTTGGCCTTATGGTGTTGGGGTGCCCCCTTGAAGCCAAGTTGCTCTAACTATGGGGTCTTCACGGGTTGGCTCCCTTGGAGCTAGTTCGCTCTAAGGGAATCAGAGTCTCTTTGAAGCCAAGTTGCTTTAACGGCACTGAATTACGCACAACATCCCAGCGGGGTCGTTCCGCATGCCTGCGCGCATGTATGGTGCGTAGGCACACGCCCGCACGTCCGGCTGTGTGTCGATTATGGAGAGCGCTGCCCAGCCAAATTTTTTTGGGGGTAGCTATGACCATTTTGTTAAGGGATTCTGAGTTTCATACAGATCCATGCACTTTGAAATTTTATATGATTTAAAAACTCCAAAAAGTGGTCAAATTAAGGTGAAAACAAAATTGCAAAGTTTGGCACGCGGTCAGTGTGGCACTTCTAGGTTTGTAAAAAATCAGAGACGTTCCTAGGGGTAAGAAACTATGGCATTTTGAATTTGACTAGGATTCGATGCCATTGAAGGCTGTTATGATTAAAAAACTGTATCATGTAGCAAAATTAAGGTGAAATCAAATTTCTAATCATTCGCCTGAAGCCAGCATGCCACTTTGAGCGTTGAAAAAGTTATGAGGGGTAGCTACACCTACCTAGTTCCAGAATCCAGAATTTCAAAAGGATTCATCAATTTTCACGTGTTTGACAATTTAAAAACTGTGAAATTTTGCTAAATTAAGGTGAAATCAGGCTTCTAATCATTCGCATGGAATGAGTAATAAAGCTAGCGACTTGGAATTTTTCTGGGAGGTACCTACAGCTACACTCTTCAGGAATCCTGGGACATAGCCGGATTCGTTCATGTTTAAAGTTTTGGCGTTTAAAAAACTTTAAAATTTTTACTTAAAATGTCGAAAACTATG
Organism: Panagrellus sp. LJ2284; assembly: GCA_024447225.1. Classification (NCBI taxonomy): domain Eukaryota; kingdom Metazoa; phylum Nematoda; class Chromadorea; order Rhabditida; family Panagrolaimidae; genus Panagrellus; species Panagrellus sp. LJ2284. Next base: position 7,786,499 of record JAMRYC010000005.1, on the reverse strand, counting down.
CAAATTTCGAGGGTGACGGACGAACAAAGTTTTGGCGAGCGCCGGACGCCCGTGCGTTAATGTCGATAATATGTTTGAAACGTCTGGATCTCTTTAGATTTGCAATTGAAACATTAAAATTTGCATCATAAATATAAAACTGGATCCGTAGGCGTCTGATGTGAAGCAACAATTGTAATACAAAAGGCAGCATTTCAAAACAAAACTGTGACACCGCTTTTCGATCAGACAGTCACTAAATTTCAAAAGTCTATTGACATTCAAAAGAACTAAACTTCATAAAAAGCACGCATGAAAAAAACGTTTTGCATGCCTATTCCTGTGCTTTCTGACATTATAACTCCGTCTGAAATGTGTGTTTATCATTTTTTTCTAAAACTGGACTCACAAACAGCTTGCGTTTTGCTCGATTTTGTCATCAAATTCATTTCAAAACTTTCCTTAAAGTTCGCACAAACTTTTCCTCCAAAACCTTGCTCACCATCACAATTATCCAATTTTCTATTAACTACAAAAACCCTGAAGTACACACCACTATAACTTAACCAATTTCCTACAAATCTTGTTTGTACACTTGCGAATCTCAAACTCGTACATTTTACGTCACTGCCATCAAACTGTAAACCATTGCTGTAAAAAACAAACGTAGTTTACGCTTTTGGATTTTAGTTGGAAACAGCGTGGCATTTTAATGTTCTTATGGGTCGTTTTTAGAAACGTAAATGTGTAATGTGCACTTTTTTAGTTCTGGTGATAAAAACTGATGCTGGTATAATGTTTTCCGTGTTAATTGGTTGTTTTTTTACCCAGTAGGTGAAAGATGGTTTACAATGTTGTAAAACTAAAGTTTGGAGATAAAACTGAGGTGATGTTCAAGAACGGTTGTAACAATATGACTCATTTTCGTAAATATTTTTTCGAGCATTACATGTTTGTGTAATTGCAGCCGTAAAAGTGCACTACCATTGTGTGTTTTACGGAGGTCGTCGCCGAGGCAGCCGCTGACAAGTCCATGACGAAACCGGACGCGAACTGTCACCACGGCAAGAATGACATTCAGACGGCGCCGCGGCAAATTATCCCGGGCTATGATTGATGCAAAGTTTCGAAAGTCATTGAGCAGGGTCGGCGCTTTTTCGTAATGTGCACTTTTACGGATGTTTCGACATGGGATTCGGAGTGACTGGCAGGTAGGGGCAACCATGGCAATTACACATGTTTGGAATTTTTGAAAACTGAGGTCCGTTTGGTTCAAAACAATATCAAAGCTACACATATATGCATCGCAAACTATCGTCCACTCAGATCAGCCAACCCAAACACCTATAAAAAAGGGTTTGCCAGCGGCAACGAACGCACTTTTATGGCGATCTTTGACTGTTGCCGCCGACAATGTTGTTGCACAACGAGGTTTGCCGCGTTGAGATAAATACCAGCTATAAAAGTTTATGAAAATAGGTTTGTGGTGCAACGTCGGCGTCGAATACAACCTGACTTTTATGTGTGCGGATAAAAACAGGAGATCTGCAACATTTGAGGGCTTAGTCATTGTAAAATCCGCCAAAAGGACACGCAATATTGAGCACTTTTATAATTACTGGTACAAAGGGCAGCTTTTAGGGCAAAAAGTTGTAGCCTATTTAGCGGGAATTTTATAAGGGGACAGAGATTAGGGAGAAAAAACTGCAAATAAAAACTTATCCTTTAAAATTGTTAATAAATGCAAAAAAAGTAACAACTGATTGTTTCATAGAAATTAAAAGCAATAAAACTGTTTTTTTTGACAAATAGTTGTCTTTCATCTCGCCTGAAAGTTCTCCATCTCATGGATAAACGACTTTCCAGGTGCCGACCATTTGCAGGTGAAGGATCCGCCGGTTCCACGGTCCTGTGTAAAACCCGCGTTTTTGAGGCTGTCGGTAGTTCCGACCTGTAAAATGATGATTTTATATAAACTGCGAACAACTTTGCGTAATTATACATCATATGCCGCCGCCGAGAACTCATTATGAAGACTAAAGTTGAGATTGACACCAAACTCAAACTCCTTGATTGTGTTTTGGAAGGTTTGGAACTCTTCCGTGTTGACTCCACTCAATGGCGCGCAAACATCAACCAGAATCCGAGCATCTTCCAGGTTTGGGAACAGCTTTAGAAATGTAGCCAATTCAGAGACTTCATCGGTGAAAAAGACGGATTTCTGACGAAGGGAAATGTTTAGGCGTTTGACGGCGGGGAACTTGCCGGCCAATGGGGTGCTGAAGTTTCAATAAACTGTTTTTTTTTCGTATAATTATTTAGGTTCACGTTTTGTTTTTTGTTTAGAGTTGATAAACTGACACGAAAAGAAATAAACTCACAAATTTTCCTTGAAAAAAGCAAATTCCTCATCGTCAATATCGATTTTCAGCCGTTCCGGAAGGGCCAGTGCAGGATCAGCCAATAACTTCTGAATGGTAAAAGATAGTTTAAATCAAATTAAAAAGGTATTCACGCTTGTCTGCTTGGTCTCGCCTTGAAGGCTCAGTTCCTTCAACTGATTAATGACATTTGGGGACGCGTTCAGCAAGTCGGCGAACGAGTTGACCGAACACTCAAGGTATGAAACATTGGGGAAGTTGGTGATTAGGGGCGATAGCTTGGCCCGGGCGTCATCGATTATGAGCTGGGTTATGGCTGAAAATGGTAGAAAACTGAAATTGATTTATAACGACGTTCAACAAACTTCTATTCTGTCGCAAAGCAGCCGCAAACGGGCTCTTGTCTTCCAAAATAGTGCCATCTGTGTTCAATGATTGAACGTAAGTTGCGAAGAGGGTTTTGATGGCATCAGTGTTGGCTTTGAGGGTTGTCGAGGCAGATTCAAACTGGATAGACTGCTTCCTTTACTACAATAAACCTCAAAAACTTACAAACTCCAGCTCTCCCCAATGGAAATCTGCATTGACATAGCGGCCAACGTACTTTCCAAACACCTCCAACAAGCTTTTATCACCGGAAAGAGTACTTTCCAGCGAATCAAAGTTGTTTTTCGTGAACATGGACTTCAATACATCAGGCAATTGGTGGGGATCGGGTAATTGAAGCGGTTCGGAGTCGCTCGAGGCCATAGTTGGCTAATTACTGAAAATAAAACTGCAGAACGTTCCGAAAGGCAAAAACGACCACGCAAGATTGACCAAATCCCTGTTTTCTTCCTGATCCTAGCGAAAAGACACCTGCTAGGCCGTGGCGATCCGCGATCCATCCACAAATGATGCAAAACAGGTGTTATCGGTTGCCGGACGAAGCTGTCAGCTCCGATTTGTTTGGCCACTACAGCGGCGGGCGTACGTGCAAGTAAAGTTCATGCGTAAATAATGCTAATCTGTTGCATATTTTTTGATGAAAACTGATGCCTGCATGCAATTTATTTTATACCTGAATCCAACAAATTACTAAAAAAAAACTGTGAATGGTCTTCACTTTTTGTTACGTTGTAAAACTTTAGATAAAAAAAAGTAAACTGATCTGGAGGGTTTTTTTGACATTACAACTTTTTCAAATTTAATATTTTGTTTAAGTTTACAGATCAAACTTTCTGTTAACAGATACCAATGCCAGCTTTTTTTAAACTGTTTATACATAAATTTATGCCGCAAGACTTTATTCAAAACAACAGTAACCGATTCACATTACGTTGAACAGAAAAAAACAGTCCGGTTTTTCATAGAAGTCAATGATGTTCCGTTCAGACAGCGTAACGAACGGCCAAGATCGATCTATAAAGAATGTTGCATAGGTGACTTCCTGGTTGGTAAAAACTGCAAACAAAGAAAACTTACGCAATCAGATGCCCGAGCATGAAACCGTTTGCAGATGCGTCTAAAATGGAAGTAAATAAATTCCATTGAAAAACTTTGGACTTTGGTAGAACATACCTGATGGTTTAGCCGTTGTCGATGGCGAGACTGTCGAGCTGGTGGTGGTAGCGGTGCCATTGTCATTGGCATCGGCGCAGAATGAAACTGCCACGCAGATGGCGAGAAATACGATTGTGAAGGCTTGGAAGCGATTCATTTTTACAACTGTTAAACTGTTTGGACTGTTGGACAACAGGCTTTTATACGCTTCGAAGGGGTGTGAAAACAAGTATCACCAATTTCGTTATGATTGTTTTTCCATTTTTTCTGATTAAAAGCTAATGTTTTTTCTTTTGTCTTTTCCGCCAGTTTTCGCATTGCTTTCAGATTCATTGCATTGAAGTTTGACACAAACACGGGACGCGGCATACAAACAAGCAAGCAATGAAAACGTGAAATTGAAACTAATCGGAGTTGTATTACTATCGGTGGTGGCAGCCCTGGACAGAGATCCAAACAAAAACGTACAAAAAGGATGCAATTTAACATTAAATTTAAGATGACATGATGGCAGTAGTTTGTCAATGACTAAGTCACTGTCGTTGTGGTGTTGGTGGAACTGTCTGGGCTTAATAGCCAGGGGCAGTACGGGGGATGGGGCAGTGATCGCAGCTGCCGCCGTTGCCTTGTTCGCCATCGGGACCGTTCTCGCCGTTGGGGCCAGCAGCGCCAGCGGCACCAGCGTTACCGGCATCACCGGCGGGGCCGACGGGGCCAGCAGCGCCAGGGTTGCCGTTGGGGCCAGCGGGGCCTTCGGGACCGGCCGGGCCGGCGGGACCAGCGGGACCAGCAGGGCCGGGCACGCCGGGAACGTCGGAGACGACACCAGCGGGACCGGGGGTACCAGCGGCACCGGCGTCTCCGTTGGCACCAGCGGGACCAGGGGCGCCAGGAGCACCAGCGGGGCCAGCGTTTCCGGGGGCACCAGCGGAGCCAGGGGCACCAGGGTTGCCAGAGGGACCCTTCGGGCCAGGGGCACCAGGGGGACCGGCAGCGGCATCCTCGCAGCAGAATTCGAAGTCGGCGGCGGTCGGGACATCGTCGGGGTTGGCGTCGGCGCCGTTGGTTCCGTCGGAACCGGGCTGGCCATCACCACCGTCGAGACCGTCGGTACCGGCGGCACCGGGCGGGCCAGCGGGGCCGATACGGCACGAGCAGGTCTGGGCGATGTTCTCGAAGGCGGGGGCGGAGTTGGCGAAGCTGGAGACGCCAGAGACGCCGGCATCGTAGGATTGACGCTTGTGACGGGCTAAAAACTGGCACTTGAATGACTTCAGGGAGGTTTTGAAACATACCGACGAGGTCCTCAAGAGACTTGGCATCATTCAAATCTTCAGTGCGGACAACACCCTTGGCGACCTGGGCCTGGGCGAACTGGCGCCACAAGGTGCCAGTGGTCGACTTGCAGAAGTCAACTTCGGTCTGGAATACTGTACTATGAAAACTGAAGTCCTTGGGTGAATCTTACCTGGAGCTCGCTCTGGACACGCTGCAAGTACCCGTAAAGCGACGGCACGGCGACAATACCGACCAAGATGGCGACGGTGGCGATGAAGACGCTACCGAAGGCCAACTTCTTGAGGCTCTCGGCCTCGGCATACTTGGCGTAATCCGCCTCGAACGAGCTACTCTCACGGCGCTTCTCAGTCATGGCTGGCAGTTGACGAATGCGCTCCGTCTGACGATTACACGCTCCACCGTTCGACTTGATATACCCCAAGTTGACCTTGGCTACCCGCCAAACCCCTCCTAAAGGCTTCTGGGGCTCCGGCGTGCAAAAAAGGGTTCAACCTGTTGATAAAAACGCGTGCAGGGGAGGGGGGTTGACGAGGGAGGGCGGCTTTCCGTCTCACTTCAGTTGCCAGTGTCGTCGCGGATAGCCCCGGGAAAGGGGGTTTGTTTGTTGCGAGACATGCGCAAAAGAAGTCGTCGACGTCGGTTTGATTTGTGTTGATGGTAGTAAGGAAGTGCAGGGGCGATTGCGTGAAAGACCGCCAGCTGCACGCTTCAAAACGGGTTTCGGGTGAGCTGTGAGCTCAGAAGGCAGGTAGAAAGGGCACATCACGGGCATTGGAGAGGTTGTTTGAAATGGCAGATACCGGAAGCGGGTGAGCATGAGCAGGCTTGTTGGAGGAGATCAAGCGATTAATTTGAGGGGATTTGGGGCAAGGTTGCAAGTTGGTGATTAAGTGACCCAATTAGGTGGCTTTTAGAGATACTCAAAACTGCCATCATGGCTTTTCCGACCGAAAACAACTATCTAAGCGAAAACAAGCAAACCCTCAAATGTGAGGGGCATTTTAAATTTTGAGGGAATACCCCTCAAGTTTGAAAAAGTGTTTGAAAACTGCAACAACAGGGATTTCCTTCATCAAACACACATTTTTAAGCGAAAATAAGCAAACCCTCAAATGTGAGGGGCATTTTCAAAGTTTGAGGGATTTTCTCCTCGAATTTGAGAAAAAGCTCAAAACGTTAAAAAAAGCTCAATTATGGTCATTAAATGCTATTTTATCAAAACTGAAGTTCAGAAACATACTATCCAAAACAAAGCCCACTTTCCATTTCCGCTCAAGTGTTTTTCCAACCAAAAACAAAACACTTCAAAAACCGCAAGTTTACAACCGTTAAACTTGTAAAAACAATGCATCAAATTCCTTCAATCAAGTCCTTGCGTAATTTTTTTCAAGTAAACTGGTCTTTTTTCTACAACTTAACCGTTTCACAAATCACATTCATCATTATGATTCAAATCGAACCGATTTCACCGAATGACCAACCAATTCTCCCAGACATTAGCCATGCAACTTCCGTGTTTAATTCGGCGCCCCCGCAGTGTGTCCAAACACGTTTTTTGGTGTCCTGACGACTGATGAATCCTATCCGCTTCAACTTGCACTTTTTATTGGTCCTGGTTTGACTTTTTTTTTATTAAACTGTTTCGACTTTTGCATCGATTAAAATTAACTTCAAAACTATTGCATTTTGTGTAATCAGGAAATAAAATAAACTTTTTTTGCTAACTGCAACACTTTTAAACAACCATGTCCATCACAAAACTCCAAAATCGCATCAAAAAATAAAAATCTATGTCCGTGTGATCGAAGAATCGCCTGAGGGCATGCTTTTTATATTTTACCGCAGAGATCGTAAGGCAGTCGGTAGTAGCGGGCATGATCGTTGTCAATCGTCGTTTTCGATCCACCCTGAAAAAGACACCCCCTTCAAAAAGAAACATGCGCCGCATTATCGGGTTTTGTTTCACTTTGTTGTCGCCTTCGCTTTTTTTTTCTCGCAGCAGCCGAAACCGGTCTAACGGGGCCCGTTTCACACCAACTTTTGCTGTATGCTCGGAAGTTTTTTATTTGTATTCTGTATTGGGAGTTGGCGGGGGATCGTTAAAACTGATAAAAAGTTGATGTTTGTTAGGTAGAACTTATGGGGCTGAGTAAATAGTGTTGAGAAGTGGGTAATTTTAGATTTGGGAACGGAAATAAAGGCATGACAAATGATGTGGGTTGATAAAACTGATACAAGAGATCATAAATGGAATGAAAAACACGCAAAGTATGCTAATTCCAGTGGGCTGGTGATGTTCCTGAAAATCAGGGAAGTCGTGGTGAGACCAAAAAACTGTGTATTCGATGAGACGCAACGCAAAGTCCATAGTTCGCCGCTAAATAAATTCAATGATAATGGCCTCATTGGACTTTTTGATCTGTCAACAGACAGCTTTAAACCTGCAAAAAAAGTGATTATCGACAAAATTTTGATCAAAAACTGTACAAAAATTATTCGATTGTCTTTAAACAACCAAAAACCTTTATAATTTTACCTTTTCAAAACCTCAAAATGTCACACTCTCTCTCATCTGCATACATTATCACTATTCTACACCCATGTCGCACCCGTGACACCATCCTGAAACCTTTCAAACCTCCAATACGCATAGATCACACGTAATCCGTTCAGCCAGACCACCACCAGTATACTGTACTTCCCTATCGGCGTTAATTCACATTCCGCGACTAGAACCTACATCAGGTACACTCATTGTGACGCTACTGTTGACTTAATTTAACAAGGATTAACTAAAATCTGTAATACGAGGCGGGGTTCGTCGCGAACAAACTGTTTGAATGATAATGATTATGATTATGGTCACATAAAGCGCTGGGAATTTAGCCTTTTGTGTATTTAAGGGTGGGAAGTATCGAGTGAAACGATACGGTTTGATTGTTTTTTGAAAACTGTCCTGCTTTGCTGGGTGTTAAATTTTTCAAGATGATGCGAGCCAGTGTCGATCTTGGTAAACACAAATTGGTCGGAATGCGACAGCCGAGTTTAAAGGCCTGCTTGATGTGTGAATTCTTTTGTACGGCTTTTTTGATGGTAAGGGTTTTTGATTTTTAAAACTGTCTCCATGTTTTGTGGTTCTAGTACGTCGGCCTAAGTTTCACAGCAGTGGACGTCCTTTCAAATGGCAGTATGGGCGCGTTTGGCAACCTTGCATGGGGCGCTTGTTTGATGATGGCGATTCAGATTGGAAACCATATTAGTGGCAGTCAGATGAACCCAGCTATATCGATAATGTTGTACGCATTCGGAGAGATGGATATTCAAAGATTGGGGCTGTACATAGCGGCACAGTTTTGGGGGGCTTTTGTCGGGTCTGCGGGGGTGTTTTTGGTATATTACGGTGGGTTTTTTTTAAACTGAGAGGAGTGAGGTCTTATGAAACATTTTAGATGCGATAGACAAGTTCGACGGCGGAATTCGCACAGTTCGAGGCCCCAATGCCACGGCACACATCTTTGCCACGTATCCGCAGGACTATTTGAGTGTTATGGGGGGATTGTTTGATCAGGTTTGATAAAAACTGCTTCCAGTACGGATTTTTTTTTTAAACTTTACTTCCAGATGAGCACCACAGCCCTGCTAGTCATCCTGATCAAAGCCATCACCAACAAAGACCATGGCCTTCCAAAAGCCATCCATCCCTACGCCATCGGCACAGCTCTCACCGTTCTTATCACAGCCTTTTCTAAAAACTGTGGAGCCGCCCTGAACCCAGCCCGCGATCTCGGCCCTCGTGTTTTCACGTTCATAGCCGGCTACGGCTGGGAAGTCTTTAGCTACAACAATTACACGTGGTTCTGGATACCCATTGTCGGCCCGATCATCGGTGTTTTCATGGGAGCATTCCTGTATGAGTATTTCATCGGCAATGCAGATGAAATCAAAAACAAGGTCGTGTCAAATGACGAGGAAAACAGGGCCCATTCGCCGCCTCATATGAACATCACACCACCACCGATCGTCGAAATTGAGAAGCCATTTAGCATGCCTTTGCCTCCACATATGAAAATGACACGTCGGCAGACTATTGATGGGGGAGCGTACTATCATGGACATCCTACTATTATGGAATGAAAACTGAGGCCTTTTAGTCAAATCATAACTTGCTTACGATCTCTAACACGTGTAATAGCCTGACTTTTTATATTAAAAAGTTCAGTCTTAGCGATTTACATATCCAAGAATGACATAATAAAGATAAAAAAACTGCCCAATGGGGTGTACGAGTCAAACGGCTTTCAAAATTTAAAAAACCCTTTTTTATGGCCCAGCACACACTCTAACCCCTGTCCATTGCACCCCCTCTTGTCCACTGGGCGTGTGGCGCAATGGATAGCGCGCTGGACTTCGGATCCAGCGGTTGCAGGTTCGAATCCTGTCACGCTCGAAATACTTTTTTCTATTTTTATAAACTGAATTAAGTTTTACCGTAGTTTTTACAAATCCAATTGAACATCATCCTCACCATCCTGTTGCGTCTTGTCAGTTCTCACCGAATCTGCGATGCTGCCCATCGACGACTTCATCGAAACCGAAACGGACCCAAATTCGCTCGTGTCGAACTCTTCGCGATTGTCAGCCTGCAAGCTCTGCACTCAGTTCAGTCATACTTTGTCAAAACACCGCTGTGCCAGCATACAATGCCAAAAATTATCGTACCAGGGTTTGGAGGAGCTTCTGGAGGTGTTGGAGTTCGTAGGTCAGGAGGGTGATCATGGCGACGGTTTTAGGCTTGGCGTTGCCGATCTGTTCGAGGGACTTGAGCATGGCCGAGATGTTGGCCGTGGTCTGGAAAGGGGTATAAACTGTTGCGACGTATAATAGTACTAAAGTTAAGAAAAACATCTCCACTTTATTTTTCCGACAACTTTTGAAGTTCTTATACTTTTTCGTTAAAACTGCACCATGAACGGAAATATTTTATAAAAAACCCACCCTCGTCGCAAAAAACCAAAACTCAGCACTTCCATGAACTCGTCCAACTTGTGGAATAGCCGCCGGAATGAATGAATCCGACGATTTTACGGCTGAATCGAGGCTTGTCAAGGACACGGATGACGGCATGGTATAGGTTCTCAAAACTGGGTTTAATTTGTTACAAGTTTAAGAATCAGGTGCCGTTTTGAGACAAATGTAAATTTTAACAAAGATTTAAAACTGCGACAAACGTCTACCAGATATCTTACCATGAGGACCCTAATCCACCTGACCCTCATACTTTCCATCTTCACATTCATCAAAACCGATGATCTCCCCGATGAAAATCCCATCAAATACGTCCCCCTCGGCGATAATGCTGTCTTCGAATGTGCCGCTTACAAACTCGTCAAAGACAAGGTCGTCAAAGTCAAGAATGTGCATTGGCGGTATTTCGGAAAGTCAACAATTATCCAAAACCTCGGGGTAAACGACTATGATCGATTTGAGATGAATTCAAGCTACTTTTTGACTGGATACAACATTCAACGTGCACATGTTGGCACTTATGAGTGTGTTGTGACTTTCAAAAAGTTTGAGAATGACCAGGTTTTACGGTCGGCGGTCGATTTGGGTGAGTTGGAATTTGAAAACTGCAAAACTCTCTTGTTCCCGCTAATAGTCTGCATTTTGTTGTGAAAACTGGAAAAAGTTGATTTGCTTCAGAAGTTCAAGACTGCTTCGAAGACTCAAACTCAACCCAGCTCAGCAATCGAAACCCGTGCCAATACGGTGCTTGCGTTATCGAAACAGACCAAGTGACATCGTATGAACGGCTGAAATGTGAATGTGTGGAGCAGTATTCGGGCATTTATTGTGAAGGTTTGTTATAAACTGACTCTTCGCACAGTCTTTTTACAATTAGAATTTCCAGACGAAGTCCGCGGGACCTGGTGGCGCGAAGTCATCTTCTACTCCCCCATCATGGGCCACTTTGTCGTCGCTGCCATCATCATTTTCGGGAGCAGTCTTGTCGCCAAGGGCACCCGTGAAGAACGAATCAGCCTACTCGAAGATACCCCAGCTTTAGGGCGAGTCAGCCTTCGGAACCCGCGGCGATTCCCCGGGAAACAACTGCCGACAGAAACAGAAGTCAACAATTGCACTACAAGTTTGTCCGAGTTGCTTCAGAAGATTAGGGCCGACCCGGCTGAACACAAAGACACATGAATTCCAACATTTATTCATCGTTTCAAAGTTAAACTGGGTAGAATACTAAAAGAATTATTATGAATCGCATTTATAAACATTATTTAATCGCTGGTAAACACTGTTCGCTCAAAGTTAAATCGCTATCAAAACTGCCAAAATAGCCAAAGAAATTCAAAAGCACGTAAAAGATGACTGATTCAAAACGCAAAAACCCGTAAAAAAGGTTAAAAAAGCAAATTCCTTCACGGATACGTGCATGCCGTGGCATCACTGACCCCATTGGTCTTCTGGTTCTTCTGCAATTTGGCAGATTCACGTGTGATGTTTGTAAATTCTGCGGGTTGGTCGGTTGCCATGAAGCAGAAGACAAAGTTGGACTGAAAGTAATCAGTTGTTAAACAAATAAACTGCAAAACCCCTTGAAAACACTCACAATAATAAGAGTCGCCGCCAAAATCATAAAAATAGTGCGCCATTGTTCCTTTGAATGGTCATCCGTGACGAAGATAGCCACCAAAGCCGGTGCCAAGAACAGTGTCAAACACTTGATAAACTGGATGTTAGAAATGACGAACGCAGAATACTGGCGAGAAACGAGAGTTCCGCATTTGTAGAAACCTCCACAGTTAGCACCCAAAAAGGCGTGAATCAGCGTGAAAAGTGCCACAGCGATCATGGGGCTGTCATCGGGGACGTAGCCGAGGCCGGCATACATCAGGCCGGGAACGAAGAGGGCCAGGGTGTTGAAGAAGATCATCTTTTTGCGTTCGTCGAAGGTTCTGAAAACTGTCACATAAGTTCTGATGACCAAGAAAGGATACTCACTTGTTTTTATCCGAAAAGTACCCAGTAGCCAGCTTGAAAGGGATGTGACTCAAAGCCGGAAGGGCTCCAAGCCAGCCAGTGTGGCCGACACTGTAGTTCAGGACGTTGTTCATGTACGTCGGGGTGTACGTCAACAAGAAAATGCCGCAACCAATATCGGCAAGGGCATTCAACCAAACTGTCAAAATAACTGGGTTTCGGATGATAGCCAAGTACGGGATGAAGGAATCCATGCTTTTGTGGGCTTCACTCTTATCACGGTGGATCTTTTCGAGTTCAATAGAAGACACATTTCGATGGCATTCTGGGCGATCGGTGTAAAAGGCGAACCAAGCGACAAAAAGAAGGAGACAGGCGGCGCCGTGGAAGTAGTAGACTGATGGCCAGCCCCAGGACGAGTTGCAGAGCTGGAAAAGGTTTGATTGATTAGTGTGATTGTTTTTGTGTATAAACTGTTGTTCATGATAAAAGGTTACTCAAAATCACTTCACTGCCCTATGAAAGACCAAACTCCCAAATAAAGAACCAAAAACTCACCGCTCCACTGACGGGATTAGTAATAGCCGATGAAATAGGCGAAAAACAAGTCAAAATCGAAATAAAAATACCATTTTGCTTCAAACTCGCCCATCGCGAGCACAGTACACCAATGGCAGCAAAATCAGCAGCATAAGCTACACCCTGGATGACTCGGGCGCCAACAAACCACCAGAATCCAATGTGGGCAAATGGAGGGATTAAAACTGTTGCAGTGGCAGACAAAAGTCCAGCAGCGAGGAAGACCCTTCGAGCGCCATACTTGGCATACAACAAATTGAACGGAAAAGTCGCTGCAATACTGCCAAAAGCGACAGCCCACATGAGAATCGCCTTTTCGTGAGGGTTATACGGAATGGTTCGGTGTTCATAGCTATCTTTCACGTGTTGGAGTTCCTTGGAAGTCAGATTATCATGCTCCGGACGAGGAGTGAAACTGCGATCAGCTGCCGGGTTGTCCATGCAGATGAAAGTAAAGTTAAGGGCGATCATGTTCGAGCAGATGGACGTCAAGCAGAAACATCCAAGGAAAAGAATGAAATATCGGAACCGATGGGACCAGATAGTCGGCTCTTTGCCGCTTCCGGAGATGGACCGCTCCGGCTGCTTCTCGGGGAGCGCATTGGCATCGGTTTGGAGGTCATTGTCGGCCGGCAAGTGGAACATGGGTGTTGGAGCTGCTGGTGCGGATGCTGGGGGTTGGGTTGACATTCTAAACTGAGACTTGTAACTGGAAATTAAGTTAAAGATTTTCAAAAATCACGACTTTATACGGGGTTTAAAACTGGTGAAAATCGAAAGATCAGATGAACCTTTAAAAAGCTGTCTTCAGAAGCACCTTCCAAAATCAAAGAAAACCACGCCCTTGTGACATGCTCCTTCTTCGTGTCCATCGCGAACAAAACTGTTTTTTTGATAATTTGGGTAAACAAAAGGGCTTACGCTATCTTTAGTACGATTTTTGGAAGTTTAAACTGACATCCGAACAGTATTACGATTTAAATGGATTTCAAAACGTGTTTTTGAGATTCCAGCAATCCAAAAACAAAAACGAAAACACTAAATTTTAGGTATATTTTTGAAAACTGAGTGGTGGAGTTCCATGTTCACAGTAACCCAAGTGTATTGCCACCATAAAACCAACAAAATGCCAAAAAACCACACATTCCCCCTCCCTTTATACGCCGCTCCCGTCGTCTCGATCAAGTGCACCAAAATACAGCCAATTAACCGTCCACAGTTCATAGAGAAGTCACTGTGATCAAAGAATGGGGCATGAAACAACCGTAATTCGAGGTAATTTGGTTGGCAAAAACGTGAAAAAAGAAACTGTCGCCTCTGTTTTTTCGCGTTACAATTTGGCAAGATATCATCCAGAAAGTTACAATCTCAAAGAAAAACCTGTCAGGAGTTTCACACACTAAGCAGAACCCAATGACCAAAAGAATCAGAATACGCTCACTATTATGAGTAAAACAAAAAAGCAATGAATGCATCTTCCATGTTTATACTCAAAAATAGCGTCAGAGACGCATGACAGTCGCATGTCCAAGGGCGGAGTGATGCTGATGGTGATGGTGATCTGACTGAACTGTGGAATCATGACTTGGTTTCAAGTGAAGAGGAACATGGCAGTCGATTGTAATTAATCTTTTGAGACGGAAATCATTGAGCTTGAACAGGGGAGGGGCCGGGGGGAAATGGGATGCCTTTGGCGAATGGTGATTGTGTACGGTTATTGATGGGTGTTTAGGAGATTGAAGTTACATCAATATAACCTTTAAGGGAGCGGAGAAGGTCAGTTAATGAAATGTGATTATTGAAGGGGAGTCTGATGTCATGATTGTGATTGGTTTTTGAGGAGTCTTGAAGTTATTGATTGATTAAAAACTGACACTTAGGATCACAGACATGAAATAATTCGGTAAAAACTCAAAAACCAAAATCAAAACAAGACCAAAAACGATCAACCCATAAGTAACCCATGTGTAGCCACGTGAATCCCTTGCGGCATCCACCTTTCCCATTCACAGGGGCCTCGATCGATCAAATTTTATCGTCATCCAAGTATAGATTATTCGTTGACATCCCATTTGACGAACATTGTGCATCAAAAACTCGTTCTTTCCGACGGTCAAAAGCCACAGATAGGTTGTGTTTTACGCAAAAAACAATTGTTACAAGGTCGTTAACTATCGCCATAAAGAAAAAATAGCAAAAAACTGCGAATCCGATACTGTACCTTTTTGATGAAAGTACATAAAAACAAACTTCGATGTCTGATCAAAACTTTCACCCGCCGTCTGTCTACAAACAGTCTATTTTCCGCCAGCGTAACCTACACCTTTTAAGTACGGGATCAGCCCCTTCTGGATCACTCCAGCCGTGTCGGGGTCTATCCCTTTTTATTGGATTAGGATAGGATTAGAGGGCCGCTTTGATTGGAAATGAATGCACTGCGCACGACACTGATCTGACGTCGTCATTTTTGGGATCCCATAAAACGGATGATCGCCTGGATGGGAAGTGTGATAGCGACCGCGTAAGCCCTTTTCCGAACATTTCCACAGACGTCGCGAGGCTAAAGAACACACGCCCTGAGGGCGTTCGAGCGCTGGCCCGAGCTACCTGCTGCGCGATGGAAGATGTATTCGAAAGGAGTTTTGCTGCAAAAGATAGGGGTGGTGATATCACTTTTGTTAGGAATTTTTGTTAAACTGTGTTAGCTGTGATAAAGAATACTGAATACGTAGGCATTTTATTAGCTCAACGACTAAAAAAGAGATTATCATAGACTTATACAATGCAAACTAACTGCGAACAGGGTGTACTCAACAGAGCGAAGACCATGAGGTTTGAAATGAACAAAAAAACTGATGATTTCATTCGTGAACTACAAATATCAATTGAATTCTAAAAGTTCATAAAGTTGCCTGTGTTAGTTAATAAAACTTAAAAACTGTCCTCAATGTCAGAACAGCATTTTACACCATTCTTTGAAAATCCCTGTGACATCAATCTTTTCCAATCCGCTTACAACTTGTACAGTGCCATTAAAAAACTGACAACACTGTGTCCATTGCGTAGGCATGAATGTATTCAATGAATCATTGAGCAATAACAACAATTTTTAGGATATTAAAATTGTGTTTTTCGTACATTTTTTAACTTTTACAAAGATCGACACAAAAAGTAGTCTACTTTTTGTTTCCAGCGTAATTGGTAACAAATTCTTTTGTGAAAAGATACATCGTCAGTGCACAAAACCGTGGTCAACAAGACACAATGTCGTTGGGCAAGAATGTCGAATTGGCCATGGAATTGCAACGCATCTCTGGAAAACGATGATTGTTTTACAAAACTGCAAGATACATTGATGGCGACTAATTTGGAGTAAGTTTTGGTGAGATATCGGAAACATTGGTTTTTGAAAGAAGTATAAACTGACTGATGATGTTTGATGGTCTTTGCGTGAATGCTTCGAAGTATACTTACGTAAAAACAGTACAAAACAACATTATATTAAAACTGGATCTTGCTTATCAAAGATACCAAGAAATCCCAAAATCCAACCCGCCTGAAACCCAAATTACCATAATCCCACAAATATCCAACCAAGAAACAAGCTTGGATCCTGTAAAAATGGTCCCCAATGTTGTCACCCCGATATTCAACAATCGTAGTAGCGGTTTTATTCAGTTTATTCAATATTGCCACTGCTTCTCCAGAACTCTTCACAGAACCGCTAATTGAAGTCTACGAAGGCCAAAATTGGCTATACAGTGAGAATAATGTGCTCTTCTTCACGAATATCACGAATGCTAAAACAAACGAGACACATTTCACGACGACTCTGTTGACGAAGGGCGTTGGCCAACGCTTCACTGGGAATAATGGTGGTGTTTTTGATGGATTTGTGTTGTTTCCATTGCATCAAGTGGCGACATTTACTATATTTTGCAATCGAAGGGCAGTGGGAGCTGATAAATTGAAGTTCATATTTGGAAATGAGAAGGATCACGTTGAGGTCGATATTGAAATGATTTTTGATGGTGATGATGAGTGGTTTCTTGCTCATGGTGGGTTTTAGGAGGATAAACTGATGCAAGCAGGTGTAACGTTTTAGAGGATAGCATATACGGTCGACTCATCGACTCATGGGAAAAGGGAGCTGTAAATCTAACATTTTCACCGGATGAAGTTCGAATAACATCGTTTGAGGTTGATCGTGGGTTGATTTGAACTTTTTTTGTTAAACTGAAGATTATTATTTCAGATTCCGTAAAAACAAATTTGTTCTCCCTTTCAAGAAGGTACAACTTATTCAACATTATCTTATCATGGGAGGTTGAGAGTGTTTGTACGATCAAATTTGTAAGTTTTGGTTCTCTAAACTGATAAATTCATCGTGTCTCCAGGCCGATAACACCCACTACGCAATCCCGAGCCACCGCCACAAAGACCCACCACCCATCGACACCAGCACCACAACAGAAACCCCCGTCGAAGATACGACAGAAGCCGAAGTCGCAGACGCGTGGGCAATGCCTCCAGCTGTATTACCTGTGGCTATTTTATTATGGATAGTTTTACTTGGGGTCGCCATCGGTTTAGGCGTGCTTCATCGATTGCACGCGGAACGACGGGACTCCAAAAAGGCAGTTTCACCGAGTGAGCAATTGAATACGGTAGAAGCGCAGAATGAGGATGTTTTTTGAGTTTTAAAAACATTTTGTTATAAACTGGCGGAATATGACGAAGGATAAAAAAAATTCCTGCCAGCCGGAGTCGAACCAGCGACCTAAGGATATCCATTTTGCAACTACAGTCCTCCGCTCTACCAACTGAGCTATGGCAGGAGTGGAGTGGTCCGTCGAAAAATGGGTTGTGTGGTGCGGACGATCGGGGAGTAATTTGGGGTGAAAACTGACCGGCGGGCGTTAGAAGCGCTAAAAGTACCTTCCAGTAATATGAGGAAGTGGTAAACATCAATGTTGGGGAATAAGGCTCTGGAAAAACAAAAACATGGGGGTAATACGCGCGCCATGAGCGTAAAACCCCTCAGAGAGGTGTGAAAACAGGCCCTTTGAGTCATCGCGCACGCTTTTGGCACGCCCACGTCAACCCAGACAACATGGGCTGCCATCATTGATTGCCAGTCAGTCATTGCACGGATAAGTTGATTGTTGAGAGCGGTTGTTGGTCTGTCTTTTGGAGTGAAGTGGTCTTATTTGTCTGTTTTCTTGGGAATTATGTAAGTTTTTGGCAATTTCTAAACTGCACTACACATCTCAATTCACCTATTTCAGGGCGCCCTCACTAAAAACCTTCAAATCAATGCCATCCATCAAAATGGGCATCAAGTTCAAGCAGCTCAAAACGGACTACAAACTTCGCCGGAGCCAGTTTTCCTCAGCCAAGTCGGCCGTCATCGTCAAAGCCGTCAATTGCATCGGATTCATCAACGCCGAAGCCCACAGTGAAGCCATCGTGGCCCGATTGGCAGCTCTTTTGCGGACGCCTCAGATCGCCTACCTTCTTCCGGCCAAGAAGAGCCTGCTCCGATGCAATGCCGCTTTCCGGATCGCCGAACTGTCCATCGATGCCAGCAGTGTTTTACACCCGAATTCAGTCGAAAAGGCCTACATCTCAGCCTTGGAATCGGCTTCAAAACGGCCAGGAAGCGACGGGATGTTGGTCGATCTCATCGTTTTGGCCAATGTTTTCGACAAGTTCGCACGGGAATCGATTCTGAAGCCGACTTCGAGGATGCTCTATCTCGAACTCACCTCAGCTTTCACTCGCTACCAGGCCGTGGCTCGAATCAACGAAGCGGTGGTGGAGCGGATCGACGAACTCGCCGCCTGGCTGAATAGCCTCGTCTGTCTTGCCGGGACGTCCGCTTTCGCAGTGCCGCATTACTGTAGCAAAACCTGCCATGTCCTGCCGCCAGCCCTTCCAGACGGGAAATCAAAAGTTTTCCAGCTTCCGGGGCTCGACATAACTCCAAATTCGGCTCCAAAGTGCTACCACTGCGGCCAATTGACGGCAGCCCGCATCACTGGCTTGAAGAAGGACATCCAAATGATTTCCAAAGCGCCGAAGAACCTCCGTCTCGATGCCTGGCGAAAACTGACTACCATCTGCGATGATGAAAACTGCATTGCCGGGTTCAACTGCAAAGCCCCAATCCACCAACTGCGCATGCTCGAACACTGCTTCCTGGGCCCCAGATTGATGCTCCACACCCTCATGGCACTGGGCACCAACCTCGAATTCGCGGCCGCCTTCGAAGAAGCCAAATGTCTCGGCCGATCGGATAAGCTTATTTTCTGCTTCAAACAGATTGAAAACTTTGATTTGGACCCAGTGGACCCTCTGATCTAATAACCCGTATTAACTAGAACTATATTTGAAATGTTTTGAATTGATTGAAAACGTATTTTAAAGATTTTGTTTGAAAATTTATATATGAAATGATGTTGTCGTATGAAATAAACCCAAATATTTCAACTGAATTGAGATCACATTGCAAATATATATATAATTTTAAGAATTTAGAACAGGAGGACGGCCTACCATTCTTGTTGGACCTGTGGGAGGTCGAGGGGCTTCTCTGAAAACTGTAGCATAGATCATCAAGATTTTTATATATAACAAACCTCCTCGCAGCCGCATCCACAACCCGCTGAGTGCCATGAGGCCGACTCGAGCTCGGCACTGCCGGCTTTTCCTTCTTTTCACCCGCCTTGTCCTCCTCATCGTCGTCGTCATCGCCATGGGCATTCTTGAATTCCAGTTTGCCACTGTTCACGTAGAAGCCGTGGCTGGTCGTGTCCATGGTCGACGGTAAGAGCTCGTCGTAAATGTCGCCATCATCGACGAAGGGATCATTCAAGTCGTAGCCACGGGTTTTGTCGACGAAATCATCGATGCAGAGCTTCTTTTTCTTGCCACTTTCGACCTGGATATATAAACTGTCTGACTTCAGCCCCTTTTGCAAGAGAAAACTTACATATTTCTTCTCAATCCGCTTCAAAACATCAGCCGCATCCATGTCGATCATCATGTCGTCGTCGTCGGAGACGTTTCCGTGCTTCTGGAAGTAAAAAACTGAGTGTGGCAAGGATTTGTACTATGTGAACTCACAGATTTCTGTTTTTCAACACATTTCTTAAAATCAAACTCGGGATACTTCTTCCCGCGCCGACGATCCAACTCTATCTCGATGATGATGTCCTGGAGCTTTTTGTCCTTCTTTTTGGAGCGTTCGGGGTACATTTTAATGGAAACTGACGGGCGATTTCGACTTCGAAGAATCGATGCTCGCAAGCGCTGGAAAAGGTAAAAAGTAAACTGTCATGAATGTTCCAGTAAACGAGCCAAATCAAGTCTATTTTCGTTCAACTATAAAACACACATCTATCCAAAACAACAAGCACTGTCCGTCATTCCTACTCACTCGGCGCGCCAAAACTGTCCATTGTAATCCATAACTGCGCACATTGCTCGCAGCAATCCAAGCCTCCAAACCGGAAAGGCCAACGTCATCGACAGCGCCGCCGGCGGCAACGCACCCATATATCCATCATTCCCGACTTCTAACCTCCTCAAATGGAGTATCTGAACCGCTTCAAGTCCACCGTCCACTCCGTAGCCGCCCAGGTGACCCAGGCCTTGCCGGGGAATCCCATCTTCAGGGAGTACGAGTGTCACGATCAAATTGCGACAGCTGGCCCTGGACATGCGTGGAAAATATATTCTGGGACTAAACATAGCACCAAACAGGTTGGTTTTGGGTTCTTTTTTTATAAACTGGACACAGCAAGTAATATAACATCTTTAGAGCGTCTCAATTTGGCTTTTCGACAAAAAGTACTGCGACAAATGGTCCAAACAGGACAAGGAAGCCTTTCCGGAGCTGCTGAAACGCGGAATCTCGCAGCTGACACGGTTGCGACACCCGAGGTTGTTGATTGTGGAGCATGCGTTGGAAGAGAGCAGGTAGGGATTGTTGGTTTTAAACTGGCTAGAAGAAAAACCATCTTTTTAGAGACACATTAGCATTTTGCACGGAGCCAGTCTTCGCAAGCTTGGCTAACGTCTTTGGCGAAAACGATCATGGCCAGGGAATGGAATCAAAGTTTTCGGATTTCAAGTTGGAGGATATTGAGATTCGACATGGGCTGTTTCAGGTTGGTTTTTATATATTTTTTTATAATTTAAACTGATACCTAGTTTTCGATTGACCCATTTTGTCTCAGTTAGGTGAAGCCCTAGCCTTCTTGCACAACGACGCCAAGCTCCTCCACGGCAACATCTGCCCGTCTTCAGTCATTATCAATGAAAAGGGTGCCTGGAAGTTGTCTGGCTTTGATTTTTGTATTCTAGGAGCGCCAAATCCGAATGGAAAGGTTAGTTTTGTTGTTTTAAACTGACGGGCATTTGACCTTCCATATTTTCTAGATAACCTTCTCCGTAACCCACCGCGACCGCCGCGCCCTCACCGTCCTGCATCCAGTCCTCGACTATTCCGCCCCAGAATTCGTCGATGCCACCAAATGCGACCATTTTGCGGACATCTTTTCCCTCGGCATCCTATCCTTTGCCATTTTCAATGGCTATCGCCCGATCTACAGTAGCGGAGATGTCCTTGATGCCTACGAGAAGAACTGTGATAAACTGCGCAAGCTCACAATCAACGAATTCACTCGAATCCCGGCCGATTTCCGCGACGACGTCAAAGCCTGTCTCAATTTCACGCCCGAGCTCCGCCCCGATGCCATCCAATTTACAAAGATTGCTTACTTCGATGACACCCTCGTCAAAACATTGAACTATCTTGATTCCCTGATGCAGATGGACAACACGCAGAAGATGCAATTCTTCAAAGGCCTGCCCCAAGTGTTGGCCAAATTCCCTCAGAGGGCGCTGGTTCAGAAGGTCTTCCCGTATTTGGTGGCTGAATTCAACACGCCACAACTGATCCCATTCATTTTGCCGAGTATTTTTATCATCGCAGAACAGGCGAAAGATGATGAATTCAGCAAGATTATCTTTCCGCAATTGATACCCATCTTTTCGATGACGAATCCATATCAGGTTTGGATTTGGTTTTATTTTAATAAACTGTGCTCACACTAATGTAAAATTTTTACAGATTGTCCTGCTCCTCCTCCAAAAAATGACCCTGTTCCTTCAAAAAACACCCGAAGGTGACATCAAACGCTACGTCTTGCCACTCATCTACGGCGCCATCATGAATGAAAACACGAAGATCCAGGAGCTCTGCCTAAACATCATTCCGACTGTGGGCAAACTTGTCGAACGGGATCAAATGAAGACCCAACTCCTCCCGAAACTCATCAGATTAAGCCTCGAAGGACCTGTTTTAGCGGTGAGTTCAACTTTATTCGCAACTTTAAAATAAAAAACTGCGGGTAGAGTTCACAGTAAATCGCTACTGTCCTCATCGGGCCCATAGTACGCTGGGACATCGTCAAAATCTTTTTGGACATTTGGTTTGGGGGTGCCTCGAAGCCTTTGGAGGAGCCATTCTTCGAAGTTGTGATAACTAGAAGATTGGTCGACAAAATTGGGGGTGTCTTCGGTGATTTTGAGAATGTCAGGATTAGCGGGCTTTAATGGGGCTGCGATTTCTGCGGAATCGGGCTGTTCTTCGATTTCGTTGATCAGTTTTATTGGAAAAGAAGGTGGTGTCGGAGGCGCTTCACCGGATTCACCTGATGAAAAGTCAGGGCCTTCTGGAGGATAGACGATGTCTTCATCCGGATTTGGGGTTGTTGTCGTAGTTGTTGGAGGGGGTGTTGTTAGGGTTCGGTTTAGGATTCGGCGGAAGGCTAAATGTTTTTTTTTCATGTTTAAAAATTTTGTTTTTTAAACTGATGGTGATTTCTATTCCCCTTATCTCAAAAACTCACTAAAAGGCAAATCAATAGTTTTATGTTCCGCCGGAGGTACAGCCAACCCATAAGCCGGATTATTGCATCTCGCAATATCCGTCGATACTTTGTAGTCGTAAACCACCGTTGCTTTCTTCTCATGGCTTGAACAGTACCCACAGGACTGTCGACAAACTCGAAAAGCGAACGGCATGCTTGAGCAATCTAGGCCTTTGAATCGCCGTTGCTCCCAGAAGGACTTCCTAAATGGCTGGTTTCTTTTTAAGGGCTAAACTGTATTTACAACTCGCGCGACTTACCGTTTGACAAGTCTCTCACACCACGCAGGTCCCCTTCGATCAGTACAATCGGATGTCGTCGGATTCGTCAATAGGACATCCACGATTTTGTCATAGTCTAAATTCAATGTGAATGGCGATCGCTTATCAAAGCAGGACCGACAACATTGAACTAGTGCAAAATCGGGTGTATGGACGCAATTGTAGAGGAACAGTGCTGGATTTAGAAGTTGTAATCGGTTGCAGGATACTGTAGTCATACGGTCATGACAGCAAGGGGTTTGGCCGACAATGGGGCCGAAGCCGGAGTAAGGGCGGATTGATTGGGGCGGATCGACTAAAACGTTTAATAGAATAGTAAACTGCAAGATCAAGTAAAGGACCCAACTTACTTGGTTCACTGTTGCCACTTACTACGGTACAAATATTTAATAGAATAAAACTGATCACGTGCGCTTCATATTCCGTAAATCTGAGGTAACACATAGTAAAAATAACAAAAAGACAAGCGACAAAGGCCCAAACAAACAAAATACACACCAAAAGCCTAGATCCGTCGAGCTTGTTAACCTCTTTTTGTCACAGAATAAAAGCGCAAAGTGAGAACGACGTAATTTGACCGTCAACCTCACGCCACCTGAAGAGGATCCGACTGCGATCTATTCTGTGTTTTGGGGGTGAAAAGCCGGAGTACCACGCCCCAGGCGCTTCGTACCCACGCCATTTATGGACGTGACCTCTTGACTTGGACAAAATCCTGGGATTTTTGGGGTTCTTGGATTAGATAAACTGATGCGGCCGGGGGTCATCAGACATTATTTCACGTCTGAGAGGTTTTTTAAACAACGTGAGATCATCAAAGTCGTCTTGACTTTAATGACGGAGTTCTCAGAGCATCGAGACCCTGGGAACTTTTCTAAACTCAATATGTGGAGGCAAAAAAAACTGATATTGGTGAACATATGCTTTTTTATTTTGAGGTAATAATGGAATGATTTGATTGCAATCAAAAATTCAATAATTCTAGCTTATACCTGAGATTTGTGAAATACAATCCGCAGTTGCAGAAGTCAAATATGCAAAGTTCAACACACTAGAAAGTTAGAATAGTCGCATGCATTTCTTCATGTCTCGAGCTTCGGTGCCGTTGTAGTCGATTGTTGACTTTGAAAGGCTAGAAAGAGTGTTAGGCATAAAAACTGGAGCTTCTCTTTTTGGACTCACAAGCTAGTGCAATATCCACAAGTCCTTCGACAAATCCGAAAAGCCAGTGATGCATTATCACAGCTAATCTTTTTCAATGCCCATTGGCCATGTCGTCCGAGGAGGCTGTCACAAAAGGCATTGCTGTGGCGATCTGAGCATTTGTGGAATTCGCTTACTGGGTTCAGTAGAAGCATTTTGGCGTCCATGTTGTAGAGCTCTACGCCGCTGGGTGCTAGAAAACTGCGAGATTAGAATGAGCTTTTGAAAGAAGAAGTGGTTTACCTAATCCAGTATACGCATCCGCGCTGAAATGGCAAGTGTAACAACACTGCATGAAGCTAAAATCTGCATTCTTTCGGCACATATTAATGAAATTCTCATGATCATTGCTCAACATGGAGTGGCAAACGCCTGGGGTCAAAGTATCGACGCAGCATGGAGTCGTCGTGGCTGGTTTGGGAGGCATTAGGGCACCGTAGGTACGGTATTTGATCTCGGACATTCCGAAGTCGATGGCGGACACGGATAAAACTGATAGTGTAATGATGATAGTAGCAATAACGGACGACATTCTGCAATTTGGATAGAAAAACTGCGATGTGGGTCTGAATCCAGCAGAAAAACATCCATGCAATGTGATAGCTTTTATACACAAAGTCCAGAAGACCTAGGCCCCGATTCCAGGCGCATTCATGCCCCGATGACGGTGACCTTATGGACCCCCACCTGGTGTCGGATCCATTGTCTGACGCATTTTTGATTGGACACTTTGTTGCTTGTTGACTTTTCGACCAGCCTGGGACCGAAAAGACGATTCCTCTGCGGACGGACTTCGGAAAGGAAGCGCGAAGCTGTCGCCTGGCGGGATGTTTGCACAAGCTAACATCCCAGGCGACCACTTTAGCGCCTGTTTGGTGAATAAAGGGATGAGTAGTGCGCATGATGGGATAATAGGAATCGAGATGTCCTGGGATTACGTCATTTTTGTGTCAAAACTGTTTCTGCCCTTCTCAATTGTCAAATTTTTAGATCCGCATCCAAACCCTTGTCTGCATCGGAAAGCTCATGCCAACCCTCGAGCCCTGGATGGTCTCTGACCAGATCCTGCCAGCGCTACCGAAGATCAACAGCAAAGAACCGGGTATTTTGATGGCAGTTCTCGGCATTTACAAGCTGGCAAATGAGAATGAGAGGTTCGGAATCGGTCGAGAGCAATGTGCGAAGAGCGTTTTGCCGTTTTTGATAAGCATGACCGTCGAAAACACGTTGAATCTGTCCCAATTCGAGCAGTATATGGCCATGACGAAGCTGTTGCTGGAGAAGGTCGAGCGTGAACAGAGGACGAGGTTGCAGCAGCTCTCGGCTGGGCAGGAGGAACAGAGGAGCTTCCAGGACTTTAACGAATTGATCAAAGCCGATGCGACGAAGGTGAACTCTGGGCCGGATTTGGACGCTTTGAGCGCGTTGTTTGGAGCGCCTGGTGGCAGTGGAAAGAGTGGAACGGGATCTGGACAGACGGTTGGTTTTTTTAAACTGGACACTGCCTTATGATGTATATTTTCAGACAGGAAATGGCACTCTCACATTGGAGGAAAAGAAACGCCTTGCTGCTGAACAAGAAAGCTCGCTTCGATCAAAAACTGCTCCCATTGCGTCGTCTTCAACCCAAGGAAAATCCCTCAACTCCATGATGACATCAACATCGAACAACCTCTTCGATTTGACCCCAAAGCCGCCCCAAACAACCCCCAAATACGCCCCAATGGCACCACCACCGGCAGCAGCGAGCAATGACTTTATGTTCAACGACTTTGTCTCCAATTCGTCGAAACCAGCAGCCCCATTAGGCGGATTCGGTGGTTTCAGCCTTCCACCACCTCCAGCTGCCTCCAACCCTGTCCATAAAGGCGGCAACTCAAGCTTTGGCGGATTCTCGATTCCACCACCACCCGGCGGCATGTCAAACAGCTTCAACACCCCATCTATGAATGCATCGACAAATCGATCAACGAATGACGATATTCTTGATTTATTTAAAACTGCGGCGCCCACGCCAGCTTCTCAAAAGAACACGAACATTGACGAGTTGCTCGCGCTAGCTAACAGCATTCCAGCACCGCCACAGGCATCACAATCCAATGGCCAAAGATACAGTAAAGATCCATTTGCTGATATTTTAAAGTAAACTGTCCATTTGTGATCGATACTTTAATCATTGCTTAACAAAATTGGTATACGGAGGGACAGTTATGAGCTTTTCAAAGAGTAGCGCCACTAATTAGCTTTTAAATGCGGAGGTGTTGATCCCAAAGTGTCATATCATATTGACTATTGATATACGAATTGTAAACTGCTTTCCAGATTAACATTGTATCTTCTTATCATTGAATCATGTGCTAGTCGGTTGTGCTTTCCATGTTTGGTTGTGACATTAAAACTTTGAATAAAGATTGATTAACTTTTTTTAAACTGCTAGGTGTGAGTGAGTCCAGGAAATTGAATTACCATAATATGAATCAGCGTCCTAAAGGTGGTAACGGTTTCAAAATGGATCCTAAATGACGGTCCAACTGACACTACTGATTTGTTTCGACTTTGTTTTTCGAGCACTGACACAAACTGACGACACGATTAGCAATGCTACTGAGGATGGAACCGTTGCTCCGACTGATATTACATCTGTGACTTTTACAGTCTTTGGCAATCCTTACGTTTTGTGAGTTTTTTTTGTTTTCAATGTTTAGTAAACTGTATATTTCAAGCTTTGCGATATACGTAATCTCTGCCATCGTCATCTTCGCGACCCTGTTCCTGCCGGTGATCATTTGCTTGTTGCAAATATGTAACAAAGATATTCCGGTTCCGACTGATAATTAAATAAACTGGCTGGATAGTGCTTTATGTTTTTTGATTCAGCATCTCAAAAACATTTGCCTTTTCTGCCTTTTAAAACGGATATTCTGTGGAAATCAAAAGGGTCACTGCCACTTCAAAAATTAATCCCATTTTAAAACGTTGAAACTTGGTGTATAGACCAATATGGAGGCGCAGATGACGAATTTACACATTATTTTCTATATGGGTGCCTTCTGAATCCTTTAGGCTCCAGAATCCGCCTGGCAGAATCCATGACACGAAACCGTACGTTCGTAGTATCAATCGACTGCCCACATTGGGACAAACATTTTGACACCAAAAAAACTTGAATTGATTGATTTTGACAAAAGTTATACGGTACCAAAGTCAAAAAAAACGACGAGATAGCCTTTGGCGGGGTATACCATCCGCGGGAGGTACACGTTCCGCTATTTTCATTCTTTCTATCGATAGTGCTATTGAAAAGAAACATTTCGTTCCTTAGGCACAAAAAATTCTGGGGGGGGGGGGGGAAGATTATGAAAATGAGCAAAAACAAATCACTGATAACGGTTAATTAGTAATTTTTCGTTTATACGGAAAATATGAAAGATTTTGTGTTGTTAAAACTTAAATAATACTTACAGCTATGAAACTAGAAAATCTTTACATTCCAATTATTAAAACTATTGATTTAATTGAAATTAAAGCTTAATTTACTAAAACTTTTTTATAATGTGTTATGCCCCGCCCCTAATCTTGAAATTTACGTTTTGTTATCTCAAAGAAGTTAGCTTCTGGTTAGTTAACAGAAAAAAAGAAAATACCCCAAGGGGTTTGAACCTGTGATATTCCGGCGATGAGCACGTACGGTCAACCAGATATAAGTTTCAGGTGTCGCGCGCATACCCGAGGGTTCGAGCTCCATGGCGATTTTTCTTTTTTCTGGCAAAATGATTTAAAGTTACATCAAGTTAAAGTTTCTTAAATTAATCTCAGCTTATACATCACAATTTTACACGGTTTAAAAAAGTTTTGGTAAATTAAGCATTAATTTCAATTAAATCAATAATTTTAGTAATTGGAATGTAAAGATTTTCTAGTTTCATAGCTGTAAGTATTATTCCAGTTTTGGCAACACGAAATCTTTCATATTTTCCGTATAAACGAAAAATTACTAATTAACCGTTATCAGTGATTTGTTTTTGCTCATTTTCATAATCTTCCCCCACCCAGAATTTCTTGTGCCTAAGGAACAAAATGTTTCTTTTCAATAGCACTATCGATAGGAAAAATGAAAATAACGGAACGTGTACCTCCCGCGGATGGTATACCCCGCCAAAGGCTATCTCGTCGTTTTTTTCGACTTTGGTACCGTATAACTTTTGTCAAAATAAATCAATTCAAGTTTTCTTGGTGTCAAAATGATCGCCTGAATGTGGGCAGTCGATTGACACCCAAAACGTAGGGGACTGTGTAATGCATTCTGCCAGGCGGATTCTGGAGCCTAAAGGATTCAGAAGGCACCCATATAGAAAATAATGTGTAAATTCGTCATCTGCGCCCCTATATTGGTCTGTACACCAAGTTTCAATGTTTTAAAATGGGATTAATTTTTGAAGTGGCACAGGCCGTTCGCACAATGGCCACAAAAAAGGACACGGTGGAGTGCATGCTGCGTGCAACGTACGGAAACGTCGGTGCTTCTGAAGCCGAATTCTCCGCCACACTTTGATTCTGCGGTGGGTTTCTGTTTCGATTAAAGGCTAGGCAGGTTTTGTGAGTTTTTGAGATGCAGAACGGCACGATTGGACCATCGGCTCGTCCTACACCGAAGAATCAAGTTTCAAGAATTAAAAAATTCAATAACTCTAGATTCCTACGTGTGCACTCGCTACATTTTTTACAACGTGTTTAGTAGACTTAGGTACACATCCTCGTTCAAAGAAATTTTTTTTGTATGATAAATAAAAAAAATATATATATAAAATGTTCAAAAATGCTTAAGATTTTTCGAACTTTTCATTGAAAACCCTAATTTTAATCATACAAAAAAAATTTCTTTGAACGAGGATGTGTACCTAAGTCTACTAAACACGTGGTAAAAAATGTAGCGAGTGCACACGTAGGAATCTAGAGTTATTGAATTTTTTAATTCTTGAAACTTGATTCTTCGGTGTAGGACGAGCCGATGGTCCAATCGTGCCGTTCTGCATCTCAAAAACTCGCAAAACCTGCCTAGCCTTTAATCGAAACAAAAACCCACCGCAGAATCAAAGTGTGGCGGAGAATTCGGCTTCAGAAGCGTCAAAATTTTTGCACGTTGCACGCAGCACTCACTCCCCCGTGTCCCACGAAAAGGAGAGGCGGTGGCCATTGTGCGTTCGATTCTCGTCGACTTACCCAGAATATCCGTTTTAATTGGATTGTTGTTCCATGCTCTTTCTTCACCCCATTTTTTTTGAAAAAGCACATTTAGGATAGCTTCAAAATGTGATTTTTTATTGACCTTTAAACGTTTTTCACTATCTACAAGTATAAAAAGCTGGTGTGAAGGCCAAACAAACATTCAACAGTTGTGAAACTGCACTGTGTTAGTTTGACGAAATGGTCGCAGGTGTCGATAAAAATTGTGATGCCGTGCATGTTGTAGTCGCTCCGGTCACGCCATTGACCGACGGTCAGTCTGTAAACTCTACACAGTGTATTTATCCAATTCGTCATGTTTAATGAGTGAATAAAGTTAAATTTTGTTTAAACTGTTTGTTTTTGGTCTTCTCGGAAAACTTGTCTTCCGTAGTATGCTTTGATTAGCTTATCTGTGCTAACCATTTTTTTAGTTGTAAAAAGAGGCACGTAGTGACTTGTTTTTGTAGAAAACTGGCTTTGTAAGTGTTTGGCATTTGCAAAAACATAAAAATTAAACTAAACCACGATTACACTGAAAGCAACGTTCAAACAATCATGTTTTTGCGTTTTTTTTAAACTGTCACCCGAAAAATCCCATACTTCGTCATGAGCTCAACTTATCACGGCCCCCATTCCGGATGTAGCCAAACGAGCTGTCACGCGGAACACCGCTTCCAATAAATCAAGGTTAAAATGAAAAGCTTGTCGGTGGCGACAGCAGATGAGCAATGGCCCCCGCTATTTCTAGCGTTTTTGTCAACGGCACCGCCAAGACGACAGGTGCTTGGACACAAAGGCCAGTCAGCTTCCTGCAACCAGCAGCTAACTTGCATTTTCATTCCGTGTTGGCTCATCGCCGACAACTACGTCACATCAACGGGCTGTAATCGATCCGATTACGCTTACTTTGAGCCCGACGATCGACGACATCGCCCTTTCAGTCTGTCTGAACCTTATTATTGCGTTAGTTTACATATTTTAATTGTCAAAACTGGCTAAGTTTGAACGTGGAATTCTACAGTCCTCTAAATCATGTATAAGTCAACCATTTGTATTATACTTGGTTGCATTTGGGTAACCTTTGCTCAAAATTTCGAAAAATCACGTTCAGTCTGGGTTGAACAGGGCCTCGTAAGGGGTAAAATCTATAAAATTGGTGGTCAACAGATTCAAATATTCCGTGGAGTACCGTATGCCGAGCCACCAATTGGCGATTTGAGGTTTAAAGTTGGTTTTTAAAGATATTTATTTTTAAACTGGTGCTTGTTCCAAATATTTAGAACGTTTCAGAAGCCAGTAAAAAAAGCCCGTTGGGAAAGAGAATACACAGCAACGGAATACGGTCCACCATGCCTTCAATTCATGGATTTCCATCG
This sequence comes from Panagrellus sp. LJ2284, assembly GCA_024447225.1. Classification (NCBI taxonomy): domain Eukaryota; kingdom Metazoa; phylum Nematoda; class Chromadorea; order Rhabditida; family Panagrolaimidae; genus Panagrellus; species Panagrellus sp. LJ2284. The sequence goes on along the minus strand of JAMRYC010000005.1, from coordinate 7,755,699 downwards.
TTATGATAACTTTTCCGGACATAACATGTTGAAAGAAAGCGAAAATTGTTTGTTTTTGAATATATTTTCGCCGTATGTAAGTTTTGCCACGTTTTTTATGTTTTATAAACTGTAATTGTATTGAAGGACTCCGAAGACGAAGCCCATCTGCACCCAATCGTCGTCTGGATCCACGGCGGCTCCTTCCTAGCCGGCTCGGCGGACACTGGAATCAACATGGAAGTCGTCGCAAAGAACTTTGTTTTCAAAGGCGTCACCCTTATCACTGTCAATTATCGATTGGGGCCACTTGGATTCATGTCGATCAATTACGGCAATCGGATTGAAGCTAACTTTGGTATTTGGGACATAAAATTGGCCCTGGAATGGATTCAGAGAAACATCAAACAGTTCAATGGAGACCCGAGCAAGGTGACTATCATGGGCGAATCTGCTGGAGCCGCGGCAGTGTCTGTTTTGGCTGTGAGCCCATTGACAAAGGGTCTAGTCCATCAGGCTATTGCCATGTCCGGAAGTGCTACCGCTGGCTGGGCGATCCATCGACATGGACTGAGCAGCTGGGACATGGCCAATGTGGCGGAATATTTGACCTGTAAGAAGGAAATCAGTGATGAAGACAGTGCTCAGATTTTGAATCGGGAATCACTGGCGGAGCGGGTGAAAGTCAGGGAGGCTTGTAATCTTCAGGATAATGTTCCGAGTTGTTTGGTGGGTTTTTGGTATAAAAACTGTCCAAATTGTTGGAAGCTTGGTTCTACTTTTGTCATAAACTGTATGACAAGTAATCAAATATAAAAAAAATTATTTTCAGACCGCCGACGAGCTCACAACCGAAAAAATGGTCGAATGCTTCCGCAAAGAAGTCAATTTTTCCCAACCCGTGTTCCGTCGCGCCCTCGCCGTCGAACTCGGCGTTTCAAAGATGGTCGTTGATAACGAGCTCATCCCCGCCTCCGGGCCCGAACTAATCAACAAATACGCTCGCGTCCCTCTCATGACCGGTGTAGCCCGTCGTGAATGGGCCCACAAAAAGCCGGAATTCTACCAGTTCGTCAAATTTGAAAACCTTACCAAAGCGCAATGTGAGGATTCTGTCCGAAAGATCATCGAAAATGCCTATGTCGCGAGACTGCCCTACAAAGTTCAAAACGCTACCATCGACCTCATTGCAAATACGACTTATTTGAGATACATTGACGATGTTAATATTAATTATGAAATGCCGGAGATTGTTCAGCGGCTTCAAAATGTGGGTTTTTATCATTAAAACTGTCATGAAAAAGCATCAGGGTTTAGCTAGAGGCCGATATCGAGTTCGTATCCCCCTGCCAACGCGAAATCGAAGCCTACATTGCAAACGACATCGACGTTTTTGCTTACTCCTTCGATTACATGCCCCGAGGCCCACTAATCGAGGAAGAACATTGGTACTACACCTTATTTGGTGACACCCCAGTAGCCCTAAAACGCAAGGCAAATGGCCTGGCCCGACACGGTCCATTCCATGGCCTCGATCATGCCTTCATTTTCACGGAAGGGTACAGTAGCAACTTCCAAATCGACCCATTTACGAAGCGGGATAAGTTAATGTCGAAAATGTTGACTAAAATGATTGTCAATTTTGCTGCCAATGGGTAAGTTTCACTTTTTTAAACTGCCAGCCTTTGAATAGTGTAAATTCAGAAACCCATCCCTGGACCACTTCAAATGGGAACCCTTCACAAATGAATCATCTGGATACGCAAGCCTAGACCTGCCTCCACGCTTCATTCGCGGCGATGTCCACTTCCCAGCTCCGAACTTTTGGAATAAAGAAATCGAAATGCTGAGCAGGTATGTCCCGGCTTCGGAAGACACAGTGGAACAGATTGAAACAGCGTTATCAACGGAAGAGAGAATTCAACTGAATGCGTATAGACGGGCATGGTACGCACTTTGGATTCTTGTCATTTCTCTGGGATTTTTGATTTGGTTAGCTTTGATTTGTGTTGTTTTTCATCGATGTGAAAGGACAATGGCCAAGCCTTATGATAATATTGTTATTAATCGGTAATTTGGGATAATAAACTGGAAATTCTGTGGACAACTCCTACCAAAAGTCACTTTCATGGTGTTTTGAAACTTCAATGGCATTGTTTGCGTTTTAAAACGGTTGTAGAGTTCTTTTCTAAACTGATCAGCATATGTTCTACTTTATTAACACAAATTCAAATCACCCTCAAACCTCAATCCCACGCGAAATGACAGCCTCAGCCTTCTTGTCAACGCTGACAAACTTGACCAGCACGCCAACATAGTCCTCAATATAGGCAATGTAGTCCTTGATGCCCTGTGGGAATTCATCAAAGCTCTTCACATTCGTTGTGTCGGCATTCCACCCCGGAAGCGTGGCATACTCGACTTCGACGCGGGCCCATTCGTCGGGGCAGATCGGCGGCGAAGCCAGCTCCTTTCCGTCCACCTTGTACCCAACGCCGACCTTGATCTGATCCAAATTGTCGAGCACGCTGATGTCGGTCAAAGCCAATGCCGTAAACCCGTTCACGATCGTAGCGTGACGGAGCAGGAAGAGATCCAGCCAGCCGGTGCGGATGCCGCCTTCAACGTTGAGTTTTGCCGTGAAAGAAAGAGGCTGTTCGGTCGGCATGGGGCCGGTATCGTTGAAAACGCCGGTACGGGTCTGGATGGCACGCACGACGCCCAGGACATCGGCGGATCGGAGGACGGTGGGCGAGATGCCGAGGCCATTGCAGGCGGCTCCGGCGACGGTGGAGGCGGCATTGGTGTAGGGGTAGTCGCCGTGGTCGACGTCATTGAGGGCACTGCCGTTGGATTCGATGAGGACGCGCTTGCCGGCGAGGATGGCATTGTGGAGGTAGAAGGAGGTGTCCGTTACGAGCTTCTTTTCGGAAAAACTGTCGCGGATGGTGGCAAGCGTTGCGAGTTCGGCGGCTTCATCGGCAGCGGATGGAAGGCCTCGGGCGAGGTGGGCGTTGATGATCTTGTAGCTAAAAGAAAGCTATTTTGCGTTTTAAACTGACACCCAAAAAAATATCAGACATACTCATTCTGGAAAACCCCAAAATCGCTCATCAAATCGCCAACTCGGACGCCATTTCGGAAGGTGCGCGAAGCGTAGGCCGCGCCAGTGCCACTCGTTTCGACGCTGAAAGATAAAAACTGCCGTCCGTCCGTACATGAAGTGATAAGCCTACTCCTTCTCAGCATAAGCGCCCTCCAAAACCTTATGAATCCTCAAAATCATGTGAGCCCGATCGCTAATCTTGACCCGATCATCCGATCCATCGATCCCGGCCGCCTCCAACTCATTGACAAGCTCTTCAACATCGACGACACACCCATTTCCGACGACGTTGGTTACATTTGGGTGGTTGATTCCTGATGGGAGGAGTTTGACGCCCTTGTCGGGGGATTCGGATAGGCCGCCCTGGTACTTGGCCACGATATCGAACTAAAGAATTTTTGGTTTTTAAATTGCGAACGCTTGCCATTCTCCTTCTAATCTCAGCCAATCTCACCTTTCCCTGGCCCAAGAGGTACTGAATAACATGCTCCTTGCCTTCACTGCCCCACTGCGTCCCGAGCACGATAAGTTTGTTGTTTTCGACGACCGATGCCACCATGACGCTTCAAACGATTCAGAAGTTCCAGCAGAAAAATACGTCTGTTTATGGGGAAACAGAACCGTCAAAAGAAGCCTGCGGCGATCGGGGGTGACAGTTTTATACCGAAATTAAGGTAGGCGGTTGGCTATTTGACCTTTTTGGGCGGTTTGTAAAGGGTGATTATGGTAATTTTAAACTGTCCGTAAGTAATGTTGTAGTTGCATGTACGCATTTCTACAATGTTAATTTAAAAAAATAAACTGTTCTAATTGTGAGGAATTTTGAACAATCCCACCCCTTACAACAATAACTTCACATTTCGCTAGCAACAGCTGCCCGTCCACATCCACATGGGCTTTTCCGCCCTTCTTCAAATCGGCGTTCCAATCAATGGGCTTTTGAAAGCCCCTGCGGCGGCGATAGATACTGGCCACTTAATTTTTAGTTTTCCAAGTCTTGGCTGTATTTTTGACTTTTTTGTTGCCATTTTCATTGTTTTTCATTGATTATCAAAACTGCTAGATTCATCATGCGCCGATTGTCTTCACTTCCGGAAAAGAGCATGTCCGTCACCAAAAGATCGAGTGTCCTTAGTCGACGGACGCTTGATGTGGTATGTTTTTATTTTTTTTTTAAATTTAAACTGGGGTTTTTTTTGAATTTGTACATTCAGGTCCACAGCGGAATGGTTCTTCTCAGCGACGGCAAAGGCCATGGCAAACCAGCAAGACTCGTCCTAACCAAAGAATTGCTCACTATCCAGCTCCAATCATCAGATGCCGACGAGCCTGGGGCCGTTGGCGTTAATGATAACGCGATTGATGGCTCAGTGAGGACAGTGGCGATTGAGAAGGGCAAAGAAGGCCTAGGATTGAGCATCAAAGGCGGAGCTGAAGTGGTTGGCGGACAAGCGGTGCCAGTGGTAGTTTCGAAGGTGATTCCTGGATTGCCAGCGGCGGAAACAGGGCAGGTTTTTGTTGGAGATCGGATTCTGGAGGTCAATGGGACGCCGGTTCATGGAATGACGCATGAAGAAATTGTCAAAATGTTGAGAGAAGCGACGACGGAGAAGGTTTCACTGACCCTGCAACAGGAGACGCAGATGTCGCCGCTTTTTCGGTGGGTTTTAAACTGCAATTCGATTCATCCATACTGGCTACCGTAATGTAATTGTAATGCAAAAAAACAAAAAACAAAAATTTTCAAAATTTCAACTTTTATAAAAACTGGACGATTTTTAGCCGGAGTGCCTCAAAACGCCGAAGTGGCTCTTACGCAGACAGCAACATAGAATCCTCAAACGTCCTCAAAGGCGCCCTGAAGTCGCCCTCCGTCGACCGTCGTGCCGTCTTCGCCCCCGTGGCCAAAGACGACGACCTCTGCTCTAATGCCTGGAAAACTGTAGCCAGACTTCCTCTTCCCATGGCCATCATAACCCGCTATCTCTGGGGCACTGACAAGCTCCGAAACAACGCCTTCGAGCTTCGCACTGTCGATGGCCGCCGCTCCGGAATCATCCATTGCGAAGACGGCAAAGCCCTTGAGCAATGGGTCAAACACTGCGAGCACCATATCGGCGCCCTGAACCGCAAATCCATCAAAATGTCAAACAAGTACCTTCATCCATCGGAACACATCACCTTCATCGGTTGGGTCGAGGAACGCATGCCCCCAGGCTACTTCGAAGACCCGAAACTGAAGTGGGAACAGCGGTTTTTGATTTTAAAAGGCAGCGATTTGTGTTTGTTCGAAACCCCGCCACTGAATTCAGAGGAATTGGACAGATGCATCTGCATGTATAAAATTTATGAAACGATTCTGAGAACTGCTGTGAAACAGCGAGATCGACGGCCACATGTGTTCATCGTCGACAGTTTCGCCGGTGATTCGCACTACTTTTCGGTGCCAAGTGTGCCACAATTGCAGCAGATTGAATCGGCATACTATAACAGTGTCTACAAGGCGGTTACAACAGTCCAGACAAGAACGTTTGCTTGCAGTTTTGATGGAAGACCGGCCGGGTTGGTCTTGGATTTCAAGCAGGGAATCAGCTTGTACGATATTCCGACGAAAAAGTACATCTGGCAGTATGGATTTGAAGATTTGATCACCAGTGGAGATGATGGGAAGATGCGATTGGAGCTAGCCTTTAATGATTATAGTGGTGGAAAGGAGAAAAAAGAGACAAAGGTGAGTTTTTGAGGGGTTGCGGACAACATGTCCCGGTAAAAGGAACATACGGAAAAGAGCACACGGACGCACACAGTGATATAAGATGTCATGTGTGTAGCGGGACATTTTCGCTTATTTGAATTTTTGTCCCCAAACTGGTTTTTTGGGTTTTTGTAGCCCTTTTGATAAACTGTTTATAAAAACTTGTTTTCTTAATTGACAGAACGCTATTTTAAACTGACTATAAAAACGGAATTTCAATTTTCAGGAAATCGAATGCGACCAAGTCCTCGCCATCGTCTACACACTTCACAGCTTTTACATAACCCTTATCATGGGTGCTGATCCGGAATTTTTGAAAAACTGTCCGCTAGATTAGCAGCTTGTAAACTGATTTTTCGCATAATAAAAAAAACTGTCAAAATGAGTGGAACTTGCATTGAACTTTTCATTTTCATTCAAAATACCATTATTACAACTACATTATTACAAAAAACCCAAAATACGAATCAATCAATTACAGTAAAACGCACCCGAGTCGAGATCGTCGGAATCACAAGCCAAATTCAATCACAACCCCACCTACGAAGACGAAGAGGGCCCAGCCGTCGAACTGTTGTGGTGTTGTTCCTTGCTGGCTAGAATGGCAGCCTTGCTCTGCTTGTCGAGCTTCTCCAATTCGAGCTGACATTCACGGATGAGTACTTTGGCGTGATTGAGGCCGCGCTTCAGACGCTCGGCACAGTTGCGATTGCCGGCATAGGTGGGTCGGATGTCCTTGTTGAGCTCCTCGATTATCAGCAGCAAATGGTTGTACTTGGAGCCGCCGGGCGGGGGCGCTGGGACGGAATACTGGGGCAGCTGGGCCGAGACTGATGGAATCGAAGCTTGGGCTTGTTGCTGCTGTTGTTGGTGTTGTTGCTGGGCCTGGGAAGCCGCGGCGGCTTGAGCGTGTTGAAGTACGTGCTGATACTGCGGATTCGTGGCCAGAAGCTGCATAGCCGCGGCGAGTTGCTCGGGCTTCAGGTCAGCGAAGGATTTGGCGTCCATGGTGGGGGGTCTGGAAGAAAACTGGCGTCTTGATTAAGCAGAATTACGCTAATAGGTACAAAAACACGCGTCAAAATCACAAAACAACCCTTAATAACCAAACTCAACCATCCCCAAACACGAAAATACAGATGAGCAAGTGAGGACAACAAAGAAACGCAAAACGCTGCGGGCTCGGAGCAAGTATGAGTCTCCTTTTTTCAATCAATACGTTACGCGCACACGCACACGGCAATGAAAACGCAGAGTGTCCGAGGGGCTTGTCCCGCTTTTCCGTCGTCTCGCGTCACCCCAGCCGCCACCCTCCGAACACCAGCCCACTTTTGCCGCCGGCAGCGAGACCATTTCCAACACCATCTGGGTTGCTGCTCCACAGGCTGGCTGTCTTGACTCGACTTGACTGACCTGGACAGCCGAGTCGATCGACTTCGGGATCTCATCTCGAGAGTGGGCGTCGTTTTCGCACTTTTTTTGAACTTTAAAACTGTCAAGACGTTTTTATAGTAGAATTTGCATAAAACCAACTTTTCACCAAAAATTCAAAAAATTTAGGCAGCATTACAGTAACCTACCGTAATCGCTACAGTATGATACCGTAATTTTTTATTTTTTCGAGGTTACGGTACATCATATTTTTTTGTTCAAAAAACTGGTATGTCAACGTGTGCGTGAAATTTTAGGTCATTTCAAGGTACAGTAAGAAAAACTTTTCTAACGAATTTAAATTCAAAATTGTGTTTTTAATAAATATTTAGTGCTTTTTAAACTGACTTTTTTTCAGCTACAAAACAATCTTTATCCGTTTATCCGTCAACATCGTCCATCGTTTCAAAAAAACCACATATCAAATAAAAAAACCGTTACACATTTTTCAACTTTAAAAGGCATAAGTGAATCACAGCTTTGCTTCAAAACATTTGAAACCACGGTCGGTCTACAAAGTAAGTCAAAATTCCCGAAAAATAAGATAAAACTTGACAGAATTGAATACTCTCGCGTTTTTGTTAAAACTAGCATAACATAATGAATGATTAATGAAGTAAGTTAGTTAAGTTTTCAAAGAGACAACTTGTAAAGAAGCCGCTTAACGAGGGCGTCCGCATCCGCTAGGCACACGTCCGGAAACACTTTCTGTCGGTCTAGTCTAGCGTGTTCGACAGTGGTTCGCCATTGGTCTGGGATGCCGTCGACGCCGAATCTGGCGCCCAACAAGGCTCCCGTGATGGCGGCATTGTTGGTCGTGTCGCCGCCGTACGAAATGGCATCGATGACGCCATTCGAGAATGAATTAGCATAGAGGAGCTCGTAGAAGGCGATTTGGAGGGTAATGCCGAGATAGTCGATGGGAAGTTCGCTCGTTGAGGAGGAACTGGCTTCGGTATCGGGCTGGGGGTGGGCTTGATGTTGGGCGTCGTTGAGGTGGTCGCGGACGATGTCGGTGCGAGCTGTGCGGACGGCAGTGTCGAAGGCGGTCTGGAATTTGACATTCTTATTGGCTTGTTTATTACTTTTCTATTATTTTTGATAAAACTGCTTCGAATTAGAGGAGAAAGCTCTCTTAAAACACCTGTCCCCTAGCAACTTTCCAGCCGCCACGCTCTCGGCCCATGTAGTATAGTGGTTAGTACTCCACGTTGTGGCCGTGGCGACGGTGGTTCGATTCCACCCATGGGCAATCTTTTTTTCTTTTTTTTAAACTGCACGACGAGACCGCGCTTGGAATAGGAATTTGAAAACCAAGTGTGTCAAAATGCAAATAACTCGAACCAAAGACGTCCAATTGACTTCAAATTTTTTTTAAAAGATGTCAAATTTACAGGACAACAAATTGTCACAAAAAAGCGCGGCATTTTGAGTGCGGTTTTGGCGCAATTTCAAAAATGACACAGAGGGCGTGGCTTATTTTAGTCTGCGCGCAAGGTGAAAGTGGTCCCGTCGTGCTGTTACGTATTTTTTCCGCTTTTTAAATACTCACCTGCGGATCGGGACACAAAATCAAAGCCCTAATAGCCGCCGCCAAAACCCGAACAGCATCCTGCGCGACCGGATTCGGCTGCGTCAAACGCGTCATTCGCGAAGCAATGGCACCAGTATTCGTTCGTGTCGCTGTAGCGATGGCCAGAGGGCTCGCCACGCTGAGGCACATGTTGGAGAGGGAAGATCTATTCTTAAGTAGGGCGGATAAGGTGATTTTCTTTTCAAGATGTCCCCCACTGACTTGGGGGTCTTCATTTTCGGGTTCTAATTCAAGGGCTTCGAAGACGGGGTTATGTGTGCCGATGGGATCGGAGCGTTTCCAGCGAAGAATGGCATTGACGATGTCAGGGATGTCGATGCCGGATTGTCGGGAGAGGGACCGGGCTATGAGCATACAGTACTCGGTGCCGTCGCCGACCTGGAAATGGGTATTTGGTCAGATTTTGATAGGTTTTTTGAAAAAACTGAGTAATTTTGCAGTATCGATTGGACAAAAACACAAGAAACTTCAAAATTAGCCAAAATTGACACACCTTTTTAGCACAAAAACAATCTTTCAACCAATTATGGCAGTTCTAACACGCCAAATTGGCATATTTTTCACATTTTAAGATAACACAAAGGAAGAAGCTTAGGGTTTTGCGACACAAAAAAGCCATCATAACCCCAGAAGTTTGCCCGTACCTGTCCGGGCGGAAATTCGAAGACAGCGCTCCCGCGAAGAGGCAGGAAGTCCGTTTCCTCGTCACGATCGGCCGCGATTTGCATTTGAACATCGTCAGCGCTTCGGAACGTGTAGCGACAGCCCAGGGCATCCCCGACACATTGGCCGAGCAGGGCCCCGAGGGCACGACCACCCAGATTGGGCATGGTCGGCGGAGACGGCGTCGAGGACGACGACGCGTCCGTCATGGGCGCTGATGCGCCGGCGAGCAGGAGTGCCGTCGACAGTTTGGCTGATGGGTGATGAAATTGAAGGTGTTTGGAGACGTGTAACTGATATGCCTTGGAAGGGGGTTTCGAGTTGCCGGAAGGCGACGAGAAACAGGCAAAGTCAAGTGGGGTTGAGGCTGAAGTGCTGCAAATGGCGAAGTTTTAGGATGGTGGTTTTGTCTGTCTTATCAATGTGGGCGTGCATGGAAACTGATCTATCACGTGTGATTGTACGTCAGCGGAGGGGCGATTAGACGCGTCACGTGGGGGGAATTGGCACTTTTAAGGCGATATGGGAAACAATAAACGTAAAAATGGGTGACCGATATCAGATTCTAGTGATCTATGAACAAAGAAAACAAAAAACTGCTTTCTGTGTGTCCTCAAACTCCTCAAAACCCCCATTTCTAATGCAATTGCCAGCCGTCTCCACACGTCACACAAACCTAGCACCCCCAAACTGCTTCACAGCCGAGCCAAAGTGCCTCAGGCGACAAACCCGTGCATGGGAGCGAGGCGAGACGAAGCTTGAGTGAATGCCGATGACACATTTAAGCCTTGTAAGTGTCTACCTGCCCGCCTGCTACTGTTACTGTATCAGCCATGCACACGCAGGCGTGCCGGCCCGGCCATCCAGACGTCGTCACGTTGTTGAGAACGACGTCGACGGCACTTTTCATTCGCCTGGATGAACCCCGGAATCGCATGTTGTTAGTACTTGAATCGATTAAGTTTGTCACTCACTCACGCACTCGTTTAGAATAAGCATGCTCAGGCTACATCTACAAGAGAAGCATTCAGAAGGCGACGGAAGTCGGCAAAAACGGCATCCCAGAGACAAACGATCAAACATCAGTAAAAACCGCCGGGTGAAAATGAAACATCCCCGCGAATGGAGATGCATCGCATTGATGTTAGCCCCAAGCATGCCCCTGGCGGCTGTCCGGTAGCGGCCAACAACAACAAAATTGGGGCGGCTACACTTTAGTAAAAATGGATGGGGCTGGGTTGGAGGAGAAGGGTAAGCATTATAGCATGGTCAATGTACTTCGTTCGTGCAGCTGCAGTTCACTGACCAATGCCAGCATCATCGGGCTATTTTGAAACAATAGTAAAGTTGGATTGAGAATGGCAAAATTTGTAACTTTTAAAACTGAATACAAAACCGGAGCGGAAATTTGACCATGCAAACCACAAACCCTTTCCATTTGCAACAAAAAAGAACCAATTTCACGTTTGACAGTTTTAGAACTTAGCATTTTCATTTCCGCCTTCCATGTTCCAAATTCCAAGCAGCCAGCAAATGCCAATGGGCTAATTTGCGGACCATGGCCTAATGACGCAACTTTGCATGCCACGGGGGCTGCTGCTGCGTTTTTGATGCATGATGATACCATCATTCAGCTATTTTTGAAACGAACCTTCACTTTAAGTGTGGGCTTCATGGAACACAAGGACGAGAACCCATGAACAAACAGCAAGGGCGGGGGCGAGACAAATGCGACATGCCGAATAACATTGTTATATCAATGGTCTTGAGGGGAAAAGTGGATTTTCGGGGGAAATGGGGGAGGTTGAGGGGGATTTTAAACTGTTCGGTTATCATCGTCAAACTTTAAACAAAATAAAACATTTTAAAGCTATAAAATAAGAGTAAAATTCTACTCTAAACTTGAATTCACGCAAAAAGGCACCAAAAAACTTACCCATTTGGGCCTGCTTGACATGTTAGATGTATGAAAACTAAATTCCACTGTTGAAAGTATATTCACTTTGCGCGCCAACAGCACGCAGCAAGTAACTCGACTAATTCCATGGCTGCACGGCTGTCACAAGCCCTTTTGAACGGAAAAAAGTGAAACTAAACCCTTCGGAAGCTTAAAATAGGGTGTCCTTTTGGGATTCAGCGGAAATTGGAGGGGAAAGAATTGTAGCAAAAAAGTTAGATGTGGGTGGAGGGTGTTGGTGGGGAGGTAAAACTGCCATTTTGATTCTCAAAAATCTTAATACTATTTAAAAAATGTGAAATTAAACTGCATTATCGAAGGTTTTAGTAGCTCCAGCACAATCCCACATCTGCCCCAGCCAAACGACCCCCATATTATATACATACACACAAAAAACCACAACCAACACGCTCCACATGACTAACAGACTGCCCATTTCATTGGGAACGTCTGCGTTTACATTGAGCTTTGATCGCTGGAACGATTGATCGAAGATCCGTCCCGTTCGCTTTGGGGGTATTTCTTTCATTTTGTTCGGAGATGACTCGCTTTTGAAATTTTGACTGTAAAACTGCGATGATGCCGCGCCATGTCAACAATAATGTTTTCCCAAAGTTCAAAACAAGCACAAAAACGTGGGGGTGGCGGATGACAGTCTCGAAAAACAAGCATTTTCCCACTTCAGAATGGACTTTTTACATCAAAAAACTGCAAGCAAAAGTTTTGTCAATTGAAAACAGCAAATGGAACATTCGGTTCAAAAGTCCCATCTATCTTTAGCTCATCGTTTCAAAAAGCTACAATAATCTGCCAATGTCGACGTAGTACAAAAGAAAAAAGCAAGTCTAACACGCGATAGATGGACTGTTTCTCCGGATTTCCGGGGCAAAGTAGCGAAAAAACGGAGTTTGGCCCGACCCGGGACGGGCGGGACAAGGCTTATGTTAATCGGGCTTTGCTTTGGGAGGGGCGGTTCCACTGGGGCTTGGGTTGGTACCAGGCTAGCTAATGTAATGGCAATGGGAGGTAAAAAGTGTTCTTTGTCGGAAAACTGTGGGGCATGGGACCAATGGAGGGGATAATTGGGTTCAGGGGTGACAGGTATTGAGTGATATGAGAAAACTGGGGCGCATATGTGATTCTGGTAAAGTAAAAAACTCAATTTAGTTAAGAAAAACTGTCATCTAATAAGTCTCGTAGTATACAAACTTCGTCTACAGTTAAAAAAAACTGATTCAATGTGTTCAAAAGTAAAAAAAACACCAAAATTTACAAAATTTCAACCAAAATTTTCAGAAACCTAGAAGCCCTTTCCACCAAAACCTCCCCCAACACTGTCTAACGCGGTTTCGCATCAGTCTTCCCCAACTCCGTCGTCAGTACTTCGCTGTTTCGTACGCAGTCGCCAGCGGCCGTCGCTCGCGTTAAATCATAGATCAATCAGCCAAATGGTGCTTATCACAATGACACACAATGAGGCGAAAGGGAAGACAATCCCCGACCATCAATGTTGCAACGTTATACACGTACGCACTGACTAGCCGGCGGCGATGTAGAAAAACGGCGGAGAAGGTCGAAGCAAACTTGCAACTACTTGGCTATCACGGAAATGGAATGGACAGGCCATTCTTTCTGGCGTTTGCACGTTCTGATTCGAAGTGCAAAGGGGTTTTTTTTGAGTTGATAGGGGGATAATTTAAGACAAAACTGCAAATCGGGAGTTGAAATGATGTAAAAGTGAACGTCTGTGATAGGTCGTAAAAGTCAATGTCGTCAATCAGACAAGTTGCAGTTTAACGGCAACCAAAGAACGCAATCTTTACAATATGGCGAAGCCCAGGAGCCTCGAGGCACTCACCGGACAGCGTCATGCGACGCTCCATACAGTTCACAGATGCGTTTTACGTATCAATGCGCGCGAACAATGATGCCTGTCTACGAGCTTTGTAGTGATTGTGATTGTCAGGAGAGGGGGGAATGCATGTGGAAGGGGGTTTTTAGTAAACTGGACTAGTCGTATTGTGAACGAGCATTGTACACGCATGTTTCAAGGGTTTTGACAGTCAATGCTTAGTTAAAAATAGATTTATGTATTGTACAATAGCTTTAAACTGCTCGGAAGTAAAAGCAAGTATTGGGATTAAAATAGGCAAAATTCAGGAAGTAATTCCACCCCCAATCAAAAACAAGATCAAACACACCCTCACCAGACAGGTCACGTTTCAAAAACAAAATTAACCCAGTGAAAAATAGTAAATAGTGGCGGTTTTCACGGGACAAAAGTCAAAAAACGTCAACGCAGGCGCAATCACGGAAGGCTGTTGACGACGGCACGGGCAGCAGCTGTCTTTTAGAAAAGCGCCACTGGCACTAGTTTTCAAGAGGGAGGTTGTACTTTGTTTTTTAGGGGTGGCGCTGATGAGTAGAATCGGTTTTCAGTGGGGTTGAAGTGAAAAACATACACAGGAAATGGGGATTTTAATTGAGTTACGGTAGAATTTGGGTTTTTGAAAACTGTTTTTTTAACTAAAGGCTTTTTAAAAACTGTTTATGTTCGTCTTGACAAAACTGTCTAAAAACACGGTAAAATAATAGTTTACATCTGTTGAAGCACATCTTGAACGAACATGCCTCAAAGCACTAATTTATGTATTTACATAACCCCACCAGCATCAGAAGCATCAAGCGTCAGTCACACTAATTTCCTTTCCGCTTCTGACGCGAGTTAGCTCGGGAGGTTGACAAATTGACATTTTCTATACATCCATCCAGCAGGTGATTGCGTAAAAAACGTGAACGCAAACAATGAACGTCAAGTCAGTGGATGCAGGCAAAAACCCAAAGGTCGAACTCAATTCGCTTTTCCGATGGCCTCGACTCGACTCGGAAGCGGCTTCCATCCATCGGGATTAGGTAGACTAAACAACCCAACACACAGCAGGATGAACTACATACACTTTGGTTTATCTCGTTTGTCGCCGAAATGCACACAAATGAAAAAAGTATGGGTTTAGGGGAAGACGTCGACGTCGACGAGGAGGACGACGGAGGATGGTTATTGCCCCGAGGAACACCTCTGTCTGCAGACCCGCCTTTTTCAATTGAATTGAAGAAGAGAGGGGTCTCGTCTTCGTTTAAGCGAGGTTTGCCACAGGCTTTTTGCATTAGGGGGGCATCCGCGAGGCACTTCAGGGGTTGTCATGAACGATGGGATGGACGGAGGAGGGCGAAAAGTTGTTGCAGTGATTTGATGGCAATGGGGGTTGAGGGGGTGGGGTACGGTAACTTTTTAGAGAAAAAAACTGCAGCCGAGGAAACTAAATAAAAAATGGATATTACTGTAATTTTAAATCTCAAAAAGAAAAAGTTTGATTTTACAATGACAGAAAACTGGATCCGTAACAACCTTGCGTCAATCCAATACCTCAAAACCCCCAAAACCGTCCCCATAACCAATAATGACCCGACAATAGTTCTGTGATAAATACCATTGCAAAAAGGGAATCCCGACCGCTACTCCTCCCTGTCCAGCAGCCACGCGAACACCGCCAAAGCGTGTTCCCCTGGACGAATCCGTCGATTTCGTCGACAAATCGGCGTCTGTCGTCGTAGCCGACACCCATCAGCGGCGCTTCCTTGGATTAAACTTGACAACGACGACATCATTACGATACGCACTACAAACATGGTGTCCTGCACCCAGCGGGCTATTTTTGATTAGCGCTGCTAATTTTGAATACTTGGGTTTTGGGACTTTGAACGAGGAGAGTAATTGGGGGAGTTGATACGGTAAGACACGTGTTTGGAGACGTAGAAATGTACCAGATGGATTGTTTACTGATGGGAAGGGGATGGGATGTCGGGGTACAAGAAAGACAAGCTCGATGAAGGGGGTTCAAAACTGCAAGGCCGGGTAACTAAAAGTAACTGTGCGAATAGATTCTTTCCAACAAAACGAAATGTGCGAATAGTGGAAAATCGTTGGTAGCTTTAAAAAGTGCGAACTGATTGTCACAGTTCGTCAAAACCAATCGATAAAAATGACCAAAAAATAAAAGTTACCAATTTTTGACAAGCAAAAATTAGAAACGGTATTGCGCGTTGCAAACATCAAAAATTAAATAAATAATTTTATATTAAAACTGAATTAAACATGAAGCAGAAGACTTTCATATCACCAACATAACAAAACAAACGCAAAACGACAACAAAAAACTAAATTTAAAACCATAAAACTGATCCAAACACAAAACCCCGCCAATCCACAACACACCCCCAAAACAGGTCCCGCCACGAAAACTTGCAAACGGACCCTTCAAAATCCTCCTCCGCACAGCTGGCTGTTCGAGCCTAAATTGTCCCGATTTCACGATCTCGCGCCCCTCTTTTCCAGCCGCTCGATAGTCCAAAACTTTCAGGCACCTTTCCGGGATCATGTCGCGGTATCCGTCGGACCGTGATTACTATGATAGCGGACACAGCTCGCGGGAATATCCGTCACATCGACATCGGCGCCCGTCGTACAACGACTACGACAACCCGATCAGGTACGTCTTTTTTGTTGGCTTTTACTCTTTGTTTCTTTTGACAAGCCGAACGGCAAGGTATCAATGACATGCCGGGGGTGTTTATGATCCTTGTGGTCAGGGTTTTTGAGGAGAACTTCCGCTTTGTTGTGACGTCTGTTCGTTGTTATATAATATTGCAAAAACTGAAACGTGCTCTTTCGTTCAACCATTGATTTTTCAGAGATGGATCCCCAGACAAGTATAGCCACAGTTCGGGCAGGCACAAAGGCTTTTCGAGATCAACTTCAAGCACGCGTTTCGATCGCAGATCGCCGGAATTGAGTTCAACTTCGTCATATAAAAATCACCGAGAACACCGCCACCGATCCCCTCACCGTGACGATCGCCGCTATGATCGTGCCCCGAGCTATGAGGATCGTCGCCGGCATGACTCCGACAGGCCGCGAAGCCCTCGAAGCGGCAGTTCCCGGGAATTTGGCCGGAACGCGAGCTTCGATGGACCGTCCCATCGCGAACACAGCTATGATGCCGATCGGCGACGCTTTTCGGATCTGTCCAACGATCGAAAGCGCCGATATCGTTCCCCGCTTCGGTACAATGACTCTGTGGAGACGATGAGCGCGGCCCAGAAGACTGTCGACAGTCTTAACAGTGAGTATATATATATAAACTGGAACGACATCTATCTATGGTTAATTTTAGGCCTGTCCTGTTTTGATAACCGTCTCCCATCAAACCCAGCCATCCCTCTGCCTCGCCGATCGGCCAAGATAGTCGGTATATCCCCTGATAAGCCTTCGACAGCTCCATCCAACAATTATGCCGATATCCCGCCACAGCCGTATTCTCGGGACCCTTTGCACCTTCAGGTGCCAATTTCGAGACGTCATTCATCGCCGAGGTCGAGGGAGAGCAGCAAGGCGCCGAATCAGAATGAGCCAGGTTTGTTTTTGGTTTTTATAAACTGTTGAGTCCTCACATCCGTTTTTAGTGGTTCCAAATCCGACCTACCTCGATTACCCTCGTGAAAAGCGCCCCTCACTGTCTCGCTCCCATTCGGCTTCGCATCGCGAGAATCCGATGACAGCTCCATCCAAGGGTCGTGAGATCAGTCAGTATGATGATGAGGATTGTGAGTTTTTGCGTTCTAAACTGTTCATACCTTTGTTCTCAACTTAAGTGGCCCCTATATACTCCGAATTCCCCTACGAACAACCAGCGGACGTCCCCTACTTGAAGCCACTTCCGAATCCGCCGCCTCGATATGACGATCCACCGGGTAAGCGTCGACAAATGTCTTCTGAAGGTATGGTAAAACTGTCCGGGCGTCGTCCAAGTTGCCTTTTTTCAGTCAACCCCATTCACTATGATCGCCCGAAACAACGAGATCCGTCCCAAGAGTCCCCTCTGGCCAAACAGTCGCGCTCCTTGCCAACTATCGGTCAATCGAGTGTTTTTGGAGGCGTTGCGAGACATTCCAGCTCTGCGGAGGCTGCAAACAACCGTAAGTTGGCTTTTTGGTAAACTGTGTGATTTGCCAAATGGCGATTGATCAATTTTCAGACACTTCCAATCCCATCTTCGGCCATGAGCGCGTCAACTTCAGTTTTCGTCCTCCAAGTTCGCCTGAAGACGTTGAAATGTTGGATATAAGTGGCGGTATTGACGCCTCCGGGCCTCACCACACCAATGTTGTCACGCCGGGATTGCCGAATGCGCCATCTGATGCAGTGTTGCAGGAATTGTCCGAGTTGTTCCGAAAGCCGTCTCCCGTTCGTCAGTCCTTGGCCCCTGGAAGTTCGGAGGAGTTTTTGCAGACGTTGAATCTGCCGCGGTCGCACGGGGATTCCATGATTAAGCCGTCTTTGCTGCCGCCACCGCCTCCACCTTTTGATCGTCGAGTTGAAACTGCTGCTTCTTCGTCGTATATACGTCGTGATAGTGCCCCTCCGATGTTCACGCAGCCACCACCAATCGACCGTTTTCGCGAAACCGATCAGTTCAGACCCGTGGGAAGTGCTCGTCATTTTGAAACTGTCCCGAAGCCGCCGCCAAATCTGAAGACTCCGCCATACGAGAATCGCCCTGAAATCAGCGCCGCTTTCTCGCCCCAGGCCCCGGCGTACGAAAACCTAGCAGACAACGACGATGGCGGTTCCAGCTCCCCCGAAGCGCCCGCCTACGACTCTGAAGAAGAAGCCCCCAAATCGCCTGAGCCTCCGATGTACGATTACGGTGGCAGCCCCGAATCAGATGACGACGACGTCAACTACGACACTTCGATCATGGCATCCATCGCCAAAGAAGTCGATCCCACCCATCCCATAAACGTGAATGTTGAGGCTGATGCCATGGCGAGTTTCGAGGACACATTCCTCTATCCATCAGAGGATGTAGCGTCCGTCCCATCGCCGTCTCCGCCGATTCTGCCTTCTCCGATGACGTCGCAGAAGCCTTCTCCCGTTCCGAAGCTTACGCCTTCGCCGAAAGTATATCCAACAAAAACTGCTGCATCTTTGATTGCCCTGAATCCTCTTTCAAAACATTCCCAGCCCGCACCGCCGTCATACCGTCGCCCATTCTCCTCATCCAGCTCCTACGATTCGGTCATATCCAACGCGTCCACATCGTCCACAGTTTCCATCTTGGAGGGCAAAGAATACCTCATCGACTGCCTCCGCACTGTCGACTCCATCGATGACGTCCTTCTGGACTACACCCTCGTCGATCCCAAGCCAGAGAACGTCTACGCCGGCTCCATCGTCCACCTGAGTTTCACCGTTTTGCTGAATTCCGGCAAGAACAACGCGTTTTTCAACGAACTTCTCGATCTGTCCGACATTTTCGGTGTTACCATCGGCTGTGAGCCACGCTACGCTTCGAGATTCGACAGTTTGAGTGTCTTCCCGGAGGCTCATTTCACCATCAAAACATTCATGCAGAGCCTGGCCAATTGGACCGAGAAGGAGCGAAACAAGCGTCATCTGATTGCGATCGGCCCGTGTGGATTCGATGACAACGTCGTCGGGAACGATGATTGGCGTACACTACAGCGGCCGATATTCAAGTTGCAGGCCGACCTGGCTGTCAAGTTCAAGATTCCGCTGATTGTTACGACCCGGGGCAGGAAGGCGTTTGACTTGTTGGCAGTGGAGTTGAAAGCGGTATGTTTTTTAGTTTATAAACTGAGGTGACCAGTAGCATTACAGGCAATTGGCACTAACCACGAAATCCACTACACCAACTTCGACAGCTCCTCTGCAGACGCTCAACGCCTGCTAAAGATCTATCCGAAGATGCGTTTCGGTATTCGACATGACAATCTCAATGTATTTAACGTACGTTTATATTTTTCAAAAACTGTGGGTTGTTTTTAATAGCTGTCTTACAGGTCCGCGATATCATCAACGATTTGCCTTTGTCCGCTTTGCTCATTGAATCCGGCAAAAACAAGGTATGTATTTTGACTGTTATTATTTATTGTTTTGTAAACTGTTAGTTTCTTTTAGATCAACTCGATCAACAATACCTACCTCGTCGCTGAACGCATAGCCCGCTCCAAGCAGATCCCAGTCGACGAATGTCTCAAATCCATGATCCTCAATGCTAAACAGTTCTACGGGCTTCGAATTTAGTCATCTCATTCCTTGTTTTGAGTTTTTAATTCTGTTTATTTCATCGTTAATATGTTTTATAGTTTCATTTGTTTATTTTTATCTTTACATTGTTTAATGATTCTATGTTTATAAACTGTATCTAATAGCTGACGACAACTTCCGTGATAACTCGGTCGCCATACTGTCAAAGTGCGCAAAGATCTTTTCTGCAAATCGCTTGCAAGATCTATTTTCCTTACAATTGCCAGTATCTAGTCCATCGGAACCCCATTTCGGGGATTCAATTGTGCCTCCAAACTTGTTCCTCGACTCGGCGACCTCGCTACCTCACATAATGTGCGTGCGGCGCGTTTGCATGTTCCTTCTTACCGTGACTAATTGAATTGAAATTAGTCGACTCGACCCTTGTCTACCGAGAATATCAAATTGTAGCCATAGCCGTATCATTTACATGCAGTCCGGACCAGACTTGACCAAAGTAGGCCAGCCAAGCTTGATAAAGTCATGCAATTTATCACTTTGTATGCGCAGGTTTACTTCATTGGCTATGGTACTTTTTGGGGCTGCACTTTAATCGTACTTCGTGGTTTGTGATGCAAAAAACTGCTCTCTTGTTGGATTGACGGTGCAGCTTAACAAAATTTTGATGAAATAAGGACACAATTAGGGGCAGTTTTGTAGGATTGGGGTTCAATGATGGGTTCGTTCTCCGTGTAGGCTACACGCTTGCTAATTTTGAATGAAAAACTGCGGCATTCAAGAGAGTTTTCTTACTGTTCGATGAAACCACTATTCTAAAAACGTTTTAAACCAAAACGGCTAAAATTTCTTGGTTTGAAATTTGATATTCATAGCCTATGGGGGGCCCTAAATTAATGCTGTGACGTTTTGACGCATAGTTATTGACATATTTTTCTGTCAGTTAACTAGCTGCTGCCAAAGGACTATGTTATGAATGCTTAGAGGGCTTTTCATCAACACATCATAACACATTTTGCGTTTATTTTGAAGTTAATCCTTTTGGATTGATTGCACTCGTCTTTGCTGCCGTGTTTTGGTTTTCTAGGAGGCTTATTTTTGCTTTTTTTAGTTCTGAGATCGATATTTGTATAAAAAAACTGGTGGGATTTTCGAGGATAATAGTCAAGCACAAAAAGCGACATAGATCCTAATCCACTAATGACAACCCAGCTTTTCATCTTCTCATGATCCATTACTACCAACTACGGTGCGCGTGTCGGCGACCTATAGAATCGGCAGCAAATGTATCGATATCTGATTTAGGATGGATGCTGAGCAGCTTTCGGAGGGGGCAGTCAGCGACCGTTGTTGCGCACTCACTTCCACATTGATCAAACACAACAGATTGGGGGATGAGTATAGTGTCCGATGACGATGGGCTACCAGTTCGGCGTCCTTTACACGGAGGTTTATCGTTCGTACCTTCGTCTGTTCAACGTTGTGTTCTTTGGTGTCGACCAAAGTGTGTCTTGACTGTCGCCACGTTTTTTTGTGAGAGTTTTTATTTGCCGTTAAGCTTTTTTCTTTTTTTTTTGTGGATTTCAAGTGTTAGTAGAACTCGAGGGGTGGTAGTTGTCATACCGAAAGACTGGTGGACACAGACAGAATGCAACTAGGATGAGCCGTGATAGTATTGGGGCGGCTTAGTTAAAGGCTGTGATGAGAGCAGAAGACTACAAGACGGGTAATAGGGTCGATTGGTCAAGGTCCGGTTGGGGTAGAGGTGTGAATTTCACGTGGTTGGTTGGGTAAACTGTCTTTTTTTAGCATTGTAGGTTAGCTTCGACCAATTCTAACCCTTCCTAGCTCACATTTAGCTCTTTCCATGCCCTCCCCTGCGCACTGTCAGTCCATCCCATGCCCTTTTTGCCAAGGCTAACTTCCCCCTTTCCCCTAATTCCCCATTCAGTCCCCCTTCTTACCCTTTCTAGCGTGTATTCAGCCCAATAGTCGTCATTTCGCACTACTAACTACACGAACAACCACCCCTGCCGCAACACGGAGCTACTTATGACAACCCCTACTACTTCCTACTACCACCCCTCTGGTTCTTTGATGCAACCACCGCATGCTTCCGCGAAGAACCAACCTACCCAACATCATGACGTGTTGTGTTCGTACACAAAAGCTATTTCATTTGCGCTCTCTCCAAAAGCACAAAATCGTGATCCTATTGATCGTAATACACCATTTCGACGTCCCCACGTCTCGCGACCACTGTGTTTAATGTTTTCATGGGTCCTCGTTAAACTTTTTTGGCTATTTATACATAAGCCTTTCGACGAAAGCGATTCCATTCCCGAACCTGGAATGGTGATAAATGTGTTTTGATTTAATTTAAAAGCGGTTTTTGGCTTGGTCGTTGTTTTTCGGAATAGAATTGTAGTGGCAAATCCTGTGCCGTGCGAATCTTGGCATGATTAAGCGTCACAGTGGAGTCAGTTGACGGCGTAACTAGGCGACTGACTGTTTGGCCGCTTCAGACTACAAATCGCTGTCAAGGGGTACCAGTTTTGTTGACTTTGTTTCCTTTTTCGGTCAGTCTTGCCCTGAGGGCTTTGACAAAGCTCTGTCGCGTGTTTGAGTTGGGTTTGAAATGAGTGTAACGCTGTAAGAGGTTACACTTTTTCGACATTTTGTCACAATTTAGTGTTAGAAGAGCGTTTTGTCACAATTTGCAAACATTATTTCTGACGCCTGATCATTATTCTTCGCCAAAATTCCCATGAGCGCCCGTCCAATTTCCACCCGCCCACCCATCATTTTTCCGACCATTTTGAGCCGACTGATCTCAATGGCCCCGCTGGTTGCGCCTATTCAAACATCGGTAGGACGTTGAATTGAATGGGTGTATCAAAGAGTGGCGAAAAGTCTCTCTCTCTCTCGACTCGGATTCAGCAAATAAGTACGTACGCGCACTTTGTTTCAACTGTTTCAAATCAGAAGTACCAATTTATTGTTTCCTCTTATTTTCAAATCGGGAAGCCGTGACCTCCTCGCGCGAGCGGCAAAACTCCTTATCCAACCATCGGGACCTCATTTAACCTGTCTGATCCGAGGAACTGATTTGAACTGGAAGAACGGATTCGGACGCAATGGTCGAAGGACAAGTCAACTCGTTCTTATCTGCCAAAGTACGCCCGAAGAAATCGCGTCATTTGAGGCGGTCCAGTCCAGTCCGAGCGACGACACGGTTTGGGTTGCGTACTTTTTTCGTTCGGGGCATCATAGTTTGCTTCGAGGCAAGTTTTGGGTTAGTTGGTATCGACAACTTTTTTACAAAATAGGCATTAAAACTGGACTCCATTCGCAATCCTTCTAATGGTAGATGTTGCATGGCAACCTGAAGCCGCCTTTTACCTCCCCGTCCCCCCTGTTCCGTATTTGGCCACCTCAAATCTGTGTTCCCATGTCACGGGGACAGCCAACCAACCAGCCTGCCCAGCGGCGTGGGTGTACGCGAAACATCGTACTTCACCCGTGTCAAAGCAAGGCAACAACTAACTACTTACTCTGCGCGGACTACGCTGCTCCCGAATCCGCACTTTTCTGGTGCTGATGTTAAATATTGAATGTCGTCAGACACCCTCCGATGGATGCCGTATGTTTGTTTAAACGCAAGACCGACATTTCATAGCCTCTCTGGTTTTAACGTTTGGCGTGGCGAACCGTGTTTTTGACGCGGCGGCTTCTTCGCACTCTGTGGACCGAACCGTGTTTTGCGCGATGCGAGCAAAATTCTGATGTTTTCCTTTTTATTTCCATGCTAAGTAGTGTCAATTTGATTAAAGTTCACCTTTTTCATCTGTGCTGTTTATATTTTGTGCTCACATCGGGCAGTTGCTGTTGTAGGGAGCGAAAAGTTCAAATTGGGGTGTGTGTCACAGCTTTTTGTGTGATGATGACAAAAAAGTGTTTTTATGTTGCGAATTGTTTGCGTGGTTGCAATTTTTGGTCTTGGTATTTGGATTTGTTTTAAACTGACACAAGAGCGATCCTTCACTTCAAATTTTCATTGTCTTGACACGGAAATTCTAAAATTGCTTTTTTTGGTCCAGACACGAAGGTCAAAAAGTTAAATTTGAAATGTAGTCTCGACGCGAAAGTTTTAATTTTAAACTGGCTATTTGCAGATTTTAATTTCCAAACAAAATTTTAACTTTACTCCAACTTCTTATCAACCCTGATGTAAGCCAACATCAGCCCCACTCTCCCCCCTTTTATCACCATTGTGCATAAGCGTGCCACACCACCACTCCCCTTCATCGCCGCTCCAAAATTCTGTTGTCAACTGACTATTTCTACGCGTCGTCACGAAGTATACCTTGTTCCCCCTCCGCCAAACCCGACGACAACATTTCTCCATTGTCCTTGCCCTCAAGGCATTTCACATTTCCATTCAATTCACTTTGAACTTTTGTCGAACCCCATCTGAAAAAGCGTAAACTGACTTGAAATATAACCATCTCGCGCACGCGTGGAATGCTCGACATTGATACCCTCTACCGTCTTTTCGCTTCGGAATTTCATTTCACTCCATCGTCTCATAAACCGTACAAAACATCTCCCCAACTTCCGTCGTGTCGCCAACCAAACTTACATAACATCATACATACCCAACCCGAACCTCATGGTACGTACGACATACTTATTTGCCGGAGGCTCGTCGACACTCACTACCCGGGCGTCGTCGGCCGGCGTCGTTCACCTCT
The DNA here is from genome assembly GCA_024447225.1 of Panagrellus sp. LJ2284. Lineage (NCBI taxonomy): Eukaryota > Metazoa > Nematoda > Chromadorea > Rhabditida > Panagrolaimidae > Panagrellus > Panagrellus sp. LJ2284. The sequence goes on along the minus strand of JAMRYC010000005.1, from coordinate 7,731,335 downwards.
CTCGACGTCGCAGGCAGCCGCAGGCCGTCCTCCAACCAAGCGCACTCTTGCTTTCGGCTGTTTCAACGTTTTGGCGGCGTTCTCGCCCGCCAGTCGTCGGAAACAATCGATGTAGACATGTGGCAGTTGTTTCCGCAAAAACGTGTGCACGCGCGTCTCGCCCCTTGGTGACAGTCACGCTAAATTTGTTGTTCGCTTTTGTTTTAATCGTTTTTTGGCGCGCTTTTGTCTTAATTCGAGTTTGGGGGTGATGTGGGGTTGCTTATTTATTATGTTTGTGAATTTTTTGTAAGTTTTAAAACTGTCATAACGTACTTCAGTCCGATATAGCCACTTATACTTCTTATTGTGCTCATATTGTGTCCATTACGTTTGACCTTCCTATTTGTAGTAAACTGTTCCCCGCGCGGTTGATTTCTTTTTCCGGCCATTTATCTGCGCGATATTTTTTATCTTATTGATGTTTGGCGTTTTGTTGATCGTGTTTTTGTTGTTTTTGATCGCGTTCTATTGATTGATTCGGGATCGAAGTGCAATTTTTTGTAACTTTTTTGTATTCTTTTGTTTTTAAACTGATTATAGATAAGTACCTTGATTCTAGGTGCCCAAATCCCACCACTTCCACCCTCACTCCCAGCCCTGATCTTTATCCACCGTCAACCCTCCCCCATTCGATGCATGTCCGCAGACCATCATAGGCTCGGTGCAGGTGGTGGCAGCTTATCCCTGCCCGCGATGCAGCCGCCGATGTTCTTCGTGCCCGCATCTCTGAATGGCATCGATGGCCATACCGCCAATGCCTTTTTAGCAGCGGCCGCAGCTCAACCCAGCAGTAGCAACGCTCTCGGCTATGCGTTAGCGAGGGCCGTTAATGGTGCATCTTCTGGAAGTTTGAATGGAACTGGGTCTTCGCCTGCTTCGATATCGGCGCCTACTAGAGGCAAGAAGTCCATCGGAAACGGCAATAGTGATGATAATTCTCAAATTTGTGCGATTTGCTCGGCGCCCGCGGATGGACTTCACTACAATGCTATCAGTTGTCGGAGTTGTAATGCGTGAGTTTGACATTTCATATTTTAAATTTGTAAACTGGCGATTATAAGAAAACGGTGTTTAGATTCTTCCGACGTGCCGTAACCTTCAAACAGACCTACACGTGCCGAAAAGACGGCAATTGCGACGTCAATCAACACGTAAGGTGTGCGTGTCGAGCGTGTCGATTCAATAAATGTATTTTGGCTGGCATGTCACCGGCTGGTAAGTGTATTTGTTTTAAACTGACAACTTTCAAGATAGCGTTGTATTAATCTTCCAGCCGTCCAACCCCGTCGTGATCCCACCGGTTCCCAGAAAAACCGAAGGCCCCCAAAGAGAAGAAACGGTGCCGATGGTGGTAAGTTGTTTTCTTACCTTATACTTTGACCCTAGCCAAACGTTGCCAAACTTTTTCTTTGATTGAAAAGTCGCAAACAACCAAAAGTTGCCAATCAGCATCAAATGGACCCCAAAAACTGACTTGATAGATCGAAAACTCACAATCACCCCACTCAATGCTCGCTCTCCAACGGCCTTGAAGGCACTTGTCCATCAATCTGCGCACATGTCCATCTCACAAAAAGGGCCGTTCCCATCAAAAAACCCCAAAAAATACGCGAACTTTGTGTAGTGTGTTTTGAACCGTTGACACAACAGTGCCGATTGGCGATTGCAATCGTCAGCAGTTGTGAAACCGCCCCTCTTTGCCTCGGTGGTGCCCCGATCGGGTGGAAGCGAAGCGGTCTTTGTTCGTGATTGCATTTGCTCGCGCCATTTGTGCTAGCGTTGTTTTTCGACGTTCATTTCTGCGTTTTTTGAAAACTGCTGCCGTCCTGTTATCCGCCAAAAGAAGTTAGCCATGGAAAACGCCCGCTTCCCCTCTGAAATCAGCGAATTCCTGTCATCCGCCAAACAGGCTGATAATGGCGCTACTATTGACAGCGGCGCTGAAATTGCTGGCTTTGTCAAGAAAAACGCGCTGATTTTGGATGATTATCCGATTGTCAAGGAGGTCGTTAATTGGGCTATTGTGCAGCCGGAGGCTTGGGATAAGCTTAAAAAATTTTTGAGTAGGAATTTGAATTTTGAAAAATGTTCAAAAAATGGGTTACTGTAATGATGATTTTTTTAGAAACCCACTCAAACCGCGCCTCACCGCAACCCTCGACGTCCCTGATCAAGCAGGAGCCGCATTCCGTCGATTCCGTCTACAATGAGAACACCGAGCCGCCAGAATCCTCGTCGCCTTCTGATGCGCCCCCGGAAATCCCGACGCAGCCCTCATCCGTCAAGGCTATGCGGACCGATGGCAGTTTCGACATGGAAAGCCTTAGCAACGATGATGGAGAAGAATTTGACAGGCTTATTGTCGCCTATCACGAGCATCTGAAGCACATGAATCTCGCGACCCTGTCTGTTGAGCAGTTTTTGAAGCAGGAAACTGACGCGACTGGATTCCGGAAGATGGTCCCCACCGATGTTGAAAAACTGTCCACCGTCGAGCTCAGCGGCCTTTTCTACTGGCTCGATAAACAGCACCCGTATCGCCTTCTGGATCAAACCGATCGCGAAGCCCTGATGAAGCGCTACTCCGTCCGAAAACTCTCCCTGGACCACTTCTACGTCGCCTCCAAACACAAGAGCATGCTGGCCCAAGGCAACTTCACCATGCTGAACAACACCTACGTGCCGCCGGATGAAACCGGCTTCGAGGGCATCACCGATGATCAGAGAACGAGGAAAGCAAAGTTTGAGTATGTTTCTTTCCTTTGGTGGAACCCCTCCCATCCTTGTTTCGAAGCCTTGTGTCGTTGTCGATCTTTACTCTATCTGTTCGATCAGTCATCTTACCCCTGCTAATCCGCTCCTGCCTGCCTACCGTAATCTTAATGCCACTTCAGAGCTTTTCGTAGTTGTCTCGTTCTTTTTGACCCTTGTAAACTGCCGATCCCTTCAATTGCATGTTTTTAGGATCTTCCGGCCAACCCTGGACCGTCTCTGGGCCACGATCGTCTTGCCGTTCGCGCAGATGAACATCACGGATGCCGAGATTGTTACGTTGCACATGTTGTTGCTTTGGAGCGCGCAGAGTTGGTTTTTATTTTTAAACTGTCTAGAGTGGATGAGGGGCTTTCAGACAATCGTTTCGTCTCGGATCGCGTAAAGGACATCGCAAAGAAGCGCCGAGACTGGGTCATCAACCGGCTCTTTGAGCATTACGAGCAAATCGGCGTCGCGGATCCGGCTCTCCGTCTCGGCGAGGTCATCATGCTGCTTCCGGAAATTGAGGTCGTCTGCGATCTTCATTGCACTGACTTCCATGTCGCCAAGTTGTTCCAGTTTTGTGGTGAGTTGCTTTTTTGATTTGATTAGACGGGATTAGTGATTTAATTGGGTTGAGCTTAAAACTGGCACTTTCGGGTGCGGTATTTCGATTGAATTTTTGGATTTGGTTATCGAATTGGCTTGGATATCGCAGAAAACGGTTTCGGTTGCGTTATAACTTTCAATATTGCCTTCGATTACTGTATCTTTGTTGTTAAGACCATTTTTTGATAAACTGACATAATTTTGTTGTCCCTTTTCAGAATCCCTCAGCACTTACTGGTACGAAAAGTGGTGTTATGCCACGACGGACTAACCCTCCAACTGATCGCATTCCGGACCTCATATCGAGCCACCTTCTCCTTCCAAACAAACAACAACAATCTGGCTTTCTGATCGAAACTGATCGCCAGCGCTCCCCCGAGTCTCGTCAATCTTCTCCGAACCTCTATATACATTACCCAACGGCCAGCACCTCTCCCCCTCCAGTGGGCTTTTTCGACACTCCCTTCCCCTCAGGCGCTTTTCATTGTCCGATCCAATCTGCCCAAACTCTTCCTCCTCACAATAGAGCTCTGTATGTTGTGTCATTGTTTGTGTATTATATTGGCGTTACGAGTATCTTTCTTTATTTAAAACTGTTCTGTAAACTGTTTATATAATTAATATAAATATATTTTTTGATGACTTTAGGGTTTAATCTTGCTCCAGTTTATCCATGTTGATATTGTTACGTACAAATACATATTAAAGTTTTTATTGAATTGAAATAAAGCTATTTAAAAGTCGGCTGAAGAGGGAAATGTAAACTGAGTGGTTGGTCTACGAAAGATGATACGGCCAACTGATAAACAAAAAAATCGCTCGGAAAAGGATAGCAAAGCCAATTTTGGGCAAGTTTCATCGTGAATCGTGACGGATCACGATGAAATTGCAAGTCAAATTGCTGATTTCGATCCAATTTATACATTTTTGTGCCGTCACAATTTTCTATGTCCATTCATTGTATCGATTGGATAAGCTGAGAAAATGTTACGGTCCCGCTGCGAAAGTTGTACCGTACACGCCGAGATTGAAGCGAGAGGCTGCCGGAAGCCCGATGGCGAGTGACGATTTTAGTCAGTGGACGGTTTTGTTGGGGAGTGATACAATCATTCCGGTGGGTTTTATTGATTTAAACTGCCTCGAGTGATTTGCAAAATAGCAGTCGATATTTCGATCCTTTCCAGAAAAACGTCTTCGAGCGTTCCTGCCACCGCGTCCACGAATACTGCTCCGAAAAGGGCAAGAAACTCCGCGGATTCCAAGGCAAGCCGGGCCATGTCGGCCCCACAGGGCCCCAAGGCTCACCTGGGCGGCGTGGTAGTCAGGGCCTGGTTGGCCCCCCGGGACTTGTCGGCGATATCGGTGCGGAAGGGCCTCCAGGACGGAATGGGCGTTGTAATTGCAGTTTCCCTGATCTGTATGTTCAACGGATAGCTGTCCCAGGGCCGCCGGTGATTAAAATCGAGGAAAAGATCGTACCAGTGCCGGTTGTTGTCGTTAAGGAAGTCGAAGTCACGAAATTGGTCCCCTTCGAACCGACCCCACCCGGATTCTTGCCTCCACGTGGTTGGAGCCCTGGAATGCCGATGCCACACCCGGATTACACTCGAAAAATGATCAAAACAACGCCGGGGCCGAAGGGGCCTCCGAGATGGAGTGCTGGCATGCGTCGTCAAACTACGACGACACCGTATACTGGGCCGCCTAAACAGCCACAGGGTGAAGTTGATCCGATTGATGAACTTTTGCGGAGTTAGGATTTTTAAAACTTTAAACTGGCCCAACATGATATAGTCGTTTCAGACGCAAACGAAACCCAATTCTTCAACGAAACAATGGAAAGCAACACAACAACCGAAGCGCCGTACACTGGCCCACCCACTCTGGGTCCCAACACGAAAGAGTGTCGACTTAATGCCGTCGGCATCCCGGTTCTCCATGCAGAATCCCAGTATCGAGAGATTGGGTCCTGGATGCGTGACGCCGCCCCGGTCGACACGGCAGCTTCACATCGCCGATGGCTGACGGATGATTGGGCGTCGCCTGTGTTGTATGAGTACGAAAATGAGCGGCAGTTGTTGAACAAAAAGCAAAAGATCAAATACTATGTGGATTACATGGCATCGGGAACTGGTGGCATGATCTACAATGGGTCATATTACTACCATCGTCATGGATCTAACTTTTTGATTCGCTACAATCTGGAAACGACGATTCAGGTTCAAAGTGATGAGCTGGAGATCGCATTTGAGGACTGCCCGAGGAAGCATGATCAGAGTTTTGTGGTGGGTTTTTAAAAACTGTAGAAAAAAACGTATTCTTTGGTTTTACTGGTCAGATCAAGTTTAAACTGTTTAATCCAATCGATTATTTTTCTTCAATAAAGTATATCGATCCGATACTCATTTCGGATTGGTTTTTTTGGAAAAACTGTCCACCTTGAAATCTAGTAGTATTATTATTCTCATTTTTTGATAAAAAGTTTCTTTTTAAATCTAGCCCTGCAACGAAACGGAACGCGACATCTGGCTCTACAACCGCCCCCACAATTACGTGGACTACGCCGTCGATGAAAACGGCCTCTGGCTAATTTACATTCGGCCTGGAAATGATCGCCTCTGGGTTAGCAAGATTGAACCGGTATGTAATTTGTAAAGTTTTTTAAAACTGCGGTTCTCTCCAATTTCAGGACTTCTACGTCGTCGATTCGTGGGAACTCGAAGTCAACGCGACCGAGCTCGCCGACGCGTTCATCATGTGTGGCGTCGTCTACGGTTTGGAGAGTTCCAAAGATCAGCATACTTACATCTCATTTGCTTACGATCTTTATCGGTAAGTTTGTTTTTTTTAAACTGGTGGCTGCAAACGAAGCTGTTTAGAAACGAAAGCATCGCCGTCGACATTCCCTGGTACAATCCCTACCGTGGCCTCACCATGCTCCATTACAACCCTATCGACAGTCGTCTCTACTTCTTCGACAATGGCAAGCTTCTCAGCGTCAATGTCCGAATTGAAGAGGAAGTTTTTGAGCAAGAAGCAATGCTTGAAGATTACTATGATGTTAAATAAACTGTACTTTCCGTTTGAACAAATTTCTCATTTATTTACCGTTAAAAGTTCATAGACAAATAACACAATTGTATGTAAAGCCCGTTTTGATATTTACAAAGGTGTACTGTACTCTTCAAAGTTTTGAAAAATATGTATAAAATAATGACTAAAGTACTGTAATTAGAAATAGTAAAAGTTCATTGTGATCGACGGAAGTGCTACCGTAGCCACAGCATGTTTTTGATCGATTGTTCGTTTGGTGTATGCACAATGATAATAGTTTTTGGATGTTTTGCAGCTAGGAAAGAAGGTTGTGACCCTTAACGGATGACGATGTAGCCAATAATGAAGACCAAGGCAAGGGCAGTGACGGCCACGCCGTGGATGGCGAGGAAGGCGCCTTCCCAGTCGGATTGGTAGCGGCTGTTCGGGTTAGATTCACCGGGGAGGCCACCCTTTTCAAGCTCGAAGGCACCGTCGTTCTCATCGACGCTGTTGAAGACGCAGATGAAGCGGTTGATGATTTGGGAGGCCCTTCAAAAATGAGGTTAAAAAAACTGAGTTAAAAACGTGTTGATGTAATATTTGACAAATCTGAGTTTTTTTTTGTAATTCTGTAAACTGGTACGAAAAATTTCTTGAAAAAAAGAGAAGTCATTTGAAGCCTCAATCGTGCCTTGTTTTAAAAAAATTGTTAAAGACGTATTGAGGTTCAAAAAACCTACTTGATAAGCCATCCCCACGGAGGCAAAGTGCGCTTAATCCTGCTCAACATCCAAATCAGCACACTAGCCACGATCGAAATCGTGTTCATGACCATCGCAAATTCGTGGAAGGCAAGCAACACCGGTGTCGCGCTGGCAGATCCCAAATGGGACGCAATCCTGTTGCTGAACAATTGCAATGTCAAGAATTGCAGCAACAACAAGAACAGCTTCACAGAAAGTTGAACCCGAATCTTGCCCATAAAAGGCGTGAACAAGAAAACAATGCTGCAGACCCAGGTCGGCACGGCCAATTTGATCTTAACGGCCGAAGACGATCGTTGCAAGTTGATGCAGAAGTTTAGTTGCGAAACAACGCTCGGATCAGCATTCACAGTCGGCACAGTGCCACTGACGCTCCATCCATAATCGCGGAAATATTTCGGATCGGTGAAGACAGGCTGGCCATCGACGCCGAATTCGATGAGCTCCTGGTTGAAATGGGGCTCGAGCTGGTAGCAGCACTTGTAGACGTCATCCGGGAAGTGACGGAAGTCGGTATCGTCGCAGAAGGTCTTCAAACTAAAGGAGACAATTGCGCTGACATTGCCGGCGCTGTTGGCTTCGAGCTTTCGGACTTCCATGGCATCGTCATTGCGGAGGGAAGTTTCGTAGGCTTGGGAGGATAAGACGGGGATCCAGATGTGGTTAGCGGAGTGGATCTGGAGCTTGTCGAGACGCCATTGATTGGCATCCCAGGCGAGACGCTTGTCTGGCCATTCAACTTGCATGTAGCCGACAATGTTGAGGTCTTTGACGAATTCGTTCTAAAAACGGTTTGTAAGCACGCGTTACGGTAAATTTTGTTATAAACTGCGGGCATTTCTTGACAAAGTATTAAAATTTGACATACCAGTTGAAAATGTTGCAACGTGATCTGCCCAATCTTAACTTTGATCGTCGGTGGCGCATTCTCAGCATAAGTGGGCGGAAGCGTGGCAATCGGATGCACAGTGCCGAATTTGGCGCTGTTTTTCTGGGCCTTGCTCGCCAGGAAGTAGTACACGCATTGTTCATACGCGACAAACTCGTGATGGCTTAATTGGGTTGTGTCTGAAAAGGTTTGGAAGTTGTTTACTTAAACACAAAGACTATCAAAAGTTAAATTAGAGGGAATTAGTCAAGTCTGCAAAGGTGACAATTGAGTTCAATTTTTTTGATTTTTTAAACTGAAGTTAATTTTACACGTAAATTTTCAAAAAACTTAAACCTCACCTGTGACATTCTCAAAATATTTACAAGGGTCAAGGCTACTCAAAGGCGATGCCGGCGAAAGGGATAATTGTTGCCCGGCCGCGATCGCCAGAAGGGCAAAGATCGTGGCCAATACGGTAGCACTTGATGACTTCATCGTCGAGAGTGGTGGTGAAACCCGTTTTTGAGTCGGCTGACTGAAATAACACACTTATTTGATGAAAACATTGTTAACAGATCGCGATCATTGGTGGCAATAGTGATATGGATTGCAAAAACTGAAGTGTCACCGTTATAAGTAAAACACACCAAAAGCAATCGCCAAAAAGTCAAGAAACCCCGCTTTCGATTCCGAATCCCCAATCAGTGGCCCCGTCAGCATCAGCATCAGCCGCGTCACGAGTGACCAAGCTCGTCATCATTGCCCATGGGCATCTGGGGCATCGAAAAGCCAGGGGTAATCGAAATTCCGGTTCTCTCGAAGGGGGGATAAAGCCACGCCTCTACTCCATGGATGCCTGCAGGGCTTGTTCTGATTCTTGTTTTTGCTTCCATGGTTGCACACAGGACACACCTAATGTTAAGATGGATGGATATACACGCAAAGGGTCCTGATATATGTCCAGGTTTGAGAAGCTCCGCCCATTGTTGGGGCCACTAATCAGTCATTTTGACGACGATTGTTACGAAAAGTGACTGATCACAAAACGAAAAGGTGTCGTCTACAAGGCAGGAAGCAGGGTGAAGGGGCTTTGGCTTTCGAAGAAACAAAAAACTGGACTTTAGGGCTCGGAGCTCGGTAATCGCGTCTGTCTGCAGATGAAAGCCCACAGCCGGAAGAAAGGCAGGTATCAGCGAGCCAGCAAGCTGCGCAGTGAAGCTAGGCTTTGTGGAAACCGTTTTTAAGGACAGGGCTGGGAGCTTGGGGAGGAAACAAGTTCTAGAGCGCAAGTCGGTTGACCACTATCTTATGGTGGTCAGGAAAATGGACAGACATACGGCCTTAGGGTACAATGGTCAGAGACTAGAAGCGTAATGAGGAAAACTGATGGCTTATTTGATTGTAATCATGAATAACACAAAAACACAAAAACTGTTTCGAAAAAATTAAACAGACTTTGTCAACTGCCATCCAAAGTTCGCACATGCACGTTTCAGACGCGCATCCACTTCCAAAATTGACAATGAATGAAATTTGCAATACTTTTGCACCTTTTAAAGGCACGCGGTAGCCTTTGCAGACAGACGCCATTAGTGGGTTTTTGCAGGTGACCCCATAAACTTGCGAAAAAACGGATGGAGCTGTATTTGGGGATATAAAAACTGCATCACAGTGTTTTAGATTGGACACGACTAATGATTGGAAACAAGTTTAACTACCTAATCTATGGATTTTTGGGCTTTAAAACTGTATGAATAGGGCATCAGAGTGAATCAGCGGGAAAGTTCATGGATCCTGAACGGCTGTTTGTCGCGGGGTGGTGGTGAAAGGCAGGATGGGATTGAATTGGCTTCGGGCATGATGTGCTTTCACTATTTTCACGATAAATCGGATCGCGCTCCAGTTATTTTGCGGTTGGAAGGCGGCTGGATGAGCGAGCGAGGGAAAGGGCGACATCCCTCGCTGCTTCGGATGTTTGAACTGATGGTTCTGATGTCGGACAGAGGCTGACGGCAACCTCAACTTGCAGCCAGCCTTCCATCGACTCCCACCATCCCATCATCTCTGTGAAAGCAATCGGACCTTCACCACCATCCACCTAAAATGGGATTTGCGCAGCAAGCCGCCCGCCTCAGGGCATGCATGGATTAAGCCCCGACTGATCGGAAACGAACAACCAAAAAGAGGGCGTCGTTCGAAAGAGGGAACTCTTTCCTGTTGAACCCTCCCTCTTTTCGTTTTTTGGACATGGGATTGGATGTCTAACATGGTCCAGGGGTTCAGATCTGGCTAAGATGTACAAACTGGCGTTACGTTAAGCTTCTTCGACTATTATATAGCAGATAGCCGCCGGCAAAATCACTTCCATTTTTATCAACTGCCCCTGGGAAACGGGTTCTTCAAGGGTGAACACATGGTCAAACGAAAGGATTCACGCAGAATGACCGATAGCCAGTCATGTAAACCATGAAAAGCACTTTCAATCAACCATGTCTGAAAAGGGAAGCACCTATGCCCTCAGGGCATGGTCATTGGAGGGGGTGAGTTTTTTCGTCAAAAAGTTTTGACTTGTATTTAAGATTTTTAAATTGCAACTTTTTTTTCTTAGTGTTTTTTTATTTTTTAAATTTAATTTTAAAAAACTGCATTTTTTTTTGCTATTCTTTTCATTTCACTCTCAAACCCCCATTCATCATCCCTCCCATCTTCATCCATTGTTATCTCATTTTCCATTTTAGTCGTTTTCATGTTCCATTTTTTGTCAAACTTGCCTTTTCATTCAAAACCCTTCTCAAATTCTTCAAAGAAGTAGTGAAACGCATGCATGATCGAGGCGAATTTCACTCAAACAAGGAGGTTTCATCCGGATGTGGGTCGGTGCGCTGTGTTTCGATCTTCGATGTATCGGATCGCAACGAAAAAAAGATAAAGAATCTATCTATTCTATAGTCCGATCTTTTCAAAAAGACAAAAAACTGACTGCTATCGTTCGTGAATGTAATGGAATAAAGCCAGTCACTCGGGTTGTGCGCAAGTAGCCCGGAAGCGGCTGGTCACTCAAGAATGGCTGGATGGAGTTTGGTCCAAGTGGCCGATCGCCCGCGGCTTTTGCTCTTGGCGATCGCCTCAAGAAGGTAAGGCTGTTGAAAGTCCTTGAAATGGAGTGTGGCTCCATTGAAACTGCGGAAGAGCACACTAGATTTACTGATGAGTGCAAGGGTGGACGCGGGCCGGGTTTTTGACGGCCCGGCCCGGCCCGACTTTTTACTAGGCCCGCCCGGCCCGGCCTGCCTACAACTCGGCCGGCCGCGGCCGGCCTGCGGGCTTAGCCCATTCGGCCCAAGCCCGGCCGGCCCGGCCGGCCTTACTCAAAAATAGCTCGAAAATGTTTGAAAAAACATTTTTGGTGCTTTTTTTCTAAATTTGAAATTCCAATCAACTTCCAGAAGTTGAAAGCACCGATGTTAAAAGCTTGATTACATTTTTGGAACGTTTTCTGTGCACTTTCACGCGACTTTGTTTTTGGTTGGTCGGATAGGCCCGATCGGGTTCAGGCCCGGGCCCATTTTGTTAGGCCCGGCCCAGCCTGGCCTCTAACTTTTTCGGCCCAGCCCGGCCTCAACTACGGGCCGGGCCGGGCCGGCTCGGGCTGGCCCGGCCCGCTGTCCACCCTTGGATGAGTGCAAAAAATGGGAATTTTACAATGAGAAAGTTAATTTCAAAGCAAATTTTGGCGTTGAAAGCAAGAATATCGCGTTTTGCATTACCATGGCAACCAATTATACATGTGCCGTGGCAGTCAGCCTCACATTTTTCGCCGAACAAGACGCTTGAAAACGCAAATTCTTTCTATTTCACGCTCCAGTTTTTGACTTCTTCATGTCAGATACTGTGGTGACTGCCATGGAAGAGCCCTACACCGGCCCCATGCTAATACCCATGCTGTCTCCGTATCAGATTAAAACTGCCAGAATGATTGTATGATCTTCAAATTTTCAAATTCCGTTTTTTTTAAACAAAAAAATTCAGGTCTCTCGGCGGTTCGACAACTACACTGTCCTCATCGGTGCCAAGTATCAGTCTGATGACGTCATTTTCATCCGTAATTCCGAGTCTTGTGTGCTGGGTGTTGCTGGTAAGTCATTTTACTATTAATTGCTTAATTTCTATCAACTTTTGTTAGGCCCCGCTCAAATAGTTGATACCAGCCCAGATTCCGACATCTACAAAGCCGCTGAGCATCTTCTAACGGTGAGTTGTTTGAAACTACCCTAATTTGGAGTGAATAAGATTTGAATTTCCAGCTTCAACTCGAAAAGTGTGATGCCATTGTTGCCGATCAAAACAAGACGCTTTCCGTCAATTCGGCTAGCGGTATCGCCAAAGAAATGGAGACCGGTATTGTTGCCGGCGAGCCGTCTGAGAAGTTTCAAAGCCTAATCAACTCGTCGATTCAACCAGATGATTTTGTCAATGAGGTCATCAAAGCCTTGATTTCGGAAAGCCATGGACCGCATTTTGACGTCGTGGCCATTGTCGGAGATGGGGATGATGTCCAAGTTCTCCAACTGGCGGCCGGGAAGCATACATAAAAAATAGTCTGAAACGGCCTTTTCGGGAAAATGCGTTTTGCATTACTATGGCAACCGACGATGCGTACTTTCACATGTGCTTTGGCAGTCAACTGCACATTTTTTGCCAAACAACGCGTAACTTCATACCATTTCACGCCACGGCTTCCAGTCTTTGACCCCATCATGTCAAATTCCATGGCTACTGTCTTCTGTTTTAAAGATGTTCTCATCAGACTATTCCAATTAAACAATTATCCCTTATTACACGATGAATTTTTAAAACTATGGCCAGAGGCAGAGTTTGCACGTTTTTCAAAATATCACAATCAATATCTTCATCTGACTATCGATTACTGTCAAGAAGTCAAAGCATTCAAAGTTTGGACGTCATATAGATCGTACGATGACTTCTTCAGAGTGGATGAAGACACCACAATGATCCCCGAGTCTGAATTTCCCGATAAATTCTACTTATTGTACGGCAAATACCTTATGGCCGATAAGTTTCACGTCAAAAACTTTGAAGCAGACATGGTTGCGACACTGTTTTCAAAGTCTGGAGTTAGAATAATATGCCCGGAATTCGAAGTAAAGGATTCCACGTTATCCGACGCCGATAAAGCAATTATTGAAACTTATCGATATTATACTTACAACTCGCCAAAGGCGCCAGAATTATTTCGTTCTTATGGCACTCTTTAGCATATTATCAACACTTTAGAGAAAGTCTTAACTAAAACACGACGATCTCTCAATTTTTTTCAAAACGTTAAAGCTCAACATACGCAACAACAGCTGTATTGTATCTGAATTCGTATTCATCACCGTGCAGTATGCTGAACTTGTAATCAATTGTATTTTAATGTCATTAAAGAACACTTTCTAGTAAATATAACTTTATAATATCCTAAATTTTACATGAACAGAACATCAAACTGATACAACGCACGACAGTTACAAATCACCTTGAGCAAACGCATCTTGCATGACCTTCATAAACTTCAACACCAAATTATCCGTAGCAAACCTCAAGATGAGGGGCTTCCCTTGTTTTTTGTAGATGCCTCTGATGAAGATGCAATCTTTGCGCTCGTCCCGCTGGCACGTAAGTTTGTCCTCCTTGTGAAGGCCAACACTGAGTGGCGATTCACCCGATGGTCCCTTGGGAACGAAGATGCGGTAGACGGTGTCCCTCTTATGGTGCAGAAGCTGGATCCTTCCAACATGAGGATACTTGATTCCTCCTCTTTTAATAAACTCCACGATCGTACCCTCCTCGGCAAACAGGCAAACTTCGTCTTTCGATCTGTTTATCGGAGTCATCCGTCGATGAAGCTTCGCAGGAATTTGTTTAGTCTCTTCTGACGATGCGGATCGATCCGTGGCATGGGGCAATGAGAGGAGTCTCGCGGCTTGATGGTGGCTCTTGTCGACTGCAACCTTGGTCGGACGCGAGTTCGAGGTAGACCTGGCATGGCCCATCGGCGGAAGAGATGGCGAAGACCAAAACGCAGTCGATGGAGTGTCAATTGGCCGGTTCTGCAAAATTGTTTTTGTCCTATTTGAGGGCCACGAATACAAAAGTAAAGAGCAACCTACCTTGATGTACTCAATGCGCTCAGCCGGGTACCTGCAGACCTCGGGGTCACCAACAGTTTTTTGATGTAAATGACGTCAAAGAAGAAGGCTCGGTTTTCAGAAAACAGGTTTTGGATTACCTTTTCGACGAACTGATTCGGCGTAAGCTCAACCTTGATCGCATCCTGGAACTTCTTCGAAGAATCGCCGGCAACGAATATTCCCTTTGTTTCCACGGCTTGCTCCTTGTCGATGCGCAACATCCGCGTTTCGTCGGCCAGAACGCCTCCGACAACGCCACCGTCTTTGAAGCTTTTGCGAATCTTTCTGAGATGCTAAAAATTGCAAATTATATTCACTATAAGTGGTAGTACCCCCCAAAAACATACCGTACGAAGGCTCTCTGCGGCTGTGCGGAGGCTCTTCTCATCGACGAGTGTCAGTAATCTTGCTTTTGGGGCTAAAAAAGTTGAAATAAAGTGAAAAAAACTTGAAACAAACAAAATCAAAGTCACTAGCGAAGCCCACGACACTCGACTTCAAAACACGGGCGAAGAAGACGTCATCTTGCTTGATTTTGAAACTTATGTAACAAAAGTTTTGTTTACAAAAAAATGAGGATTTCAAAAACTTATGCATCTCAAAAATTTGAATTTGAATACAACCCATTTGCCCACCAAAACAACAAAGTGTGCATCCTAAAACCACCCACAAAGATGAGAATACACTTTGCGATCAAGGTAAAGCCGTCTCACGTCCCAGAAAAAGTGGAAATTTTGAACGTAAAGTAATTTTGACTTTAAAAAAGGCACTGATTCACGGCAACAGGTACAATTAACTTTTTTAAATTTGCAATTTTGCGAAAATGTATCAATTGATTTGAGGTAACTGTGGGCCAATTGTCACTAATTTCCACCCTGGAGCAAGGTCTACAGCAACAAACGAGCCGTCGAATGGTGAAAACTTCCTTGCTTTTAACATTGATGTCGAATTTTTTGGAATTTTGGCAATCAGAAACGGAAACTATGAGGCGAGGACGTCAAAAGTTGCCTGTGAGTGTTTCCAAATAGGCCTGGGTTCTCTTTATGTGTCAAATATGATTCGAATACAGTAATCAGAGGGACCAATGCTGCGATGCCTATGTCTGCAAGCCGTAGGAAACGTAAATTGCAACTTTCAACCAGTCAAAACAGTCTTGAAGCAATTGAAAAACCACCCCTGCCAATGCTCATGCCCTCTGGCCATAGACAGTTTCCTTTTTTGGCTTTGCACCCTCGCAACTGCGTTTGATCGTTCACAATGGCCGTTGGCAATGAAAACCGTCTGCAACGATCGGTCAAAAAGGCGTTCGCGACGCAGGCCACACGCATCGATCGTTTCGTCATCGATGGAAAAGAAAAGCGGTGCGTGTTTCCAGACGTTTTTTCGCGACTGAGCGAACTTTGATGCTGGCAACATTTCAGCCGATCCGTTTTTGGCCGTCGATTTTTGCGGCAATTTCATCACCGCCGCCGGCAATTCAGCCGGAAGTTGATACTGGGCGGCTAATGTCGGCGGCTATGATGAAACCGGTCGAAATTTCGTCGGCCAAGGGCGGATCGGCTGATATGTCCAGGCGGATCCACGTGATTGCCGTCGGCGGCGTGCACGTTTGGCGCAACGACAGCAACATCAACAGTCGGTGTTGTTGTTTGTTTGTTTGTTGTTTTTTTCTCTGCGTGTTGCGTGCGTCTTTTCCTTTCGATCCTTTCTGGATCTTTCTTTCGATCCTTTCTGGATCTTTCTTTCCACCCTTTTTCGACCTTTCTTTCGATCCAGTAAAGCTTATTTCGTGAAATTTTCGATGTTATGTGTCGTTTTGAACCTGGTAATGATTCGTTTACAGGGGTTAACCATGGCTGACGGCTATCATGGCCTCCATTTCGTTACGATGCGCGGGCCGTTGCATATCGATGGTGCCAAGGTTATTGTAAGTTCTTTGAATTTTCCACTTTTCTGTACAAAAAAGGAATGTTTAGGCGTACCGCTGTTTTGAAAACTCTACCATCATCATCGGGGCGAAGCACAGACGAGATGATGTCATTTTTCTTCGGCCAGACGCTTCGATCGTAATGGGCGTCGTTTGTAAGTTCATTTTACTTTTGAAACTTTGATCGAATTTTAATCAATTTGTTTTCAGCGAGCGTCGGCGACATATACAACGTCGGCCTGAACAAAATCAAAGCTGATCCCGACCCCGAAACCGACTCCAACCCTTCCGAGACCAGCCACAAGGTCGCTTCCAGGACCAACTCCAAGGCCGACTCCATCACCGAATCGGAGCCCGAGATTGAGGTCGTTCCCGAGAAAGCTGCTGATCTTATTCGTCTCAAAGTGAGTTGTTTGAACCATAAGCTTTGAACTATATATATAATTTTCAGTTTCACTGCGACGGCATTGTTGTCGACAAGGACAGGCTGCTTGTCGTCCGTTCTGGAAGAGTCGCGGCGCACTTGGGCGGGTTTGTCGCGGATAACGCCGTCTACAACTACCGGCATGCTATCAACAGGGCAATTTGGTCGGATGACTTCGTCCAGCGTATCATCCGAACCTTGATCTCGGAAGGGATCGCTTTTCACTTTGATGTCATCGAAATCCGAAACCAGCCTATGAGATATTCCGCTGATCGCATTGATCACATCGTGGTAATAAGCTTTTTTACTTTCTTTCCTTTTCAAGTTAAACAAATACTTTTTTGCAGAAGCAGGCCCGCGATAACATTTCGGCCTCAGCGCCCTCTTTCTCTACATTTGGCGTCATCAAGCCGACGACCCCTCCCGCGGCGTCTAGGCCATCCACCAAGCGGTCTGTCTCTGAACAGCCCAAAAAGTGGATCTTGCCGCCCATTCAAGCTGCAGTTCAACAAGAACACCACCCCTACGCTGCGGCTCGTTCAACATCACAGCCGAGAAAGTACTTTCAGTTGCCTCCGATTGATAGCCAGATCGAAGTTAAGCCGTTTGCAGCCAATGCGATTTTTGTAAAGTTCCGGCCCGCGAACTCGCGCAAGAGCCAAACTGTTGACCGCCGTGGAACGGTGAAGATTATTCGCAACGTTGCCACGCAAACCCACCGCTTGATCTTCTATTGCGGCACTGACGATGTGGGTTTTAATATTGGCCTTTCGAAGGGTAATGCCCCGTGCATCGAGAACCCTAGCAACAACTCAGTCAGCTTCAAGGCCAGCGATCGGCGTATTTTCACGATTCAATTTGACGGCCCGACCTCACTTAAAGTGTTCGTCAAAACCTTCAATAAAATTGTTGCATAGGTTGAACATTAGCTATTGACTGTGATTTCTTGTATTTGACTTGCTTAGACTGTGATTTCTTTGTATTTGAATTTGATTCAGGATTTCTGTGAAAAAGAGTGATAATAAAACAGTTTTATTTATAACTACGAATTATATATTAGAGACAAAAAAGTTTGATGTTCAGTCGTTGATAGTAAAACTAAAGAGTGCCGTAAAGACGAAAAGTTTTTATGTCCGTCGGCAAGCTGAACGTATGACATCGAAAAGTTTTAAAAATCAATTGATCTGCGTCCGATAACGCTGAATCCTTTACTTCTAACTTCGAGGAAGATATTCTAAATCCGGGTTTAGAAAACATGGTTGCAATCACATCTGCTTTGAAGTTCTCGATTCGAAACGTAGTCGCCAAAATGTAATTGCCGCACATTAGGTAGAACTTATCAGGAAATTCAGACTCGGGGATAGTTCCGATTTCGTCAACTAGTATCCATCCATCATCGTACGATCTATAGAAAGTGGTAACTTCGAATTCTTTATCTTCTTTACAGTATTTAATACCAAGACAAATATAATGGTTGTAAAATTTTGCACAACGTTCAAATTCTGGCCATAGTTTTGTAAATTCATCGTGCAATGATATATAATCGGTTAATTGGAAAAGTCTGATGACAATATCTTTGAAACGGAAGGCAGTAGCCATGGAACCTGACATGATGAAGCCAAAAACTGGTAGCCGTGACGTGAAATGAGAAGAGTTAACGGTTTTGGGTGCCGTTTGTCGAAAAATGTGAGGTTGACTGCCAAGGCACGTGTGAATGTGAGTATAATTGGTTGCCATGGTAATGCAAAACGCTAAAATAACTACCATTAAAGTTGTCGCGTATTTGAACGTTATGATTTTGACAAAAATTAAAAACTTGTTGTGTTTTGGTTTAGGCTTTCTGTGAAGTGTTGAATAAAACATTTTTAATTCTTTTAAAAATTCATGTTTAATCACAAATTATTTACAACTACAAGTTTTATGCACTGTCGTTTACAAAAAAAAACTAAAGAGTGCCATAAGAACGAATGTATGGCACCATTGGCGAGTTGTAGTCATAATCTCGATAAGTTTCAATAATTGCTTTATCGGCGTCGGATAACGTTGAATCTTTTACATCGAATTCCGGGCATAGTATTCTAACTCCAGATTTCGTAAATAGTTTCGCAACCATGTCTGTTTTAAAGTTTTTGATGTGAAACTTATCGGCCATCAGGTATTTGCCGTACAATAAGTAGAATTTATTTGGAAATTCAGACTCGGGGATTATTGTGGTGTCTTCATCCACTCTGAAGAAGTCATCGTACGATCTATATGACGTATAAACTTTGAATGCTTTGACTTCTTGACAGTAATCGATAGTCAGATGAAGATGTTGATTGTGATATTTTGAAAAACGTGCAAACTCTGCCTCTGGCCATAATTTTAAAAATTCATCGTGTAATAAGGGATAATTGTTTAACTGGAATAGTCTGATGAGAACATCTTTGAAACAGAAGGCAGTAGCCATGGAATTTGACATGACGGGGTCAAAGACTGGAAGCCGTGGCGTGAAATGGAATGAATCTACGCGTTGTTTGACGAAAAATGTACAGTTGACTGCCAAGGCACATATGAACGTACGCGTCGTCAGTTGCCATGGTAAAGCTGAACGTATTTTTGCATGCTTTCGGAATATTTGAGGTTGATAAGCAATCATAATTAACTGGAAATTTGTAAGTTACTATGTCGAGTTGTTAATAAAAACTTGCAAAACAACAATTTAAGAGTACGTATGATGCAATCACAAACAATTCAAAAAAGAATCACAGATGATTTCAAAAACCATTTTTTATAAAACTGTGCAATGACTGCCCTTGACGGGTTCAACATTCAACATTACGTTAGCAAGTTTCACTTTCCTGTTTTGAATAAAAAAGACAGTTGCAAATCAAAAATTGCTTCAAACACGCTTGATTTTTCATCATCTCACTTTCCAATCAAACTTTCATGGCTTTAATTGCCCTCCGCCATTCATAAACCACATTTTTCGCATACTTGCACTTCATTGACACCCCAGATCGACGTTGCTGCCAGTCGAAGAGATGCTCTTGACCTCACTAAAAGTCAGTGAACATGAATCAGTGCTGTCTTTATTAAAACCGAACGACGGACCCGGATTGTGTTTTCATGAACATTGTTCATCCATCCATCCCACTGAACCTCATAAGAATGCGCCATCACAGCCCGCCAGCCAAAAGTATTCACGAGAGGGTTCAGTTGGCTGTTTCACTGTTTTTCGGGTGGCGGCAACGACGATATTTGCCTCCCGCGAGGAGGCAGCCAGCGTGCAACCTACCCCCGATTGTCCATGGTCAAGGTCGCTTGGAGCCGTTTCAGAGGGGCTCCGATCGTTCGCGTGGGGCTCTGTGCGCAGAAAACGACGACAGAAATGTCTTTCTTGTGTGCCTGTGGGGATATTGATGGGTTTTGGTCGGAAGAGAATCGATTTTAGTTTATATGAAAACTGTCAAATGTTATGTTTCTCCAATTTTATAAGTACAGTAATCAATCATGTCCAAGCTCTCGCCCAGGTACCACCAATTATGTCCCGTGCCATATGCCGTGCCATTCCCTGCGCGCACTTTCAATAGTATTCGGCATTTTATTGCTTTATGATCCTTCAACAAAAACCGTGCACTTCTCTTATGTTCGATTTGCTTTGATGCCAATTTCCACCAAAAACTAGTTTTCTCTTTCCATCCGAACCGCGTGGCTGTTGTTTCTGGCTTTGCACCCCCTTTCCTTGCACCTTCTGAATGTGTTTTGTCCACTTTTTGACGGATTCAATTATTGATTTTTTAAAACTGTATGTAGCTCCCCATTTAACGCAATCTTTCAGCAATGGCCCTGGACTTCCAATGCTCCTTCCAAGTGCCAGCCTTCGTCACAGCCATCATAGCCTGGCTACTGTCCTTCGCCGCGTTATTGACGCCCGCCTGGCAGGTTGTTTACGCTCGTGAACTTCAGCAATGGATCCAATCCGGGTTGTGGATGAACTGTCAGACAAGACCGTCAGGAATGTACACTTGTACATACACTTTTGATGAATCCGATTTCAACTTTTATACGAGTGCCGAGATTGTTAATTGGAGGACGCCGCCGTTTTATGGTGAGTTTAAACTGTCTTTTTTGAGTATCGAAAATATTGTGAAAATATGTAATTCCAGCCTGGCAACGCCGTCTCCTCATAGTCTACCTGATCGGCCAATTCATCGCCTTCATCTCCATCGTATCCTTCTGCTGTGGGCTCCAACCCGCAGGCCGTCGGATCAGTGCCGTCGTTTTTATCGCTGCCATTTCCATAGCACGTATGTTTCTTTCTTTAAAACTGGCACCTCGAAATCTGTAGCATTTCAGTCTGTCTCCACGCCGGCTGCACAGTCGTCTTCACCTTCTTCTCCCAACTCGTCGAATACAGATTCTACCACGTTTCTGTCAGTGGAATATATGAAAAACACCGCGGCTACTCATATTACATTGAAATCTTTGCCGTAGTTTTTTATTTCATCTCATTGCTGTTCGCCATCGTCCATCTAATCACATCGAAAAGATTGGAAAACAGATTCTCAAACCCCGCTTCATCGACAGCTTCAAACGCTTTTAAATTTTCTGACAGATTCGTCGGCACAGACCCCAGTGGCGACTATCGTCAAGTCGAGAGTTACTACTATCCTCGACCTGGCTCCAGTGCCAGCGCTAATTTGAGTGCCATGGATGCCTATGAAGCTAGATATGCCTCACGGGCACTACCGCCATTGCCAAAGTGATTTTGTGTGTGATAACAGGTGTGATTATTATTGTACATATCGTTTTTTGTTGTTGCTTTGGACATAAACTGCTTGAATTTTGTTTATATAGATAAGTTAAGGAAGTTCTATAGAAAGAAATGTCAGTAATTTAAAACTGTTTCTTAGTGCTTATTGTTTAAGACACCATTAGAATGTGCTATCATTCACGTGCTTCTGAAAACTGTATGCTTTCTTGCAGTCCGCCATCAATTCTTCTTTGCTACACATAAACCCTTGAGTACGCCGTTCGTGGTCATAATGCCATTCGCGCATGCGGAAGGGGGCAATTTGCCAAAAGCACCGGATTTTGCATAGCCGAGAGCCCTGCCTGACTCATGCCACCCCGAAACGAACATCCAACAAGGTGCGCCGAACAATGTCGCCCGGTTTTCGGACCGTTGGCAGTGGAACGTCGACGTCGTCGTCGGCTGGCAACAGCGTCCTTTTCCTGACTGCTGCCGGCACCCTTAGCCTGCCCTAAGGGGGTTTACACCATTCAACGTGACCCACATTTGCATATTCTTGCGTTCTTTGGCGAAGACGTTTGACTTGGAGGATCTTATGTGTTTGAGTGGATCGATCCAGATCCACTTTGATGTTTCACGGATTTTGGTCATTGGTCTTAAAGGGGAATTTGTAACTTTAATAAACTGTCCCAAGAAGCTGCCTTTGTACTTTAAGCCTTCTTAAGCGACGTTTTGATCGCAAAATCGCGATGTTATCATTCAAACTAAATTCATTACGATCTAAATTGTAATTTAAAAAACTGTCTTAATGAATTCTCGGATATATCAACCTAAAAATACCCATCAAAACTCCAACAATTGATAGTTTTGTTGTTCTCAAAAACTCCGACAACAGCCCAGCGGCAGTCCTTTTTCACTCGCTCCCAACCAAACTGCGCGAGGCTCTGGTGCGTGAATAGTGAGGACTTCAACGTTGTTGTCATGCGGCGAACCCCTGCCAGCCTTCCAGCCTGATCTATACCGTGACCTTGAATCGCCGTTGCACATGCCACCCCATGCCACGATGCGTGCATCTTACATTGAAGATGGGTCCCGTCTTGCCCGAGCCATAAACTAAAAATAAGGAGTCTTCTGTTTTCCGTCATCACCACCTTGTTGACAAGTAGTACAGGTGGACTGACTTTTGCACAATCTGTCGCGTGTCCACGGCTGGAACGGAAATGCCGGTGGTTTCTGTTCTTTTAACACACTGTGGCACAGATTCGGTGTGCTTTTTGCAAGATTTTCATAAACTGTTGCGCACTTTTTGGTTTTGCAGTCTCTTAACAGTCCAAAAACGCCAAAAGTCATGATTAAACCTACCCAAAACAGGTTGTCAAGTGTACACTTGCAACCGTTTCGGTGCGCCATGTGATTAAATCAGTAATTTTAATAGTCCTGACCTTGATTTTTTGTTATTTTAACGGTTTTCCATTCAGAGAATTGTGTTTCTTGCAAGTTGTGCTCGGTTAAATTTGTCTAATTTTGTGTTTCCGCAAATTTCAACCCTCGAAATCGCCGAATTTGGTGTGTTTGGTACCTTCGATCAGCCGTTCTAAACTAACGTGCAAAGAACAATCGTGGGCGAGCTTTTCTGACGCCACTAATTATGTAAAAAAAGCTGTTTACACAGTTTGCGGGGTTCTTGATCAGCAGCGCGGCACCACGCCCAAAAAAAGGCAGCGCTACATGGGTTTTATAAAAGTACAATTGGATGGGGTAGTATTCAGTCTTCTTTGTTTCTGTTCGACGACTTATTTGGGTTACTGTATGTGTTTTTGAAAACTGATACGACCTCTCTAAGCTTGATTTCTATTGATCTACGCTATGTTTGGTGGAATCCGTCCAACGCGCACGTGGAACTCTGACGAGTCCTCAACCCATTACAGCTTCTCGACCTCCAAATCGCCTCAAACCTCGCCCCCACCGTCCCCGACATGGCCATCGACTTCGGCATCGGGAGCCGGTTCGCGACGTCTTTGGGCAAAGCCCAGATCACCACCCTCGTCCTCACCGGCATCGCCAACGCGCTCGCCTTCCTGGCCGTCCTGACTCCAGCATGGCAAACGGCCGACGATCAAGACGCACGGACTCGTGTTGATAGTGGTCTCTGGCTGTATTGCCCGGGGAATCAGCAATGCTGGTACATATTTTCCGACAATTTGGTCAACTACTATGAAAAAGTTGACGTTTGCCGGTTTCTGTTGATTGGAGACTGCCGGAAAAAGCTTTTGAGAACGCCTTATTTCTTCGGATGGCACTATGCCGTTCTGATTATGATGGTTATTGCGATTTTGTTCAGTTTTGGCGGTGTTGTGGCACTTGTGGTGTCGTATTTGCGGCCGCATATTAGGAAGGTTGCAACTGTTATTATGGATTTGCTTTTGGCGTTTTCTTGTGGGTTTTTTATTTTTTTTAACTGGTTAAACCGTGTTATCCGTTTGTAGTTCTAATCTACGCCATTGCCTTGGCAGTCTTCATGATCAACGCCGAAATGCTCGAATCTCGCTTCCTCATTGGAATTCGAAACACATTCGAGAAGTCTTATGGCTATTCGTTCTACATAGCCTGCATCGGTCTAACTATTCTAATGTTTGCTGTTTTCGCAGCCATGCTGGTCACAACTTACGTTTTCTTCTTCCGAGAAAACCCTGATCAATTTGATCCCTTCAAGTATCCGCCCTCTGTAGTCGGTGGACCTGGACAGGATTATACTGTCATGCATGTGAGTTGACCTTTGATTATTTTGTTTTTTTAAACTGTGGTCTTTATCTGGATTGAAAATGTTCTAAAAATTCTGTTAGCCAGCTTGAAGCTTACCTAAGTTCCCCTTCCATTTTCAGAACATAGGCAGCGTAACTACCGTATAGCCCTCACTCCCACCGTAACCTCGAAATCAAAAAGCATGACAAACTCAATTAACAACAGCTCCCTTTTGCCATTTACAACCCTGCATTTTGATGCTTTCTTTGATCTCGCTTCACAGACAGATGAAAACATATATTTGCTTACCTCATTTTAACTATTTTGTGCTTTGATTCAAATTTAATAAAAAGTTACAATAAACTGAATTCCTTTGACTTTACAACGTTACAGGCAGTGCAATCACCGATTACCCAGTATCCCCAAACGTACACGCCAAGCATAGAACCGCAGTTTGCACTGGGTTACGCGCCTTCTGATACTGGCAGCAGCATTCCGACAAGAACATTTTTAAGTTACTGAACAAACTGCTTTACTTTTCGACTAACGTTTGACACTGTCAACCCCAATGAAATCGGTCTCGGTTATGTTTTTGAGCTTTTATGTCGTGAATAAATTTGGATTATATAAACTGTATACGTGATAAATTTCTACCGGAATACAGAACTGACATTAAAGCATATTGAATTACTTCGCTACTGTGTATAAACGAAATTGTCAAATTTATCAATTGGCACTTTTCAAAAACTGTATCTCGTTTTTTTGATTTTTTAGACTTTACATTCTCAATTCTGGTTTAATTCATTTTGGCTTGCTAAAATTGTTTGAAGAGTTAAATAAATGGTTCGTAAACTGGAGTCGAATCCACTTTAAGCTTGTTTTGATTAAAGTTCATGCAACATGTCAGCAGCTGAAAAATGTTTGTCAAAAATGCCGTCAATGTGTTATTCCTACAAAAAAACCACGAATTGCATGGCCTGCATTATCAATGTCATCGCTAAAACCGAGTAAGCTGTTACTTCGTAGGCTACAGCCTTGTGATTCCCCACGATGTCATCCGCAACTACACAAGCCCCAATTCAACCAGACCTTCCCCACGCTATCTACACGTTTTTTGAGATCATAATGTACACCATACACACATCGATTATCATTGTCATCTTTTGTCGTCGAAAAACAATCTTTCAAAATGCTTTTTACTACATAATGTTTACAGTTTGTTGCTCTGATTTACTATACTTTTTGATCATTGTAAGTTTTAACATGTGCATTTCGCTTTTTACAGTTATTTATAGACAATATTTCTTATCCGCGGTGCAACTTACGGCTATTTTGGAGATTTGTACTCCAGTGAGTTGTGGATCTCATCGGGACTGTTTACACTGTCTAATATTTTGGGATATTGTCAGTTCTTTGGTCAAACGCTGATTTCATTCAACAGATTCACCGTGTTTTGGATGCCGACAAAACATAAGGGGGTATGGTTGACGTATAAACTGAGGAAACAATCGTAATCACGTCTTATAGATTTGGAAAAACCCCTGGTATTGGTTTGTCTTGCTGGCACTTCCGGTAATTTGCGTTTCCTACAGATTCGGTGCAAATGGAAAGTTCAAACGAGTCGGCAGTAACATTGTCATTGGCTACGAATCCGACGCGTTAGACCATCTATCGCTTCAAGTTTCGACGTATATTTATGGTGGATCAGCTTTTGCGACGATAGTTTTCAGTGTTTTGTCAGTGGAAAAGTATTGGAGCCTTCGAAGGAGCAACAAAGTGACACAACTTGGAAAGTTGGAAGTTAGGATGCTAGGTTTGTTTCGGTTTTTTTAAACTGGTGAGAGCACTCTAACTGTTTTTTACAGTTTACTCACTTATTGTATTTATCATCCAATTTCTACGGTTTCTGTATACACTTCTGCGCAACATTTTTCTGCCATATCCGCAAATTTTGACAACGCTAATGTACATAATTCCGTTTATTACGGATTTGCATGCGTGGGTGTGCAGCTTTTCATTGGTTTTTGTGAGGTAAACTGGATATATTGTTCGCTTCTTGTATCGATAGTTTTCAGTCGAGCCAGTCGACAAGCCTACTTCGAATTTTATTTTGGAAAATTCACAATAGCGACTTCAAAGATTTTTGTTTTGAGGACATCGTGGCAGTCTAATTTTGTTTCGGAACCATAAACTGCAGTCTACCAAAGGTGTACATGCTTTGAAAATGTCATTTATTTCAATCCAATAAGTTTAATTAACGTAAAAATTAGCTTCGCAATCGCTAAGCTCAATGTTCAAGTGCCAGGGGTCTTTCTCGGCCTCATGCCTGTAGAGATGCTGCTTGTGGGCAGGGCTCACAGCAGAGTCATAGACGGGACCACAGCCGCAATCGTGGTGCACACGAACGAACACTTCGAGGTCGTCTTCGTAGCCGATGATCGTCGGATCCGACGTGTCGAGCAGAACTTCAAATTTGCTGGCCTTTAGGTTGGCAATCTTGTCGTGGGTGTATTCGCTGAGGTCCTCCTCCAAAACTTCGACTTGTGCAACGACGGGACGGCCCTTGCACTTGACGGAGGCCTTGAGTTTGAGAAAGTAAACTCCCTGCAATGGAGAAGGTTAATGTCGTTGATAAAACGGCTTCTGGGAACGGCTAAACATACCCCGAGGTCGATGAACGCAGAGGCGGGAAGGATCGCGCCGACGAGGAGGAGAGCGGTGATTACCTTCATGGCGTAGAAGGGGTTAATGGTGGAATGTGGCACGGAAGAGGGACTTTTATACAGTTTTCCAGAATTGTTCACCTTTATGTAGATTATGGAATTGCCGGGGTGCTAATTTGTTTTAAACTGGTAACCATACAAACCACGGCAGTCGAAAAACCTTTTCGAAATTTTAAGTTTTGGCATATTTAATATTTATTGAAATTTCACCTTATTAACAGTGTTTTTAAGAATGCTTAGTAATATAAATAGTTTTGTTGCGTAGTGTCAAGACTTTACTTTATCAATTATTCACAACTCAAATGAACTTAGTGTTGCCATAATCAGCACACGTCTTTCAAATTTGTTGTTCGCCATGTCGACGGCTAGTCCACAGCGCTCTGTCCAAATAGATCAAACTATGTATACGGTTGTTGAGTTTGTCATGTATTTGATTCACACATCTATTATCATTTTTATCTTTTTCCGACGCAGAACAATTTACCAAAATCCTTTTTACTACATTATGTTTGCTATATGCGTAATTGATTTACTATATTTTGTTATCATTGTAAGTTTGTTAACTTTTAATTTTTTAAATAAAACTGAATAAAAAAATGGTCACAGACAATGTTGGTAATTCGCGGCGCGTACTACGGCCCTTTGACCCCCATTTATGAAAAGCTTACATGGATCGCGTCAACTGGGTTCTGTCTATCAAACGTGTTTGGTTATGGACAGTTTTTTGGGCAATTATTGATATCTATCAACAGATTTACGATATTTTGGTTTCCGGTTGAACATAAAAAGGTTAGTGTTTTTTTGGTTTTAAACTGCCAAAAGAATGGTGGCGGTTGCAGATCTGGTCGAAAAGCTGGTATTGGTTCATTATAATTTTCCTTCCCATAATTTGTGTCTCTTATCGTTTCGGAGCTGAAGGCAAATTTGACGCTACTGGAACTAATATCGTCATAGGCTACGTTGATCAAGACTTAGAACACCTGTCTCTCAGAATTTCAACGTTTATTAATGGTGGCGCTGCCAGTGTCACGGCTATTTTCACAGCATTGGCTCTTCTCAAGTATTATCTTTTAAAGCGGAATCATCAAATAATTCATGTTCCTAATTTGGAAGTCAGAATGCTAGGTTGGTTTTTGGATGAGTTTTAACTTTAAACTAAGCGTACCGCATTCAGTATTTTCACTTATTGTATTTTTTATTCAGTTTCTGCGGTTTTTGTATGCACTTTTACGATACATGTTTCTACCGTATCCAAAAGTTTTGACGATCCTTATGTACGTGCTACCCTTTATTTCGGACTTTCTTGCGTGGGTGTGCAGTTTCTCGTTGGTTTTTGTTAGGTAAACTGCACTGGTGTTTGTAATCATTAAATAAGTGTTTTGGTTTAGTCCCGCTAGTCGCCGAGCCTATTTCGAATTCTATTTTGGCAACGTTGTCCTTAAAACTCCAAAGATATTTGCTTCTGTAGCATTGTCAATGACAAATCGCGTTACATAGCTGTTTTTTCCAAGCCTTTTTACTATAAAACTGAGTGACGGCCGGGTCCATCAACATGCTGTCTCCATGGCAACCCGACAGTGTGCAAACTTTGTATGACAAATGACAATACTTTGCTCTCACTTATTGTTGCGCATTTTTTACGCTTTCATCATGCCTGACTCTATGGGTATGGCTTTTCGTCACGAAGACATTGTTAGTCGGCTGATCCACCTGATTAGATATCCGTTACATTACGAGAAATACATTCAGCTGTTTTGGAAGGATGAATATCACTATTTTTACAATTAGAGTTTGTCGAATTAATGGGTCTCATAAAACTGTCACTTGGTTGTTAAGTAATAACTATTAATGTTTCATTCAAACAGAACTTGCAGCTAGGTATCTTTAAAAATATCGATTGGACCCGACTTTCATGCTTACACGTTTATAAAAACTAGATTATTTGTACTGTTTGCATTACTTCGTGTCACAAACTTTCATCAGCAAAGAAAGTGCGAAAACGTGACGCCCAAATTTGGGTATCCTTGGCAACCCGACGATGCGTACGAGTCAAATTTGCTATATAGTACGAATAACAAACTCGCATTTTTCTATTCCCACAAAGCTGTTTACAACCTTTATGTTACTTAATTCGACTTTTTATCATGTCAGACTCCGTAATAACCGCATTCCGTTTCGAAGACATGATTACCAGACTGATCCGATTAACTGACTACCCTCTGCTTCACGACAACTTGATAAAACTTTGGCCCCAATATGAATATTTTTCTAAATTCTATAATTATTACAACTCCATTGGCATTGAATACTGTAAAGAATCTGCTGAATACAAAGTTGAAACTGATGACTACACTGAGAAAAAGGTGTGACAAAATCTGCTGTGATTCGAATAATGCTGTTATTGTTACGTCACACCGCAATGTGACATGTTTTACACAGTCACAGAAATGTGATTGTGGAATCACATACTCTGTGACTTTTCAAAAATCGTCACAGTAGGCGCGACGGATGTGTAACACCGCGCTGTGATTCTCTGCATTTCATCACAATGCTGTGACGAAACAATCACAGCACAAGTGGTTGAGTGATCTCAAAATTACAGCGCTGCGATGTTTTTTCATGAACGGCGCGCCATGAAACTGTTGACTTCTACGTTTGTTTTGCTTTGCCTTGCAAGAAATGGTGGTTTTTTTGCATCATTTGTCATGTTTATCGCTAATATAAGTATCGACGTGTTTAAAGAAACTTACACGATCTGGCATAAGTTTCTGAAGTGTCCGTGATGTCTTTTTGCGTGGTCAATGCGTATGTATAAGTTTTCGTTTGCTGATTCAACTTGGCTAACAGTTGTTTTTTTTAGAGCTTCAATCATCATGCACTGCCGATTATACAACATCCTGTAACAATGATGGTCGAAAACTTTGATGTCTAAAAGTTTGTAAGTCATTTTGCAACTATGCAATGCCGTTTTTATATATAATTTTTTTAGTTTCTCTCTGCGGTCTCGCCGTCGACAACATTCAACTTCACATCGAGAGCACGTCACTATGATCAAGGTATATCCGACAAACTTACGCAAGCATCAATCTGTATAACTTCCACTTTGCCACGTCAACGTCAGAATGCCTCATCGATAAGTACGATTATGAGAAGTTCAACTTTTACATAGATAAGTTTTTCATAACTCTTATTTTCTTGTAATTTATGGTTTTGTTTGTGCTTTGAATGTATTTAATGTTTTGTCTTAATAAACTTTTAATGTATTGTTGTGTTTTCTTAACAATAGTATTGATTGAATGAAAAAAAAAACAGAAAGAAAAAAGCAACAGCAGCTGTGACGTTTTGCTATTTTTGTCACAGTGGCTGTGACTCGCGCGTCACAGTCGCTGTAATGTATTCATCACGATGAACCCGTGATGAAAACGTCACAGTGGTCTGTGACGGGTTTGCAGGCATCACTTTTACTGTGACATCGAGGTCACATTTTTGTGATCTATTCGTCACACCATTTTTCTCAGTGTACCCTCGTCATAAATACAAACAAGTAAAGACACTCACATTTATCCCAAAATCCAAGTTTCCTGACAACTTATACATACTGTTTGGCAGCGTCATGACACTCTACGAATTCAAAGTCAAATATTTTAAAGAGGGTATGGTTGCAGTGTTGTTTTCAGAACCATTCTTTCGACTGACATGTGCATCGCTTGAAATTGTGGATTCAACATTGTCGGTAGCTGATTTATTAGCTGTTTCATCGACTCGGGAAATCGAAGGTTTATATGATTTTGCGTTTACTATTTATGGCAATTTTTGATGTTTTGAAGTGTTTTCTTGTATTTAAAAAAACTGTACGAAAACCGATTATCCCTGTTTTTTTACAATGTGTTTTGTAATCTGTTTTAGCCAATGGTAGAAAACTGCTTGAACTTCTCACAATCGTTGATCGTGTTGATTCCATAATACATTATGATTAGTTTAATGTGTAATTTGCATCAACATGTATTGCAAAGTCCATCGAGAAGGCATCATTTTTAGCTAAAAAGTGCGCGTCAGCGGCTCTTTTCAGCAATTTGCAATTGAAATTAGGTTCTTAGACGAGACAATTTTTCGTGGCTGTGACAAGCCGAAGGTTGTTTCGTGTTGTTTCGCCCTTCGGGGCAAGGATCCGAAAAGGAGTACCGCCCGACGACAATGAATGGGTTTGACGCCGAACCCGTGCATCTCCCTAATAACTTGTGTTTTTTATTGTCTTTAAAGTGCTTCTGTTTTAGTCTGACGGCAATAAACGACCTTTTTATGTGTCGTGACAGTCGGTTTGAGTTTGTTGGGATGGTTTTTGATTGTTTGATAAACTGCCTTGCTGTGTGGATGAGGTTACGTATAAACGTTGAAAATCTCAATCAAAATTCGTTACAAAATTTGTAAAAAAACTGAAAAGATGTTGTCTTCCGCCTAATTAGCCGTCTATCCTTTTTTCGATACCCATATTGCGTGTCGCCACAAATACGGCATATCCGCATAATTTGCAGTGCATTCATTCATTTCGTTGCTAAATTTCAATTCCATCTCATGCTGTCATATCCTTTTTTGGCCAAAATAAGACAGCTTCCAGCCGCGCACAAAACCCGCCTTTTCATTCCCGGCCAAAACTTGTTTGTTGTCAATGCCGTCATTGCCCGAAAAAAGGCTTGTCCCCGCGAGCTGCCGTTTCGAAGAACGAAAATGACTTGTTCGCCTACGGCCATTTTTTGACTCATTTAGATGGGCATTCAAGTTTTTTGGCTGTGTTGTATTTATAGGTACTTGCATTTTGGATGTTTTGGCGAGTTGGTTGATTTTTTTTGTAAAAACTGCTGCGAAGTTAAATTCGATTTAATCATGAGCATCAAATTACTCCCCAAATCGACGGTTAACAAAACCAAAACGCATTCCAAAGCCCCAGACTAGATGCTTCCAATTGTCTCGGCCCATTTGTCTCCATGAATGTGTTGGAGCTAGTCAAGTTCGGATGGGTAAGCGCCAGCGGCGGTCATCCGAGTCGGTGTCTTTCGGGAAGTTCGGGGTGTCTCGTCTTCCAGTAATAACGAGCTTGCTCGGCCATCCATCCTCACCCACAAAAGTGGTGGCGCCGTAAACATGGACGGCTTTGAAGGCATTTAGCGGGTTCATTCAGGCTTACTTTGATGGCAATTTGGAGGAATTTGCGGGTTTTGTTTTCAATTGTTTTTAAACTGACCGCCTTTTACGCTACTTATATTTTTAAATCATTTCAAACTCAAAATTTTAAACTGCCAGACCCAACTTTTCGCAAATTAACGCTATTTCGATCACTGGTCAGTCAGTCAGTTGTCGTGTTCCGCTTTTTAGTGCCATTTCCGTCCCTTCCGACCAGTGAACAAAAAACTAAGATTCGAAGTTTGTTTTGTTTATGCTTGTAGTCACTCTGATTTGCCGCCATCAACAATGTTTCAACAAAAACTGCCCGTCAGTATGACTTCTGTTTCATTTTCATGAACATTGTCTCCCCCTCCAAACCCCACAATTCTAATTTCGTTAAGTAGCACCCCCCTGCCCTAATAATGCCCTCCCCTCCGGCGCAAATGCCATGATTCCGGTAACAAGGGGTGGGTTCCTGCCTCGGAAGGCGTTGTATGACGTTCTTATATTTCACAGCCTTTTGGCAAATATGTTCACTCACATTGAGGAGATTCTGCAACGGGAAAGCCTCGCTGTAACACAAGACTTTTGACTTCCGACTTTGAGCTACCCTCCCGTGCAGCGACAAAAAATTTTCTCCACCCAAGTCCACCTAAGTCCCAGTGAGAAACTTGTTTGACCGATAAAGTTTGTTTGGCCCCATAAGTTTTGATAAATTTTGAACTGAAGCCGGGACTTACCTCTGACTATCGATAGACACCAGAAGCGCCCGGATTGGAATCCGAATGGCTGAGAAATCGGCGCCAGAAGCCGGGCGACTGCTCGGTCAGTCAGGCGCAAATCTGGACGTTGGTGACCCTTTGCCAAAGAAAAACTTGTAATTCCCGCGCAGTTGGTCTTTGAACCCTTGTTTTCCCGGCTTCAGACGGCGATTTCTCGGCCATTCGGATTCCGATCCTGGTTTTTCTGGTGTCTATCGATAGCCACAGGTAAGTCCCGGCTTCAATTCAAAATTTAACAAAACTTATGGGGCCAAACAAACTTTATCGGCAAAACAAGTTTCACCACTGGGACTTACGTGGACTTGGGTGGAGAAAATTTTTTGTCGCTGCACGGGAGGGTACTTCAGGAGGCGAAAAAATTGTTTTATCGTTTCGTTTCTTTGGCGGCCTAAAGCAATTGACTGTGGCCGATTTTTTTTTGTTGTGGCTCGGTTGAGAAGGAGCAGCGCAGGGCAAACTTGCGGAAATATTCGTTTGTAGGAGGGTTGAGACGGTTTTTTTACCATTTTGAGAATTTTAAAGATTTTTTTTACACTTTTTATGTTTTGAAAAGTTTAAACTGATCCCCAGTGAAGTATAAGTTGCTTAAGCCACGCCCCTTGTTAAAAATTTGTTTAATTTCATTTTTTTAACTCAAAAAGTTAGTCATATTTGCAAGGATCACCACCGTACGACTTTTTTCTTGAAAACTGTAACCGTTTTACCAAAATCATTGCATCTTCGCCCCCTCCAAGTTCATCACCACCCCCACCCTTCAACTTGGACCATCAAAAAGCCTTCTTCGGTTTACATTAGTCAAAGTTTCAATAAAGACTCAATGTCTCCGGAACGGGCGAAGATGTAGTATGCCTCCCGGGCTTCACAAACTCGTTGTCATTCGCCTTTTCTGGACGCATTAAGAGACGGTTTTTCAGCCGATTTTGGTCGGCCGACCATCGATTTTTACACTTTGAAATGTTTTGGCGCCAAAATGTAGGTACATATGAGAAAGGTCTGGAACCGCGGCAGTTCGGTCTGAAACCTCCGGATTCTGGAGATATGGCTTCTGAAAGTTTGAACTTCAGAAAATGCTAGCGGGCTTCATTGATGAGTTAAAAATCTGATATTCTGGTTCTAGGGTCAACTTTTGGTGAGGAACAAAACGACATACTCAAAATTTTTATAAAACTTCCAAAATTATCGATTTTTGAAAATTTTTTTTTTAAATCGATCATAACTCTGTTCCCCCTGAGTTGCATGCGGTGCGACCTAGTTCATGTTAAAGCCCATCGTTTTTACTATCTGATAAAATTTTAATATTTTAAAACGACGCTCACCCCGATTGCCTTTTCTTAATTAGCACGCACTCAGTTGACAATGCGCCGGGGCAACTTGCCTGCGCGCGCGGCCAGTCGGTGGTGCGCAAAAAAAGGACCCAGCGACCGGGCAGCGGGGGCGCGCGCGTACAAGGGGGAAATCGTCATGTCGCGTCAAAAAGTGCCATAGAAAGCAATCGGGGTGAGCGTCGTTTTGGAATGTTAAGATCTTATCAGATAGTAAAAACGATGGGCTTTAACATGAACTAGGTCGCACCGCATGCAACTCAGGGGGAACAGAGTTATGATCGATTTAAAAAAAAATTTTTCAAAAATCGATAATTTTGGAAGTTTTATAAAAATTCTGAGTACGTCATTTTGTTCCTCACCAAAAGTTGACCCTAGAACCAGAATATCAGATTTTTAACTTATCAATGAAGCCCGCTAGAATTTTATGAAGTTCAAACTTTCAGAAGCCATATCTCCAGAATCCGGAGGTTTCAGACCGAACTGCCGCGGTTCCAGACCTTTCTCATATGTACCTACATTTTGGCGCCAAAACATTTCAAAGTGTAAAAATCGATGGTCGGCCCCTCCACCTTGGTCCTAAATCCTGTCACACACTGTCTCTTAAAATTTTTTCGCCTTCTTCTTTCTTTTACTCAAAAAAGAGGGCCTAAAAGTGAACGAGTAGTGCAAGCGAGACGAAAAAGGAGGGTCTCAACCGAACCCCATGGCCAGGAAGGCTTGGCCCGCCTTGGTCGTGGTCCATTGCCTCCGATGCCTACGCTACATACACGTCGACCGTGTTTTCTTGAAACTTATTTAGGCTCCGCGATAAGTAGGGAAGACTTTTTCGTTCCTAATAGGCATCCGATTTGTTCGCTTTGAGGCGAGGGTTTGAGGGGGGATTGGGGATTGGAAACTTTTTGGTTTAGGTTAGATGGATTTTATGGTGTTCTATTTTAAACTGTATTTTTTGTGGTGTAGGAGCGGGTTGCGTAATTATGTTTCTGGTGATAATTTGACGCAGAAATTACGTGAAATTTTTTTCTTTCAGACAGACTTGCGACGACGTGCAAAACAATGGGTGCAAAGGCAGTAAGCTAGTTGGAATTGCGGTGGTTTAGAAGAACTGAATTGAATTTGAAAGTCAGAAAACGCGTGAAGCCATGTCAACACGGTATAAGGATCATCCCAACTTCCAAAGCCGTCATGAGGCCTTTTTCGCTGATCGTAAGTTCTTTGAATTAAAAAAACTGTGCTTATAATCATCTTGTTTTAAAAACTGTTAAAAAAATTGATAGATGTTTTTGAAATTTCAAATTCATCACTTCAGAGCCCATGTCCGGTGAGCAAAACGTCTGCGGCTGTATCCTGACCATCCTCATGCACGTTATCGTCTTCCTGACCCTACCTCTATCCTGTTGGTTCTGTGTCAAAGTAGTCCAAGAATATGAACGAGCCGTCATCTTCCGTCTCGGCCGTCTAGTGCCTGGAGGCGCTCGCGGGCCCGGTATCTTTTTCATTGTGCCGTGTATTGACTCCTACCGGAAGGTCGATTTGAGGGTCGTTTCTTTCGATGTGCCCCCACAGGAGGTAATTGCCGGCTTCCTCCGTGCCTCCCACTCCGCGTTGAAAAATAACAACAATTATTCTTCCAGATTCTGTCCAAAGACTCGGTTACAGTGGCCGTGGACGCAGTCATATATTTCCGAATCTCAAACGCCACAATTTCAATCACAAACATTGAGGACTCGAGTCGTTCGACGAAATTGCTGGCCCAAACGACCTTAAGGAACATTTTGGGCACGAAGACCCTGTCAGAAATCCTGTCAGACCGGGAAGCCGTTTCAATGTTGATGCAATCGACGTTGGATGAGGCCACTGAGCCGTGGGGGGTCAAGGTGGAACGGGTCGAAATGAAAGATGTCCGACTGCCGGTCCAGCTTCAGAGGGCCATGGCCGCCGAGGCCGAAGCGACGCGAGAAGCGAAGGCCAAAATTATCGCGGCAGAAGGCGAAGAAAAGGCATCCAGGTCGTTGGCGGAAGCGGCTTCGGTCGTGGCCCAGAGCCCGGCGGCGATTCAGCTTCGGTTTTTACAGACTTTGAACAGTATTTCAGCGGAGAAGAATCATACGGTAAGAATTTTGGGTTTTAAACTGACAGGAGGAGGAGTTACGCGGTTTTAGATAATCTTCCCATTCCCCATCGAACTCGTCAAAAACTTCCTCAGCAGTACTTCAGTAAAGCAACACGCAAGCTAATTTGACTGTCTCTATTAACAATTCGGGTGATTCTGCCAATTAATAATCGGTGCCAAGCCAATTTTTAACTCACCAATGCATTTCCGACTTCAGAGGTGGTAGACTTAAAAACTGTGACTTATTTAAAAAAAATCAATATATCGATTTTTTCTTGATTGATTGAAACCGTCAAAGCATTGACTTTTTTTTTCATTTCATTTCAATCCTCCTGGATGATAGGCCATCATATTACAAGCAGTCAAGGACTATTGACTTTAGGTCAACTTATTGATTGAAAATATCAAACGTATTAAATTTTCACTAATTTGTCGATTAAAACTGGCAATATGTATCTGGAATCAATAAGTCGAATTTTGAAAATCAATACGTCGTTTTTTTGATCGATAACAACTCCGATCCAAAAGGCAATTTCGATCAATATCAGACCACAAATTCCAACATTCAATGAGACCACCGGATCACCACCTCTGTCCACTTCCATTATCGTAATCTATTAACTCTAGTTTATACTTTTCTTAACTGACTAAACGCATAAATAAAAACAAAAACACGCTTTTAATAACAAAAACTGAAACCCCTGCATCGCAGAAACAACACCTAAGCCAAAATGCCGATAGCTTCATCCTCGATGCCGCAGGCATTCACACCACGAGCAAAGTAGACGTATCCATTCTCGGTACCCCACTTCTGGCCCCACGAGTTCTTCACAATCCAGTACTTTTCGCCTTCGTCTGTTTCACCGTAACCAACGACCAAAAGTGCGTGCAGACCGAGCACTTTGAACTTGCAATCGTAATCAGTCGGCTTGAAGACGCCACCCTTGTATTGCATCATTGATGGCGGGACAGCGATACCGACGTTCACGGGGCCATAGTTCACCAACCAGTCGATCATGGCATCCTCGCTGGGGTTGAGCCAGTAAGCGACATCGATTTTGGTGGTTTCACCGGCACTGGCGGCGGAGCACGTGTTTTGGCGATGAGCCACGTAGGGGTAGGCGTCTTCGGCGACGAGGCCGTTTTCGTGGACGAATCTGGAAAATTTTGAAATGTAAACTGGCATGATGATAAAATACAATATTTTATAACTCGAGATCTAAAAGTTTTATGTATAAACTGTGCGTCGCTTAATAAAAAACCTTAAAATTTAAATATCTTAACTTCCTGGACGATCACTGATCAGTCTTAATGGGTCCTATGCGTAAAACTGACCCAGTTTTGCAACGCCAAATCAAAGATCGCCACTATGTTTGCCTACTTGGTTCTGCTAACAGTCCCTCTACTGATAACATGCAACACTATTCCATTTAATTATGAAATTTCCGAAAATTCGACAATGAACGCAACTAGGATTGAAGTTTCGCTAGTTTTGCCATTGGAAAGTGATACCGAACAACTGTATGGCATAGATTTGCTTTTGGGCTTTATAAAAACGCCGGGGTAAGATTTTCATAAACTGGGTCGATGTACGTAACAAGAACGATTGCAGCAATCTGTTCGTCGTTTTAACAAACACCCTCATCTATGCCATTTTCATCATTGAACTATACTATATTTTTGGCGGCGATGAAATCACGCTTTTTGGACCTTTTGGGGTTTTGATTGTAAGTTTTGGGTTAAAATTAAACTGTGCCAAGGTCATATAACATTTTTAGTTATTTTTGACTGAACTTTGCTTGTCCGCCGAAATGGCCTACATTACCGTGCGACAAAAGCGGCGTCGAAGTTATTATGGTTGAATGTTGATCCTTATTAGAATGTTGAAAACTGCCGCATGTTTTAAGCCCATAAAACTTACTGGAAGCTCTTATCAAGATCACCACCATTGCAAGCATTGTTGGCCAAGTTACAATCGAGCAGCTCCTGTTCGCTCAGATTCCTCAATTCTCCGTGAGCGACGGCATAGGCCGATTCGACGGTGGCCGCAGTCGCGAAGGCCCAGCAGGATCCACATTTGCCTTGAGCTTTCACGGCGGTAACGACGCCCTTTTCACGCCAATCGAGACGTGGTGGGGGCTTGACGGCGGTTTCGGAGACGGTGTCGCCCTGGGGTTGGATGAAGGTCGCGGATTCGTGGAGGCGACGGTAGTAGTCGATTGGGAGAAGGAGCTAAAACTGCCACTGTGAACAAAGTCTCAATAAATGAAGCAAAACACACCTTCTGAATCTCCTCATCAGTCATATCGGCAAATTCATTGGGACCGAATTCAGTCGAGGCTTCAACGGCACCGATGTCGTCGTTAAGTTGGTCGATTTCAGCCATACGGTTCAAGAAGACAACCATCCTGCGGTGCTCTTCTTCTGGGGTTTCATAAGATTTCTCAAAACGGGCCTTGAAAGTTTCAAAATCGTCACTGTAGCGGCCGAAAAGGGGGTGGGCTTCGGCGGTTTTGCGGGCTTCGATAGCTCCAGGGCGTGATCGGTAGCTCAGGGATTCTCGAAGTTGTTCATTTTCTGTGATGAGGTCGCGGTTGAGGAGCTGTTGCGCGATGATGAGCATGGTCATTGTGACGATGAGCGCGATTCCGACGACGTTGAGCCAGAATCGGGTGGCGCGTTCCATGGAGGTTGGGCTAAAACTGTCGATTGATACCAAAATTTTACAAAATTCCAATCGTATTTATGATTCAAAAACTGCTCCCGTCACTTCGAAAAAGTTAACAAAATCTCAAAAGCCTTTTCTCAAG
Organism: Panagrellus sp. LJ2284; assembly: GCA_024447225.1. Lineage (NCBI taxonomy): Eukaryota > Metazoa > Nematoda > Chromadorea > Rhabditida > Panagrolaimidae > Panagrellus > Panagrellus sp. LJ2284. The sequence continues at coordinate 7,692,324 of JAMRYC010000005.1, read as the reverse complement.
CATTAAATCAGATCGCTAATGACAGATCGCTATGATCCGAAAGTTAAAACTGAATTCTGATACCCACCGATCACGCTGTTCACTCCGAACTTGGCTATACCCATAAACCGGATCAAAAGTCAACGGTGTGAACTGTGCCTTCTGCGGCTGGGCAGAGAAAACTTTGGCCATGGCTGCGACTTGGCACAAAGTGCGTTAACCCAATTTGAATTCTGAAATGTTATGATCAAAACTGCGTGTGCAAAATTCGAAGAAAAAACTGGAAGAGCAACTCCAAAAAAACCAAAGTTAACCATCTTCACGGATATTATGTAGACAACGTCGATGATTACGCCGGGTAAGGACCCCCCTACGGATCGCCTTGGAAACATCATTATCGGAAAAAAAGAGATAAGCGTCGACGAGCGTCCAGACTGTTAGGTTCGTTCGGTGGTGGGAGATGGAAAAGTGGAGCAATATTGAAAGATTGCCAGTGCAGCATAAGGACACTGACAACGGGGGGCTTTTTGGCTAGCTAGCTTGCTGATGGGGTGACTGGGTGCATCGTTTTGGTGGACTTTGATCATTATTAGGTTGTGGAAACTGTTTTCGATTAAATATCTTCTATTAAATTTACATTATGGCATTGAAAAAGGCCAGATGTGTGAAAGTTGAACAAATCTCAGATGGACCTCCAAGCTTCGCCCTTCTACGCAAAAATCGGGATTTTCTCAAATGCCCATGCACTATCGGGGCCGAAAACAGCCCCTCAGGACCGGAAAATACCTGACCCAATGCGCCTGGTATGAATACAACTACGACTCGAGAAGCATTAACCCTGGGTGTAGAAAATGATACGAAGAACAAGGTTATCACGGTTACATTTATAGTTGTTTTTAGGTTGGTTGGAGAGTTCAAAACTGATATTTCTGCCTGATCGAACCAAGCTTAATCCCCTGATTCCAGCGTTCTCGGCGCATTCGCATGCCTATCTCTCGCGCTGTATTGCATAGTAAAACGGGAGAAACGTCGACGCCGACGGAAGCGCAAGCGAGCTCGACGCCCGAAAATGATGCGAACGCCACCCGGGAATGCAGCTGCAGCCCATACGGCCAGTACAGCCACCAACGTTCCAGATCAAGCTCAAAAACAACGGGATAGTGGCCCAGGGCGACGGAAACGGACCGCCTTGAAGAAATTTTACGTCTTCATGGTGGGCGAATCGACGTCAGAATCCGAATCGAACCATTCCAAACACAGCGAAATTTACACGAGTCAAAAGCCAGTATTAAAAACAGAAAAAGAACATGTTGTCATGGATATTGCGCCGCCGATTAGCGCCGAACCGATAGCCGGTGGCGATAAAAAGGCCGATGTGGAGAAGGAACGCACGACGACCCCCGCTTCGACGCCAAAAGCCACGGGAACACCTGCAAAGTCGCCCTTGATCGAGGAAACGGATGCGACTATCACCCCGGCCCTGGAGCAGAGCAAAGCTGGCAAGAAGGGTGGGAAGATGTTGCCTGAGGTGGGTTATTTTAACTTTTTTGGTGTAAAACTGCAATGGCATTCATCTTTAGTCGGGCAAATCCCACAAATCAACCCCAGCACCCTCAACCGGCGCCATCCCCTCAAGCCAGCCGCAAAACACACCTACACCTGCGACGACCGTGGATCAGCCGGAATCGCTGAAATCGACCCAATCATTGACGAATTTGTCATTAACAAAGACGAGCATGTCCTGCAAAAATAGAAAACATCCACCGAAAGATGAACGATTTCCAAAGTTACAACCAGGCACGGTCGAGTACATGGCGGCGCTCTGCGGAGAGCCACCGACCAAGCGGGATCGGTATAGTGGGACTATGGATGGGTCAGATATTGTCGATCTTGTTAATGTATAAAGTTTATTGGTTTTCAAACTGTCTTTTATTTTGTTTGTAACAAAAACTGTTGCGAGCTTGTTATGATTCAAATTTGCATTTTACAAAAATTAACGCCATTTCAATCACAGGACACTTATAACCGCCATGTTTGGACAGTATTATGCCTTTTTGGTGCCTGTTTCTGTTTCTTTGCATTGTTATCGTTCACGCTTCAGATGTCATTCCAGATTCTGAGGATAGGGCATTCATCTACGAACGGGATCGTATTACGTAAGCGTAACTTTTTTTATGGATAAACTGCAAATAGGGTTCTGTATTGTAGTTTCGTTTTCCTCGAAACAGTCCCTGAATCTCGATCTTTCCAACTCATGCACTACGGCAACTATCCATCCCCAGAAATTTCACTCTACTCTGAAAAGCATCAACCTTTTACGTGTCCTGGATCGGTGAAATTCACGTTATCTTTGTATCAGCACGATTATGAATTCCACGTTCAAGCTAAAACCATGGCTGTTGCTGATGCTGTGTTCAAGTGTCCGGGTAAGTTTTTTCAATTATAAACTGTGGATTTACTCGGAGACGTTTTTAGCAAAACCCGATGGCGAAACACAACAAATAGTATTCAATTTCCTAATGAACCCAATTGCTTCGTTTTTCTGTCGTCCATATCAATTTGTAAAAACGCAAACTTTGCAATTTCACAGCCGATCGGAGGATTTTAATTGTCCTGTTTTGCTCTATATCGTGGGTTTTTGATGAATTTAAACTGGGCTGTAGGTTAATCGATGTTTTACAGGGCCCAACAATGCGCATTACCAGAGCAACCAAAAACTATCCACCGTATTCGCAGCCGTCTGATATGAGTCCATACATCCGTCCTGGCGACCCTCTACCAGAAAGCTACTTCACATTGGATTCTAACAAACTTACGATTGACATTTTCAATGAGAAAAATAAAGAATACACGTATTACAAAGGCAAAGGCAGGCCTATTCCGACTATATACCTTCAATCTGCGGATACTTGTCATGGCATTACGGTATTTATGAAACTAAATGACTGTGACATTCGTATGGAGTTCACAACATCTAACATAAACATGGCTATCAATGGCAAATCAAAACAAGTCGATTCATCGGCATACTCTTCCATGTTGGTATTTACTCTGGCTGATGTGTATTTCCAAAGTGTTAGCCCGCTTGGAATGAGGCATCTCGGAACATGCAACTTTGGCGAGGGCTTTGTCGATAATGACGACTTTGTGATGAATATTTGGTACGAAACAATTAAGCAAGGGTTTTCCTGCAAGTTGAAACTGACTTTTGTGGATCCGATGTTGATAAGAAGAAAACCACCAACAACTTTGAGTACGACGACGTTGAAAACGACTACCGAAATGGAGGAAGTGGAAGTGACGGAAAAACTAGAAGAACCGAAGTCGGCTTCGTTTTCGAAGTGGTACATTGTTGTTATTGTATGGTAAGTTTTTTTTAGGAAAACTGAGCATTCTCTTTTTTCGTTAAAAAATTCCCTTTAGTGTCGTTATTTTTGTCATAATCATCGCAATAATAGCTGCCATTGTCATCATCTGCTTAAAAAGAAAAAAGAAAGTCCAACAAGCCCGTGAAATCGAGCAACCTCAAAAATCGCCTGCTAAAACCATCACAGAAGTCGAACTGCCCCTCGACGCTACCCAAGAAGAGGATGAACCAGCAACCCCTATCAAAATACCAGAAAAGCCGACCCCCAAAAAAAACGAAACCACCAACAAAGCCATCAAATCAGTCAGTGCCCAAGCCATTCGACTTCGAGAACCTCGAATTATGCGTACCGGCAAGAAAGAGATGCTGCCAATCCAGCCAGATACGGAGAAGACCATCAAAACCACCAATCGGACAACTGTCGGATCAATGACCCAACAACAAACCGAAAACGAAAGCACTCGCATTCAGAAGCTCGATTATCACGACAAAGAGCCACCTGAACTCATTCCCATGGACATTGACTACAACTCTGCCGACAACAAGGTCAAACCAGTGACTATGGACAACTTTTGGCAGGTCGTGGAAAGTGTCGGCGAAGTGGCACGATTCTCACCGGTCTTCATCAGTGACGCGAATGACAACTTTGAGAATGTGTTGTTTTATGTTCGGAATTTGAAGATGCTTCCGGGGACACCTTTTAAAAGGTTAGCTAACCGGATTCTGGAGCCGATGCCGAAAGTGGAGCCAGGGCCGAAGGGAGAGGAAAGGGTTGCCGTTAGGGTGTTTATCACTTCACATGTGCCGTTGACTATTGAAGTTCATATGGTGGGTAAACTGGAAGGATGGGTGAACCATGGAAAAGCATAAGTTTAGATCGGCAAACCACCCGAAATGATCTTTAACGTCTGCGAATGCAAACAATGCCAACAATTGGGGCAGGAAATGTCCAAAGGGAGACTTTGTGGGTTTCTGTTTTAACATTTTTATATAAAAACTGCTCGTGGATTTTTTGTTTCACGGTTTTATGAAAAAAACCTGATTGGTATAACTTCGGCATCGGTCGAAAACTCCGATAATGCTCTGAACTATTTTCTTAAAATTGTGTAATCGTTATCTTTTATGGCTAAAAACTGTCCTGGATGGGTTCTTTCAAAAAATCACCTTTAAACTTACAGTCAAAGCCATGTGCATCGATCCCTGGCCGCTGCTTCTCTGCCGTCTCAAACGGGTTCCCATCAACCACCATTGCTTCGTCTCCGTGACCAATCCGACCGATAAAACCAAGCTTCATCACATTTTCATCATCCGAGGGACCAAAGATCCGCCGAGTTTGCTGCCATGTGAGCGTGGGTGCAACATTGGAAGCGCCTTCAGTCATCCGAATGATTTTGCCCTGAAGTCAAATGATCAAAAAACTTTGACGGTCAGGACTGAGGCCACGCAAGAGGATTGAGAATTTTTTTAAACTGGCCCAGATATTCTACGTTTGTTTGTTTTTATCTTTCAGTATTTCAAATGTAAAAATAAATTACTAATAAAGTTTTTAAAACTGGGGGATTCGGGTCAAAGTGGTAATCCAAAAACATCAAAAACCAACCAAAAATCTTCTATTAGTCACTTTAAAACTTTAAAAATCAGCGTCAAAGCTCATGGTTCGAAATGACGCACCCGATCGCGCTAATCCCATTCCCGCACTTTCAAGTGCACTGTCCCAGGTACATCTAGTCATAATTATGACTAGACGATCGTGGGAATCATCTATCTCATGTCCAGCGCCCTAAACGGTGGTCCGGATATCCCCAAAGTCACGTAACATGTAGCCCTGCCGATGACGGGTACATCATAAACCGGATGGTCGCGCACGTTGTCTGCCGCGTCCACCCCATTCATAAGTGGATATAAATAAAGCTTGTTTCTCATAATTTCACTTATCTGACCATTCATATCAGAAAGCTGTCTGCTGATTGCGCAAACTGCAAAATGGAAAGCGTTTTTAAACTGATGGGCGTCTTGGTTATTGCGCCGATGGTCATGGGTGACTTTACTCCGCACTTCCGGAAGTTTCTATCGAAAAGCTATGGCCAGGAATTTGAAAAGTCGATGATGCGGAGTGATATGGGTGGCGGGATGATTGGCAGTTTTGGCGGAATGGAGGAGGGGGATGTTTTGAGGAATCAGGTGAGTTACTGTAGTTTTTAAACTGCAAAGATGTTTGCCCATTTAGCCAGTAATCTTCGTCCACGGTGTAACCCTCCGCGCAGGCGTTTTCGTCCCACATCGAGCGCACTTCATGAAAAAGGGCTACAACTCCTATGAGCTTTTCGCGACGACCTATGGCGATGGCGGGCAGACGCCCATGTTTTCCAAAGATATGCGATGTGAGGATGTTGTTCATGTAAGTATTTATTGTTTATAAACTGCGTTCAAAAATGAAAGTTTCAGATCCGCGACTTCATCCGTGCCGTTTCCCAATACACCAACTCAACCGTCGACATCATCGCCTACTCAATGGGCGTGGCCATCACCCGAAAGGCCCTCCTAGGCGGCAACTGCGTCGATACCAGGGAATACATCGGTGAACCCCTTACCAAGCTAGTTGATACCTTCGTTGCCGTCGCCGGAGTCGCCTATGGCCTCGAAAAGTGCCCCGAATACCTCCATGCCTGCAATCGGGTCAACGGTATGGCCTGCAATTCAAAATACCTCCGAAATGTCAACGCCCAACCAAAACGCTACGAAGCCAAATACACGTTCGAGCTCCGAAGCACTGGAGACAACGTTGTCGGGCAAGACTGCTGTGATCATCAGTGTTCGGAGCTGAAATATGCCACCGGTGTTTCGAAATTTAGCATACTTGATCATGGACCGATCTTGACGCTGACGAAAGATATTCAGTTGGAAATGATCACAAATCATAATGCTTGTGAAGATTGTCCACTTGATGGCGGCATTGATAGGAAGTATTTTTAAGACGTTTAAAAAACTGTGAAATTTGAGCCATTGCAATTTTAACATTTTTAATAAAATCTTTTTTTTAAACTGAAGATATTTGCTAAACCTGGCAAGAAAACAATTATTGTCAAACTAATGAGAATAAAAACACTAAAAAAGTTCATCACTCTCATATTGAAAGACAATTGAAACTTTGAAAAGACTCAAAATGCTTTGTTCAGTCCGTTTTAGACTTTTTGTTTTGCTGAGAAACAATGTGACATCTCTTTTTCCTCAAACTTGAAAAACTGCTACAAAGTGAATCTCATATAAAAGAATCAAAAACTAAAAACATTCATTACAAAATGCTTTTTCTCGTAGCAACCCTCTGCAATGCTGTCCTGATAGCCTTCTCCCACGAATGCGGCATTGCTCCGGTCATTTACAAGGATTTTGATTTCCTCGATGTTGTTAATGGTCCATCTGGGAGGGTAAGTTTTTTATTTTAATATAAAAACTGACAGGTATGTGCACTCCATTTTTCAGATTCTCAACGGTCAACGCGTCGCCGAACACGCGCTCCCCTTCGTCGCCTCCCTCGGATTCAACATTGGCCCAAAAACTGATCTCGGGTGCACGGCTTCGATCATCGCGCCCCAGTATGTCTTGACGGCGGCACACTGTTTCTTTCAAACAAAACTGCCGGTCGATGTGTTTTTAAAGGTTACATCTGTCCATTATGGATCAAAATACTTTAAAAAGAGCAGAAAAGTCAGGGTTGCTGACATTTTCTTTACGTCGAGATCGAACAGCGAATCTTACGAAGACATCTTGGTTTTGAAATTGGCGGAACCGATCGAATTCGACTATAAAACAGTTGCTCCTGTTTGTTTAAGCTATGGCGCTAATCCTGATATTTTTGGAAATGTGTTGGTAGCCGGATTCGGGAACCATTCTTTCACCGAGCAGAAGTTTGGAAAACCGGAAGAGTATTTGGTCGAAGTTTTGCCGGTTAAGAAGGGGCGCTATTGCAAGTGAGTCTTTTTTATAAACTGTGGTATGTGGACCAGTTTCGAATATTAAAATATCTCAATTCAAAAACTTTCAATAATAACTGCGAATCACTTTGCCTAAGATTAATTTCCAGCGCCAATTCACACGAGTTCTGTGCCGGTGGCGTCGAAAAAGGCACGATGGAGGGTGATAGCGGTGGACCGGTTCTGGGTGTCTATGATGGACGCTTCTTCCAAGTCGGCTTGGTCGCACGTGGTCGCACTGATCGCGAGTACATGGTTGATAAAACCGGCTATTATCATGATGAGATTCGAGTGGACCATGGTAAGGGTTATTAATTTAAACTGCGTAAAAGTTTTACTCGATTTTACAGGAACTTACACAAAAGTCTTCCATTATTGCGGGTTCATCGAGAAAGTTACCGAAGGACACGCTCGATGCGTTCCTTTAAAAAATTAATTAAACTGGCGACTTGTCTTTTTTGGATAAAAATTGGTTTCAATAAAATTTATCGTCACGAAAAGCACACTGATCAATCACTGTGAACTAATCTTACAGAAATAAACAAAACTTGCAAAAATAATGCAATCAAAATGCCAACATCCAAATAGCAAGAGTTATCAAAAGTTGTAAAAAACTGGGTATCCTCTTCTTCCAAGTAAATTTTTGAAAATTCTTATTTGCGAAAATGCAAAAAAATATGGCTTTTGGGTACACTACGCCAAGTTATTGACTTCCAACAAACCCAAACGCAAAAAAGCGTTCAAAGATCGACTCCGAATAACGCGCCCGCGGCCGCGATTGCCTCCGTTCATTTGTGGGTGCTTTCTCTGTCCAGCATGACCACGTGTTTATCACTAAAACTGTTTCGCTCATGTCCACTATTAGCCAGCAGCGTCACGCGTAAAATGTCCACAACAGCGACACAAAACGGTAAAAAACGACTTTTTATTTTGGTAAAAAAAACTGAAGTTTTTTAGTCCTTGTGGCTGTGATCGAACCCAGAATCTTGCACATTTCAATCAACCGCCCGAAAAAGAAAAACTGCGTCAACCACGCGACGGCTTTGGAGCTAATTAGCGCTTTTGAGCGGCTCAATAACGACGATTCGATCGATGTGGCTGTGCTGAGTGGTCAAGGTGCGTTTGAGCTTTTTGGAAAACTGTTTCGACTGATTTTTTTGATAACTTTCTAAAAATTAGTTAAAAAGATCCTTTTTTAATCAAAAAACTGGTAACATCGGCTCTTTCTCATTTTAGGCTCAACCTTCTGCGCCGGGTACGATCTCTCGACCGTGGCCGATGGCACTCGCCCCTCCGGCGATGCAGCCGCAGCTCATCTAGCCGCGGGGCATCGCTTCATGGGCCCGACCGGTACCAACCCCATCAAGAAACCCGTCATCGCTGCCATCGAAGGCCATGCCGTCGCAGGCGGGCTCGAATTGGCTATGCTAGCCGATCTCCGGGTCGCCGCTAAGTCCGCCAGTTTCGGGGTCCTGTGCCGACGCTTCGGAGTCCCTTTGATCGACGGTGGCACTGTCCGACTTCCCGCTGCCATCGGCTACAGTCGGGCCATGGATCTGATTCTAACTGGCAGACCCATCGACGCCGAAACAGCCTACTCCTGGGGCCTGGTCAACCGCCTCGTCGCCGATGGCACTGCCCTCGAAAGTGCCGTCCAACTCGCCAAAGACCTCCTCGCCTTCCCCCAGACTTGTATGCAAGCTGATCGCGAATCCGCCTTCAGGGCGACCTTCGACAATGGCGATTTCACCTCTAAACTCGACTTCGAGTTAACCAATGGCCTCCTAGTCCTCGACGAAGCTACCAAGGGCGCCAAAAACTTCATCTCAAAGTCTTATAAGCCGAATAAACCCAAACTTTAAAACATGTTCACTTTCATTAAAACGCTGATTGATTAATATTAGAGGTACAAAGACACAAAAAGGACAGAAAAACGTTGACTGCAATGTGTAAACATGATGCCATTGGCACTGCCGTTGCCAACGGCGATACACGCATCGAAGGGTGAGTCGGTGACACGATGACCATCACAAATCAGAAACATTAGACAAAGGAAGCGCGCGCGAACAATCCAACAGATTATTATTTATCAGTAGAAAGAGTGCCGCGGCACAGAAAATTAATAAAAAAACGACGCTAGATACAGATGAAGACGAACAAGTTTACAGGAAGACCCGCCCTGTTAAAAATAGTGCAAAAACCGTAACCATCATTACGGAAGTTCTGTAATAATGTAAACAAAGGAGGGACACTACTAAGCAACGTAGTGGTAAACACGGGTATCGTCATCGTCGCGCTTCACGTATTGACGGTCCATCAGGGACTCGATGCGGCGCTTGATGCCAATGGGCTCGGGACGGAAACGGGCCTGCAGTTGGCGGGTGACTTCAGCGATGAGCTCGTTGTGGGTAATCCTCTTACGGGCCTTCATGACGCGGACAATGGCGGCTTCGATCTCGTGCTTGCGATCGTCTTCGACCTGAAAGGGGGGTTTTGGTTTGAAAACTGCGAGATTGGGGCGACACACTTACCTTTCGACGGATTTCCCTACGCTCCGGCTCATTCTCATTGACGGTATTCTTGTTGGCGACCATCTGAATGCGGATACGGGTCAGCTTTGAAGTGAATGCGTCATTGACGGAGAAGACATCAGCGGGTTCTGAAATTATGAGTTTAAAAACTGGCGGTCAATTCGCAGAGTTTTACTTACCGATTTCACGACCCTCCCCAGTCCGAGCCAAAACACGCTGCGACGCCTTGGCCATGGCCAACGAAATGAGGGCACGCTTCAAATCGCGGTCCGGAATCTTCGTATCTTTCTGTAGCTGGGCATACGTCATCTGATCGGCGTTGTTGAAGCGCATCAAGACACACATTTGGTAGGTGGTGACGGTGAGGATCTTGGACTCTTCGCGGATACCGCCGGGGGCGCTGGCATCCTACAAAGGGGAAATTTAAGTTAAACTGCACTCGACGCTTCAATTGTATGTAGACTTACAGGTTTGTAAAACACAGCCTTCAAATCGGCCAAACCCAAATTCGGGCTCAAACAGAGCTTACGACCATTATGCTTGGTGAGATAGAAGTTCTTGAACGCCTGGAAAGCAGCTTCAGCCGATGGTGGCAACGGGCAAAGCGGGACGTCAGTCGTCGGCCAATGGCCTTTGGTGAGGACGCGGACGGAGAGATCGATCTGGAAATTTTGGTTGTAAAACTGAGAATTAAAATGTTCGGAATTAACTTACATCACCGTCAGTCTCCTGATCCTTGAAGCAATTCATCAAATTCGAAGAAACTTCCATGTCCTTGAACATGCCTTCGAGTTTGGACGTGAAATGAGCGCCACATTCGGTCTTCAGCTTCGTTATCATGGACTTTTCGGCGTCATCGGAGTTGCTCTTAGCGTAGAGGAGGCGTTTGGCGAGATGTTGCTTGTAGTACCTAAAAAATTAAGTTTAATAAACTGGCATAGAGGAAGGAGCGTCTTACTTCTCAAAGATATCCTTATCCTGCAAAAATCTGAACAAAACCATAGCCTTGTCGAGGACGCTATCGGCATCGCCTTCATTCATCGATTTGAGGCCCTTCTTCAATCTGTCGTCAATGTACAAGGACAGGAATTCCGGGCTCTTTGCATTGAGATTCAAAAAGTACTCGAAATCGGTCTGAATACGCGTTTTGAACTCTTTGTCGTCATTAAAAGCGCGGTGAAGGAAGTGGTCGAACTGGGCCTTCAAGTCGATCAAACTCTGGATGTAGCTGACAGGATTAACCGGGCCATTGTTCTCGGCCGAGACCAAACGCTCCCCCTTGGCTCGAAGGTACTTGCTCATGGCTTCTATGACGACTTTAGAGCCGCCGGTGACGTCATGGAGCAGCTGATAAAGGAGCTTCATGTCATCGACACGGTCATTGTTGAGCATGAATACGAGGCCACTGTTCTCGAGATCGACGATGGTGTGCATGTGGGCGACGATAAGCTCCTTCTGGAGTACTTGCAGAATCTTGCCGCCAGTGATGGGGTCGAGATAGCGCTCGGCACGTTCCTTCTCCTCGGTGAGGCATTCATTGACCTTGCGGACGAACACGGAGGCAGAATTCTCGGCAAGGAACTTCTGACCGGCATTGTGGTAGTACTCGGCGCTTTCGCGGAGGAAGTGGGTCTCGAATTGGCTCTCGTAGTAGCCGCGGCTGTCGATGCCGAGGGCGATTAGCATCTTGCAGGCGTGTTTGAGAGACATCCTAGGAGGAAAATTACAAATTGGAATTACAAATTATATAAAAACGACACTCACCAATCGATGGACTCCTTCTGACGCTCCAGGGCAATCATACCGAGCATTGTCGCTTTCAAATGACCATTGATATCCTGGTAGTTGACAATTTCATCGCGGAACATGCGCAATCCAAGGTTGTAGACCGGATCGAGACACTGACGCTGCTGCACGTATACACGGTCCATGTACATCAGGATATCGCGAATCATGACCATGGCGACGGTGTGGTCGTTCCAGCATCTGATGAGCTCGCTGATGAAGTTGTCTGTGATGGAGTTTAGGACGATTGGGCGGACCTGGAATGACAATATATATATAATTTTGACCTAAAAAACTGAAAATCTTCAAAACAACATACATGCTCCCTCAAATGGAATGTAACCGTATCTACCAGGCCATTGTACAAGACTTCGCCGTACTTGTGAAGAACCATCGTGTAGGCATTGCGATAGAGCTCTTCAAAGCTGAGGCCCGAGTTGTTCTTGTTCTGGATCTCGACAATGGCCGTCTTCAGCATCTCCCAGCGGCTATCTACATAGTTTTGTTCGTCGACATGGGCCTGGAAATTGGATTGGTTTGACATTGCACTTTAAATATATAAAAACTGTTCAATAAAGTTTGTTTTGAAAGGCAAAAATCGCAATTTGCATGAATCTAAACCTCCAAAACCTCACCGGAAACGTGCGGATACGTACATTGTTGGATTGTTGTGCTTTCGCTCCACGCATCTTCGGGAATGAGGTAAAACTAGCCTGAAATTATATATAAATTTTGTCAATACCGACCAAACAAGCACGCAATCCACGCTTTTTGAATGCCTTTTCTCCAGATGAAAGCCCCAATCAGCCAACAAATCGATAAGATAAAACAAAAAGTAAATTTTAACAAAAAAGCGGTTTAAAAATCGATGAAAGAAAGCAATATAAATCACGCGTCGCTGGACCGGACTCAAATGAGACAACAACAGGTGACCGCTCCCTGAATCCGGTGGAAAAAACAGTCCTAAGCTATGAAAACATAGGTAAGCTTAGTTGGGGGAGGCGAGGACGAGTACCAGGCCGCACCAGTAAAGGAAAGAAACGAAACTAACAGACTCGTATTGTCCATTTGTTGCTTGCTTGCTATTTACGTGCAACCAACGACGACACCGACGACCAACACTGGAGCAGTGTGTGCAGGCAGGCTGCGGGCGCACTTTCGTAGTGGGAGAGAAAGGGGCGTGTGTTTTTTTTGTAAAATTGGGGTTTTTTTGCATTTTTGGGGTTGTTACAGTAGGGTTTTTGCATTTATTTAAACTGTGGTAAATGAATATTAATTTTTTTACTTTTCTTTTGAAGTTTTGACACTGAAAACCAGCATTAGTTTTGTGCGTACACCGACCTCTATCTTTTTGCTTTTAACCCCTGCTTGTTTCTTATCAGTAAACTGCATACCGTTGTCCCGTACTTTTTTTATTACAAAATTTAATCAAGCACAAAACATCATAATAACTTTGACCAAGATCATCGGCAGAACTTTCATTATTCGATTTTTACATTCGATTTAAATGTAAAAATCGATTTTTCTTAATTTTCAATTTGGTCTTTAACGCCCAGGGCAGCAAGCATTTTGGAAACGCGTTCGAGGGACGTCCTTAAACAACAAAAATTAGAACAAAATTATGTCAGAACCAGCAACACTTACGAATCAACTGGTTCTCCTTGACGCATCTGGGTTACTGTAGCATTTAGGCGCTCTTTGATGGCCGGATGGTCGATAACTTCTTCACGGAACAACCGCAATCCGAGTTTCTTAACCGGCTCCAGCTTATGCCGGGGTACGTATACACGGTCCACGTACAGTACGACATCGACAATCGCAACCAAGGCGTCTGTGTAGGCGTCATAACACTTGACTAGTTCATCGATAAAGTTGCAATCAGTGGCGGTTTCGAGGATTGGACGGACCTATAATCCTGAGTTGTAAGTTAAACACACTTTAACCGCAGTTGTTGCCTACGTTAGTTTTCAAATGGTCCACAATGGTCTCTGTAAGGCCATTGTACACGGTTCCGTCCCGCAGGTACAAAGTTATGGCATGTACAATACGATAAAGCTCTTCAAACCCGCTAACTGTGGTCTCACGCTTTAATATATGAATGATATCGTTCTTCACTTTGTTCCAGCTTGCAATTAATAATTCTTCCTGGTCGCTTGATATCTGTAACAGATATAAAACAACAGCCAATATGACAAACCTAAAAAAAATTACTCACTATTTTTGTCCTCTCCATCTGGTATAATGCAATTAACAAGCCTTAACAGCAAGGAAATACTGATACGACGCTGCAGAATAACAACTGAAGGTTATTCTGTCAGCTTTAAAAGAGTCGCTTATATAAGCGAGAAACGCGTGTTAACACATTATCACACGTCGCATTTTTGTCTTTTCCCGCCCTAAGTCTCTCTGTTGCACTCTCAGTACACGATTAATGTTGATCGTCTTTTATTACAAAATCCAAATCAAAGCCGTAAACAGCATTGCTTTAACAAACACATCATCAAAATCGTTGCCCTTATTCGGCGTAAACGATCATTGCAGCATCAAATTCCTTCTCGATACCAAGGGCGGTCAGCATCTTGTACACTTGTTTGAAGGATGTCCTTAAACGGAAAGATTAGAAAAGTCATTACAAAATAGAGTTTTTGTAATTACCCCTCAGGTTCTGTTTGACGCATATCCATCATAGTAGCCTTAAGTTTCTCTTTGATGGCCGCATGGTTGACAATTTCCTCACGGAACAATCGCAATCCGAGTTCCATAATCGGCTCCAATTTATTATTTGCAATATATGTACGCTCCATGTACGACATGAGATCGCAAAACTTTTCCATGGAATCGGTGTAGTCGCCGTAAAATTTTATCAACACGCTGATAAAGTTGTCATTGATGGCATTTTCGATAGTTGGACGGACCTGTAACCGTGATTTGTGTGTTAAAAAACATATAAACTGAGGCAAGTATTTACATTGTTTGTCAAATAGTGTTTAATAGTCTCAATAAGGCTGTTGTACAACATTTTGTCAGCTTTATGTAACACCATGAGGTAAGTACCGTGATAAAAAGTCTCAAAAGTCATTCCTTGTAATTTGTTGTGCTCCAAAACCTCGTCAATACCCCTCTTCAAAGTGTCAAATATATAGTCAGTTGTGTCGTCATGGTGCTGCTGTAATGAAATAAATGGTTATGATACACTTTTTAATAATATAAATTCTAAATCAATCTTACCGGAAACGTGTGGAATTGTTGACTGTCAGGTTGTTTCGATTTCGACTCACTCATCGTTATGAATACTGTAAAACTAACCTGAAATTATACAATTCGAAAACTTGGCGGGAAAAAAAGCGCGCAACACTCGCTTTTCCGAAGGTTCTACTCTAAATGGAAGTACCGATCGCGATCAAGGTTTACTGTATGTCGTGCGCACCTTCACCGCCCACACACTCTTCCCTTCAACACACGTGTTCGTTTTTAGCTACATAATTATGCTTGCTCGAGTTTATTACAAAATACAAATCAAACACAAATTTTTATAACGTTGCCATTTTACCATTTCCATAAATGTTATTATTCGACGTACAGAACCAGCGCTGTTTCGAAATCCTTCTCGACACCAAGGACGATAAGCATATCAAATATTTGTTTGAAAATGGTTCTAAAGTACAAAGATTATAAAAATCATTACAAAACTGATACGTACCCCTCAGGTTCTTTACGGCGCAAAATCTCCACAGTATTTTTAAGTTTCTCTTTGATTGGAGCAAAATTGACAATTTCTTCACGAAACAATCGCAATCCGAGTTCCTTAACTGGCTCCAGTTTACGCATTCGGACGTATGTTTCGTCCATGTACAGCACGAGATTGCCAATCTCAATCAAGGCGATCGTGTAAGTGTCATAACATTTGATCAGTTCATCGATAAAGTTGCCATCAGTGGCGGTTTCGATGATTGGACGGACCTGTAACCAATAAATTTGTAAACTTATATATGTGTTCAGTACGTACTTTAGTTCTCAAATGGCCCGTAACAGTCTCTATAAGGTTATTGTACAACATGCCGCCAAACAGATGGCGAATCATCATGTAAGCGTTAGTATAGAGCAGGTTAAAACTTAGATTAGTTCTATCGTTCGAACTCAAAATGTCGGTAATTCCATTCTTCAGAGTGTCCCAACAACCATTTACATAGGCTATTTGCTCGTCACCTGTCTGTAAAATAGATCTGTTTAGTTGACGTTACATTTTTTTTATTAAAACATTGTAAAAACTTACGATAATCGGTCGGCCAGCTTTGTCGAGGGTTTGTTTAAATTCCATTTCACTCATCGTTGTGATTACTGTAAAATTAGCGTAAAATTATACAATTTAAACTCTGACGAGAAAGGACGCGCGCAACACTTGTCATGAGGTTTTGCTCCAAATGGAAGTACGAATCGCGATCGAGATTTGCTATTTGTTGTGCGCACCTTTACCGCCTGCACATTTTTCCTTTCAAAAACTGTCATTCTATTCCACTCGGTTGCACTATTACGATTACATTGAACCTTTTTTATTACAATACTTTAATCGAACACAAATTATCATAATTTTGATCAAATCCCATTCAAATCGTCGTCATTATTCGACGTAAACAATCATTGCAGCTTCGAATTCTTTTTCGACGCCGAGGGCGGTGAGCATTTTGTAAACTTGTTTGAAGATCGTTCTGAAACACAGCTGTTATATAAAATCCTTTTAAAACTGACTATACTTACCCATCAGCATCTTTCTGGCGCAAATCCACCACAGTAGCTTTGAGTTTCTCTTTAATTGGCGCACAATCGACAATTTCTTCACGGAACAATCGCAATCCGAATTCCTTAACGGACTCCAGTTTAAGCGGTGGCACGTAAACTCTGTCTATGTACAGTGTAGCGCAGCTAAGTTTATCTATGGCGACCGTGTAAGCATCATAACACTTGATCAGTTCATTGATGAAGTTGTCATTGGTGGCGGTTTCGATGATTGGACGGACCTAAAACCATAATTTGTATATGAAACACATTTAAACTGCAGCTAACGTACGGAAGTCTTTAAATGATCGGTTACAGTCTCTATAAGGTTATTGTACAACATGTCTCCATACTTGTGAAGAGTTATGATATAGACATGATAAAAAAGCGATTCATTACTGTAAACCAATGGGTTCGAACTAAAAATGTTAGCAATACCCTTCTTCAAACTGTCCCAGCGACCGTTCATATATTTTAATTTTTCTTCCTCTGTCTGTAAAAACATGTATTTGGTTGATATTGCCCTTTTTAATTAAAAAGTTAAAAATTAAAATGCTGGGAAAACTTACGGCGAACTTCAATCCATTCATCTTTGTGATCACTGTAAAGTTAGCCTGAAAATTAAAACTTAGAACTTTGGCGGGAAAAGGAACGCACAACACTCGCATCCAAGGTGTTTTACAACAAATGGAAGTACCAATCGAGATTTACTGTATGTCGTGCGCACCTTAACCACCCACACCTTCCTTTCTTCAACACCCACACATTTTTCGTTTAGTAAACTGACACTAAGCCCGTATTTTGGTAACAGGTTTATAACAAAATCAAAACAAAAACGAAAAAATCAACAAATTGTACAATCTATCAACATTCTAGGCTACAATTCTTCTTCAAAAAGTGCAAACACTTGCGTCGATCACGGGAAAATTCACCAATATCCACTTTCAAGTGAAACCGCGGCCACCAACTTGCTCTATCACTCCATTCTTGACGTAGCCATTTTGGAATCATGCCCAGGGCTTCCAAATGGATCCTCAATGTTAACCAGGGGTCTCCTTTTGCGCGATTCCGGCCTTGATCAAAGAATTCCAGCAACATCTTGATGTGGGTTTCGGCCATTGTGTAGTGGAAATTTTGCTCGGCCAACAAGGAGCGATGGGTGATGTAGTGCAGGATCAGCGGAAATTGGTGGAGGAAGGGCGGTGGCGTGTTTTCGATGACCTGGAAGAGAGATGTTCAGATTACAGTAAACTGGTCGGAACTGTTAGACTTCTTACCTCACTGATAAGTCCTCCAATGCTCGAAGTATACCCAATCCTCGCCATGATTGAACAAACAAATGGCAGTAATGCCGGGGCAATGGTACAGAGCTCGGCCACGGTTTCAACGGCTTCGGATTCCCGTCGCAACAGCTTTCCCACAGTCAGCAGTGGCTCAATCAAGCAGTACAGTCGAGTGTGATGATCAGTGGCATTCTGTATGCTCTTGTTAATGCCGTCGAAGACGTTGTTCCACTGGTAATTCTCGACGGACATGTTCTTCAGAGTCAAAAGTTGGAATTGAGCGAGATACATGTAGTTGGTCATAACGGCATGGAACTCGGGATCGTTGTCTTTTGGGCGGATCTTCACTTTCATCAATCTCTGCAGGGTTGGAAGATGCTCATGAGCCACGCCCACGACGAGTGCCATTGAAACGTAGAGCGGGTAGCAGTTTCGGGTGACAATGACGTTGGAGATGAGGGTCATTTTGAAGGTATCCAAGAGCTAAAATAACAAATTTAAACTGAGATATTGGTTCATGTCAGCTTACCTCTTCAACTGCCTGCATCTTCTCATCATCCTCATCCTTGGCCAACAAAATCCACTGCAACAAAACGGTATACAGCTGCGGCCATCGAAAGCTGTACAAAATCAACAGGATTCGAAAATACCACTGATTGTTTCCGGCGGTGTTCAAGGGGTTGAAATCAAAACTGGCTGGAATCGTTTCTGCTCACTTTATGAAACGCAAAAACCTACACAACTAACCCATAATCTGTCTAACGGCATCCCACTGGTTGGCATACATGTGCTTCCTCAACCCAATGAGAGTACTGAACACTTTCTGGGCGAAGAAAGCTCTGACTTCGACGGCCGTGGATGAACTGAAAATGAAAACTGTTGTCCGCTGTAGATAAAATTGTTCAAAACTCACAGTTTAGCCGGAGCCAAATACCTTTCCTGCCATGCATGAACATTGGTAAGGTCCACAAAGTAGTCTAGTGATCGTAAACTGCAAAACCATTGAGAAATGAGAGAAAAATATATATAAAAATGACCAACCAATCCGCATAATTGACGCAAACCACTAAATGCCGAAGCATTTCCTGATCCGCACCAGGTAACCAAAAATATGTGCCGTATTGATACAGGACACTCGTCATCAAACACCGGAGACGAATGCCGATGTTTGCATGCAGATCGAGGATTTTTGAGGTCACAAACTGATGGAACTTTGCATCGACTAAAACTGATAGATTTTATATATATTTTTCATCAATTTTGACTCACCGCTATTCTCCGAGTGTCGCTTCTTAACTGTGACAAAGCTTGGGAGCGATAGTTCATCATTGGATTGAGATTCTGACGGTCCAGGCTCGGTTTCGATCTCGTCAACTGTGAGGTCGATAATGTCGGTCGTAATTTCGCTCGAGATGGGTTCATTGTTGTTCCTCAATGACCGTAATCGCCTTCTCTTGGCTCGGGGGGTGCCGTCGTCATCGGATTCTTGCATGGTTCGGTTTTTTAGGCGGAAATGGGCGTTTCATTGGGCGAAATCAGCCGGTCGGTGCATTTTACGAAAATGCAGGGAAGAGCGAAAACAATCGCTATGGGAGTCTGCAGTTTGCCGCACGCGTGCGCGTTTTGTGCGATGTGGGTCGGCGACAGCGTTGTCTCGGACGCACGCAGCCACGTTGGATGGTGGGTGTCCTCATCGGTGTTGTTTCACGTCGGCGTGGTGGTGGCGAGACTTCATATTAAAGGAAGAAATCGGTCGCGTGCGCGTGTAGACCACCAGTCTGATGGGTGATGGAGGGAATTCATGTGGATTCTGATGGGGTGGATTGTGTTTCGGTGTCTTTTGAAGACAATTTTTGATTAATTGAGTCTAATGAAACGTCATCCTTGCCTTCTTTTGTTAGTTTTGTACGCGCTTATGACAACAGCCACGTGGCAGGCTTTTGTAGTTGTACATTGGCTAGGTTTGCTAATCGGTACCTTTTTCAGTGTCGTTTGACCGTCTATATTCTTGGGTAGCTCCAATCCTCACGGATTTCCTCGACACATCGCAGCCATGGCCCCGAAGCAACGCATGAACGTCGCCAACCAGCAGTTCACCAAGAACATTGTCAACCGTGGCAACGTTTCAAAGGCTGTGAGTTTTTTTGCCCTCAAATTTGAGCCATTTAGCCCTCACTTTTGAGACCACCCTCAATTTACTTTTGAGACCACCCTCAATTTACTCCTTTTTCAACCAACCCCGTTTCAGAAGGCCTCCGACAGCAAGCCCGTGGGCCCGTGGCTCCTAGCCATGTTCGTGTTCGTCGTTTGCGGTTCGGCCATCTTCGAGGTCGTACGATACATCAAGATGGGCTTCTAAACATCCACAAATCGTCGAACAAAGTTGACCCGACATCCATCCGCCCCCAAACGCCTTACCGCACCTCAGAAATAAACGCAATCGACGTGACTTTCGTGGACTACTCTTCCTTTGTATATCCTATTTATTTATATCTGACCGAACGCTTTTTTCGAGCACAAATTATTATTAATTAAATTGTTTTATTTAAATATTTATGTTACTACTGGTTGCAATCTAGTTGATACTTGTGTCCGTCGTTTGTATATATTAATGTTCCACCCATTTGAAGTGGCACAAGCGCTTTGGGAGTTGAATAAAGTTTGATCATTCCGAAGATGCTGGGCTCAATCGGGTTGACCAGGTGTCCTGAGGGCAAGGTAAGAAAAGGGTGGTGCGAAACTAGGCCAAATAGTCGTGTTCACCCCTTTTGCGTACAACTTGTGACCTCGATTGGTTTCGTGATCAGTGGAGAGCGTTTTTTGACGCAGTACACAGTATGCGACGTGGGAGACGTGTGACTGGTGTTGCGTAAACGGTGTCAAAGTGCGGTTTATCAATGGACAATTGAAAGCCGTTTGTTGACCATTTTTGTTGAAACTGTGCAAACACGGACTGACATCACGTGCAAAGTACAGAGTGTGCGTATCACAAAGTGCGCGTACAGAGCCAAAATCGTCCATTGAGTGCCTCGTGATTGGAAATTAAGTTGCTGTTTTTAAAGTTGAAGAACTTTTTTAGTTTCTGAATGTTTTTGACAAGATTTTCCAGATTGGTTGTAAAAACTGTGAATACTAATCTGAGAAAACAGAATTCTGATTTTTTCTAAAACGTTGAATATTTTACAAATTGAAAAAAACAAACGTCTTTCAACATCCACTTCCGGAAGTGCGTCCCACTTCCCAACACAGTCAACCCTGCCGCCGGCACGCTAGTTGCCATCGTTCGTCGCGCACGAACACGTCGCACATATCTGACAGTAGGGTTCGGTCGTCGGAATGCCTGAGGCCGGCCGCGTGCGTATCGACGCCACTGGGTGCGGTAGAGTCGTGCGCCCCAGCCAGCCCCGAAGAATCATCATCTCCACCAACAACAGCCAGCAGCCGAGCTCTCCCACTTGCTCCCATCTTTGGTCGCCTCCAGCTCTATGCAGGGCTGCGTCGTTGCGCTTTTCGACCGACGTAATCCCGAAACCACACCAGCCGAAAAGCTGAAGGCTTGCGCGCCCAAGAAGTGATCATCAATTGACCTTCAGCCCTCAGGCGAAGACTGCTTTGTTCTATCGCTAAACCAACCGGCTGACTAGGCTCCTTTTTGGTTTCGAATTCGACGTCGAAAGAAGACAATATCGACCCTCGCTTTCGATTTATCCCTTTTTCAGATTCCGCGAATAGAGTAGAGCAAAAAAACGAAAAACAAGATTTGACTTTTTGCGTTTTCGCGGAGTGTCTGTTATTTTGTATTGAGCGTGTCTGCTTTCTCCTTCTTGTTTACACGTCAATAACATCCACTTTTATATTAAAAAAACGCTTATAGGTGCCATCTCACCAAACTTGTGTCGTCAATCCACGGCTTTACAGATTCTAAATACAGTAACCTTAATTCAAGATGGCGAGTAACGGTCAATACAATTACTCGTACATCTTCAAGTACATTATTATTGGCGATATGGGCGTCGGAAAGTCATGTTTGCTCCATCAGTTTACCGAGAAAAAGTGTGAGTTATTGATTGGCAGTTCTTTTATCGATCGGTGGCAATCAATCGATATATGAAAGTGGCTAATTTTGTAATAATTTCAAAATAGGACACTAAAAACGATGATGTAACTGTTTTCAATGTTAAATTAGCTGTATTTTAGTCATGGCCGACTGCCCACACACCATTGGCGTCGAGTTTGGGACGCGAATTATCGAAGTCAACGGCCAGAAGATCAAGTTGCAAATTTGGGATACGGCGGGGCAGGAAAGGTACTGATTTTGTTTATCTTTAAGCCAAACTGAGTTTTGTTTACGGTGCGTATCATCGTAAACAATGCTTTTCGACTATGTTTTGAAATCAAAAATATATCGATTGATTTTCATTTTTCCAGATTCCGCGCAGTAACTCGCTCATACTACCGTGGCGCCGCAGGAGCACTAATGGTTTATGATATCACAAGACGATCCACATATAATCATCTATCTAGTTGGCTGACCGATGCCAAGAATCTCACAAACCCTAATACTGTCATCTTTTTAATCGGTAATAAGAGCGACATGGATGCGAACAGAGATGTCACATATGAAGAAGCGAAAGCCTTTGCGGAAGAGAATGGGCTTACTTTTATGGAGTGTTCGGCGAAAACGTGCGTATTCTTTTTTAAAAACTACCTTTTTGTAGTCAATTTGTAATTCCAGCGGTGACAACGTCGAAGACGCCTTCCTCGAAACGGCCCGACGCATCTACCAGAACATCCAAGACGGCAGTCTGGACCTAAACCAAGCCGATACCGGTGTCCAGCCCAAGTCCACCGTCCAACGACCCGGTGCGCCTTCAGACGCCCCCGCTAATGGCAACAAACAGTGCAACTGCTAATCCAATACAACCAACATCAATCAAATTCATGTTTTGTATTCATTCTGCGTTGCCCCGGGCATTGGGAGCCACTTTTCCCGCGTCTCAACATAAATTTTCAACTACCATTGAATCATCCACATTCTATATGCATCTTCACAAAATGTCTTTGGATTACTGTAATAAGCACTATTAATATTTCAACATTCATTCAGTCGGTCGGTCACGGAGTTCAGATTTCACGTTTTCTCACTTTGCCTGTCAATTGTCAATGCCATTGTCATCTCATCGCGTTTTCTGCGGTGTTTTTATATTGAATTGAGTTTGTAATTCGTCTTCTCGGCTGTTTACTTTGCGTGTTGCGCTTCTTTGTTCCCATAGCAAGTTTTGTGTTTTTAACGACGACATTTCCAATCAAAATTTTAGAGAAAATTATATATATATATACTGTACATACTATTATTATCAGATTTAAGTATAAAGTTGCCAGTATGCTAATGAATTTTATGTAATAAAACGGTATAAACATGTTCTTGAACACTTTTTTGCACTAAAAAAATTTGTGGTGAAACCCTGTACATCAAATTTCAACTAAAAAACTTTAAAAATATCATTTCTTTATATTCAATCAATCACCCTCTCTGTGTTAATAAATTAGTTATCAAAAAACGAAAGCCCAAAAGCCAAAATAACTACAAATATTGCGTAGGCACTGGATCGTGCAAAGTGAAAAGACAAAAAAGTGCACTTTCTGACGAATATCACAGTAGAATTCAACTTCACACCGTCAAGTTGGGGGCAGTTAGGAGTGTACAAACAGAACCATTACCGATTTTGATTAGATTAAAGATTCGCAATCAACGGAAGGCTGAAGGTTAGAGGACGCTGGACCAGATGTAGCTTGACCAGCCGGCAGCATTTGCGTCGTCGTGGGAGGCTAGGCCTTCTGAAACCGCGATTTTAATGATTTTAAAGAAAAACTTGGAACTAAAAACGCACCTTGTACACATTTAGTCACGGCATCGACCTCCTCCGGACTCAACCTCAACATGGTCGTCAGCACCGGCAACAGTTGCTTCCGTTCATCGTTGACTTTCGGCGGCGCCAAGAACTTCATGACGACATTCTTGAGGTATTCCGAATTCTTAGCATGTTCCTGACGCTCCGTGTTGCGCTCCATTCGGCGAATCTCTTCCTTGAGAATCTTGATCTGCTCGATTAGCTTCGCGTTCGTGTCTTCCATGTCGTTAAGCAAGTCTCGGGTGTGATCCAGCTGCTTTGCCAGAGCGTTGTAGTCCTCAGGCGTCGGGTACCAATCATCGCCACCGGCAAGACTGCCCGATGCGCCGATGGATCTCGCGAAATGGTCCTCCAACGTCGTGCCATAGTTCTCAGAAGCAGCTTCAGCAATGACATCTTGAAGCGACCGGTCATCATCATTGTCCGTGTGGTCGTGATCGAGCCCAGGCGGATTCTGGAACGAGCTTTCTCGCTCCAAAGAGCTCCGACCAGTGTGGGCAAAGTTGATCGGCGCCGGCAATCGAGCGATCTGGGCTTGAACGCGGCTTTGGACTCGGCTCGGGGTGACATTGTTGGAGAGATTCGTCGCAGATGAAGCTTGGTTCGAGTGAAGTTGCGTCAATTTAGCCTTCAGATCGTGGACTTGATCCAATAAATCGCGATTGGAGGCTTCAAGATCCGAATTCTGCCTTTGGAAAGATTCAACGAGCTTGTCTTTCTCGAGAGAATGCTGCTCAATGGTCCTGGAAAGCGTCTTCTGAAGCATATCTTTCTCAGTGGTGACCTGTCGCAAACGGAAGTCATAATCGGATTCGGTGCGTCGACGCTCTTCCTGGCCACGAGAACGGAGGGAGTTGAGCGTCGATTGGGCGTCTTCGAGCTCGAATTTGAGGTTCTTGGCGTGGTCTTGGGTCGAGCGGAGTTCGTCTTCGAGGAATGAGCAGCGTTCGCTGAAAAAAGAGATTCATAATGGCCAAACAGAAGGGGAAACTCACGTCAATTGGTTGATTTTGTCATTCCGAGTTTGGACGGTTTTGATCAACTCGGCGATTTCGGGCTGCATAGCGGCTTCGACGCTGCCTCGGTCTGGCGATTCTGATTTCGAATCAGATTTCTGCTTCAAAACGAACTCAGCCCGCTCTTTGAAAGTTGCATGTTCTTGTTGAAGATCCTCATATCGGCGTTGAATCACGTCAAATTCTTGTTTTAGACGTCTGATTTCAACGGTCTTATCGGTGACGTATTTGGACTGTTCAGTGGATTCTTCTCGAAGTCGCTTTAGCTGGGAGTTGAGTTTAGCGATTTCGAGATCGTGTTCGGCACGGATTGATTGGGTTTGAAGGCTGAGGGACTGGGCTTCTTTTGAGTGTTCGTTTAGGAGGGCCTTTTGCTCTGAAATTTGACATTTTCAAACCCCAATCATCAAAAAACAACCAAAAAACTCACCATCAATCTCTTTCTGAAGCCTGGCCACACCACCTTTCGCATCCTTCAACTCATTTTCCAACTCGGCCTTCTCAAACATCAGCTTATCGCTACGATCCGTCAACTCCTTCACCAACTCATCTTTCGCCACTTGAGCTTGCTGTTGGGAAGCTAGCTGCTTCTTCAACTCAGCACACGAGTTTTTGTAATCGCTCAACTCCAACGCGACCATCTCAGCTGATGCATCATTGCCAGCGGCGGCGATCTGTGCCTCGAGCGCGGCAACCTTCGACTTGTACTCGTCGGCTTGCTTCCGGACCTCCTTCACATTGAGCATTTGCTTCTTCAATAGCCGGATAAGGTCTTCACGGGGTAGGCTGTCCAACTACAAACCGTTATAATCGATAAGTAAACAAAAAAAATATATAAAAACAACAAACCTTTGAAGACGGCGCCGCTGCCGCTGGCACCGCGGCCGGTTTCACTTCCACCGGGACTTCCTCATGATTAGATGCTGGTACTGGCTCTTCTGACGGGTTGTCCGCCATTTGAGAGCACGGATGTCACACCTGAAATGTGATCGTGAGCATGGAAACGGGTGGTACGAAGTGGAGAAACGTGGAAAACGAGGTTCATAAAAGGAAACGATAAAAACGACAAAAAAACCGGGAATGACTGTTCGTAAAAGAGGACAGACAATGGCTGGTCACTTTCGATAACGGAAAATAGGAAAGATTATCGAGGTGGAAGGAGAAAAACGTGGAAACGTGCATCCGTAAAAGACTCGGGAAACCACGTCGAATTTGGCTTTAGCGGTGCGTGGTGCTGTCACACTTTGCCAAGAGTGCGCCCGTATGTGGATTTGGTTGACAAAACTTGCCTTTTTGGTCCAATTTTGACGAGATTTGGCTTCGAATCTGTGATTTTTTTTACTTTTTTAAATAGCAGGCACTTTGATTTGTTAAATTGTGTTTCTATCTTACTGTTGCCTTTGTGTAAACGGGATATTTTTACGGTTAAAAAGTTCAAATCAAACTTTTCAGTGTTCATTTTCAAAAAAACACAATTTCAAAATCAATAATCAAATTTACAACTATCTAATCAAAATTTAATCAAACAGTTCGCACATTGACATCACTTTCTTGAGTTCGATCAGTGCGAATATCGACTTCCGCTTCAATATTCGGTGGCTGAAAAACCAGACATTTTCTCAAGAATTTCAATTAGATGCTTGTCCGAAAAACGTACAAAGTCACTATTTTCGGACAAGAGACGCACCTCAGATGGTGATGGACCCACAGGGGATGTGCAATGACAGACTGGAGTTTGTGGGGACCGTGGGGGTTGGTTGGTGGGTGGTGGCATCTCTGGGCCATGGATTTCCATCAGTTGGAGGTCGTGGACTGATATTTTGAAACTTAATAGTAAAAATAAGAAGGTTGAGGCATACCTTCACGAAAAACATGGCAACAAGCATTAGAAAGGATGCAAATGCAACAAAATAGGGTCGATCCGAGGGACGCGAAGAAGCACATAATGGCTAATCTGATAAGCATGTTTTTGAATTGTTGCCTAAATTTTGTATTTTATCGGTTATTTTGAGTAAAGAAAAGCTCGGCTTACAGTTTGGTCAGCGTAGGACTAACACTCGGCGCGACAAAAGCAACTTCATCAAATCGAATCAAATTATGCCGCTGTAAAAGTGCGTCAAATCCCCTTGAAAACGTCCTCGAACTCGATCCAATCACATGAGCAAATGCGCGTAATCTCAATCTCGTCATAGGATTCACATTCCAAAAGTTAGAACGATCAATTTCTAGCGTATGGCCTCGAAAGATGCGTGGATCGAGATAAATGCTGCTAAAGTCTTCAAAATTAGTTTTCAAATTGTTAGAATTGCCAATGTTAAGGACGTGGACGAAGATTCCGGCTGGTGCCAGGCCTAAAACACTCTTCTACACTTTAATTTAGCTTTAAAACACCTAACCCACCCATATTCAACGTCCAAACATCCAATTCATCCTTACAATCATTACCGTAATCCCCCTTCGGCCTAATAAACACAAAATTCTTTACCGACAACTTCCAGAATCTGGGATCAAACTGTCCATGGGCCACTGATAAGGCGTTCATCAAAACGTCACAGATGCTCTGCATTTTGACGACTTTTTTATACGCACTTCCGAAGGCGGCCATTTTGGCATCGCTCAAGTTTCTGATAGCGACGACGTCCCCGACCGCTTCATCTTGGTCGAAAAGGATCGCATGAGCATTCACTGTTGGTACATCCGGTAATAAACAGCTAAGTGCTTTGGCCACAGTCAATTGCGCCGTGATAGGGATCTCCTGGTTGCCGAAATCTGGCACAAATAAGAAATTAATAGGCAAAACAGAATGCGCGTAGAGTGGATTAAGTTTGGAATCAGGTTGATAGGGGTAAGTTTGA
Organism: Panagrellus sp. LJ2284; assembly: GCA_024447225.1. NCBI lineage: Eukaryota > Metazoa > Nematoda > Chromadorea > Rhabditida > Panagrolaimidae > Panagrellus > Panagrellus sp. LJ2284. Next base: position 7,664,852 of record JAMRYC010000005.1, on the reverse strand, counting down.
CATGTTAGTGCAGTTGTAATAATAGGTTTTAGTAGTAGTAAGAATGCGATTGCCCAAAGCGGCGGGGACAAGGGCATGGTTGGGGACGGAAGGTCCAAAGAACCTGTGATAGGGAGTTTTGAAGAGGGTTTTTGGGTATTTTTGCATGAGCTTGGGCAGGTTTTTACTGTTTCAAGTTCCTTTTTTTGTTGAATTTAATCATATCTAAAGTATGTTGGAGAAAGAAATAATCAATTTTGTTTCGTAATCCATTATCAGTTATGGAAACATTAAAAATTAAACATCTTGGCCAATTGCCACAATGTGTTAAAGATCAACAACAACAAACAACGCACACCCATGTACTTTCAAAATAACGTGTTTTTAGGCCAAAATAAACACAATTTTCCCCGACATGTTTCCACGATTCATTAGCATATCAATAAGCAATATCGTATAAAAGCATGGCTTCAACCATCCTTCACTAAAGTGCTCCACTGCCTTTTTCAGCACCTGTAATCGGCCATGTATTCCAAAGTTCTCTTCCTCGGATTCTGTGCTATCGTATTGTCCGCGCCGACCCCGTCACCTGGCTCTGGTTCTGGAAGTGTCGTTACTGCCAAGATCGACGATGACTTGTACGCCATTGTTGAAATCCCAGAAGTGGTACACAAAAGAGAAGCAGTCCCTGTTGCTTCTAAGACGTCAAACTTGGCCATTCCTGTATTGAGAAAGGCGCGTGCAGCTCAACCAAGCACTGAACCTATTGTCACGGCCACCGGATCCGGCAAACTTGTCACTGTTAAGATCGATGACGACCTCGCTGGCATTGTTGAAATCAACGGAAATGAACAGCAAAAGAATCAATAAATGTTGTTTCACAAGCAATCAATAGTTTATTGATTGTTCGCCGAGGTAATCAATACATCATCGATCGTTTTTCGCTTCGTTTCAAAAAAACCGCAAAACGCATTTGTAATAACTCAACTTCATTATCTGTATCATTTACTTCAAAATAAGCTCGTTTAACTAATAAAAACATAAACAAAATTGCAACAGTGTCTATCAATTTTTGGCAAGAAAAAACAATTCACAAAACCCGCTATAGTTTTACCGTGTAATTTACAAACATAATAATTCAAATCTGTTTGACCGTTCATAGCACTGTTTCCGCTTGATTTACATAAACCTTCTTTGGGGATCCATTTTCCACGGCTTTCGGAGTTTCGATTCCAGCTGGAGATTCCTTTTCTTCGCCGTCATAGTCCTCTTCGATATTCAAATACTCGCCAGGTCCGGGCGGATTAACGCCTTCATTGACGTATTCGTGGATAGGTTCAATCGAAAATCGATTGCCCTTTGAAGTTGGCGATGTTGCTGCGTTAGTCGGAACCAGATAGTTTTCATCATCTGTGTCGACTTCTGTCAGACATGTTTCAAGGGTGGAGTTTGTGTGCCGCATGGGTTCGGACTTGTAGCGTGAGCTGCTAGAGGAGAAGCGACTTCCACCGACCTGGAATAACCAAAATTGAAAATTTTGAAAGTAAAATGGTAGACTTACAGATCCCGGCGCTTCAAACTCTACCGACATCGGGTGGAAAACTATATCCCGACCATGTTGATCGGTGTAAATGGCTTCTTCAATGTCAGAATCCATGGTGGATTCGGTTAAGCTTAACAGTCGCTGAATTTGGGCTCGTTGCTGTTCGTCACTGCCAGTGTAGGAATCCATGCGTTGGGTAAGTTGTCTGTTTTGAATGTATTCGTTGGGGACACGGTGGTAGCGGTCGAAGGTTTCTTTCAAATCGGAGAACTTGGGGCGGGTTTCGGGGTTTTCGGACCAGCCTGTAACAAATTTCAGATTAAATTTTTTTTTAAAACTGAGAGTGCCTTCGATGCGAAAATATTTTTGATTGCAAGAACATTTCAATTTGAATTGAATTTTTTTACAAAATATTGTCAAACTCACAAGAAATAAGAGTTCCATGCAGATGAACTCCACAATTATCAGGCTGCCTCAACCGATTGCCATCTCTCAAAAACTTGTACATTTCCTGCCCGCTTGAAATGCCACAATCGTCATACGGCGTCCGTCCAAAGGTGATAATCTCCCAACAAGTCACTCCGAACGCCCAGACATCGCTGGCTTCGGAAAATCTGCCTCGTGATACAAGACACTCTGGCGGGACCCATTTGAAGGGGACTTTAGCCTTCTCCGTCGACGCATCTTCACAATTCAACAGTTTAGCCAGACCGAAATCAGTGACTTCAACGTGATTTGTCCTGCGCATCAGCACATTTCTTGCAGCTAAATCGCAATGAACAATGTTCCATCTCGAAAGGTGTTCCATCGCAGAAGCGATTTGATAACAATACAAAATGAGGTCGCGAGGGCCGAGGCTATGCATATGTTTCCGCAAAAACTGCTGCAGAGACCCCATAGATCGAAGGGCAGTGACAAGTTTGACGCCATCGAAGAATGAAATTCCGATAAAAGTCAGCAAATGTTTGTGGTCCAAGCTCGCCATGAGGGTCGCTTCTCGGATCATTTCAGCCTCTGTCGCATTGCCATTGGCGACGGCTTCCATTTTGAGAACTTTGATTGCCACAGGCATTGATATCTGTTTGCCTTTGGGGCCGAGGACTTTATACGTGCCAGCATAGACAGTTCCAAATGCACCAGCGCCGAGAATCGTTGATGCTATTCGAAGTTCTTCGCGAGTGATAATGTTCAGCCGGCTCATGTTAGCCCGTCGCGTAATGCCTTTAGGGTCGATGGCTGGGACTTCCGGAAGGTGCATTTGTTGTTCTTGCTGGTACTTTTTACGGTAGCGGGTGCAGCGGTAGAGAACGTACTGTAAAATGTCTTCTTAAAACTGTCGAATGTAAAACAGTCAAAACTTACAATAACAACAATCCCACAAAAAACAATAATCGCCAAAATGATAGCCACAATCGCGATAACTCGATTTCGATGCTCAGCTACAACATCATATTTATGGCACTCCATTGCCCAGAAAAATGGATGAGTTGGAGGGCATTCGGCGACGCAATACTTGCCCGTAAGCGCATTAATGGCAGCATATTGGCATTTATTGCAATCAGAGGCAGTTGGACCGGTACAATTGTCTTGAGAATCGCAATATTCATGGCATTTTCGGCAGATTCCTTTGTTAGAACTGGATTGGGGTTCAACTTCGTAGGTTCCTTTGCCACAGGTCAGGGCACAGTCGACTAATGGAGCTTCATCAGAGGCGTTGTTTGGGATGACATTGAAATTTCGGCATTCCGTGCAGGTATGAAGGCTCTCGCAGATGGTACATTCAAGTCGGCACGGGTGGCAGTAGCCTTCGATGATGCTTTCCTGGTGGGTGACTTCTGGGTAGAAGCCTTTGTAGGTTGAACAGGCATTGGGAGTGCTCGAGCCGCCTAGGCAGCGGGTCTGAAATGCAAAATATTGAGTTTTTGAACAAATGTTAGAAAAATAAATTTTTCTAAGGTCGCTACCCCCACCGATAACAAAAAAACTTTTTTATTCAAAAAATCATAAAAAGCTTGTCAAAAATCAACTCACAATTCCATTCTCCTCCTGAATCGCATATTTGCAAGTGTTACACCCGCCATCTCCAAGCACATTACTCGGCCCAGTACACCCAAATCCGTAACAATGAGTATGGCACTGTTTACAATGATGCTCATTCTTCTCATCCTTCATTGGATAAGTTGTAATCGGGCACGAGCTGACACATTGGTTGTCCCTCGTTTCCGGATTCTTGAACCGAAAATTCGTACATTTCAGACAGTCAAATTCAGTCGGGCCATTGCAAGTTTCGCATTCTGGATGGCATTTCTGGCAGATTATCTCATTTTTTCGAGTCTTTCCAGGCTGGAAGTAGCCTTCAGTTTCATTGCAAGTGCTGACGCAGTTCTCGCCAAGTTTGAAGTCGAGGCACTTGATGCATTGGCCAGGGCCAGTGCCCCAGCAGCCTTGGGGGTCGCAGTTGGGGTCGCATTTTAGGTCTTCGCTGACTGGAAGCTTACTGTTTTAGAACTTTTTTGCTAAGAGATGAAAAATTTTGACTTACTACAGTAGTCTTTCGGCGCATTATCCAAAACGTGAACTCTTGAAGTCAGATTGAAAGTCGACTTCCATGAAACATTCGGCCCAAGACACAATTTACTGTTATTAGTCAACACAACTCCGCCTTCGGCTATTGTTTCAAGCGATTTCAAACCCAAAGCCTTTAGATCTTGCATCATGTGGACGACAAGAGCGTTATTACCCCGCATAGATTTGCCTTCGATGACTTTCAAGTTTTCCAGAAAATACAGCGATTCTAAAGCGTCTTTTTTGTCATCCATTGGCGGCATCGCCTCAATATTGACATAATCAGTCACAATTTTGATCGATTTGAACTGATCCAACATCCCTGGCGTGTAATCATTCCAAAAGTGCCGCAAAAGTTCAAATTTTCCATCAATTTCCGTGCAATTGATCAAATCTTTCAGCATGTGCTTGTCAATAAATTGATTAACAGTGCACGCTTTTGGGCATTCACCCTTGCACGGAATACATCTCCGTCGATCGACATCCACATCGCGATAATGTCCTTTTTGGCACTTTGAAAGGCAATACTTTTCTTGAACCAGCGATTTAGCAGGGCATTCCGGGACACAATGGCTTTCATGGAAATATCTCTGCTCCTCTTTCGGACGGTAAACAAGCATTGACTTCTGTTTATCATAAATTTGAAGCCCATTACATTCAGCCACGCAGACACCGTCTTGGCGGAAGTTTCGACACGCAATACAGCTGTCTGGGCCCTGCCCAATACACCCACCGATGCACTCCTTGTCGCAGCAATGCGTCTGATTCGTGACCTTGTTCAAATAGCAGGAATCACAACCTCCGGGGCAGCCTTTTTTGTAGATGGCTTGACACATTTGCTTTTCCGGGCCGTAACAGAAATCTCCGCATTTTGGGTGGCACGGCATAGGGTTGGTACAGTTTTTCTTGGTGATTTGGATGTGTTGGGTCTTCTGATCGACTAGGAAGTGGTTAAGATCGATTTTGCAGACGAGATATTGCATGTATGGCGGGGCGTTGCGAATGCTGACGTTTCCGGAGTTGATTACTGTAAAATTATTGTAACTGCCGTAATCAAAATAAATTCAAACCTCTCAAATTCGGCATATTTAATGTTCCAATCTTATTACTAGCAATATAAAGTGAATTCCCTTCATGTAGTTTCCGTCCACGGATAATGCTCAATCTCGGAATTGGGATCAAATCAAATGTATTACTGTAGATCATTAGATAGCCGCTAATTTCCTGAACATCTTTCAAGAACCAGAAAGGCCTTTTTGTGTAAGTTGTGCCGTTTATTTTCATTTTCTTATCCACCGCTTCAATATCAGCTTGAGTTATGTGGGTGATTTCCAAATTTCCAGTGATAACAGTGCAGTTTTCGAATCTAGCTTGAAGTCGATGATAGTTATTGATGTAGTTTGGGACTTTGATCTGGTTCGGGCCATCGTCAGTTCCGACGCAGACTAAAATGAATCATTAGGATAAGCTTATCTTGACAAAAACAGAGGGACAAACCACACTTGGGTTAGTTAAGCAATCAAAAAGCTGTGATTCACACGGGTTTGACGTACTTACCACAATCTTCTGGGCCGATTTCGCATTGTGGAGATCGAAATTTGCTTAGACCTTCTTTACGGTTTTCGATTTCGAGATTGGATATTGCGTTACAAAAGATAATGCAAATAAGGAAAATGTGAATGACTATGGGTGATGTCATTGCGCAGGGGTGATAAGAGCGCTCTTATAGGCTATACATCGAGATCTCGGGTACACATGAGCTTGAAATGACGATTTAAGCCAGCCAAAGTAAAGAAATATACGTTATCAGTAAAAACCGGCACAGCAATAGACGGTTTTGATGACCTTTGATGCACAATGTACGCAAAAGACGACGAGAACGACGAGTCACAACTGTAGGTTGTCGGAAACGACCAGGGGTAAAGCAAGAACGGAAGAAAAGGGCGGTCTAGTTCTTCCTTCGCTCGGGTCGCACGGCTCTCGAGCCCTGCGGCCCTCGAAGATACACATACACAGTCACACGATTAGGTACTGATATTTATGAACTGTGCCAAATTGGATTTAAAGCGCATCAGACTGATTGCAATGGGCGCAAAGTGCGTAGGAATTGGGAAGGCATTAGCTAATTGGGGTAGCTTGATGTTTCTGGCCAAAAGCAGCTTGCAGATTTGCCAATTTGGCAACAATGCCGTCTATTTTCTCTTTTAAAAGTCATTAAACACGTTTTTCTTCAACAACTGGACTTGCACATCATGAAATTCCCTCAAAAAAACCCAAACGGTTTGATTACAATCAATCAAAACCAACTTCCTCAACAAGACCAAAAAACCCATAAGTGAGGTGAGCAAACAACACGTAAGGAAAAAAATTTCCACGAGTAGATGGCGCCAAAAAGAGAGCCAAGTGCAAACAACCGTTGTCGAAGAACACATGCATCGTGAAAGACGTAAAAATCGACACGCGTGTGATCATCGATCCGGGCCCAGGCCATGGATAGCCTCGAAATAGAAAACTTAGAATATAAATAAAGATTCAAACAAACTCAAACAAAGGAAACGAAAGGCAAAAAGCCAAAACATCTGGGGACAAGCTGTTCAACGTTGGCACCGGACAATAGACAGATAACACAACACGGAACTGACAAAGGTTTAACTGCAGATTGCAATCATAAAAAAACGAAACTCTTTTCATTAGGCGAATTTTCAATGGAAACAATAGTGAGATCGTCAGTGTCGTAGTCGGAATCGATATCCGGGGCTTAAAAGAAGTCAGAAACAGATATTTGTTAGTAGTTAGTAAATAATCGCACGAAAACAATTAATTAAAAATTCAAATTCGAAAAAACTTACAATACTTATTTACATCAACAACATGCCGTCGACCATTTCTGACGTAAACCTGTTTGACAGGAGTGCTTTTTCGGAGCGGGACGATTTCATCGATTTGGGCATTGATAAACACATTTGAGGCGAATGTTAAGAAAAATATTACCGGTAAGATAAGTTTTTGAAAGGGCGGTATGCCCATTTGAGCAATCTGCAAAAACACAGTGAAATTTGCGTCAAGTCGATCGATACGCAAAGTATTGATTGAAACACACACGCAAGTTGTATCGATAATGATAATGACTTCAATTTTTGTAACGGAAACAAAAAAAACAACCCCACATGACAATCGAATGACAAAAACGGCCATAAACTTCCAAATGAAAAAGATAGGGCGTCATCATTTGGGTGCTTGCCTGCATCACGGGCACGATCAATCTAGCTTTTTCGGGAAAAAAGTCGATGCGGGGTTCATCGAAACATAGGAAGGGTCCTTATCAGTGTACAGACATCGCTACAGACCATGCTTACGTATATTATTTTGATTATCGGTCGGGGGAAACTTTGGAGGGCTCATAGAAAATGTATTTTATTGTGATTGCCACGAAATCATTATTTTCGGTCTTTGTATTGAATTGCCATTTACCAACTTTTTTCAAAAACAATCTTTACACTTTAAATGTTGATTATTGACAGTCTCGTGACTAAAAGTTCCCAGACTAGCTAGCTAGCTTTGATTTCGAAGAAAGAGGCTGTGATTCACGTATGACGTCAAAAAGCAAAGGCTAAAAAAAGAAATTGAAATAGTTTTGATGAGTATTTTGGGGTCGAGAGAGAGGGAGATAATGAAAAAACTAAATTTGGTTGAAATTGAAACAAAAAATTGTCGAAAAAATTTGCTACATCCCCGATTCTTCCAAGAAAAAAACCGTCAAAAAGATTGAAATGAGCAAGTCATTAAAAAACGGTTACGAATCACTAAAAGTCGCACATGGGATCTAACAATTGGAAAAAGAAACTCGCGCCAAAAGTAATTGCAGCTTTGAGGAAGGCGGTCTCACACGGCTATCATGAAGATGGAAGAAAGTCGTAAAATAGGTGCGCATGTTTTATAGGTTCAAAGACAACTTACACGAAGACGACCTTATCTTCAACTTTGTTGTCTAACAAAACAAAATGGCAAACATGACAATTCTATATCAAAAAATGCCAAATTAGATACCTGTTCCAACCTTTTTCATCAAAATTTGGCGGCTTTCTACATGAAAATGGTACAATATCGCCGATGCCAGCATAAAATGCCCTTTTTTACACGCTTTTAAGATGTCAGTAGTAGTACATTTGTCGTCTTCGACGTTCTCATGGACATGAAACACTCCGACTGTTGTTCCTTTTGCTTCGGGCAAGGGCAATAGACAAGATGAACAATCAGAAAGATGCAAAGACAAAAAACGGATTTCACTTTAGTCATTCCGAACGAAAAAAAACAGTGTGAGTTGTTTCAAAAAAGGTCGCTCGATGCACGTTCTTACAGTTTGACACTGTCAGTGTCACCGAAGTGGCAGAACCGGCGAAGAACCGCAATGTCATCGGCGGAAATCCGGCAATGGCTCGGAAGGGAATGGAAACGACCGTTGCAGAAAGGCGCTGTTCGAAACGAAAGTGGAATTGCTGGACGAGATGAGATGGCTCGAAAGATCGAAAAAAAACAGTTAGAAAGTGTGATGAGAGATTCAAAACAGATGGATACCGCTCAGCTATCTGGGTGGTACGGGTTGAAACATGCTAGGCGGTCAGTTTGGGGAATAAATTATGCAAATGAATAAGAGCCAAGGCATCTGTCGGCAAGGGTTTCATGGCCATTAAATATAGGCCAGGACGGGGCTTGTAATAACTTGACTCTTCCCGAAGCCATAACATACAGCTCTGCTTGTGGTGGATAGCTTTAAAGAAAACGGCGAAAAAATAACATTTTGCCGCCCCCTGCTGGTTGAATCACACTCTAAAGTGATCGCTCAGTGTCAATGACGCACTTTTAGATGTTTTTGCATGGCAGTGCAAAAAGTTGGGATTGAGATTGGATCAAAAACTGTCAGTTACGAAGGCGTTAGACAGTTAAGAGAATGAAAGTCGATCAGATGGCACTAACCAACGGCATTGGCATTCATGAAGAAATGAATACCCTCCCCGAAAGTGACGAAAACGACGCTCCGATCGCGCTAAATTGGTACCCTTCCCCGTTTTTTGTGTGGCGCAAATGGCGCAGCACAATGGCACTGGCCTTCGCGCATGACACTCTTAACGAGATTAACTTTCTTTGGCACTGACCGGTTGGAGGCGTCTTTTTGATTGAAAGAAGGCGCTACAGTCTTGAAATGGATGCCAATGCACGTCCAACTCCACTGACGGCAGCTGGCAGGTTCAACTTTCAATTTTCTCACACCCCCAGCACAGGTCGACCGGAAGTCCGGCAAAAACAACCAATCGAAGTGACTTCGAAGGCCAGAGCCTACGATAAGCGGCTCCAAATGCCGTCGAACCCGCGCAAGGTGTAAAAAAACCGGGGCTTCATTAGCATAAGTCGAAAACAATCGCCGCTGGTTGAGACAAAGAAAACTAAAAAGTCGTTAAATGCGGCGACACGCGACCTTTGTAAGCGGGTGTTCGTCGTCGTTTTTCTGCTTTGCTTCGCCTCCGGAAGTTTGGTTCATGCCGACAAAGGGGAGGTGGCAGGAGGCAGGGAAAACTGTTTTCAAGTAGGCTGTGATCAGGTGGTGTTGGAACTCTGACTTACCCAAGAAAACAGCAATTTTGGTTACTTTTTATGAGAAAATTACGGTAATCGTACCCTTGGTCTTTAGCCAAATTTAATCAAAATTCTAGAAGAATCAGCTTTATTGATGCATCGGATAGCAAATTTAAAGTTTTTAATTACAATAATCATGATGAAAGTTACGAATAGTTTATGAAAAGTTACGAAGAAGCCGGAAAGTCGCGCCGATAAACCTGAACAAGGTTACGTGGCACAATTGTAGGATTGTTATCTGTTTTTAACATGTCCGATTTCACTTTTCCGTTTTCCATGGCTGATGTGTTATCTGAAAAACCATATTTCATGACAAGATTGACGACAAATTTCATAAAAGTCTCTAAAAAGACAGACCTGTGTCCAAATCCTCAGATGTATAGTAAATCGGAGCCAAATGCGGCATTCTTTTCCGATAAGTCACAACAATTCCACACTCATTGACCACAACCTTCGGTGGTGGTTGACTCAAATCCATTTCCCTATCCAAAATTTGTCTGCTTTTCTTAATCATCGCCCCATCCATTTTGCCAGAGTCCGTTTCTTTGATGTAAGCTGACCAAATTCCGAATAACTGTGCAAAGTGAAAAGTACTTATAATACGAAGATCATACTTTTGATCTAAAAATGTCTTTGCCATGATCAACAAAGCTGCTTCAGACGTCTTGCCACTGTCCCGAATCCGTATGTAATCCAATAACCATAGCCTGTACATGTATTCTTCCAGTCCGAATGGAATCTTGTCAAACCGGGCGAGTTTTCGATCAGCGGTTTCATATCTCGACTGAAACTTCTGCCAATGATCGCTCAACATGTGTGCTTTGACAATGTCGACTTTATCATTCAAAGTTGCGTGATTCATCGATGGCATGTAGTGGAGAAAGCGTTCAGGAATCGCTGTCATGAAGAATTCAACAGTATTGCTAAGCTGCTGGGAAGTCGTTAGGGATGTCTGAATCGTCGAAGATACCGAATAAATGCAAGTCATCATAAAATTAAGCCATTGAGCTTTGGTTGTTTTCATGTCATTGACGTAAATGGAGCTAATCCAGACCATCATGAACAAAATAGGTTGAATCGCGACAAGACAGAGGTATGCGTTTGCTTCAAGTGGCCAGATTTCTCTGCCGTAGATATACGGATTGATGGACCATGCTTCTGTCCTGCGCCGACATCGACAAACATCGAACTTGTTGCATAAAATGGCCAAGATTCCGAGAAATACTGCAATGAATGTATAGCCAACTGTCATAGTTAACTGTAGCCAAGAAGCGTTTTGAATTCCGTCATCATAACCGCCATAAATATAACCCAGCGATCCGATGCAACTTCTCGGAGTCACGCAATCCGTCCAATGCCGAAGCCACATAATCGCGATCGGTGCTACACCCACCAAACAGTACAACGAAAACGTGAACCAAAACGGAAAACATCTGGGCCTCCGTTCGGCCGGTCGGATCCACGCATTGTTCCGCAATCCTGCCAATGTCAATGCATCGACACCGGCTTCAAAAATCATGGCAGTGAGCGAGAAAAAGAACGCCCCAGTGCCGAACAAATATGCCATGGAGCATTTAGGCAGGTTTTTGATGTCCATCGAAGCCGGCACACCAAACATGGAATTCACTCCAAGAGCTACCGTAAGCCAATATGTCGATAAAAGTCGGAAGAATTCATGCGGATTTGTAGGCATCCGTGTCGTTGCAGTGTAACGCGGCCACAGGAATTTCACGCTGGACGATGACGACTGTGATGCCGCCATAAATACGGTTGCCACAGCAGTGGCAGCTGCTACGCTAGAAGAAGGCATATTCGAATCGCAATTTGAGCCGAAATAACCATCGGCACAGACACATTGACCATTTTTGTCACAGGTGCCGGAGTTGGAACATTTGCATGGGGTCGTCGTCGATTCTGGGATCGTTTCTGTCGTTGTTGACGTTGGTTTTGTTGAAGTTGTTGTGATTCCTTTTGTTGAAGTTAGCTTTGGCACTGTTGTCATTTTAGTAGGGCCTGTCGTTGCTGCATTTGGAATCATGGTCGTATTAAACTTCAGCCTTTCAGTCGATGACAAAATTTTGCTTGTAACTGTCGTTGTTTTAAGTTTTGTTGAACTCCGGATGCTGCTAGAACTGCCGTGAGTTGCGTTTGCAATACTTGCTTTTGTTGTAATCGTGTGTGTTGTTGTTTTCGGTTCCGACTTCTGGTTTTGTGTTGTAAGAATCTTTGTCGTAAGATGCGTTGTTTTTGTTCCTGTCGATGTTTGCGATGTCACATGACTTGTAGGTTTTACGGTAGTCGCCAACATCGTAAACCAATTGGTAGTTGGAGCGTTGTTTCCCGTCGTTGCATGTGTCGTCGTTTCAACATCATTCACCGATTCTATGGTTGTCATTTGTTGGACCAATGATGGGTTTGTAATGTCTAAAGTAGTGCTGATATCTACTGCTACCGTCGTTGTAGCTTTATGCGTCGTTAAAAACTTTTCGGCTTCCGTCGTCGTTTGTTCTGGTTCAGATGGTGTTGACGATGTTGAACTCAGTTGTCCATTGGTCAGACTTGGAGTAGACGTTGTAGAACTTTCAACTGTTGTTGTTTTAGTTATTATCGATTGGCTTGTGCTCGTATCAGCACAATTTGCGCCCGTCGCAATTAATTCAGTTACACGAATTTGCGCATTATTAATAGTTCCAGTTGCTTCCGGTGAAACTGTCGAATCATGTTCTTTCGTTGTCAGCACTGTTGTTGTACCAGGCATTGTTGCTTGACTTGTTTGAAACTCATCACAAGACGCGCCCGTCGCGACAAATGCTTCAATTAGACCACTTTGTGCATTTGTAATGGTTACTATTGTTTCAGATGAAGCTGTCCAATCGTTTTGCTCTGTCGTTGGAACTGTTGTTGTATCATTTGTTATTGATAGACTTGTTTGAAAGTTGTCACAAGACGCACCTGTTGCGATGATTGCCTCAATTATACCATTTTGGACATTTGTAGTTATTGTCTCAGATGAAGCTGTCCGATATTCTTGCTGTGTTGTCGGAGCTGATGTTGTATAGTTACTTATTGATTGACTTGTGGCAAATTCATTACAACTCGCGCCCGTCGCAGTTAATGCTTCAGTTATACGAATTTGCGCATTTGTAGGGGGTACGCTTGTTTCAGATGTCACATCTTGTTGTGTTGTTGTCGAAGCGGTTGTTGTACTATATTTTGTTGTTGTAGTTTCTTCTGATTCGGTTACTGTGACTTCTTTTGTAGTCAGGGTCGGATCAAATGTCGTTTTTGCCGTCGGGATAACAGTACTCGGACTTGTGGATTCGGTTTCTTCCACTCTTGAATCCGTTTTCAGTGTTGTTATTGTCATTGTTGACGTTTCATTAGTTTCAGTCGACGCTGTAACTTCAGGTATTGAAATAGTCGTCGTACTTGGCGGTACAGAAGTTTTGGTCGACGTTTCAATGGTTTCATTGGGAGTAGACTCCGTAGAAGGCTGCACACTTGGCGAGATTTCATTGTCCACAGTTGTCTTATCTGACGACGACGTTTGAAAATTAATTGAAGATTGTTCCAACGGTGTTCTTGTTGTTAAATCTGTCTCTTCTAAATTAAAACCTGGGATTGTTTGTAAGTCCGCTTCGGTAGTTATATTTGAATACATTGTAGGTGAGCTTGAAGTGTCAAATTCTAAATCGTTTGACGCAGAAGTTTCATTGTTCACAACGGTTGCTGGCTCTGTCGTCAGATAAAACTCTTTCTGGGTTACAAAAAGTATACCCGTTGTCGTTGCTTCAGGTTTGTAGCTTGCTTCCGTCGACTTCGCAGTCTCTGTTACGTCGGTTTGAAGTTTCGTAGATGTCCCGTAAAAAGTTGTAGATGTTTGTTTTACAGTCACGTTCAAATCTGCTTCAGTGGCCAAAGTTGGTAAACTGTAAAAAGTCGTATCAGCGCCAGAATGTGCATTTGCAGGCATTGTCGTCGAAATCGCCGGCGGTTCCGTCGTACGATCTATAGTTGGTGAACTGTTCGGGTTTTCTGATTCAGTCGTTGTAATTGTCGAAGCTGTACCATCACTAATCGTTTGACTTGTCGTTACTTGACTATCTGCCATTGTCGTTTCTGTTGTTAATTTTAAAGTTGAACCGTGAACAGTCGATGTATTTGTCGTTTCATGAGTAGTCGCCGTTGTATTTTCACTAGTGTCAGATGTCAAATTTAGTGAAGTCGTCTGTTTAGTAGTAGCCGATTTTGTAGTCAGTGCTGTGCCACCTCCAGAAGTTCCTTTAGATGCTGTTGTTGTTTTGACGGTGCTAATACTCGCTTTAGTCGTCTCCTCACAACGCAAAGCATACTCCTTCGTGCAAAAAGTGCCAAACTGACAATATGAGCACCCTAAAAATGTAATCTAAACACGTACAATGTTTTATACGTCAAATTTTAACTTACACATATCATTGAATGTCGTAGTTGCAGTAGTCATCGTTTTTGTTGTCAACTTTGGCGTTGTGGCGTTTTTAGCCGTAGCCGTAGAAGATGGTTTTACTGTGGTCGCAGCCTTGACGGTAGTCACACCTGCTTTCGTTGTTAACTTTGTCGTTGCTGATGTTCCAGCATTTCTAGCCGTTGCTGTGGACGAATGTTTTGATGTTGTCGCAGCCTTGACAGTACTCGCATCCGTTTTCGTTGTCGATTTCGTTGTCGTTTTCACCGACGTTGTTTTTATCGTAGTTGTGGTAGTTGTCGATGCCGGTAGAGTTACTGCATGTCCAATGCACCTTTGTAGTGAGTTCATAAAGCATGTTGGACCACCATACAACGGACAATACAATTTGTAACATTCTTAAAAGTTTCATTAATCACGTTTTCAACATCTAAACTGAAGTTCTTACCAGCCGTAAGATCACGCTGCGTCGTGGCCGCGCTTGTTGTTACATTTGGAATCGAAAAAAGAACAGATTCTACAGTAAGAATGACGAAAAAATAGAAAAGAAACATGCTTTGTGTTTCCCAGCATTAGCCGACTGATGTAAACTCTCTTTTACACTTCCTCTTTTTGCTGTTTTTACTTAGTGTTGTTATGGTAAGCTTTTAGTAGTGCCGTTTTTGCCTTTTTGGTCACAATGCAAACACGGAAATGTCAAAAATTGTTTTTTTGTTTTTTTAAGTTGCTTCCATTCATTTTATTTTAAAGAATCGATACTTTTCAAATGCTACAGCATTTTAGTCAAGGCACTTTCCAAGATCAACAACGCCGTAGTCGAAAGGCTTCGCGCTAGCTTCAGCTTCGCTCTGGAGAACGTAGTTCGAAGGGATGTAGTTGGTGTCGTACTTCTCGCCACATCCGCAGTCGTAGTCGACGCGAAGGAAAAGATCGGGCTTCTTGTCTTGGAAGAAGATCTTTTGGAGCAACTGCTTGCGGCCGATATCATGGGCGACGGCGTCGAAAGTGCCGTACCTCACAATGACCTTCTCGAGGGATTCGTGCGAGTTCTTGTCCTTACCGGCCTTCATGAACTCGATGGGCGCATCGATAAGAGCGTTCTTGCAGGTGAAAGTGGCGGTGGCTCGGGCGAAGAAAGTTTTCTAAAGAGCAGTTCTGTAAGCTTGGGGTAAAGTATGTGTTAACAAACCGTTTTTGGAAGATGAAGAGAGTAGCACGAGGCGACAACAGCCAGAAGGAGGACGACGGTGATGGACTGCATTGTGGGATGCGTGATTTGGATGGGATTCGTGGTGGCTTTATACGGATTGAAAAGAGAGAGAAAGAGTTCACGTGGCATTGGGCAATGCCACGTATAGTGAATTTGAATCATTAGCACAGCCTTAATTAGTTTTTCGATGTATTGGGGGTTTATTTTCATTGTTTTGAAGCAGATCACTGTTCAGGCCCATTAAGTGTAACTGTTTTGACGTTAACTTTCTGAAATGGAGATCCATTGTTTTCTAATGGAGAACCATTAGACCTTTTAACGCTGATGTTGAGTTCAGATAAAACCATTTATTGAATTAAAAATAGCCCTAGTCCCAAATTTAGGGCAGGTGAACTCGAATGCCGTTCACCTTGATATGGCAAGTGGTAAAAGCGTTTGGGGGTGTTTGCGGGGCCGGTCGTGGCCGAAATGGTCGTAGGGTGGAGCCTCAAACTTGGGTAATTAAACCTTTATCAAACGTAACACGAAACATAACATAAAACACGAACTACATTCAAACTACAGCGGAAACACTACGAATTATATATAATCCAAAGCTGGCCCAAATCTGGGAGTGCGTGTGCCAGCTTTCGTGGTGGGAGTACACTTGGGGTAGCGGCCGCGTGCAAAGGCCCAGCCTATGCCAACAGGGGGTTATAATGGTCTGCATTTTAAAGGTCAAAACTATCCATAATTCATTTACATAACAGGTGTATTTGAAGTATGAATGACATAAGTAACATAATCGCACAGAAATTAAAATTTAACCCGATCAAACAATTTTAATATTTGCACAAAAAGAAAGTTGTGTTCTTTGCTGTTACTTTTCTGAATACTTTTCATTAACATTCAAGGTTTGTAAGTTTCTTCAACTTATCACAGTCGTCGCAGCCGGCGACACCCTTTGACTATCATCAGATTTGATTCCAAATCGTTTTAATACAACATCAACTGTAATGCGTTTAGTAAACTTCCGAAACGGCGAAATGTAAAACACCGTCATTAAACCATTAATGAAAGAATAAACTGCCCCTGAAACTGGGACAATGTCAGTTTGCCATTTTGACGGTTCTACATTAAACGTTCTTTGACAAATTAACCATGTCAGAGGCGCAACAATGAGAAAAACGGGCATTGTTATCTGAAAAATTTTGCAATTATTTTAAGTTATTAGAAGACATGAACAACTTGAACCATCAGCAAATACAAAAACTGTCGATGCAGGTTGTAAGTTTGTTTGGTGAACTTTGACGCATACTTTTTCATAGTACGTTTTGCAATGAAAAACATAGTGTATGAATTGCATTCAATATAGAGAAATCCGACACCTGCCAAGCTAACGAGTACATACCAAAAATCTGAGTTTTGTTTACAGATTACTAATACACTTTGTCCGGGGATGAAGTCAATAAATGTCAAACTTGGATTTTTGTATTTTAACATTTCTGTTGGAAGTTCCTGAAATTTGAATTTTTCTTCACCATTTGGAGCAAAACATTGATCGAAAACGCACCTTTTCATCACAAAGCAATAAGTACGCCAACACACCAACCATGAAACCGGGAATATTGCAAATCGAATAGATATACACAAAGCCTGGAATCGAATTCCAACATTCATAATATTTCTGATTCGGAAGAATAGCAAAGAAACGGAAGAAAACGCCATAGTTTTGGTAACTGATAATGGCCACAAGTGTGTAAAACAGGAAGCCAGTTACAGCTCTACACGCATTGTAACCAAAATTATTATAAATGAACATGATAATTGGGCCTTTGAACACGGCTGCGAGCGCTGGTGCTTGAAACATAACGTTCAAAATCGGACCCATCAGCAATGCGAGAAGCGCATCGTAAAGCTAAAAAACGCAAACGGTTTATGAACACAACGAAGTAAACGTACCGACAGTAAAAACAAGCACTGTCGAAAATCGCGCATCGACTTTGGCATGACGTTGAAAATAAGGAAAACAATATACCCATTGAGACCGATTGAGAAAAACGTACATCCTAGTATAATTTCTTCGTAGAAGGGAATATCTGACGGCATTTTAACAAATAAAATGAAACCTTAAAGTTTAAGGTACTGATAAGTTGGAAGTTTTAGATACAGAGAACCTGCATTTTCACTCGAATATGGGCCAGCCCATAAGGTTAATTTTAAACCCATGCCATTAAAAAGTGATATTATGTATGCGTAACCAAAAAAAAGCTGCAACTCGACTGAAGTTTGTTTTTTCCAATATTAGAAATCACCTTTAAAACATAATTAAATTTGAATTATGAGTAAAATGCTGTTTCTTGGTAGTTATGTGCTGCGCTTTTGTATGCATTGGTGTTTCTTCCCTATGGTCCTTAAATGTGAAAAAAGTCTCACTTTCATGTTTAAAAAAATATCTGCACACTCTTAACAATTACAAAATCAATATTTATCCATATTTGTTTAGCACAAAGTTCGAACAACTTCAACTGTTTTCAGTTGTAAAACTTTTTTAGTTTTGACCTTCTTTGCAAAGTTTATTACTTGATTCTGTCAAAATAAATAACCATTTATTCGATTAAGGTTTATCTGCGACGACAATTGTAACATTTCCCAAGTGTGGGCCTTTAGGTTTTTCAGCTGGCGGCGCGGCAGTTATTTCTTTACCGTCAACGCCACGGCATTTTGAAAGCTCGACGACACCGTAATCATATGGCTTTTCCTTAGCCTCCTTTTGAATTTCGAAGTTACTTTCATGAGGGATGAATGGCGTGTCAAAGTACGCTCCACAGCCGCAATCATGGTGCACGCGAAGGAAAAAGTCTGTCATCGTGGTTCTGAACGTGATCACTTGGAAGAAGTTTCGGCGACTCTTAGCATGTGCGATGACGTCAAACTTGCCATCTTTACTGTTGACAGTGACGATATGAGTGTGTTCGGATTCCTTGTCATTAGCTTCCATGAATTCGACCGGTGCCGAAACAGGTTGGCCTTTGCATTGGAAGTTGGCTAAGGCGCGGGCGTAGTACGTTTTCTGAAAGTTTATTTATAAAAGTTATTTTGTTGGTAAATGTATTGGTATAAACCTGAGAGAATCCAAATGAGACAACGGGAGCAACAACGCCCAGAAACAGAGCGACGGTGAGGCACTTCATAGCGAAATGTGCTAATTGAGTGAAGCTCGGGCTGTTTCTTTTATACAGGCGCACAGAAAGTTTGGAAAACCACGTGAATTAACTTTAAAGCAATTCACGTTTATGGATGAATTTATTGCTTCGGCGACGGGATGATTCTTTCATCAGTCTGGGAGATGGAGTGAAGTTGAGGAAGGAAAACAGTTTTAAATATCACAAATTCGACTGACAACAATAACAAACAAACATTTAGCATTATCAAAAACCTTCCATCTTATACAAATTCTTTAGTTTCTAAACTCTCAATTTGACAATTAGGAGTTGAATAAAGAATAAACTTTTGACATTCTTAAAATAAAAACACGAGTCGGTTAACAAAAAAATGAGTATGTACTGTAACGATGCGCAATTTGAACGAGACATGTTGTCTTTCGTGGTAATAGTCTTTTTTTGGGATGCGATGATTACAAAAAAAAATGTGTGACTAGTCAAAAACAAAACATGTCATAAACTGATTTTTTTATTTGCATCAATTTATTTCTTTCAATGTTAAGAAAACGCAAGAAACTTTATCAATTAACATTTGTTACGTTATTATTTATCGGCACTGTGAAATCTCGACAGTGCCATAATCATAGGGCTTTTCATTAGCTTCACTTTCAGTTTTGTAGTTGTCCGAATGAGGGACGAACGGTGTGTCAAAATACGCTCCACAGCCGCAATCATGATGCACACGGAAGAAAAAGTCGGTTTTAGTGTCTTGGAAGAGCGCCTTTTGAATAAAATTCTGAAGACTTTCATCCTTGGCGATCAAATCAACCTTGCCATCCTGGATGAAGAACTTGAGAAGGTGTTCATGGGATGCTTCACTATCATTGGCTTCCATGAGTTCAACTTGCGATGCAACAGGGGCGCCATTGCATACAAAGTTGGCTTTAATACGAGCGTAGTAGACTCGGGAAACGACAGGAGCCACCAGGGCGAGAATCAGGACGACAGTTAGGAACTGCATTGTGAAAGGGGGTTTTTGGAGATGATTGAAGGAGCATTTATAGTGCCAGACATCAATTAGAGGATTGAAAGTCACATAAAACTAAATTAAAAGCCATTTTAACAACGCAATTTAAAAGTTGAAATTATTCAAAAAGCTCTTAATTTTGTTAAATGGTTTATTAAAATTTTAACGACCGTCTCGAATAAAAACGCAGTCAATTGATAAAATTTTATGGATGTTATCTTTCCCTGTTCCGAGGTGCTGTTTGGTTTTGGTCGACGTGTGAGAATGATTTGTTTCGTCATTAACTAATACCTTTTTCGTCAAATCGATCTTTAAAAGTCATAAGTTCCAATTTCTGTTTACTATTTTTCCGCTTACGAACTATCCATCGCCAAAGAGTAAAGACGAACCACGCGGCCTTTGAAAGCCATTAACCGGCAACATCCGGCGCGGTCGGTCGGCTGATCGTTCCTTGCCCCTGCTTTCATTGCTTCCTTCTCCGAAGACACGTCCCACGGCGTTGTTTTCACGTCGACATCGACCCAGCCACAGTGATTCACCCGCTCTGGCCCGGGGCAATGTCCATCGACGACGACAACGATCTCTATTCGACAACCACGACCGTGCCGATGCCGTCCTCACTGACCCAACTCGACAGACTCTACGACAAACGGCCATCGCTGTACACCCAGGTGATTCTGATCGATGATGCCACCAGTGTCCATGAAAACTTGTCCTACAAACTGCGTCTCCGCCACATCAGAGCGACCGTGTACAACTTTCTGGAGCGGCCCCGCGGCACTTTGAGTTTTATCTACCATGTTGGTGAGGTTCACGTTTTCTCCCGACTGTTCTGACGGGTCTGTTTAGTCATTTTCATGTACATTGTATTGGTGCATTCGCTGTCAGCCCTGGCCGACAGCCCTGACCACGCCGAATGGACCGTCACAACAACACACAACATGGAATACTCGCTCGCCGTCTATTTCACCGCCGAATTCCTGGTTCGGCTGTGGGCCATCGGCGCCGATGCCAAGTACGCCGGATGGAAGGGCTTCCTCAAGTACATGTGCCGATTCATCAGCATCGTCGACGTCCTCATCCTGAATGTGACCTTTTTCGTCGTTTTCTCGTATCACAGCACATTCTCGCTGGCTGCCATCGAGAAGATTCGCTTCCTGCAGATTCTGCGCCTGCTCCATATCGATCGACAGATGACTACGTGGAAGATGATCCAGGAGATGATTTCGCGCAGTTTCGAGGAGTTGGCCACGGTTTACTGGCTGTCGGGGCTGCTGTTCCTGTTGATGGCATACAGTGCCTTTGAACTTGAGGGCTGGGCGGAGGCCAGTGCCAAGGCACGCAATATCACGATGGGTAGGGCACCAATCGATGGATTATTGATTGAAAAGGGGTTTTAGAACCGACGTTTCGGCATTACGGCGACGCTTTCTGGTTCGGCATTGTCTCTGTTTTGACGGTAAGGGCATTCTGTGCCTCTGAAACCCTTCAAAAGTGTGTTTCAGATCGGCTACGGCGACATAGTGCCCCGTCACTGGTTATCAAAACTAGTGCTAAGCGTGCTGTGCATCTTCGGCGTCATCCTTTTTACGGCCGCGTCGGCGCTCGTCGGCGTCGGAATGTCTTTGATGGTTGAAAACGAGACGAAACAACAGCAACAAACAAAAGTCCGCAATTTGGCGGCGACGCTCATTCAGACTTGGTTTGTTTTGGTCAATTTTGGCCGAGATACACGCCCACTTTGAAGGTACCGTTTCCATCTCATCTCGAATCGCGACAAATTCGCCGGAATTCCGCAGTTTCGAAAGTTCTGCAACAACCTGCACTATGTCGAAGAGCGCTTCCGCACAGCTCGCAGTTTGGCCAAGCAATCAGCCCTGCGGAAAGCGTCGAAACGGATTGCGCAGCCTTTCAAACGGCAAACTTCGCTGTCGGAACGGGACAGCCCCAATGAAGACAGCAATCCGAACGACTATCACACGGTCGTCAGTCTGTTGAACACGGCCCCTGTCATCGGGGGCCTGATGGCCGACTACGACCTGAACGAGGGCGCCCGATTCAAGGCTATGGGTGGCAATGAACGGCCGAGTTTGCCGTCGGAACTGCCGCCGGTAGCGACTTTATCGCTTTACTTTAACAAATTTTTACGGCTTTTCAGAAACCCCCGAGTTGGCGGAGCAGCAGCCTCCAGTCCCGCGTGCTCCAAGGCATGCAGAGCGTCTCGAGCAGTCACTCGATGCTTGCAAAGTCGATCATTTTGCAGAACGCGTCGTCCTGCGAGAGCTCCAACCCGTCGGTCGACTTTTCGGACGAGGAAAAGCTGTTGGATTACTACTACGACCCTTATAAGACCAATTCAACGTCTTCGTTGAATGAACGCAAAAGCGAAGACACGACGATCAGCGCCCTGGACGACGGTGCCATCTCGCGGTATCGGCAGATTCTGAGAATGTTGTACTTTTTCATGTTCAGCATGACTATGAAGAAGTTCCACCGCGCCCGGAAGCCGTACGAACTGTTGGATGCCGAAAGTGAGCTCTGTGAAATGGAGCATCAGAGAATGCAGAAACTCAAAGAGGTTCGTTTGGCATCTTTTGATCGTTGATTTGAGCCCGTAAAGTTTAGTTGGAGCTGCGAGTGCAGGCGACCGTGGGAAAACCGACAATTTCGCCGTTCCAAAACGACGATGACGGCGAAAGCGGCGCGGGCGAACGGCTGAACATTGAAGACAGACTGATTCTGTGTGAAGATGCGCTGCGTCGACTCGAGACCAAAGCCAGACTGATCAATGACCTCGCCAACAGCATCATGACCAACTTCCAGACGTGAGTCCGATGGCTAAGGCCTTTAACCGTGTCTTAATTAATTCGATTTCAGGCCGAGACGGAAGTCGGTTCAACTTCTGCGACCCCCAACATCCGTTCGCGAAGCCCAGCAACTTGTTCAGAAAGACAGTCCACAGGGGCAGCCTCGGCGTGTGCTTTTCAAACAATACCATGCCAAGGGTTTCGATTAATTGTTCGAAATTTGTCCGTCTTTAAATTTGTTTTGCAGTACCACACAAAGGATTTCAATCAATTGTAAAATTTTTTGAACAAATTTTATTTTTTTACGTTAACTACTGTAAATTTTCGGAGGTGTTGAAACAATACAAATAATCAAAACTGATTTCATTCCAATTAGACGTCATCTGAGTCATTCGATTCATTCATTCATTTGGACATGTATCCCACGCTTTCATTGTGATGCAACGCCGCTTCGTTATCATTGATAAAAGGATAAATTCGATGAGTCAGCTTGACGTCGGGGTAGTCTTTTTTAATTTCAAAACAATAAGAAATGTCAAACTCAAATCAACCGAGAGAATTTGGCAATCGCCGGACAACCGAACGTTTCACCGTGATGTTTACAACCACTGACAGAAAAATCTGTGATACCGTCTGAAAGTACAGTTTTTAGAATTATGTCATTCCAAAAACAACTTCACACTTTCTAGATTCAATTTTGGCAAATCAATAGTACCAATCAGATGCACTCAGATATCGGGTGGCAATCGTATGCAGTGCTTCCGTGTTAAACTTGACTTTTAACATGCGGAATTCATTCATATTCGTCATCAATGTCGTTGTTCCTTGCCAACGCCATGTAGTTGATAGGTATACTCTGAGTTTAATTTCGTTGAACCGGTTTAAGTTATACTTTTTTTGCAATTTGTCACGCCCTATAAACATGAAAAATGAAAAGTGTGCAATTGTCAGCCTTTATTTCAGTTATTCACTTAGACAAGATTAGATGCATTTTGAAAGTTCAACAACGCCATAGTCGAACGGCTTGGCGATAGCTTCGGCTTTGTCCAAGTAGGCCTGGTTGTGCGGCACAAAAATCGTATCAAAAGCTTCTCCGCAGCCGCAGTTATGGTGGATGCGAAGGAAAAAGTCGGGCACCAGGTCTTCGAGCGTATGCGCGACGTGCCAATAGTTCTTCTTGATTGCATGCGCAGTGGCATCAAGCTTTCCGTCGTTGACGTCGATCGTGACGAGGTGGTCGTGCTCGGCTTCATTGTTGTTGGCTTGCATGATTTCCACCGGCGCCGAAACGGGGACGCCATTACATTGGAGGTTTGCTAGGACACGGGCATGGAAGTCTTCCTCCTGGAAGGTGAATTTAGTGATTTATCGAAAAGGGTATGGTAACAAACATCCGGTGTCGCAACGGAAACGGAGACAACGGCCAGAAGGAGGACGGCGGTGAGGGACTGCATTGTGAAGTGCGTGTCTTTAGCTGAGATCTGTGATGGCTTTTATACAGATGAAAAAGGTTAAAAGTTTACGTGGCATTGATCAATGCCACGTAAACTAACTTTGAAACAATTCAAACAGTAGAATTAATTGTTTTTGAAACGAGATTGGTACTTTAAGTTTTCCCACGGTGCAAGCGACCGTATAGAAACCAACTGTTTTGCTGTTTCAAAATGACGATGACGCCGAAAACAGGGCGGGCGAGAAGGTGAACATTGAAGACAGACTGATTCTATGTGAAGATGCGCTGCGTCGACTCGAATCCAAAGCAAGACTGATCATCATGACCAACTTCCAGACTTTATTCTATTTATTTTAGTTTAAGGAGCATGATAACTTATTAAACGCATTAGTGTTACTCAATTTTCAACAGGCATTTTAGAAATATTTAAACTTAAAGTTGTAACACAGACAAGTTTAATTTTTAAGCTTGAATTTTACATAGCTGTGGCGGGACACTCCAAGGTGAGGCAATAAAGAGTGTTAAAAAGATTAGTGCCGTGTGTGCTAGTTAACTTAATAAAAACCACAGGTTGCTTATCAAATTCAGCATGTCGCCGCCCATTTACTTTTTCTTCGCCAAACACTCGCGTCCAATTAACTTTGTCAACGCTGGTTTCGACGTTGTAACTGTATAAGGAGCCACCTAGTTTTAACTTCATGCTGTCAAGCAGATACGGCTGAGGCAGTTGCACAATGATAGGATCTTTGCCGGTTTTATGACAAGTCCAACCAAGCTCAGCGCTACCGTTAAGCATTCCACCGTTCCAATTCTCACCTTGAATGACGACAGCGTTCTTTTCTGTCAAGGCCACGTTGGACGTCGGTATAACAATGCCAGTTGGAGTATCTACTACAAATGGATCCGTTGAGTAGTATGCCTCGAGACGCAGAATCCCAAAAGTGCCATCGACGGGGGCAGTGCCACAAATGCGGATATAGCGGACTGGGCGTTCTTTGAAAAACAGTCTTTGAACACTGCGACAGATGAAGTCTGAATAGTCAATGATGCGAGTCCATTCAACATTGTCGGTAGAAACCTCAATCCAGTAGCTCCAGTTGCCATCAGCCAATGCCATTTCAAAATAGTTCAACATGAACGTACGCTTCAAATCAATCACTATATCTTCCGCCGTAATGCCAATAGCATGCTTCAACGTGCTGCCATCTTTTAGATTCGTAAAGAAAGTAGAGTTACCGCCAGTAACAACTTGAACTTCATAACAAGGTGTCAATACGTTATCAATTGGAAAACTAACTGCCTTTGATTGTTCAAACACGATTTTCAACAAATTGTTTGAATCAATATGCGTGGATGGTGGAATAATATTGACCATTTTTTCGGTTTTCATAGCGGTGAGATTAATGCATTGCAGTAGCTGCACAAAGTGGGTTGATTCCGTAGGGTTGGCTTTCATCCATTCAGCAAACGCATGAAACAAAGTTGATCCTGGCACAACCGAGGCAGCATGTTTCAGCACGTGGGTGAGAGCTTTTGTCGACAACGTCTTGAAGCCTTCAGATGTGATGATGTCGTATGATTTGAATTTCATATGTGACAAACAGTAATCACCAAGGTCGTCTTGTTCCAACTTTGCAGCTCCATTGAGAATTACACACACATTGTCGGCGCTGCAGATGGACTAAAAACCCAAAAACTTGAAATAAAATTAATGAAAGTTCCTACCTTGAGATGATCAACCGTCAACTCTACAAGGTGCTTTATTTGATAAGATTTTGCAAGTTGTAGAACAACCAAGACAGTGTCAACCTGCAGCGTCTTCATTTCGACGACGCCGGTGTAGATGAACTTCAAAAACGGTTTGAAAGCGTCTACGGAAGTCAATTTGAATAGCTGTTTCTTAGACTCATCTTTCTCTTTCAAGAACATGTCACTACAATTTTAGATAAGTAATTGCAACCTTAACAAAAAAAATTACCGAAACACAGGAGATCGATGTGACAGGATAATCCGATGTGCTGGCAACTGGACGTCACCAATTTGGAAGACAACATCCGAATAACTTTCATCCATGCACATATTGCCCAAATGTGTTAGAAGGCTGACATCTTGGGGATTTGACATGGATGTTGTTACGGCAATCTGAAAATGCAACGAGAGTTTTAACAAATGGAACAAGTGATAATCTTCAGCGACGTTTGACAGCGTTTATATACGCATCCCATTGTTTGCATGGGATATCTTATCACTAAAATTTTGTAACAAAAAAAGGTTTGCCTTTACTCCCCGTCTTTTTAGGTGTTTTCACATCATCGCAACGCATTTTTACTCACCCCCACACATGAACTTAGGCGGGGGTAGGGGGCGCAGCCACCTACATATTTGGGATCTCAGACTTTGCTCAGTTCAACTCAGACTGAAGTTTAGCACTGTCAGCATGACATCTAATGACATATTCCAATTACATATGAAAATGCGTTGCAATAATGGAAAAGTACCGATTAAGAATCGGTCTAACCAACCTTTTTGATGTTATAAACTATTAAAGTCTTTTGGCTTTTTTCTTGTGTTTATTTTACTTTTTTTCAGTCACATTAACAGACACATTTAATTTACATTAAAAAAAACAAAATAATTGATTAAATTTTTGTAATAGGAAACGTGTTTTACATTAAATAATACAATGTTCTTATGTAAATAATTGGAATATAATTTCATTATTCATTCATCCATTCTTCTCCAATGACGTCTTCATCGTGGTTAACCGAATAAAGCATGTGCATAATATCCTGATCGAACGGTAAAAGCACACGGTTCGGTATAATGCGATGAATCAGCTTTACTTTGGGCAATTTCCTTTCAGTGATCAAGTGATAAGGTTTCCCATTCTCGATAAAACCGATGGATTTCAAGTGTGCATAAAGGGGGTCGATGTTGTCATTGTCCTGCAATTACAAATGTTAAAGTAACCAAGGTCTTCAAGGACAACTTACAGTGAATTTGATTACCATACAATTGCTTATTTCTACAGGAACCGAAAACGCGGCAGTGTTAAGCCATTCATACCAGTCAGTAATCTCATTGTTACCATTCTGATCATGGGAAAAATTGTGGAGACTGCTGTTGAAATTTAACTTAGCAACGTTGAGAGAAGGAAAACATTGAACAATGTTTCGGAGCATTAGGATAAATTTAAAGGTCAGGCGAACTTCAGGACTACAGTGGAAATGCAGTTGTTTGACTCCGGGAAAAGTTTGCGCACGGGCACTAGAAAAAAGTATTGATTAAAAATAAGTAAGAAAAATAAAAACTTACAAATTTATTGACATATTGTTATCATCGAAATGACATCGCAAAGTTACAGTCTCCGGAAAGGGAAACGCCGTCGTTAAAAGATTCTACAAAGTTAAGAAGTACAAACAATATTTATAGTTGGCAATACGCACCTTAAGTTGACATGACCTAACCTTAAAATCCAGACGCGACAAATTCTTCGATCGCAAAACAACCGAACGAACATGGTCTATAGACCATTCGGTTGTTTTGTACATTGAAATGTTCATAAGGTCTTCCACTTTGAAGCTTTGAAGATTTTCCCAGGAATCGAGAATTGGGATAAGTGATGGTTCGTCATGATGAATACAACCACTGACAGTGAGCTCCGTGATGTCGTCTGAAAATAAAATATTTGTAATTCTGTCATCGCACAAACAACTTCGCACATTCTAGATCCAACTTCGGCAAACTACTGATACGATTCAGTTGCACTCGTAGTTTTTGGAGGTATCGGGTGGCAATGGTGTGCAGTGCTTCCATGTTGAACTCGACTGGTGACATGCGGAACACTTTCATTTCATCATCATTGTCGGTGTCCTCTGCCAAAGTGAATCGGGAACGCGGGTTCTTGATCCAATCAGTCTCAGTTAACGTGCGGTACACTTCATATTCGTCATCAATGTCGTTGTTTCTTGCCAACGTGGATCGTAAAAGCGGGTTTCTGATACTCTCAATACCGTTTTTGTTGACTAAACAGCCAATGACATCATGACTAATCACGTATTTGAAAACGGAAAAAGCCTCTTTGCTGCTGATTGCCAGGCAACCCATCGCGTCGCCGTTTCCATGAAGCTGGATGGCACGCATGATCTCTCGGATCAGATGGTTTGGAACTCTTGGGGCCGGGGCTGTCATAGCCAGTGATTTTTGATGACAGTGGGGAACACTAAAATCGACTAATACAGAATAATTCAAAGCAGTACTGACGTTTTACACGGAACAAATCAAGAATGAATGATTTGACGGGGTGTGCTTTTGGGCAGTTCGTTTACAAGTGTTTTCGACATTTTGCGATCATATTTGCCACTTTTGGAGGTACTGCCTTTTTTTTACGACCCACAACACCCATTAGTGTAAGCTGTTTTGACTAAGAAGCCGCGAAAATGTTATTTGTTATTTCAATCGCAGCCAAATAATGGAAGGCGTCAGCAACTTTTACTTCAGATGTTTTTGTTTTTTACAGCTGTTGGCGCCATTTTTTAGATGATGCTAAAGTGTTTTTGTGTTTAAAGTAAAGGCACTTTTCTTCAACTACCACGTGTGTTTTACAAAGCCACAGTTACGGTACATGCGGATTAGAAGTCGAGCTTTTTTTTGAACAAGTTTTATTTTGGAAGATTGCGAAAAAAAAACATAAACAACTTCAGTGGCATTGAAACAACACAAATTGTCAAAACTGCACTCATTCGAATTAGATGTCATCCGAGTCATCCTAGATGTCATCAAAAACATCAACATCATAATAATCCAAATCAGAATCATCCAAGTCATAATCATCCAAATCATACATGTATCCCATGGCTTCATTGTGCTGCAACGTCTCTTCATTATCACTATAATAAGCGGTAATTTGATGAACCAGCTTGACGTTGGGGTCCTCTTTTTTAATTTCATAACAATAAGAATATCCAAACTTGATGAAACCGAGAGAGATCAAGTATTCATAAACTGGCGTGAGGTCGTCTTCGTACTGTAACAAATAGATTTACAACTTTTTAGAAATTCATGAAGACCCACACTGAAAATAACACCCGCTCATTTTTGATGATTAGACGCCGGTTAATTTAACCAGATGGGAGCATTCATCAAATGTGAGGAGTTTTTTCATCAAAACTTCCCTCTGGTTAGAATAACCGTTGTAAAAATATCATATGTGAGAGGGTATTTTTTCAATGCTACTTACCATAAATTCGATAGCGTCATTGTAAGTAATTTCAACAGGGACCGTAAAGTTGACGTCGTTGAACCATTCATGGCATTTCGTAAAGTCTTCGTCATCAACAAAATGCGAAAATGTCTCTCTGCTATTGAAAACAATCTTGGCAGTCTCAAGAGAGGGAAAACAATGAACAATGTCGCGAAGCTTTTTGAAAAATGTATAAGTCAGAGGACTTTTAGAGCTGCATTGTAAATTCAGCTGTTTGACTTGGGGAAATGTCTGCGTAGAAGCCCTGAATCAAAATGTAAGTTCGAAACAACTAATACAATGGACTACCCTCATCTAGAATCAAATTGGCCAGCGCACCCAAGTGCACACCAGGCCAGTGTCGCGCTGAAAGTTACACTGGGGCCGCGTGTTTACACCCGTGTACGCGCGCGCGTTTTGAAAGCGACCCACGACCCGACTCGAGCACGGCTGCGTTCAAAAAAAAGGGTGCGCTGGCCAATTTGATTCTAGATGAGGGTAGTCCATTGTAAGACTAAATAAACCTTACAAGTTGATCGGATCATTGAAACCAAAAACGCAATGCAAAGTAACAATCTCAGGAAAAGGAAACGTTGGCGTTTTCGTTAACAGGTTCTGTAAAGTTAAGAAGAACATATTAAAATACTTTGTTAAGACAGTACTCACTTCAAGTTGATAGCGGTCAACCTCAAATTCCAGACGCGACAAATTCTTGGATTTCAGAACAGCCGAACGAACAAGGTCTATTGAATTCCCGATAAGGCCATAAATTTTGAAACTCTGAAGACTTTCCCAGGAATCGAGGATCGGGATAAGAGATGGTTCATCATGATAAAAACAACCGCTGACAGAAAGCTCTGTGATGTCATCTGAAAGTATAATTTTCGTCATTCTGTCATCGCATAAACAACTTCACACTTTCTAGATGCAGCTCTGGCAAATCAATGGTACCCCTCAGATTCACTCGTAGTTTCCGGAGGTAGCGGGTGGCAATCGTATGTAGTGCTTCCGTGTTAAACTCGATTTGTAACGTGCGGTACACTTCAACTTCGTTAAGATCAACGTTCCTTCCCAACGTGGATCGTAAAAGCGGGTTTTTGATACTCTCAATATCATTTTTGTTGACTAAACAGCCAATGACATCATGACTAATCACGTATTTGAAAACGGAAAAAGCGTCTTTGCTGCTAATCGCCAGGCAACCCATCGCGTCGCCGGTTCCATGGAGCTGGATGGCATGCATGATCTCTCGGATGAGGTGGTTCGGAACGATTGAGGCATGGGTCGTCATAGTGATGGAAAACCGGAATTGACTGAAAGCTTGAAAATGGAAAAAATGGTAGCGTTTCAATGAGAAAAAAACAGAATGGAATATGAAAGTTTTGAAAGAGCAATTGAAAAAATCTACAACTCAATGTTTTCACACTTTCTTTCATGAAAAACGAACAATTTGCGTCCATTTGGCGCCACTGCCTCGTGTTTTTCCACGATCTGCAAAACAGATAAACGTCAATTGCCTTTCTGTTTTACCCGCGCAAATGTTATTTGTTATTTCAATCGGCGCCAGATGGTGGGAAGCGTCACTAACTTTTCCGATATTTCGTTTTCAACCGCCATCGGCGCCATGTTGTTTATAGATATGGTTTCGTTTACCACTTTTTCAATTCAACGCTTACAAGAACACAAAGCTTTTGTTTTTTCCGCACTTTGAATTTCGTATTTTGGAACGTTTTTAGTAATAGCATTTATGCAACTCATCCCACACATGGAGGAAATAAAAAGTTTGCAAATGTCAGCCTTTATTTCAGTTATTCCCTTAGACAAGGTTAGATGCACTTTGAAAGCTCAACAACACCATAGTCGAACGGCTTGGCAATGGCTTCGGCTTCGCTCAAGTAGGCCTGGTTGCGCGGCAAGAAGTCAGTGTTGAGATGCTCGCCACAGCCGCAGTTATGGTGGATGCGAAGGAAGAAGTCGGGCTTCAGGGTTTGGAACGTCAGAATGTCGCCCAAGGTACGCTTCTTGCTGGCATGTGCAGTGGCATCGAACTTTCCGTCCTTGCTGTTGATCGTGACGAGATGCTCGTGCTCGGCTTCGTTGTCGTTGGCTTGCATGAACTCCACCGGGGCCGAAACTGGGACGCCATTGCATTGGAGGTTGGCTAGAACACGGGCATAGTGGACACTCTGAAATTGGAGTTTAGTTGTGTTGAAAAAAGTATGGTAACAAACCTGTTTCGCAACGGAAACGGAGACAACGGCGAGAAGGAGGAGGGCGGTGAGAGACTGCATTGTGAAGTGCGTGTTTTAGCTGAGATCTGTGGTGGCTTTTATACAGATGAAAAAGGTTAAAAGTTTACGTGGCATTGATCAATGCCACGTAAACTAACTTTGAAACAATCCAAACAAAAGGCTTAATTAGGTTTTGAATGTGGTTGGGGCCATTGTCTTAATAGTCATCAATGTTCAGATCCATTAATCGGAACTGTTTTAGCATTAGCAGTTTAAATGGGATTCCACTGTTTGTTTGAATTGTTTTTCTGTATTCAAAAAGTGCACCAATTTGATTTATTTGATCAAGATCTAGACAAAAAAAGACTTCAACAATCCTTATAAAACGCCAATAACCTCATTCTGTATTCTCTTTTTCACGACAAACTGAAAGCTCAATAGTACCGTAATCATAAGGCTTCTCAATAGCTTCCGCTTCAGTTTCATAGTAACGTCCTTCTGGGATGTATGACGTACTATAAACTTCTCCACAACCGCAATCAAAGTGCTTCCGAAGGTAAAACTTGGGCTTCTTGATCGACTTATCAAAGACATCCGGCTCAATATCAACATGTGCTGTTAAATCGAATTTGCCATTCGGAGTCCGCTGAAGGTGGTCAAGGTGTCTGTATTTGACCTCGTCATCAACGTTTGCTACGAATGCAGTCGCTGCATCAACTGGATCGTTATGGCAAACGAACACGGCTACGGCATGGGCGTAAAAGGTCTTCGGAACAAGTTTCGAAGTTACTGGGGCCATTGCGACGAGAAGCAGGACGATAGTTAGCGGCTGCATAGCGAAAAAGGGTGATTAGACGACCGTGAGGGACTATATTTCGAAAGATACTGAGGATATTTTCAGTGTCTTTTATAGCGATAGGCAGCGATTAAAGACCAGAAAATTATGTAAAAGTGACGTGAAAGCAATTTCTCAGAAGCCATTAGAAGCATCTATCTAACCAATATATGAAAGCATCAAAAATCACTGTCATGTATGTCGACTGTTACGATGCACTGTAACAATAGCAATGATGAGTCCATTCTGATGGTCTTTCACTTTTGGAAAAGCTTACTAATGGCAAGAAAGCACCAAATATGAATAGAAAAACCAATTCGGTAATAAAAAAAACGCAAGAAATTCCAATTGAAATTTGCATCGAATTTTTCGCTTTTCCGGACATTTTGACAACACAATTGAAACTGTCACGTCATTATTGTCGTCCATGTTTCCATTCGATCATTTCAAAACCTCTGCCGCCACGATGTACACGTTGCCGAACGACCGCTACACGCTGCATCTGCTCAAAAATGCCGCAATCGCGACGGCGAAAAGCGTCGGTTTCGACGACATCAACGAGGACGTCATCAATTACGTCGCAAACTACGCCTTCGATTACGCCCTCCGTTCCTGCCGCCGAGCCAGCCGACATGCAACTTATCGTGAGTCCAGCCTTCAGTGGCACTCTACCGTAACCGTGCCAATTTCATCTTTTCAGTGCACCGACAGCTTTCGATCGACGACCTCGAGTTTGGCGGGATCGACCTCGAAGCCCTGAGGCACTTTGCCGACAATGTGCCGTCGATGGGGGCGGCGCCTGTGCCAAAGTACCCAGTGAAGCCAAAGGTGGACTTTATCAACAAGCTCAACATTCCGGGCCTGCCGCAGCATGCCATCGAGTGCCTGAGTGGGTTTCGGTTTAGAGGAGTCTGTTTTGATGGAAAACGCCGTTTCAGAGGACATGAACTTGTACATCGAGCCACAAGCCACCACCGATGCCGATTCGCAGACCGAGGGGTCGACCTGCAAGGCCGCCGATAAGAACGACGACGACGAGGACATGCTGCTGGAAGCGCTCAAGTCGCAGGAGCGTGAGAGTCGGATTGTGTGGCCGGACAAGTGAGTCTCGACCGTTTTTATATAAATTTCGACAAAGTTCCAACGCCTTCAGCCCTGGCAAGAAGTACCCGTCCCTCCGCAGTCTGCCGCCCGTCGACCTGAACGCCAGCCCCCTCGAAGACCCCTTTCTGCGCCGACTCTACCTGCCACGTGTCCAAGTCGACGACATGGCCTTGGCGGTCCAGGCGCCGGAAGCCTTCTACCGCGCCGAGCATCAGAAGGCCCTGGCTTCCCGGACCGGTCCCAAGTTGGTTTATCTCCATCCAAATCACTGATCAGTGTCATAATGACCCCCTTGCAGCTACAATTGGGCAGACAACGCATCCTCCAGCGACGAAGACATTGGCTTCTCGCAAAAGACCGTCGTGCCGAGCCCCTCTGACGATGCCATCGCCGTCGCCCCGCTGCTCGTGCCGAAACCGGTCGAACCCGTCACGCCGTACCGCCCTCGGAAGAGCCCCGGCTTCGTCCGGAAGTACCCGCCTCGCGACGGCGTGCCCGGCCGTGGCACTTACAAGACTAAGCGGATGGACCCCACCGGCAGTGGCTGGGTGAGTCGGCCGCCGTTTTTACCAGTTTCAGAAGCAGGCTTTCAGGTGGCTCGGCCACATGCCGTCAAAGGCAACGTCATCACTCTCAAGGACGGTACCGAAGTCTTTGTCGGCGATCTCACCCCTGACGAGGTTCGTTTCAACGCCTTGTAACGACGCCTACCGCGCTTTTGATGCCTTTGCTTTCCTATTAATTGCCACCTTTTTGCAGATTCGAGAAACCAGCACCGAAATCGTTGTGAGAACGTCAAAGACGCGGAAACAAGAACCCATCAAGTTGCGTCTCTGTCCGCCCAAATGATGTCAGTACGGTACTTTTTCTTCGTTTTCAAACATTTTGTATAGAGTTAATGGTAGTTGTGTTAAATAATTGTAAGAAAAACAAATTTTTTTTGGCTAACAGCTTACATGCAAAGTTCAACTAGGCAAAAAACGAACAAAAAATGGCATTTTGCAGAATTGAATTAACAATTGAACATAGCTTATTTAGCATTTTTGTAACCGATTTGTTAAAACAAGACAAGTTAATTTTTTTGACTTTAAATTTTGGTTATAGCGGGACATTCCAAGTGCTTGCAGTACAGATCATCATATGTGCCGCACGTGCCAGTTAATTTAATAAAAACCACAGGTTGCTTATCAAATTCAGCATGTCGCCGCCCCCTAACTTTTTCTTCGCTGAAAACTCGCGTCCAATTAACTTTGTCAATGCTGGTTTCGACGTTGTAATTGTACAAGGAGCGACCCAGTTTTAGGTTAATGCTGTCAAGCATATACGGCTGAGGCAGTTGCACAATGATAGAATCTTCGCCGATTTCCTTTTCAGTCCAACCATCCGAAAAGTTACCGTTAAGCATTCCACCATTCCAATTCTCACCTTGAATGACGACAGCGTTCTTTTCTTCCAAAGCTACATTGGACGTCGGTATAACAATGCCAAGAGATCGGTCAACTTCGATTTTTTTCCTTTTGTAATAGGCTTCAAGACGCGAAATCTCAAAAACCTCATCGACTGGGGAGTTGCCAAAAATGCGAATATAGCGGGCCGTGCATGTCTTAAAATAAAGTCTTTGAACACTACGACAGATGAAGTCCGAATAGTCGATGATGCGAGTCCAAGTGATATTGTTTTCGGAAACGGCAACCCAGTAGCTGCAGTCGCCTTTAGCCAATTCCATTTCTAAATAATTTAGCACGTAGAGTTGATCCAACTTGATTTTAATGCCTTCAGTATCTTCAACTGAATGAAACAACGTGAATTCTTTTGGAATTTCGAAGAACATAGGATTTCCAAAAGTAATTATTTCAGCATTGGGATGAACCAAAACATTGGAGTGAAAATTTAATACTGGGCGATGATTTACACCGTTGTTGTCTGCCAATGCCACACGCGGTAGTGGCGGAGCAGTTGATGTTCCGTTTTCATTGGCTGTGTCAGTACCAGAAGAATCAGGCTTCACCTTTACCCAACATTGACCGATTAGATCCAATTGTTTACATTGAACAGCCTTGTTAAAGATATTCCAAACATTGTCATTATTGATAATCGACTGAAAAAACATTTTATAGGAAGCAAAACAACGCTCAATCATACCTTGAGATAGTCTGCTGTCGATTCTTCAAGCTGCTTCATTTGATATTTTGTTGCAAGTTGAAGAATATCCAAAACATCGTCAACCTGTAGCTTCGAGAAATCGATGATACGCCCGTTAAAAGACGCTAAAAACAGTCTGAAGGTTTCTGCCGACGTTTCAGTTACTTCGTACTCTCGAATGCTAGAGTTACCATCTGTATTGGAAAACAGTTCTCTGAAAATTGATAATAAATTTAACTTTTATACAAAACAAAGTCTTACTTAAACACAGGAGACCGTTGTGCCAAAATGGCTTGACGAGCAGTTAACCGCGTGTTGCCAAATAGAAAAATCACAACATCGGGATCATTCCGACGATCGTCACCAGTCGATAAAGGGCTGTTCGGCAATTCTTCGTCGTTGTCACCCACCATTTTTGCTTAAAAGATAAACAGCGAATTAAAAATGTAACAAAGTTAAGAAAACTCGTATCTCTCTTTCCCCAAACAACAAGCTGAAACAACGTATCGTACGAAACTTATCCATCGCAGTACTCGCGTTGTCTTGTCACCATCTTTTCTGATCAGAAAGACGTAAAAGGCGTGACCAATACGCATGACCTACAAACCAAAAAAGCGTATACTATAGTCAAAAGTTCACGCCGAGTGTAACCTTATCTCAAGGATGCCTATTAAGGTGCCTAGCATTCAAATGTTGATAGTACACTCACGTGAACAAAGAAATTTTTTGCAGAATCAACTTACCTATTTTTTGCACATCAAAGTAACCATTTTTGTCTAGAGCAAAGGTTAAAAACTGACTTCGACATTGTAATAGTATGAAAAAGCATTCCTCAGTCAGTATTTAAATCAATTTATAAAATAGTTCAACATTTTGTCGTCAGACATAAACAAAAAAACAAAAATATACGCAAATTTCCCTAACAAGGGAATGTTTTGAGGTCATCCGCGCCGATTCGAACAAGCTATATGGCATTCGAAAGAGCATCAAATTCTAAGATTTTTCACGCAAACCGGAACTGCCAATCGATTATTTCAGCGGATTTATGCCCTTTTTAGTTCAAAAAAAGTTGTTTTTAAACAATTTTTGAACGGTCATAACTTTTTTTGCAGGAGGTCTATGGAGACGGGGTTGGTTTCAATCGATAGCATTTTTCAATTGACTATTGCCAAAAACTGGTTGGTTTATGGCTTTTGCTTATAAGAAGTAGTTTTTAGTTCAAGTTGTTGTCTATCGATTGAAACCAACCCCGTCTCCATAGACCTCCTGCAAAAAAAGTTATGACCGTTCAAAAATTGTTTAAAAACGAATTTTTTTGAACTAAAAAGAGCATAACTCCGTCGAAATAACCGATTGGCAGTTCCGGTTTGCACGAAAAATCTTAGAATTTGATGCTCTTTCGAATGCCATATAGCTTTTCATTCATTCATTTATTACGCCACCGTATGGCGCTGTTTACATTAACAGTACGATATAATACATGTAGAGGAATTCGGAAGGGAAAGAGAGGTACAATTATCAATTAGTAGGTGAGAGATGTGAGAATTTGCGAAAAGACAAAGTAGGAAACATTCGAGTAAAGCGGAGCGTTAATTGGAGACGAGTTTTGAGACTTCGGTTATAAGGGACAAATGTTTGGTTTCCGCTTGGGTTCTGCGGGGAAGCTTGGTGAAGGCAGAAGAGGCTCGAATGGCAAACGATGACCTTCTTGTAGAGCGACGGCACTTGGGGATGATGACTTTGCGTGAGCGTCCTCGAGTTTTGGAATCAGCAAGCAGAAGTTCGAAGTTGCAGTCGATGTCGCCAGAGAGTTTTTGATGAAAGAGTTTTAGGTCGAAGTAGAGACGACGAGCGGCAAGCGATGTGATTCCAAACAGTTTACAGCGGTCACTGTAGGAGAACTGTGATGTTGAGCCACGAAGCAGTGGAGAACGAAGAAAAATACGGCGTGTAGCACGTTTCTGAACACTTTCCAGCTGTTTGATGAGCAACTTGGATGTAGGGTTGAAAACAGGAGAAGCAAATTCGACCAATGGACGGACATAGACAGTGTACATCTTGATAAGGATGTTGGGGTTTCTTGACTTTACGGCTTTGAAGAGGCAGTAGAGGGCAGACATGGCTTTGGACACAATGCCGGCGATGTGGGGCTTCCACGACATGGTATTGCACATAGTAACGCCAAGATCGCGGACTGAAGTGCATGAATCGGGAATAATGATACCATTTAAGGTGTAGACGTGGCTTGGGTTGGTTGCAGGAAGAAAGTGAAGCACGTTGCACTTGTGGGGGGCGATGGGCAGCTCGTTCAACCGGGACCACTCGGCTAGTTTGTCGATGAAGGTCTGAAGAGAAGCACTGTTTGAGCTGACTGCCTTGATGTCATCGGCAAACATGAAACATTCTACGTTGTCGGTTCTGCAGAAGGCCGGTAGATCTGAGACCATGATAAGGAAGAGCGTGGGACCGAGAACGGTACCTTGGGGGACTCCTGAGGGTGTTGTGAATGACGGGGAGAAGCAATCACCAACTTGAACTTGGGCGAGACGATGGGATAAGAAGTTGATTATCCAATTGACTAGATAGGCTGGACAGTGGAGCATTTTCAGTTTACGAATTAGGATTGAATGTTTCACTTTGTCAAAGGCCTTTTCAAAGTCAAAGTATACAGCGTCGGCAGGGATGTCGGAGTCGATGAGCTTGGTTATCAAGTCGACAAAGCTCACAAGGTTGGTGGTCACAGACTTCCCGTGGGAGAATCCGTGTTGCTCAGGAGGAAGAATCCCGCATTCTCGTAGAAAAGATAGAAGTAGCACGTTGACTTCGTGTTCACACATTTTCGAGAGCGAACATGTAAGTGCGATGGGTCGATAGTTGTGGACGAGGGACCGATCTCCTTTCTTGAACAGAGGTTTGAGAATTCCTGAGCGCCAGAGGGAAGGAACAGCGCCAGAGGATAGAGATGCATTGAAGATGATGGATATAGGTAATGCGAGACCTGTGGAGCATTGTTTTAGCAGTAGGTACGGGATGAGGTCAGGCGAAGTATTTGCCGAGGATTTCTTCCAGTGGCACAGCATTTCGTAGATGTCGAAGGCCGTTATCTGTTTGGGTGGTATTAGGTCTGGTAGAGCGGGTGTAAACTCGACGTCATCAGGCGTGAAAACAGATTGGAAGAAGCGGGCGAATTCAGAGCTTTTTTGGGAATCGTCGAAGATAACAGATTCGCCAGAACGGATGGCCGGTATGCCTTGAGAATGGTTGATTTGGAGACGGATGTAGCGATACAGGCCTTTGGAGGAGGATTTGGATGCGAGTCGGCTTTCAAGTTGACGTCTACTCTTGAGAAGCTTCTTGGAGATGTCTCGGCCAAGCTTAGCGATAAACTCCACTCGCTGTTGAGTACGTGGAAGTTTGAAGAGACGCTCGCGAAGTTTGATGGTTTTGACGATGCCACGGGGAATTCTAGCTTCAGATTGACACGTGAAGGGGACAAAAACGCTAATGGCATAGTGAACAATAGCGAGAAACTTGTCGTAGAGTTCGTCGATGGAGGAGCACGATCCAAGAACTTCAGACCAGTTAGTGTTGGCAAAGTAAATGTCCATGGAGTGGAAGTTAGCTTTGTAGAAGTTGCGGAACAGCTTAGGACGAGGAAGAAAGTGAGGAGAAGGCGAGAAAAAGGAGTAAGTCAACATATAATGGTCGCTAGAGCCAAATGCAGGAAGAACTTCGACCCTTCCAGTAGAGACCTGGTCGCTGCAACATATCAGATCCAAAATGTTGTTTTGACGGGTGGGAGTTTTGACAATTTGGCGTAGGTTTGCTGCTTCAAGGAAGTCGATGAAAATGTTGTCATTGTGGGAGTGACCGGTCGGGCGTTCGGCGTCCCAGCTTATACTCGGTAGGTTGAAGTCACCTACTAGCAACACCGGAGAGGAAGGTGAACATAGTGGTGCCAGGTCGGAAAGTAATAAGGTGAAAGTCTTGTCGTTGGTAGACGAGATGGCTGGAGGTACGTAGGTGCAAATCACGCGAAAAGTGGAGCCGTTAACGTTGAGATCGACAGCTGCGTATTCGGAAGTGTACGTTGCCGCTTGTTGGACCAGCGTTGGACAGTAGAGGTTGGGGACAATAATAATGACTCCGCCTCCTTTCTTTTTGCGGGACCTGTCTTGCCGGAAGACGGTGAAGTCGAGGTTGGAAGTTATGAGACAGTCGGGGATAGAATCATTCAGCCAGGATTCAGTGATACAGAATAAAGATGAAGGGTTAGATATTAGAAGAGATTGTACATAGATTAGCTTAACAGGAGAGGCGATACTGCGGGCATTGAACAGGAATAGCTTTATACGGTGGCTGGTGTCCTATTGGGAGGACGGGTTACAGGCTGGGGCAGGGACGTCGGCGATGATGTTGCCATTGGAGGAGGAAGGGGCCTCGGAACCACTATTGCCAGCAGTATTCGGCGGGTTGATGCCGCTGGGGTTTTCTTCCACAACGACGTCAATGTCCATTCTGTTGTTGGGGGTAGAGGTAGAGTGGGCGTTTGCTCGGACTCGAATGGCATTGCTGCCAGACGCAGGGCTGTGCTGGTCAGACGGCTTGAACGGGGCGTCCAGGATGGCCGATATTTCGGTGGCAGTGAAC
The DNA here is from genome assembly GCA_024447225.1 of Panagrellus sp. LJ2284. Taxonomy (NCBI): domain Eukaryota; kingdom Metazoa; phylum Nematoda; class Chromadorea; order Rhabditida; family Panagrolaimidae; genus Panagrellus; species Panagrellus sp. LJ2284. The sequence goes on along the minus strand of JAMRYC010000005.1, from coordinate 7,624,849 downwards.
GCGGAATGCTTGTTCGAATCGGCGCGGATGACCTCAAAACATTTCCTTGTAAGATATAACATTTTAAGCAAAATCCTGTAAATTATGATGTAAAATCATCATTTACAAAAAAAAAGTCAACCAACAGAAGCAAGCTTCAAATTCTCGTCAGATTATGTAAATTTTGAGCATGATGGACACACATAGGGTTCATTTTCCTCGGATGAAGATGACATATCAGTATCTTCATCCAATTCGTTTTCCGTCGAGTCGGATGAAGTCTCTTCGTCCTCACTATTACAGTTCAATAAATCTTCAGGCCGATACGCAACTCGATGAACAAGCTTAACGTGAAAATACGTCTTTTCGAAGATCAAAGCATATGGTGTATCATCTTCTTTAAATCCGTAATCTTTCAAGCTTTTGTAAGTGTCCTCCACTCTTTCATAGGTCTGCAACTTTAATTATGAGTTAATTAAACGTAAATTGACTGTAACCCACCTTTAAAGTGATTTTCGCATGGTAGTTGATTTCGATCTCCAGTGGAACTCCAAAACCGAAAAACCACTCATGAACTATTACGATCCGTTTGTGATTTCGTGGGAAGTGTGGTAACAACGAAGAAAGTGTAATCTTGACCAAGTCGATGGAAGGAAAACAACCGACCACCTGTTGAAGCATCCAAAACTGTTCGAGATTGAAATGGTCAGCGGTTTCTCCTTCAAATTGAAAGTGCTTCACTTGCGGAAATGTAACGTTGTCGCTAAAAGAAAAAATTAGGTTAAAAGTGACAAAATGTGACCTTACATAGAAACATTGTTTTTTACTCCAAAAGTACATCGCAGTGTTACATTTTCGGGAAAGGGAAACCCCGGCTTTGTTAACATTTTCTGAAAGTTGGACTTATTTTTTCGTGGCTGAAACTCTTACAAAAAAAACTTACCCTAAGTTGGACCTCAGCTACTCGAAGATCCAAACACCGCAGGTTGCTCAACTGTGTTGTCCCACAAAGTATATCATCCAAAAATTCGTCAGAAATATATTCTATTTTGACAACCTCAAGCTTCGACCAGTCAGTAATCTTATTGAATCGTAGACTAATGTAATGATGTTTATTGTCGATAATCAGTTCAGTTACATTTGCTAAAAAACAAAAGTTCAATTTATATTTTAACTTTAGAATCAACAAAGACATACCTAAAAAGCTTAAATCTGGAAAACTAAAAAGGTCAATCGCAACATGTAGCTTTCGGATGTATCGCTGAATCAGTTCATACAAATAACCGGTAAATCTGATACGCGGTTTTGGTTTATAAAAATTTTCCGCACGTTCTTTTGCACCATACCCGTCTTTCTTTAAACGTGGGACGTTTCTTTTAAAGTATAAATTTTTCGGTTCCATGTAAAGGTTTTCTACAATGGCAACTACATCACTGCCAATAATATTTTTGAAGATTGAAAAAGCTTCTCTGGTGGAAATCGCCATACATGCCATTGCGTCTCCGTGTTCTCTCAATAGGATCTCGTTCATGATTTTTCGGAGGAGATGGCTTCGAACGCTTGGAATCGGGCTTGTCATGATTGTTTAAATCAGAGGGAATGACGAATGATGATGTAGAATCCGAAATCAGAAAGGTAAAAAACGGAAAAAGAGGTAAAACGCCAACACGATTTTTCGAAATGAGGATTCAATTTGTTTCGAATCAGTTTTAAAATGTGTAACTTTCCGATCAAAGGCGGGGTCATTGCCAATTTTTAACTTACTGACATTAGTCCATTTCGTGTTTACGATGCGCGATAGCTAAAGACGTAACTGCCTTTCAATTTTACCCGCGCAACGGTTATTTGTTATTTCAATCGGCGCCAGATTATGGAAGTTGTCGGTGAACTTTGCTTTCGCTGTTTTGTTCTGAACCGCAATTGGCGCCATCTGTTTTTTATAACGACTTTCAGTGCGTAAAAGTGTGTAAACAAGTTTCAAACACGAATTAATTGCTTCCTTTTTATTTTTTAAATTACATTTGCCACACTACAAATCAGTGTTCATGACTTCTGGTTGCAGTTTCGGTTCACGCACACTTCGAAAGTTCAACAATGCCATAATCCAGCGGATTGGCATCGGCATCGTCTTCACTCAAGTAGATCTTGTTGCGAGGCATGAAGTCCGTATCAAAAGTTTCTCCACAGCCGCAATCATAGTGGACGCGAAGGAAGAAGTCGGGCTTCGTGTTTTTGAACGTGATCTTCTCGACCAAGCTTTGCTTCTTCTTTCCATGAGCAGTGGCATCAAATCTGCCATACTTACTGTTGATCGAGATGATGTGATCGTGTTCGTCTTCGTTGTCATTGGCCTGCATGAACTCGACTTGTGCCGGGACTAGGACGCCTTTACAAGTAAAAACGGCTAAGGCACGGGCGTAGAATTCTTTCTGGAAGTGCTGATTTTTAAGTTTTTTTTATAAATGTGGACGACAAACCTGGGGCGGTAAGGAAAAAGAAATGACAGGGACGACAAAGGCCAGGAGTAAAACCACAGTGAGGGACTGCATTGTGAAATGCGATTATTAGGAATCAGTTTGTGGTTGCTTTTATACCAACAAAAATGAAAGTAACTTTTTTATGTATGGGAAATGCCGAAATATCTACCATTGACCCCCTTTTTTTCCCAGCATTTTATTTTTTTAAGAATCATAAAATATTAGCAAAATTTTGATTAACTGCAGCAAAACAACGCAACTTTTTGTTATATTTTGATTGGAGTCGATCACAGCTCAAATTGTTGTCTAGAAAGTACGTCGTTCACAGACTGGGAATGAGGTCTTTAAAATTTCTATCAATAATAAAAAAATCCCTGCCACATTAGAACTTGCATCCACTGTTAAGACAGTCTCCTCTTTATTCAATACTTGGCTCAATATTTCCGTTGGGAATACTTTTCACAAAACTTAGCTTGGTGCTCGGTGACGTTCTTCTCGTATTCCAGTCGTTGTGCCTGTCGTTGAAGCCGAGCGTGTTCTTGTTGTCTGGCTTCTAAAGAAGCTTCACTCTCGGATTCCGTTCGCTCGTGGGGGTCGTTTGGGTTCATCTCAACGGGAAATAACTTCGGACTTTCTGAAAACTGAACAATGAAACATAATTTTAAAAAGTTATTTACAACAATACTAGCTGATGGCTCTTTATACGCAAAATTGACAGATTTTATCACAAAAACCAACTGATTTCTATTCGTTTGTCCTTGAAAAAAAAAGACGAACGTTGCTTTGTTCCGATAGTGCAATGAATTTTTTTTGACTGATGCAATACGTCCTTGAACGTCAACAAAACAAACTTGTCTCTAGTTTGGTTTCGTATTTAGCTTGATCGCGCAGATCGGTACGCAGGTTTGTACAATTGAGAATTCATTGCTGTTTGTTTGTCATCTTTGGAGTTCTAAAGTCGAGGACAAGTTCAGAAAAGCATCGTCAAATGCCAACAATTATAATAAAAAAAAACCACTTACAACATTCACTTTACTTTAAATTATCATTTGTAATCGACCCCTCAAAGTATGAGCCATAACAACAGTTTGGAAGCGTCAAACGTTCAGTATGAATCCAATATCTGACTGCACACAACAAAGGGTAAACTCTGATGATTAGGGCGCTTAATATGCAGCAATTGATAAACAATAAAGGCACACCTCAGTCCCCTGACAGTGATCAAGTGATTTGCCTATAAGGTGCAGCACAAACTGCAAAAACCAAAAGTACCGGATTAGAAAACCCCACTTTCTGTTTACGACCGTGTTTTTAGCAGTGAACACTATGCTGCTAATAAGACATTGACAATTTTTTCGCATTGCTAATGATTGTATGAGTTTTTAATAGCTCCACTGTGTTTACGATTCGTTTGAGGAACAAGTTTTCTTGATCAACGGCCAATTGGAACAATGTCAGGTTACATGCTATTACAGTTTACAAAAATGCTCCTGGAATTAAAGAAACACTTACAAGGGAAGTATTTATACTAGTTGAAACGGATTTAGATGGGACAAAAAACTTAGATAGTACTCCCATATCTAAGACTTTTCCCAAAATATTAGCTGCTATTGCGCCCTGAGGGCCGAGAAAAATGCCGTCAAAGTTCGAAAATTTGAATTTTTGGAGGGCCATAACTTTTTTTAAAATTAGCCTATTGTTACGCCGTTTGGAGGGTAGTTAGACCCTATTAGGGCCTACAAATCCTGAAAAATTTAAATCGATCGGACGTTACACCTTTGAGTTATGGTCGTTCAAAAATTCATGAATTTCAAAGTCTCATAACTCCAACCTGTATCGTCGGATCAATTCGATTTTTTCAGGATTTGTAGGCCCTAATAGGGTCTAACTACCCTCCAAACGGCGTAGCAATCGGCCGATTTTAAAAAAAGTTATGGCCCTCCAAAAATTCAAATTTTCGAACTTTGACGGCATTTTTCTCGGCCCTCAGGGCGTAATAGCAGCTAATATTTTGGGAAAAGTCTTAGATATGGGAGTACTATCTAAGTTTTTTGTCCCATCCAAATCCGTTTCAACTAGTATAAGTACTTCCCTTGTTAGTGGATTGCAACCTTTTCTGTCGGAACAAAACAAATTTTTTTTTCGGCATCGAATGTACCCTACACGTGTTCGTATGCATATGAACTTGTTGACTTAACTGATGATAAAATCAAAATTCATGAAAAAACTTAAGTGTTAACAAAAAACATGAAAATGCTATATTTGCTCATTTGCAAAATCCGCGCTGCTGATACTGCTTGGTTTATTTGCATCAGCCAACATGTTTAGCCGTTGCACGATGTGGCTATTCTTATCAAGGTTTGCCACACCTTCTAAAGACATATGATTTTCATGCAGCAGTTTTGGTTTCCATGAGCTTACAAACAATATATAAAGAGATTGGCGGCACCATTATAGCATCGTTTCGTAGTTTATGTAGGTAAACGGTTTTAATACGCTTTTTTTCAGATTGCAAGCACTCGTTATGGACTACGATTCAGGGTACAGCGAGCAGTCTTCTACCAGCAGTGAAGCTTCGTCAGAGGCTGCAAGAGCATTGCAGCAACTTGAAGATAAAATCAGAGAGGGCGAACGTGAAAAGGCAATGCTAGAAGCGATCATAGCTCATGCTAAGGAGTGCAAAGAGTATGAAAATAGAAAGTATTAAGTAAACTGTTTATTTGAAAATAATGTAACTGTTAATTGTATATATACGAAACAGTAAAATAATTGATAAAAGTTTAAGTCACAAATCTGGCAATTATATACTGATCAATTCACGCGTTTATTAAGTAACATAAGTACATACAAAACACTTATGACAAAATTTGTGTTGTTAGCGTTTGAGATTTTTTTCAAAGTTGACTGTGCAATAGAATCAGTTCACTTTTGTAATAAAATTAATTAGTTTTGCTCAAAAACAAAGTTGCGTTAATGAAATAGGGCTGTTGCCACACAACACGGAAAATTAAACAGAGCGTAACAAAAAAATGTAAAGTAACACTTGCTAAAGGTAAACCTTAAGTAGATTTCAGTTATATTTAGCCATTTGCACTTTGCGCCTGACGACAGCGCCAGCAACGCCATTATTAAAGAGGAAACATCGACAAATGACTCGTTTGATACAGACTAACAAAAAGCGGGTTGACGAGCCATGAATTTTGTAATGAATTTACTACGCCCAGTCTGTTGTCAAATGCGTTACAAAATAAGACCCAAAACACACTCACAAGAACTATAGTTGCTGTCGTTAGAATTTTAATATTAAGCAGAAACGATCAAAGTAAATACAAAATTAAACTGTGAACGAAGTCTTGTTGTCGACGTGCAATGTTCAGCAGCGCAGAGACATTACATCCGGAGGATTAGGATCCGGATCTAGATCGGAATCCGGAGGAAAAGACCCGGATCCTGGGCTCCGGATACGAAGAATCCGTTAAAAAAATCTGGAGGGTAACCGTTGTAGTAAATAAAAAAATGAGAAATGTTTAAAGCCTGAATGGGAAGACGTTTTTTATTGTGTAAAACCTACAAAATTACAAGCAACAAAAAACATTAGCTTCCACTTTTTTTAAGTTTTTTTGGTTTTAAATGGTTACAAAATGACAAATATATATGAATTGCACATGTACAAATTACCAATCAAGATCACGGATACGGGCACCGATGGCAGTGCTGCTGAACAATTTCTTAAGCTGATTAGTCATGTTGAGCTTCATGAGGTACATGATGTCGGCAGGGTTGTCATTACGGGACACTGGAGCGTCGATGGTCAGCAAACTTCGAAGCCGAGTGATGGCTTCGGGGGTGCCTTTTGGCATGAGAGTAACGCGGAGGGTGTAACTCGGCTTTGTTTTTATAAAGTTGGTGAGTTCGGGGACGTTTATCGAAATGTGGGTGCAGCCGGATAAGTCGCAAAGGGCACGCGTGAGGTTGTCGTTGAGTTGGTCGTGGAATGATGCCAAGACGTCGATGGTGAAGTATTCGCCGATTTCAACGATGGCAGGACGGGATACGCAGCCTTTGGTGGCATCGGAATACAGGATGGAGGACGCCGATTGGAATACTGTGAGGAAGTAGGTGTCGCGGGCGGCCTGGAAGTTGCAAACTTTAAACTTGGATTGTAAAAAGAGCAAGAAACCATACCAGCTGAACAGCTCTCCACTTCTTTATGTCACAAAATTCATCACCAAGATTGTTGCCACCAAAATTCTGCACAACCAGCCAGTTTTCAACGTGTTCAAAGAACGAATCATTTGACAGTTCGATGAAAAATGTTAACAGCATCCGGCCAAGACCGCCTGTGCGGCTTTTTAGATCAACTTTGTGCATGCTTGCCGAAACCTAAAAAACTCATGTCAGTCTTATTTTTACGTTAAATTTAAAACGCACCTCTCCAATATCGACATGCTCCAGTACGCCCGCAACATTGTAAAGCTGGCCAGTTGCATACTTCACAAACATGACAATAATCTCAGTCTTTGAAACCTCCGTCAAAACGGTATGCTCTTCCTTCCATTTACACAAAAAATAGAGCAGCGTGCCAAGTCCATTGTATCGAGCAATGTACGGCATCACGTTAGGCAGTTTGGTTGAAACATTAGTCACAAAATCGTCATATTTACTGAACTTTTTGTGTTCGATTTCTGAGGAAATTTGATTTCCGAGTGGATCCGGGTCGATAGGGATGTTTTTGGAGTAGCGTACGGCGTCTATGACGTCCCAGACCACCCACGGGAGAGAAATTATGTCGCCTTTTTCTATAAAACACTGACATCAGACAAAATTAGTAATATGCAACTTACGATAGGCAACTTTATAGTAAGCAACGGCCATTCGACGTAATTTCAGCCCCATCACAGGATCATCCAAAACACTTGTAAACCGCGTCTGGAGAAATTCCTTCTTACCATTTGCCAGAGCTTGCGCACAGTCGATATCCGCTGTGGCATAAAATTCCTGCCGAAACTGGCACCAAATTTCATACAACTGTTTTTGAATCGTAGCACCTGTCGTGTGACTTGAAAAGCTGTCATTTTCACGATTCTGTAACTGACGGTTCTTGGCATCTGTGAAACATTGCGAAAACAGTTCTGCTTCGTTTTTGACACCGTAGGTGGTCATGACTCGTTTGACATCTTCCGAGTATCGGGCGTACACCGCTTCTGCCTCAGGTTTATACAATTCCCAGCCATCAACGAGAACGGCGTGGTCGACAACTGGCTGATCATCTTCCTGCGACACGTACTTGCTGACAGAGTTGACGAACTTCTGAATTTTTCGATAAACGTGGCCCAGAAGTCGATTACTTTGGTAAGTTGAGGCGTAATTTTGCTGCATGAAGTCAGGCTTCTGTTCTGCGGCTTCTGGCGGTTCGTTACCTTTCCATACTTTGACAAGTGGATCCATTGCGATTCCGCTTTTTTGGAAGTCGACAGCGGCAATTTGTTTCTTTGAAATGCTGGCGCAGACGTTGCTTTCCAGACCGTATAGGTCGGAATTAGCTAGGTGAGCGTTCGATACGACGCCGATGCCATCGTTTAAAATGTAGTCTTTGATGAATTCTATAGATTGTTCGCGGAAGTCAGATTGGACGGATAAGGGCTTCTCTTTTGGGGCAGAATAGTCGGTCGCGGGCTCGTTGTGATTCAGCATCAGATCGAGGTCCCACATGACGGAGTACTCGTCGCCGTCAAGATCACTCCCCGCCATTTCATCTGGAGACGGTCGTGGGCCATGTTGAGAAAAGACGACGACATCGCACAGGTGCCGCAGGGCAGGAATGTTGACGGCTTCGAACTTCCGGAGGTCGCCCATGTTCAGCATCGGGTTTTTGCTGATCATGACGTCGCCTTCCAGAATCGACTGCTTGCCTTGTTTGAGGCATTTTTCGTCACACGAGTCCGAATACTGGACAAAAACTTGGCCATATTGGAGGAAGCCTGTTTCGTCGACGACGCCAAACATGTTTCGACCGAAATTTGGTGGGATTTGGATTCGTGCTCGCTCGCCTAGCTGGACTAAAATAGAATAAAATAATAGAACTCCAATGTTCGATTAAATTTAACTTACTCAAGTTCAACTGCACTTTCGCCAGCACCATCCGTCGGAAAAATGGCTCCGACAAAAGATTTGTAAATCCAACAAGCTGGTTGATCGGCACAAACGACGGCAAATACCGTAATGCATGTTTGAAGTTGATCTCTTCAGTTAGCGATTTCATGTTGTCCTGAATATCAGCGTCAGTCAGCTGTAGAATACGATCGGTGACGCGTTTGTGGCTCTGGTAGCTCTGCTTTTGCGAAACTTGATCAAAAATACTAATAAGTTGTCTGTTTAGGCACACTGTCCCGGGACTAGAGTACTTGACAATCTCGAAAGATGTGTGTTCTTCATTTGCCGTGAACTTGTTCTGCGAAGGTCGAAATAGGACCTCTTTCGTCCAAATTGTGGATGTTTCGTCAGTTTGAACGTTGTTAGTCTTGACAAAACCCGCGAACTGATCTAGGAAGGGATCGACAGACAAAACACCTTTGTAACCAGCGTAGCGGAACTGGAAACAACTTGGTGTCCACTGCAGATTCAGTTCAGATTGTAGTTCTTTGGCTTTGGCGAGCGACATGATTCCAACGCCATCTGAGAAGCAATACAAGTCACCGTTTTGATTGCGGGCACTGTTGGAGTAGTCTGGGATTTCACCAAAGTTGCCTTTAGGCAGTTTGCGTTTTGATGGCTGAAATTAAGTTTATTTGTCAAATTACAATCACAAAAGTTAAACAAACTCACAATAGACTGCGTGAAACACTGTCCAAACCGAGCCAGCATCTTCGCCACGCCCTCATCTTTGAACGTGCCCATTTTAGCATACAATTTGCCAACTTCTTTCACGTCATCTGTACGGTAGAAGTAGCAACCATGTTCACGAAGTTGAGAACTCGACGAAGCTAGGTAATAATACTTCTTCCCGCCAGCAGTCAACCCATCGCGTAACGGTTTCAAGACATTATCCAAGGCCATGGCACCGATGCTGTTGTAGAGTTGGTTCATAGCATCACTTCGAACGACGACCCTCAAAAAGTTGTCACCGCCACCGAATTCTCGGACCATTCGGGAACCCATGATGGGCTCCGGTGGGTAAAACAAGATTCGCGTTGGGGTGATAACAGCTTTTCGGATCATAATATAATGGTCGTTGTTCAGGTATCGGGCACGGTAGCCGGCCACTTCGGTGGTCGCTGTCGGTTCGATGTTTCTGACCATGTCGAAGTAGATGTTCATGACATAGTCGATGGCTGGCTGAATTGTAGCCTTTTGTAGGAGCCTTTCGATATCGGCGCAAATTTGGACAAATTGGTCACGCGTTCTGATAAGATACTTTTGACCAGTGATGCCACGACTCAGAATGCAGTCAATCAAGTACCGAACTTCAAATGGCCAATGTTGCGGAAAGTGGTCTTTGTTCAGCCTCAAATCGATAGCATTGTATTCATCTATCCAGAATCGATGAAACGTAATCGTGCACTGCAGACGTTGCTGGAGCATCATCAAGACGTTGAAGAGCGACTCATGCTAAAAAATTGAATTTTTCAAAATTTAGCGATAAAAAACTTACTGTAAAATTAGAAGTAATACTTATAGCCGGCGAATTGACCATCTCAGACAAGAAGTTCGGGATTGATAAATCCGAAAAAGGCCAAGTAAGGCTTTGCATACCCTTGCCACGGTCGCCTTTGGAAAACAACTTATAAGTGCACAAACTCGGAGGGTGTTCATAGACGACTTGAATTTCTACACGATAATACTCTGCGTGCCATTGCCTGATATTTACGTTGAACTCCTTAATGGCATCATACGGTAGCTCGATGACAAGTTCATAGGTGTCATTCCATTTGGATGCTGGCATTTGAAGTTGAAACAGTTTCTTGTCGTGATAAAAGTTAAGCAAGTGTATTTGTTTATGCGGTTTGCTTCTGGTGTTTTTAAACTTCCTAACATGGATGACTCTGTGATTGTCCGGATGCGCCACGACGCGACGGGTGAATTGGAAATCAAACGGCGTGGTGAAAATGCCGAATCCAAAGCCACATGTAGGGATGCTTTTATCGGTAGAACTGAAAAAAGTTATGTTTACGTTTTTTTAATAATTCTCACTCACGAAAATGTTTTGCAATCTAAAGCATTGTCCAATGTAGCTGAAAAGGGCAAGCTTCCAATTGCTTTCTGAACTGCAGCTAACGAGCGAAAAAAATCAACTATTTTAATGTTCATATGTGGACAAATTATAGGAGGTGGTATGGCTTCTACCCAGAATCGCGATACTTCTGCGTTTTTGACGCTTGGGTCGACCTAAACATTTCAATTTTGACAACTGGACAAAACATAATAAAACTTTTTAAACTAACTTCAATGGGGAAACTGCATTGGAGTATGCGTTCCATAAACTCCTAAAACAACGAGTATAACAACGTTTTTATACAAAACGATGCAATCTTGCAATTACAAACTCACTTCCTTACGCAAGGCACGCTTTTCAGGCTCACTTTGCGAATACTTATCCGTGATGGTGAAACGGTATCGCGAGCCCGCCATGATGTTGATGACGGGCGATAGTTAGGTGTTGTTGTTGTTCTTAAACTTCTGTAAAACTAACTTTGCATAAAACACTCAAGCGTAAAACACACGCGTGCAGTGTGACTGCTTTTTACTTTCTAAAAAAACTTCAACTGAAAACACGCAAAAGGGGTATCTTATATTGGCCTGGAGCCCTGATGAAACCGTCGAAGTTCTCGATCTTCCTCATTCTTTTTTTCCGTACGATTGGCGTCGCACCAAGGAAAGACGACCGGACGCTGGGTTGTTTGTAATAGCTTTTGCAGAGAAACGGAATCAACAACGTGAACAGACAGCGTGAAGTGCAGCGCTTTTTTCCTTTCTCAAAAAAAACGCAGTGTGAGTCAGTCAGCTGGTGCAAAGGTCATTTGGATGTTGCGTTGATCCAAGGTAACGCCCATTCACAGTGAAACATTAATGGAATCAATTTAATTTTAACCTTCTTTGAAGGGCTCATCGATACAATGCCCTTCTGAACGGACTACAACAGATTGACCCTAACAGCCGCGACGGCAGATTGGTAACAAATCATTCCATTCCAGAGTGGGACTCACAAGGGAACCGTCAGAGCTCAAGTTGGCGGATTGGAACCGGCTATACGGCATTCGAAAGAGCATCGTTTGGTCATTCTAAAACCGCCGACCAAAAGTGCTACAGAGCCCTAGGTGCCGAGATATGTGCCAAAATAGCAAAAACCTTTAATTTTTAAAAGGCCATAACTTTTTTTTGGCTGGACGAAATGGTACGCCGTTTAAAATGGGTATTACCACATATCAGACGAAGGATTTGGCACAAAAAGAATATATTAAAAAAGTGCCGTTCTCGACTTCGTCTTAGAATGGCACTTTTTTAAAATGCCCTGTAGCACTTTTCGTTTACAGCATTGGAATCAGCATCCGAAAAGCTCTCGAATGCCGTATAGCCGGTTCCAATCCGCCAACTTGAGCTCTGACGGTTCCCTTGTCAGTTTTTGCGAACAGACTGTGCTGCGACAGAACAAAAACTGTAACGATCGTCGACCTTGCGGTGCCATTTGAAAACACTTTCACTGCTTTTAAAAATGCTTGGTAGCAAGAAGAAAAAAAATTCAGCTAAACTTCATTGTCGGCGCATTTCATGTTCCACGTTTCGCGTTTTTTTTACTTTTTTTGCTAAAAATCCAATTTCTTTAATACAAAATGCTTGTTAATCATAATTCCAAGCATCATCACCTCAAAAAGCTCTTTCATTGAACATCACCCTCTCCCCTGTGTTCGATTACATTTTTAATCAAAAAGCCAACCATCAAGACCCTTCTTCGCACGCAACTGCAAACGCATTGGCCCGAGGCTATTATGCACGTACAGCTGTTCGCGACAGCTTCGCCCTACATCCAGCCAAGCCGCCATTCAGGCCTCCAAGGCGTTCGTTCATGTCTTGTTCCCATGTCGCTTTTCTCGGCACGAACGACTGCAGCCAGCCGGCTTACACTCCAAGCCCTGTGGCACAAATGCCGATAAAGAGTACCAGGCGACGGACAAAAAAGTCAATATTGCCCGCAGGCAGTGCTGTCTGTGCGTTTTGGCCATCGTAACACCTGGGTCGATTATTGACCCTATTTATCGTGCATGAGCTCTTTATGGGCTCATGCACAATCGTGTTATCTGTGTCTATGCAATAAAAGTTATCGAAGGTTAGCTAGACTCGCTTTTTGTCAGCTTTCATCGTCGGTTTGGTTGACCGTTTGGGTCCATTCGGGCTAGGTTGGCGGTTTGAGGTGGCTTTTTCGCGTTTTTTTTATAATTTGTTTTTGTTTTCTTCGTCATTAGAACTACAAACCCCTTTCCGCGTGATGATTGGGTCGTTATTGTGGAAAAACAGGTGCATTAGAACGTCTTTATTACGTGCGCGGCGTGTGTCGGGTCCATTACACGATTCACGCATAATCGTTAATTTTAATGCTTATTCGCGCGCAGAATTCACCATCCAATAGAATAATGCCATCATAGCATTGTCAAAAACCATATAAAATAATGTAATTTCAGTTTATGATGCGTCTGGCTGATGGACCTAACAGATGAGCACACCTTCCTGTGTGGCTACCAACGCATCCGCCGCTACGGCAGCACCTCCGATCTCAACGCTTCGACGCCCGGCGGCTCGTCCTATCGGAAGCCGTTGCAACTTATTGTGCATCGCGTCGCCCCTACGGACACCCTACAATCACTGGAGCTCAAATACAACAGTAACATGTACGAGATAAAGCGGGTCAATCGGCTCTGGTCCAATGAGTCACTTCATTGCAAGGCCGTCATATCGATTCCCGTCTATGACGCCGGCCCGAATGGCACGCCAATTCATAGCGCTGATGATAGTCCATCAGAGGGGCCCCATAGATACAAACCACGATCTACCGCTAAAAGAAAAAGCCTGGAACCGGTGCACGAAAGTGAATCACTCGAGGATTTCTTCAAACGCATCGATTCCAACGTCAAAAAGACGACCAAAGCCGTCAAGAAGCTCACCAAGAGTGCCGTGTAGACTTTACAGATAGCCATTTACAACTGATGTACATTATATCGTGCTAAATAAACCAAAAAGTACATGCATTTATCTCAGAAATATGACCTTAAAACACGAAAGCATAACAGTATTGGCAAACATAATAAATCAAAACCAGGAAAGTCAAGTAAGCACGTATAATCCTAACATTGGGTGGGGGCTGTAGGCAGGACAGGAAAGCGTAGTAGAATCGAGATCACATCGGCACGGGCATCAAAAGCGCGTTTACTTCCGTCGGTTCAACTCGTTCTCGTTTTTGATGGCGTTTAGGAGCTGTTGACCCTTATCTGAAATTCAAAGCTTACCAAAATCAAGCGAAAGACAACTTACTCTTCAAATCGAGTCCACAATTGGCAAAATCATTCCCGAGCGAAATCGAATCCAACGCAAGTCGCTCCAAATCGACATCGATCACACCGTCCTGCTCGACCTGTTTGATGACCTTCTGCAGATCCTTGTAGCGGTCGTAGATGGCTAAAAGCGCATCTGACATGGCTTCCTTCGAAGCGGACACCTTCGCCGCGGCACGGATGTATTCCCGATCTTCTTGGGAGGCATTCAAATCGACGGAGTAGTCCATGTTCTCGTCGTCTTCATCGTAGCGGAATTCGTTGTCGCCCATCGGCTTCGCGCAGTCATCTGATCCAAGCTCTTTGACACGATCAGCGTATCGGAGGGTGTTCAACGTGTTTTCGACGGCACTGTTGCCCGGGCTTACCATCGCAATCATACAGGTACGGGCGTTTTCGTTGACGAAGCTGTCTCGCAGGACCAGGGTCAACTTTGACATGCGGAACGGGACGTGATGCTTGTTCATCGACATGGCGCGGATGCATTCCTTCAGGGCGAGGAGGGACTTGTTGATATCGGCCCCTTCGAGACGGGTTTGACGATCAGCGGAGGTCGTGTCGGCGCCGCGTTCATTGCCGGCGAGATCGATGAGGGAGAACTTGCCGTGGACTTCGTCTTTCTTGCTGAAATTGGGTTTTACATTGGCAGACGTTCTAAAACTGTTGAAAGAGCTCACTTTTTCAGCGTAATCTGGAAAATGGCATGAGACCGCGACGAATTCGCATTGGCCGACGTCGACCCCGCAGTACGGTGGTCATTGCCCTTCTTGATGAGCTGCATGACCTCATCCGGCGTCGAAACATCGGCTTCCATCAGACCGACGACGCGTACTGATTTGTTGCCGTCCTCGAGAATACGCAGACATGCCCGCTTGTTGAGTAGATCGAAGACTTTGCCGCCGTAGATTTCGAAGAAGGAACAGACGACGCTCAAATGCATGGACGAATAGGCTGGGCTTTGCTGCATTTTGAAGACGTCATTGGCCGTCATGTAGTAGATACCCTTCGTGTAATCCTGCTTCTTGCCGGTGTAGTTGCCGCCCATGGTGTGGGTCTTTCCGGAGCCTGTCTGGCCATAGGCGAAGCAGGTTGCGAAGCCTTTGTCGAAGATGACTTTGACGAGGGGTTGGGCTGTGAAACTGAATCCAAATTTGTAAAAAACACAAAAGAGGAAAGAAAAACCAACCGATAGATCATTTCATTATTCGAATTCTCGTCAAAAGTGTAGTCAAATCGAAAAATCTGATTCTCCAAATACTTGGTCAAGTCAACTTTGCTCTGAAGTTGATGCACGACGAGATGGTCCTTGTTCGGAATCGTGACGACCTCGACTTCCCGACGGCCAATTTCGGTCTTTGACAGAGGGCGCTTTCGAACACAGACACTGATACGGTTGTCTACGACGGGATCACTTAGACGTAGTGGCCGGAAGTCGATGGTGGCACGGTATTCACGGATTTTTGACAGATAGACCCAGTTGGGATTGCCGGGATCGATGGCCTTGTGCTCTTCTTGAAGCCGTTTCGCGGCATGCTGCTGTTGGCGACGCTCTTCACGCCGAGCGGCGAGGCGTTCGACTTCATTGACGCAGTTGGACTTCATCGTTGAGTTGACAGCGACGACAGGTGGAGGTATTCGCGATGACGGGAAGAGCGCGTTCGTCGCTGATGAAGCTGATGTCACCGGCGTCGGTGCGGTCGGCGGCAAGATCTGGGTGACGTCGACATCGGGCTCGAAGTTGGGCAGGGCTTCGGGACGGGCTGAAATTTGCATTTTAACTTCAAAATGAAGATTTGCCAGACTTACAAATGGGTTTCAAAACCCTCGAAGAATTTCCAACTTTGACAGGCGGCAACGCAGCCTGAACCTCATCCACAGGCGACTTCAACGCATCATAGATGCTTTGCCGGTCACGAACTCGATCTCCCGCCGCTGACATGACGGCATCGGCTCGACGGGTCACCGATGAACTGAAGTTGGCCTTGGAGGGGTCGTAGGTCTTGTGATGTGCGTGTGGAGACGGGGCCGGAATCGCGGGAACTGGTGCAGCCTTCGCGGGAGCGGCGTTGTCGACGGCCAGAGTCTGGTTGTAATGAAGCAGCGTCGCGAATTCGAGTTCTTTGCCCTTGGTTTCGCCCTGGAAGAGTTCAATAGCTCAAAGAACGCCATAAAAGGGATGTATATCGCAAAATCGGAGGCAATTATATATAAAAAGTTGTTCAAAATTGCCAAAAACTCACCCCTTCGAACCATTCGACCCTCACATTCTGTGTAGCCTTATCGACACCCGTGATGACGGCACCATGAACACGGCCATTCGACCGTTTGATGTCGACCTGCATGCCGATGGTGACACGATGCATGGTGACGTTTGACTGGACTTGTTGTACCCGATGGATGGATGAACTACCCTGCAAATGGTGTTTTCGTTACAAATTGGTCCCTAAAGGGTTGGAAAGACGCGGGAATGGCGTTATCAGGGGTGATATGTTTCGAAATATATATGGAATAGAGAAAATTTATCAGTGAGTAGATTGGTAAAAATAGCCCTCGATTGAGGTGACACATAGGAAGAAAATGTGGGCGACTTCCAGCTGAACTCAACAAAAACACGAAAATGACGAATTTCGAACGGTCAATGAAGCAAGGAAGCCTCTCGGTCGGAAGCAAGCAAGGAGGCCGGGCATTTGGGGAATCGATAACACAAAGCTGGTGGGTTCGTCGTGGAATGGACCCAAGTCGAACACGCAGTGAGTCATTCTCGACGGAGACACGCCTCGGAACATGTTTAACCAGATGAGGGCTGGAAGTTGGGATGTAAACTCGCTAGAATCCGCAGACTGCGATGACACTCGAGCGCCAGGTCAACGTTGTTCGAAAAACGCGTCCCGTCGGCGCGCTGTCTTCGTGTTCTGCATGACGCTCTCAATGTAACGATGTCGAAACCCCTCCTAGAAACATGCGAAAGCGCCGTCCAATTGGGAGCGGAAGGGAACGTCGCGGCGTCGCCGGAGGGGCTTTGCGAAGGGCATTCAAAACGGCTGGGTCCAGAGCTACCGCCCTCATTCCGGATCCCATCGCGAAAAGGGACCAGCTCAATGGCTTGATTTGCGCTAATTATGCGATCATTGACCGCGCACACGGACAGCTCCCTTCCATAATAGCATAATGTGTGTGTGTTTATTGCTTTACTGGCTGGTCAGATCAAGCCGGGTTAAGTACATTGAACCAGTTGATTAGTTTTAGCCGTTCGCTTTTTTTGACGTTTTCGCGACGACATCTGGAAGCACGCTGTCCTAATCGCCGCTGCTTTTGCGGTTATCTTTTCCCCCGCAATCTTTGAAACGTGACTCCAGTAGACGCTGGGACTAGTCAGTGGGTTGGAAAGCGCTTCGCCGATAACAATTAGCCGGTTTTTGTGTTCCAATTTCGGCCCTCCATGTGCATGCATTACTTTAGACCCACTTTTTCTGGCCCTTCGGTCGTATTTTTTGTCCTTTTCCGTCTCGTTAGTATCGTGCTACTTTTTAAAGTGATCGATATAGTTACATTGACATTTTTGCAGGCGAAAAGGCCAGCTTTCCTACGAAGCGTGTGTGTTTTGGCTCCTTGGGTCCTATTTTTAATTTCGTATGCATACCTTTTCCTCGCCCGGCAGGTATCAACGTCGCTATTGGCAACGGCACAGCCCCCAGGGTCTACCTATAAAGCTGGGGCGTGTTATTACAGGTTTTGGGCGCGTTTATTCGAGCCAGCTGCCATATGACAGCCAGTTCCCGTGTTTGGTCATGCTTTTTTGCGCTTTTGTTATATCCAACTCGACCAAGTTCCCTCCATTCGCGCCCCACATTGTTTGAATACCCTATTCATACGTCTTGCATAAGTTCCACATTCTTTGGCCCCGTTATAAACACCCACCTTGAATAAATTCCCCCTTCTTTGCATAACATACGTCCCCGAAGACTGCCAAATCCGTGAAAAACAAATTTCTCCCCCATTTTTGTATCGATAACCTCCCTCCTTTTAGGCGCCATGCTCAACTTTTGGGAAGAGTCGTTCTGGCTCCCACAGAGCGCTACCTGGGATGATTTCAAGTCGAATGGCACCATCCGATATCCACAGGCCAGTGAGCTCCAGTACACCGTGCTCGTCGGAGCGATACTACTGATTACGCGGATCCTCGTCGAGTCCTTTGTTTTTCTACCCATTGGCGTCGCATTTGGCTGGATTGACACGACGAATGAGGGCTTCTGTTCACGCGTGTTTGGCCATTTATTTGGCGGATTCGCGGGCCGACGGAAGTTCAAACGGGTCGCCGAAAGTGCATGGCGCTTCACTTACTACTTCTTCTCGTTCTTCATTGGGCTCTACATCATCAGCAAAGAACCACAATTCAAAGATGTCGATGACTGCTGGCGGGACTATCCTCATCAGAATGTGAATGATGCTGTTTGGTGGTATTATGTGGTCGAAACGGGTTTTTATTGGTCGCTTTTCTTCAGGTTGGTTTTGGAACCTTATAGTTTGTATTTGGAACTTTGATTACGGTATGTTTCAGCACGTTCGTCTTCGATGTCCGTCGCTCAGACTTCTGGCAAATGGTGGTCCACCACGTGATCACGATCAGTTTGCTGTCAATCAGCTTCACTGTGAATTGCGTTCGTGTTGGCACGCTTATTTTGCTGTCTCACGATGCTGCTGATGTCTTAATGTAAGTTTTTATCCATTTTTATGTTCAATTTTGGTTAAAATTCCCGTTTTAGCGAGCTTGGCAAGCTCTTCCGCTACGCCCATTGGAACACAGCCCTGAACATCCTCTACGTCATCTTCATGATCGTCTGGATCGGCACCCGTCTCATCTACTACCCCTTCTGGGTCATCCACTCAGTCATCTACACGGCGCCCCCACTCATCCAGGCCAATTACCGTTGGGAAGACGTTTTCCAGGCTCCCATGATCCCCCGAGTCCTGGCTGTCATGCTTATCTCCCTGGTCGGTCTGCACGTCTTCTGGACCTATCTGCTCATCAAGATCGCCATCAAGTCGCGCAATTCCGGCAGTCTGGACGACATCCGCGAGGAATCCGACTCCGAAGCCACCTCGCCCGAATCTTCACCGAAGCCCGTCCGTAAGGAGAAGAAGAAGCAAAAGTGAACCTGACACAACCTTCCTTTTCATTTCAAAACTTTTCCAATGCTTGTTGATACTATTTTAACTTTGATCATTCATTTTAAATCCGATTAGAAATTCTGCTTCTTGCCCCACTACTTCCTCCACTGAAATATTACTTATCCTTCTTGCCTCGAGCTTATAGTATTGCTGTAATATGATAGGTTTCAGGTTTTTCGTTGCTCAAAGCGTTGTTGCCGTCTTTTAATGATTTTTGCTTGTTGTGTTTCTAATTTATAAATTATAATCGTATCCCTGGAAGGCACGTAGGGCTAGGGATGAGAAACCGTTTTACGGATTTATGTGGCACCGGGATGCCCTTCCTGTGTGTTTGTTGGCGTATCGCTTTGGATTGCCCTGGCGACGCCATGGCAATCTCGGTTTTGGATTCCCCGGAGCGGCTTGGAATTCCGTTTCGTGGTTGTGTTTCGGCATTCTGTCGCAGCAGCATGTCTGCCTCCACCGTGCGCAATCGCCGCTCCGCCGTCGCCAAAGACCATGTTCATGCCTTTCCGGAGTGGACCTCGACCCACGGGATATCCCAAATCGGCCGATCTCGGCATTGGTACTGCCTCGGCTTCTGGGGCATCGTGACCTTCGTCGCGTTTGCGTTGTTGGTCTGGCAGATTGTCATTCTCATCATCAAGTACTACCGCTACGACGTGTCTATCAATATCGAGCTGAAGTTCGAGCAACGGACCTTCCCGGCGGTTACGGTATGCGATCTGAACCCCTACCATATGAGCGTCGTCAAAGGCTACCCGAAAGTCGTCAGATTGATGGACACGTACGACTATGCTGTGAATAAGATCGCCTGTACTCAAGACACGACCTGTACGATCACATACAATGCGACCCTGGACGGCTATTTGAGCCTGTATGGCTTGAGTGACATGAACGACACAACGGCACTCCAGACTGAAGTTTTGAAACTTCTAACCCTCGAAATGGCCCCCTATGACAAGGAAATCGCCTCGGTCACCTTTGATGACTTCATACAGGGCTGTAGTTTCAACACGGAGGACTGTGGCACCTATGATTGGACCATCTTCATGGACCCTGTTATGGGCCGCTGTTTCATGTTCAATGGCGGTGGTAATTACAGTTCAAACAGGGCTGGACCGATTTACGGCCTCCGGTTGACGTTGAAAACGAATGTGAGCGAGTTTATGCCGTTCCATGACACGGCCGGCATGCGAGTTTTGGTCCACGATCAGGCTGAGTACCCGTTTCCCGATGTTTTTGGGTACTTGGTGGCTGTTGGCGCGTCCACTGATGTTGGTATCAGTTATGTGAGTTTACACAATCAAGAAACTGTAAGAAATGAGGGTTTGTAGACGGCGATTACACGCCTTGGGCTGCCCTACAGTAACTGCACAGACAAAAAGCCTTCAGGCTATTTGTACGAGCTTGACTACAGTACCGAGGGTTGCCAACGGTCACGGTACCAGTCTTCCATCGTAACTGCCTGCAATTGTTATAACCCGACCTATCCGACGCTTAATTCGAGTGAAGTTCCTGTGTGTACTGTGGATGACAACTGTGAGTTGGGTTTTACCAAATTTGTATTGTGTGCGAATGTGTCTGCCACGTTCCCAAACGTGTGCAAATAACGTTTTTCTATTCGCAAGTTGAAAGTGTGCGAATGCATAATCTGTAAAAACTTTGTGTGCAAATGTGCAAACCGCGTTCACAACAAAATAATGTGCAAATGTAAAAAATGCAAATCAACCAAAAAGTGCCATTCTAGTCTCGTGCTGGGTGAACGAAAACAACTCGACTCTGTCTGACAACAGTTGCACGCAGCCCTGTAACGAAGGCGTCTACACGGTTACCGTGTCCTCTGCCAAGTGGCCGTCCGGAGCAGTCTCCGCCGTTGGCAAGTGTGCCGATGGCGACTACTACAACCAGACATGTCTCGAGGTTTTCCAGAACAATGGCGCTTTTCTCGAAGTTTTCTACGCTAAACTGAACTACGAATCCATGTCCGAATCCGCTGCGTATACTGTAAGCCATTACCCCTCTTCCAAGGGCATTTTTATCCTTCAAACTTTAGCTAACATCGCTCCTCTCCGACTTCGGTGGTCAGATCGGTCTCTGGCTGGGCATGAGCGTCGTTTCCGTCATCGAATTCTGCGTCCTTATCTTCCAGGTAAGCCCGCCCACCTCCCAAATCCACTCTAATCTTACCCTTTCAGCTCGTCTCGACCGGCATCTCGTCCCGCTTCGGCAAAGCTACTACTTTCTAATCTAACCAAGCAGAGTCATTTACAATTTACCGTTTAAAAACCAACTCATAACATAATGCAAAATGGGTTTATAAATAAAAAAGATATAGTTTTGTACAAAAGTGAGCTCATTCCTCTTCCTCATCGGCCCTATGCAGTTGGAACATGGATCTTTGGAAGGTAGATTTCCGGAATCCACCGTAATCGGGATCGAATTCATGCACATGCGTAAGCTCTTTGTCTTCGCCGCCTTCTTTGGTTTCATCGGCCCATCGGAAGTGTTTCTGGCCGTTCCAGGACTCATTTGGCGGCTTTTTTAGACAGGATTCTGACGGTTCAGCGAGGAGGAGCGGGTTTACTGAAATGGAAACCATTAAAATGGAAAATATGATGGAAAAGGGGCAAACATACATTCTACAGCAGGCGGAATCTTTTTGAATCCCTTTTTGTTGGCCTTGGGCACCCGGATGGCCACCATGATCTTTCCGTCGACTTCGAATCGAGACTGGAAACCGTCATCAACAGGTTCTGGGGTAGGCGGTTTCGGGGCCTTCGGAGCGGCTGCCTTCTTGACCGCTTTCGCGGAGGGCTTCTTGCCACGGATTTGCTTTCCATTGCGAGCTTTTTTGGGCACTGGAGATGCGAAGTCTGGGTCTTCTTCTCTGGCTTCAGTGGTGGAAGGCTCGGTGGTCGTGGTCGAGGAAGAGGGCTGTTCGTCGGCCATTTCTGAAACGGAAAATTATATAAACGGTTTTGACTAAGTCAAAACAAAACAAACCTTGGTCAATTTGTCTAAAGCTTTTCAGCATCTGTATTGCCTGCCTCGGGAAAATGGAATTTCGTCGGTCTTTTCGCTTTTTGTTTAAATCTGTAAAAGTTAACATTGAAATTCCGATTTTCAGTTTAAAAAACCCGTCAAAAACATACCCTTTTTGGCAGCATCCAACTCGGCATCACCTTCCGGCTCCGGCTCAACTTCTTCAAACTCGGGCTCATCGCTAATGATAATCGACATTTCAGCGCAATTATCTTCGTCGGCGGGCTCTGCGACGGAAGAGCCAGCAATTAAAGCATCAAGGGCTTCAGCGGTATCAATATTTACAGCGACTGTGATGGTGGCATCGGTATCAGTAACAGAGGAAGCGGATGGAAGGGAATTGGTGGGTTCCGCGGCTTCCACGGTTTCAGAAGATTCAACAGTGGCGATTGAAGTGATAGGGGCATTCTCAGTTGTGACGGGATCTTGGACTGAAGGAGTACTTTCGACTTTATTGTCAGTGGCGGTTGTAGTTGGAAGGCTGGCTTCGGTGACCTCGGGTTCCATGGTTTCAGCCGATTCGATAGCAACATTGTCAGTCGTTACTGCTGGGGTTTTGGCGGCTTCAATATCCGCGACAGAATCAGCTATGTCGACGTTTTCAGCAGTAATAGTCGGGACCGGTTCGCCATTATCCCCTCCGGCACTCGAGATGACAGGACAAGCAACATTATCGCCGTCAGTGACAGGAGCGCCGGCGTGTTCCTCAGGTACCACGGGGTTTTCGTCATCAGCGGAGACCAGGTCCAGCGCGCTTATTGACGCGACCATCGCTTCCGGCAGTACAGCGACAGCGGCGGCGGCTGGCTGTTGTCGTCGCGAGGTGGACGCACGACGACGAGTCGCCGCTGGCGATGTGGAACGCGTCGACCTCGTCTTCTTCGTGAGAGTACTTTCCGCGACGGGTTGCGCGTGACCGCTAGCGGCAGCCGGCGCCGACGAGCTGAACTCACGGTCGTCCAACTGGATAGCTGCTAGATTTCGCTTTAATGCGCCAACAGACCGCCTCGATGGACTCGCACTTGCCCGCCGAGGTACATCAACCTTCATCCGTGTTTCAGGTGCAACTTGAACTGGAGGTGGTGTGGTTACCATGCGTATTTCAGGAAGTCTCGGAACTGTAGCTGGTGCTGGAGAAGGTGTACCCTTTTCAGCGTCATTGGAGAAGGACAGAAGCGCCTGTGGCTCGGGAATGTCGCTCAAGTTAGGAATGTCCTCGATGGTTCGGTTGATTTCGTCCTGGGTCACAACGACGGCGGCTAAAATCACAAAGATTGCTTTTCAAAGTGTTAAAAAGCAACAAAAAACGAACCCATCTCCGCATCCGGAACAACAGGCTTGAAAATACTACGACGGGCCAACAATTTGCCCGATCTGGTTTTCCGTGGTGTGATTGGAACATCGGTTGCTGTAAATTTACATTTTTCAATTCCACAAATTTAAACAAAAATTTCAAAACTTACAAACGTCACAAAAGTTTCGTGGCTTGGCCTTACGAACAGTAACATTTGGGGTCATGTTTTGGACGGCTTTCGGTGCTTTGGGAGGAGTAGCAGCCACATCTGAGAAAAATATATATATAAAAACCAACTTCAAAAGTTAGAACCAACCTTTTTTGACTGGAACAGTCGATAAACTCGCCACACTAGCAGGAACATTCACATTAGCCTCGACAAGGACCTTCTTCACCTCAGTATCACTCTTCTTGGCATACATATGCGCCTTCACAGCATTCTGCGCCGCATCTTGGCCCTGCTTCAAGCGAGCCATGAAGGTGGTGGCAGCTCGGGGCGCCTTCTTTACTCCCCGCAAAACAGGGATCCGCGACGGCGTGACCATGGCCCTACTGCTGCTCGGTGGCTTCATTTCGAACTGGCAATCGTCCTGGCTGGTCTTAACAGTCGATCGATACAGCGGATAACGTCAAATTTCGATCGAAAACAGCCAGAGAGCGGCTGCGCGGACTTGCTCGAGCTGTCTTTTTCGCGCGCATTACCAGCCACCTTTTTCGTGGTGGGAGTGCTTTTGGGGCAATGGATTTTACACATGTGTAACACTTTTTTGCACCTTTCAAAGTTTAATCTCAAATCTAATCACTTTTATATTAACTCTATTTGTCATCACGTATAAGCGTATATATTGAGTAAGTTGATGTTCATACAAAAAACTCGCAAATGCACCAAAAACAGATCAAAAAATGTCGTCACAATCTTTAAGTGAAATTCGAATCAGTAAGGTACGGTAATATAATTGAGCACATCTATCACGTAAAAAAAGAGTAAACCAGAAGGCATCAAATGAGTTTAAATACAACTGTAGGGGGCACAAATATCGACGAGACTACGGTAACCCTTCTATGAGAAAAACACAACCCGCAGGTTTATCAAAATTCGAAGTTCGAGTCGAAGTGACTTAGTGTGGCATATGTAAGGTAGTTATAAACAAAATAAGTGAAAAAAGAGGTTTAGATTTTGTTGTAGGCACCAGATTCGATGTCAGCTTGCATTTGGGCGTCCATCGGGTGGTAGGTCCTATCAGTCGGGTCCCAATAGTAAAGGGGGTCGCCATGGCACTTTTCAACATCGAATCCATCCTTTTGAAGGAGGGTCTTCTTCAGCTTGAAGGTCCCTGTCTTGTCGACTTCTTTGCAGATGCGGAGGAAGACGGGTATCGCGTAGCTGGCCAGGTTTTCAGACAACAGTCGAGCCGCATCACGCAAGAATGTGTCGGTGTCAGCGTGACCGGCGAGGGTGACACCGATCATGCCGGCCTTGCCTTCGCGTCCCTTGACTTCGACGCCATAGACGGTGGCGTCCTCGATGGCCATGATGGGTTGCAGGATGCCTTCGACTTCCATGGTTGAGACGTTCTCGCCGCGCCAACGGTACGTGTCTCCGCGTCGGTCCTTGAAGTGCAGATATCCGAGGGGGTCCCAGTACAGAATGTCGCCACTGCTGAAGACGGCGTCACCATGCTTGACGACGTTGCGGATCAGCTTCTTGTCAGTGTCTTCACGGTTGACGTAGCCTTCGAATCGGAGGAGAGGGTCGTGTTCCTTGATCATTCCGACCATTTCACCAGTATCGCCGGGTCGGCACGAGATAGCCAGGCCGTTTGAATCACGAACGATCTCACCGGATTCTGGGTCGACCTTCAACAATCGCACTGGGTACAGGGCCGTAATGTAGGGGTAGATCGGGAAGAATCCGCAGGCGCCGACATGGTTGTCAATGTTGACAATGTTCGAGTTGCCTTCGGTCGATCCATAGAGCTCGCCAATCTGCTTGATGCCGAAACGGTTCACGAAATCGGGCCAGATCTCGCCGCGAAGACCATTTCCGAACATGAGCCTGATGTTGTGGAGTCGTTCATGCGGGTTTGACTTAGAAGCGAGCAAGTATCGACAAATCTCGCCAATGTACTGGCTCACAGTGCACTTATGATCGGCACAGTCCTTCCAGAAGTTGCTCGCCGAGAACTTTTTCCGAATGACAGCGGTACAGCCACGCACGACGACCTGTCCGATGCCGAGAATGCCGGCGGCGGAGTGATACATCGGCATCATGACGTAGAGGGAGTCCGTTTTGTAGATTCCAAAGGCCTTGCCAGCGCCGCCAGCGATCCAGAAGTATCGGAAATGCTTGATGACAGCCGGTTTTGGGTTGCCTGTAGTGCCACTGGTGTAGATGTAGCACAGAACTGAGTGGAAATCAAGGCCAGGGGTTTCAGCGGGCTCTGAGGCGTCGGAAATTTCGCGTTCAAGGGCATCGGACGTGTAGAGGCGGGCCGTGTCTTCGAGGAGGCCTTCAGAGATGGTCTTGTTCAGGGCTGGAATGACATTTTTAACAATAAAACTCTACCAATTAATGTAAAACCAAACTTACTGGGCAACAAACTCGGCGAAACAACAATACTCTTCGCATTTGAAACGCGAATAGAGTGCGCTAACGGCTCCTGCTTCAAATTCGAGTTGATCCATGCCGTAATGACGCCCAGCTTGCTCAAACCCAACCAAATTGCAAAGAATTCCGCGCCATTTTCCATGAATAGGGCGACGACGTCATCTTTTTTGTAGCCTTTTGCCTGCAAATTTTGACCTTTACTATGTTTCAAGTTCCACTACGTCTCAACTATGAAACAATGACCAAAGTCCGAAGTCGCCTGGCTACACCACTAGACTAGAGTATGCATCACGCGCAGTCTTATCAGTAAAAACCACCCATGGAGCAACGATGTCTATGCGATTTGGCCAGCTGACCGTGTAAAAAAACACCAATGGTACCATCGGGACTATTTTGTTCAAACAAAAATGGGCTGTTCGAAGCCTCGGTGAAGGTGAAAACAAGATTGATAAGACCCACCTTGAAGTAGTTGGCGTACTTGTTGGCGAGCTCATTGAACTCGGCAAAGGTGTACTTTTTACCGGTTTCGACTTCGACAACACATAGTTTGTCGGGGTGCTCTTTCACGCTGTCGAGAAAGTAGTGATGGAGCGGTGCATTCCGGCGCAGGGCTCGGCGGATCATTAGTTTGACCGAAAATAGTGTGTACAGACCTCTGGAATTGACTTTTATCTTTAAAAAGCGCAAAAGAAGGTGTGAAAACCCACAATAAATCCCTGGGCATAGTCTTCAAGCATCGCCGACCCAGGTCACTGTAGAAAAAGCGAAACAGCAAGAAACTAAAAGTCAACCAGACCCAATGTTGTCGCTGAACCAAAAAAGCCATCAAAAACAGTGCGAACCCGGATTCGACGAGCAACCGTGGCACTCCTTGATACTTTTTTGGGTATTTGGCATCGTCGAGCGAAGATGTCGCATGATGGGCGGAGGATCCATTGGCTTTCGCCTTCGCGGCTCCAGACGTCGAAGCTGGCGTAGTTCCATTGGATCCGACGGGTTTGACGTTGTTATTTACAGTGGAAGCGTCGCCATTGCTGTCTGGCAGGACGCCATTGGCCGGTTTCGACCCTACGGACATGCCGATCACGATCTCTTCTAGGCGATTCGCGTTCGAAGTCGATGGCGGGAGGTCGGCGTCGCAGCGCGGAGGACCTGCAAACGATCAAATTATTATTTATTAATGCATTTTCAAAAACCACAACAAAATCAAACTACATTTTTTCCAACGAAAGCCGAACATAGCCACGCCACAAACTTCTAACACCAATTTTTCAAAAAGCAGCAGAACCACCCCCAAATTTGAATAAAACCATTTCACTAATCACAAATTTCAAAACAAACAACTAAAAAAACGTGTTTTTATTTGCAAACGTCATGTTTAACAGACCGCCTGAGGTGATCAGACGTCATGTGCGCGATCAGTTTAACAGAACTGTCTAATCACTCGACTTCGAGAGTCGTGATTTTTGGCACCCTTTTTCCCGCGCATATCAAACTAACGTAAAAATCATCACCGAAACAACTTCGACTCCCAGCCGGCGGTTATTTACTTGCAAGCCCTGAGGGGGTTTAGACGGGTTCATGAGATCGAACAATGCGGGCAGAAATGGTAAGTATGCGGTCGAAAAGTGAAAACAGGTTCATTTGGTGATCGAATAGAACAGACGTCGGCTGCCCGATTAATTTAGTTGGTCTCGGGACCGCTGCCATCAAAGTGGCGTGCGTTTGGTGACACACCAAAGTCAAGATTGTCTTTTGGCGTCGTGACGCAGCATGGATATCGCGGTTGGCGATCTGCCTCGACTTTACATTAATCAGACCTTAGAGGGCGCTGTGGTTTTGACTTCCGCGTCGGATATAGGTTCAATGCAATGCCGATGCTACAAGCTGCGCGTAAAAAGCGAAATTGGATGCGTTTCTGTAACGGCTACACTACACGACTTCTGTTTTTAGGGAGACCGGGAAGCGCACTTTAATCAAATTTTATGGGCGATTGACCAATGGGTTTGAAACGATAGAATTCGAATTGGTTCAAAAGTCTGAATCACGGAGGTTGGGAATTCACGTGTTTTTACGCGCAAACCGTTCTTCGATTCTTTGAAAATGAGTAAAATAGGTCAAAACCACTGTCTTTTAACCGAAAAGCATTGGCCATAGCTACAATACGCTTGTAAATAGTTGATGATGTCGCCTCAAATGACACTTTGATAACGCCACGGCGAGCGCCAGGGCGGTCGCCAAGCAACTGATAAGCGCCAAAACGGACCCCGACCATTCCAAACGATCGCCCAAACACCTAGGTATTTTGAAGCTGACTTGTTGTCGCACCAATGTCCGATTAACTACGCAAAAAGACAGACTTTGACCGTTAGCTTCTGCCCTCAATCAGTTTGGCAGCGGTTTTTCACGCCTCCAACATCAATCTAACAAAGCTGGTGCCGAAAACAACTAAAAAGCGTTCAAAACTTGCTTAAAAATGCTTAAAAATCAAAAATGGCTAAATTGTTTCAAAAATACCAAAAATCGATTTAAAAATGTCGAAAAAAACAAAAAGTTCGCGCAAATCACGCCATTGAAAGGGCAGAGTACGAGGTTCCTGTTGTAAGCACCGTAAGGTAAATAAACGCTTGGTTGTTGTCGCATGTATGCTTGAACATCTTTCAAGTGAGCACATCGTACAGATTCACATGTCATAAAAAGTTGACACAAAACATGGCTAGGATGGATGTTACGTGGGAATAACCCAATTTTAGATATTTTTTAGTTAATTTAAAAAAGTTAATAGTGTTAAAATGACAAAACTCACTCATTGTAAAGAGCACCTGGATGAAGGGCTGCAACAGCGATGGTCCGCGCATTAAAGCTTGCCAATATTGCACAAAAAAGAGGACTTCCGAGGAAGTCGACGGGCGATTGCGGTGAGGGACAGACGGCAGAGGGCTAATCCATCGACGAGTTGCGGCTGTTGAGGTCGTCGTCGGCAGCAGGGACACAGCGATCGGCGTGGCGGAGTTGGAGCGGCTACAAACCACAAGAATCAATCAGCACAACTTTTTAGCTTCAACAAATCCGCGCAAAACCGTAACCATGGCAACACGGATGTCATCCGACATCCTACAAAAAACGTCAACAATGCGAAACAGAAAAACGAAACACAAAGGTATTCGTCATCGATTGAAACGATGTCAATGTCCACAAAACTCTCGAGATTTGGTCATAAATCACTTTCATCAGGGAACCAAAAGCAATAAAAATCTATCAAATTTCGTCAAAATCATTAATAAAGGGATAATTTGAATGTCGACAAGATACCACAAGCAATGACACTCGGTAAACATGGGCACAAGTTAACAGTCATAATAATAATAGTTAAATAGGTTGAAAACAGACAGTTGGAGCACGGATGGAAAAGCGGAGAGACAAAATGTGTATTGATCGATCTGTCTGGCCCGAAACAAGCTAACAGCAAGGATGAACCTGAAGAACCAAAGTGGTCAAACAGAATACACGTCTTTTGAGCACGAAAATGATGAAAATCCTTCGGGAAAGAGTGCGAGTACAATTGTAACGAAGTCAAACATGCAATGGTTCTGCGCGCTTTTTCACGACAACCGCAGTCCCGGGAAGCGCACGGATTTCCATGGAACTTGTGTCGACGACTAAAAAACGACCAGGAAGACATAAAAGAGAGACACAAAGCACAGGGTTAACATCGAAACGGGAGGTGAAAACGGATTAGAAAGAAGAGACGACATTTACGAAAGTCAAGAACACGTTACAAAATCCGTTCATAAAACAGGATGTAGGCCTCGACGCGGTCAATCTCGTTCACGTCGACCGTGCGGGTGTGCGAATCACTGCAGTAATACCACTGGGAGTCTTCGTCGAGGCGCTTCAGGATGTCTTCGACGGGCATGGTCGGCTTCAGCAGCTCTTGGGTGACCGCAGAGTTGGCGCGGTACTCCTCGAAGGTCGTGACGAGGCGATCGGGCGTCAGACCCGCATCCATGAACTGCGTCAGCACGCCAACAACCGGTTTGCGGGCTTTGACGTAGGCAACGTAGTGGCCGCCACCAAGATCGCCCGAATGGGACACGATGCCGTAAAGGGAGTAGATTACCTTGTCCTGGCCAGGAGCCATTCGTTGACCAGACTTTGAGCAGAACGGCGCCAGATCCAGAACGTGCGGGAATTCGACATGGCCTCGGATCTTCTTCGTTCGCATGCGGTTGCCGAAGGAAGGCACTTGCTCGAAGCGCTTCAGATGGAGCGTCAAGACGGTCGGCGGCGAGTAGACGAGGTAACGCTTCGTGGCTTCAACTGTCTTCTTGTTCTTCGATGCGGCTGGGAGCTGGAAAGGAGGAAAACCATGCAAATTATGCAAAAAGACGTGGGTAAACATAAAATCAAGTTCATCGGGTCCTACGCCTCGAAAAGTGAGTTCCAAAACGTAAAAAAGAATTGCAGGGAGTGATTTCGAAAAACGGGCCTGTTGTAGGTGTTTTCCTACGCATTTGGCAAATAAAGGCTGTAAAAAACTCACTTTCTTGTTGTATGGAGCACAACAGTTCTCGCACTCATACGCGTTCGATGCACAAAGGCTTTCAATGGCGGTAAACTGTTTGAGCGAGTTGACAAGCGAACGTGTGTCTGTCTCGACTTCGGGCATGGATGTCGCCGGCGTCGCGAGCACGGCACTGTAGCTCGGGGATCCATTAGCGGCGTTGCCATTGGTTTCGGGCTCCGGGGAAGCTGAAACAATGCGATGAAACAGTTCCGCAACATCAAAACAGAAACGTTTTGAAAGAAGAACACATCAAACGAACGAAAAAGGAATGCGTCATTGTGTAATGATCAGATTTGCGATGCAAAAAAGAGGAAAGAAAAACTCACATGCTGAGCTGACGACTTCATCTGACTCACTCGTCGACATGAATTCCGTGTCAGAGGGCTGAGATTCACCATCACTGGCGTCGGCATCGATGGCCTTGATGTCGTCGAGGTTGGTTCCGGTGCCAGGAATCGGGATGGGATCGATGATGCCGTTGGCTGGAGGGTCGGCAGGGATGGCATCGAGGGTGGATTCGGATGACGGCTCGGAGAATTTTACCTTTCTGGACTTGCGGGCGTTTCGCTGAAAGAAACAAAGGTCAAACTGAAAACTGCGTGACTTGTGAAAGAAGCCATTCAACTAACCTCAGCCTCCTTCCTGGCCTTCTTCTTCTGATGTTTGTTCGGCGTACTTTCACGCCTCGGAGCAGCTCTGGGCGTCGGCGGCGGGATGGCATCATACGTCAACGGCAGAGAGAGGTCCAAGAATGGCTCCAAACTGTTTGACACATGCTTGCACGACTGACAGCAGATCACTTGAAGTAGGGAACCCGCAAAAATGCTGTCGACGTAACACCGGTCAGTGCTCTCCAAGATTGCTGCAAAAAAGGACGAACGTTACGAAAACTTATGTAAACGTGGGCTTTTAAAGTAAAAAGGTGTAAGCAGCGATTAAATTGCTAAAAATGGTATCGCTTTTCAAAATTGGGGTGTTTGGAAGGGGTGTTTTGGTCGTTTTCCGTAGGGAGGGAGCGATTAAAAATGCGAGGGGTATCTCCAAAATAGAAATAGGGCTAGTCGGATGAATAAGCATCGATGACCACGTCGAAGGGAAAAATTCATTCATGAGTAACGGTGGGGAGAAAGAAAGGGGGTCAGTTTTAGAGAAAACAAGCTTTGCAGGGGCTTTAGAGGTGAAAAAAGCTTACCTTTGATCATTAAAGCTTGGTCGGGTTCGGGTTTGCCAACAATGTTGAGATGACGTTCGACACCAGCCCTGAACCGCTTCAACTCTTCGGTCCGAATGCCATCTAGAAGGTATCGGAGAAGTTCATGGGCGTCTTGTTGGGCCCAGCCGCGAAACCGGGGAGCGCTGCAAGCATTTTCTCAACAAAAAACGTTAAAAAAGCGTTAAAACTTACTTCCTCGCAATCTGTTCAAACAACGGCCCAGGATTCGGGCTCCGACCAGTCCTGAATTCAGTCAAAAAATGCATCAACGCATTAACCAGCGGTAATACCATGCTATCCAGAGGAATCTTGGCACCCGAAACCTCGACCTTCTTCTCATTAACCGTCACGACGCCAGGTTTGATATGTAGCTCATCCTTATCGATGACAACTTCCTGCCACTTGTATAGTGCAGACGTATGCAGCATGCACTGCATGACAGAATTGTAGAAACACGTATTTCCGAGGTTGGACAAACCCTTGGCACCGGGAATGCGGCTCGAGCTCGAGGCTTGGCAAATCTGCTTGCGCGGCGGTGATCGCGATGATGCATCGTCGACCGTCGACTTTGAGGGAGACGTAATCGTGACATCTGCGACACTGGAACTGAGGAAATCGGTGGGCTCGGCGGAAGCGGACTTTTTGTTGCGTTTGTCTGTTAACTGCTTTTGAAAGGACCGAATTCCGTCGAGGAAGCTCTTGACGGCGTTGGACGAGCCGTCTTCGGGGGGCTTGACGATGGCTTTGCAATCAGTGCACCTGGAATGTTGATATTTGTTGATTTGGATATATAAAATATAAAAAATACGTACCACAAGTACTGCTTTTCAATGTTGTAGTAAAAAGGATGGTGTCCATAGGTCCGTTCCACTGTGATATGTGCTGGCAAATGCACCTTATCGCATAGAAGGATTGCATCGGAGGGGCAAATCCAAGCAGCATCTTGAATAACAATCCCGCCGTTGTCGTTTCGATCGGGATCACCGTTGATAGCGGCCTGCCTCTCCGCCCGAACACAGTCCATACATTGCAGCTTGTCATAACGGTCTTTGAGCTGCTTTCTAGTGTCGGTCAACTTCAAATGGGTCGACTTTACCTTGCACAGACAAGCCCTTTGAGGGTCATCGGCGTTGGCACATCCAAGTTCAGCAGGAGCGTCGGCGGGGTTGACGGTCGCCGTGACGACAGGTTCTTCAGCAATGACCATTCCGAGGTTGGCTGCAACGGGTGTACAAGCTTCGTAAGGACGCTTCATCAGTGCTCCCGGAAAAGATACGCGAAATGGAACAAAAGGAATATATAAAGTAAGCAACTAACGAATGCAGAAAAAACCCCACGGCTTGCAACACATGTACATCCGGGTGTTGCGCGAAGTCACCGGATCACCGCGAGGTCACGATCACGCAGACGCAAACGTAGTTGAGGCTACTGGGGAGGGTAGGGACCGAGGAAGGTCGGGATAAATTTGAATGATCGAAAGAAGGGTAACAAAATGACGAAAAAAGGGTTGAGAAAGGCTTGGATCAAACATCAGGGCCGCGAACACGACGCGAAAAAGCCGGCCATAGCATCAACATTATCAAGGCGGGTCCGGCTCATCCACCTCCGCAGGCAATCAACGCGTAATCTGGGGGCACTGGAACGCAGCTGTTTTGTAAGATGGACGAGCTTGGCTGGCTTCAAGATATCCGTTCGTCTTCTCGAACTTGTCCTCCTTGTCCGCAGTCAGCTCGTTTGTGGTCTCCTCGCGAAAAACAGCGTTTGACACACTTTGCCAGAGACATTTCACCAGGCTTCCGTGTCGCGATGCGCAGTCTTTTTTCGCCATTTCCGTCGAATTTCCGCGATTTCACGTCAAATCCACCTTTAATCTGTCTCTTTTTCCAGGGTAATCCAACGGCAACATGGCCAAGTACAATTTAAGTAAGTTTCCGGCATAATTTGCATTGAATTTTCGATATTAATTTTGATTTTCTTTCAGCCAAGCCGTCAAAGCGTCAATCAACCAAAAAGAAGAACAAGATCGCCAAAAAAGTCAGGGAACACAACCGAAAGTTGAAGAAGAATGACAAGAAGAAGAGTGGTAAGTGTTACAACTCATCTAGTTGAAAATTTATATATAAAAATTGCATTTCCAGGCTCCGGCGGCAAGAAGAAGCCCCAAAAGATGATCGAAATCCCGAACAGCTGCCCCTTCAAAGACGAAATCCACGCAGAAGCTGAAGCCGCTCGTGAGCAGCTGAAGGTTGATAAGCAGTTGAAAAAGGCCGAGTTAAAGTCGATTGCTGCTGAGCCTGGCCGCAAGCGCAAGTTGGATTTTGATGTTCCGATGGAAATTACAAAGAAGGCTCTTTTTGATGTGAGTTTCCGTTTCTTTTGCGTAGTTTTCATATAATTTTTGTCCTTTCAGGATGATTTCGTCGCCCCCATCCATCACAACGAATACGTTATCGAAGAGAAGGAAGTCGTCGGAGACAAGCGCGACAAATCCACTCGCGTCTTCGCTGGTGAAGTCCGCAAAACCGTTGAAGCCGCCGATATCATCATTGAAGTCCTCGATGCTCGTGATCCTCTGGGTTCCCGCAACCGTGCGATTGAAAAGTTGGTTATCAGCCAGGGCAAGCGATTGATCCTCCTTATCAATAAGATCGATTTGGTCCCGCGCGAGAACGTCAAGAAGTGGTTGACCTACCTTCGTCAGGAGCTGCCGACGATCGCTTTCAAGGCCAGCACTCAGGAACAGGCAAACAAGCTTGGCCGTTTCCAGAAGGCCCATTTGCTGACGGCGAAAGAAGGTTCGAAGTGCATTGGCGCCGATTTGGTCATGAGTTTGTTGAACAACTACTGCCGGAACAAGGACATCAAAACCTCCATCCGTGTCGGTGTCGTCGGCTACCCTAACGTCGGCAAATCCAGTCTCATCAACTCCCTGAAGCGTCGCCGCTCTTGCCAAACTGGCGCCACCCCCGGTGTCACTCGCAAGCTCCAAGAGCTCGATCTCGACAAGCACATCAAGCTGATCGACTCTCCCGGCGTCGTCCTCGCCTCCGCTGAACAGTTCGATCCCGTCGAAATCGCGTTGAAGAATGCCCTCCGCGTCGAAACCCTCGAAGACCCCATCTCGCCCGTCGTCGCCATCCTTCGCCGTTGCAGTGTCGCCACTCTGATGATGCATTTCGGCATCCCGGAATTCACCGATGTCGACACCTTCCTCGCTTTCGTTTCCCGTAAGCTTGGCCGCATCAAGAAGGGCGGCCGTCCTGACCTCAACGCCGCGGCTCGCTTCGTTCTGACCGCCTGGAACACCGGCAAACTTCGCTATTACACGGAGCCCCCAGAGAAGGAGACCAACACCGAGACCCTCTGCACTTCCGAAGTGTTATCCAACTTCTCGAAGGAATTCAACCTCGACGATATCAATGATGATGCCATCGTCGAAGGCATCCCTGAGAACGTCATGGAAGTCGAGACCGTCTACGACCCGTCAAAGCCCTACGAAGACGAGGCCATGGAGGAGGACATTGAAGAGACCGCTGCCAATGGCAAGATTGTCGTTCGTGGCCGTGATAAGGACGCCAAGAAGACCGGCGCTGGCGATATTGTGCCTGACAAGGTCGCGCTTCCGAAATCCTTTGAAATCGACGGCAATGTCCAGCTAAACCGGACAATCGCCGAGGCCGTCAAGAAGAACAAGAAGAAGGCCCGCAAAGTCAACGCTCGTGCCGAGAAGCTTGGCGCCAAGTTCGAGAAGGCATTGATGAACAGCAAGGGTGAGGATGTCGACATGGATTATGATTTTGAAGAGCTCAAAGCTAGCGTCAAGAAGTGATTTTGGTTTTTCTTTCTTTTTTGTTGATTCTTTTTGTTTCTTGTTTTCTTTTTTGTTGAGTTTACAGTTGATAAGGCGTTAATAAAGGAAATTTATTTAATGGTAACAAAATTTTCGAAATGAATTACTTTTCTTTGGAGCCAACATTAGATGCCTGCGTAGTTGCTGTACTTGGCGGAAGTTCGTTCGCTATCGGCGCGGCTGTTTTACACGGTATTCGGCTGGAAGCCTTGGAGCCCGCTGCTGGGCCACAGCTCTTCCGTCTTAGGCTGCCTTTTCGCCTGTTTTGGGGATTCTTCGTGTCTTCCATGGAGGTCGTCTTTTCGGCACTGGGCTTCTTGGGCCCAGCAGAAGCGGCAATCGGCGGGGGTGAAGCCTTCTTGGCTCCGCCGCCGTCTTCACTCACACTGTTGAAGGATTTCCGTGGGATTTGGACGGCGTTGGCTGTATCGGCCAGTGGCGATGGCACGATTGGGGTTTGGGCATTGCCATTGGCGTCTTTGGTGGACGGCTTTTTTCTGTTCTTTCTGCCGACTTTCAGGTCTAACAACTCTTCAGGTGATATTACGTCGGAGATTAGGCGGCCGTTTGTTCGCTTCTTGCCGGGGGTTAAGATGTCGGAGAAAAATGGGTCTAGAAGTAATTCCCGGCCACAGAGTCTGGATTTTGGGGTATATTGTAGGATTCGCCCAAGGAAGGTTACGAATTCAGTTGTCGCTTTTGGAAGCAGCTGAAATGCCAACATGTGTTGTTAAAAATGAATATAATGTCAAAACCAACCGAAGCTAGCCCCTTCCCAGCAACCCGTTCCCCTTCCAACCTCATGGGTGTCCTCATGGCCGCGACATCGGCATCAGACGGTGATCCCAGGGCTTGTACGATCAGTTTCAGCTGATGCTTGCCGTCACGACCTGGGAACAGTACTTCTCCTCGAAGCATTTCGCCGACACAGCACCCTGCTGACCAGACATCCACCAGACAAGTGTACTGATCCGAGTCAAGAAGCAGTTCTGGTGGTCGATAAAACCGTGTTACTTGGTACGGTGTTGATCGGATCACGTTTGCCATGTGTTTTGCGGAACCGAAATCACCGATTTTGAGGATGCCAGATTCGGGGTCGACGAGCAGGTTTTGGGGTTTGATGTCGCGATGGCAGATGCGTTTCTAAAAATTTTGATCAAACGTAATTCATTTGTATTACGGAAAATGTTACGTTTTTTAGCGTTACACAACACGTACACATCGTATTTTAGGTCAAAAACACTTTTACTGTAATCAGGAATAGAAAACAAAAAGGTTCTAAAAAGTGTTACTTTTTGTGTAACGAACCTTAAACGTAACGCAAAACGTTACACATTAAAGCATTGTTCACGTTACGATCCCACCAACTTACCCTGAGTAAAAAGTACAATCCATTAAAAAGTTGCCACGTATACAGCTTGCAGTCGACAATGTTCATCGGCGGTCCAAAGATATCCGGTATTGCAGAACTGAATGTTTGTGGCATGAAATCGAATACCATTGATTCACAGATCTAAAATCACTCCCATTATTTTTATGAACTATGTTGTAAATAAAACTCACCCGCTTATCTTTCCGATCCGAAATGGTTTGAAAGGTGAACAGCACTTGGACAATGTTTTTGTGTTTCTCTCGACTTAGTGCCAATAACAGGATCAATTCAATGTTTCGATGATCGTCCATCTTTTCGGGCCATGTCTTTTTGACGGCGACTTCCTTGACGGGTTCTGGTTCCAGAAGGGTGCCACGATACACATTGCTGAAGACGCCGCTGGAATGGAGGCGTAAGTTACACATGCGTAATTTGACCCGATTTCGACCGGGTAGTTGCAGGGCATTTTGCTCGTGGATCGGATTCATCATGTTGGGGATGGAAATAAGTATACGAGGACCTCGGGAAGTGGATCCGCGCCGATTGGCCGGAGTTGGGCGTCGAACTGGGAAGTGAAAACGTGCGAGAACGGTAAAAATTGGGGTAATATTCAAATTTTGTGGCGTTAGATAGGCGTTTTTAGGATCTTTTGAAGTGCCGGAGGCGTTTTTCAAGCAAAAATGGTATGTTTTAATCTGAAAATGAAACATAAAGTTAGTCTTTTTAGGAAATCTCAACCTTACTGATCATCCAATTAGTCGTTTCAACCTTATTCTCCCTCCTGGCCTTCGGATCGACCGTCTTCATAGTCTTTCGACTGATAACAAAAGAACGGCAACGCGTCAAAGAAGCCGAGGACCACGCCTTTGAGCTCTATGATGCCATCCTGCAGGCTTTCATCCCCCGAACTCTCGGCGATAAGCTGTCCCAAGTCTTCCGGATCGAACACAACCCCAGTGCGATGACTGATAACCGTGCCATTGCCGGATCTGTAAACCAGACGGTTAATGCCACATCGCCAATCCCTTCGCCATCACCCGCAACGGAAGTCACCGATAAGAAATGATTCACATTGTTTGCATTTCTCAAATAACCCTGATTTTAAGCGTTTTTCGTTAATCTGATAATGTTGTAAATGTCCTTTTCACGTCCCTCGGTTTGCATTCCATTCCCTTCCCCAATTAACCCCGACCATGCTAAAGACCATCCAAGTCCACACCGCACAGAAGCCGCATTCCACTTATCATCTCTTCCGTCATACAACTTGTCTCTGATTGACTTTACACCCGTCCGATGTTCCGGGGCTGTCTTAATGCGCCAATTTGATGCTTTTTCTTATCCGTTATTATACAATCTTCAAGGTTGGGGGTTGTCCTGCCTTTATAAGATAGTTGTAGGTAAGTGATGCAACTACCATGTATGTACTTCTTCACATAGCTCATACCCGACAGCCAGATTGATAAGCCGGAGGTGCCTCTAGAACGGGTGCAGATAGGAGTGGTCGCCGCATTTAAACAACGCCTAATTGCCTTGCACCGCGCACTATCACACATTTGCTGCTTCTCGTGAGACGGTTGTCACTGCCAGCAGCTAGCAGGAAGCGTCTCCAGAAGGATCGACGTGAAAATGGCCTCGATAGGCGGCTTAGGCCTACTGAATGGTTTGGTTGCCGTTTGTTTGTTGTTAGGTGGGTTTTGTTATGCCGTTTCTAACTCTCATAATCTGTGTTCCCATGGCTCAGTTGATAGGGGCGGACTTCTTTAAACTTTATTCCTTTGGTTCGAAGTTTTTGTTCAAATTTTCCTTTTTTCTGTTTTTCTTTGCAAAAATAACACTCAAAAAACATTTTTACACACTTCTTCGATGACCAAATAACAAAAATTCTATGTTCCAACCAATGTACAGTCCAGTCATAAAACTTATCTTTCACAATCAAATCAAAGGTCGTAAAATTAGTCGCTTCTTCAGTCTATGAACAATAAAATGTGATTTGGGTGTGCCTGGGCGGTTTAGCTGCTAAATTTCCGTATCAAAAACCAACCAAAGCACTGAAAAATTGTAATCTTTCAGGCGCCAGTGCCGAAAAGTTTGATGTTACTTTGCACTATGATAAAATCAATCACGATAATCTGGAAACGCTTCACTTCAACTCGAAGACACTCCTTGACACCCACACCTTGACGTTGAATCAGCGTTTGCAGAAGGTATTTGCGGATAAGGATTTGAAGCTTCAGGTTTATGATGTCATGTAAGCATAGAAAGATGAAAATGGCATTGTTAAAGTTGTATTTTACAGTGAATCTGGTTACGAAGAAGGCTTCCCTGCAATTTCTTTGAGCGCTCATGTCGATATTCCGTCATTGAACACGAGGGATGCCTTCGTTAAAGTTTGGGAAGAAAGCAAGCACCCCGATCTGCTGCTGTTCTCCGTCTATCGGACTGAAAACCCCCTCCCCGAAGTCGACGGAGTCCACCGATTCCATGCCAAGTACGCCGCTAAAGCTGTCGGTGAATGTGCTAACAACGGAATTCTCCTGCCCAATGCGACCTGTGTCTGCCCCCGCTACTTTACCGGCGATGACTGCAGTCTTCAGACCTGCCTGAACGGTGGTATTATCTCGACTTCAAGACATTGCGTCTGCCCGCCGGGTTTCACAGGTCGCCACTGTGAACAGTTGGGATGCACACCGTATTATGACTCTGAATTCAACTTTACGACGAAGAGTTTCGTGTTGGCTGTGAATCTGAAGTTTGATACGGCTTTCTTGTTGAGCAGCATTAACAGTGGTCTCGCTGATGCGTTGGTCAACAATTCTGCGCAGTACAGTAACTATGTTTTGATCACTTACTTTATGTCTGGTAAGTCCTTTATTTAAAAGAAATTAAAGCTTTACCTAAACTTAAAAAAACAATTTATTGATTTTTTTAAAATCGATATGGAAAATCAATAAATTGACCTTTTAATCGATAAAATAAAATCAAAAAATTCATTTATGTTTTTATTATTTGATATTGACCTATTGAAAATTAAGATATTGGTTTTTTAAAACATGATAATGCGATTTCTGAAAATCAATAAATCGATATTTTGATTGGTTATCAATTTTTGAATATTTCACAAGTTTTTAGGCTACAAGCTGTTCAGTACGATCAAAACCATCGACACCGCCACGAACTTCCTCGGAAACTTCAGCAGCATCTACCCGAACGACGGTGACACCCTTCAGCCCCATATCACCGCTATCAACAATGGTCTCACAGTCTCCACCGACATCCGCCCACGCTCTGACATCTACACTTTCTGGGTGTCGCAGCCATCCAATGACACCACCTACAACCCTTACGATCTGTCCAAAAACTCTGGCGAAACAGTTTTGACTAAGACGCTGCTCAACTGGGGCCACGCCTTCTATACCGTAACCCCGTACGACGAAACCACCGCGGCTACTGATGCTTTCAAACGACTTTCCGCCATCTCCAACGGTGAATACATCAACCTTGGCGCGCGTACTAGTAACGCTGGCCCGATCTTATCTGCTTTGATCAAGAACAACATTAACGCACAGACTATTGAAGTTTACCGAAACTTCAACGGCACTGCCACTGTTGTTATTGGCAAAACGGCGACCCCTGTCATCGTCTACACCTACGGTCCGAGCATCACGCTCACTGTTCAGGGAACTGCCGCAACGCCAGTAGCCACCTATGGCAGCTTCTCCATTTACAATGTCGATGCCAGCGCCTCGAGTGTCGTCGTCCAGGTTACTACCACCGGAAATGGTAACAGCGTCCGCGCGTTCACATCCTCACTGAACAGTGTTGTCATCGGTTATGCGAAAAACACAATCATCGATGTTTCGTCCAACTTCCCGACTGCGCTGATCCCGCAAACCGTGGTCGGCCGAATTATCGATCCTATCGCTAATCTTTCAGTCAGTAGCATCGTAATTGCTGATCTGTATGACACAGCACGTACAAACGAAGTTTCACGCACTGTTCAGCCGAATTCAACGCGTGACTGTAACTTCCCGACGGTCTACGGTGCCCTTACTGATAGCAACAGTTGCACTGCTGGTGAAGCTATCTTGGTTTCTGTTACTTATGATACAGTCAATGGTGATACTGTTTATCGGGCTATCCCGAGTGTTTGCTTCCAGCCAAGTAAGTTTTTCGGGGGTGGTTTTTGGGGGACATGAAACTTTAGGGGATTACAAAAATAATTTGTTACACCTGGCCTTAAAATTGAGTAGTTCAGAAAGATATTTTGACAAAAAATTTCAACCAAAAAAACATTTTGTTTTTAAAACCAAAATTACAATTAGTTCAAAAATAGATGAAAATTTTGTAATCAATTATTGAAAGTCGATTTTAAAATATGTCGCTTTTTTGAACAAGCGGGCGATGGGCGGTAAATTGACGTCCTTTCACTTCAGAGCCCGCTTCCCAAATCGCAGCACCAGCTTGCAATGGCAATGGTTATCTTAGCACCAGCGATGGCTCCTGTGTTTGCAATGCTAACTATGCCGGCACTAACTGTGAAAAAGTTTTGTGCCAAAATGGTGGCCTCCAGAATCAGTTTCCCGGAAATGGACGTCCGAAGTGTGTCTGCCTCGATGGGTATTCTGGTGATCTCTGTGACCAATGTAAGTCGCTAAAACTTTAGAACTTTAAAGGTAAACTAATCGATTTCAGTGACCTGCTCCGCCCCAGCCACCCGCCCCGACACTTCGCGCACCACCTTGAGCCTGGTCATCCAAGCTACTTGGTCGACTTCGCCGTTCTTGGGCGCCTTCAAGACCATTTCCTCCACGCTTGTGCAAAAGCTGTCCAATGCTGATACCTATGTTTTGACGACTTTCGCCAATATATCCAACGCCGCCCCGATTGTGTCGACCCAAGTTTTCACAGATTCAACCGCTTTCACAACTTCCGTTGCGAACCCCCAGGGCGGCGGATCCGATGTCAACCAAACCCAGAACGTCATCGCTGCTCTGTCCTCAGCCTTGAATGCCAACGTAACCCATCAATTGCGTCAAACCGTATACCTTTTTGTCGATGCTGCCATTGGAGAATCTCAGGCCGACATTGATGCCCTTATTGTCAAGGCCATTACTCTCGCGACGCCGATTAATGTTGTCCTTTTGAAGCCTTACAGTACCACGGGCGATGAAACTGTTACCTGTTTGGCCGATACTTCAGTCTATTCTAACTTGACAACACTTACTGGCGGTCTTTTCCTGAACTTCTGCACCGTCGATTCTGTGAGCTCGATTCCCACCTTTTTGAATGTCCAAGCTCAGTTCTTGCCCAACTGGCAAACCGTATCCCGCGCCGACGGAATCAACTGTGGCGCCGCATTCAACATTTCCGTAGTACAACGCGATGGTATCCCGAAACGACCACTGATTGTCGTTTCAAGCAACCCGAATGCGACTTTCCAAGTTCAGCTGAACGGGCCTGGGACCCTTTACCCGCCGTTTTTACCGAATGGCCAACTCGCCGGTGCTGCTGTAATGGAGTTGATCGGTTTGGACCAGATTGGTGACTACATCGCCACCGTAACCCCGTCAAATGTTGCTGCAACTGACAGGTGTACGGTAGTCTTGGGTGTTCAAACTGGGCAATCCGTCTTGGTCGGTTTCACAGCGAATCCAAGCATCGATTATACCTCGCTTCCGCCACAGTACGGCACTCCCAGCCATCCAGCCTTGTTCATTTCGACCCAATTGCAATCGACGCCGACAGTCCAAATCAACATCAATGACGGCCTCAGCAGTTACAGCAGCAGATCATCCCTGCGAAACAGTTCATCCTGTCAATTCGATTACTACTTCCCTGACGTCTACTCCTGCCCGCTCGCCGGCAAGTTCGTCACCATCACAGCCCAGTTCTCCAACGACGACGGTGTTGCCTTCAGTCGCGTAATTCCGTCCGTTTGTCAAGCACCGCCAGCCGGAACCTGTCTCAATGGCGGATACTTGGCTGACAATTCGTCCATCTGCACCTGTCCCATCGGATTCAGCGGCAATCTGTGCCAAGTACGCGTTTGTCTGAACGGCGGCTACCTCAAAAATGACCAATGCATCTGCCCTCAAGGCTTTTCCGGTGAACTGTGCCAACTCGTCGAATGCCCGACTTGGGACTTCCTCGCGGCGCATCGGCCATCGTCCTTCCAGTATGAATCCGTCGTTTTTGTCGTCGAGATGTCCATGCGTGGTCTCGTCACGAATTTGGGATTAGCTAACCAGATTTCGGAGTTTATTGATCAGGTTCATAGCACTCGGCCGTTGCAACTTATCTTGGTCACGTTTACCAATACAGGTAAGCAAATATATTTTCTTAAAATAAAAATAAAAAAATAACGTAATCTTCAGCCATCGACCGCGTCATCGTCACCACGTCCCCCACTAAATTCATCTCCATCTTCCAAGCAACGCTCAACAATGTCGACAA
This sequence comes from Panagrellus sp. LJ2284, assembly GCA_024447225.1. Taxonomy (NCBI): domain Eukaryota; kingdom Metazoa; phylum Nematoda; class Chromadorea; order Rhabditida; family Panagrolaimidae; genus Panagrellus; species Panagrellus sp. LJ2284. The sequence continues at coordinate 7,581,282 of JAMRYC010000005.1, read as the reverse complement.
CTACGTCATCACAAATCAAAGCTTGGCTCTTGACGCTATCCACGAAGCCGCTAAGCTTGTCACGTACAAGCCGGCCGTTATCTTCACGTTTGCCTCGACTGACCCCGTTACGGCTTCAGATTTCTTCATGTCATCTGACAGTTTAATAAAACTCATCGATCGCGGTGGCTTGCAAATCAACTTCTACCTCAATCGCCCCGACAACGTACTTCCCGACGGCACCGACCCCCATAACCCGTCAGGCAACTATTTCTACTACCAATATGCTGCGACTATTTCTGGCGGCCGTATCTTCCTGCTCAGCCCTGTCGATGTTGAACAGGCTTTGGAAAGTCTGTTGCCATTGGCCGTTTTTGAAGACACCATCATCGAAGACCAAACATACGAAGACTGTACCACGCCGCAGACGCTCTACTTCCCTGTTGATAACGAAGTTGTTAGCGTTACTGTTAACATTCGTGGAAAACAGATCAACACTTACAATAGTGTAACGTTCTACGACCCCTCAGGGCAATTGGTTGATTCTGACAAGCTGAACATTGTAACTTCGACTGGTAGCGCCGCTTTTGGCATCAACGATGTCGTTTTCACACCGCAACACATTGGCTTCTGGAGGGTCGCTGTCCAGTCTCAATTAGGTAGCTGCCAAGTCCAGGTTCGCGCGAATTCTGCCAACACTGTGCGATTCGGATACTCGACCGACATCACTTCCGATTTCCCGACCAGCATTCTGAACACTGATGCTACTGGAGGCCTTGTTTTCAACCACACTCGGTACATCTCAGCTCACATTGACAACCAGCTGTACTCCATGCGCAAGACATTCCTCGAATACATCAAGGTGTACGAGGTCAACACAGACTCTGGTCACACTAATCTCCTCGCATCAAGCGCCTTCTTGCCGAGAGACCCCAACACCTGCGCTTATCAGTATGTCAGTCCTGCTTTGACAATCCCAACTGTTCCGTACCACGGCCTCGGAATCTTGCAAATCGTCGCGAGCGGCCAGGACGCCCATGGTGAAACCTTCCAACGTATCCATTACACCGCACCTCAAGTTCCCAACTGCTTCAATGGTGGATCCCCTGACGCTTATGATTACTGTACCTGCACTGCCAACTATTCCGGCGATTACTGCGAGCGACCGATCTGCCAGAACGGTGGCACCTCCGATGTCTACGTTTGCCAGTGTGCTGAAGGCTACTATGGCGACTTCTGCGAAAACCGTGAGTTTTATCATTTCTAATCCAAGTTTTTTATAGTTGTTATTTTAGAAATTGTGTTGCCGACAGGACCGACGAGTTAGTAATCTTCGAAATTTGGCGCTTATCGCTTTTTTAGCTTTCGTTTCTATGTTTTCTATCTTTACTGTTTTGCAATTAGTTTTTCATTTTTCAAGACTGTCCCCTTTGTGTGTACTACACAGATAATGAATCTTTACTATCACTATACTGTAGAATTGATGATGGCACTGTAGATGAGATGCTTTCGGGGACTGTTTCTATCATGTTGTAGGCTGGCTTTGGATGCTTTTTGATGGGTCTGTTGTGGTTTGGTGCTAAACTTGGTTACTTTAGCTATTGCGCCTTCCACGATTCCAAATGATGGTTTGACGACGTCGTCGGGTGTGACTTCGTCGACCAGTGAAGGCGTTTCGACGACCGAAGTACAAATTTCTGGGTCACCTGTGACAGTGAATCCAATGACAGATGTTACGGGTGCGTCGTCTTCGACAACAGTTGCAGTAGCGACGACTGGAACAGGGTCGACGGCTTCTTATGCTACTTCTGGCACGGATGCTTCAACCGTTTCCGGATCGACTGCCTCATCGGCCACTGTGGTTACAGAATCGACGCCAACATCTGGTACAGATGCATCAACGGCATATCAGTCGACAGTTTCATCGGGTACTGCATCCACTGTGACCGGTGGAACTTCATCAAGCGGATCATCTACAGCATCTGAATCAACCGTTTCTGGAAGTACTGGATCATTCGTTTCCACCGGGACTGTAACGACATCTATTCCAGAAACTTCTGGAACTGATTCGTCAACTGTGTCGACCGTTTCGTCTGGGACATCAGGAACAAGTCCGTCCACAGTTTCGGGAACTTCGGGCACTGAATCTTCAACCATTTCGTCATTATCGTCGTCAACAAGTTTCACGGTCACATCTGGCACGGCGTCGACAGGTTCTTCCGTTTCTGGATCCACCTTTTCAACGCCCTCAACTCCAACTGAGGTGACCGGCTCTTCTACTGCATCCCAGTCAACCGTTTCCGGCTACACTGAATCGACAGTTTCCGCTGGAACTGGATCGACTGCCTTCTCCGCATCCACCAGAACTTCCGGTTCTACAGTTTCAACGTCAACAGGTTCGTCAAGCACTGCGGCATCGACCGAATATCAGTCAACCGCGTCGTATGCCACTGAATCCACGTTATCCACAGCTTCGTCTGCAACTGTCTCGACTGTCTCAAGCGAAACGTCATCAACAGGGGCATCTACGACATCCGGGTCTACTGTTTCTAGCTCTACGGAATCAACTTACTCTACTGCGTCGCCTCCAACTTCTGCGACAGGATCTTCAAGTTCATCTGATTCTACCGTTTCAAGTGGAACAACATCAACGGGAGCTTCGACCGCGTCCGAATCGACAGTTTCCGGTGCTACGGAATCAACTTTCTCAACTGCATCATCACCAACTGAAGTGACGGGCTCGTCAAGTTCATCGGCATCAACGGTTTCTGGAGCGACGGTATCAACTGTTTCCAGTGGAACGTCATCAACTGAAGCGTCAACAACATCCCAATCGACAGTTTCCGGTGCTACAGAGTCGACAGTTTCTATTGGTACGGGATCGACTGCCTCGCCTGAGACTTCCGGGACAGGTGCATCAACAGTTTCTGGATCAACAGCGTCATCGGGTACGTCTGCATCGACCGAATATCAATCCACTGTTTCGTCAGTCTCCGTCTCGACTTTATCGACGGCTTCAGTTCCAACTGAACCAACCGAGCCTTCAACTGCATCCGAATCAACTGTTTCATGGGCCACAGAATCGACTTATTCCACCTCCGAGTTATCTACATCGACCTCGGCACCAGCATCTACGACCACGCCATTGCTTGTGCCACCAAGTCCCTCACTCGACCCCAATTGCCCTCATGCCTTGACGATGGGCGTCTATCTGACTGTCGTCGTCGATACCACTAGCCGAGTCACCAGTTCGATGCAAAACCTCTATACCAACATTTTGACGGAACTATTCGCGTCGCCGCATCTCACATCCACAGCCCGTGAAGTCACCCTTTTCACATCCTCAGGCACTGGTACGGTCGGTTCTCCCGTGTCTTTCAACAACGCTTCTGGCATCATTGACGAGATCAACGCCGAGATTCAGTACAGTCACAGTGCTTCCATCAGTCAGGCTAATCTCAACACGTAAGTTATTTGAACTATTAACAACGGTCAAACAACAAACAAATTCCCCGTCAATCAAGCTAAAAACTTCAAATTTCAGAGTCTTATCAAAGTACAACTCAACCCCCGTCGATCCCGAAGTCGTCGCACCGACCATCGTAATCTTCACTGCGGCTCAAGTCAGCGATTATCCAGCGGCATCGGCGACGATCGACCGTATTCGAACTGCCAATCCACGTTCTTTCGTCGTTTCAGTCCCGCTAACATCCTTGAACGCCGACAATTTGGCATCAACAACTTTCGACGCCACTTTCGATCTGACCCAAGCTACTAGCACATCCGCTGCCGACACCTCTGCCAAAATTTTGAATTTCATTTGTTCTGTTACCCCGAGGAGTTTTGAAGATTTGTAATCTGTGTTCATCATGTACAAAATCGCTGTTATTTGCCAAAAAATTACTTTGTGACCAGTTTATGTGACCGTTTTACGATAATTATTGATAAAGATAAATTTTTACAAATGTGTGATTTTTCATTTTAAAAATGATAAAGAAATAAGTGAATTCATGTGTGCCTTGGAAAGAAGAAGGAATTGTAAACCTTGATAACGTTGAGTTAAAAAAAGAAAGATAAACGTGCGCTTTGATGGTACATATTCACAGGGACAAGCACGGAGCTGATTCAAATTGTAAATTAAAGATGTTAAAGTTAAAAACGTTCCGAATAAAACCGATCATCATCATTAACAGCCCGGTTTGGAAGCTCGTTTTCGACTTCTTCCAAGATCGGATGCGGTCGGTACATCTGATGGCTGCCTCGACGGAGGCCGGAAGTGGGAGGTGGCGGAGTGTCATCGTCATCATAATCCACTGGGGGCTCGATCAATGGCTCCAGAGAAAGTGGCGGTCTCGGCGCGAAATGTGATTTACCGTAACCTTTGAGCATTTGCGGGGGCGGAGGGGCCGGATGGCCGCGTGGAGGGCGTGGGGGTAAGCGTGCCGAGTCTTCCGGAAGTGGTGGGGCTGGGGGTGGTTGTTTTTTGATGGGTAGGTTATTGCCATTGGCATCGACGTGCTGGGGGATTTCTGACGTTCCGACGGATTCAGATTTTTCATTGTTGTTATTGTTAGCCTCGCTGATGGCAGGCTGCTGCCAGAAATTGGCATCTGGAAGCGTAGGTCGACGCGGGCCTTGATTCTTCATTTGGATGCCGTACTTTTCGCCGTCGCGTTTAATCGACTGAAATTCAACTTTCTTCCCAAGACCAAAAACTACCGTAATCCCACCCTGTAAAAACCCATCCGCCCACGCGTCGGCACAAACTGAAACCCGCTACACTTCGGTCGAGGGATCTGCACCGTGCCCATCTTGCTCATGGCATCCCGTGACAATGTGCCAATGTCGGACATGACGATGGTCCCGCAACGAAAATCCAAAAATCAAAAGTTGTCAGAAACTCGGCCAAAACCCTGAAAAATTCCAACAATTTACTGGAAATCAAAACCAAAACACGCGAGTAACACATTCCTCTCCGAACAAAACGCCAATTAAACACGACGCGGCCGAGATGAAACCGATAAAGAAGTCAAAAATGGCCGGGCAACAACAAAGAAAAGAGTCATTTTCTTATCAGATTGCAAAATGAGAACCTTAAGCGGATCCGCGGAACTCGTGAAAACGTTGCCAAGGGTTCACGCCGCTGTCAATGAAATGAACGTTTGTTTAGATCAGTAGATCACGTCCTTGATTATCGGCTACAGCTGCGAGGAAGTAAAAAACGCCTTTCCCAAGCTACAGGTTTTCAAAATTTGATCATCACCTTTAATTTTGAAGTATAATTATATAATTATGCACCGTCCACACACCTAATAAACAACCAAAAAAACACAGAAAGCGAGCCCGAAGGAAAATTGACAGCCAGTTTTTCCCTCAAGGTGCATTGAATGAAGGAAAGGTTGAGAGGGAAATGTGAGTAAAACTGAGTGAAATCACACGGAGGCGTGTATGCATGGATGGAAGGGCCATAAAAGTTGCATATTTGTTCCCAATGGGCATGGGGTTTTTTTGTGTAGAAGTCGAATATTTACAAGTTGCCAAGGAGGGAATGACGATAGTTTTGGGGTAATGCTGGATGGCTAGACGGAAAACACACATTGGATGGGTGCACAGGTGGATGGATCAAGGCTTGTTGGGCCGAAATTTGGGAGACAGATACGAATACCTGCGGAAAGCAAGCAAATGGTCGACTTTTTTAGAGTTTTGGAAGGGGAAAGCTAGTCGAGACACCAAAAAAGGATGATTGTTCAAGGCTGGAAGAGGGGAAAAGATTAGAAAATGAATCACTTTGCAAGATGATGAGTCTTTGGGGTGATTGTAGACAAATAGTGGAGAATTTTTGTGGAAGTTTAGCGAACTTGGAGGTTTTTAGTGGTCAGTTTTGTGTTTAAAGTGGATTAAGGAATTGTAAAACTGTTTTAAAAGATGATTAAACAAAAAATAAACATGGAAAAAGAGTGAAAAATATAAGTTCTCGATGCTTTTCACCTCAAAACCCCCAAAAAGCACCGAAACTTGTTCAACTTTCACATTAAAGCTACCCCAAAGTTCATGACTAACCTTTGTCTACCTATCTTCTACCCCTCAGGCTTCAACCCATCTGGACCCGTCACAAGGAGTCAAGTGCATCCTCTTCTTTTTTAGTACCGGTGCCTCCTTATGAATGTCTATAACAAGGGAGCCCTCTTCAGCTCGAAATTTGATAGCATTTACAGACATGACGACACCAACCTGTAAAAAGTAACCCCCACGGAACATGGACGCAAACAAGTTAGTCGTTACCTCTCAACTTCGACGACTTTGACATTGAATTCGACATCTACAATCTGCCGGCTTCTAGCAAGATGAAGTCAAGTCAACAAAATGATGTTGAAACAGCCCAAATCACCAATTATGATCCCCACAATGAAAACGTTGGCGCTTTGGGTGGGGATTGGATTCAGCTCGAAGAGGCGTGTGTATCTTTTTCGGATGGGACGTTCGATCATCGTGGTAGAGGCGTCAAAAGTCGCGTGCAACACGACACTTCTGCGCAGCTGCCGCCGATCGCTGGCCAGTAGTAGCATACAAAACGAGTCACAACAACGAACACCAGCGGCGAGGGTGAAGCGTCAGTCAGGGCTTTTTTCAATTCGAACGAACTTCGAAGGATGGAATCGGACTGGGTCGGGTGGTGAGAAAATGCGGCTATCGAGATCCCTGCCCCAAAATGGAATCGAGCTAAACGGTGCTGAGCTAGCCATCGGGGCAGCCGTTTAAGGATGGAGTCATCGGTAGTCGAGGATCGCTTACACGGAGGGAATCTACGGCTAAGACGTGTCTGGATGACGATGATGGACACGCGTTCAAGTGATGGCTAAGAGATGGGAGACAAAAAGGGAGATTGGATTTGGGTTTGTGGATCTGGGTGGGTTTTGGAATGATTAAAGTTTAAAAAGTTAACTTTAAACAAAAATAAATTGACAAATGATAACCAAAAATATAAAATGCTCCACTGCGTGTCGTATTAAAAGCGATAAAAATGTCAAAAGTAACTTTGATAAAGAATACGTCTTATGTCATTTGCACAATTACATTGCTGAACGATATTGTGTCATTTGCACAACACAGTTTCAACAAGTGCGCGTTCGAGCAAAAGTGCAAATGCAATAAGACACGTTCAAAATCGCCATGTGCGTAAAGGTTCATACCGTTCGCAAATTTTTTATAAAAAACCAAAATTAAAAAATGTGTAACCCATTAAAAATTCAATATAAAAAATTAAAGACTACACTGAGAAAAACAAATTAAAAAAACAAGTTAAAAAATAGGTAATTCGCTACAACCAAAAACGTAGACCACCAAAATCCAGCTCGTTCCCCTATTTTTCCAACTCTTCCTGTACCCAAAATCTGAACAAACAACACTTTTTCACCCCTAACAAGCCGAATTCAAAAAACCCATTCCAAATCCTTCCAAAAATTCGAAACTGTCCCAACGTCCCATCACTGTCCATCGTTTGTCAAGCTTGTTAGAACCAGTTCCGCTATATCTCGGCTTGCCCCGTTTAGGCAGAAACAAATAATGTTTTTCCGCTTTACAGCGAGGCCGAATCGAGGAAGGAACCCCCTTCAAACCCTTCAAACAGATAGACAATTGCAAATGGTTGTGGCTTTTCGAGCCTTTGAGCATCAGGATGTGATGTGCTAAGCAGCGAGACACCTCCTTGACGAAAAAAACTTGAGAGGAACATGAACATGAATATGGGTGGCTTGATCGTCGATTCCGACACTAGCAATCGTTCGAGTGGACAAGCCAGCCAGCCCCTTAGGGCATGGGCTAGGAGGGGTGCTGCGCATAAGTCAGTCGACTGAAAACAGAAACAGTGTTGTGTCATGTCAGCCAGGAGATCCGAAATGGCTGAGACAGGAAACTGCTTCTTTGAGAGGGACGCTGAAGCCGACGACTTCGATCTGTGGTCAGTTTAGTCCTCATTGATAAGCCCTTGAAAAGCGGGATGTGAGCGAGATTTGCGGATGTTGCAACACTTTTTGCAAAAAATTGACAATGGAGGGAGAAAGTTTCAATTGGAGAAGATCAAACAATGTAAAAATTTCTTCAAAAAGTCTGTCTAAACGCTAAGAACTCTAAAAACCGCATAAAAACCAAATTTAAAAGTCGAAAATGCAAACTTTTGACGTCAAAATCCATCAAATCCACACCGCCGACCGACATTCAATATCGCGTGGCGTTTGATTTCAATTCGATCCGACTCGATTAGATGCAAAAAAGGATAACCAAAACAAAGCCCCTTTTCTTGGGCGATCGTGGCTATTCGGTTTTGAAGGACGTCAAAAAAGGGTAAAACCACTCATCCCATTGATCTTAGAAATGCAATGACTGCATTAGGTCCAACTTCCAACATCTCTAAGTTGATTTAAAAAAGTTCCTCCATCAAATATGTGTTCGAAAAACCCGTCACAACACAGACCTGGCAACTAATCGGATTATAACGGAACTTCAAAAAATAGAAAAAACTTTTATACGCAACAGATAGGCAAAAAGTGGACCATGGGAACGGCTAAACATGTTACACCACAAACAGATAGATAGTAGATTCATTCATTAGAAAACGGAAATTTAATGTTTGTGGATAAAGTTGGATCATCATCACGCGATTTGCGATTTGATACATCTTCATGAACTCGAAAAAGTGTATCAACTCAAACACATGGAAGACTGGATGGATATAAGTTGCATCAAAAGCGACCATCTCACGCATAAAAAAATGAAACTATCCCCTCCTCTTTATTTTAAGTGTTTCCAAGTACTTTCCGATCCAATTTTTTTACTTAAAGCTACGCAAACAAAAAATATAGTTCAACAATCATGGGTGCCCTATAAAAAATGAACGCCAAGTACCCCCGGCGATTCGATTCGAAAATGGACGCAATTGCAATCACAATGAAAATCTGCACCGTTTTACGAGCGCGATAGATGTGAAAATTGTTTCATTTTAGGGGGGTTTTATGTATAATTCACGGGTGGTAATTAGCGTCGATTTGGGTGGAACGGATATAGTCTGTGCGTGGCAGTTTTTGCAAAAAGAGTTCCCTTGGAGGGTTTTGGAGTCATTATTTAGCCGATTTTAAATCAGGGCATTGAAAAAGTGTTTAGAAGCCGAAATATGAACAAAACGATTACGACTTTTTGGCAGACGCCGACTTCGGGGAACAAAGCTTCGCCCGGAAACGCCACAGGGCATCCAATGCATATAGGGGAGATCGACGGTCACTCGATGCCCCTGAAACTGGGTCGGCTTGTCAGCGCTGATGTCACTTATGGTTTTTTCGGCGTCGACAGTGACTGCAGCCTGAGGGGACGGTTGGATGGTGTCAGGGTAGACTGGTCAGTCAGCTGGCGCATGGACCGGGGAAATTTGTCTTCTTTTGTAGTGTAACGGTTGATATTTTGGGTTTTTTGGGTCGGGGAAAACAGAATAATGACTAAATTGGTGACAAAATACCGTAAAACGTCTGGAATTCAAGTTTTGACGACGCGAAAAATGGCGTCCTCCCACGCATCCCTCATATGGCTGGTCATTTTGGACCCCCAGCAATATCGAAAGTAACCTTACGAAACATAAAAATTCAATTAAACCACTCATAAAGACTCAAGATTAAAAAAACCGTCAACCGATGCACCTTTTGACAATTCCAAAAACGGCGACCGCCCACGCACGCTTTTGTGGTACCTTTTTTGGCATATAAAAAACAGTACCCCTTTCAGCGCCTGCCAATCTTATTCAAACCCAATGAAAAACAAAATAAACCCATTTGAAAAGTCAAGAACCTGGAGGTCAATCGAAGAAACAGCCCGAACAACATGAGGCTCCGTCTGATGAGGCGGACTTCCAGTGGTCGCGCGACATGGGGAGAAAGTTCTTCAGCCTCCAGCCGAAGGTCACTCGATTGCCGGCACCCAAAGTGGCTCTGTAAGTCTCCTCTCCTCATTGCGATGCATAATTAGTTCACTCGGTGCTGGCGTTGGGCCTTGACTCGGAGGCGATTCTGGGGTTGTGGCGCCAGTTGCAAAACCGGGAGATGGGAACTTCCAGCGGCGACGATGACAATGATTGAATGATGTTTTTCTGGCGTCGAAACTTTGAAATGACGTTGCAACACTGTTATCGGAACGACACTTGCGGAAATGAAACTTTTATATGCAAATCAGTGGACCTTTGATGGGAAAAAAGGCCAAAAGTACGGTAGTTTGCAACAAAGCTTACGTAAAATGCAAATTTTGTATGCAAATGTCAACAAAAGGTTTAAAAAACAGTCAAAATGTCCACCGATACTTCATAATAAGCGTCCCAGAGAAGATCAAAACCATCTTTCCGGAAGAACCGTGCTACTTGGTCACTTTTTTTGCCGCAGCTGCCTCCAGTTATCATCGATTAGGTCTGTTCTTTATGTTAGTTGCTTTTGTCTTTCTTTTCAATCGCTCAAAACTTTGCTTATCGAACACAGTCAGCGTTCTTTTGCTTTTCACTGATAAAACTCCAAGACGAATGCTTCAAAAAGGCTGTCAACAAACAGGCCAAACCCTGAATTGGCTTTTGCCTCGTCCCAATATGTGCAAAAATCACTGTCATATCTAGTTTGTAATTCAGTTTTAAGCTATTTTTCGTGAATTAGTCTACCATTCTTTTTTAAATTGCCTTCTTTTGCGTTTTCTACCACATTTTATAGCCAAACTCGTAAAGCACGGCATGATCGGTCAACCGATGCAAGTTTTGACAATCGAAAACGGCGACCACGCACCCCTCAAACGGCGTTTGTTTTGGACCCCTAGCGGTATTAAAAATACCCCTATAAAACATATTAACTTAATACAACAACTAAAACATGTTTCAACGATAAAAAGACCTCAATAAAACATGTAAACTATATAAAACTGCTAATAAAGTTGCCTGTGCAAAAACAACGGTCAAACGGTGCAATTTTCGACACTTTCAAAAAGAGCGACCTGTCACGCTTTGGCCGACCGCGTGCGCATTTTCGCGTTTATACCGCGCTCGTTTTAGCAAACGTAAATCTCCAGATAACTATTACTTTTTTAGTTTACGTAGCTATTGATCTCAAAAACATTCCCGATGGACCCGCTAAAGGTGCGGTTCACCGTGACCGTCGAGTATGTTGATAAAAAGCTGGAATTACAAAAACGGGTACGTTTTATTTGACTCTGTTTACACCTTTGTTTACAATTATGTTTCTATATATATATTTCTTTCAGGATTTGAAGAATCGGGTTGCTCTAAAGTCAGACAAGTACAAGTACGAGGTATGTTTAGTGGTTGCAACTTTAAATTTGTTTTTGACCGATAAAAAGGCGATAAATGAAATTTCAGTTCGATCCAAATGCGGGCAAAGAAAAAGTTTCAAGCTTCTGGGTCGATGCCTATTTGCCGACAGATTCCGACTACCGGGAAGACTTTTTTGAAATCTTGCTGGAACTCGAGGATGCTATGGGCGAACTCCCAATGACGCTGTCGCTGACTTCTGACTTGCACAGTCACGAATTTGCGTGAGTTTTTATTAACTTCATATATATTATTAGCTTTCTTATATCTTATTTGTTAATTGGTTGATTTCAGATGCGCTGACACTGATATGGTCATCACAGAAGTCCTTTTCGGTCTCCTGAGGACGCCATTTGAGTTCCAACCCCTGTGCGTCGTCGATGCCAACGACCGAGATCACGCGCCAGTCCGTGTCGAGAAATTCGAAGTCGATCGGCGTCAGATCTACTTATGCAACTTCTTCCACGACATGGGCTTGTTCGAAATCCAGATGCCGATGCTCGATAAAATGGACAAGTATCGCAGGGATATGCGAGATGCGGCGCAGAAGGACGTCGACAGGCTGGAGCAGTTGAAGGAGTTCCTCGAGTCGCAGAACGACCCTCTCGGGCGACGGCACCAGTACAACGAAGTCCTCGTGAAGCTTCCTTATGAAAACATTAAATCTTTCATCTATGACATCGACACCGTCAACCAGGACATGGTCATGGGCACGATCAACATCGTCTACGATCACCCGCCGAAGGTCCACATGCATCCGCTGGTCGGCAACAAGGGCGAACGGGCTAATGGGCGAGCAGAGAGATACGTCAGATGGTCGCATAACTTCGCTTTGACCAACTTTCTCGATCCAATGGTCCATTCTTCGGCTTTGAAGTGCAGTGCTGTCGTCAGGGTGGGTTACTGTAGCTCGAGGTTACTGTAGCTTTCACTTTTAATCTTCCATTTCCAGAAAGAAGCCTTCTACAACCTGATGATCATGCTCCGAACCCGTCTCGCCTGTCCAGTCTCATTTCGCAAGGTCTGGCCGGCCGAACGTGTCATCGACCTCGAGCTGACCAACATGGAATTCCCGCCGGAATGGCCCTTCGAAGTCAAATACCTCATCGAGTGCATCCGAAGCCGTGGCGTCAGTGGCCAGAAGTTCATTCTCTCTTCCTGGAGGAAGTTCGACGAAATCGTCACCAAAATCGATGGCTTTTTGCAAGCTGAGACCGCAGCGGGGCTTCAGAATGCCGTCGACTACTTGACGAAGATGTACTTTAAAGTGCTTAAGGATGACGAATCCTCCACAGACGCCGAATACGAAAAAGCTGCCCGAAAAAGCCGTAGCCATCGCGACGACAACTATTTGAACGTCAGAAAGGCGATCATTACCCCGACCCGGGTACTGTACTACCCGCCGGAGCCGGTCATGGGCTGCCGTATGCTTCGACATTACGGTCAGGACAAGTTTTTGCGTATCGTCTTCCGTGATGACACTATGGACAATCTGCGGAATCTGTCGGATGCCATGGTCGATGAGACTATCATGAAGTACATGGAGGGGTCCTTGACCGTCGGCGGCGAAACCTTCTACTATCTGGGGTACTCGAATTCGCAACTTCGAGACCAGGGATGCTACTTTTATCGATGCGCGGAAGTCGAGGATTTGATGGAAGTCTACAAGAACATGGGCGAATTCAAGAAGGACGGTGTTGCCAAGACGATGGCCCGATTTGCACAGTGCTTCACTCAATCTTACGTGAGTTTTAGACGTTTTTGGCAACTTTAAGCTCAGTTTTGGAATCTTTCAGCCCTCTAAACTCGAACTCCCCCGCGACCGGACCGGCGAAATCCCCGACTACGGTAACAGCGCCACCAACAAGAACGGCGAGCAGTACTGTTTCTCCGATGGCGTCGGCATCATCTCCATGGCCAAGGCCAATGAACTCAAAACTGAGCTGGATCTGCCGTGGACGCCATCTTGCATCCAGTTCCGGTACCTCGGCTACAAAGGCGTTCTTTCTGTGGCTTCCTTTTTGGATCACTATGCCAATTTTGTCAAGTCCAACAACCTGCCCATCACGAAGGAGAACGAAATCTGGACGAAGGACGTCCTTTTTCGACCGTCTCAAAACAAATTTACGGCCAATGAAGAACACACGAAGTTTGAGGTCGTCAAGTACTCGACCTCCGGCCAAGTCAATCTCAATAAACAGGTCATCAACATCTACGACCAAGTCGCCGGCAAGCAGTCCCACGACAGCCATGCCTGTGTGACGAGACGGATTCTGCAGCTGACTGACATGCACATTGAAGACATCATGAGGTCATTGACGGAGGATATTTGGTTCAAGTTGGCCCTTCGTGATTTGCCGATGTTCGTGCCGTACAAGCAGTTGGGCGGTTTTTCGAACTTTGTGTCGGAGCCGTTCTTCAGAAGGATGGTGCTGGCTAGGGCGAAGTCAAGTTTGAGTGGGTTTTTGGCGTTTCTGATGCCTTTTTCTGAACTTTTTTTACATTTTGATCCAAATTCGACGTTTCAGAATTCCTCAGCGAAAAGACTCGCATCGCAGTCCCTCCAGACGTCGGCCGCAACATGTTTGGCATCGTCGACGAAACCGGCTACCTCCAATACGGCCAAGTCTTCGTCCAATACTCTACGAACCTCCATGACAAGGGCAAAGTCCGGAATGCCACGATCCTCACAGGGGACGTCATGATAACAAAGAACCCAATGATGAACGGCGGCGACCTCCGGAAGTTCGAAGCCGTCAACATCCCGGCCCTGTGGCACCTGTGCGATGTCGTCGTCTTCTCCCAACACGGTCCACGTCCATCGCCCGATGAAATGGCCGGCAGCGACCTCGACGGCGACGAATACTCCGTCATCTGGGACCCGGAACTCATGCTTGACTACAACGAGCCAGCCACCAACTACGCCGCCGAGAAGCAGCCCGCCGTCGACGTGCCATTGACGGAGCTCCGTGCTGAATCCGTCAAGTTCTTCAAGAACTACCTCCTCAATGACAGTATCGGCGTCGTTGCCAACGCCCATCTGGCCAACTCCGACCTCTTTGGCCTGGACAGCGACGTTTGTCACCGCATCGCCCGAAAGCAGATTGCCGCCGTCGACTTCGCCAAAAGCGGCATCCCCATGGTGCCATTGGAGAATCGCTGGAAGGGCAAACACCCTCCCGAGAAGATTGAACGCACTCCCGACTTCATGCCGAAAGCCCGACTACCGTTTTATCAGTCAAACCGCCTTCTCGGCCGGGTCCATCGCAAGATTCAACGCTTCGTCGAATCCGTCAGCGCCTTCATCGACATGGGCGACGATACCCCGGCCGTTGATGAATACGTCCATGTGGATGGCTGGGAAGAGTACGAATCCAAAGCGACGGCGCAATATGCCAGATATACGGAGGAAATTCAGCGGATACTGATAACTTTCGGCGTCAAGAATGAAGCCGAACTCTTCTCTCAGTGCTTCACGGATCTCAAGAATCGCCAACTGAAGAACCAAGAAGCCGACAGTCTGTCCGGCTTTTCGACGGCTTCTCTCATCCAGAAGCAATTGGAGGACATAATCTGCGACTTCCGGATGGAGTTCTTTGCCGGTCTTGGAATCGACTTCGGAATCTATGGAAAGGACAAGAAGACGTTGATTCAGACGAAATTCACGAACTTTTTGAATGATGGTCTGCGGAAGTTGGCTGTTGCTTACTATAAAGTGGCTTATCGTGAGTTTTTTTGTCAAAAAGTGTTGAAAAAATGTCAGTTTTGCAGGAAACGGCGAAATCATCTCCTTCCCGTGGGTCGTCTGGGACGTCATCGATAAAGTCCGTCTCGAAAACCAGGTCCCATACAACCCGGATCCGCTCGGACATGAAATCTCCAACGAGATTGAACGGAAGGTGTTTGACCAATATGACGCCTTTGTGGAGCGGATTCGGATCAAGCTGCCTGGAGTCGTGCCATACATTGACGGGTACAATGGGCTTGGAACGTTGCTCTATTTCCTGTGTAAGTGGAAGGAGGAGCACAATGTATTGGCGGAGGTTTCCAAGACTGAAGTGATTGTGATGTTTATGAAGTATGCGACGGGGCAGCTGTTCAAAGTTCCCGGGTTTCTGGAGCTGGTTGAGGGGCAACAGGTTTGTTTATCTTTTTGGAAGATTGTGTAATTTGGCAATTTCAGGTTACAATCGACGCCAAAAACGACCTGAAGGCACAACCTGGCGGACTTGGCCGCATTTTGCTCACCTTTTTCGTCGAAATATCCCATGATGGCTTCCTTCAACACGCTGAAAACTGGCTTACTGTGCCGACTTTTGGGGGCAATGAGCTTGGGGAGGACTTTTGCGATATTCGAAAGTGGCAGGCTGTTCAATTGGTATGTTTTTGGCCTTTTATCGCTTCAAAACTTCTAATTTGACCCTTCCAGGCCGCTCGCGACACCTACTTCACTACAGTTTTCCAATCCAGCCCGTCCGTCCTGTCCTCAGATGCCAAGAAAGGCTGTGTCAAGCGTCAATCCACGGTCATCTTTGGCGAGCCGTTCACCATTGAAGTCGTGAAGGAGTACGAGAGACACGTCAATCTGACCCTGATGCGATCCCTCTGCGACATGTCTGGCTGCACCCACATCGCCTATCGGTTCCCAGAACTAAATCGTTATAACAGGAACTCAGATTTCCGGATTCGAGTGACGCTGATGCCGAAGGGCACCCCCGAGGCCATCCTTCGACTGCGAAGTCTGCTCACCATCGAAGCGCCCATCACTCGAGACGATGAAGCCGCGGATGTCGTGTACCTGATGAAGCATAACATGACGCGGAAGCTGATCCGATTGTGCAATAATGTAAATGCCGAAAGTGCCGATTCATAAGCGTGTATGTACAGTATAATTTTTTGTTTGTTTATTAGTTTTGTTGCGTTTAGTTTTTAAAAAATCCTAGAAAATTTAAAAAAAGAAGTTGTTTTTGTATTACATTTTTAATACTGTCTTACAATAAACAACTTCACCACATTGATTTGGAGAATTTGACGCACTGGAACAAAGTTACACCCATTTTATAAGCCTCTTGAATGTCCTCGCGTCATTGCATCCGTAAACTGTGCAGAATCGACCAACTCGAGGGCAGACGGCCCCACAAAACCGGATTTCGGTGAAAAGTCGACGTGAGCCATTGCCACTTGCCCACAAATAGTCAATAAAGGCTGAAATTGCTTCGATCGGTGAAGTTGACATTGTTGGTTATGGTCGGTGATATGGAAATCAGCGAGGGTTGTTGACGCCGCACTCCGCCGTCGGCAACGTTGCACGCACCCTAACGGTCGTCCAAATTGATTTGCATTGTGCTTTTTTTCGGTCTGGACCAGGTTTGGACACACCAGTGATAGTTGACGTTGTCACTTTGTTGAGGGATCGCAACCATGCTTGTGGCAACAGCGGCAGAACGGAACAAGGGCTTTATTTTGGAAGTTTTGTCGAAATATATCGATAAAACTAAACATTACAAGGTTGGTTGTGTACTTTATATTTGCTGTTTTTATATTTGTTGTATTCCAGTGCCTCGAATTAGCCAGCGGCACCGGTGCTCATTCTGCCCACTTTGCGAAGAAGCTACTAAATGTCGACTTCCAGCCATCTGAATGCAGTTCACGGGTTCTGCACAGCATTGTGGCGCATGTTGACAAGTTGAGGGTCAGTTTGATCGTTGGTGTTTGTCTTTTTAATCGATTGTGTTGCAGCTTCCAAACCTGAGGGTACCGCTGTACATTGACGTTACGAAGGATCCTAGCCTGTGGGCACTGCCTGAGGACTACGCGCCCAGTAGCATAGACATCCTCGTGTGCATCAACATGATTCACATCAGCTCCAATGCTGCTGTCGAGGGTCTTTTCAAAGCAGCTGATGGATTGTTGCGGCCTGGAAGCGGGATTCTGATGACGTATGGCCCGTATGCATTCGAAGGCAACATCAGCCCCGAATCCAATATCGCATTCCACGAGAACCTGCAGCAACAGAATCCTGAATGGGGACTGAGGGACATCATTGCTTTGAAAGAGGTAAGTACAAATATAAACACGCTCGATCATTCCAACTACCATTTCAGATTGCAAAGCACAACAATCTCGGCTTGGAAAAGATTCATGAAATGCCAATGAACAATCACTGCCTTATCTTTCGTCGTAATGCTTGACACAGTATACGTTAATTAGTCTTTTATTAAAAAATATTTGAATTGGAATACAAAAATAAAGAAAGTATCAATCATCATTGATATAAAAAAACAAGCAAGGAGTGCAGAATTACTGCTTCTCTTCGATAAGACCCTCCTTGATCAACATGAGGTATGGCACCTCACCGTCGGCTTCATCGCGGTATTCGACGATGGCGACTTGTCCTTCACCATGACCGTCAGCCATGTTCTCACCGATGAAGAAGGCGAGGTTCTTGAAACGATCCTTGGCGAGAATTGACACAACCCACTTTTGGATGTTGGTCTTGAAAGCAGCGACATCAGCCTCGGACTTGCCGTTCTTTTGCATGTATTCGATGACCTTCTTCATGTAACCCTTGATGTAAGATTTGAATGTTGCGGTATCCTCATAACAGTTCATTTCTTGGAGACGGTGGTTGAGAACGAAATCAATACCACGCTCAACGTGTTCCTCGGATCCTTCTTCACC
Organism: Panagrellus sp. LJ2284; assembly: GCA_024447225.1. Lineage (NCBI taxonomy): Eukaryota > Metazoa > Nematoda > Chromadorea > Rhabditida > Panagrolaimidae > Panagrellus > Panagrellus sp. LJ2284. Next base: position 7,563,281 of record JAMRYC010000005.1, on the reverse strand, counting down.
CTCTTCGCCTTCAGCAGACGGGTTAGCACCATCGAGCAGAATTTCGCCTTCCTTGCGGACGACTTGGCGACCCTTGAACTCGTAGATCAAGTTGTCGACCAACTTCAGGGGGAACGAATCGGAGGCAAGCTCGTCCTCTGAAAAGAAAAACTATAGAAAAAACGTCTTTGATTGATAAACTTTTAAGAAATGTACACCTGGTGCAAAGGGAATTCTCTATAAGAAACGATTCCCGATCGATAGGTCTTTTGTTATACCACAACTGTACTCACCAAGGAGATACAACACTTTTACAAGCCAGATTAAAACAATCGAGCAAAAAGTAACATCCTCCTTAGTTTAAGGTGTGTGGGAAAAAGAAAGTTACAAAAAACTAACCGGTGAAAGCGTCCTTGAAGATCAGCATAGTTCTGTCGAAGGATAAGTGGCCAGTACTAAAAACAGACAGAGCGTTATCAAACTGTCAACAGCTGAGAACACGTGAGATATCGAAGGTCACATGACCACATATTTTCAACAGAATACAAGTCAAAGAAACAACATTTTATTAAAAACAAAATATCAACAACAACGGGTTCCAAAAATTTGGTGACTTGAAGTTGATCCGAAGTAACATCCGTAAGGAAGTTAATCCTGAAAAACAAACATTATAAATGAAACAAAGTATGTAAAAATCAACTTACGAAAAGACCGAAGCCCATGTCTTCATCTTCAGACTCTTCCTTGACTTCTTCCTTCTTAGCCGCGGGGGCGGCGGCAGCAGCCGGGGCAGCGGCTGATGCGGCGGGGGCAGCCGCGGCGAACTTCGAGGGATCGGCGAGGTACTCCTTGAGGGTCGTGGCCTCCTTGAAAGCAACGTCGGTGACGGCGGCAACGGCCAAGAGGGACTTGAAGGCGTTGGCGACGGAGTGGGGGACGGAAGCCTTGGTGGGGTAACCGACGGCGAGCGAGACGGAGGCGATGTTGGAGACTCCCTGTTGGAAACGAGTGACAAGCTCGTCGCTGGTGATGTCGAGGACCTCAGGAGAGTAGATGGTACCGTTGTCGTACACCTGTTGGACAGCCAAACCATACGAGAAAGGCATGATGTTCAACATGTTCAAGAGAGCGGCCTCGGAGGCACCGACCTTCTCGCCGAGCTTGATGATGTGGACCTCGTTGAGGATTTCAATGGTACCACGGCTAATCTTGGTGGGGATCTGGAGAGCCTGGAAGAAAGAGGTCTTCTCAGGACCCATGCCGGTGTTCTGGGGAGGGAGCTTGACATCGCAGGGAGCGATGGCACCAGCCTTGGCGGGAGCACCCTAAAAAACAAAATATAAGCACAACGTAAGTAAAAATAAATAAAAATTCGCATTTAAAATACGAGAATGTCGATTTCACTCCTGTCTAGTACAGCAACCTGCCGTACAGACTGGATTGGAAATACGCGCCTTTGCTATGCCATTGCACTTATCGCAAGCTAGTATAAAACTTGCATACGGAACATTAATGGCCTCAAAAAGTAATAAAAAGATGTCTTACACGCTTGTTCTCGATGAGCTTGCGGCGGATCTCAGAAAGGTCTTCGTTGGTGAAGACGAAGCCGATGTTGCCGACGATGTAGGGGAGCAGACGCTCGAGTTCGGGCTTCTCCGAGATGAAGTTACGGATGGCACGACGGATCATGGTGTTCTTACCCATGAGGATGGCACCGTGACCGCGCATGGCGATACGGATTTCCTGCATCTGCTTCGAACCGACATTGTCGACGCCGACGAGGAAGCACGTGGGGTACTCCTCGAAGAGGGTCTGAAATAGGAAAAGATGAGTAAGATTAATCGATGGATATATATAAAGTGAAAAAACGAACCTTCAGGCGGTCGAAGTAGTTCTTCTTCCAGGTGGTTTTGTCTTCCTTGCCCATCTTAGTTAGGTCAGGGATATCCGTAAACGGTTTAAAGACGTCTAAAATACGTGATAATAACTTCGTGATAACATGTTGAGCGAAAACACGACGCGAAAAGGTTCGAAATGAAGCAATTTACGGAAGGAAAGGAGCGCAAAGGGAGAGTTGGAGGGTTTTGGGCTGGCTGCAGCGGGTGCGTGCAAAAAGTCAGTCGACGCACAGTATGCGGTGACTGGCGCGGTGTTTGAAAAGGGAGAGGGGAAAGCGCGGTGAGACCACAAAGCGTGCGCGTTTGGTCAACAGTGGGGGGCCGCCGAGCGACATGAGGAAGTGAGGGTGGCCACCGACCGCGCATCCCTTTCGCATTCGCAATCGTAAATCCGTTCCCGAATCTCGTCGATTGACGCTTCCGTTTCACCACGATGGCTTCCCCAGAAGCCGTGACCGAGCCCAAGGTCGAAGAGGACCAGCCAGGGCCGTCGACCGCCGTCGAAATGCCGGTCAAAGCCGAATCGCCGGAGGCCGCTCCGAAAACGGAACCTATCGAAGAAGCCCCCGAGTCCATCGAGCCGGTAATCGATCTCAAGGTCGCCGAGCTCCAGAAGGAGCCCCTATTCGCCGAGATATGCTCCTTCTTCAACTTTTTCGCCGGATATTTGGCGATGAAGCCGCAAAGCTTCCCAGCTTTGGAGGCGATGTTCATTCTCGGCGACAACGATCAAAGTAAGTCGATTTTCGATATGTTTTTATATATATTTTTTCTTTCTCAGTCCACCCATCCCTCATCGACCTCCATTTAACTCTTCTCCGCAAGGTTGGCTACAAATCCGCCCGAGCAGATCGCTGGGAATCCGTATTACAAAAATTCCTGACCTACATCAAGATGGAAGAAGAAGCGCTTCAGCTAGAACGCCTTGGATACGCCGATCTCCCGCTCGGGACCAAGCTCGAAGCTATGTTTCATCTGTGTAGCTGGCAATTTGATTCTAATGTTAAATTTAAAGAAACTGTAAGCTTATTTTATTTGTATTTCGTAATATTTTACATTTTCCAGGTTTTCAACACCCTCACTACATTCGAACTTCGATTTGCCCCCGTCGGCCGTGACATGAATGGCCTTAATTATTGGTTCCAGCGTGATTACGACCTCAATATCCGTCTGTACACCGAAGAGCCGGAGGATAAGAGCGGTGGCACGTGGCGGGTTGTCGCTAGGTTTGTTTTTATCGATTCCTTTGAACTTTTTAAACCAAAATACCTTCAGATCTCACTCCGATCTCATCAAACTCCTCAACAATCTCCGCTCAGTCGACTTCAATCGCAGCAGCAAGGAGTCATCCGCCGAAGTTGACGAAGAACAAGCGCTGTCAGCGGCTCCATCGGCGAAAAACTCCCCCTCGAAGCCGGGTAAAACCGCTGAAAAGTCGCCGCAAAGTTTGTTGGACCCAGATTTTTGGAAGCTTGCCAAGCCGGAGGTCGCTCAGAAGTATTATACTTATTTGGCTAAGAGGAATTCGTATATTGACCAATTTCGGGATGGCAGTGATTTGAACAAGGTTTGTTTTTATCATTTTTCAAAGTTTTTGACCGTTTTTTCCTCCAGAAAAAGAACGAAAAGCTTGCCAAAAAGGCCGCCAAAGCTGCTGCCGCCACTACTGCCCCTGCTTCCAAGCAATCTACGCCGAAACCGTCGGCAAAAGCTGAAGACGAGGAACCCGAAATCCCAGCCGAACTACTGGTACGTTCGCACTTTCTCCACCCTAACCCCCATGGCTCAGTTGGTTGCGGCGCAACTTTTCTGCGCTCGCTGTCGCTGGTTCGATTCCTCGCACACTCTGTTGCTTTTCTTTCATGGAAATGACGACTTTATTTGCGGAGGAATATCAAACGCTGTTCCTATCCTGCTGATGGTGCGACCTATGCGCTATCGGCTGGAGTGACCCGGACATTTTGGTTTTTGTTTTTATCAAAAGTAGTTTAAATTTTGTTTATACAGGAAGACCGCCGCATACTTCCTCGCCGCACAGCCAGGAATGCAGCCATTTCCAATCTCAAGTCCTTCTCCACGCCCACTCGCGCCAAGAAGGAAACCGAAGCCAAACGTGAAGATACGGCCGAGCCTGACGCCTCAGACAATGACGACGATGATGGCTTTGAGGATGATGATGAATCTGATCGGTCCCTCGGGTCCTCTGACGAAGAATTCAACCTCCCAGGTCGTCGCTCCAAGGGCATCCGTCGTCCTCGGCGTCCCCGTGCCGATGGCGAAGACACTCCCAAGCCGAAGAAGCGCAAGAAGAAGCCTGCGCCCATCGCCTTCGAGTCCAGCGACGATGAAGACGGCGAGGAAGAGGAGGTCAAGGAGCGCAAGAAGGCCACTTCCCAAAGCCGTTGCCAAGCCTGTGAAGCATCCACTCATTGGGAAGTGCTCCTCCTCTGCGACATGTGCGACAGTGCCTGGCACACGTTCTGCCTGAAGCCGCGCCTCTGGTACGTCCCCGACGACGATTGGTTTTGCCCGATGTGCCAGCACGCGATGCTCGTCGATCGGCTGACCACGATCGAAAAAGACTTGTGTGAAGCGCTCAAAGTCAAGGAAGTCGAAGATGCCAAGTAAGTCGTTCTTTTTATTGCTTCGCGGAGGCGCTTTCCCAAAACATTCACCCGTCTTTGTGTGAAAACAACAAAGCCTTGCCAAATGGGTTGTTCCTACACAAAGATCGATTGATTGCGCCGTGGCATTTCGCAATCGCATGCTAAATTTTCTCCGCGCGGCTGTTTTGGTCGTTTTTTGCACGAAAAACGTTTTACAAGCAGAAAAAGTCTTTCCGATGTTTCAAAATCCGCAAAATTGCCCTTTTATCACCGAATTTGATCACCTGTTTCCCCGTTTTTCAGAAAGAAGCTCGCCGCTGAACGTCTCAAACGCGAAATGGAGTACATTGGTATCAGCTTGAACAATGTTGTATCTTCCGGTGCCTCGAAACAGCTAGAAGAGTCTTCCATGTCCGAGGAAAGCGAAGAGGAGGACGATGGTCAGCGCAAATCAAAGAAACGTGCAATGAAGTAAGTTTTTGATACATTTTTTGATCCATTTTAATTGAATTTCCTTCAGAAAAGTGATGCACAACAACCGTCAGCGCCAAAAGCAAGCCCGCCACTACGGCCCTGTCGTCACGGTCGCTGAAGGCCGTTCGCGTCGATCCACGAAGAAGGTCGATTACAACTTTTCTGCCTATGACGAGCAACTTCAGGTTTGTTTTTCCTATTTATTTTTCGAAATCGAAGTGTATTGATTGTTTTCCAGGAGGCCATGGATACGATCGACGAGCCGAGCGTCAAGACAAAGTATGAAAATGGTACGTTCTTTGAGAGTGAATTTTGTTTGCACGTGTTTCCCCAGTCTATTTTCTGCTTTGGGGGTGGTTCCGTTCGGAAAGGCCATTGAACAGCTTGACTGATGCTTTTCGGACGTGAGCCCGCCTTTCCTTGCCATTGCCCCCTGATCAATTTCCCGCTCCTTTCATTCCATCTCGACCCGGGGCCGGGGTTGTTGCTCCATGTTGTCGCCTTGCTTCCTTTTTTTAGTCCTGCAAAAACAGGAGGGAAACTAAAAATTGTTGTCAAGTCGGATGGAGGGGCACGAAAAAAGTGTGCTGCCGTTGACGTTGCACTTTGCTGCGTTGAGTAGCGATGCTTCGGTGCGCCATCTCGGGGTCCCCCTTCCACTTCCAAGTCGCTGCCAATATGTATTTCTCTTTTTTCCGCTTCCAGCCCTTCCCACGTTTCTAATGCAAAGATTAATCGGGTGGGCCTCCTGGGTTATTTGTGTGCCAGCTATACATGATAGGCGCTTCATTTTACTCTATCCATCCGTCAATTCGATTCACTCCATCGACCCAAATTGTCCTCATCCGATTTCTGACCCCTTCCAACTGTTTTGTTATTGTTGCGACCCCTTGGACAGCCACTAGTCAGCTGTAGTAAGGACGTCGAACTCTAGGCCCCGCCGGCCCTATCTCCATTGACCGTGGCGTGCGGGAACCGTGTTTTGTTGTTCCTGAGGGGCAACGGCTGGCCTTCATCGCACATGCGTCACTTTTTTCTCTAACTATCTGGGTTCTTGCGTTTTCAGCGTTCTGAATTTGAAACGAGATTGTTTTCATTGTGCGTTTTATACTTTTCTGCAGCTACGCTATGCTTCGGAGTAATTCCGTGTGACGTTTCGTATGTAGTTTTTGGTCTAATCACGAGTTTCAAGCGCAGTTGAGCCCCCACGTTAAAGTCTATTTTGTTCTCGCTCTGTAAATGTGTTTTTTTTATCTGTTTCCAAGTGTACTTTCTTTGCTGCCAACTATTTCTGACATATTTTGTCATTCCTTTTACAATCTGTTTCCTTTGCAGACCACAGACCCACTGGTGGAGCTGGAAAAGGCAAGGACATGTCGAACATTACCGACGCTGACCGCAAGCGGCATCATGATAGCGAGGACTATGAGGATGAAAATGATGCTCCTTTGAGGTTTGTTGTGTTTTTGTATGTTTAATTTGATTAAAAGAGTGGTTTTCAGAGCAAAGAAACGCGCCAAAGCCTCGAAACGCCTCACCGATCTCAACATTGACGACGCCACAGAATCCGAAACAGACGAGTATCAGGCTTCAGACAGCTCGGTACAGGAACCAAGCGAGGAGGACTACGTCCCGTCCGATGAGGAACGGCGAACCCGTCGAAGTGGTGCTGGAGCGCGTCGGAATCGCCAATCGGATGAAGATTTCATTGACGATTCTGACAGCGATTACAACCCGGGTGGACGCAAACGCAAGCGAGCTGCTGCCAAGCCGAAGCGACGTTCTGGACGAAAGAAGTATGTTTCGGACGATAGTGAAGAAGAAGGCAGCTTCCAGAGTGAATCTGAAGAGGAACGGCGACCCAAGAAGAAGTCAAAGGTTGTCTACAGCAGCGATGAGGAGGAGCCGAGCAGTTCGCGTAAGAAGACCGCTACTGGGCGTCCGATGCGTCGAGCTGCGGCCAAGGCTGTGCTGAAGGAGAGCGATGATGAGGAACTTGAGGAGGACGCCGATGATAGCACTACCAAGAAGAAGGAAGAACGACCCGTAGGGGCCTTGAGTCGTCGTCGCAGCAAACCTGATGATGCCGATGAGTTCAAGCCTGATGACGATGAAGAGGACGAAGAAGAAGAGGAGGAAGAAGAGGAGCTGGAAGAAGAAGAGGACGACGAAGTCGATGAAGAGGAAGAAGAACAGCAGGAGGAGCCTTCAAGCGATGGAGAAAGCACCCAAGACGCGCCGACAATGGTCAAGAAGTCCCCGGCGAAGAAGGCGCCCCCGAAACGTCGAGCTCCGACACCGCCACCGGTTGCGAAGAAACTTCCGCCTCCAGAACGTGTGCCCACTCCGACGCCACCGCCGAAGAAGGAAGCTACCCCAGCTGTCGCTCCGCCAGCACCGAAACCATCTCCAAAGCCAACAGTATCAGCACCTGAGCCAATCCACCTCCAACCCGCTGAAGTGCCATCGACGTCCGCCGTTGCGCCGCCGCCTACATCGTCAATTGCGATGGTTGCACCTGTTCCGATGCTGCCCTCTGGTCTTCCGGCCCATTCTATCCATGGATTCGCGCCGCCACCGAACTCGGCCAACTTCTACGCCCAACCCGGACAACCGCTTCGATTCGCTCAACCCGGCATGTACGGTGGCCCTCCGCCGCCAGGTGCCTACTACCCGGGCATGCCGCCACCAATGGGCTATCCCCCGCATCCAGGGATGGTCCCCCATGGCTACGTGTTGCAGCCGCCACATACGACCTACGGACATCCGCATCCGACCATGCTTCAGCCTCAATTTCAAAGGTAACACCATCCTCTTTCTCTTTTTGATCAATTCTAACCATTATTCTTACAGCTCGATGACCCTCCTCGAACCGATGCATTCGCACCTCGGTCCCCCGCCACCGATGAACGCGTATTCAGGGCTGCAACCCATCCAACTCGCATCACAGCCATCTGATGCCGACGGTCTGGCTCAAGCCATTACGGGCGCGCTTAACGACTTGTGATTCCGTCGTTGTTTGCCCTTATCATTCACATGCAACTTGTTGTTCTTTGATTTACGGCCTGCCCTACTGAAGCTGGCATTTGGTTTTATACCTTTCTCAAGACTTATTTTGACTTGTACTAATGTGTCGTTTGCCAATTGCAACGAGTGTACTTATTTATCTTTGGTGTATTCAAATTGTTGTTCCTTGGCCTTGATTATGTAATGTATTTTTTGACGTTTGTTTATCGTCGAATGTGTTAAGTGTGCAAATGATGATGGGATGTGTTAACTTTGTCAATAAAAAGTAAATAGTGAATTGTGTTTTTGCTAAACAAGCTAATAGATACAAACATGGCAAGTCCATGGCCATGGACACAAACTTCACTATTGAATGAAAATTTGACTCATACTTGGTGCATTTTTGACAAGGAACCGCTGCATTGATAGCTGTTTATTCGGTTTTCCTCGAATGGCTATCACAAACGTGTCCGGCGTTCGGTGTCTTTCGTGGGTGTAACGCTAAGTCAGACGGAAAAAAGACAGAAAAAAAGATTCGAGAACTTCGGCGGTTTCATCAGAGCTTAACGTCGAAGCTAACAACGGTGTCTCGGTCAGGGTACTTATTTAGGTAAGGCTTTTTGGGAAGAAGGAGGTTGTTTGTGTTTTATCACGGCGTGCGTGTGCGGTTATTGCTGACAATTTCTTTTGTAATGTAAGTTTTATAGAAGCGCAAAAGCAACAACAACCAACCAACTTCTTCCCGTCATTATGACGGGCTTGCGATACCGTTTTACAATAACGGATAAATATGCGCAAAGTGAACCTGACAAGCGTGCCTTGCGAAAACAAGTGAGTTTGTAATTGCAAACGTGTAGTTGGTTTTTACAAAATTGGGTTTTAGAAGTTTTGCGATAACCTAATTTTATCCGATTGGCAGTTTGAGGTTAGTTTTCTTTCAACTTTCAATGTATTTTGCTACACAGTAACAATTTTTAGGTCGATCAAAATGCCATCAGTGATATTACTATATCACGATTCTGGGTGGAAGCCGTCATAACACCCCCGCATGATCCGATAAACGTCTTCTGGAACGCTTTGTACGAAATACAGAAAGCTATTGGAGAAATGCCCTTATCAGCAACCCTGGATTCTGATCTACAATCGGATACATTTTGGTTAGTTTAACTTTACAGGGTGCGCCAAAATAACTGGAACTTGGTTTTTTGGTGTTAACTACCATATTCTTAATAATCTGACTAAACGTTAAGTTAATATCGAATACTTAACTATTAAGTAACCTTGAACACACGCGGTTTGAATGTAGCTTCTCTAGACGGCGCTCCAGAAGCCAAAAGGCTACTGCACTTTACCCCCCCCCCCCCCCCCTTTGGGCCGCGACCTTTGGAGAGACATTCAGAGACCCACCAGGCGTCGCGATTTTTGTAGGGCCTTGAAATTTTTATGTTACTTAGCATAGACCCTTAACTCCAAAATCGAGCACAGACTGGAATTTACTGGGTTTAGGTACGGGCATACGGTGCCCCTTTCGAAGGTACACTCAAACCGACCAAAATCGTTTCAAAACGCAGTTTTTTTCATTTACCCTGTGCGGCATAAAACCTTGCTGACATACTAACGAACCAGTTAATTAGTGCTGCTAGGACTCTAATAGTAACGCAACGTCTAAAAACTTTTTAAGTTTTATCCCGTAAACCCCAAATTTGACATAGTTTGACGAATCCGTCTTAAAACTTGAATCAACTGTGATTCTGGCGGCTACCAAAAATCATGTGTGTTCTAAGGGATCCTAGTAATTAGTTTTTTTTTAATTGACTGTGATGAGCGGCACCTAGGCCGATTTAAAAGTTTTAAAAAACGAAAAAGTGAGTTGCGGCCCTGAGCCCATTTTTTTGACTCGGGTTTTGGCTTCTGGAGCGACGCTTAAAGCAGCTACACTCAAATCGCTTGAGTTGTAAGTTACTTAAGGGGTATGTAAACTTTATCAATTTAAAGTTTACTCAGATTATTAAGAGTACGGTAGCTATGACAAAGAAACCGAGTTCCAGTTATTTTGGCGCACCCTGTAAATGATTTTTTAATCTAAAAAAAGATAAATTTCAGCTCTGTCGACAAAAACATACTAACAACCGGCTTCGGATTTGCATTTTCACCACTCCTTTTGATTTCCAATTCACCCGTCGCATCGTAGCTCACCGGGAAAACCACAAAATTATCAATATTGCAAACTTTACAAAGCTTTGCAACAATGATAAGACTCGGAAACAAGTTTATCTGCTAGACTTTGAACATGCCAGTCAAAAACTTCAACTTCGAATGCCAGCTTCAACAAAGAAACAGTTTTATGAAGTCGTCATTGAGCTACCGTATGCCGCCATCAAAACGGTCAATTTCGACGTTCTCCAGTACCATTTTGAACATCATCACGTTGAAATGCATGTTGAGTATGAACATCCACCAAATTTATGGTTTTATAATTTGGAAGACAATGGCGAACGTGGCTTTCGACAACAACATTTTACTTGGCCAAATCCGAAGTTATCGATCCCAAATTTTATGCGCGAAATGGTTGAGTCATCAGCAATGAGTTTGAGTTTCGTAATCAAAGTAAGGTTTATTCATTTTGGGTTACCAAAACAATGATACTTCAGCATTCATCATTTTTCAACACATTGATGATGCTCCAAAAACGCCTTCAATGCCCGATAACATTTCACCGAGCCTGGTCGGCTAAATATAATCTCGTTGAATTGACTCATATGAAACCAGACAATGACCACTTTCCGCAAGATTGGCCATTCAAAGTTCGATACTTGATTGACTGCATTCTAAGTCGTGGCATTGCTGGTCAGAAGTATCTCATTAGAACGCATGACCAATTTGTCCGAATTTGTGATGATATCGACCGACTTCGTGAAACACCATCAAGTCAGCCAGCCATCGACTATTTGATGAAAATCTACTGCGACATGATCAGAAATAGCGAGCCATCTACCACTACAGAATACCGTAGTACTCGTCAGTTGAATAACGACCATTTCATCATGCTCCGAAAAGCTGTAATTACTCCCACTCGAATACTGTTTTACCCTCCAGAGCCCATAATGGGATCCCGGCTGATCCGACAATATGGTGGAGGCGACAACTTTTTGAGGGTCCTCATTCGAAACGATGCTCTGAATCCACTTTATAGCAATGTTGGTGAAAAGGCATTAGATGCCGTTTTGAAACCGTTGTACGATGGTTTGACTGTCGGAGGCGAGACGTTTTACTACCTCGGGTCCTCGGGTTCTCAGCTTCGTGACCATGGATGCTATTTTTATCGGACGGACGACGTCAGTAAAGTCGAAAAAATATATGCTACAATGGGAACGTTTAAAGATGAGGGTGTTGCAAAGAAAATGGCGCGATTCGGACAGTGCTTGACGCAGTCTATTGTAAGTTTGTTCAGTATTTTCCATCGCTCTTTGAAGTATAAACTAAATTTAAGCCAGCAAAACGCAAACTACCTCAGAGAAACTTCGGTGAAATCCCTGACTTCTCCAACAGTGCTTGCAATCAGAACGGCAATGCATATTGTTTCTCCGATGGCGTTGGAATCATGTCGCTTGCCAAAGCGGAGGAACTCAGAGCTGAACTCAATCTTGAATGGACGCCGAGCTGTTTCCAATTCCGCTACGCTGGCTACAAAGGTGTACTTTCCAAGGACCTGTTTTTGGACCAATACGCGGATTTTGTCAAAACCAACAACGTTCAAACCGATGAAACATCAGAAGTTTGGGAAAAAGAGATCCTATTCCGTCCATCGCAAAACAAGTTCACCTCTAATGAAGAGCACACATCCCTCGAGATCGTCAAGTACTCCAAACCTAGCACAGTGCGCCTCAACAAGCAGCTCATCAACATCCTCGATCAAGTTTCGCAAAAACAAAGTTTCCAAAGCTACAAACGTGTTACTAATCGTATTCTACAGCTGACTGATGCCGACATTAAGAAGAGCATACAGTCGCTCACTGAAGAGATCAACTTCAAACATGCGTTACGGTATTTGCCGTCGTTTGTGCCGGTCAATCAGCTTGTTGGATTTACAAATCTTTTGTTGGAGCCATTTTTCCGACGGATGGTGTTGGCAAAAGTCATATTAAATCTGAGTGAGCCGAAGTGTATCAAAGTTTCGAGACGAATTCATAATTTTTGTTTTTAGCCCAGTTAAGCGAGAAAGCCCGAATCCAAATCCCACAAAATTTCGGTCGAAACATGTTTGGCGTCGTCGACGAAACTGGTTTCCTCCAATACGGTCAAGTATTCGTTCAATATTCAGACTCCTGCGATGAAAAGTGCATCAAACAAGGCAGACAGTCGATTCTGGAGGGCGACGTCATGATCAGCAAAAATCCGATGCTCAACATGGGCGATCTCCGCAAGTTCGAAGCCGTCAACATCCCGGCCCTGTGGCACCTTTGTGATGTTGTCGTCTTTTCCCAACACGGACCACGGCCATCGCCGGATGAAATGGCCGGCAGTGATCTCGACGGCGACGAGTACTCCGTCATCTGGGACCCCGATCTGATGCTGGATCACAACGAGCCCGCGACTGACTATTCCGCGCCAAAACAGAAGCCCCTTTCCGTCCAACCCGACTTCCGTGAAAAATCCATCGAATTCATCAAAAACTACATCTTAAACGGTAGCATTGGCGTCGTTTCGAATGCACATCTGGCCAATTCCGACCTCTACGGCCTTGAAAGTGATGTTTGCGCCAGCATTTCAAGGAAACACAGCATCGCAGTCGACTTTCAAAAAAGTGGCATTGCCATGGAGGCTCTTGTAAAAGTCTGGAAAGGCAACGAACCGCCAGAAGTTCCCGAACAGAAGCCTGATTTTATGGCGTTGAAACATGAGCCTTTTTATCGGAGTAACCGCCTGCTGGGCCAAGTTCATCGAAAAACTCGAGAGTTTGTTGATTCCGTCATGAAATACGCAGCGTTCTTTAATGATCAGCCAGTTATCGACGAAACCGTGCACATTGATGGTTGGGAACTTTACAAAGATGAGGCTAAAGCAGTTTATGGCAGATACTCCACAGAAATCAAACGTGTTATGACCAGTTACAGCGTCAAAAACGAAGCTGAGTTATTTTCGCAATGCTTCACGGATCATAATAGTAATCGCGGATATACGGATGGAACTACGATCCAAAAACAACTGTATGAAATATGGAGTCAATTCAGACAGGAATTTTATGCCGGAACAGGCATCAACTTCGGCGACGCGTTGGCTAATGGTAAGAGGGAATTTCTTCAGACGCGCTTTACAAGTGTTTTGGATGACCCTGTGATGGGAAATAAGTTGCGTCGGATGGCCGTCGCTTACTATAAAGTTGCCTATCGTAAGTTTATTATTACCAAACGTGTTGAAAAACAGTATTTTTATAGAAAAAGGCGACATAATTTCCTTCCCGTGGGTGGTCTGGGACGCCATCGATGCCGTACGCTACTCCAAAAACATAACTATCGACCCGGACCCACTCGGAAATCGTATTTCCTTGGAGATTAAACGCACGAAACTCTATCAGCATTATAGTTTCGTGATTGATATAGTATATAACAAATTGCCGGGTTTGTATTCATACTTCGCTCGATATACGGGGCTTGCACAATTACTTTGTTTCGTGTGCAAATGGAAGGCTGAACATAGCATTTTGACTGAAATTTCTGATACTGAAATCATCGTCATGTTTATGAAGTATGCGACCGGACAGTTTTTCAATGTTCCAGGTGTTTTGGAGGATGTTGATGAAGAGGTTTGATTGAACTTTGGTTTTTGGGAAGTATTTATACCTTTATTTTCAGAACTTTGTTAACAGCCAACAAATATTAAACTTAAAGAGTCGAACTGGCGGGCTTGGTCGGATGTTGCTTGCTTTTTTCATTGAAATGTCAAATGATTCCTTTTTTAAACACGTTGAAAATTGGCTGGTTGTGCCGAAATTTGGTGGCAACGCTCTTGGAGATGAATTTTGTGACATACAGAAATGGAAAGCTGTACAAAGGGTATGTTTGTCAGTTTCATCGACAATCAAAATTATAATTTTTTAGGCGGCCCGCGACACCTACTTCTTGACAGTATTCCAATCCTCGTCCTCCATTCTGTATTCCGATTCCACCAAAGGCTGCGTATCTCGTCCTGCCATCGTTGAAATTGGCGAATACTTCACCATCGACGTCTTGGCGTCATTCCATGACCAACTCAACGACAACCTCATGCGTGCCCTTTGCGACTTATCCGGCTGCACCCACATTTCGATGAACGTCCCCGATCTTACCAATTTTATAAAAACAAAGCCGAGTTACACCCTCCGCGTCACTCTCATGCCAAAAGGCACCCCCGAGGCCATCAATCGACTTCGAAGTTTGCTGACTATCGACGCTCCCGTGTCCCGTAATGACAACCCTGCCGACATTATGTACCTCATGAAGCTCAACACGACTAACCAGCTCAAGAAACTGTTCAAAGCAGCACGGTCGTCTGTGCCGTTACCTGTTGACTGGTAGTAATTTAAACATGTGCAATTCATATATATTTGTTTCTTTGTATCCATGAAAAACTAAAAAAACCCAAAAAAGAGGAAGCTAATGTTGTTTGTTGCTTGTAATTTTGTAGGTTTACACAATAAAAAACGTCTTCCCATTCAGGCATCAAACATTACTTTATTTGTTACTACAACAATAAAAAAAGTTATCATGCAATAGTGGCGCTCCGGCTGAGCGCTGCTGAACATTGCACGTCGATATCAAGGCTTTGTTTATAGTTTGGTTTTAAATTTACTTTGATCGCATAGAGTTTGAACGCATTGATTTATTGCCACTTGCTTGTCAGATCTGAAAAAACAGCCGGACCCAAACGTTTTAGCTGAAAAGATCTAACGACAGCGACTTTGGTTGTTCAATTTGATTGTGAGTGTTTCGGGTCTAATTTTGTAACTCGTTTGACCACAGACTGGGCGTACTGAATTCATTACAAAATTCATAGCTCGTCAACCCGCTTTTTGTTAGTCTGCATCAAACGATTCATTTGTCGTTGGTGTTTTATAAATTCGTCGCTCTTGGGGTTTTTTTTGTTTTTTTAGCTTATTTTTGTTTCTCCATGCCATTATTTTCTTGCACCAAAACAGATTTATTTCACCGTTGCATTTTCTGCTGCAAACTTTATCCTTTTATCACAAAAATCAACTGATTCCGGTGCCCAGTCTGCTTTTTTTAGTGATGCAAAATTCCTGCTCGAACGTCAACAACGCAAAATAACCTCAAGCTTTACCACTAAATTATAGCAGATTATTATGTATTATCGTAAATCCATCCATCTGTTCTGTGTCTTCTGTCCGTTTGTGTTTTTTTTTAAATTCGGTGCGTTTTTTCTTAAATGATTATTTAACAGTTTTTTTTTATTATGAACATAAGTTTAATTTTTACACAACTCTTGAATATAATACTGCTGTAAACAATGGCAAAATTAGGTACATTGGTTTTCTAACAAACAGTACATTTAATATTTTCTATTGTCATATTGGTTGCAATATTTGGCTTGAAACTCAAGGGCTTCTCTCTCACGCTCGTACTGTCTTCGTTGTTCTTCAAGCTGTCGATTTAGTTCCCTTGCCGCCTCTAATGAAGCTTCACTGCTGGTGTCAGACCGGTCGCTGTCCCACGAATCGTCGTCCATAATGAGTGTCTGCAACCTGAAAAAGAGCATGTTACACAGAAAGAAAAAAAGGACACATTTGCACGAATGTGCGAGGACCCATGTCCACCACGCACAGGGGAAAATTTTTTAGCCCGTCAAATGGTGGAACCGTTTCCCCCTCGCGAAGGGGAAACGTGTCCCGCGCTCACCGGGGACAAGCATACCTTGCGGGTATAGGATCGCCGTCCGCGTACGCAACAGGATTTTCATACCCTTTTTATTAAAACCAAATCAATCAATATTGACAATTGTTACACTGTTTACGATTTTTATTGGAAACATATTACATGTAAAAGGGTTCAACAAGCGTACAAATACAACAATAAGGAGTCGCTACAAACAGTTGATAATTGCAAAACAGCATTACACGCCGGAAAAGCAATAGTGAAACAAAGAATTGCAAAGAAAAGTATAGACAAAAACAACACAACAACAAAAAAGCAAATCCCATTAAGAAGGTTCTACACGAACATTGATAAAGTCAATGTAAATAGTACAAAAAGCTTACAAAGCGTATTAACAAAAGCAGAAATTACAAACTCATAGCTTCCTTCAGACGTTCAAATTCATCCATGAACTTGTCAATAGAAGTTGTCGAATTTGAATTGGAAAAGACGAATGCCGTCAAAAAGTCGAACGCATACTCGTATTCAGGGGCGGGATTGAAGTCAAGTGCGTAGTGACACTTGAAGAAAGTATCAATTGCATCGTATCCGTCACCATCAATCTGAAAACCGTGGAAGTGAAACAATATGAAGTGTGACGTAATCAAACTTACGGGGATCAGCTTATTCAAAACAACGACGAGGTAAACGATTTGATCGCCAAACTTGACACATGTCATGAACGAATAACCAACGCCCATCCTCAGAATTTCATCTTTTGCAACATTCACACCGGCGCAGTCCTATAAAAGCCATAGAAACATCCCTACTTTCGTAAAAAATAAGGTAACTCACAAGTCGCGGCAACAGAATCGGCATCTGTTGGGCTGCCTTGGCCGATGGGGACTTCTTTTTGGGTCGGTTTGAAGATTCGGCCTGGCCGGTCTTGTTTCGCGTTGACTTTGGTTTTGGCGCATACTCGCAAAACAGTTTGGGCAACAATTCGAGAAGATAGATTTCACGAGGCGTCTCTACAATAACAAAACTCAAGTCAGTGCAACATCACTCTAATACAGGTGTACTCACCCAAGGCATCAATTTCCGCCTTTGTCGCCAACTTCCGGTTAATACACATCTTCAAAAATGTATCCTGTTCGCTTCGAAAAAAAGTAGCCAAGCTTCCATGACGCTTCAGTTTTGATTGGGTGATGTATTTGAAGTCATTGGCAATCTGTAAAGTGTTGATTTCAATCTCAAATGACAAAAATTAAATAAAAATAGATTTAACTTACGATTATTTGTCCGAAACGTTGGTATTGATTGAATGTGTCAAAGATTTTGTCCACGGAGATACCAGTCGACCTCATCCATGCCAATCGACACGCCACCGTATCACGAAAGACAGCTTCGATCGGGCCAGGCTCCCGAGGCGTTTGACGAATCATCTGTTCGGCACGATTGAAAGTAATATCGTTTTCATCCGGCTCCATTGCCTTTTCGCGTTGCCGGAGCTTCTTCTTCCATTCGAGAACTCGGCTTCTCAACCGTTTCTGAAATTTGCAATGGTGATATGTCTTTTTTGAATAAGTTAACTCACCATGAAAGTGGTTTTTCCGGTGCACACTTTGATCGCGTCGACAAGAGCGTCCAACTCTTTGAGGGTAAAATTAGCTCTGCAAAAAGTGAGATGGAAATATAAAGTCAAAATGATAACTTACTTTTTGTCGACTTTGAGTAGAACTTGTTCAACTTGACGTGAAATACGATTTTCCGCCGATTTGATGTAGTCTGTAATTTGTATGTTTTTATTGATAAACACAAAAAGTCAACTTACCATCATACAAAGGATCTGCCAAAACGAGAAGCGAAAACTTGATCGCAGTAGAATCCATTTCGTGTCGAACATTAACTGCTCGCAAAGATACCTTCGGAAATCTGGCAAAAACGACTTCATATTTCTCCTTTGACTGGGCAGCCATTTCCGCAAACGAAAGTGGTTTATCGGCGACAAGTTCTGGCTCGTTTACATCTTCAACTTCTTCCTCCGATGGCACTTGATCTTCCGATTCCTCGCCGTCCATAGCATCTTCAAGTTCGGCATGGAGCCTGTTGTTGGCATCATCGAATTCTTGCGCCCAAGAACTCATGACAATCGATACGAACACTGAAATTGAAAAGTAATTAGAAAAATCGAGGAAGTTCATTACGCGAAAGACTCCGCCGGTTGGGAGGCAACCAACCATTTGCGCGCCATTTCGACACACTTGTGAAACAAAGTGCGTGTAAAACGGAAGGGGCTGGTTTCGAGTGGAAACTGTCAACGCTTTCCCATGAAAGGTGGTTACGCTGATGGGGGGTCCTGCGTTTCGCCGTCAAAAACTGCACCAATCACTCGAAAATACTTGTCAAAGTACAGATTAATCGGCATGGGGTCAATCAGTTTTCGTTGTTGGATTACTGTGGCAGTTGTAGTAAGTGATGTCGGCGCTATAACAAAGCAGTGCGTTGTTGGATCGAATTGGGCGTTTGTGATATCAACAACTCGGAGATGTGTTTCGTTTTCGTCCTCATAAACTGAATCGACCGTGCCAATTGCGACGTTTCGGTTGTGTTTGAAAGCAACTTTTTTGCCATGACGATATAGCTTTTGATGGATAGCCAATTTCGAATAATCTGCGCTAATCGTTTCGTCTTTGATCATTTTCAGGAAGGGCATCAGCGTCAGTTGGTTTTTATAGGCCAGTGACTGCGAGATATTTTTGTAATTATAGATTGTGTTGGCGTAGCGTTTGAAAGTTTGATGTTTTGCCTCATACGCAAAACACCAGTAATGCCGAATTGGTCCCATTTGACGGATCACTTGGGGGTCGTAAGATCCATAATACGTTGGAAACGTAAAAACTCGATCCATTCCGGGACGTCTTGCAGCTTTGTTGCAAATCGGCGCAAAATTAACGGCAAAAATGTCAATAGAGTGAGCATTTGTGATGCACTTTGTCGAATAATTTGTCCATTGTCTGCTTCAACTTGTGTTGCGCTGGATTCTTCAGCTTCTGCGGTGTTTCCTCGACGCCTTTTTCGACCATTTTGACGTTCCGCGGCTTGATTGGTTTGACGTTGCGCAAAGAGGGTCGGACACAACGGGACAGGTTTCGTCGATTGATCTGCACCAAAGAACGGAAACTCTTTAATCAGTGTATTGAGCTCCGGAATGGACACAATATCATGGTCAACGACGATAGATTTCAACGTGTGTTTCAAGTACCAAGGACCATGACCATGGGCAAAGTCGTGCATCGGATCAAAAAGCAGAGCATCGACACAGTGAAAGTGTTTCAACTCGTTCAATATGCATTTACGGAGGATGCCACTTTCCTGGCGATTCACATTTGGCAGCGTAGCGTTGTTATAAGCGTCGACAGTTCGAAGTAAAACGCCACGTAATGACGATAGTTTTGTTAGTTCACTGTAGGTCAACGGACAGCCTCTGAAAAGAGACTTGTATTATTAGTATCAAAAGTATTAATCTAACCTGCATGGTCGACCATTGCTAAACGAAGCTTGGTAACCATTAGACTCGTTTGAGTACAAGTTGTCGCCATTACTCGAAAACAATACAACTGGAAGTTTACGGTAAACGCCGTGCTTGTCATAAGCCATGATTCCGTTTTGTTCAAGCGTTTTGAGTTCATCCAAAGTCCATCGCATCGCAACGTCCCGGTATTGTTTGAAGTCGGCAGCGGCGCCAATTAAGTACATAAAAATCTGCATCAACTTCGACGATAAATGTGCTCCAAGATTCAAAATACGGAAGTATTTTCCAAGGACTTTGTTTTTCCCTTTTTTCGCACCGAGAGGGTTGCCGGTTTCGAATTCATCTCCGTATTCTTCGATGGCGATGAAGTCATCCTGCAGCTTTTCTCGCAATTTGCGAGCTCGGCTACCCGAAAACGGATGACTCAGCTCGATGGGATCAACAAAATCAGAGGGCCAAAGAAACTGTAGGCAAAACTGAAAACAAAGTCTTTAACAGAAACTTGTTAAAAAGGAACAACAAACCTCTTTGGACGCACACAAAATGGACAGAAGCGTAATAAAGGAGACCGCTTGAACTTCCGTGCGTTTGTATTTCAAAGCTCCACTTCCATTGTTGTGATGAGTTACAGGCTGTTCGTCGAGAGTTTTTGGTGTCGCTTTTACCAAATATTGCTTGGTTTCGAAGTATGAGTGGCGTTTATGCTCAGTTTTCAAAACCGAAAGCATCTGTGGAAGTTGTTCTACTTGTGTAGCCAGTTTGAGAGCGTCGTCGTTGTTGTTGACGCCGCCAATGGCGTGTGCGATGTTCTCACAAACGGTTTCAACTGCACAAACCAGGTTACTGATCGCCATGTTGGCATTCTTCCGGTTCATTGAAGGATTCGAGTCGAGTTTCTGTAACCAATATCTTCATTATAATCAAAGCAACATAAAACGACCACTTACCATAGCATGATTTGCAATACTGTTAAACAAAGTACTACTCCATGTGTTATCCGGTACATGACCATCATTGGTTACAGGCGGTCTAATGTCGTTGTTCTCGAACAGGACGTCATCAAAGTCAAATAACGCTACTTCTGGAGTAACGGATGACACCGGGATTTCCGCGTCATTAGTTGTGACTGTTTCAGCAACTTTTGAGAGTCCCTTTTGAGCAAACAAAGCTTCAAGATCGCGCCGTTGTCTGTGTTGTTGGTATACATGGTTTTGAATTGACAGAAACGACGCAAATTCTTTATCGCTAGGACATATAAGACGCGCACGAATGTCAATTTTTCTGACGTCCACGATTTTTGTGGAAAAGTCTGGATTTTACTCACTGTTTTCAATTTTAACAATTTTTTCAGAAAGTTCCATTTTTGTATCAGCGTTTTGTTAATTTTTTGAGTTTTCATCAAATTCGTGGATTTTGATCATCCATGTGTTTTTTTTTTGAGTTTTGCATTCATTTTTCTGTTTTCCACAACACCTTTTGCAACTGTTTCTTATTTTTTTGAAAAACGAAAGAAAACCCAAAAAACATACATGCCAGCAGGCCGACTGAGTAATTTCACGAAATCGGCGATGTCCTCAGCCAGCGCGTCGACTGAGGAAACCGCCGAGGTAACCGATTTACTCAGCCAGCGCGTCGACTGAGGAAACCGCCGAGGTAGCTGATTTACTCAGCCAGCGCGTGCGCACTGGCAGGTCTCATCACGATTGAGACTGCGCTCTCGGTGTACAGCTTTTCCACAACAGCGCGTGCTTCAACTTTGTTTGACCGTGCCCTCCGGCAATATCCGACTTCCCCTTTGCCGTTCTTTGTATCTTGCATGTTCACAAAACCAAGGTGAATAGACTGGTATGCATAGTAAGAAGATTTGATGCAGGTTTCGTCTCGGATTTTCGATTTAAAGTATCCCCCTACGTAAGTGGCTTTTTTCTTTAAATCAAAAATACGCAATGAAACCTGCATCACACCTTCTTCTAATGCATACCAGTAGATTCACCTTGTTTTTCTGAACATGCAGGATACGAAGAACGGCAAAGGGGAGGTCGGATATTGCCGGAGGGCACGGTCAAACAAAGTTGAAGCACGCGCTGTTGTGGAAAAGCTGTGCACCGAGAGCGCAGTCTCAATCGTGATGAGACCTGCCAGTGCGCACGCGCTGGCTGAGTAAATCAGCTACCTCGACGGTTTCATCAGTCGACGCGCTGGCTGAGTAAATCGGCTACCTCGGCGGTTTCCTCAGTCGACGCGCTGGCTGAGTAAATCGACTACCTCGGCGGTTTCCTCAGTTCTGTTGTTATTGTGTGTTGAGCTTGTTTTGTAAATCCGGGTAAAATGACTGAAAAGCACAATATTAAGATGCAAAAACAACGCAAGTGTTAAAAATCAGAAATCGGCAACAAAATCAAGAGTTTGCTCACCGCTGAGCAGAAAACGGAAAACTTCTGGCATTTTCAGGATTTTACTCAGCTGGTTATCAAATTTGGAAAAAACGACCGTAAACGTCAAAATTAAGCGGCTATTCCTTAAATATCAGAGTTTGGACGCATTTTGCTATTATTAAGCTTAATTGTCAAACTTTTCCTCGAAAGTTGTGGACGTCAGAAAAATTGACATTCGTGCGCGTCTTATATGGCGCAGATACGGGGACCATTATACGGATCAAATTTCTCATCTGAAATAAATAACTAAGTCACTTAAATGCAAACCAATCGAAGAGACTATCAAACATACCCTTAATATGGTTTGCTACATGTGATAAATATGATTTAACTGTGTTAAACTGCGATCTTCCTTCTGGGGTGCCACATTCAAGGCAAAGCATCGATATGTTTGCGCCAAACGGCCGTCCCTTGGCAAATCCAAATCTGATAATGATAAATCGAAAACGGAAAAAAATAACAAGCTAGAAACGCCTGGTGATTTCATTAGAGACACAACGCCAAAGATAAGCGGGAATCCAGTCTCCTTAAAAAGGGGGAAACTGTGTCCACTATGCGCACAAAGAATCGTGTCCACCGTGCAAAGGGGACATGCGTCCCTTTAAAATTTTTACGAAATGCACTTTTTTTTCTGTGTAAAACTGTAAACGTATTCAAATCGCATTAGCGATGTTGTAGAGGTGCCACCGACCTCTTTATATATTGTTCGTTTAAGCTCAAGGAAACCAAAACCGCTGCATCAAAATCATGTTTTTTGGAGGTGTGGCAAACGCCGATAAGAAAAGACAAATCGTGCAACAATTGGGCTTTTTTAGCTGATGCAATTAAACCAAACAACATCAGCTGCACTAATTTTGCAAATGAGCAAATATGGCATTCATGATTTTTCATTTTTTTACTTTTAGTTTTTCCAAAATTTCAGTCTTGCACTCATGTAAACGTGTGAAGTGTGTACATTATGTTAAAGAAGCATTCGATTCAAGGGATGAGCATAGCGGATGGCAGTTTATTAATTATGTTTTTCGTCATTTCAACGAGCAATTTTATACATTACTAACACAATTTGTTCCAAATAGTAAAAACTTTGTTGATCGGTCTCAAAAAAGTGTTCTTCAAGACAGTGGTATTAATAACTCGTGCTACCATTAGCAATGCGAAAAAATTGTCAATGTCTTATCAGCAGCATAGTGTTCACTGCCACGGTCGTAAACAAAAAGTGTGGTTTTCTAATCCGATACTTTTGGTTTTTGCAGTTTGTGCTGCACCTTATTAGGCAAATCACTTGATCACTGTCAGGGGACTGAGGTGTGCCTTCATTGTTTATCAGGTACTGTCTCATTAAGCATTCTAATCATCAGAGTTTGCCCCCCTGTTTTTCACAGTCAGATCCTGAACTCATACTGAACGTTTGACACTGCAAAAGTATTGTTATGGACCATACTTTGAGGGGTCGAATACAGATGATCATTTAAATTAATGTACATGTTCTAAGTGGCTTTTCATTATCATTGTTGGCATTTGACGATGCTGTTATGAACTTGTCCTCGACTTTAGAACTCCAAAGGTGGCAAAAAAACAGCAGGGAACTCTCAATTTTACAATTCTACGTACACACAAAAAAGCGTAAAGTTAAGGAACATTACGCCTGGCGTAAACTTGCACAACGTAATCGAAACATTACGCGCGGCGTAAACTTTCGCGTGTTTTCGTAATCGAAAGTTTACGCCGAGCGTAATCTTTCGACTACACCCTGGCGTAGTCTTTAGGAACATTACGCCTGGCGTAAACTTTCGATTACGCTTTTTTTTGTGTGTACCGATCTGCGTGATCAAGCTAAATACGAAACCAAACTAGAGACAAGTTTGTTTTGTTGACGTTCAAGGTCGTATTGCATCAGTCAAAAATGCTATGTATTGCACTATTGGAAGGACGTGCGAATAGAAATCAGTTGACTTTTGTGATAAAATCTGTCAATTTTGCGTATAAAAAGCCATCACCTAGTGTTGTTGTAACTAACTTTTTTAAACTATTATTTCATTGTTCAGTTTTCAGAAAGTCCGAAGTCATTTCCCGTTAAAATGAACCCAAACGACCCCCACGAGCGAACGGAATCCGAGAGTGAAGCTTCTTTGGAAGCCAGACAACAAGAACATGCCCGGCTTCAACGACAGGCACAACGACTGGAATATGAAAAGAACGTCACCGAACATCAAGCTAAGTTCTGTGAAAAGTATTCGCAAAGGAAATATTGAGCAAACTGTTAAATAAAAATGAGTTCAAAAATTATAAAATGACTGTCATTGTGAATGTTTTGATTTGCTTTTAGAAATGATTGATGTTGTAAAGCTGCTTCCTTGATTAAACATGGCTTCTGTTATTATGATCCGATGCGTCGATACAATGTTTTCACGCCATTGGAAACACTATCGTCTGAGAGAATTAATACGTAAAAGTGTTACTGACGTTAAATTGCGCTAACGTTTACAAAAATACTGGGATGAACGCCGTTTGTGGCGCCAAAAGTCGTGAATAAAGGTTGTTTTGACGCTTCTTGCCATCTGGCGGTGTTTGAAATAACAAATAACACTTGCGCGGCTACTAAGAAAGGCAGTTCACACTGATGGTTTTCGCGGGTCGTAAAAACAATAAGGCAACGGCGCCGAAGTGGCGAGGGCGATCTCTTTTCATTCAAACATTGAAAACACTCGTAATCAAACTGGCAAATGCTTCGTCAGATTCTTCTTACATGTTTTTCTTCGTGTAAATCGTTATTTTTGTTTTAAGACGGACTGCGGTAGAAGTTAACAAGGGGGTGATCACATCAAAAAATTTTATTTGAGAAATCGATAGAGGCACCTAAGACTGCCTCGAATCTAAAATATTAGGGTCTGAAGTCGTCTGGGAGCGAAGTTATGATTTTTCAAAAATAGGCTTCTGAAATCAATTTTAAATTCATAAGTCAAACCAATTCGCTTCTAAAAATCTGAAAATGATTTTCCAGAGTCAACTTTTGATGTTGAATCCAATGGTGATAATGAAAATTTGATATCAGATAAAAATTTTATCGATTATTATTTTTTTGTAAAACCGACTTTTTTCTTTTCAAGTTCGGGTTGCGTTTTTTTGTCGAAATCGGTCCTTCATTACCTTCCAATCAATAAAAATGTGTTTATTTGGATTTAAACGGTTTGAACGGTGACCATTTCCACCATTTACATCAAAACTTGAAAAAAAATTTCAAGTAATCACAAAACCGATAACATTTTCGAACTCTACATCCAAAATAAGCCCCCTTTGCATAGTTTGTTTTTGACCCGTGTTACGTATTGATTTTTTTGTGTTTATGTTTTTGGTCCTGGTCGCAATTGACAGCCAACCAGTCAATGCTTCCATAGCGCAGTTGGGTAAGGCGGGTCCGTTGCCACGACGGGACCACTTTCACCTTGCGCGCAGACTAAAATAAGCCACGCCCTCTGTGTCATTTTTGAAATTGCGCCAAAACCGCACTCAAAATGCCGCGCTTTTTTGTGACAATTTGTTGTCCTGTATATTTGACATCTTTTAAAAAAAATTTGAAGTCAATTGGACGTCTTTCGTTCGAGTTATTTGCATTTTGACACACTTGGTTTTCAAATTCCTATTCCAAGCGCGGTCTCGTCGTGTTGCGCTCTCACTTGTTGAGTTCGGATTCCAGTAGTGTTTTTTGTTATTGCAAAACTTGCCATTTCACATTTGGGCACGTAAACGACGTTGGGTGGATTCACTTCACCGAAAACCATTTTAATCAGATGATGGTGAACCTTATTTCAAGATCTGGACTTCAAATTGTTCTGACCTTTGAGGCGCTGACTCTGAAGTGCATTCGCGACTCAACCGGACAGATCACCGTGCATTCGAAGCCCGACCTGCTTACCAAGGTCATTGCTTTGACGTACGTTCGAAATCTCGGACTACATGGGACATGAGAACCCCGGGCTTCAAGCTAATTTGAAGTCAGAATCTCGAATCGCGAATATAGCTTGAAGTCTTGAACGTGTTTCCAAGTCATAGACAAAAAAAGAAAGCTCAGGATAAAATGGTTTTCGGTGAAGTGAATCCACCCAACGTCGTTTACGTGCCCAAATGTAAAATGGCAAGTTTTGCAATAACAAAAAACACTACTGGAATCCGAACTCAACAAGTGAGAGCGCAACGGACCCGCCTTACCCAACTGCGCTATGGAAGCATTTCAGAAGCCGATTTTTGAAAAATCATAACTTCGCTCCCAGACGACTTCAGACCCTAATATTTTAGATTCGAGGCAGTCTTAGGTGCCTCTATCGATTTCTCAAATAAAATTTTTTGATGTGATCGCACACTGGTCAAGGGTTGTTTTTTTCTACCGCAGTCCGTCTTAAACTACCTTGTTTTAGTCAATTGCAAAGTCAGTTCATTCACTCTAACTCAACTCACTCCTCATGACGACCCATGTCCCAAGCGTCCCAAACCATCTTATCCGAGAGATCATGCGTGCCATCCAGCTGCATGGAAACGGCAACGCGATGGGTTGTTTGGCTCTTAGCAGCAAAGAAGCCTTTTCTGTTTTTAAATATGTGATTGGCCATGATGTCGTCGGTGATCTGGTCAACAAAAACAAAGCCCTCAACAACCCCAATCCGTTGCTACGATCAACTTTGTCGAAAAACAACGGTAACGACAATGAAAAAGCAATTTACAATAAGCTGCCTATCATGTTCAACACAAAAGCGTTCCACGACATTGCCGTTCGATACATCCAGAAACTACACGTGACTCTGAATGGCACTATTAACTTGCCTAAATTGAGTTTGGAAGGTAAGACACTGTTGTGGATGCATTAAACTTCAAAAATGTGCTTTCAGATAATATCACAGAACTCACTATTGATGGTTATTTGAACATCACTGCAGCTCTTCATGAACAATCACTTGCTCCGATTCTTGATTCATGGGAAAATCTTCGGGTTCTCGAAGTGAAATGCGTTACTTACCAATTTTTAAGTGAATGTCGTTTTGGCGTTTTAAAACTGAACAAACTGCAACGTTTGGAACTCAAAGTGAACAGTCTTCATCTTGTAGTTAGTTAATAATATAGCATTAACCGTCTTTAAAAAATTAATCATTTCCCGTTTACCGACTTTACAGAATTTGTTAACGACGCCACCAAAGTTCTTTCTCCCTGAGATAGTCACTTTGCAACACAATTTTGGTGATAATGTGCAAATCAATTTGTGAGTTTTGATAAAAAGAATGTTTTATTTCTTACCCAAACTTTAATTAAGGGAATCTGCATTGTCATTTCCTGAAGTCAAACAGCTTTATTTTCAATGTTGCTCTGAAAGTATCCTGCATCTTGATATTGTTCAAAGGCTCCGAGAAATCATTCAATGTTTTCCGTCTCTGGATGCGGCTAAGATAGCTTTTTATGGGAAACACGCTTATGCCGTTCAAGGCGTCAGCAATCAGCTTACGCAGTGTCACGAATGGTGCAACAATGTCAACTTTACGGTACCTGTTGAAATTAACTACAGCGCAGTTGTTGAATTTACAGTTAGTTTAAACTTTCAAACTTCAAAATTGAAAACGTTTTTATTGTAGCACGCTGCCAGCATTGAAGTAGTCAACGAACATCTAAAATCCTTCGGCTATACCGAGTCCATCCGTCCACATTGTTGGAGCATTGAGAAGGAGTACGGAAATGTTAAGCTAGTTCATCGTCTTACCCGTGGGCAGGAACGCAATGCTTTTGTTAATGTCGATATGCTGGAAAGCGATGACGACTGGGACAGCGACGATAGCATGGATGACCTCTAGTTTGACCAACGTTTTGTATTTTGTGCATTGTTATTAATATACAGTCATTTGATACTTGTTCCTGATTCTTCCCAATAAAGTAGTGATAAGCAAAGCAATCATTGTTCTAAACCGGACCTGATAAAGGCATTCCTATACATTGGAGATAAGTATTGGGTTTTTCAAAGGACTGGCATTGAACTTCTGTACTTTAATTGAGGCGCCAAATAGCTTTACATGCTGGTTATCAACAAGCAAGCGCAAATGATAAAACAATTCAAAGAGTATGCAACTTTCGTCAGGGCACTCATTAGCTTTTTTCATGGACAGTGAAACACGTTTATGTTACTTACTTGAATATAACTTATATTTGATTTTAGGCAAGCGTCATTGAATTAAAAGCGCTTCCAATGGTTTGGCACGTTTTGGGTGTTCTACAAATTGCAATCACTTATAAAGTAGTGGAGCTTGAGGAGCTAACTGTCATCCATCTTAAGGTAAGCTTCACTAATAAACTAAAACTGAATTTGTGTTTAGTCCGTCTGCAACGCCGACAATGTCTGTGATATTCTCAACCACGCTGCAAAGTTAGGGCTGGAATGTTTACCTGCTCATTGTTTGTTGCAATTAAAAATGATCACATCTAATTCTGGGCTTCAAACCGTTAACAATGGGTGTTCGGCACTGTTTACGCCACGAACTAAAGGAATCACGTTAAAGCATGTCATCGGCGTCGACAAGGAAAACGTATTAATCGATTTGAAGCGTTTTTACATGTTGAACTACTTGGAAATGGAACTGGCTAAAGGCAACTGGAGTTACTGGATTGAGGTTTCCACCGACAATGTTGAATGGACTCGCATCATCGATTATTCGAATTTTGTCTGCCGCAGTGTTCAAAGACTGTTCTTCAAAGAACGCCCAGTCCGCTATATCCGTATTTGTGGCACTGCTCCGGCCGATGGCACCTTTGAGATTTTGCGTCTGGAAGCATATTACTCAACGGAGGCTTTTGAAGTGGATACTCAAACTGGAATTGTTATACCTTCGCAAAATGTTGCTTTGGCAACAAAGAATGCTGTCGTCATTCAAGGTGAAAATGAATTTGACGGGATGCTTAACGGCAGGACTTCGAGTGGTTGGACTTATCATGAAGTCGGCAAAGATCCTATCATTGTGCAACTGCCCCAACCGTACCTGCTTGACAGCATAAACTTAGTGCTGTTGGGTCTCTCTTTATACAGCTACAGCATCGACATCAGCATTGACAAAGTTAACTGGACGCGGGTTTTTACTGAAGAAAAAGTACAAGAGCGGCGACACGCTAGATTTGATAAGCAACCTCTGGTCTTTATTAAATTCACGGGCACCTATAACACTTTTTATAATAAGTTGTATTGCAGTCACTTGGAATGTCCCGCTACCACTAAAAAGTAATGTATTTGTAAAGTTATAATACAGAAATAAATAAATGACGCTTTTTCAAGTACAAACAAAACAGTCAGATAAATGAGTGAATAAACGAATGAATGAAACAGTCACAATTGATCAAAACCTTTGGTGTGGTACTGTTTGAAAAGCACTCGTCGAGGCTGCCCCTGTGGACTGTCTTTCTGTACGTGTTGCTGGGCTTTGCGAATGGTTGTCGGTGGTCGCAGAAGTTGAGCTGACTTCCGTCTCGGCCTGAAAGCGAATTATAGACACGTTTTAATCCGCTGGCTATCGGACTCACGTCTGAAAATTGGTCATGATGCTGTTGGCGAGGTCGTTGATCAGTCTGGTTTTGGTTTCGAGTCGACGCAGCGCATCTTCACACAGAATCAAGTTGTCTTTAATGTTTAGCTGCTCGCCCGCCCCGTTTTCGGTGTCATCGTCATTTTGAAACAGCAAAACAGTTGGTTTCCCTACGGTCGCCTGTACCGTGGGAAAACCGAGGGTACCAATATTGTTTCAAAAACAATTTATTCTATTGTTTAAAATTAGTTTACGTGGCATTGATCAATGCCACGTAAACTTTTAACCTTTTTCATCTGTATAAAAGCCACCACGGAGCTAAGACACGCACTTCACAATGCAGTCCTTCACCGCCCTCCTCCTTCTCGCCGTTGTCTCCGTTTCCGTTGCGATACCGGATGTTTGTTACCATACCCTTTTCGATAAATCACTAAATTTACCTTCCAGGAGGACGACCACTATGCCCGTGTTCTAGCCAACCTCCAATGTAATGGCGTCCCCGTTTCGGCGCCGGTCGAGTTCATGCAAGCCAACGACAACGAAGCCACACACGAGCATCTCTTTACAATCGACAGCAAATACGGAAAACTCGATGCCACTGCACATGCCAGAAAGAAGGGTCAATGGCGCTACATGCTGAATTTCCTTCTCCAGAAGCCCGACTTTTTCCTTCGCATCCACCATAACTGCGGCTGCGGAGAAGCTTTTGATACGAACTTCGTGCCGCAAAACCAGGCCTACCGTAGCGAAACCGAAGCTATTGCTAAGCCGTTCGACTATGGTGTTGTTGAGCTTTCAAAGTGCATCTAATCTTGTCTAAGTGAATAACTGATATAAAGACTAACAATTGCAAACTTTTTATTTTTCATGTTAATAGGGCGTGACAAGTTGCAAAAAAAGTATAACTTAAACCGGTTCAACAAAATAAAATTCAAGTACATTTTTTTATCAGTGATAACAAAGAGGCGTTGCATTACAATGAAAGCGTGAAATACATGTACAAATGAAAGAACGAATCGGATGACTCAGATGTCGTTTAATTCAATTCAGTTTTGATTATTTGTGTTTTCTCAACGCCAGAAAACACCTTGTCAGATAGAATCAACGGCAAAAACGGAAAGTTCGACGCTACCGCACCTTCTAAAAAAGCAAAGTCTGGGTGTAACTATCCATTTTTCAACAACGAACTTCTTGCATTTACCGCTTAGCTAAACAATAATTGTCGAGATTTTACTAGTTATGACATTATATAAAGACGGACAAATCAGTAACAGTTAATCGAAACCCTTGGCGTGGTACTGTTTGAAAAGCACACGTCGAGGCTGCCCCTGTGGACTGTCTTTCTGAACGTGTTGCTGGGCTTCGCGAACGGATGTTGGGGGTCGCAGAAGCTGAGCCGACTTCCGTCTCGGCCTGAATTCGAATTATAGACACAGTTAAAGGCCATCGGACTCACGTCTGAAAGTTGGCCATGATGCTGTTGGCGAGGTCATTGATCACTCTGGCTTTGGTCTCGAGTCGACGCAGCGCATCTTCACACAGAATCAGTCTGTCTTCAATGTTCAGCCGTTCGCCCGCCCCACTTTCGCCGTCATCGTCGTTTTGGAACGGCGAAATTGTCGGTTTTCCCACGGTCGCCTGCACTCGCAGCTCCAACTGAACTTTACGGGTTCAAAACATCGTTTAAAGGGTGCCAAACAAACCTCTTTGAGTTTCTGCATCCTCTGATGCTCCATTTCACAGAGCTCACTCTCGGCATCCAACAGTTCGTACGGCTTCCGGGCGCGGTGGAACTTCTTCATAGTCATGCTGAACATGAAAAAGTACAACATTCTCAGAATCTGCCGATACCGCGAGATGGCACCGTCGTCCAGGGCGCTGATCGTCGTGTCTTCGCTTTTTCGTTCATTCAACGAAGACGTCGAATTGGTCTTATAAGGATCGTAGTAGTAATCCAACAGCTTTTCTTCGTCCGAAAAGTCGACCGACGGGTTGGAGCTCTCGCAGGAGGACGCATTCTGCAAAATGATCGACTTTGCAAGCATCGAATGACTGCTCGAGACGCTCTGCATGCCTTGGAGCACACGGGACTGGAGGCTGCTGCTCCGCCAACTCGGGGGTTTCTAAAATCCGTCTTAATTCATTAAAATTAAACGATAAAGTCGCTACCGGCGGCAGTTCCGACGGCAAACTCGGCCGTTCATTGGCACCCATAGCCTTGAATCTGGCGCCCTCGTTCAGATCGTAGTCAGCCATCAGACCGCCGATGACAGGGGCCGTGTTCAACAGACTGACGACCGTGTGATAGTCGTTCGGATTGCTGTCTTCATTGGGGGTGTCCCGTTCAGACAGCGAACTTTGTCGTTTGAAAGGTTGAGCAATCCGTTTCGACGCTTTCCGCAGGGCCGATTGCTTGGCCAAACTGCGAGCTGTGCGGAAGCGTTCTTCGACATAGTGCAGGTTGTTGCAGAACTTCCGAAACTGCGGAATTCCGGCGAATTTGTCGCGATTTGAGATAAGGTGGAAGCGGTACCTTCAAAGTGGGCGTGTATCTCGGCCAAAAATGACCAAAACGAACCAAGTCTGAATGAGCGTCGCCGCCAAATTGCGGACCTTCGTTTGTTGCTGTTGTTTCGTCTCGTTTTCAACCATCAAAGACATTCCGACGCCGACGAGCGCCGACGCGGCCGTAAAAAGGATGACGCCGAAGATGCACAGCACGCTTAGCACCAGTTTTGATAACCAGTGACGGGGCACGATGTCGCCGTAGCCGATCTGAAAGACACTTTTGAGGGTTTTCAACGGCACAGAATGCCCTCACCGTCAAAACAGAGACAATGCCGAACCAGAAAGCGTCGCCGTAATGCCGGAATGTCGGTTCTAAAACCCTTTTCAATCAATAATCTATCGATTAGTGCCAAACCCATCGTGATATTGCATGCCTTGGCACTGGCCTCCGCCCAGCCCTCCAACTCGAAGGCACTGTATGCCATCAACAGGAACAGCAGCCCCGACAGCCAGTACACCGTGGCCAACTCCTCGAAACTGCGCGAAATCATCTCCTGGATCATCTTCCACGTGGTCATCTGTCGATCGATATGGAGCAGGCGCAGAATCTGCAGGAACCGAATCTTCTCGATGGCAGCCAGCGAGAACGTGCTGTGATACGAGAAGACGACGAAAAATGTCACATTTAGGATGAGGACGTCGACGATGCTGATGAATCGGCACATGTACTTGAGGAAGCCCTTCCATCCGGCGTATTTGGCATCGGCGCCGATGGCCCACAGACGCACCAGGAATTCGGCGGTGAAATAGACGGCGAGCGAGTACTCCATGTTGTGTGTTGTCGTGACGGTCCATTCGGCGTGGTCAGGGCTGTCGGCCAGGGCTGACAGCGAATGCACCAATACAATGTACATGAAAATGACTAAACAGACCCGTCAAAACAGTCGTTGGAAAACGTGAACCTCACCAACATGGTAGATGAAACTCAAAGTGCCTCGGGGCCGCTCCAGAAAGTTGTACACGGTCGCTCTGATGTGGCGGAGACGCAGTTTGTAGGACAAGTTTTCATGGACACTGGTGGCATCATCGATCAGAATCACCTGGGTGTATAGCGATGGCCGTTTGTCGTAGAGTCTGTCGAGTTGGGTCAGTGAGGACGGCATCGGCACGGTCGTAGTCGTGGAATAGAGATCGTTGTCGTCGTCGATGGACATTGCCCCGGGCCAGAGGGGGTGAATCACTGTGGCTGGGTCGATGTCGACGTGAAAACAAGGCCGTGGGACGTGTCTTCGGAGAAGGAAGCAATGGGCAAGGAACGATCAGCCGACCGACCGCGCCGGATGTTGCCGGTTAATGGCTTTCAAAGGCCGCGTGGTTTGTCTTCACCCTTTAGCGATCAACAGCTTAGAATTGGCGAAGAATTAGTAGATAGAAATTTGTAGGTAGATGTTTTAAAAATCGATTTGACAGAATAGACCTTATTTAATGACGAAACAAGTCATTTTCACACGTCGACCAAAACCAAACATAGCACCTCGGGCCAAGGAAAGATAACATCCATAAAATGGTATCAATTGACTGCGCTTTTAATAGGAACGGTCGTTAAATACGACATACTTCATTTTCAATAAGCTTTTCTTTACTTCTGTAAGGCTATACTTTAGAAATGTTTAATTATAACGGTTTCTAATGTAAATTTTATCGTAATTTACCTTTTTTGAACCATATTTGCTACCGTTTTTGTTATTTCACCTCATTTGCTTGTTCCGTTTTTTGTTGTGTTCACGCTGCTGTCTATCATCACTCGCCATCATGACGACCAATAGCCCGGCCCTAAAACCACATCTGATCCGCAAAATTTTGAAAATTTTAGGACCTTTTGAGAGTGGTGATGCATTGGGACGCCTGGGGCTGTCTGGCAAAGATGCTTTTCTCGGTTTTATTCATTTCATCGAACAGAATGCCGTATTTGACTTCCATGAAGATACCGCTAAACCTATAAGTATTGACCCTCCATGTTTTCAAGCTCCAATAATGCTTCGCGACTATCACAATGGCGTTGACATTCTATTGTTTCTCAGATTCTCCACGTACGGACCCCGATGCCTTGTTGCTCAATATGTGCGTAAATTTGAAGTGGATTTGAAATGGTTTTTGCCGAATATAAATAGTTGTTACTGGTATGTTTTTTCAAAACTTTTTGATTTGAAAACAAATGTTTGGCACGTTTACAGGCAACCTTACCGAGCTCACTCTCACAGGAGAGTTTTATGCATCAATTGGTCCTCTCATTAACTTTTGGTCTTTTCTGGAAGTTTTGAAACTGGACTACGATGGTGCTGACAAGTTTATAGACGATGTCAAAAGTGGTGCCATTGAACTAACCAACTTACGGTGTTTGGATATTAAATTGAGCCTGAGGAAGTTCTATGTACGTTTTTCTGCTTTTATATGTTTAATAAATTCAAATATTCGTTCACAGGAATTACTTTCGAATATCAAGTTTCCTTTTCCTGAAGACATCAAGATCAAACTAGTTGATGCTGACCTCGTGATGGCAGATTTGTGAGCAAATAAAACAACGTTAATCTACTTTTTATTTATCTTTGTTGCAGCATCCCGTCAAATACATTTCCCCAAGTGAAATACCTATCTTTCGACATCAAGTTCAGAGACCAAATTAACTACGACCTGGTCAACAGGTTACCCGCCATTGTTAGATGCTTTCCGACTGCCGAAGTTGCCGAAATCGAAGTTATTTACCATCATGATTCGTCTTCGGATGATCATTCCAAAATTTTGGTGTTTCACGACTGGCTTATCAAGGCCGACTTTTCCATACCCGTTGAAATAACACACCATGAAAGTGTCGACCTTTCTGTAAGTTATTGCCGTTTTTTTTTGCAAAATTATTAGGGTTTTTTTAGGTAAATGAAAACGCTGAACCAATTTACAAGCATCTGAAGGCCATGGGTTTCAAAGAAGATGACGTTCCACGCTTTATTTTTAAGAAAGTGTATCCCACGGTCAGATTGATTCATCATCTTTCACATTATGAAACGTTCAGTGACAGCGACGATGCCGAAGACCTTCTGTTTTAAATGGGTATCTACAGTAGCGATGAGGAATTGGTTGATGGCGACGGCGCGAATGACGGTGAAAATGAGGTTTGAACATTACCTACATGAACGCTTACTTTTTTACTTTACTACTTAAATAACATGCATAAGTCAAAAACTTTTTATAAAAGCGTTGCCATAACACAAAAAAATCTTTTACAAAACAGGTAAACATAAATAGTTTAGCAATCGTAACAAACGAACGAAAAAGACTGTACTTTCATAGATAAACTGTGCTTTGCAATTGGTATTATTTGGGCGGACAGAGACGCAACTTGATGGGTTCTTGTTTCCGCGTCTTTGACGTTCTCACAACGATTTCGGTGTTGGTTTCTCGAATCTGCAAAAAGGTGGCATTAAATGAAAAAGCAAAGGCACCATTAAGCAAAGTAGTCATCGTTTAAACGCGTTGAAACGAACCTCGTCAGGGGTGAGATCGCCGACAAAGACTTCGGTGCCGTCCTTGAGGGTGATGACGTTGCCTTTGATGGCATGTGGCCGAGTCACCTAAAACATGCATCTGAAACTGATAAGAACGGCGGCCGACTCACCCAGCCACTGCCGGTAGGGTCCATCCGCTTGGTCTTGTAAGTGCCACGGCCGGGCACGCCGTCGCGAGGCGGGTACTTCCGGACGAAGCCGGGGCTCTTCCGAGGGCGGTACGGCGTCACGGGTTCGACCGGTTTCGGCACGAGCAGCGGGGCGACGGCGATGGCATCGTCGGAGGGGCTCGGAACGACGGTCTTTTGCGAGAAGCCGATGTCTTCGTCACTGGACGACGCGTTGTCGGCCCAATTGTAGCTGCAATGGGGGTCATTGTGGCGTTTATTGGTATATTGGATGAAGATGAACCAACTTGGGACCTGTTCGCGAAGCCAGGGCTTTCTGATGCTCGGCGCGGTAGAAGGCTTCCGGCGCCTGGACAGCCAAGGCCATGTCGTCGACTTGGACACGTGGCAGGTAGAGTCGGCGCAGAAAGGGGTCTTCGAGGGGGCTGGCATTCAGGTCGACGGGCGGCAGGCTGCGGAGGGACGGGTACTTCTTGCCAGGGCTGAAGGCGTTGGAACTTTAACGAAATTTATATAAAACCAGTCGAGACTCACTTGTCCGGCCACACAATCCGACTCTCACGCTCCTGCGACTTCAGCGCTTCCAGCAGCATGTCCTCGTCGTCGTCGTTCTTATCAGCGGCCTTGCAAGTCGACCCCTCGGTCTGTGAATCGGCATCGGTGGTGGCCAGTGGCTCGACATACAAGTTCATGTCCTCTGAAACAGCACTTTTCATCTAAGCCGATTTCTCAAAACCAAAACCCACTCAGACACTCGATGGCATGCGGCGGCAGGCCCGGAATGTTGAGCTTGTTGATAAAGTCCACCTTCGGCTTCACCGGGTACTTTGGAACAGGCGCCGCCCCCATCGATGGCACATTGTCGGCAAAGTGCCTCAGGGCTTCGAGGTCGATCCCGCCAAACTCGAGGTCGTCGATCGAGAGCTGTCGGTGCACTGAAACGACACAATTGGCACGATTACGGTAAGGTGCCATTGATGGCTGGACTCACGATAAGTTGCATGTCGGCTGGCTCGGCGGCAGGAACGGAGGGCGTAATCGAAAGCGTAGTTTGCGACGTAATTGATGACGTCCTTGTTGATGTCGTCGAAACCTACGCTCTTCGCCGTCGCGATTGCGGCATTTTTGAGCAGGTGCAGCGTGTAGCGGTCGTTCGGCAACGTGTACATCGTGGCGGCGTCAGCGGAGGTTGAGAAATAATCGAATGGAAACATGGACGAGGACAATGACGTGACAGTTGCAGTTGTGTTGTCAAAATGTCCGGAAAAGCGAAAAATTCGATGCAAATTTCAATTGTAAGTTTTTTTGCGTTTTTTACTTTCGAATCAATTTTTTTAATACTTTCCTGTTAACGCGACCCATCCACGCACAAATATTTTTTTTCCGGCCGCGGAAGAAGTTTGCATGTTGTCCAGCTAATTGCAATGTCACTAGCTTTTTTTCCGTGTAAAATAAAGCACATAATGTCTTTCATTACAAAATAATTGTTTACTTGAACGCTGTTGCATAGTTTCCGTGTTCATTTCAAAATAAAGTCATTGGACAGAGGGCAAAGGTTCTGATAACGTGTGTATCAAAGGGGATGGGCAACGAGACAGATTGTAAGGAATACGGAGGTGCAGTCAGTCGTCGCAAAATATACCCATTTCCTTCGCTTTTGTGCTGATGCGTTAAGTTGTGCTGAATTTTTAGACTGCAATTGGCCGGTCGTTTTCAATGTCGAACCTACAAGATGCTAGCCTTCTCAGCCAATTTGAAAAGATGTGCATGAACGAGAGCTTTTCGGACGTCGTTTTTCATATTGGCGATGTCCAGTTGCCAGGGCATCAAGTCGTTTTGGCTCAACGGTCTCCGTTTTTTAAGTTAGTCTTCGATTGCGATAATTTCTTCACGTTTCAACATTTTTTAGGACAATGTTTGAAAAAAACGACGGTGATTCTAAAAAACGGTCATTCACAGTGAATGAAACTACAGTGGATGCGTTCAAGCCGTTTTTAAAGTTCATCTACACCGGCGCCATCGATTTAACGGCGCTGCAATTGGAGCATGTTTTGGGTGTCCTACAACTTTCCATCACTTATAAAGTGGCTCAACTTGAAGAGCTAACTGTCAATCATCTTATGGTAAGCTTTATTGTTGGTTATATAAAACTCAACGTTTGTTTTAGTCCATCTGCAACGCTGACAATGTTTGTGATATTCTCAACGAAGCTACAACGTTGGAGCAAGAAAGTTTAATCGGTCATTGTTTGGATTACGTGAGCACTAAACCTAGTGTTATTATCACGTCTGATGGCTTTAAGAAGTTGTCGACGAAAGCTCTTACTTACATAATAACAGAAGCCGTCTCATGCCCTGATGTGGACCTTTTTTATGCGTTTGTTGAATGGATGAAAGTCAACCCATCGGAATCCGACCACTTCTTTGAACTGCTGAAGCGCATTGATTTACAAAATCTGCCAATTTATAAAGTTGTGACAGCCATTCGACCATTGAACCTTATCGACGGTAACCAATTATTGGATATTTTGAGTGAACAAGCAAAGACCCGCACGCCGACTGACTCCGCTGGCAATAATATGATTCCGTATATTTTGTTATGCTTTGTATTTCTTCTGATCGCCTACTTTGGAGCAGGTGTTGTTACTGGCGGACCGTTAACATTCTTTACAATGAGCGGCAGTGGGTTAATCCATAACTTCGGCAACGACAGTGAAAACGTGTTTATCGATTTAAAGCGTCTCGACATGTTGAATTACTTGGAAATGGAATTAACTGAAGGAAACTGGAACTACTGGATTAAGGTTTCTGAAGATGGTATTCATTGGACACTCATAATCGATTACTCAGACTACGTTTGCCGGAGCGTTCAGCGGCTGTATTTCAAAGAACTAACTTTTCGATATATCCGCATTCACGGCACCTCTCCAAACAATTCCTCTTTTAAAATATTGCATCTCGAAGCGAGTTACACAACGGATCCATTCAAGATTGACCCTAAAACTGGCATTGTCATTCCATCGCACAATGTCGCTTTGGCCGAAAAAAACGCTAAAGTCATTGATGGATGGAACAGCGGGGGTTCAAATAGAATTATTAGTGGTTCTTTTACGGATGGGAGTTACAGTGCGCATCTTGTGAACGATACTTCGATCATTGTGCAGCTGCCCCAACCGTATCTGCTAGAAAGTATGAGCTTAATGTTGCGGGATTATACTTCTCTCAGTTACGATTACAACATCAAAGTCAGTACAGACAAGAAAAAATGGACGCTAGTGTTAAACGAATCAAAAGTTACGTCATGGCGACACGCAAAATTTGTTAGACAACCTGTGGTTTTTATTAAAATAACTGGTACTTTCGTGGATGATAGTAGTTATATGCGTTGCAATCACCTCGAGTGTCCTTCAATAACTAAAGTTTAAGATAGAACTTACGGTTTCTTTTAAAAAATTTAAAGTTTTCAATTTTTACTATTGCAATAAGGTTTTTTATGTTTTAAGTTGAGATTGTACTTTTACAAGGGATGTTTATAAACATTTGCATACTGAAAAAAACACCTTGAAAATAGTTTTCCGTCAGAATTTTGTCTATTAAAACTTCTTGCTGAATTCACTGACGTTTCAGATGACAAATGACTCATTGTGGCGTTAAGTTGAATAACGGATCATTTGATGTTTCTTAGCAATATACAGAAACCGCGGGAATCTTTTGAGGAATAAATCAAACTATTTTATTGGCCAATGAAATTGCATTAAAGGCACTTTTACGTGGCTTGTGAAAATTTATTTATTGCCAAATGGTATAAAACGTTTTTAAAACTTTTTGAAACCATCACATTTTACAATGCAATCTCTCACTGTGGTTCTGCTTCTGGCCATCGTCGCCCCTGTTGTCTCAAAAACGTATTACGCCCGTGCCTTAGCCAATTTCCAATGCAAAGGTCAACCTGTTTCGGCACAGGTCGAATTCATGGAAGCTAATGACAACGAAGCCGCGCAATACCACCTTACCACGGTCAACGAGGAGAATGGAAAGTTTGACGTCACAGCGCATGACAAAAGTCACAGGAACCTCTTCCAAGTGATCACTTTCCAGGACATAAAAAACGACTTTTTTCTTCGTGTGCACCATGATTGTGGCTGTGGAGCCTATTTTGACACGTCGTTTATCCCCCATGAATACAACTTCGAAAGTGAGGAGCAAGCGAATGAAAAGCCCTACGATTACGGTGTTGTTGAGATTTCAAAGTGCCGTGGTGAAGGTGGAGGAGCTGTAGTCGAGCCACTGGCTGAAAAGGCTGACGTTTCAGTTGTTGAAGTTAACGTTGATCTTCCACCGCACGATGAAGCTACTTCAGGGTTTGATCTGAGTGAACTAGACCCCGATCACAACCTTTTTTGATGGTTGATTTCGATCAATTACTGTTTTGTGGCCTATAATTTTGCTACTTTGAAACCAGTCAGGCGTTCATTGCTTGTTGTTTTTTAAACAGATGGCCTTTCAATTGGCTTACTGCATCCATAATAAATGTTCCATCATTGTTTGAAAAACTGAATTTTGATTAAAATAGGAGACTCCATTACATTTTAAAAGCAATTAAAACTGTATAGATTGCTTTTTGATTAGTTACAGTAACAGAAACAACAGAATCTTTCCCAGTACAAAAGCCAAAGTCAATCTCACTCCTTAAACGCAAACGGAATGCAGCCTCTCACAGTGGTCCTTCTTCTGGCCATTGTGGCTCCTGTCACTTCTAAAGCCTACTACGCTCGTGCCTTAGCCTACATTACATGCCATAAAAAGCCCGTTTCGACGCCCGTCGAACTTGTTCGAGCCAATGATAAGGACGCCGCGCACGACGACCTCATCACGATCCATGTGAGAGATGATGGCCAATTCGATGCCACAGCTCATGACAAATACCATGACACCGAGCCCGATTATTTCCTTCGCATTCGCCATGATTGTGGCTGTGGACCAGTTTATGAGACTTACATGATCCCTCGTGAATATTACTTCAACACTGAAAAAGAAGCATATGAAAATCCGTATATGTACGGTGGTGTCTGGCTTTCGTATTGTACTCACGCTGAAATCGAAACAAAGCAAAGACAAGCCATTGGCAAAGTCGACGAACATGTGGCTATCAAATTGAAGCGTCTTTACACGCTGAATAACATTGAAATGGACTTGGTTGACGGCGATTGGAGCTACTGGATTGCCGTTTCCCCCGACGGTGAAGATTGGACGCACATAATCAACTATTCACCGTACGTTTGTCGCAGTACTCAAAGACTGTACTTCAAAGCACTACCAGTCCGCTATGTCCGCATCCACGGCGCCGCACCAAACAACAAAGCTCCTTTTGATGTTACACGTTTTCACGCGAAGAACAATCCGGATGCATTAGAATTTGATCCTGAAACTGGCATTGTCATTCCGAAGAAAAATGTGGCCTTAATTGAATTAAACGCCATTGTGCCTAATGGTGGAGCTCCAAATGCAATGATTACCAGTTCAACATTTGGCAGTGCGCATACCTGGAGTTATGTCACCAATCCTATCGTTCTCCAACTGCCTCAGCCGTATATGATTGGCAGCCTCGACTTATGGCTTCCGGAAGATGATGCATACAGTTACGACATCGAAGTCAGCCTTGACAAGATTCATTGGGCCCCGGTATTCAAAGAGAACCAAAAAGTACATGGAAGACAGCACGACGTGTTTAAAAAACAACCTGTGGTCTTTGTTAGGATAACAGGCACGTATAGTAGTCGGGGAGAAAATACTTTAATCATTCAAAAGATTGAAGTTCCCTCCGGAAATAAATAATAAGTTGTTTTTGTAATAAACTTATTTGCAATTTATTTTTATTGGCGAGTTAACATACTCTTTTCATGATGCAATTGAAAGAAAAAAAAGATTAGCAAAATCGCGTACGCAGAGCGTGCTGTCCATTACAAAGCGTTTTCTGGCCAAAGACTAGTGATCGGTTTAATGTCGAACACTCACGTATGTAGTTGCACTTATATGTAAGATAATGATAAAGTAAACTATGGAATGCTTTACATCCGTGACAAACAGTAATAATAGCCGGGGAACGGTTTGAAGAAGCTTTTTTTTATGTCTTCGTGTGTCAAAGGTTAGTGATAAGAAACATTGCGATGTGGGCGGGGTAAGCCTGTTTTACCGTGTCGTGATGCGTATATAACGGTCACGTAGGCGCTGCCAAACCGAAGCCTTGCCAAACCAAACTTTTGGACAACTTTTCCCTTGCTTCAATCTATTTTACAGTTTTTTTTAGGTAATGCCGGGCCTTCAAGATGACAGCCATCTCACCCAATTAGGTTATCTATACCTTAATGAAAGTAATTCGGACGTGGTTTTCAACGTTGGAAACATCGAATTGCCGGCACATCAAACTGTTTTATCGCAACGATCGCCTATTTTTGAGTAAGCTTTATTTTTGTTACAAATTGATAGAAAAATACAAAATAACTTCAGGGAATTGTTTCGAGAGAGCGCTAATACAACCGAAAAACGAGAAATCACATTGATCGACATTCCAGTGGAATCGGCTAAGACCTTCTTAAAGTTTATGTATCTTGGCACCGTCAATCTCAACAATGTTGGAGCTGACGTTGTCTTGGGCGTTCTACAACTTGCTACCAAATATCACGTGACAAAGCTTGAGGAAGTAACAATAAACCAGCTAAAGGTTGGCTAAAATTTTAAGTTGGTTTGAAATTGATGAGTTTTTTAGTCGGCGTGTAACGTGAACAACACTTGTGTTTTTCTAAACAAAGCTGTTGAGCTGGAGCAAAATCAACTAATTACAATTTGTTTGGAACAAATGAAACCCAATTTTTATAAGGTTTTCGCTGGTGAGAGTTTCAAACAGTTATCAGTGAAAGCCCTTACACTTGTGCTGAAAAAAGCGATAGTTTTCGACCGTAATTGGACTGAATGGGCCCTCTTTTGCGCAGTTGTTGAATGGATGAAAGCGAACCCATCGGAACCGAAGCATTTTTCTGAACTGTTGAAGCGTATTGATTTGAGAACTTTCGGAATGGATGAAATCGCTACCGCCATTTATCCATTTGACCTTATTGATGGAAACGAGCTATTGGCCATTGTGTATGAACTAACAAAGAATGCCATACATCCGGATCGCAACGTCGAGCAAGTCGGAGTCGTCACTCGTGGGGTCCCCACGTTCTATACAAAACAACGGCACAACACTTCGCTGAAACATACGGTTGGAAATGGTGATGACCACATTGCAATCGATTTGAAACGTCTATACATGCTGAATTTCATGGAAATGGAGCTATTTGAAGGCGATAAGAGCTACTGGATCGAAGTTTCACAGGACAATGTCAACTGGACACGCATCGTCGACTACTCGAAGTGCGTCTGTCGCAGTGTTCAGAAGCTGTTCTTCAAGGAACGCTCACTTCGCTATATCCGCATTCATGGCACCGCTCCAACAAACGGCATCTTTGAAATACTGCGTCTTGAAGCTTCTTACACAAAGGAACCATTTGAAGTCGACCCTGAAACCGGCATTGTCATTCCATCACACAACGTGGCCCTTGCCGAAAAGAACGCTGCTACCATTCAAGGTGGAAATGGCGGCGCAATAATCAATGGCATTTCGACTGAAATATACCACACCTATAGTTTCACTGGCAATTCCATCGTTGTTCAACTGCCTCAGCCGTACCTCCTTGCCAACATGAACCTGCTGCTTGATAAGTTAGAAACATACAGTTACAACGTCGCAATCAGCGCTGACAAGATTCATTGGACCACGGTGTTGGAAGAAACTCGAAAAGTGACTTCGTGGCAGTACATCCAATGGAGTCGACAACCGGTAGTTTTCTTCAAGTTTACTGGCACGTATAGCAGTGGAGCATCTCTGCTTATTCATCACATGGAGAGTCCTGCTCAAATTCAAGCACAGTTTTGTAGGAAATAATGTACCACTCCTAAATTTACTGTTTAAATTTCATTTTCGTGAATTTTTTCTATGTTTAAAATGCTTAAAAGTTACAACATTATTAATTGTTTTCTGTTTTTCGCTATTGATATTGTAAATGTTGTAAAAAATAAATGTATGAGGAATACTTCATATGCAGTTCTTGTTATTTTTCGTGATCATTACAAAATGTCACAAGACGAAAGGTCAATTAACCCTTACTGACTGAAAAAGTCAATACTAGCATGCTTATCAGGTGGGATGGGCTAGCATTTTTGTCCCACTGCCTTGTCTGTATAAATAGTTGTAGTCAAGCAGCAAAACATTATCACTCGTTTCATCCGTGGAAGTTAACGTTCTCTTTATTTTCAGGTTACACAGAATCGCTGCAGGCATGTCTAACGTTCAGGATGTCAACCTTATTGATCAACTCAATAGCATGTGCCTGAACGAAAAGTATTCGGACGTTGTTTTTCACATTGGTGATGTCCAGTTGCCGGGCCATCAAAATGTTTTGGCTCAACGGTCTCCTGTGTTTGAGTAAGTGTCATTTTTTAACATTACAAATAACGTTAAAAAAATTTAGTGAAATGTTTTCAAAAGACAACGACGACTCCAAG
Organism: Panagrellus sp. LJ2284; assembly: GCA_024447225.1. NCBI lineage: Eukaryota > Metazoa > Nematoda > Chromadorea > Rhabditida > Panagrolaimidae > Panagrellus > Panagrellus sp. LJ2284. Next base: position 7,519,158 of record JAMRYC010000005.1, on the reverse strand, counting down.
ACACGATCAATAATTTTGACAGAAACATCGGTGGATGCCTTCAAACCGTTTCTCAAGTTTATCTACACCGGTATCATCGATCTAAAGACATTGCAAATTAATGTTGGGTTTGGAGTTCTTCGGCTCGCAATTACCTATAAAGTGGAGCAACTTGATAAACTATCGGTGGATCATTTCAAGGTTAGGTTTTATCCTTTTTACGTCGTTTAAGTTTTGTTTTAGTCTATCTGTAATGCCGACAACGTTTGTGATATTTTAAACGCAGCTGCTAAGTTGAAACACACCGTTCTCATCGCGCATTGCCTTGAAAAACTTAAAACAAGTTGTCGCAACATGGTCACGGCAGATTGGGAAGTGTTTCGCACTATTGTGGATTGGATGAAAGCCAACCCGGGAGAATCCGACAACTTTCCAGAACTGTTCAAGCAGATTGAGTTACGAACTCTGACAATAGATGAAATGATTAAAGTTATTCGACCATTAGAGCATATTGATGGGAAAGTGCTGTTGGATATTGCGTATGAGCAGGCCCAAAATAGTTTTTACGCTGATAACAACATTCCGATACTTCATTCTGGCGTAAAAATTACAGCTTTTGAAAGTTTAAACTCCAATTCGAATGAAGCAGTCGACTTGGAACGTTTGTACATGCTGAATTATTTGGAAATGGAGTTGGCTGAAGGTGATTGGAGCTACTGGATAGAAACTTCGAAGGACAATGCAAACTGGACCCGCATCATCGATTACTCAAAGTACATTTGTCGCAGTGTTCAAAGGCTGTATTTCAAAGAACGCCCACTTCGCTATATCCGCATTTATGGCAACCCCCAAGTTAATGGCACTTTCAAAATATTGCGTCTAGAAGCGTGCCACCAATCGAAACTAGAGCCAACTGACCCGCAAACTGGCGTTGTCATTCCGTCACACAATGTCGCTTTGGCTAAAAAGAATGCTGTTGTCCTGAATGGGCATACTAGCGGTGATCCAAATGGAATTATTAACGGTTCTTATTCGGATGCTACCAGCCTTGCGGCTGGGTCGCTTCGCTCCTTTGCTGCGAGGACCGGCCTTCGGCCGGTCCTCTACGCAAAGGGCTCGCTCCGTCCGTTGCAAATGATGCTTCTCTACTTATAATAAGTCACAAAAACCAAATTGGAAAAACAAAAGTTAAGCAGCACAATTTTAATAGCCAAATTTGTGCTCAGCGTAAAATTCTGATCACAGAACTTTTTTTTAATTTAAAATTGCTGTATTTTGAAAATTTTTGAAATTTCGACATTTAAAGTAGCCTAATTTGCATAATTAATTATGTACAAACACTTATCACCCTGAGGGGATTCGAACCCGAGACTTTAGTCACGCAAGATAAGCGCCCCTTGCACTCGGCCACACAACCCTTTGGTGGAAAACGCGCGGCGAGTGCTTATGGCGATACCCTCGCGCGGGTCCAATGGGGTGACATGGTGATGGCACGTGCCATGGTCACCGGCGATTTACTAAGCCCCTCCCACAATTGTCATCAAAAACGATGACCGGGAATCTGAAGTCGGTACCGTTAGTACCGAATCCCTGTTAGCACATCGCATTTCAACTCAAACGCCGTTTGCACGCACACCCCAGTGAACGCACATCACCCGTTCAGAGCATAAGGAAACTCAGCTTAATTGAAATCGATGCCACAGGCGTAAAATTTGACCAATCACGAATCGCCCGCGTAAAAGTTATTCTTTTAGGATCTAGTTTACGGTCTCGAAGTGGCAAAACGCTAGCTACCCGGGAAAGGCATGCCCCGCCGAGCGCTTATCAATTTTCTTGAGAAAAGTGCGTCCTCTGACTTTTGGTGCATGCTAACTACTGATCGAGAGCGAAATTCCAAACTTGCAATACTTCGATGACATCCCCGATATAGTGGCTACTTCCCCTTGCAAAACGGCACCATCCGGCCCATTGGCTCATGGTGATAATTTAGTGGACATCGTCGAGATCGACTTTTCGGCACTTTGCCGTGCAAATTCTCGAAAGCCATAAACTTTCTTGTTGACAAAGTTGGGGGCGCTGAACTCAGCATGAAATTCTCTATCGATTGCCTTTTTAAAAAGTTGCTGGCGTGAAAAGTGAAAATAGCCGTTTTTGACGTTTTCACGTTTTTGACGTGTTTAACGTGGGAATTTGGCGATTTGGAGGGCGGATTCGGCGTTTTCTCGTGAATCTGGATACCTTATAAAAGGCACACTGGCGGGGGTATGGGGAATCTGGAGATCGTAACTTTTTTTCTTATTTTTCTCTATCCTGATGAGACCAGCCCTTCGGGGCTGGGAGCTCCGCTCGGGGCGCTTCGCGCCTACGCCCAAAAGTTGCCGGCCTTCGGCCGGCAACTTTTGTGCTCCGGCGCTCGCGCGTCTCCCTGCATATAAGTTTCCCAATATAGTAAGTCACAAAAGAATAATAAGGCCACAGAGCAATAATGATTCTTTTGAGGATAAAGGGGACCGCCTTCGGCGGCCCCCCTTAATCCTCCCGGATGATAACACGCATCTTGAAAAATTATATTAATGATACGTTGTTCTAGTAGCGAAATTCGTGATCAGCGTAAAATTCTAATCACGAACCTTTTTTTGAAATTTTCGTAGCTTTATTTTAAAGCTTTTTTGAATTTTGACTTTTTGAGTGGCCAAATAAGGCTAACTCCGCCCCCAAAATTTTGTAATTAGCATAATTAAGCCTACCAAATATGGGGAAACACTTATCACCCTGAGGGTATCCGAACCCTTGACCTTTGTCGCGCAAGCGTTGCGCCTCTCCCTCTGCGCTACCAACCCAATAAGGTCAACGTCGCGAAAAGGGACCATGCTGAAGTTGGCGCGTGGATCGGAGGGGTCGGCGGCAATGGCACGTGCCCATTGGCTACCGGTAATAAGTGTCCCGCCTCCAGAATCCGACTCATCACCTCTGATCCCCTCTGACGCGCCACCTTCGCTGCCCCCAAACTGTCCCCCGGTCGCTAACGCCCCACGGTGAGGGCCATGTCCCATGCAAAACCATGAGGAAATTGGGCTTAATTGAAATCGATGCCACAGGCGTTAAAATGCCGGAATCCACAAACCGCTGCACTTGTTTCTGAGTTTACCCATCGGGATGAACCTCCAGAAGTGGCAAGACTCCAGATGCCCGGGAATCATATGCCCCATTTTTTAAACTTCTAAACCTATGGGAAAAGTGCGTCCTATCACTTTTTCAAAAATTCAATCAATCATAACTGACTTTAATATTCGAAATTTCAAATTCGGCCTTCGCTATCCCCGAGACAGACACGTTGGCTGTAACGTCTCCAAGTTTCAGGAAAAGTTACTGATTGCCGGCCGAGAACGTTTCGGTGACTCCTGCGCACCTCGAAATTCCCGAAATTGGGGAAGTTTAATTTGCAAAATCTCGAAAACGGTTGAATTTCCTTGGGAAAAAGTATGGGGCGCTGATCTTAGAACATCTTTGGCTACAAAATGGCCTTTTCAAAATTCTTCTAGCTTAACATCTTGATAATCGAGTTTTTTACTTAAACGTAATTTTACCACTTTTAATAAACACAATTTCAACTTTTTTTTGCAAAATCGTCGGTCCTTCCGGGATAGTTTTACGTTTTCAAAACCTCGGGCATTTTGGTTCATTGCCGGCTAAACCGCTTGTTTTTTTTCTTACTTTTCCCTATCCTATGAGGACCAGCCCTACGGGCTGGCAGCTCCGCTGGGGGCGCTTCGCGCCTACGCCCAAAAGTTGCCGGCCTTCGGCCGGCAACTTTTGTGCTCCGGCGCTCGCGCGTCTCCCTGCATATAAGTTTCCCAGCATAGTAAGTCACAAAGGAAAAAATAGTCACAATACAAAAGGTTTCATACAGTAAGGAATGGGGCCGCCTTCGGCGGCCCCAATCCGATCGTTGCACGGCGGCAAAATAGCATCTTACAAAAATGAAAAGCAACGATACGGGCTTCTAACTACGAAATTCGTGCCCAGCGTAAAATTCTGATCATAAATCTTTTTTTTAAAGTTGTTTTGCGTTATTTTAACGGTTTTTAGCATTTTTATTTTCGGACATCGCCAAATTAGCATAATTTCACACCACATAATTTTTATCACCTTCAGCAAGCTTACAAAATACGGTACAATGTTTATCACCCTGAGGGGATTCGAACCTGCGACCTCAAGTGCGCAAGATTAGCTCTCCCCCTCTGAGCTATGCACGCTTTTACGGCCATCCCTCAACAACCGCATATGGCCAGGCCGCAGCGCGGGTCCGAGGGGTCCACCATGATGACACGTGCCCCCGGTGACAACAGCCCATAAGCGTGCCTCGCCTGCCGATCCGACCTCTCTCCCGAGAATTGTCATCAAAATGGGTGATCGGGAATCTGGAGTCCGATGTCGCGATCACCGAATCCCCATTTACAACACGCAATTGCGACGCAACCTCATTCGCACACACCCCTCTATTTCCCCCTTTGAACCTCCTTGACCCTGTTCGAACCATGAGGAAACTCACCTTAACACTTGGCAATGCCACAGGCGTTAAAAGACCTAAATTCAAAATCCGCTACACTTAAATCTTCGGATACCCTCCTAGTCGAACCTCGAGAAGTTTCAAGACTTTTGATGCGCGGGAATCATATGCCCCAAAATTTGGGCTTCTGAATTCCTGGGAAAAGTGCGTCCTTTCACTTTTTTATTTTTTTAATCGATTATAACGAAATTCCCAGAGTCTAGTTTCAAATTCCGAGGTCAACCTGTCAATCTACGACATCTTGGGCGTCTCTCATGAAAAATTCAGCCGGATTGCTCCGTTGCTTCCTGGAGAGCCTGTGTCTGACAGGATTCTGATTGCCAAAACGTCAAAATTTGGAATTTCAAATTGCAAATACTCGTCAACCGTTGAACTTCCTTGGGAAAAAGTATGGGGCGCTGATCTTAGAATACCTTGGGCTACATTTTGGCTTTGACAGAAAGTGCCGTAGTCGTCGAAATGCAAAACGGGTTTTTGGTAAAGTCCCAATTTTACCACCTTCAACATTACTTTTTTCAAAATTTTTTTGCAAAATCGGCGGTTTCTCGCGGAGCCCGAGGCCAATAATGAAAACTCGGTGCTGTAAGTGCCGAAACCGATGAGTTACAGAAGAAGGGTGTTAGTTTTTCCTATCCTATGCAGATTGGGGCTGGGAGCTCCGCTCGGGGCGCTTCGCGCCTACGCCCAAAAGTTGCCGGCCTTCGGCCGGCAACTTTTGTGCTCCGGCGCTCGCGCGTCTCCCTGCATATAAGTTTCCCAGTATAGTAAGTCACAAAAGAATAAAAGGCCACAGAGCAATAATGATTATTTTGAGGATAAAGGGGACCGCCTTCGGCGGCCCCCCTTAATCCTCCTGCATGATAACACGCATCTTGAAAAACAAAAACGTTGATACAGTGCTCTAGTAGCGAAATTCGTGATAAGCGTAAAATTCTGATCACGAATCTTTTTGTAAAATTTTTGTAGCTTTATTTTGAAGATTTTTAGAATTTTGACTTTTTGAGTGGCCAAATATGGCTAACTCCGCCCCAAATTAGCATAATTAGGGTTACCAAATATGGGGAAACACTTATCACCCTGAGGGTATCCGAACCCTTGACCTTTATCGCGCAAGCTTTGCGCCTCTCCCTCTCGGCCACCGACCCAACATGGTGAGGATCACGAAGAGTGACCATGCTGAAAGTGGCGCGCGGGTCGGAGGGGTCGGCGGTGATGGCACGTGCCCATTGGCTACCGGTAATAAGTGCCCGCCCCTAGAATCCGACTCATCACCTTCGATCCCCCCGAATTGTCATCAAAAATGACCATCGGGAATCTGGCGTCCGAAAGCACTGCGCAGAATCCTCGTTCATCCTAACCATTTGCGACCTAACCCCATTCGCACACACACCCCTTCGCACCCCGCAGCCCCATTAAAAGCATGAGGAAACTGGGCTTAATTGAAATCGATGCCACAGGCGTGAAAATGCCGGAATCCAGAATCCGCTACACTTGTTTCTAAGTTTACCCATCAGGATGACCCTCCAGAAGTGGCAAGACTCCAGATGTCCGGGAATCATATGCCCCAAAATTTAAACTTCTGAACCTATGGGAAAAGTGCGTCCGATCACTTTTTCAAAAAGTCAATCGATCATAAAAAAGTTTAAGATTTGAAATTCCAATTTCGGGCCCAGCTACGACTTTGATTAGCTTCTTAGGCGTAGATTCTGAAAGTTTCAGCAAAAGTTAGTGATTGCCGGCCGAGTACGGTGCGACAACTACTTGGCACCTCGAAATTCCCGAAATTGGGGAAGTTTAATTTGCAAAATCTCGAAAACGGTTGAGTTTCCTTGGGAAAAAGTATGGATCGCTGATCTTAGAACATGTTTAGCTACAAAATGGCCTTTACAGAATCTTCCTAGCGTAACATCTTGATAATCGTGTTTTTTACTTAATCGTAATTTTACCACTTTTGCTAAACACAATTTCCACTTTTTTTTGCAAAATCGTCGGTCCCCCCGGGTTTGTTTTACGTTTTCAAAACCTCGGGCATTTTGGTTCGTTGCCGGCAAAACCGCTTGTTTTTTTTCTTGCTTTTCCCTATCCTATGAGGATTTATACCGCGCATTTCGGAAACAAACCGATCATTGTACAACTGCCTCAACCGTATCTGCTTGACAGCATGAAGCTATCACTTTTAAAAACCAATTCATACAGTTATAACATCGAAGTCAGCATTGACAAGAAAAATTGGACGCGAGTGATTACTGAAGAAAAAGTTAGCTCATGGCGAACCGTTAAGTTTAATAAGCAACCTGTGGTTTTTATTAAAATTACTTGCACTCATGGGCCCGACGGCCCTTGGATGCCTTGCTACCACCTCGAATGTCCTGCATTGACACAGTAAATCCAGTTAGCTATAACCGAGTTAAAAGCATTGCCCCAGTTAACGACACCTTGGAAATACTTCGTCTTGTTGCATACCACATGATAGAGTATTTTCGACAAAACTAGATCTGCTGTATTTGATCGTATGTGTTCTGTTTTACAAACATCCTTTATTATCCTCAACGAAAAAACTATTACTTCTCTCAATCCAAACAAACGGTCCTGCCGTAACTTGTTCTTTATACGTTGTTTTCGTTTTTTCAACTGCTACGTTTTGAGCAAGGTATTTGCACGACGCAATCGAAGGACAATAAATTTGACCGTCATCAACCAAATCTTTTGTTATTTTGCGATAGCAATTTGAAATAATCCCGCGGAATTTTGAAACGAATGGAAAATCGGCGTTTTGCTGAAACATATTGATTGGCTGTTCATCTTTTTAAAATGTAACAAAGTAAAAAAGCTTACAAATTTATAAGAATGTCGCTTCAACATGCTTCGAAAGGTAGAATCGAGCACATCAGGGTCGAGGAAGGTCGACTTACTTTTCCTCGGCTTTACAGTGTGGTTGTGTTTTGTTAAAAGTGCATAGTTCAAATGAGCAAAGGACGCCACTGATGTCTGCATTTCGAAATACGCATCGTTTTCCATGACTTTTGATGAGTGAATCCAGCAACTGGCAACGAGTTGTGGTCGGATGACCATTTTAGGCACGACAGAGGTTTTATTGTAGACCGCTTTGCGGAGGATTTTGGAAAGTGAGAACTCTGTCAACCTATGGACAGGTGTCAGAAGGTCTGTGTGATACCGATTTAAACTGAATGCCGCGGCGTTGGGCTGTTGTTGAATCAGCGGGGCAAACATGTCATAATAAGTTGAGAAACGGCTATCGTGTCGGGACCCCATTAGAATGTCGTCCCAGTCAGGAAACGATATAAACTCCGCGGATTCTTTGAACTCGTAGAAGCATTCATGGGAATTTGAGATTTGGTTGGAGTATTCTGTTTGTTGATTGGTATTGTAAAACAGTTCAGGCTAAAAAATATCTTTAGCAAAGTTGCAGAAAACAAAAAACTTACAATCTGTTTCGGTTTAAAAGCCGGTTGAACTTTCAAAATGCCATCTTTTTCATACAATCTCAATAACTTCATCACTTCTTTAATCGCACACTCTACCGGAGCAACAGCCAGATCACCGCCGAAGTATCTGAAAGCTTCCATGGCAAAAATAACCATAGGCCAATCATCAACGGCCACCATTCTGCTCATACAGGCCACGAATTTGTGAGGTTTCTTGTTGGGGGTGCTCACCGTTAACTGAAATTCAAATGCATCTCTTAAAAAAAGTAACTTAGAACTATAAACTCACCTTTGTAAACTTTTCAATCCCGTCCTCCGACCTCACACCAACACTATAGTCGATCATTGTTTCACCCTTTTCCGGAAACAAGCAAGTCAATCGCAGTACTCCAAGTTTGCATTGTCCCGGACTTGCTTCAAGGTCCAAAACTTTTCCTTGACTAGTTTCTGTTGTTCCATTTTGGAGCTGCCGCCAACATGTGAAATTATGGCGATTGTAGTTGTAAGATTCGCCATTGAATAGTGTGATTACGGCGTCTGATCCGTTAAAACTGCAATTTTGATACAAAATGACGCTTCACAAATTTCAAAAATGGCTCACGTTTTTGATTTTGGGTAATAAAAAGTTCGAATAACAAAAATCGGCTTTACTTCGCTCACAGGCTCGGTCACATAACTATATACGAATAAAGCATATCTTTTCGGTAATAAAAAGTATATAGCAAGACAAAATATTAAACATGGTAATAAAACTTTAAGAATAGTGGTAGATTTTTTGACTGGAAACACCATTGCAACCTTCCGAAGCGAACACTATGTTGAAACAATCATTAGCAATGAGTGGTTCATGTTAAGTTAACTTTTAAAAAAGCAAAATACATAAACTTGATTGTTGTTGAAGCGGAAGCAAGCCAATTTTCCGCCCAATTGGTTCCCTTGCTCTTTCTCGAGATATTTGAGCTGATATAAAGTACGGGGTAGACATTTCTACTTTTCCGACTCCAAAAAAAGTTCAAGTGTAACTAGTCTTATAGATGCATATTTTTAAAGTTTGAGAAGATGTAATCATTGTCACATACAATTAAGTTAAACCAGCTGTTTCGACTAAACGCAACCGGTATTTGAAATCTTACCAACTTTTTTCTGTAATTTGCAAACCAAAACACGGAACAATGCCAATGTAAACCATTCAGCCAGGCATTGTCGCCACGTGCCAGACTCATTAACTTATTCAAAGCCAAAAGAATGCCTAAACTCATCGCCTTGGCCACCATAGCGGCGTCCATTGTTTTCCGCAAAACCACGCAATTGACGTCTTCTTCCGCAAAAAAAGGATCCATTTTGGCGGAGCCATGCAAAATTGCATTGGCCGGCGGCGGCAGACCTCTTTCCCTTGACAAGACCAGGAAATGCAAAACACAAAGATATCGAACGCATTCAAATTTGTCCGGAAAATTTTCTACGAGAGGGGCATAGTTTTTTTCGGGGCTACGAACTGCGGTCGTGTTTTTGGTTGTCGGTGGCGGCAGGATCTCCAAATATGGTGTCGGGCGTTCCGGGCGCGATGGGTGATTGTGTTTGTTGCGCTTGCTTAAAGGTATTTCCATTTTGACGTTTCTAAAGTTTTGTTTTTTCCATGTTTATAGTCGTAAAAGTTTTGTTTTTTTTACGTTTTGCGTTAGTCACTGATGTTTTTTCAATTAAAATACGGTTTTCACACGGCCCATGTCGCATTTCTCGCTTTGATCGTGTTTTTTTTTCGACAAATGCCTCATTTTCAAAACGGTCTATTTTTCAGATGTGTCAAACCACCAACACTTCCGATCCACCTCTACCTATATCCGCGCTGACTCCACCCACGCAAAGCTGTGCCGAAGAATCCGAGCCGCTGCCGCCCTGGGAAACCGAATCTACAGAAGCTCCCATCGATGAGGATTGCGTGAACTATGTCTATCCCAAACCACTGGTCAAGAATTTCTACCTCCAACAACGGGTTGTCGAGGCGTATTGGTTGACGGCTGCTTTGGTCAATTTTACGTATTTTATAAAGTTTCTGTTTGCACGGTTAGTAAACTTTGTCTTTAAACTGACATAAAAGTTGTATTTATAATGATTGTCTATTTTAGTCTCCGCGAATTCCTCCAAGACCGCGGCCTCAAAACCCGTCGAGGCCCAGCCGAACTCGACCAACACACTGATTTCGTGCCGATTATCGGTGGCAAAGAGTCACTTTTCATACGAAACATCTACCGAACCGGCAGTGACGTCGTCAATCGGGTCATTTCCGACGTTCCAGGGACAGTAACACGGGTAAAGGAGCGCTTTACGGATGATTTTGGGTGGAGTTATCAGTAGGTTGCTGTGGATTACCGTAGGTTTTTGATAAAATGGCAGTTTCAGGTACACTGGAAAGTCACCGAAATGCCTCAATATGGGTTCCTACAACTACCTCGGTTTCGCGCAGAACTCTGGCCCTACAGTGGAAATTGCTGCGAAGGCTATTGATGAATTTGGGCTGCATTCTGGGGCGAGTCGGCATGGATTTCGTGAGTTTTTGACTTTATGAGTTGAAATTAAGTGAAATGGATTTCAGCTGTCCAATCCTTCATCCCAAAAGTCGAAGCCCGTGTCGCGGCATATCTCGGCGTCGAGGCTGCCATGCTGTGTCCGATGGGTTTCAACACGAATGCCATGAACATCCCGGCGTTGGTGGGCCCTGGCTGTTTGATTTTGTCGGATGCGTTGAATCACGCTTCATTGGTGCTTGGATGCCGGCTTTCGGGGGCTAAAGTTGTCGTTTTCAAGCATAATGGTGCGTTTTTTTTATTATTAAGCTGCCAATTTACAAATTGAAACCATTACAGACCCCGTCGATCTCGAATCAAAGCTATCCACCGCCCTGCAAGCCGCCTCAACCGCCGGAAACTTCTTCAAAAAGGTCCTCATAGTCTGCGAAGGCATCTACTCCATGGAGGGCACCATCTGCGACCTTCCCACCATCATAGCTATCAAAAAAAAGTACAAAGCCTACCTCTTCCTCGACGAAGCCCACTCAATCGGCGCTCTCGGCCCTCATGGTCGCGGCGTCGTGGACTACTTTGGTCTCGACCCGAACGATGTCGACATCCTCATGGGTACCCTGACAAAGTCCTTTGCCGCTGCCGGTGGCTATGTTGCCGGCTCAGCCAAACTGATCTCCCACCTCCGAACACGCTCCCACGACTGCTTCTATGGCACAACCCTCGCCGCGCCCATCGCCCACCAAGTCCTTGCTACCATGGACCTTCTGGATACAGTCATCGATGCCTCAACCGGCGAAACTGAAGCTCAAAGAAGAGTCAAAAAGTTGATGCGCAACACGCATTACCTGAGGGCATTACTCGAAAAACATGGCTTCCTTATCTATGGCCATCGTGACAGTCCCGTTGTGCCGTGCATGTTTTTCTACTGTACACGTGGCATGTAAGTCAACTTTCTTTTCCATTATCATTGATAAACCGGTTTGCTTGCAGCCACTTCCTTCGAGAAACACTGCAGCGTGGCCTTGCACTCGTCGGTGTATGCTACCCAGCGGTGCCCATGACCAAGTGTCGGGCCCGATTCTGTCTCAGCACCGGTCACACGAAGCAGCAGTTAGACTGGGTCGTCAAAACGTGTAATCAGGTCGCAAAAGAAGCTGGCGTCAAATATGCTGCCAATATGAGGCATAAATTACCTGTTGTTTATTGAGGCATAAATTTTTTTTGTGTAACTGTTTCTTTAAAACTCGCCGTTTTCGTTGTTTTTCGTTTTTCTGAGCAAACTTTGCAATAAATTCCTGTTTAATGAAATCTACGGCCAATTCCGCATGTTACTTTTCGTTTATGTGCGCAGCAAGTGGCCATGAAAGAGCCAATGGCCCTAGCGAGCCAACGTGTTTCTTGTCGCCTGCCAAACAGCCACTAAAAACACAGCACAGTTTTTTCTACTCATACATTACAAATAAACCAAACATCGACCAATGAGATATAGTATGCCAAATTGCACCCATACCGACTCTAAAACTGTGTGCGAATATCACGTTTTGATTTTAAATTTTCAATCAAAAAATTATCAAAACATGCGCCACAGGCCGAATAGGAAACTTCTAAAAAAAGTGGTCAGTGACACGTTATATGCCTGGCTGTGACAAATTTCACTCTCAACACACAGTGTATTAACATTAGCATTTATTAACAATGTATATAGTTGTTATAACTCAAAGAGGTTTTTAGTTCTCAGCACAACCCTCTTTTTTGTAAACTGCGGGGCTATAACTTTGACATTATTGCAATTCACAAAAGAAAATGTTATCACACATATCAGATCAATGCCGCTTGGATGAATTCCAAACATAATATCATTTAGCACCAACTCCAATCGATTCATTCTTTTTATTGTTTTATGAAGCGAAGCACTTTTTTCTTCAAACAGGTTAGAGGCAATGTTGTTTGTATAATAAGCAAAAGATATGGTTCTTGGCCATTTTGGTAGTGACTGAAAACCAAGATTTATATAATCGCATCAAGTTAAACTTCTCTTACCTTAAAATAATTGAAGAATGGTTGTAAATCCATGTCGAAGGGTAGAAATCCAAAGCAAAACGAATCGCATGGTTTGAAATTTGCGTTGGTTTTCAAAACGCGTTCGAGGTCATCGCCTGTTTCAAACAACAAACCGGCTAACAAGATTCTAAAACGTGGTGTTTAAAAAATACTAAAACAAAAGTTTTACTTGCCGAAAAGTACGCAATGATGACATGTTGCACCAAAGAGTCGAAAAATTTATACGTTCCAATAATGTGGAATATGTGCAGTGATATAGATTCTTACGTTTCCAACTTTTTGAAACGGCCAACAAATCGGTCGTCGACAATATTGAAATGCTCTCAAGGAACGACTTACAATACAATTCGAAGTCGGGATTGGACAACAACGACGCTGTCATGTTCGGTTTGAACCATTTTGTTACCAACGTTTCAACATACAGAGCATTGTTAAACATTGTGAAAAAAGCAGCTGGAAAATCCTTTTTGAAACGGCCCACAAATCGGCGGGCGACAACGTTGAAATGCTGTCACAGAACCACTGACAATATAACTCGAAATCGGGATTTGACAGCAAAGACGCGGTCATATTCGGCTTGAACGATTTTGTTTCTAATGTGCCAACATACAAAGCATTATCAAACATTTTATAAAATGCGTCTGGAAACTCCGATTCAGGGATGTCAAATCTTTGTTCCTCAGAATGCCCATGTTTTCTGGTAGCTATGATAAACTGTGCAGTATCTTCACGGTAAAAAATAAAAACGTGGTCGTATTCAACAAAATACTGTGAACTTCGTCTGAACTTTTCCCAAAGTTCGACATATCTGTCGTAAAGGGCGGAGCTAGGTATCAGTTCGATGAGTCTGGCTGCGATGTCATCGTAGCGAAAAGCGGCGACCATTGCGTCCATTTTACAGGGTTAAAAAATAAAAGGGGGGTAGAAATAATTGCGCAAAGCAGTTTCGGCTTAACCTAGAGGTAGCTTACCTGAAACTGACCGATACCTTGCATTTTGTTTTTACGTTTTCGCCAAGCAGGTCGTCATGGAAACGCCGACAGAACAGACCACCAATATGCAAACGAGCACTTGGTCAACAGCCATTAGAAACATGGCACAGGTTTTTTAAACCACAAAATACAAACAAACTCAACACCCCTACAGTAAGCCAATGTGCACCGGTACCGTGTCAAATTTTATCAGTAACAATTTCACATTTATTTAACTTTCAAAACTTATAGACGTGTTCTTGAGCCAGAACGTATTCTTCTATTTCAAACAGATTTGTTTCATCGTTTAGAAGAGATTTATCCAATACAGAAAAGTGCATGACGCATAACAAGTCAGAGCCGTTTGGATGAAATGCAAACACAACCCGATTTTTTACTTTTTTTTGCGGATTCAGTTCTTTTACCACATTGCAAAGCAAAACGTTTTTTTCCTTAAACCAATCGGTGCACAAAGTGTGTGTATAATACGCAAACGATATTGTCTCTGGCCATTTCGGTAAAGACTGAAATGAAAGATCAAAAAATCGACAACAACTGAAAGTTTACCTGCCTTAAAATAATTGAAGAATGGTTGTAAATCCTTGTTCAACGGAAGAAGCCCAATGCAGAAAAAATCGCATGAATTGAAATTTGTGTTGCTTTTCAACGTTCGTTCAAGGTCATCGCCTGTTTCAAAAATCAACTTGCCTAATATGATTCTAAAAAGTGGTTTTAAAATAATGCGAAAATAAAAATTTCACTTGCCGAAAAGTGCGCAATGGTGACATGTTGCGCCAAAGAGTAGAAAAGTTTGTGGGTTCGAATGCTGATGAATAGGCGGTGTGATAAAGACTCTTTCGTTTCCAACTTTTTGAAACGGCCAAGAAATCGGCGGACGAGAATCTCGAACCGCAGTCACGAAACGACTCACAATATAATTCGAAGTCGGGATTTGACAGCAAAGACGCGGTCATATTCGGCTTGAAACGTATTGTTTCTAATGTGTCAACATACAAAGCATTGTCAAACATTTTATAAAATGCGTCTGGAAACTCCGATTCAGGGATGTAAAACCACGCTCGCTTAGATTTTCCATGTTTTGTGGTAATTATGGTAAATCGTGCAGTATCTTCATCGTAAAAAACAAGAACGTGGTCGTATTCAACAAAATACTGTGAACTTCGTCTGAACTTTTCCCAAAGTTTAGCACATTTGTCATAAAAAGAAGAACCAGGCATAAGTTCAATAAGTCTAGTTGCGATGTCATCGTAGCGAAAAGCGGCCACCATTGCGTCCATTTTACAGGGTTAAAAAACAAAAGTAGGGTAGAAATAATTGCGCAAAGCAGTTTCAGCTTAACCTAGAGGTAGCTTACCTGAAACTGGCCGACACCTTGCATTTTGTTTTTACGTTTTTGCCACGTAGTCATGGAAACGCCGACGGAACAGTCACCAATGCAAATGAGCACCGGTTAGACAGCCACTAAACGTGTAGTGCAGCTCTTTTTTAACCATACGGTACACGCAAAACCAAAGTATCTATATTTTTCTACTGTATACGTGTAATGGAAGCTTAAATTTTTGTCCATTATCATTGATAAACCGGTTTGCTTGCAGCCATCGAGAAACACTGCAGCGTGGCCTTGCACTCGTCGGTGTATGCTACCCAGCGGTGCCCATGACCAAGTGTCGGGCCCGATTCAGTCTCATCACCGGTCACACGAAGCAGCAGTTAGACTGGGTCGTCAAAACGTATAATCAGGTCGCGAAACAAGCCGGCGTCAAGTATGCTGCCAATATGAGGCAACTTCTAGTATGTTACAAACTCACTCAAGTTTAAATGTTTTATCTTTTCCATTTTTACAAGTTTTGTGAATGTTAGTCTGACGACAATACATACAATGATATAGAAAAAGATCAAACTGTCAACCGACGTTATTCAAAAATTCGCATCGAGAACGTTTTGGGGGCACGCGCGCCCACCCGGATATGGTTTTTCCTTCATGTTTTTTAATCCGGCTTTTCTGCCGTAAAGAAAACAGGAAAACCACGGCCGGACCACCGGTGTAATTTTATTGCATCGCGCAAAATTTAAAGAACCGTCGCTTTCTCGCGTTTCGGGTTGCATGCAAATTACTCAGTCTCCGCAGTTGTGTGGTGAGCGAGCAAACAGAAAGAAAAAATGCGCGTTAAAAGCAATTTTTGGCACATTTAGCAAAAGTTCAAGTCATTTTCAAGAATAGAATCGTGATCAGCATTAAAAACTGCATCTAGCACTTGCCCGCTGAAAGCTTAACACAGCTAATGAAAGACATGATTCTCGGGCAAGTGCGAGCGCTTGCATCATACGAAAATTGCCAAAAATAACGTTTTTTGCAGATTGTGCCAAAATTTGTGCTTTTGACCCCGCTTTTTATTACATTTTCGGCAAGTATGTGTAGATACCTATTAGAAAATGCAAAATAGTAGATCAAAGTGGTTCAATAACACAAAAAATTTCTCGGGCAAAGTTTGACCCTATTTTTTCGTGAAATGCGGTTTTTGGCACACATCTCCTAAACTAGAACCAAAGTCACACTTCTGTGACCCGGAAGTTGTTCCCTAGGTTGTTGACTTCAGTTTGAGCCAAACCCCGTATCGGTTGCTCTATT
Organism: Panagrellus sp. LJ2284; assembly: GCA_024447225.1. Taxonomy (NCBI): domain Eukaryota; kingdom Metazoa; phylum Nematoda; class Chromadorea; order Rhabditida; family Panagrolaimidae; genus Panagrellus; species Panagrellus sp. LJ2284. The sequence continues at coordinate 7,502,959 of JAMRYC010000005.1, read as the reverse complement.
TTGAAAGATTTTGCTCTATCTGGAATCAATCGACTTTCAAATTTTTTAAACCTCAACTTATGGAATATCTGATCCTACGGCAAAACCCGACCCAAAGTTGCACTTCTGTGACTCGGAAGTTGTTCCTTAGAGTATTTTTAACGTTTTGGCGCCAACGGCGATGGAATTGCTCATTTTTGAAGGATTTTGTCCTATTCAGAACAAAAAATCGTCTATTTGTTAACAGCTCTTGAAGTTAAGCTCAAATTCAGTACATTTTTTTAAAGTTGGTAGCGGGCGTTATTAAAAGGGAATTGGAAAAACAAAATTGTGATTTTGCAACTTCCGACTAATTTATTTGTAATTAAAAATTTTGTTCAAAAAAGGCTTTTTTGGGTGCGTGTGCAAGGTGCGACCCGTATGACCGCGTTGATCCGGCCGTGAAACAACAGAAAAGCCGGATTTGAAACGTGAAGGAAAAACCTAGTGGAGGTGTACGCGGGTACACAAGTGGGAAAACGGAGACGCGCGTGCCCCCAAAACGTCTCTCGGTGCGATTATTTGAATGTCGTCGGCGGACAGTGAATGACATTTTCATTTGATCTTTTTCTTAATCATGGTATGTTTACACAATCTTTATAACATGAAAAAATTATAAGGTGTCGAAATATAGTTTTCTATTTTTAATGGCGGAGTTTCATCGTTTAACCAGTTGCAATCTACAGAAAAAGAAATGACACATATCAACTGAGAGGCGTTTTGATGAGTTGAAAACCTAATACAGTTTGTTACCCTTTTTCGTGGGTTCAATCTTTTTACCACTTCGAAAAGCGAAGCGCTTTTTTCTTCGAACACGTAAGATACTTGACTGACGGTACAATACGCAAATGAAATTGTATCTGGCCATTTCGGTAGTGACTGAAATCCAAGGTTTAAAAAATCGCATTTATAAAGCTTCTCCTGCCTTAAAATAATTGAAGAATGGTTGTAAATCCATGTCAAAAGGTAGAAATCCAAAGCAAAACGAATCGCATGAATTGAAATTTGCGTTGCTTTTCAAAACGCGTTCGAGGTCATCGCCTGTTTCAAACAACATTCTGCATAACATAATTCTAAAATATGCATTCAAAAGAATACTGTTATATATTAAGTAAAAATTTCGCTTACTTAAAAACACGCAATGATGACGACATGTTGCACCAGATAGTAGAAAAATCGATGGGGTTGACATTGAATGAATATGTAAAGTTAAAAACATCCTTTCGTTCACAATGTTTTGAAACCGCCAAAAAATCGGCAGGCGACAACGTTGAAATGTTGTCAAGGAACTTTCGACAAAATAATTTAAAGTTGGGATTGGACAGCAAAGACGCAATCATATTCGGCTCGAACCATTTTGTTTCTAATGTGTCAACATACAAAGCATTGTCAAACATTCTATAAAATGCGTCTGGAAACTCCGATTCGAAAATGCTACACCTATCGTAATAATCATCCCAAGGTTTAGTTTTAGCTAAGCGAAATTGTCCAGTTTGTTGGTCGATAGTCTTAGCTATGAAAAACCGTCCGTTTTCATCGTCGTACCAAATTAGAACGTAGGTGTAATTAATGAAATATGGTGAATTTTTTTTATACTTTTGAAAAAGTTTGACATATCTGTCGTAAAAAGCGGAGCTAGGTATCAGTTCGATGAGTCTAGCGGCGATATCATCGTAGCGAAAAGCGGCGACCATTGCGTCCATCTTACAGGGTTTAAAAATAAAAGTAGCGTAGAAATAATTGCGCAAAGCAGTTTCAGCTTAACCTAGAGGTAGCTTACCTGAAACTGGCCGACACCTTGCATTTTGTTTTTACGTTTTCGTCAAGCCGGTAGTCATGGAAACGCCGACGGAACAGCCCCAATGCGAATGAGCACCTGTCATACAGCCATTAAAAGCCTTGTGCAGACATTTTTAAACCATACGGTAAACGCAAACACAATGGGTATTTATATGAACAGTATAGCAAAATAATTTCTCGACGAAGCCCACTCAATCGGCGCTCTAGGCCCCCATGGTCGCGGCGTCGTGGACTACTTCGGTCTCGACCCGAACGATGTCGACATCCTCATGGGCACCCTGACAGTCCTTTGCCGCTGCCGGTGGCTACGTTGCCGGCTCGGCCAAACTGATCTCCCACCTCCGAACACGCTCCCACGACTGCTTCTATGGCACAACCCTCGCCGCGCCCATCGCCCACCAAGTTCTCGCGACCATGGACCTTCTGGACACGGTCATCGATGCCTCAACCGGTGAAACTGAAGCCCAAAGGAGAGTCAAAAAATTGATGCGCAACACGCATTACCTCAGGGCATTACTCGAAACGTGTAATCAGGTCGCGGTTACCTGTTGGTTATGGATGCATATATAAATTAAAGTTTTTTTGTGTTACAGTATTTTTAAAGTTATTTTCGTTGTTTTTTTGTTCTTCTATGCAAACTTTGTAATATTAAACGGAATACATATATTTATCAAAATCACACGTAGAATCTTTGGTTTGTATCACTATCACAAAAAATTCAACTTGAAAAAAGTAGCGCCATCGAACTGTCGATTAGTTACGAGGTCGATGGGGATGGTTGTCAAAGTCAGGATTAAAAACAAGTGCAAATCAAAAAAATTCAAAGTCAAGACGGGTGAGCCAGCCACCGTAACGGAACAAATAATTAGATAGGAACAACAGAACGGAAATGGAGTGATGCTTTTCAAAAAAGGATTTCGATCACCTCCTCCACTTCACGCAGAGTACCATCGGGGCTCGATGAAAGGGTAAAAACGGTCAAAATTAGTATGTGAAAAAAGGGGGAAAGGCACGTCAGGAGAAAAAAATGTAAAGTGAGAAAAAACTAACGGGAAGACTTTTTTCAATTAGGCAGCTTCACTTCCAACTATTTACGAGCCTTCGAGGATTTGCCTTGTTGATGGATACCAGACTGGGGCTT